>OX421383.1:12793676-14212676 GCA_949126905.1 Amorpha juglandis
TTATTTAAATGCAATGCTAGATATCGGTGACAAATTTAACAAAAAAATGTTAAGGTGGGGCCTAAAAAAGGTTGTGAAACACTGGACTAGACTCTAGCTGAAAAAGGAGCTCAATTTTATGAAATAATATTTTTTATGTAAATTCGGTCCCGCTGCGTCTACCAAACTCCGGTTCAATAGCCGCACCGTAAAGGTCCGCCGAAGCCCGTCACTGAATAAATTATTGATCCCATTTGAATTATTAATTTAATTTGGATATCTATTGTAAGCTGTGGAACAAATAGTGTTTCTATTTTGAATTTATAATGTAATGGCAAAATGGAGGGAAAATTTCCAACTAAGAATTTTATGAAGGTCGTCACAATAGTAATGTTACACAGAAGTGTGAATGACAAAATACTGTAATGCTCTAGGCAGACATCAGATACATAAATGACATTTCGACGCACTATGTCTTTTTTATATTTCATTGAATAACGAGACGAGCAAGTCGCTCTCCTGATGGTAAGCGCCACGCCTGCTCATAAACAGAATCAACAGTTCAGTGCCATGCAATGCTTTGTAATTCAAAGTTCTGTGTGGTATTGCTTCTGTTTATGGGCAGGCGAACGCTTGCCTCGTCTCGTCATTCAATGAAATATAAAAAATTGTCTTGAACCTGTTTAGTCTCCGTAAATAATCCATACCATCCCCGCAAAGCTATCGGTGCTCACACACAATATATCTTGACAAAATTAAACGACCAACATTGGTCAGTCTCAAAATACCCCATTACCCCATAAACCGTTATCATTGACTAGCGTCCAAAGTTCTCCAGTGTAGATATAAGGTGATATATGCGAGACCCGGCGCGGTTATCGCATTTCTGATAAATTATGTCCGCCAGATTATGATATATGACTCGGATAACGTATAACAAACCCCTATCTATCTTGTTAACTAATAACCTTTCTGTACGGGCTCACGGCTATGGGGTAGTTAGGATCCTGCGTGTGCGTAATTGGTAATGTATGAGCTCTTATTTTCATGGAGTCATGTCTTACGTAATGTTATAATTCTTTGAGGCTTTTGGTTCTTGTAAAAAGAACAAGCTATAATAGAAAGCCCAACTAAAAATAAGAAAATAATATTTAAAAAATTTGAAGAAAAAAATGTATTTTACTGTAAGAAAGAAATATATGTTTATAGGGCTACGTGTGTGACTGTGGGTGTATTTATTTATTTACTTATGATTTACTGAATTCATTTTAAGGTACGAGTTAATAAACATAATTTTACATCATTATTAACCACTCCAACTATTTATAATAACTGCAAATGCGTAATTAATAACATAGGAACACCTTTTAAATATACTGCTTTAATCTAGAAATTTCTTGAGACATCTCTCCGCATAATTATGATTTAGGTCAAACACCTCTCTGACAAAGATAGATAAGACTGCAGAAAGTTGAGTCTTACAACGCAATCTTAAAATTACGTTTGGGAAATGGGAAATCACGTTTCGCTTCGAAACTGCAACGAAAGGCTCTAGTATAAGTAAATAGGTTTAATATTCTGTTTTAAAAAACAAATTACACCAAAGCACTTACTGTTAAAGTAACGTTCGTACGTTTTATTTACATTTCATCTTCAAGTTGAAAATAAATAGTTTTTTTTATAATGAACTACGTCATGAAACCTAATTGCATATTCATTAAATATATCTAACTGTAGAATTATTCATACTATACGTCTGAAAACCGCTTGGGGTAATTTAAAACGTTTGGGGTAGAATTGAATTGCTTACTATTGAAAAGGTAGATGTTCACTAATCAAATACTTTTAAGCAAAATATGAAAATTGTTGCCTTGCCTAGACAAAATATGGAATGAAATTAGCAAAAGGACAGCCTCCGTGGCGCAGCGGGCGAGTAGCCGGCTGTGAAGCGAAAGGCCGCGGGTTCGATCCCGGCACCAAGAGAAATATTTGTCTGATCCAAAAATATTTGTTTCGGGGTCTGGGTGTTGTGAGACCGAAAGTCTCTCGTAGTTCCTGATACCCACGACACAAGACTCATATCTTAATGTGGGGTCAGGACTATGTATGTAACTGTTGGGTGTATTTATTTATAAATTACGACTGGAATGGCGTTAAAAAGCGGGGAGGGGAACGTATCGCTGAGTGTGGTGTCGGAACCCAGTCCACGGGTTTGAACCTAGCCCCCAGGGCTCCTTAAGTTATGTAAGTATTCATTGTTAATTATGGCTCGCTTTATCAGTATAGGAAAATATCGCGAAGTAATCAGCGTATCTGAGAGTTTTCGACAAGAAATTCAAATGTATTTGAATTCTGCTAGCTTTCATTAAGCTGGCGTGATGACTTGAAGTCAAACGTCTCTCATTAGCGTAGTTAGGCCTCGGTGGAGGGGTAGACGTATACATACGTGTTGCGTACCTACGCGGTTCGACTGCTGTACTGAGATCGCGGGTTCCATCCCCGGGTCGGGTAAAAGTGATATTGGGTTTTCTATCACGAAATACTCAGTATCAGCCCGGGGTCTGGAATTGTGCCCGGTATGACAGGAGGCTCTTCTTCTATCACATTATGAGACGGAAATTAGCTAGGCGAAGTGTAGGTGTATTTGTAACATCCCTGCCAATCCTTAGGGGATTACAGACGTGAGTGTGTATTATTATTGTTAAACTTAGCACCATCACCACAGACAACGATAGGTTTGTTCGTACAAATCACAGAAAACTCCATAGCTTACACCAAACGAGAGGGAATGAAAATTATTTAGCAATACATTTTGATGATTGGCAGTGGTGTGAATCTTAACACAGCTCGCGTTGACTTGACGCGTGTATCAGACGCGGGAGATCAGGTGTTTTGAAATGGGGTAAATTAAATTCGTTTCTATTTACCCCATGTAACTTTTGATTGATGGATAAAATTATTTGTGTAATGAAGTTGGCAGCATTCCGAAGTGAATTGTTTAATTGATATATGTTTTATAGTTGAAATAAAACTATTTTAAACAGATTTTGTCGCGGTTTTTTAATTTAATTTTGATCGCGACGTTTCGAAGACTTTTCAGCCTTCGTGGTCACGTGGTCAGTGTGGTGGTGGTGGTCACCCCGTGAAATGTGTAACATTCGCGTAAAGGTAAGAAATCATTATGTTTTATTGTTGTTTAGACTTGCAATAACGGGTTAATCTCTAACTTTTTAAACTTTGCTTACAATGATTGTTAAAATAAAAATATATGCATACGCATTCAATCCTGTTATCCCCGGAGGAATAGACTGAGGTATTACCAGTACACCCACATGCACATGCTAGTTACTGTTGCTCAATTGTATCAAAAATAACGAGTAACGTGTTCTAATTGGGTATTTTTTTTTATTAGCTTGAATGACGAAAAGAGCAGGTCGCTGGTCTGATGGTAAGCTCCACGCCTGACGATAAACAGAAACAACAATCAGTGCGGATTGTGCTCACCCCGAGACTAAAGATGTTAAATCTCATAATGCCCAGTAATTTCACTGGTAGAAGTGAAACCAGTAATTGTCATGATATAGTTATATTCAATATATTCACGCATCAATAATCCGCGGTGAAAGAAGCGAGAATATGATATAAGTGATATTCAAATATTTTTTTTTTTTTTTTTTTTTTATCCTGGCTCGGCAAAGTGACTACGCTACACCTGATGGTAAGTGTAGCGCAATCCAAGAATAGTGTCGACCAACGATAAACAATGTGTCCATCGTAGGTCGGCAAGATCATGCCGGCCTGCCAAAAGGCCAAAGGAGAGGGGAAGGAAAAAGGGATGGGAAAAGGGTTAGGATCAGGGGGCAAGCCCCCTGGGGAGAACCGGATATACACTGGCTGACCCTGGAACGCGACCCACACAAGGTGGGCCACTATGGCAGGTTTTAGCACCAATGTACGGTGGTCGCTATCCGGTCGGATACAAGTATCCTCCCACCAGCAAAATATATCCCACATATTAGTTAAAATATGACTATTAGTTACCGACAGATAAGTATTTTTTTTATTTACTGGTTTCAATGTCTTTCAAACTAAACTAGAGGTGATATGAATATATTAGTAATATTCAGAGTATACAAGTCATGTATAATCCGACGAACGGAATATCCTAATATTCCATATTATTCACTTTAATCATAATATCGGTTACTTATTATTACATACACTTATACTTATTGCTTATGCTTATTATATTATTATAATTAGTGATATTGACAATAATATGTTAGTTAATAAATTAAGATAGATTAAATATTACTTGAAGAACATATTAATAACAGCGATTAGCGAATGCCGAAAAATATCATATATATCTGTCTAAAGAAACAACAGTAGTTGCAGTAAGATCAAGCTTATACGACGTTACGAACGAAGGACGGACTTTATACCACACATTGTACTTATAACATAGTTCATCATCATCATCAGCCACAAGACGTCCACTGCTGAACATAGGCCTCCCCCAAAGATTTCCAGACCAACCTGTTGGAAGCGGCCTGCATCCAGCGACATCCTGCGACCTTTATCAGGTCGTCTGTCCACCTTGTAGGTGGACGTCCAACGCTGCGCTTGCTAGTACGTGGCCTCCATTCCAGAACCTTTCTGCCCCATCGGTTATCGGTTCTGCGAGCTATGTGGCCTGCCCACTGCCATTTCAGCTTGCTAATCCGCTGGGCTATGTCAAGTGTCAAATAGTTCATATAGCATTAAAATCAAATAAGCACCATTTTAAGGTGAGATGCTTGCAAAAAATATACGAACGGAACCCTTATCGGGTATAACCGTCTGCCTGTCTGTTATACAATAATTATTCTACAGTATACAACATTCCGTAAAGAAGAAACCATATCGCGATGTAGGAATACAGAGTCAATAATGCTAAATTATCCATAAAAGTTAATTAAACACATAAATATATACATGACAAATAGTAATATATGTATATCTGCATAAGCTTACGTAATAAGATTTTATTAAAATTGGGTTTAAGGAGAAATATGATGTAATACTTCCAATTCGTAAGCGGTGGTGGCGCCATCTCTTAGCGACATTTAAAAATGTAGCAGACGTTGAATTCGTCGCTATAAGAGTGAATGACAAGATTTGGTCTAAGATCCCGGGTAACATCGACCTTCACCCATCTGTTTACCGGACGAAAAATATATCTTAGGCTATAAAATGTGATGCTGAACACATATCAATAGGGTTGCCTAATATTCTCGAGAAAGGCCAGGTCAGAAGTACCCTAAAGCGACGTGCATGCGTGAAGAATTTAATGAGAGTGAAGGAGGCCAAAGAGGTGTGTAAGGATCGTAGCAGGTGGAAGACAGTTGTCTCTACCTACCCTTATGCGAAACAGGCGTGCGTCTATGTATCTATGTACTACAATTTGTCTTTTTTTTTCTCAATTATAAAATCTACAAAACGCGGAGCTTTCTGCGCGCACAACCAGCATAGTGTAATCCAAATTAACTGCCAGAATTCAAAATTACGAATACCATAGGACTTTTAACGTGAGAATGGCACCTTATTGAAAATTTGAATAACAAATCCGGTAACTACTGCTAACTCAGCGGTTGTTGAATGAACTTTTAGTTTCAGCGCATTATTGTTTGTGAAAATCCGGAAGCCCAAATTCCCTCCCCTTCCCAATCCCTAATTATCCCTTTCCTTTAAGGTCTGCAACGCGCCCATGATTCTTCTGGTGGTGGGCGTACATGGGCAGTGGAGATCACTTACCATCAGGTGACCCACTTGCTCGTTTGCCGGCCTATGCTATAAAAAAAAAATAGGTTTTATTTCGAGCACGACGGAACGGAATATAAATATTTGTAATGATTTCTTATTTACGCGAATATTTCACATTGAAATAGAGCTAATTTAAACGAATTTTATCGCGGCATTTTGGGCAACCTACACCTCAATCCACCCCGTGACCACGAAGGCTAAAAAGCTTTCGATACATCGGGTTCAAAATTAATAAAAAGTCGCTATAAAATCCGTTTAAATTAGTTTTGTTTCAATAAATATTTATTGGAATAATTTAATAAAAAATTGCGTTGACGTATAATTTGTCACGATCTTTATTTACATACGCACTCACGCCTGTAATCCCTGAAGGGGTAGGCAAGGGTATAACCAGCACACCCACATTTCGCCGAGCGTATATCCGTCCCATGATGTGAAAGGGGACGAGCTTGTCGCCATACCGAGCACAATTCCTTGCTCTGGGCTGGTACTAAGCATTTCGTGATAGAAAATCCACCACATCAATACCATATATCAGTAGAGGAGTCCCATTCATAGCAGTGGGATGTGTTTATACACGGATGGGTATTATTACAGGGCTTGTAAAGCTAGTATGCTGGTGGGAGGATACTTGTATCCGACCGGATAGCGACTACAGTACACTGGTGCTAAAACCTGCCATAGTGGCCCACCTTGTGTGGGTCGCGTTCCAGGGTCAGCCTGTGTATATCCGGTTCTCCCCAGGGGGCTTGCCCCCTGATACTAATCCTTTTCCCATCCCTGTTTCCTTCCCCTCCCCCTTGGCCCTTTGGCAGGCCGGCATGATCTTGCCGACTTACGATGGACACATTGTTTATCGTTGGTCGACACTATTCTTGGATTTCGCTACACTTACCATCAGGTGAAGCGTAGTCACTTTGCCGAGCCAGGATAAAAAAAAAAACAATAATATGAAAATTACTATAACTAAAACAATGTAAATAAATTCCCAAAAATATATATTTTCACAAATGGAAAGCCTTTTCAGTGGTCTATTTAGCAGAATTCTAGTAAAAGTACTATGATACTTAAATGCGCCTAGAATGTAGGTTAAAGATTCAACTTAGTAGGATTAAAAATATATATTCTTTGCGGCAGAGATCAGGCATAGCTCGGTTTAAAACAGTTCGCCTTTTGTGTTGGCTAGCGGGAATCTATGGATCATTGAATTGAAAGACTTAGACCTTTTCTATTTTCTCCGGATTGATAAACCCCGTTCGGAGTTTAATACTTAAATTCTTACTTTTATTCAGATAGTATGATGAAATAAAACTTAGAAATAGATTTTTAGAGAATTTTTAGTGGTAGAGCCACGCTGTAGACAGTTTTGTCTACAGCATGAATGGGCTGGCTCGACGGGGTCGTTACCACTGTCTCACAGAAAACCGACGTAAAGTAGCGGCTTGCTGCTGCGTTTCGTACGGTGAGTGAGATATCCGGAAGCCCAAATCCCCTCCCTTTCCCAATCTCTAATTATACCTGTCCTTTAAGGTCGGCAACGCGCCCATGATTCTTTTGGTGGTGGGCGTACATGGGTGGTGGAGATCACTGACCAACAGGTGACCCACTTGCTCGTTTGCCGATCTATGCCATAAAGAAAAAGAAATAAAACTTGGAAATAATATGCCGTTTATTTATTTTTCTCGTTTTTCTACTTAAACGTTTTCACTTTGTCCGATCTTGAGCTAAAGTCATAAATAAATCTTCAAACAATGGAAAAACAACGACAATGAACATAGATAACCAAGAAATAAAAGAAAGAGATATAAAAACTTTAGAAAGATCTTTCCGTCGTGCCTATATTTTTCATGTTATGTAAAGACTTTTAACTCGTCATCTTCTTGTCTTCCCTCAAAAAAAAATATTAAAATAAATTAATTAATCAACAAAATTTAATACGTAAATGCAAAAAAGTAAAACACGTGAATAATACACCACTTATGACACATTTTCCGAAGGCTTCGTTGTACACAGGCGCAAAGACACTTGATAGCTTACTTATAATCTATCCCATTCACTCGCCGGCTAAATCCTATATATGAATATTTTTATCTTTGTCGTGACGCATTTTCGTTTCATCGAGTTTCAAATCACAACGATTCTAAAGAAGTTTCACTTCAAAAATGGAATACATTTCGCATGATACGTTGGTTTAGCCAGCCCTTTAATTAAGTGTACTTTGATACGTTAAACAAAAGGGCACCTCGAAACTAATTACATCCAGCTGCCAGGATTTGATGTAAAAAACGTATTAAATTACTGAAAAATATCGCGACGCGGCTCTGGCCCGCTCTCCATTGTCTGAGTGCCCTTTATATCCGGGTTTTATGTCTCAATTTCCCTTTTTCCGACGGGATGGGCCTCCGCTGATATCAATCTGTATTGGCGCGGATGTAAAGTTAATGACACGTGTTCGATACAGTAAAGCCATACGTCAATGGTGTAGCGAAACTGAACAGCATCGCGTCAGTTTGGCCTGATCGCGTATGCACCATAATGTCATTTGTTTTTAACATTATTACTGAATGTTGGGTAGCTTTTTTTATCAAGCAAGAAAAAATAAAAAGTAAGTTAACTGTTAATAACAACCGTCGCCCATGACCATTTTTGAGTGGTAGAACCACGCTGTAGACAGTTTTGTCTACAGCATGAATGGGCTGGCTCGACCGGGTCGTTACCACTGTCTCACAGAAAACCGACGTAAAGTAGCGGCTTGCTGCTGCGTTTCGTACGGTGAGTGAGATATCAGGAAGCCCAAATCCCCTCCCCTTCCCAATCCCTAATTATCCCTTTCCTTTAAGGTCGGCAACGCGCCCATGATTCTTCTGGTGGTGGGCGTACATGGGCGGTGGAGATCACTTAGCATCAGGTGACCCACTTGCTCGTTTGCCATATACCATATGCCATAAAAAAAACCTTCAAACCATAACTTCAAGACTAGAGACACAAAATATGAAATAAAAAACTTCCGTAAATCTATAGAGCACTATTGCTTCGGTTGGACGTTTGGTCCCGCTACTTTCATTCATTAGTAAATTCTTAAAAAATCATTAAATTAGATAATCGAGCGTAATGCACTGTCACGCAGCTATTTGAAATTTAAAGTTCTGAGTGGTAGTTACCAGGCGAGCCATTTACTAGTTTTTTCATTTAGAATGAAAAATACGGATTAGTACAAATGCATTTGCTTCAGTCGTTCTTGACGGTCATTATGGTCATGAGGTTGATGGTCATGACAACATTCAGAAACATGGCTGGCTGACCCTGGAATGCGACCCACACAAGGTGGGCCACTATGGCAGGTTTTAGCACCAGTGTACGGTGGTCGCTATCCGGTCGGATACAAGTATCCTCCCACCAGCATGACAGATTTTATTAAATATGGCAGAACTGAAAGAAAAACTGAGCATGTAAAATAGCCTTAATTCTACTCGTATGTCCCTGTAAAATGATGGCGTGGGGCAATGTAAATATGATTAGGGTTTTATGATCCGGGGTTAATCTGGTATTGGTAATGTGAGACATAGGGATAATGCCATAGATTTTTTTTTCAAGTTTTTTATAGCATAGACCGGCAAACGTGCAAGTGGGTCACCTGGTAAGTGATCTCCACCGCACACGAACGCCCACAATGCCTGAAGAATCATGGGTGCGTTGCCGTCCTTAAGAGAAAGGGATATATATAGCGATTGGGAAGGGCAGGGGGATTCGCCTGCCCTTAAACAGAAGCAACACCACACAGAACTTTGAATTTCAAAGCATGGCACTGAACTGCGCTCGTCATCCCGAGACATAAGATGTTAAGTCTCATAATGCATGAATTACAACAGTGCTTCCACACTGTTTCTTACCTACCCACCACAATTTATTGTTTTCTATTTTGAGGTTAGCTGCTCCAAAAATACCCATAAAACATTCTAACGCGAAAGACAATATTTATTTACGTATTTGCTTACCAAACAACGATAAAATATCTAACCGTTCGACTATTTTATATTTCATAAACTTGTGTAACTCTCCGCTTTCTCACATAAGTTTCCGAACAAATCTGTTGGTCTCAGAACTTGGTCCAATAGCAAATAAATGCCATTGATCCAAAAAGTTGGCGTAACTTTTTATATTTGCCAGTGGGAGTTGGCAGAATAAAACGAATTATTGGATATGTGCGTGCCGTTTGATTCTGATCTATTGTAGCGTTAATTTACTTTTCTATGAATCTTCTTAATGTGATTCGATGAGGTATGGGTTACAAATTTTTAATGGGAGGGTGTATTCTATTTTCTATTTATTTACTCTGTGTCTGTTATAATTTTGATGTTTTATAGTATTTTTATCGGCACAAGAGTAAGTGAGTCACCTGATGATAAGTGATCTCGACCGCCCATGTACGCTCACAATACATAGGCGCGTTGCCGGTCTCAAAGTGAAGGTTTAATTAAGCAATTGGGAAGGAGAGGGAGAATTGGGCCTCCTGATATTTCACTCACTGTACGAAATCAATAAGAAAAGAATCTTTTATTTTTCTTTTTTTTTTATCCAAACCCGGCAAAGTGACTGCACTACACCTGATGGTAAGCGTAGTGGAGTCCAAATAAAACCAGTGACCACCGACAAACAATGAGTTTATCGGTGGTCATCAGAATCGTGCCAGCCTATATAAAGGCTTCTTCACACTCCGAAGAGGGAAGAAGCAAATCGAGGGGCCTGCGACTGGACAGGCGGATGATCGATGCATACACAGGGATACAAGGATATACTCCTATACTCACCCCAACCAACCATCAAGTCCAGTCGAAAGCTCCTCGAGAGAATCGGATATACACTGGCTGATCCTGGAACGCGATCCACACAAGGCGTGTGGATCATTATAGTAGGTTTAACACCATGTGTACGGTGGTCGCTGTCCGGCTGGATATGAATATCCTACCACCAGCAAACTTGGACCCAGGATTTCACGGTTTCTCTGCCCAAGTACCCTGACATTAAACCAAGATGATTTATTCTTCCTGAAATATGTATCCTTTGGTAATATCATTTACAAATCTTCAGTACCCTACAACGCAGAACGGCGTAAGCATTTAAGCACAATATTCTTGACTCCTGTATTGTGCATCTGCGAATTTGTGGTTCTTGTTTAAACTTAATTACAGTCCAACATTTACCATTCCAGCTCAGTTCATGTTGACGCTAAATTGAATTTCTTAATCTAGCAACACTGCGGAATATATCTAGAGCTATTCGAGAAAGCTTGTTAGCTCTGAGACCCAGGTGAATAGAATGCACTCTGTAATTCTGGCCCATTAACAAATGATTAATTCTGCAATAATTTACCCAGGTTTGTAGGAGCGTGGTGTGTGTCAGAGGGTGGTCGCCGTAGTGGCAGCGGATGGAATTATAATTTTTATTTAGGTGTTTTTTAGCATAGGCCGGCAAACGAGCAAGTGAGCCATTTGATGGTAAGTAATCATGTACGCCCACAATACCAGAAGAATCATGGGCGCGTTACCGTCCTTAAAGGTAAGGGATAATTTGGGATTGGATATGGAGTGGGATTTGAGCCTCCGGATAGCTCTTTCATCGAACGAAACCCAGCAGCAAGCCGCTACTTTACGTCGGTTTTCAATGGGACAGTGTTAACGACCCGGTTGAGTCGGCCCATTTATACTGTAGATAAAACTTAGCTCTACCACTCATAGTACCCTGATACCCTGTAATCTTACTATTATGATATATTGTTTATACAATCATATTTTTCACCTGCTTTTAACCCACACACCATGGGGTCAGCGCAACATACTTTTTAGCACATGTTACAGAAAGATTTGACTTGTAGTTTTTCGCTTATAACATTATTTAAATTGAAATAAAACTAATTTAACGGATTTTATCGCGGTTTTTTATTTTAATTTTGGTCCCGAGTGGTCACCCTCGTGGTCACGGGCTGGGCGGGGTGAACGTCGGGACGAAAATTAAAATAAAAAACCACAATAAAATCCGTTTAAATTAGTTTTATTTCAATGAGTAACGCGTAAATGTAAGAAATCATTAACATTATTTTAAATTATAATTACCGACTCTTTTTTAGCAGTTTCGATTTTGTTTTCTAAAGGGTTTCTGTTTCTCATTTTTTTTATCCTTGCTCGGTACTGACTACGCTACACCTGATGGTAAGTGTAGCGCAATCCAAGAATAGTGTCGACCAACGACAAACAGCGTGTCTATCGTTGGTCGGCAAGATCACGCCGGCCTACAAATCTCATTATTCTCTGTTACAATTTTCTTATTGAATTAAATTATACGCAGAAAACTACTCTATTAAAACGCTGCGAATGCGACCCCACTTCACTATACATAACGGAGCTTAATTCAGTCGGGAGCGGAACTTGTAACTATTTCATGAATGTGTGTTTTAGGTGTTACGTAGCTGTGTGATTTGTGATTAACTCGCTGCAATCTAATCTTAGAGTTGATTATCTTTGAATGGACTTAGGATGGAGTTGAGAGAATTTGTTGTATGTTAGAATAGATTGTGTTCAATTGTGTTGAGACCTGAGTATATATATTGTGGTATATATAGAAATAGACAAAGCGGTGGTACCAACCAAGACGGCCTCTCGCATACGAGGGACCTACCTTGTAAAATATGATATGTAATATATACCGTGTATCTCTTAGATAAATAAATAAATACACCCAACAGTCACACATATAGTCCTGATCCCACATTAAGATGGTGGGAGGATACTTGTATCCGACCGGATAGCGACCACCGTACACTGGTGCTAAAACCTGACATAGTGGACTACCTTGGGTGGGTCGCGTTCCAGGGTCAGCCAGTGTATATCCGGTATCTCCCCAGGGGACTTGCCCCCTGATCCTAACCCTTTTCCCATCCCTTTTTCCTTCCCCTCCCCTTTGACCCTTTGCAGGCCGGCATGATCGGTCAGTCATTTTGCCGGGCCAGGATAAAAAAAAAAAAAAAAAAAAAACCTGACCCTAGGATCGAACCCAAGACAGCACAGCAGTCGCACCGCGTACGCATTACAAATTTATTGGGGCGGGTACAGAGGTACATCCTTGTATTACTGTGCCTGCATCGGTCATCCGCCTGTCCTGTCGCAGGCCACTCGATTTGCTTTTTCCCTCTCCGAAGAGGGAAGAAACATTTATACAGGCCGGCATGACTCTGGTGACCACCGATATACTCATTGTTTGTTGGTGGTCGCTGGTTTTTTGGATTGCACTACGCTTACCATCAGGTGTAGTAGTCATTTTGCCGTGCTCGGATAAAAAATACAGCGCCACCGAAGCAGTCAGTTTGACAAAGACGATCTCGCTATATAAAGTAGGTATTCATAGATTTAACATTTGTAAAGAATACGAGTGTGTGAGAATTTAACAAGGTGGTAGGTCCATCGTATGCCAGAGGCCGTCTGGGTTGGCACCATCGCTTTGTCTATTTCTACCGCCAAGCAACAGTGTGTAAGCACTGTTGTGTTTCGGTTTGAAGGACATTGAAGCCGGTGAAATGATTGGGCATTATGAGACTTAATCTTGTGTCTCGGGGTGACGAGCGCAGTCCAGTGTCATGCAGTGCTTTGTAATTCAACGTTCTGTGCGGTGTTGCTTCTGTTTATGGCGTGGCGCTTACCATCAGGCGAGCACCTTGCTCGTCGCTTTATTCAATCAAATAAAAAAAAATAACATTTGTTACGAATACGAGTGTGTGAAAATTTATCCCCGTGTCTTCAGTGTGTACAAATAAATATTTGAGAGTATTTAAATGGCACTGAAAATGTTTCCTACATGTCTCTCAATACAAGTGTCTCTCAGGAGTCGTCGGGATTTATTTACACAACACTCAGTTTTGATATTTGATACGAGAAAATATATTTCTATTCCTGTAATAATAAACGAGAAAGTGTGTTTCGTTGTTTGGTAAATTGCTCTCGTAATTTATTATGATTGAGTTGTTTTAACTAGAAAGTATAAAAATAAATCACTCTGTAGAAATTGTCAAAGTGCGTCTCAAGGTTGTAAATGTTTTCCGACGAAGAAAAGAAGTCGTAGAAAATACTGATATTTTAATATTTTCAGTGCTATGGTTTTTATATATCGTCACTGGAAAGACCAAAATACTTTTCTTTATTTGATTGAATGATGACATTCTCAGACATTCTCTAAGAGAAAAATTCAAAGAAATAGACATAATGACAGTAGCATCACAATTCATCTTCGCTAACCTAATGTATGTTCATAAGAATATAGAGCAATTTACTAAAATTAGTGATACTCATGGCATAAATACTAGGAATAATAATAACCTTGTATGTCATAAAACTAGACTCCACAAAATCGGCAACTCTTTTAAAGGGCTCTGTATACGCTTTTACAATAAACTTCCAAATCACATTAAGGAGCTTAATATCATGCAATTTAAAGCCACTATTAAGCGAAAGTTATGCAATAAAGCATATTATAAAATTTCGGAATATTTGGAAGATCTTAAGGCATGGGAATAGCTTATAATAAACATATGAGTACGTTACTATATACGCTAATTGTAAGCAGTTTGGGTATGTCATGCTCGCTTTAATGTCTGTGCTTGCGGCGGCGTCGTGTGCCGGGTCGGTCACTTCCCTGTAACATGGTTGAGGAGGCCGATGGCTGGCACATGCGTCATGCTCGTGAACGGGTGCTGCTTGTGTGGACTGGTCTGCTCAAGCTCTTATTGCGTGTTTAGTTGATTTATTCATATAGTTCTTGAAGATCATGCACAAAAAACTATTATATTATGCTAATTATTTTACTTTATGACGTTCCTCATTGGCATAAATTGAGCTGCTCTAACTCAAATAAATAATACTTCAATGTGTGTAGTGCTAATATATATTGTAATTAGTTTAGAAAACAGCAACGTTAGAGTTTCTTGCCCGTTCTTCTCTAACAAATCAGCTTTCCGAACTGGCGGTAGAGTTAAAATTTGACTGAATCTAAATGATGTTTAACATTTTACTGAGTCAATAAATGATTTGATTTGATTTGATGGGACGAGCAAGGCGGTCGCCTGATAGCAAGCGCCACACCTGCCTATAAACAGAAGCAACACCACACAGTAATTTGAATTACAAGCACTGCATGGCACTGAACTGCGCTCGTCACCCTGAGTCTTAAGATGTTAAGTCTCATAATACCCAGTAATTTTATATTGATAGCTTCAATGTCCTTCAAACCGAAATACCACAGTGCTTAAACACTGTTGCTTCGCGCCAGAAATAGACAAAGCGGTGGTATCAACCCAGACGGCTTCTCGCATACGAGGGACCTACCACCTTGTATGGGATGCGTCATAATAATAGATGATATTGCTTCATTAGTCTGTTACAATTATTGTGCTTAGAATGAGAAACTGTGAGGTCTTGGGTTTGAATACTGGGTCAGGCATTCAATATTTGTGTTGAAATCTTTGATATGGCGCTAGGCTTGTAACCCATCTCATCATGGGATGGATATAAGCTCCGAAGATGCAGGTGTGAGCTTATGTATTTGACATAATATGAGGATCCATAGCATCCGGAACACGTTATAAGATACTACCAACCTTGCCGGCTACGCACGGGTAAAAATATCTTTGTTACGACATCATCACATTACAAATCTTGGAATTATTCGGCTTTTCTATAATATGTATGTATTATACATATAAACCTTCCTCATTAATAATTTTATCTATTGCTGACTTTATTAAAATCCGTTGATAGTTTAAAAGAATTAAGCGAACAGACAGCGGACAATATTTTATACTACTTTTTTTTTTGGCAGTGATCGGCAAACGAGTAAGTGGGTCACCTGATGGTAAGTGATCTCCACCGCCCATGTATGCCCACAATATCAGAAGAATTATGGGCGCGTTGCCGACCTTAAAGGAAAGGGATAATTAGGGATTGGGAAGGGGAGGGGTATTTGGGCCTCCGGATATCTCACTCACCGTACAAAACGCAGCAGCAAGCCGCTACTTTACGTCGGTTTTCTGTGAGACAGTGGTAATGACCCGGTTGAGCCGGCCCAATCATGCTGTAGACAAAACTGTCTACAGCGTGGCTCTACCACTCATAAAATATTACTATTTATCACTATTTAAAGATTATTGACAATGGCGCTTTAATTCTTCAAAGCGATATTTCAAACTACCAACACAGACAATTCCAAGATTGCCCTGAATCCATAGAATTTTGAATGCAACAAAATCCTCTATCCGGCTCCATGAAAAAGGAAAAATATAAAGGAGAATGCAGCACGTCACCTGTAGTTTAGCATATTGATAACGCTCGCGTTGCAATGGATACGCCGGGAACAAAAAAAAAACAAGGGAACTGCCGCGGAGCTCACAGTATAAAAACTAGCCTCGCTAACCTAAATTTACTCATGCATAATACGTACCCATTTAAGTCCCTAGTATGAGAGAGGTAGTCTGAGTTGGTACCACCGCTTTGTCTATTTCTGCCGCCAAGCAGAGTGGACATTAAAGTCAGTGAAATTAATGAGCATTATGAGGCTTAACACTTACTCACACAAGATGTCTCGGGGTGATGATCGCAGTTCAGTGCCATGCAGTGCTTTGTAAATCAAACTTTTGTGTAGTGTTGTTTCTGTTTATGGGCAAGTGTGGCGCTTAACATCAGGCGAGCGCTTTTCTCATCTCGTCATTCATAAAAAAAACCTTTTTCCTCATTTTACAACTACCCTCTTCAACAAATTAAAATAACTTCAACTTTTTTATTTTTAACTTGATCGATATCAATATTTTGATAATACATTTTGAGGGACGTCACATATTATTTTATTATTAAAATGAAAAATGAGAGACAAATACTATTGCATCCAAGACATACGGATCCTTTGGCCGGTTCGGAAGCAAGAGGCCGCTGGTTCGATCCTCGCACCGTTTTCCCGCAATGTTTGTGTGATCCACAAATATTTGTTTCGTGGTCTGGGTGTTGTGAGACGAAAGTCTCTATTTGCTCCTGATACCCACGACACAAGACTCGTATCTTAGTGTGGGGTCAGGACTATGAGAATGTGTGTGACTGTGTTTCAAAGAAAAAACAAGTTATATAATACAAGTCGTGTAATGACGCTACCAGACGTATCATTTTATTCACTTCCAGTATCTGTGAGTGTTGGAAAATGCTAGCGCCGAGCCATTTGGCTCCACGTTACTTTGTTTGTAAAACAAAAGCAGCCATGTGGTTTTATTGATGCATTCGCGTTGGTAATGGAACTGTTGCAGTTTTTTGTATCAATATCACCTAATTTTTGGGAATGCTAGTTGAAATAGTAACACCTTTTTTTTATAGCATAGGCCGGCAAACGAGCAAGTGGGTCACATGATGGTAAGTGATATCCACCATCCATGTACGCCCACCACCAGAAGAATCATGGGCGCGTTGCCGACCTTAGAGGAAGGGGATAATTACCGATTGGGAAGGGGAGGGGATTTGGGCTTCCGGATATCTCACCCACCTTACGAAACGCAACGGCAAGCCGCTACTTTACGTCGGTTTTCTGTGAGACAGTGGTAACGACCCGGTCGAGCCAGCCCATTCATGCTGTAAACAAAACTGTTTACAGCATGGCTTTACCACTCAAATGTGGCTGTTGCATACTAGCTTCTTTTTTTAATTTTCAAATTTGTCTCGATTAATTTTAGATATATTTAAAAAGTTTCAGATCGCTTTCTCACTGACCACGAGGATTTACTGGTCATGATTGTTTTGTTTTGTGGAGCATTATAAGAAAAATGTGAACGGGAAAAAAACTGACTTTTGTTGGTCAATTGGATTGAATATGGTATTGATAATCTTGTTCATAATTGTTCATTAATGGCATGTTCAATAACAAAAGCTTTTCCCAAGAATAAAATATAAATGGTAAAATGACAAATCAGTAACATGATTGTAAGTATCTATTTATACAGGGTTATTTTTAAAACACCAGCAACCTCGCAGGGGTAGATTCCTAAGGTTATAAGCTACTACTTTTGTTCTACGACTTTTGATAATTTGTTAGATTTTATTTTCATACAAAAATAAGTATTCATTTAATTTCCGTCTTGATTGTTACAACGCGCATCGCACTTTACGTAAACAAATACGCGAAGCGTGGGGAACCCGACTAGCTCCTTTGAAGGTCAACGCGCCGCTCAGCTGAGCGGCGCCTTTGAATCGCGCGCGCACGCCGCATACTACGAAGAAAAATACGACACAACAAAAACTTGTAAAATCATTTTTTTTTAAATATATTGAGTTATATCCAAACTCGTAGAACAAATGTTGTTCCGTATGGGGACAGCTATCTACCCCTGCGAGGTTGCTGGTGTTTTAAAAATAACCCTGTATAATGAATGAGAACAAAAAGATGATCCTGAAAGACATCTCCCGTGTGAATAACAAAGGTTTAATGGTCATTATACTTTCAGGAATGATGGTGTCTTCAGTTATAGCCGGTTTCCTGACAGATACGTTTGGACGCAAGTTTTTCCTCAAGTTACGGTTCTCCGGAATGTATCTATTTACACTAGTAAGTAGATCTAGTAAGACTTACGACATGTTGATTACAGCGAAGTTCTTTGAAGGGATATTGTAAGTTACCTGAAACAAACAATTATTGATTACTTTAGTTATTTAAAAGCGTTAAATGAACTACAGAACGGATGTCGTGGTTCCGATCTAAACGCCCACGGTCGGGTGCTTCCTCTGACATTTGAATTTTGGAGTTTAGTATTAATTTTAATAATTATTACTTGCTTTAAGGTGAAGGAAAACGTTATGAAGTCTCAACCTGCATTAGGTCTGCGTGGTGTACTAAGGTCAAACCCCTGTTAGTAGAGCATACCCGTGCCGAACAGTGGTATAGTTTAAAAAAGAGTTGATAAAACAATTGATTATTTTATCATCATTTTCTCCCGCAACCTGTTTATAAATGCGTCTTTCTTTTTTATATCCGGGCATGGCAAAGTGACTGCACTTCACTTGATGGTAAGCGCAGTGCAGTCCTAAAAAAAACAGTGAAGACCAACACACAATAAGTTTATCGGTGGTGTATAAATGCTTCTTCACACTCCGAAGAGGGAAGAAACAAATCAAGTGGTTTGTGACAGGACAGGCGGATGACCCATGTAGGCATAGTAATACAAGGTTGTATCCCTATACCCACCCCAACCAACCATCAAGTCATATTGCAAGCCCCTCGGGAGAACCGGGTATACACTGGCTGGTTTTGGAACACGATCCACGCAAGGCGTGTGGATCACTATGGCAGGTTTTAATACCATGTGTGTGATGGTCGCTATCTGGGCGGATATGACTATCCTACCACCAGCCTATTTTCTGGAGCACGAGGAACCAAACTGCATTGTACTAGTATGGTAAAATCACATTTGTATCAATACAATAATAAAAAATATTTTAATAAAATTTTAACTTTTATCAATACATAAAAATAAACTAACTTTAATATCTGTTTTTACAATCTCGAGATATTCAACTATCATACCAGTCGTCAGTTCCAATATAAGCTATAAATTTTGTGGGAGCAGACAAGGAATTTAATAATATCCATATTCTCGCTTATTTCTTGCTTCAGTCGACTAAAATAATAGAGTTTAGTTTTAGGGACAAAAACGTTATCAAGTTTGAACTTAGAAGATACCAATAATTATACAGAATTGTATCCATTCTTTTAAAATTAAGTCAATGTAATGGAACAGAGTTTGAAGGTTACAAAGAAAAGAGATGAAAAAAGGAGTTCAAGTTCCAAATCAGGCGAGTGACTTTTACGGATTTCCATATTTTTGTATCCATTCCCGTCTCGAAGAACTTTTGTCTTCCGAATAATTTTGACTGACTAGTACTGAGTTATTCAAAATGAGTGAGTGAATAATTGAGTATTACCCGTAAACACCTAAAATAGAAAGGTGCACTGCCAACCAACTGAAAATACAATCTAGGTCCCTCGTATGTGAGAGGCCGTCTGGTTTGGTACCACCGCTTTGTATATTTCTGCCGCCAAGCAACACAGTGTTAGCACTGTTGTGTTTCGGTTTGATGAACATTGCAGCCAGTGAACTTACTGGGCATTATCAGAATTAACATCTTATGTCTAGGGATTTTTTCTTAGAAGTCAGCAACGTACTGATAATCCCTCTCACATTGTTGGTGTTTATGGGCAGTAGTCATCACTTACTGCTAAGTTACCCATTTGTTACTTAGCTGAGCTTCGGCTATAAAAAAAAATGGGATCAAAAAATAAATAAATGTAGTAAGTATCGTTGCAGTATGTTTTATTTTCCCTTTTTTTGTATCGGTTGCCTTCACATCATCGATCACGAATGTCATCTTTCGCAAATCATCCACCTTTTCTTTTTTTACCTTATAATACAGCATACTTCTCCACTCATCTTTTCATTGTCATGTAAATCCAACCAGATTTTTAATATTACCATATCACTTTTTTAAATATTTCACGAAAAATAAAAACAGACAAGTGAAGCGCGGCTCCATTGATCAATTTATGTGACATCTGGTGAAAAATCCAGCGCGTTAGAGGAGTACAGACCCAATAAATCATCTCAACTCAAAACACAGACGGCTACGTCAGAATATATTTTATCACAACCAACTTCTGACAGTGTAGGAATTAAAATGCGATGGCTCTGCCAGGGATTGGATTATTTATACATGTAAATTCTGTGATGGATTAGGTTTTGTTTTATAGTTTTAAAATATTAATGATGTTTCGGGATTTTGTTTTTTTTTGTATACGTAATAGTAAAATAATTTATATTATTAAACCAAATGGTTTTGAGTAGATCTTTCGATTAGAAAGTCAACATTATTGAAACTAAGGTTTATGATGGTTATATTATATTTAACAACATATTTTATGGTCGTTAAAGGAGCAAGTACCTAAAAGTACTTAAAGTACTATAAGAAAAATGGCTGCTTTGCTGACCTTAAAGGAAAGGGGTGGGAATTGGGTTTGGGCCTTCGAGAATCTATTTCACCTCATTAGTTCAAAGATCAAACAGTTCAACCATTCAGGTCTACCCGACACATTTATACTATACATCTATATACTAAACAGCGCCATAAACTATGAGAGTAGGATACTAAATTAAAAAGGAAAGAAAGATTTCCGCTTTATAATAATTATGCATGCAAAGCAAAGTATTATTTAACAAACTTAAAAATGCGCGGTAACAAAGCGGAAGTCTTTCTGTCCTTTTTAATTTAGTATCCTACTCTAATAGTTTATGGCGTTGTTTTTTAAATCTTTCCACTTGCTACTGTGGCGCCACATTAATTTGCTTCCTTTCAGGTGGACACTTTTTCAACTTGACCCCTCGATTTGCTTCTTCCTTCTTCGGAGCGTAAAGAAGTGGTTATACATGCCGGCATGATTCTGATGACCACCGATAAACTCATTGTTTGTTAGTTGTGACAGTTTTTTTGGACTGTACTGCGCTTACCATCAGGTGTAGTACTTTGCCGAGCCCGGATGAAAAACAAAAAAAACATAAAACCCAAATTGTAATTTGAGTATCAACATTCGTGGTAAAATTCCGCATTGCATGCAAACACTGACGCATTCCGCACGGACGGATTACATAATTAATTATACACCTGTAATGGTTTAATTATAATTTACGGTCACGTTCCACGTGGTGTGGATTTGGTTCCCGCAAATTTCCACTATCGAACATGATATCAGTGAGGCGGATTTATGTATTTTATTGGATAGATATACAAATGATATGAATATGAAGAATAATTTGACTACGAAAGATTGCATACTGGTGAGTTACAATATAGATATGTATCACTATCGACCCTGCTGTGTCCTATCGATTAGTCAATGGCGATGGGTAATATTTTTCAACAGAAAAGCCAATGCTTGGTAACTATAGACTCTATGGCGTTATATTCTGAGGTTCAAATCCTCCTTTTCTTCCTAATGTCTTAATTATCCCTTTACTTTAAGATCGGCAACGCGGCCATGATTCTTCTGGTATTATATATATCTCACTTTTTTTTTATAGCATAGGCTGGCAAACGAGCAAGTGGGTCACCTGATGGTAAGTGATCTCCACCGCCAATGTACGCCCACCACCAGAAGAATAATGGGCGCGTTGCCGACCTTAAAGGAAAGGGATAATTAAGGATTGGGAAGGGGAGGGGATTTGGGCTTCCGGATATCTCACTTATCGTACAAAACGCAGCAGCAAGCCGCTACTATACGTCGGTTTTCTGTAAGGCAGTGGTAACGACCCAGTCGAGACGTCCCATTCATGCTGTAGACAAAACTATCTACAGCGTGGCTCTTCCACTCAAAAGGGATGCATCTTAGTAGGAAGGATCCTACAATTAGGCTGGGGCTGGCTGGTATAACGCCAGGTATAAAGAATCCACATTAATTAACTAGATAATTAAATTGATCAAAGTTATTTTAAGCACGAAATTTTGCTGAAAATTATGAGCACGCATACTCTGATTAATTCAGAGACCATATTTTGTTTTTCTTACTTTTTAGTATTAAAATCTGTTCTTGCAACTAGGTCAAATTAAACCAAGTTAGTAAATGTATACGAGAACTAGTCTAGATTCATTAGTATTCCACACGAGGCGGTGATGCTGATTACGTGTTTTATCAAGTTTACCTTGGCTTATTTTGGGATGGGACCGTTTTTAGTCTTGTTTAATTTGCTTGAATAACAATACGAACCATTCACTCGCTTAAGGGTAAGTGTCGCGTCTGTTAATAAACAGCATAACACTACTAGACACGAAATACAGAGTACTGCATCGCACTCGTCATTCTTAGGAACAGAATGTTTAATCTCAAAATGCCCAGTAATTTCATTACCTTCAAGTCTTCCTTCGGTCCTTCAAACCGGAACACAAAGAATAAGGTGCTTATTACTTAGCACCACTCGGTGACTGGGTGACTTGGGTGTACAAACATATTACAGACAATATCAATTATATTGGAGGTAGATAATAATAAGTATGACAGCTACGGAAAAACCGATTTGATTTATTTGGGTTTTATTTAGGGAAAGAATCATCAATATCGGAGCGTAAATGAAGAAGTTTGAGTCTTTGATCCCCAATTCTACCCCTTTAGGGATAAAATTTCTTCTTTAAATTAAAATGGGATCAACTTTGTGCTATACTTGTGCGAATGAAAAAATATTCAAATCGGTCAACATTTGGCGGTATTATGCGTAGTTACATACACAAAAAAACAGACACGTCGAATTGAAAACCTCCTCAGTTTTTTTACGTCAGTTGAAAAAGAAAGAAAAACTTTGACCATTTTTGAGATACACCAAAGTGGCATCCAAGTTATATGTGGTTTTTGCCGCCTGAACAGTGGCAGCACATCCAATGACACGTTCACAATGAAAACCTTTCACAATGATCCATTTGAGCTGAGTATTGGGGTCAGCCAGTGTATGTCCTCCATTCAGACACTTCCTGAGCCTGCATAGTGTTTGCAACGGATGACAATCTGCCAGACGGGTTATTGATCGGTTTTTAACTGCATCGAACTTAATAATTAACAGAGCATTTGTTTAACAATCTTTACTAATGATAATACTAGTCCTGTATTATACACCTCCGGGTACGGGCACGAATCTCCTCTACTGGATGACAGGGGTTAGGCCTTAGTACACCTCTCGACGGTCGGTAGAATTATGCCGGCCTGAATCTACTGGTATATACTGGCTGACCCTGGAATACGACTTGCAATAACGAGCCATTATGGCGGGTTATTCCTTAAGTATAAGATTCGCTAAGTTTTGAAAACTAGATCCGCCAGCATTTATCAATTTCGCAGATTGATAACAATAATACGTCATAAGCAAACCACGTAACATCTGCGATGGTAGTGGAAACTGTTACATTCATATATTATCGTAAGTTTACATAGGGTGACACACAACCAATATAACTTGACCCGTCTTACTATGCCTATTAAACACACTGCCAAATCTATCTACCTTCCTCTTATGACGCAATAAAACTGAGCGACCGAGATAGAAATAGTGTTTTATAGTCGAATGGAAATGTTGAGTGAAATAGTTCCAGAAGTCAAAGCGCCTCGATTTCATGCGGAATTTATGTGTGTCACAAATTTTATGTGATTCTACGTAAATGACACTAATGTACCGGTTTATAGCAGTGAGATTACAGGGTTGAAGTCGTTTTGCATGCTAGCAGCCTTGAATTACCCAGCTCACTTAGATACTTGGTATTCGTAAGCTTTTTCGTTTTATGGTATTTTTCCTTATACAGATTTTACTTAAACTGGAATTGATACATTGATAAAGTATATCTATTTCTTTAGTTTTATGAAAATTATACAATAATCCATACATCCAACAGTCACACATAATCCTGACCTCATATTAGGTTAACCGACATCGTGGGTATTAACTGGCGGTCCCACAACACACAGTCCCGAAACAAATATTTATCGACCACACAAACATCTATCTCCACGTGAGTCGAACTCACGGCCTCTCTCTTCGCAGCTGATTACTAGACCACTGGGCCATTATTTATCATAACTCCTTCCCGGTGCACCTCTTCTCGTTGTTTTTCTGAAGTTTACTTTACGCCTGAAATCCCCGAAGCTCTTCTGAGAGCGAAGAAGCAAATCGAGGGGCCTGCGACAGGACAGCTCGATGACCGATACAGGCACATTGATACAAGAATGTACCCATATACCCGCCCCAATCAACCATCAAGTCATGTCGCAAGCCCCTCGGGAAAATCGGATATACACTGGCTAATCCTAAAACGCGATCCACCCAAAGCATGTGCATCATTATGGCAGGTTTTAACAGCATGTGTACGGTGGTCGCTATCCGGGCGGATATGAATATCCTACTACCAGCATAATGATACTATTTGTATCATGCGATTGCCAGTTCAAATACCATCATGACAACCATAAAGCAAATATGATTTCAGAAGCAAAAATAATCTTACTATTATAAAACAAACATACATTTTATAACATTATCAACTATGCGATAAAAGATCAGAGCTCAAGTTATTTTGGTCGCACGACGACCTTGGTATCTTAATAGATAAATTAATTTCATCACATCGTCGTAAGATTTTACTAGTGCTATAACAGCTGACATGTTAGTGCTTTTAGATTGTGCAGAAATATTCGCTATAGAAATTGTTTATTGGTTTAAAAATGAGTGACGTGGATTTACCAGCTTTGGCGGAGGCGGGTAAGTGTATACAAGTGCTACAAGGTGGTAGGTCCCTCGTATGCGAGAGGCCGTCTGGGTTGGTACCTTTGTCTATTTCTGCCGCCAGGCAACAGTGTGTAAGCAATTATGTGTTTCGGTTTGACGGACATTGATACCAGTGAAATTACTTGGCATTATGAGACTTAACATCTTATGTCTCGGGATGCAGAGCGCAGTTCAGTGCCATGTAGTGCTTTGTAATTCAAAGTTATGTGTGGTGTTGCTTCTGTTTATAGGCAGGCGTCTCGTCATTTAATGAAATAAAAAAAAGTGTTTAGAGATTTTTGTTCGATCAAATTTTTGTCAAATCGCCTCATTGTTCTAACCGTAGCAAACTTAGAAACCGGTGAGTACTAGGTTTACATCCCAGGTCGGGCAATTACAAACTTTGTTTGGGTTTTCAATTCGAAAAAATCATATCGGTCATATTGGTCGGGAATAAAATTAATTATTATTGCCACCTGTTCAAACCAATGGGTGACAGTAAGCTCACAAAACTATGGGTGCATTAATCATACCCCTGCCTACCCCTTCAGAGATGAGACATGTAATATTTTTGCGAAAGAAGTACAAGATTAACTCAGTACATCAAAGAAAGCTAAAGTAGCTCAAAAATACGGTGCCCGGGTTGAGCTTTGACATTCTTAAAAAGGGATGAAGAAACATTTCAAAGTAAAGACCATTTTGCACTATATGTCTTTACTAAAATAGTGGAGCGCCTGGGGGTTTTCACCTCGGATTAGAGTTATAGTGAATGAATTAATATGATCGATGTGGGATATTGTTTTTTAAACTATAAATTGCAATGTTTACCCAATTTTTTTTTGTGCAAACCATTGTTTCATTGTTAAAAAAAAATATTATGAAAAATTAATGTTTGACCATATATTTTCACTTTAAACAGTATTTTTTTTTATTTATATGTTAAATCTTACCTGAGTAGACATATAGGAACATTTTTCAAAGATACCTGTGTATAAAAATAGCAGTAGGGATCTCGAACAGGTAGAAAAACGTGGGGGGCAGAGCGGAGCGACAGCTGCTATGTACAATGGAATTTCTCGGCCAGTTTAATTATAAATGAAACGTACTCTATTGTGTACATTTAAAAAATAAGGTAATTAATTACGACTAATGAAAAGAAAAAAAAAATAGTACAAAATCAGTTTATTTAAATATATTACACTAGCTTATGCTCGCGACTCCGCCCGCGTGAACAGCATTTTCCGGCATAAAAGTAGCCGGTAACCGTCTCCAGGATCCCATCGGTCTATGTAGATAAATTCATCAAAATCGGTTCAGTGATTTAGGCGTGAAAGCGTAACAAACAAACTCACTTTCGCATTTACTTTCACCCCCTTTTTCATCCCTTAATAAATAAAATTTCCATAATTCCTGAAACACCTATTTATTTATTTTACGTCAATAATCGAAATACAAAATTTTGTTTATGTAACTTTCAAAATGATGGACTTTCATACATATTATCATCCCCTATTTTGACCCCTTAGGGGTGGAATTTTCTAAAATCCTTTCTTAGTGGATGCCTACATAACAAAATGAATATACAGTCCGAATTTCATGCTTGTAGCCTTGATAGTTTGCGCTCGGCGATGATGAATCAGTCAGTCAGTCAGGACATGTTATTTTATAATTATAGATAGTTGTCTACATCAAATATTTTCTTCTACTTCATCTATCTGTATAATAGGTGAAGCATTGGAACAACTATTTCCGCTGCACTGTAAACATGCTACACTGCAGTATAAACCACTTTTTCGGCATCCACACGCAGCTCCACATCCCTTTTTGCAATTACAAAATAACATTTGCAATAAATTATCCGGAGCAGGTAATTGATTCATTGTTATTGAGATGTACATGTTATTGGAATACTTCCATCCCCAATTTTCAATAACTACGTCATTTCCTAACCATATCTGAATTTGTAGGTACACTCTTTTAAGGTGCTCAAACGCTGCATCAGTTGTTGGAGGCAGTGATGACAAAAGAACACTCGTATTTTTGGCTGTTGCTTTTATGAAAGAATTGAACCTCAATGTATTTAAATCATAAGTTTATAGACGGAGCTCCGTATAAACTCAAAATACATGCTACTGCTTGCAATATATTATTGGGGTCTTCATTGATATTTTTAAATACTGAGTCGTGTAAATCAATCCGTAAAAAGACAAGATAAGATAAGATAAGAATACTCAGGTAAGATTTAACATATAAATAAAAAAAACTGTTTAAAGTGAAAATATATGGTCAAACATTAATTTTTCATAATAATTTTTTTAAACAATGAAACAATGGTTTGCACAAATTTTTTTTGGGTAAACATTGCAATTTATAGTTTAAAAAACAATATCCCACATCGATCACATTAATTCATTCACTATAACTCTAATCCGAGGTTTTACAGTTTTGAATGCTCCAGGCACTCCACTAAAAGAAATCTGTGTTTATCTCCTGATGGTCTAAGATCCCGCGGAACATTGACCTTCACCCATCTGTTTACCGGATCAAAATAACATTTTAGGGTATAAAAGGTGTTGCTGAACACATACCAATAGGGTTGCCTAAAAAAATAAGGTCAACGATAGTTTTTGCGAATTTAAAAAAAAAAAAAGAAGATATTATTTCACTGACTTGCTCACCAAATAAATGAACCTTCAATGAAAACCTACAATGTATACTACCTGCAAAAGCTAGGAGCTAGATGAGAGCAATTACCACTTTTTAGTTACCTGTTTGCACACGGCAACCAGGTAGTAGTTGCCAGAAAAAGGTAGGCAACCTATTTTTTACAGATGACAGACAATGTATACTACATTGTACACTTTTCATTGAAGGTTAATTTTTTTTGGTAAGCAAGTCAGGGAAATTATAATTTTTTTTTTTTTTATGTTAATTAATCATATCCTTGACCATATTTTTTTAGGCAACCCTATTGGTACGTGTTCAGCAACACATTTTATACCCTAAAATGTTATTTTGATCCGGTAAACAGATGGGTGAAGGTCAATGTTCCCCGGGATCTTGTACTTAAGTTGCAGAGAGATAGAACGAAGTGATTTTACAATTTTTTTTGGTACCACCACGCATTTCTGACGTTAAGCAGAAGTGTGTTAGGACTGTTGTGATCGATTTGAAGGAATTTGAAACCAGTGAAATTATGGGGCATTATTAGACTCAGCAATTTATCTTTCGGTGTGAGGAACGTATGATTTTAATTTTGATTGATTTGATTGACGATGATTTGATCATCATCAAAATATAATATTTTCCCCTTTATGCATTAAACTAGCTGTCCCTAGAGGTTACGCCCGCGTGATCTACTTTTCCCGGGATAAAAGTAACCTAACAGTGGCGTCATCTGTCGAAAATTGGTCGTATCAACTCAGAAACCTTCATGGGCTCATTCACAACAACTTTGCTAAAGATCTTCACATGATCAAATAGTTTACGATTCTATAAAGGATATTTTTTTTATATATAGCATAGGCCGGCAAACGAGCAAGTGGGTCAACTGATAGGAAGTGATCTCCACCGCCCATGTACGCCCACCACCAGAAGAATCATGGGCGCGTTGCCGACCGTAAAGGAAAGGGATAATTAGGGATTGGGAAGGGGAGGGGATTTGGGCTTCCGGTTATCTCGCTCACCGTACGAAACACAGCAGCAAGCCACTACTTTACGGTCGGTTTTCTGTGAGACAGTGGTAACGATCCTGTCGAGCCAGCCCATTCATGCTGTAGACAAAACTGTCTACAGCGTGGCTCTACCACTCTAAATTATCGACATCTATATTACCGATTCTTGATACATCACGTGTGGGATAAACGGATGTATGTCAGCTAAATATTTTAATGCACGCAATAATATGTAACAAAACCAGTTCTTTATTATTATTTTCATTTTAATCTCAACTATGTTAATTTCGGGTCTACTTTTACATCTAATCAGGATTCTAACATAATTTTTAAATGTTATAAGTGTTTATTATATTAAGATAACACGTTGTATGCCTAATTAATGAAAATTAAATGTCAACTATTACCTCTCTACTTCCGCAATCTTGGCTTAGTAAATTGTTATTTTTATTAATAATTATATACTCTTAATCAACAACACATTTATTTGGATAAGGATTAATATTATGTTGTTTTTTTTTATCCTAGCTCGGCAAAGTGACTACGCTACACCTGATGGTAAGTGCAGCGCAATCCAAGTATAGTGTCGACCAACGATAAACAATGTGTCCATCGTAGGTCGGCAAGATCATGCCGGCCTGCCAAAGGGCCAAGGGGGAGGGAAAGGAAAAGGGATGGGAAAAGGGTTACGAGCAGGGGGCAAGCCCCCTGGGGAGAACCGGATATACACTGGCTGACCCTGGAACGCGACCCACACAAGGTGGGCCACTATGGCAGGTTTTAGCACCAGTGTACGCTGGTCGCTATCCGGTCGGATACAAGTATCCTCCCACCAACAAAGTTGATAAAACTCTTTGGCAAATAATTGGCAATAATGCATTAATTCCGACTAAATTTTATTACCATAGAAAAGGTTATAGTGAGTCAATCTTAAAAGATAGTCAAATACTGTCCCGGACATATTTTTAGATAATTTAAAGAGGAATAATTCTTTCATACATATTTTTCGGTAGCTTGAACCGTGCACGCAGCGCACGCAACGGAAGCCTTCAAATATGAATAATTTTCCCCGTTTTTGCAACATTTTTCACTTTCGCTCCTAATGGTCGCAGCGTAATGTTATATAGCCTAAAGCCTTCCTCGATAAATGGACTATCCAACACAAATTTTTCAATTCGAACCAGTAGTTCTTGAGATTAGCGCGTTCAAACAAACGAAAAATATGCTTTTTTCGTTGATATAATTCGTAATCTATTTGTAGTTACAAATTCTACATAACTATATAATTTAATGAATTATCAACTCTCGCGGTCTGTCGTTTTAATCACCGCAGAACTTAGAATTACGTTTATTCATATTCATTTTGTCAAACCCTTACCATCCAGACAGGCTTCTTAAAGACATTACAACGTAATAATCAACGAAACAAGATAAAGCAATTTGCGAGTTCACATTACTTCACAACTCCTACATATATGTTCGTCCAGACTACAGCCATTATGTTAAGCACTAGCAGATTACAGAACACCGAGTTTCGTTCTAAAGTCTAGAATTTTAGAGCTCATATTAAGTTTTAGCACAGCTAAGTCTGAATTACTATGTGAAACGAGAAGTTCTGATTAAATAACGTGTAATGTTATTCGGGCTTTAGTGTTGTGTTGTTAAAACTGTGACCATAAGTCCCATTTTGCCGAAAGTTACGGGTCTTCGGCTAATAGGGTGGAAAGGGTCGTACGTTAAAATAATATAAACAGAAACAAATACACGGAAACTATTACCACAGTTAAATTGTTAAGGTTTTATGTTAAATTGACAGTTGGTTTGAAGTGACAAACAATTTTATTTACATAATGGACCGCTTTAAGCTAAAAAAAAATCATTTCCTGTAGAATGAGTATTCTTTTAATAACATTGAATAACGAAACGAGCAAGGCCTGATGGTAAGTGGAACCACACCTCCCCATAAACGGAAGCAATACCACACATAACTTTAAATTACAAAGCACTGCTTGGCACTGAACTGCGCTCATCACCCCGAGACATAACATGTTGTCTCATAATGTCCAGTAATTTCATTGGCTTCAATGACCTTCAATCGGAAACACAACCGTGCTTACACACTGTTGCTTGGTGTTAGAAGCGGTGGTACCAACCCAGACGGCCTATCGCATACAAGGGACCTTAGTAAATTTTGTATTGATTAATAAAATTACTCAGCCAAAACATTGATTGTTCACAAACAAAACTTCTAAATAAACGAACGCAGATTCACAATTCTCACACAATGGATCCTTACGGAAATAGAACCAGTGACTGGGTATCCCGCTCGGGTTGCCCTTGTTGACAAATTCAAATGTCAACTCGTTATTCCGGCTCAAACTTGAGAGAGACACTTCACCCGAAATTACTCTTGCATTATTAAACAACGACCGTGTCTGAATTGCATTGCATTCCTGAGAGGGTGTCATATTGACTCGTTTCGGCTCGGGGCAATGTGCCGAAAGCCGAAAATCTTCTCAACACTAAGGTTACTAAAACTAATTATCAGGCTAATACACTCTAAAGGGTGTTATTAAAAATAAATTACCTCATAATATATTCTCGTAATTACATTACTACGTGTAATAGACTTTTATAATCCAGATTTTAAGCTTGGCATGAGGAGAAATATTTATATTTAGCTCTGGCGGTAATATAGGTCGTTTAAAACGATTTTGACGAAAAATGCATACGTCTTTAAGTAATTTTGGCTAAATTCCGAATAAGTTGGAGCTAAACTCTAAATAGGTCTTCGTAAGAATATAGAAAAGCAGATGGATCAAGGTAGGTAGGCCCCTCGTATGAGAGGCCGTCTGGGTTGGTACCATCGCTTTGTCTATTTCTGCCGCCAAGCAACAGTGTGTAAGCACTGTTAGATTTGAAGCACTTTGAAGCCAGTGAAATTACTGGGCATTATGGGACTTAACATCTCATCTCTCGGGGTGACAGGCGCAGTTCAGTGCCATGCAGTGCTTTGTAATTCAAAGTTCTATGTGGTGTTGCTTCTGTCTATAGGCAGGCGTAGCGCCTACCAACAGGCGAGTGCCTTGCTCGTTTCGCGATTCAATCAAATAAAAAAAAAACATGTCGAAAGGTTTGGTACAGTAAAGCGAATTAACAAAATTATTCCACGTAGGTTAATTACCTAATAAAACAAATTTATCTTATCATTATGTTTAAACTAATATAATTTGAGACAGCGTAATATTTACCGTCTGTTTCGTAATGAGTTATTGCGTAATGCGATTTTTTTTACGTGAAATTTCTTTAACACCGTTGTGATTTGAAAATTTTATGAAACGAAAAGACGACAGTAAAAAGAGACAAAAATATTCATAAATAGGGTTTAGCCTGCGAGAGAACGAGATAGATTACAAGTATGCTATCACCTGTCTTTGCGCCTGCGTATAACGAAGCCTTCGGAAAATGTGTGTTGAAAACAACGTGGTGTATCATTCACGTGTTTTATTTTTTGCATTTGCGTATTAAAATTCGTTGATTAATTATTTATTGCCTTCAAGTCATGACGCAATGAGAGAGAAAGTACGGAACCGGAGAGAACTCTCGGGAGAACCGGATATACACTGGCTGATCCTGGATCGCGATCCCCACAAAGCGTGTGGATGATTATGGCAGTTTTTAACACCATGTGTACGGTGGGTGCTATCCAGCCGGATATGAATATCTACCACCAGCAAATCTAAACTCCTCTATTGACAATACAAAATCATCAGATCATCGGTCCATATTTGACGGAGTTACGAAATTATGGGTGAACATACATCAAAAATACTCCGGTTTGAAGTCAACATCTAGTACATTAACATTAAAATGTATGTCTCTATTTGATGGTAGATGGAAAGAGTCATCCATTTCAACCGCGGAATGGTCCCTTCTCTTAAGTCAGATTAAATATTAATATTTGCGGGAGCACCCAAAGCCCCCGAGATCCGTCGGAAATTACACTGTTACCTCTTTCCCTCTCAAAATGCAATGCCGGAGAAACATTAAAATACTTTTTACTTTATTATGAATGCGAAACTCTGGCGAAATGGCTTTTATATTCACAGAATCGTATTTTCTTTTTTCACTCTTGCACGGCAGTGTTTTTTTCATAACAGTACATATAAACCTTCTTATATATTTGCTATTTTCTATTGAACATTTTAATACATTATAAGCTAGTGTTAGTACAGTTCAAAGATGATGTCGACCGTCAAGAGAAATGCTGACTCCGGAACGTGTCACGCCTGAACAAAACTTTCAGCACGTGGACGGTGGTCGCTATTCAATCGGGTACAAATCCTTCCTACTAATATTATAATCGCGAAAGTTTGTAAGTATGGATGGATGGATGGCTGTATGTTTGATACTCTTTCACGTAAAAACTACTGGATGGATTTTAATGAAACTTTACAATAATATAGCTTATACATCAGAATAGGACATAGGCTACTTTTATCCCGGAAAAAGCAGATCACGCGGGCGGAGCCGCGAGCAAAAGCTAATATAATCATATGGAGGATATTATCCTCCCACCAGCAAATATTGTGAAGTGCTAGTTTTTTTATATCCTAGCCCTGACGTCCTCTCGCATACGAGGTACCTACCACCTTGTTATGACGTAACAGTAGATTTTATAGCTTTAAATTGCCTGCAAATATATAATCTCAGATTTATTACTATATTACTAGCCACAGTATATTACTAGTACAGACTTATTACTAGCTGTCCTTCGCGGTTTCACTTGCATGTTACTGCCCTGCTCCCATAGGTCATGATATACATATAAACCTTCCTCATGAATCACTCTATCTATTTCTGAAAACTGAATTAAAATCCGTTGAATAGTTTAAAAGTTCTAAGAGAATAGACAGCGGAAGCGACTTCATTTTATACTATGTAAAGATTCAATCATAATTATTATTAACAATGTTCCAACATGTTCCATAATTATAATTACAAGTTTGTAATTTTGGTTAAAAGGTTTAAATATAGTGTAATAATGATTGTGGGTTGTCAGTCGGTTGGTAAATATAATATGAGACGTTACTCTGCCCAAATATAGAGAGAAGGTTGTGTATATAATAAAGTATATTAAGTTTAAATTCATCCATAGAACACATAGCATTGTAGCTTGGTTTTGTGTGCCAAGGACGCGTCATCCAAATCAATGTATGACTGTTGGGTATTAATATATACTGTTGGGTATTGATTTCATAGAATATTTATATATGGACAGGCACACTGCTGGTGGGAGGATACTTGTATCCGACCGGATAGCGACCACCGTACACTGGTGCTAAAATCTGCCATAGTGGTCCACCTTGAGTGGGTCGCGTTCCAGGGTCAGCCAGGGTATATCCGGTTCTCCCCAGGGGGCTTGCCCCCTGATCCTAACCTTTTTCCCATCCCTTTTTTCTTCCCCTCCCCCTTGGCCCTTTGGCAGGCCGGCATGATCTTGCCGACCTACGATGGACACATTGTTTATCGTTGATCGACACTATTCTTGGATTGCGTTACACTTACCATCAGGTGTAGCGTAGGCACTTTGCCGAGCCAGGATAAAAAAAAATACATAGTCATTGTGTATATCCAAAACATCAAGCAGCGCACAAAGACGTGCACGAATGAGTTGAAATATCTATACATTTTATGACGTGAGTAAAACGGTGAATGGGCGCGAAGTGGTCGACTTGAATAGAACTTTATTACACTTTTGTATCTGCAACCTCATGGTATAGAAAAAACCTTTATAAGAGCCACCTAATTTCTCATACATTGGTGTTTTTTATACATTACGGATTTCCAGTAAAAGATATACAAAACCATTTAGGAGTAAAAGTATAATTGTACCATAATTTTTCCACTAATTTGAAGATACGCAGCAATTGTGAGGTAATAAAATAAAAACAAAGCAATAATTATAAAAAAGTAAACACGAAATCAAGCTATTATATTGCTATTTTACTGTGTATGTAGTTTTTTAAATAGCCGGCTACGAAGCGAGAGGCCGTGGATTCGATTCCCGCACCGAGAAAAATGCAAACATTACATTCACATCAATTACATCACACAAATGTGATCCACGAATATTGGCTTCGGGTCTGGGTGTTGTGGAACCGCAAATCCCTCGTACTCTAATACCCACGATACAGGTTTAACCTAGTTTGGGTTCAGGACTATGTATGTGACTGTTGGGTGTATTTATTATTTAAAGAGTTAAGGATGAGTTCCTGCACCTGAATCTGAAATTGTAAATCTGTATTTCTGTCGCTTATGGCTTAGGTTAGGCAGACTTTCCTGTAAGTCTAGTTCATACAAAATATAGTTTTTTTTTTATTTTATATTTTTATTAGCCCTATATACTATACTCGTCCCACTGCTGGGCACGGGCCTCCTCTACTGAATGAGAGGGATCAGGCCTTAGTCCACCACGCTGGCCTAATGCAGGTTGGCAGACTTCACATACCTTCGAAAAATCTTATCGAATTCTCAGGTATGCAGGTTTCCTCACGATGTTTCCTACACGTAACTTAGAAAAGTCAGTGGTGTATGCTCTTGGGGCTGGTTTCGAACCTGCGACTTTCGTCTCGACAGTCCATACCACTCCCCGCTGAGCTATCGCTGCTTACTTAAAATATAGTACGTCATTTAAATCGCGAATCATAATCGTCATACTATTTGATTCATATTTTAATGCAGCAAGGCGTAAGAATAATGTGAATGCTGTCTGGATACCTAAGATTTTCTGAAGCGATAAATTGCTATTGATACATAAGTCTCTAATCGCTCTAAGGGACTTTAAGTTAAATTATGGAACAATTTATAAACTTCGTAATCGTAATTGTCTTTGGACAACAAATAAAACGGAACGATTGTAGCCACAACTTTGGCAGAATGGCAGTCTAATTGAGGGCTTAATGTGCTCTCTGAGCAAGGGGCTTGAGAAAATACAAAAAAATATACGCAACAAAATATTTTATATGAACGCAGCAATAATGCTACCGTTGGTATATTTTTTATTTATAAAAAATACAGTAGAGTTGTATTTGTTTATAAAAATATAATAAGAGAATATAATAAATTAAAATCTCACAAAATAACCTCCCACCTAGTATCCACCCGTCTCATGTAATCCGACAACTCGCCAAATTCTTCAAAAGTTTCGGCACCTACGTTCTTTGCGAGTTTGAACTTCTCAGCTTGTTTGTTGACATATACATCTTTGTACATCTCGCACCAGCTTTTAACGTCACTTTTACCTTCATCAGGATAGTCGCGCTTATAAAGTATGCACCAGAGGCATTCCTCTTTTGTCACTCTGTAAATTCTTTTACAAGTTGCGGACAAATTCAAAACGTCTCTTATGGGGAGGCTCACTAATATCTGGTGCAATATATCATCTGGCAAACCTGACAGGCTGCCGCTTGAGAACCGGTGGTGATTTAATATCGAACTCTTCAATGGTGTGACGATTTTCTCTTTGAAACAAGATAATAGTTCGTTAAGGTTTACAAACTCTGTGGGTATTCCGAATTTAGATGTTGTTAAGTAGTTGTTGATTCTAAAACACGTGGAATGTGTTGCCATTTCAATATGTGGTATTGTTCCAATGGTTAAAACTACATCTTGTAAGAAACATGCTATGAGTTTCATACTAGTTGCTTCAAAATCAGTCAAGACAAACATAGACTCGTAAACGTCACCGCGTTTTCTTTCCGCTACAATATTGTCTTCAATGTTTATAGGTTTACCGAGTTCCTTGATCAATATAAAATCACTTTCTCTCATCGCGTGCAATAAAACGGCAAAGAACAGATCTCGCTTCAAGTGTTCCGGCTTGATCAGAGTTTCTATCAACGTGTTCAATGTTTGTTTCAATTGGAGCGTCGTTTCCTCGTTCAAGTCACGGTCTTTGTTTATTTCCATTGTCTACACCTTTTGTAAGCACTTCTATTATGATCCGTGGATATCGGGATTGAAACGTAGTTTACTTTTCAAGATATCTTGATAACCTATCTTTGACGTACATGACAGTGTGTGTCGCAATATTTACTTTTATTTATTTAAACGTCGAGACCAAAAAACTCACCACCCCGTGACCACGAAGGCTGAATGAAATAAAAAATCGCGATAAAATCCGTTTAAATCAGTTTTATTTCAATGTGTAACATTCGCGTAAATATAAGAAATTATTTAAAAAAAATTGAATTTCACGGATAAGTACCTACTTACGTTTCACCTTAACACACATATTATATTACAAACTTATTGATCGTTTCGGTTAGAATGAGCAAATTAAATGCAAAACTTCGAACAAACTTTTCGACGGCTTAGAGTCTAGTTATCTAGTACAAAGCCACTTTATGACTTTTTATTATTAAGCTATTGTATAGATTTTATCGCGGGCCTTGCGGCGAGACCGAATCCAGAAATTTCGTAACGAAAAAACCTAACACCCCCCCTCCGACCAGCCAGCGTTAGCTGACCTCCCTGGAACATCGATAATTTCGAAGTCCCAGGTGGCGTCACACTGTGACCAGTCAACTTGGACCGGACTTTCACAAGACTTTGACCTTGAACCCCGACCGTGACCTTGACCTTGACCCCGATTTTTACCTGGCTCCGACCTTGACCTTGCCCCGACCTTGACCTTGACCCCGATTTTTACCTTGACTCCGACCTTGACCCCGACCTTGACCCCAATTTTTACCTAGATTCCGACCTTGACCTTGACCCCGACCTTGACCTTGCCCCCGATTTTTACCTTGACTCCGACCTTGACCTTGACCCCGACCTTGACCTTGAACCCGATTTTATTCTGACTCCGACCTTGACCTTGACCCCGATTTTTACCTAGATTCCGACCTTGAACTTGACCCCGACCTTGACCTTGACCCCGACCCCGTTTAGTACGAGTGGTAGAGCCACGCTGTAGACGATTTAGTCTACAGCATGAATGGGCCGGTTCGACCGGGTCGTTACCACTGTCTCACAGGACACCGACATAAAGTGGCGGCTTGCTGCTGCGTTTCGTACGGTGAGTGAGATATCCGGAGGCCCAAATCCCCCTCCTCTTCCCAATCCCTAATTATCCCTTTCCTTTAAGGTCGGCAACGCACCCATGATTCTTCTGGTATTGTGTGTGTATATGGGCAGTGGAGATCACTTACTATCAGGTGACCCACTTGCTCGTTTGCTGGCCTATGCTATAAAAAAAAAAGAAAAAAGCATAAATAAAATAAATAAATAATTATAATTACATAAGTTGATAAAAAATGCTATACAATAGCTTTACCGCGGCAGTCTCCGAGTGCCACACGTCTTTTTTTTTAATTTTATTTACAATTACGTTCAATACTCTCATTATATGAAACCTGGTTTCGAGATCGATTCTTAGGTCAGATCAAAATTATTGTTGTGTAAAAACCCCTGAGCTGCTTGAGATATGAACGTAAGGTTTACAAGGTGGTAGGCCCCTCCAAAATCCAAGACAAAGTGACATTGATATAATAATATTCGTTATTTCTTTTGCAGACAAAAGCCATGTCCAGAAGACCCCACTGCCAATGCAGGAGATTAACGAGGCATACAAAGCGTGCAAATTTGGCTTATTTCACGTGAGATTGCTCATGATATCATTCATCGGTTTCGTGTCAGGAGTCATGGTCAGCAACACAACGGCATATTTACTGCCAAGTGCTGAGTGTGACTTGAATATGACGCTGGTACAGAAAGGATTGTTAAATGCCATGCCTTATATCGGTAAGAACTATTTTAATTTTTATATTCCCTTTTTTAGCCCTGGATAATTCTATGCCGTTGACGTCAATTATAATATCATAAGTGGGTTACAAACGGCCGAAAATCCAGGTTTCATACAAAAAAAAAACGAACACAAATTGGTCCTATCGTGACACACACATACGATCTGACTTCACTCGCTTACTGATTAATTGACTAATTGACTCACTGACATACTGAATGACTGACTCAATCACTAACTCATTTATTCACCCAGTAACTCACCTACTAACTCACTCAGTAATCAGTAATCACTCAGTACTCAACTGATTCACTCACTGACCCACACTCTCAAAAAACCTACTTTTTAACGCCTAGCTATTATAACACGATTATTGTATTCCTTTTCGATCATCAAACCTTGATTACCTACTATTTGTACTTACTATGTAAATTACAGTCACAAAAACCGAGATAAAATCCGTTTAAATTAGTTTTATTTCAATGTGTAACATTCGCGTAAAATTAAGAAATCATTGTAATACTAAGGTAATAAATTGTAGTAAATAATTGTCCATAATACAATTATGGTGTCCTAGCTTAAATAAATACATTCCTAAAACACTTAAGTTCTCGGCGTATTCAAATAAAATTAAGTGGAATATAATAGTAGCAGTAGTTAAGGAATATTTTAACCAAATGGGCTACTTACTTTAAAGTAATTACTGTTATTTACGTTGTAATTGTTAGTAATTTATAGCGAAGTATGTCTTCAACAAACCTTTACACTTATCTATTACGCAATTATGAAGAAAAGTATTTCTTTACTTTAAAGGTACTGTGAGTCTAATACAAGTTTTGATAGTTTTAAGTGATAGAAAGTTAGTTATTATTTATTTTAGTATCTTTTTTGTCTATAGCATGAATGGGTTAGCTTGACCGGGTGAAAACATACGTGCATACATAGCCTGATTCCCATAGGGGTAGGCAGAGACAACGGACTTCCACCTGCTACGATCCTTACACACCTCTTTGCCCTCTTTCACTGTCATTATATCTTCATGCATGCACGTCGGTTTAGGGTACTTCTGACCTGGCCTTTCTTGGTTGTTTTTAGTTTTTTGTTTTTATTTCATTTTTTTTGTTTCTTGGTTTTTTTCTTTCTTATTATTTATGGTTTTTTTTTGAAAAAATATTTGGTAAATATCAATATATTTATACAACCTACATAAGAAGGCTAATAACATACCAGTCATAATTGACAAAGAAAATATATAGAACATATAGATTTTCTTAGGAACCTTCTAGAAAAGAGCCTACTCCTCAAAGGCAATAATAAACAAATAAAAAGCCCTAAACAGTAAATAACATTTCGATATAATAATAAAAATTAAATCCTTGGCTAAAATATTCCGTCCGTGCAAAGTCCCGCCAAATCTCCGATCGTAATTTAACTACTAAAATGTACGAATAAATGGCCACTTTTAAGGACCCAGTCATTACGCTAAAGTAATCCAAAATACGGACTTCCGAGAAAAGTTAATTTATCGTCTCCATTAAGTAATTATACGTCTTTAATATTAGTTATATAACAAGTATCACAGTGATGGAAAGATGACGGACTTGCTGAGTGGGATCTTTTGCCTGTTGAATGTTTGCTTTTTAAAGACAGATTTTTTTTATGGCAGCGGCAAACGAGCAAGTGAGTCACCTGATGGTAAGTGATCTCTGACCGCCCATGACGCGTTCAATATTAAAAGAATTTGTTATTACTTGTTTTTTTTGAAAAAATATTTGAAAAATATTAACATATTTGTACAACCTACATAAAGAAAAAAACAAAGGTTTAGGGTAAAAACATTTTAATTATGAATTTTATCTGTAATGTTATAAATCTAAATAGGTTTTTATTCAAACATAGCTAAAAACCATCACACACCCAGGGATCGACAAGAAATCGAACACCCCACTTTTGTCGGAGGTTAAAACATCACTCTGCAATATTTTTTCTATTCCAGGTATGCTGCTCTCAACAGTAATTGCTGGATTTCTGACTGACACATTCGGAAGGAAGATATTCGTGGTGTTCGGTTACGGAGGGATGTTTTTTTTCACGTTGTTAGCAGGTTCTAGTCAAACTTACGAGGTGCTCATAACAGCTAAATTCTGTGAAGGGATTTTGTAAGTATAGGATACCTAGTTCTGACACGACAGCCAATGGCTTTTTCAATATAATAATAATAAATACACCCAAGCAGTCACACACATAGTCCTGACCCCACACTAGGTTAAACCTGTATCATGAGGATCAGGAACTACGAAGGAGACTTTCCACAACACCCAGACCCGAAACCATCATTTGTGGATCACACAAACATTTGTTTCGGTGCGGAAATCCAACCCACAGCTTCGCTTCGTAGCCGGCTACTCACCCGCTGTGCCATGAATATGCATTGACATACATACGTAAGCCCAAACATTTACCCCCGAAGGGGTAGACAGAAGTGAAACTACTGCGGCACCCCTTTCAATTGCCACACCGTGCAAAATTCCAGACACCGAATACCCAGACATACTGAGTATTTTGTGATAGAAAAACCCAATACCACTTTTTTCCGACCTTGTTTGTTTGTTCCGATTGTGTGTCATCACAATAGTCCTTAAACATTTATTAACACTTAAACATTCCTCAATTTTTTTTTAATATCACAGCCCCCGTGGCGCAGCGGGCGAGTAGAGTGTGAAGTGAAAGGCGGCGGGTTCGATCCGCGCTCTGAGACAAATGTTTGTGTGATTCACAAATATTTGTTTCGGGGTCTGGGTGTTGTGAGACCGAAAGTCTCTCGTAGTTCCTGATACCCACGACACAAGGCTCGTACCTTACTGTGGGATCAGAACTATGTATGTGACTGTTGGTTGTATTTATTTATTATTTTATATTATCTACTCTCAGATTCGCCACGTCCTTCAGCGCCGTAGTGACTTTGACATCTGAGTTCTGTTACAATGAAATCAGAGACAGAATGTTACTGTGTCAGTCATCATTCGCTGCTTTGGCTCAGATAGTAATCGCTGCGATGTCCTGGGCCATCCTGACACAGAATTGGAGAGCATCTTTCTTCGATGGATGGTTTGGTAAGTTTCCATAACAGTGGCTGACATACGTGCAAGTGTATTTTATTGATGGTAAGTGTCTAAGTGATCCCCATTGCCCATAAAGTCTGAAAAATCATGGACGCCATTCCCGCCAAATTTGGCTTCATTTTTATTAGTAAGGTTTACTGCGAGTCTATTTCCATATAAATTATATTAGATATGATAACTGATCACCAAAAAATTAAAAAAAAACTTATATGGATAACCACCAACGCTACTGGTAATGCCACTACCGCGAGCACTACGTTATATAAATGAAATCCTCGCTTTTGACGGTAATCTAAACCTATTCTTGTGCTCCAAGCATCAGTTCATCAAAATAGCTGGGCATTATCTTGAGACGTTAACTATTGCCAGCAGCATTACCAGTTGATGTTTTTAAGTATACATTTTGCGCTTGGATGTTAATCTGTTAACAGTAATGTTTACAAATAAATAAATAAACAGTAAATACAATGATAGTCGAGGATTACAGTCCCAGTCTTTTACTTTTAGGTAAGTTCGGTTATTCCATTATCATCAACGATATTTCGAAGTTTAATGTAAATTGGAAAGGTTTTCAACAAAATTTTGATTGTAACAGATGTCGACAAGCAATTTAGTCGACTTTGCCAAATTACAAACTGAGAGCAATAATAGTTTCGACGAGAATTACAAACATAACATCGCGAAACTTCTCTTAGTCGACGACTTTATAATTATATAGAAACGGCTCGTTGTCGTACGACATACAGTATTTTACTGGAACGGATTTTTGCAGGATCTGGTTTAGTTGATGTTTTTGTGTTGTGTTTGCTGGTGTGAGGATATTCGTATCCGACCGGATAGCGACCACCGTACACTGGTGTTAAAACCTGTCATAGTGACCCACCTTGTGTGGGTCGCGTTCCAGGGTCAGCCAGGGTATATCCGGTTCTTCCGAGGGGCTTGCGACATGACTTGATGGTTGGTTGGGGCGGGTAAAGGGGTATATCCTTGTATCTGCATCGGTCATCCGCCTGTCCTGTCGCCGCCCCTCGATTTTTTTTGGACTGCAATACGCTTACCATCAGGTTTAGTGCAGTCACTTTGCCGTGCTCGGGTAAAAAAAAAAGTTGTGTCTGAGATAATTTGCGTTCATATGAGCAGCGTGTTTAAGGAATCATCTTTACAGAGTATAAAATGAAATCGCTTCCGCTGTCTGTTCGCTTTGATCTTTTAAACTATTTAACGGATTTTAATGAAATTTTCAGCAATAGATAGAGTGATTTATGAGGAAGGTTTATATGTATATTATGCTAGGTCCCATGGGAGCAGGGCAGTAACATGTAGGTGAAAACGCGAGGGATAGCTCGAGCAAAATAAAATCAGGTCCAATTGATCAGTGCTTGTTTCCGCAGCAACATCTAATATTCTACTGAAACGGCTTTTTTTTCTTTAAGCGGGACGATCCCGCGGATGGCCCATAAAGCGCTGACTGACGTTAGAGGCAATCATGAGAAGCAATGGTCTCAGAGGATTCTTAAACGGACGAAATGGAGACATTTTAGTAGGAAGGCGGAACTTAGCAATTAACTGGGTTAACGCCAGGCAGAAAAAAAAATCATGTACTCATTGAAATAAGACTAATTTAAACGGATTTCCCTCTCATTCAGTAGAGGGCCCGAGCCCAGCAGTGGGACATGTATAATACAGGGCTAGTAAAAAAAACGGATTTTATCGCGGTTTTTTATTGATTTTGATTCCGACGTTTCGAAAGCTTTTCAACCTTCGTGGTCACCAGGTGGACCGTTTCATTTGAGTAATATTCGTGTAAACATAAGTTAATCATGTAGGTACTCATTAGATTCTATTGTTTCAGTACTCAACACATGGAATTTCTATCTCTACATACTATCACTATGGTCTTTATCCGCGTGCCTTCTCTACATGTTTTTCTTACCAGAAAGTCCCAAATATTTGGTCACACAGAAGAAATACGACGAAGCGAGGGACATATTAATTCACATGTACAGGACAAACACAGGCAAACCCGCTGAGACTTACCCGGTAAAGTATGGAACTATTTTGTGGTAATTTGCTAGGTTCAACTTAAACTAAACTTCCTTTAACCATTTACGGGCATAAGCTCACGTTTTTTTTATTTGATTAAATGTCGAGACGAGCAAGGCGCTCGCCTAATGGTAAGCGCTACGCCTGCCCATAAACAGAAGCAACACCACACAGAACTTTGAATTATAAAGCACTGCATGGCACTGAATTGCGCTCGTCATCCCGAGACATAAGATGTTAAGTCTCATAATGCTCAGTAATATCACTGACGTCAATGTCTTTCAATGTCAAAAGGTTAGCCTAGTCTGCAGCAGGACTCCCGCGTCCCCGCCCTGTGGAATGGGGGCGTTTGGAGAATTCCACCACGGGAGCCACGGGGCCAGCGGGGGTCGCGGGCGCGCAGCGGGGGACTGTCATAGCGCCCATTTAGTACCTTTGTACGTGCGACCCCGAGATGGACGGCAGCACGGGTGGTCGGCCTCTTTGCTGCCGTTGACGCCGAGGGCGTCCTTCGGTGTGCGGGGGCTTCTGAGCTCCCCCAATTGGAGACGGGCCGCTAGGCGGCACCGCGCAGGGGCGGTTCCGGCAGCAATCCTTGGCTTTCCCAAGGAGATCCTGGGACCGCTCCACATGCGCCGAAGAAGGCCACCGCGGGGTTTTGGTTGGTAGTTACCGGCATAGGGTGTAAATAGTGTTAGGGACTCGGCTCAACGGTCGTCCGGATGTTTTCCATCTCGCCCGGGCGATTCGCTGGGTCGTAAGGCCGGTAGAACCCAACATAACCGTTCCACCTTCCCCCGGTGGGGCGGTAGCAATAAACGGCTTTCACCGCGAGAAAAAAAAAAAAGGACTCCCACGTCGCTGCCGCTGACTTCGAGTCCGCGGCGTTAGGTGTATTAATTTATTTATTTTATTTAAAAAGCTGATTTTCATAGCCTTTCAATCCACTGATAAGGTTCAAGAATATTAGGTAGTTATATTATATGGATATTCAAATTGTGTCCACCAAACAATTACCGAAGGAATCTATTGTTTTCAATGTCTACCTCCGTATAAACCTTCATTCAAAACGGTTATCAATTTGTAATTCCGATGTTAATATTCGTAATCATGTTATATAGATACAGAATATTACTATCCAAGAAATATTTAGATTTACAAATAGGTCTTGAGAAGATTGTTTATTTAGAAGTACATAATTTTTTGCTTCTACAAATTTTTCTCTGTTATTGTGAATTGCCTTATTTTTGCATTGCTTCTTCTATATGACTGTTACTAGTTGTCTGTCTACAGATAACTGATGACGTAATAGGCTTAATATCGCCTCTTGTATATATGAAAAATGTAGAAAATCCAAATTATCGTAACATTTCCTTTTCTTAAACATCAGCAAATTAAACGCCTTACAGATGCTTAATGGTATAGTACCACTAATTCCGTTTAAGGGACCCCATATTATAGGAAGGAGGGAACACGTGTGCCGGTATCTAAATATATAAAACTCAAAGGTGACTGACTGACTGACATAATGAACTATCAACGCACAGGCCAAATCACTGGAGGGATCGGGCTGAAATTTGGCATGCAGGTAGATGTTATGACGTAGGCATCCGTTAAGAAATGTTTTTTATAAATTCTACCCCAAAGGGGTCAAAATAGGGGATGATAATATTTAAATGCTTTTCACGCGGGCGGAGCCGCGAGCAAAAGCTAGTATACTATATACTTAATTCAGTTAATATTTTACAGTATATAAACCTCTGGAGGGATAAAGCGAAACATTTACCAGATGTTAAAGAGGAACAAATTCAGAAAAGTATCAGACATCAGATAGTTGGAGGTCTGCATAACATTAAGCCGATGTTCAGGAAGCCGCTTGTTATGTATCTATTACTGATCAGCCTCAATAATCTACTTATAATGGCTCTGTAAGTATGAAAATATTATTTTATTGGAGGAATTTATTCATGTCCGCCGGATCCTCTCATTAGTCTAGTTGCTAGTGGCAGCGTACTTCGGCTGTGACGCCGGTGAGGTTTTGGGTTCAAATACCAAGCCGAGCATTATCAATTTCAAAAATCAAGTATCATACATGAAACTGAATGAAATCACACTGATGATTGGCCGTTTGGCTTGCCCTCTATCACATCATGGGGCGAAAATAAGCTCGTTTAAGACGAGATAGTGGGTGTACTACAATTAGTACACGCTTCTGCGTATCTCTTCGAATGTACAGCCGTGCCTATATATTATTAATATTTACTGAATCGATTAAATTATCAACACCTTTGTCTGTCTGTATACCTGTAACATCTTAGCTGTCACCCTAGTGGACCCATTTGAATACGATTTTACTTGAAATCTTGTTTAATCGGAATAGTTCTTAGCCTTGTTTCTCCATAGCTATTAAAAAAATACAGAGCTATAACACAGAGAAACAGAACTAATAGATTCCGAGGGTTTAATGGTTTCAAGCCCCAAAGAAAACATCCAAACAGGCAAAGCACGCGGAAGATGCTGACAGCAATTCAGGTATTCTTCAGGTATAAATTCCCTGAAACCGTCCCACATGCGGCGAAATGCCTCCGTAGAGATTATTTTTACGGCATAGTCCGGCAAGCGAGCAAGTGGCTCACCTGATGGTAAGTGATCTCCACCCGACCGTTTCCGACCTTAAAGGAAAGGGATAATTAGGTATTGGGAAGGGGAGGGGGATTTGGGCGTCCAGATATCTCACTCACCATAGGAAACGCAGCAAGAAGCCGCTACTTTACGTCAGTTTTCTATGAGATAGTGGTAGCGATCCGGTCGAGCCGGCCCAATGATGCTGTGGACAAAACTGTCTACAGCTCGGCTTTACCACACAAAAACTTTCAGACGAGGATTATCATGATAGGTTATGCTACAACGTTTGCCCAAAAGTTGTCGATAAGATAGTATAGCTAAACTACGTAGTTACTTCCATTACTGAAATAATAATACGAACAAATTCAAAGAACGTTTACATTATTCGTAGTTCCATCTAATGATTCCTAAGAATTGTTGGAGCAAGGCATTTTAATGGCAAATCCGACACGTAACAAGCTTACATTGAATCGTTTAGATTGAAAAATTCCGTATGGTATAAATATAGCAATAATGTTTCTTCAATAAGGGCTTTTATCTTCAACCGACTTAAAAAGGAGGCAAATCTCAATTCGACACTGTTAGAATACCAATAAAAATATTTTATAATAACATTAGGTTCATTAGAAATAGATTATTTAAAAAGTTGGCAACCCTTTCCTTCTAATCAAAATTTCCTTGTCCTGTTATAGTTAACATAAATTAATTAACCAACGAATTTTAATACGCAAATGTAAGTAAATAAAACACGTTAATGATACACCACGTTGTTTATGACATTTTCCGAAGGCTTCGTTGTACGCAGGCACAAAGACGCGTCATAGCATACTTATAATCTATCTCATTCTCTCGCTGGCTAAATCCTATTTATGAATGTGTTAGTCTCTTTTTACTGTCGCTTTTTCGTTTCATCGAATTTTCAAATCACAACGGTGCGAAGTTTCACTACAAAAACTTCAGTCGGTGGTATGATAGTTGACCAATAAACGAGCAATAGCACTGAATGTAGGTTCGTTTAGTCATCCATAAGTTACAGATTTATTCCAATGGAAGTTGGTTGTTTTTGACGGATAGGTTATAAGTCATGCACAGTAGGTCAGCGCTGACCTGCCGCGACCTAGTTACGAATATGAAACAACACTTTTGGCTTGAACTAGAATGAAAGTTATGATGCAGCTGTTGCTTCGTGCATTTATGATTATAAATAATAATAAATACACCCAACAGTCTCACATATAGCCCTGACCCCATACAAGGTTAACCTATATATAGTCACCTTGCCAAGCCAGGATTAAAAAAAAAACGATTCTCTCGCTTCACTGACGGCTACTCGCCCATTATATCACAGGGAAACATTCGCCACCTTTCCTTTAAATTCAACGTATTCGTGATTTTTCTGGTATCGTGTTCCTGGGTGGTGGAGATCACTTGCCATTAGGTGATCCATTTACTCATTTGAAGGCACATACATATGCACTCACACCTGTAATCCTTGAAGGCAAGGTAGGCAGAAGTGTAACTAGTACACCCATATTTCGCCAAGCATATTTCCGACCCATGATATGATAACGAGCCTATGGATTGCCGTATATGTGGGCATAATTATACCGGGCATAATTATAGACCTTTGCAATCAAAAGATAAACTGTAATTTTATGCTTCTTTCCAGATACAATATCTTAAGACTTTGGTTTCCACAATTGTCGACTATTGTTGAACATTATGATCTCAGCGGTGACAAAGACTTGTGCGTTTTACTAGACAAGTATACAAGTGACTTGAAGGAGGCAAATCGGAATGCTTCAGCGTCAGATGTTTGTATGCCGGTGAGTATAAAAAGGTCTTAAATACTAGTTTTACATAGGTCTCTCGTATGCGAGAGGCCGGCTGGGTTGGTACCACCGCGTCTATTTCTGCCGTCAAGCAACAGTGTGTAAGCACTGGTGTGTTTCGGTTTGAAGGACATTGAAACCAGTGAAATCACTGGGCGTTATGAGACTTAACTTCTTATGTCGAAGGGTGACGAGCGCAGTTCATTGCCATGCAGTGCTTTGTAATTATGTTATTATGTATGCTCTGTAATAATTTGTTCTGTATGGTGTTACTTCCGTTTATGGGCAGGCGTGGCGCTTACCATCAGGCGACCGCCTTGGTCGTCTCGTCATTCAATCAAATAAAAAAAGAAAAGTCTGTTAAAAACACCCAATTAACTGTAGTAAAACAACCTTAAATAACTAACGCCTGAATTGAATTGAATGAATTTTAATTTTTACTTTTTTCCGTATTTTCAACGGAATGTTTTCAGTGTGGAATTATTTATAACAGTTCCCAATACTATCGAATTGGGTCAAGTGGTTCAGCCATATATCGTGTGACGGACGAGTACCGAACTGTACCATGTTAATATTTTAAATATTTTTGTAACACGACAAAACTACGTCGACTGTACCTGATGGAAGGAGGACATGGAAAGGCTGAACCTTAATTGCAGGAGTATTTTATTTTTGTAGCATAGACCGGCAAACGAGCGAGTGGGTCACCTGATGGTAAGATCTCCATCGCCCATGTACTTCTACAATACTAGAAGAATCATAGGCGCGTTGCCGACCTTAAAATGAAGGGAGGGGATAGTTAAGGGATTGGGAAAGGGAGGGGGATTTAGGATACGAAACGCAGCAGCAAGCTGCCTTTACATTAGTTTTCTGTAATACAGTAATAATCAGCTGATCGAGCCGGCCCATTCATGCTGTAGGCAAACATCGTGACTCTACCACTCAAACGTTTAAAGGACATTAAAGCAAATGAAATTACTGGGCATTAAAAGACTTAAAATCGAATATCCCAGGATGTCGGGTGCAGGTGAGCCCCTTACCTTCGGACGAGTGATCTGATCGTCTCTTTCACGGCAATAAATAAAAAGCCGAAGCGAATCATATAATAAATGACAGCCTTCGTGACGCAGCGGGCGAGTAGCCGGCTGTGAAGCGAGAGGCCGCGGGTTCGATCCCCGCACCAAGACAAATGTTTGTGTGATCCACAAATATTTTTTTCGGGGTTTTGGTGTTGTGAGACCGAAAGTCTCGTAGTTCCTGATACCCACGACACAAGACTCGTATCTTACTGTGGGGTCAGGACTATGTATGTGACTGTTGGGTGTATTTATTTATTTATTTTATTTATAAATATACATCGCCTTCTAAATTCTGAATTAAATTATCCAGTGCAATGGCCTTTCTACCATCAACCCCTTCCTTGATCCTTATAATAAATCTGTTCAAATATGTTTCAGAATTTAAGCGGTGCTGAAACCTACATTAACTCCATTATAGTGGGTTGTGTATGCATCCTACCATACTTTATCACTGGCGTCTTGATCAACAAGGTTGGCAAGAAGAATCTTCTCATCACAGCTGGCTTTATTTGTATGGCAATGACTCTTGGGCTCAGGTGGGCGAACTCGAAGATGGCCATGGTGTCATTGTTCGCCACAGATGTCGCTGTTGCGCAAGTCATGCTGAGTATAAGCCAGACGCTGATCGTAGAGTATTTTCCCACTACTACAAGGTACAGTAATAATTATAGCAAAATAATTTATCCTAAAGGCGTAGTTGTATTGCGTATACGACTGCTGTACCGAGGTCTCAGGTTCAATCCCCGGGTCGGTTTATTTCTCAATCAATTAAAATATAATAAAGAATATAATAATAATTAATAACTGTGAGGGTCTGGGTCCAAATCTCCGGGCGGGTAATCAAGACTTATGTTTGTGTTTTCAATTCAATGAAATAATGAATGTGTGCCCGATCTGGCGATAGAGTCTCCTCATCACATAATTCCAGTCCCAGGATGTGATGATAACTCATACTGAAAATTTCGTGATGGGAAACCCCAATATCACTTATATCAAACCCGGGATCAAACCCAAGACCTCAACATAGCAGTCGTACGCATTACAACTGCGCTACTGAGGCAGTATATCTTATTTTTTTATTAATTTATATTTTGACTAAACAGAGCGTCCATTCAACTTTATAGAGTTGAAAGAACTGTAAAACACTCTAATTCTAATAAAATACATTTTTTCATCTCAAGAGTTATCGAAAAATTATATTAGCTTCGCCCCAATCGGTCTGCATAAAATGGATTGTAAAAATTCAATAAAAATGTTGAACTCAATAAAAAGATAAGTTTGTTTTATTCATCTGGGATTTGGTTATCGATTCAACCAGAGTTAAAAAAGTTTTTAATCAAAAGATGAAAATGTATAGAAAATCTACTGCAACCTAGCAAGTGAGAGTTGGACTCAAGCGCTAAGAGTTCCGTACCACCCTCTTAAGTTTTGATCTTTTGTGGTATTTTTACACGCTTTTTATTAACTTCACCTGTATGTTTGTATGTTTGTAACCGACTTCTTTGAGCGCGATTTTGACCCACTTTAAACGGCCCGATTTCGTTCAAACTTTGTGGATTTATCGAGGACCGATGACAATACACTAATTTGATAAAAAAAAATTAATAATAATAAATAATAATAATTTAATTTAATTAATTATTGATATTCGGGTTAGGAACTAAAATTGTACTCTCTGGGTCTTCGTTAATTATAGGGAATATCGTAGTATCTAAGAGCGTCAATAGATGGCGCTTTTTTGATATTCGGGTTTAAAATTAAAATTATACTCTCTGCTACAATATATTTATATTTTAACTAAAAAATGAAAAATAAATAATAGTTTAAAAAAAACTAAAAAAACACGCTTTTATAGAAAGTCTAACTAAAAATTAAAAATAAATTTGAAAAAAACAATGTATTTTATTGTAAAAAAAAGCGTGGGGTGCATGGTGTCAATAGTAATAAATATTATATTGACAGATATGAGTAGAAGGATTATCATTTAGATAGTATCTTGAAAAGCACCCCACGCTTTTTTTTACAATAAAATACATTGTTTTTTTCAAATTTATTTTTAATTTTTAGTTAGACTTTCTATAAAAGCGTGTTTTTTTAGTTTTTTTTTTATTAGAATGAATGACGAAACGAGCAGATCGCTTATCTGATGGTAGGCATAGATACAAGGTCTTCGTATGCAAGAGACCGTCTGCGTTGGTACAATAGCTTTGTCTATTTCTGCCGCTAAGCATCAGTGTGTAAGCACTGTTGTGTTTCGATGGGAAGAACATTGAAGCCTGTCAAATTCCTGGGCATTATGAGAATAAACATCTTATGTCTCAGGGTGACCAGCGCAGTTCAGTGCCATGCAGAGCTTTGTAATTCATAATTCTGTGTGGTATTGCTTCTTTTTATGGGCAGGCGTGGCGCTTACCTTCAGGCCGGCGCCTTGCTCGTCCGTTATAATCAAATAAAAAAAATCATGTTAAGCTCCACGTCTGCCCATAAGCAGAAGCAACACCACACAGAACTTTGTATTACATACTACATGAGACTGGACTGCGCTCGTTACCCCGAAACAGAAGACGTAAAGTTTCTTAGGTTTGTTAGGATATTCGCTTTAATAAGTCATGTTTTGGGAGAATATCAGTCGGTTGCTTATATGCGTAGGCTCAAATTCTTTCCAATTTCAAATGCCTTAATTATCCCTTTTTTTAAGATCGGCAACGCGCTCATTCTGCTGGTATTGTGGGCGTATATGGGCGGTGGAGATCACTTACCATAAAGCGACTCACTTGCTGCTTTACCGGTTAAAAAACTTAATAGAAAACTAATCTTGATCGTATAACAGTTTAATTAAAGTAAATGTTGGTATCGGATCGATTTTATATTATCTTGGAGCCGACCTTGTGTCGAAACAAAGCCTGTCTCTATCAATAGCGCCTTTGTCAGTATATCTGTCACGGCTCTATGAAATGTTTTTGTCATGGTGTTATATTTTTACCATTGTTCTCGTAGCATTGACCTAGTTCTGTATACTTACATCAAAATACAGCTTCATCTTCGTCTAATATATATATATTAAATCTTTACATATAAATATCAATTTGTGTTCGTTAGTCGAGCAAAAACTTATAAACGGGTGGACCGATTTTGATGATTTTTTTTACTAGTTGAGTGGGATGGGTGGATGGATTTTTTTTTATAGCATAGGCCGGCAAAAGAGCAAGTGGGTCACCTGATGGTAGGTGATCTCCACCGCCCATGTACGCCCACCACAATAAGAATCATGGGCGCGTTGCCGACCTTAAAGGAAAGGGATAATTAAGGATTGGGAAAGGGAGGGGATTTGGGCTTCCAGATATCTCACTCACCGTACAAAACGGAGCAGTAAGCCGCCACTTTACGACGGTTTCTGTGAGACAGTGGTAACGACCCGCCCCCGACCGATTAACGATCTTAATTACTTAAAAATTGACCGAATGATTTATCCATACATTTTACAGTAAACAGACAGTAATTTTTAAGTAATTAAGACAATACATTGTCATCGCTATCGCGCATTGCTATCGCTATCGCTATCGCTTTGAATAGGCGGTCGGGGGGCCGGTCGAGCCAGCCCATTCATGCTGTAGACAAAACTGTCTACAGCGTGGCTCTACCACTCAAAAAAATGGTTGGATGGCTTAGATTTTTTTATTTGGACCAGATAGGTGGCGCTGCAATCGAATTACAAGTTCACTTAGAGCGGGTACCGGTGTGTATATATGAAAATTTTAAAGAAGGTTTTGAACAACAAATTATTGCTATTATAAAAAAAAATTGTTTAATCTATTAAGTTATTTCGAGTCATTTGTATTTTTGTTAAAAAATTCAGTTAAATAATCCCAATATAGACGGATAAACGTTGATGTTTTGGTCTTTAATACCCGATTTCATTCCCTTAGGGTCAATTTTACATCAATTTAATTTGAACTACCCTCTGGGAGTAAACCCTATCAAATACAAATATATTTATTAAAATCGGTCTACATTTTTCCATTTGACGGAGTTAACACGTTGATTACATGAAAAACATTGTAAATACTTTTTATTGCATAAGCCGGCAAAGCAGTAAGTGGGTCACCTGATGGTAAGCCATCTTCACCGCCCGTGTGCGCCCACTATATCAAACGAAGAATCATGGGCGCGTTGCCAACCTTAAAGGAAAGGGATAATTAAGGGATTGGGAAGGAGAGGGGGATTTAGGCCTCCAGATATCTCACTAACCGCACGAAACGCAGCAGCGAGCCGATACATTGTGTGTGTTTTCTCTGAGATAGTGGTAACGACCGGGTCGAGCCGACCCATTGATGCTGTAGAGCGTGTTGTAGTGCGAGCTTTACAACGTGGCTCTACCTTTTAAATAAGTCAGTTAAAAACCTGTACCACTTTTATTTAGGCGCACCAAGATAATGATTGTTGTTTTTTGTTACAGGACATTAGCTATATCTACAATTATGATGGCAGGCCGCATTGGCACTCTGGTGGGTAACATTGCATTCCCAGTACTGCTCAACATGGGATGTGTCATACCATTCTTCACCATGACCGGAATGATGACATGTAAGTATTAATTGAATTGTAATAGTGGTAGGCAGCGGCTTGGCTGTGCCCCTGGCATTGCCGATGTCCATGAGCGGCGGTGACCGCTTACCATCAGGCGGGCCGCTTGCTCGTCTACCTATCAAGGCAATAAAAAAAAAAGAATAATTCCATAAGTGAAACTACTGGACATTATGAGGCTAGTGCTCCGCTGGTGGTAGGATATTCATATGCGCCCGGATAGCGACCACCGTACACATGGTGTTAAAACCTGCCATAGCGGTCCATGCACCTTGTGTGAATCGCGTTCCAGGATCAGCTAGTGTATATCTGATTTTCCCGAGGGGCTTGCGATATGGCTTGATAGTTGGTTGAGGCGGGTATAGGGGTGTACATTCTTGTATCACTGTGCCTGTATCGGTCTTCCGCCTGTCATGTCATAGGCCCCTCGATTTGTTTTTTTCCTCTCCGAAGAAGAAGCTTTTATACAGGCCAGCAAGATTCTGGTGACCACAGTTCGAGGTGTCGAGCGCAATTCAGTGGCATGCAGTGCTTTATAATTCAAAATTCTGTATAGTGTTGTTTATGTTTATGGGCAGGCGTGGCGCCTACCATCCAGACAAGCGACTTGCTCTTCTTGTCATTAAATTAAATTAAATTCGTACTAATTACGTCTTGTAAGTTTTAAAAAAACCTTCCTCGGTGGCGTAGTTGTATTGCGCACGTAATGCTACTGCTGTGCTGGGTTCGATCCCCGGGTCGAGTAAAAGTGATATTGGGGTTTTCTATTATGAAATGCCCAGTATCAGCCCGGAGTCTGGAATTGTGGCTGGTATTCGATAGGATCGCCCACTATCACATCATAGGACGGAGATACGTTCGGCAAAAAGTAAGTGTACTGATTACACCTCTGCCACCCTTCGGGGATTACAGGCGTGAGCGTATGTATGTTTTAAACATATAAGCAAAAAACCTTCAAACATTCCTGTATTGGTGGATTTTCCGATTCCACAATTTTTTTATGTTATTTAATACGTATTTTTTGATACGTACATCGCAATATATTTCCTGTTCGGAATTTGTTTTCTTTATAATGAAGAAATATGTTCTGTTCAGTTAACGTATTTTTGTAACTTGGTATTGACGGTCGTTTGTTATTTATAATGATCGAATATTTTAATAATTTTATCGATCTAACATTTATACTTATAACTAGCTTTTGCTCGGGGATCCGCCCGCGTGAACGTTTAAAATTGACAAAGTTTCATACAAACTTTCATCCCGTATTTTATCCCCTTGGGGGTAGATAATTTATAAAAATCCTTTCTTAGCGGATGCCTACGTCATAACATCTACTTGCATGCCAAATTACAGCCCGATCCCTCCAGTGGTTTGGGCTGTGCGTTGATAGATCACTATATCAGTCAGTCAGTCACCTTTGAGTTTCATATGTTTAGATTTACTATATAAGAATGATATCAATTCTAAAAGTAGATAGGTTATGTGTGCAGCGATAGCTCAGCGGGGAGTGGTACGGACTGTCGAGACGAAGTCGCAAGTTTGTGCCACGAGCATGCACCTCTGACTTTTCTAAGTTGTGTTTATATTAATTGCCAATTATCGCTTGCTTGAAGCAAATCAAGAGGCCTGCGACAGGATAGGCGGATGACCGATGTAGGTACAGGGATACAATGATGTACCGCTATACTCGCCCCAACCAACCATAAAATCTTGTCACAACTCCTGGGGAGAACCGGGTATACACTGGCTGATCTTACAACTTAATCCACATAAAGCGTGTAGGTCACTATGGCAAGTTTTAACACCATGTGTACGGTAGTCGCTATACGGGCTGATATGAATATCCTACCACTAGACGGGTGATTATCCGGTTGAAAATGGTAAAAATAGAAACAAATTTATAGTAGAATCAAACCCATTGTAAAAGGAAGAGAATACAACAAAATTGATAGGAAAAATAAATTAACGGCGATCTGAGGTCGGGAAGTGGGAAGGGGGGGGGCTTATAAGGGTAAAAAACGGTTTATCTCGATTTCCGGAAAAACTACAAGTCCTATGGAAAAAAGTTAAATGGCAAAGTTGTAGGTAATAAAAAGATCTACAACTTTTGTATACACACTTTCTTCACATAACCTCAAAATATATGTGAAAAATTCAAATAACCAAGTTTTTTGTTTTTATTTTTATCTATTATAATAAATCATTTTTTTTCACGAAATTTGGTGAAAACTTACCTTTTTGTATCCCAAATACACTGTAATTTTTTTGATTTAAAATATTTATTTTTGCACCTTATTTTGACTTAATATCGAAAAAGCAGCCTAATTTTCAAACGAAAATTCTCACGTCAAAATATGAGCTTTTTTAAAAAAGTCTGTTGGCTTCTTGTTCATTGAATTCTCTACTTTCTGATGGTGTAAAAAAATATATACATTACAATGGTAAATGTGCTCAGAAAATGTAAAGTTATAAGTTAATATTTAATAAGACATATCTACAATATTTTGAGTAAGTTGTAGAATCTTCTTTAAATTATATGCGTAGATGCCTCTTTATTGTTATTTTAATATAACTTATATACCTGAGTGATCTACGGAAAATTTTAGCCCATCATAAAGAAGTGGGGAAGGGGCTAGGTGGGTCTGGGCCTTACTACCTGTTATTTAGTAGTTCGTTTCTTTGCATTTTCTGAGCACATTTACCATAGTAATGTATATATTTTTTTACACCATCAGAAAGTAGAGAATTCAATGAACAAGAAACCAACAAACTTTTTTAAAAAAGCTCATATTTTGACGTGAGAATTTTCGTTTGAAAATGAGGCTGCTTTTTCGATATTAAGTCAAAATAAGGTGCAAAAATAAATATTTTAAATCAAAAAAATTACAGTGTATTTGGGATACAAAAAGGTAAGTTTTCACCAAATTTCGTGAAAAAAAAAAATGATTTATTATAATAGATAAAAATAAAAACAAAAAACTTGGTTATTTGAATTTTTCACATATATTTTGAGGTTATGTGAAGAAAGTGTGTATACAAAAGTTGTAGATCTTTTTATTACCTACAACTTTGCGATTTAACTTTTTTCCATAGGACTTGTAGTTTTTCCAGAAATCGAGATAAACCGTTTTTTACCCTTAAAAGCCCCCCCCTTCCCACTTCCCGACCTCAGATCGCCGTTAATTTATTTTTCCTATCAATTTTGTTGTATTCTCTTCCTTTTACAATGGGTTTGATTCTACTATAATTTAATTATGTTTCAAATTGGAAAATCACCGGTCTACACCTGCATACGTATATATGATTGTAATACAGTAATGCATTATGATTTGTACCTACATTGCTATATCTTATTCTTTGCTTTTTTTTTCAGGTGTCACTTTAATGGCATTATTTTTGCCGAAGAAAAAGTGATTTATATTTTAACGAATAAAGTATTTTTAAATAAAATAAGGATATTATAATACACGTATTGGTTTTTTATTTTCATAACTAGATTGGAGTCAGACATCTATCAAGCTATCTATAGCTGCAGATAAAAATAAGCGATGCAGCACTCTTAAACATAGACGTCAAATTATATTTATGAGTCGAGGAGTCACGCTGTAGACACTTTTGTCTACAGCATGAATGGGCCGGCTCGACCGGATTGTTACCACTGTGTCATAGAAAACTGATGTAAAGTAGCAGCTTGCTGCTGCGTTTCATACGGTGAATGAGATATCCGAAGGCCCATATAGGCCTCTCCCAATCCCTAATTATGCCTTTCCTTTAAGGTTTGCAACGCACACATGATCCTTCTAGTATTGTGAGTGTACATGGGCGGTGAAGATCACTTACCATCGCACGCACTTGCTCGTTTGCTGGCCTATGCAATAAAAAAATATATTGTACCAAGAGCTGACACAGTACTTATAATTCTTCACCGATTTTAATTGACCAGTTGCTAAATCGGATACGGTTTAAACCGTCTGGACAGACTTTTAGTTGAATTGATCAAAAAAATCTTATATCTTTGGCTAATTCAAGTCCATTGTTGAAAGTAATTCAAATATTTGAACCCGTATATAGGTAGAGTCATGCTTTAGATAGTTCTACAGGATGAATGGGCTAACTCGACCAGTTTAGTAACACCAGTGAAAATCCGAGGTGAAATGACAGTTTACTGTTGTATATTTGACAGCCTCCGTGGCGCAGCGAGTGAGTAGCCGGCTGTGAAGCGAGAGACAGCGTGTTCGATTCCCGTACCGAGATAAATATTTTTGTGATTCACAAATATTTGTTTCGGGGTCTCGGTGTTATGAGACCGAAAGTCTCACATAGTCCTGATACCCACGACACAAGATTCGGATCTTACTGTGGGGTCAGGACTACTGTTGGGTGTATTTATTATTATATTTTTTTATGGATTAATATGATCCCGCCGAATGGAGGCCGATTTTAATGATTTTTCTTGAAATCGTGTGCCTTACTTTGTTGGTGAATATTGGGTTAGGCTCCGTAAATTGGTTTAAAGCTCTGATGAAAGGGTATGACGGAATACTCAAGGGACCGCAGCAAACGCACCGTGGTTCGGAGTTTGAACTTAAAATATTAAACGAAACTTCAGTAAACGCTATAAAAATTATATTTTATACCAAAAAAGACTTCCACGGGTGCGGAGTCGAGGCCAAAAGCTAATAAAAAATAATATAATAAAAACAAAAGAGAGAAGAACTCGTGGTAAATATAAAACTGTTTACTCTAAAAATGGAAACATAATTTATTAAATTTACCTAAATGTGGAATACTTGGCAGAGTCTGAAAATTAGTAACGCCTACAAATTGGAATGCTAACAGGGGTTATTAAAATATTTTTGATTGCTAACTACATAGCCTGTAGCTTCATCCACTTTATGACATTTGTAATGTTAGAACATCTTCAGAAAAAAGAAAAAAAAAACGTTTTCTTAGCGACGCTGTAGACAGTTTTGTCCACAAATCGGTCGGCTGGACCAGCTTGTTGCCACTGTCTCATAAAACACAAAGTAGCAGCCTGCTGTTGCGTTTTTTATGGTGAGTGAGATACCTGGTGGTTCAAATCCCCCTCCTTTTCTCAATCCCTTAATTATGCCTTTTCTTTAAGGTCGGCATCGCGTTCATGATTCTCATGTTTTAAGTCAGTTCTTGAAGTATTATATAATAATAAATAACACCCAATAGTCGCACACATGGTTCTAACCCCACACTACGATTATCTGGTGTCCTATGTATCATGAACTATTCAGAATATTAATTTCTGTCTGACAACACCTAGACCCGAAACAAATATTTGTGGATCAGACAAATCTTGGTCTCGATGCGGGGGTCGAATCCGCGGTCTCGACACACAGACAGACACAGTCAATTTGATAATTTTATATTTACGTAAATTATTAAAGTATAAACACAAATAATAAGAAAAGTAATTTAAATCTAAAGTATTATAGGGATACATTTAATTTTCGCTCTACTTCCGAACTCTACACAAAGCAAGCTTGCAAACTACGTCACAATAAGATGCAACGCTCAGCCAAAGGAGTGACTGTCGACGTGCACCGTGCCTGCAGCACCGCAAACTACGCGATATCGGAACTAGTCTGTTTCTCGAGAAATCTGCTTATGTAGAACTTGACGTCGACGTATTCTGCATTGTTAATAGTTGTGTCGCTTAAATGCTATTCCATTTAGTAATTCTCAGTTTTAACCAATATATGTGAACAGAATTGTTGGATTACTTTATTGTCTGCATCGGTAGCGCAGTTGTATTGCATATGTGGTATGACTGTTATGCTGAGGTTTCGAATTTGATCCCCTGGTCGGATCAAATGAGATTTTTTTTTTTTTTTTGAGATTGGGTTTTTATATTACGAAATACTCATTATTGGCCTGGAGTCTGGAACTATGCCCGGTATGGTGATAGGATGCCCCCCTATCATGAGACGGAAATACGCTCGGCGAAATGTGCGTGTGCTGGTTACACCTCTGCCTACCCTTTCGGGCATTACGGGCGTGAGGACGTACTTTATTGTCTTCGGATATTTTAAAAGCTGCGTCTTTCTTAGGTACAAATATTATTTTGACTCTAGAATCTCTAGACTCTAAAAATCTTCATAGTGACTTATATAAGCCAGACTTTATTATTCATGAATAAGCTATTGTTCTCAAAATTGAACTAAATACTTTCGTTGAGGGGAAGAAATTCACTGTGTATTAGTATGACAGCCTCGGTGGCGCAGTGGGCGAATAGCTAGTGGCCGCAGGTTCGATTCCCGCACCGACGCAAAAATGATTGTGTGAACCACAAGTATTCGTTTCGGGTCTAGGTGTCTCTCACCAGAGCGGTTGACGTCACGCAGGGGGCCGATCATAAAAACCATAAGCCAAATCTTTCTGAAAAACTGAACTTTTCACTAAAGCCTGACTTGGGTCACGTATAGCGGTCTTGTTGTTCCTTAAAACGTATCTCTAACATTGGCCTTACATCTAAGAATTTAACCCTGCTTTGTCCCAGACGTTTCAAGAAAATCTACACCCGTCTTTCTCAAAGTGAGCGACAATGTCTCCTTGTGGGCGCTAAGGCCCCCCTGTGGGCGCTGGAGGCTTTCAGGGGCGGCAGTAAGGGGTCTAAATATAAGTTATAATTAAAAAAAAATCGATGAGTCATATGACATACTAGGAATAATAAAAGTAATTTCGGGGCGCTTTCTGGGTCGTTAGGAGATTCTCAAAGTGGGTAGCAGACGAAATAAGTTTGAGGACCTTGATCTACACCAAGGCTGTTAACACTTTTGAGCGACAAACACCGAACAAATTATGAATTACATGACTAAAACAATTGTATTTTCACACAGAATTGCTCCAAAACAACTTGAGTACACGTCAATTTGCGTTGAACGAAACTTTCGAAGCTCATGGAGTGGACCAACCCGACTACAGTATTTATCAAAGCTGAATTTCAGTTTGAACAGCGCCTAACTTAGCTTTTGCATGTTAAGCGATAAACTAAGTTATGTCCGAGAAGTTTGCTTTTGAAGCACTAATCTTGCGTCTATTTTTGAGTCTAATCTTGGTTTCGAAGAACTTTTTAAACGCCGTCTTTACGGCTCCCCAATGTCCTTTATTGATGATGACGAGGAATGATTTTATTGATTTTTTGCACTGAATAGGCTCTGAAACTACTGGACCGATTTGAAAAATTATTTCACCATTACAATTCTACATTATCCCTGATGAACATAGGCGATATCGATAATATAACGGTACAGAATTTCACGCGAGTGGAGCTGCGAGCGAATAGGCATCAATAAAATATATTTAAAAATATAAAAAATGACGCCCGAAACGAAGCCTGGAGGATAGGGCCTCAGAGTGAGAAACCTCCTGAGAGGAGACTGAGGAAATGAGACTCTTGATCCAATCACCAATTGAGGCCCACTTGAGATGTTGGTCGAGGCTATTTTAACGTATCAAACTATAGGCCGAAAGCCCGGAGCCTGGAATTGTACCCGGTATAGAGATAGATGATTGATGAATGCTCCCCACCCACCACATCATGGGATGGAAATAAGCTCGGCGAAATGTGGGTGTACTGGTTACTCCTTTGCCTACCCCTTTGGGGATTGCAGGTATGAGTTTACATGTGTGCACACGAACACACATACAGGGGTCAAACTTGAAACACCATTTCTTTTGTTGGAGCCCGGGGCAGGGGTTAATAAGAAGAAACAAACTCACTACAAAGCTTTGACAGATGGCTTTGATGTGTCAGCAACGAGTGTAGCGTAGCATATATCTACGCGACGTAGCTTTACTACGCTCGTAGTAGTGAATATTGAAAGTAGTCTTGCTTTGTTTCGAGCTTGCGACAAAAGCCTTTAGTTATAAACTGTCCTAAGCAATTACTAGTTAAACAATGTTTTTGTCTCTTTCTAATCTTTATATAGTATAAAATGAAGTCGCTTCCGTTGTCTGTTCGCTTAGATCTTTTAAACTATTCAACGGATTTTAATGCAGTTTTCAGCATTAGACAGAGTGATTCATGAGAAATGTTTATATGTATATCACGCTATGGCCCATGCGAGCAGGGCAGTAACATGCAGGTGAAACCGCGAGGGACAGCTAGTTATTTTATAAATCGCGTTACTTAAAGAACGTTTATAAGTAAGGTATGCTTTTCTAATTTAAGCTATGTAGTTATGCACCCTGCACCTGTTTATGACATCGTAACAACTTGCTGACCATTTCAAAACGTGGATGGGCTTATTTATGAAGGTTAAGTCTTTATGTAACGTCTAACTTCATGTATTCGTTGAAAACATGATAATGATTAGCTGACCAATGTAGTTTGCAGGTGGCCTTGTTTTGATCAAAGTTCTTGGAACTGAACCTCTTTTCAAAACATATTGTCAATAAATAAGCTGACCACTGGGTTTAACAGGTGGGCTTGTTTTGATCATAACTCTGGGAACTGAACACTTATACAAGTTAAGGATATAAAATAAGGATAATTGTCAGATTTAAGTTAGTAAGAAATAAATCGTCATTGCGAAGAGTTGTATTCTTGAGGAATATTTATTAATAAACACTCACAGATACCCAAGCATGGCCTAGAGCAAAAGCTTCTATAAAATTAAGTTTTAATTAAACTTTAAAATTTTATTTCATTGTTATTGAAATATCAAAAATAACAATTTCTTAAAGTATCTTTGGTGTCGGTGCTTGAGTCGCTATTGCTCAATTAAAACTGCAGCTAAACTCTTCGTATTTATTTCCAATAATGGCCCATGTTTGGCGGAGAAATCGATGAATACACACACAAAAGCCAAAATCCCCATCGAATTGAGAACCTCCTCCTTTTTGAAGTCAGCTAATAAGTTAGCAAACACAACACAGCAGAATAGTTGTCCAACGTGCGGTAATGCAACAGAAACTAATGAAACTAGTCGCAGTACGGTGCCAACTTGGAACTAAACAGAGCGCTACATCATTTATAAATAACTTTACAACGGAAAAACGATAGACTTTGTTGGCGTGACGTGTACTTTAGATGAGTTTAAGATTTTTATGTCGTAGAGTAAATTCGAGTGGTAGAGCCACGCTGTAGATAGTTTTGTCTACAGCATGAATGGACCAGCTCGACCGGGTCGTTACCACTGTCTCACAGAAAACCGACGTAAAGTAGCGGCTTGCTGCTGCGTTTCGTACGGTGAGTGAGATATCCGGAAGCCCAAATCCCCTCCCCTTCCCTATCCCTAATTATCCCTTTCCTTTATGGTCAGCAACGCGCCCATGATTCTTCTGTTGGTAGGCGTACATGGGCGGTGGAGATCGCTTACCATCGGGTGACCCACTTGCTCGTTTGCCGGCCTATGCCATAAAAAAATAACCTATACCCGCTCCAACCAACCATCAAGTCATGTCGCAAGCCCCTCAGGAAAACGGGATATACACTGGCTGATCCTGGGACGCGACCCATACAAGTCATGTGGGTCACTAAGGCAGGTTTTAACACCATGTGTACGGTGGTCGCTATGCGGGTGGATATGAATATCCTACCACCAGTCTTGATGGGCGACATAATACTTGCACTGCGTGTACGTAATAACAGTATAGTCACTTTTCCATACCGGGATTAAAAACAAAGAAAATCTGATATCAAAATACCCCGAGTTTAAAACTTAAAAGCGGACTTCGAAAGTTGAATCGCAATGCATTTGTTATCTCTTAAGAAATTTCCCATTTCCTCGTTATAGCTCAACATTTTAGTCAAATTTATTTGGAAATCCTCGAGGATAAAACTCCCTCAGGTTAACGTTGTCAAACTGTATAAGAGTGGTAGAGCCACGCTGTAGACAGTTTTGTCTACAGCATGAATGGGCCGGCTCGACTGGGCCGTTACCATTGTTTCATAGAAAACCAACGTAAAGTAGAGGCTTGCTGCGTTCGCCCCAGCCAACCATCAAGTCATGTCGCAATCTCCTCGGGAGAACCGGATATACACTGGCTGATCTTGGAACGCGATCCACACAAGGCTGTGGTGTGGCTCACAAGGTGTGGCTCACTATGGCAGGTTTTAACACCATGTGTACGGTGGTCGCTATTCGGGCGGATATGAATGTCCTACCGCCAGCAAAACTTTGACGTACTTTATTTACCCCATTGCCTTAATGAAAAAATAAATTACAGAAAACATTTATTCACGAGAGTACGTCAGGCCATTTTAAAATAACAATCTAATGACGCAATCTCGTAAACACAGCCTTCTGAGATAGTCTTGCCTGTGTCGTTAAGGAAACCTTTCCATTTAAATGTGTCTTTATTAAGATAATCCAACTCTATATCCATTTATATCTCATAATATGTAGAGCAGTACATGTTACATCTTAAAAGCATAATTATACTTAGTTCTTAGATCCCAGCATAAAGCGTGATGACAGAAATAACAGCAGTTAAATGCACCAGTTGTAAGTTAAAATCATCCAAGTTAATTAGGCTTTCGTAGAGCGTCGCGAACACCCTTTCAGCCTCTATACTAAAACTTAAGTAGGCTATTTATTTAATTTTGTCGTTAATTTTGTTTAGTGTTACTGTGGATTTGATAGTCCTGGAATAATCCCGCTTCTGATAGTAAAAAATAATATAACCTCATTCCTTGAATTTTGCCTTTTTTAGTATCTTACTTTTTGTTCTGTTTTTATTTTATAGACCACTATATTTGCCTCGCGGCTTAGCCCACATGAACGGACTTTTCCGGTATAAAAGACAATATCTTAATCCCAGCTACGGTCTACTTGTTTGCCAAATTTCAAAACCGATCAGGCTTGATTGACTCACACACATCCACATTAACAAACTCACAGATATCCAAACTTTCACATATATAATAGTAGTAGGAAGTACGATTTAAACGATTTTATTATATTAGCCATTAGCCTGGTAGAGTTTTTAGATAGAAAATTAGTGAGATTCTGAGATCGAATCCCACGTAAAGCAATTATAATTTATGTTAACTATTTATTGACAAAACGTGAGTTAGTATATGACACACTATGTGCCATGGTTTAGTATTAGTTTTTACTCTGAACTCTAAGAATTGACAAGTTGAAGTGCCCATCTATGGCAGACATGGCCCTGAATGACATTCATCTTAAAATTAGAAAATTACAAAAATATGTCCATACGGAGAGATCTATAAACCAACACTGTCACCAGTTGCGCAAAAAAATTATGAATAAAATATATTCGTACAAATTGCTGTCACAAAGTGTCGTCTAAAAAATTGTGTATATTTCTTGCTTCTTGTTACGTCTTATTTTTCTTCTGAAAAACATTCGTTCGAGCCGAGATTCGTATGTCCCTGAGGGCCTCTTGACCTATTTGCTCCCTTATAATGCCGGCTAGAGTGTTCAAGTTCCTTGCCGTGCCAAGGGATCTATGACAACCGATTAAATTTTAACCAGGTTTATGCGACTGTAAAAAATATGAAATGCGTCATAGTGGCTCGCCAGGTCAGAAGGGTTCCAGGGTCAGCCAGTGTACAAGTTCATGTTGGCATAATTTTAGCAACTATCAAGGGACGCAATATATCTGGGTGATTGATATTAATTTTGTACTGTGTTTTGTTAGATCCCGTGTTGTCACCGCTGTGCATGGCTAATAAATTACCTGAAACAAAAAAGATTTGAATTGGTTTATTTGTATACATACACAAATCTGTTTCCCATTGGGGTAATCAGAAAAAAGACCGACGTAGAGTAGCGGCTTTCTGCTGCATTTCTTCTCCCCTTCCTAATTCCTTAATTATCCCTTTCTTTAAGGTCAGCAACGCGCCTATGATACTTCTGGTATTGAGGGTGTACATAGGCGTTGAAGATCACTAACCAACAGGTGACGCACTTGTTTTTTTGCCGGCCTATTCTATAAGAAAAAGATAATTCATTAATATTATAAATCAATTCATTTAAAAACACTAACAGCATTTCCTAGTATCAGTAAAATAAAAGTATTAAACCTCAATAGAATATAGAATTTAGCTCCCACCAAAGTATATTAATTTTATCCTGATAAACACGAGCTTGTGTAAACCCTTATTGAATTTAAACACACAGAAGCAAAATGTACATATAAATATTCTGTAGTGGAAAATTACAAATCGAATTTAGGTTGAAGACATCATGGGCTAATTGGAGCGGACGAAGATAAAAGTGACTTGGGAATATCCGGGATGTCAAAGGGAATTTTATGTCTTCGAAAACAATTAGCTCAAATGCATAGAGTGTATTTTATTTTGACTACTTAAGTTATGAAATTGGATAGGACCATAGTTGGTCACCCGTTTTGGAAACAAATGATTGGAGTTTTAGATACCTAAAGAAAAATGAGAGTTGCCCGGTGGGATGTGTGTCCAATATGGCGAATTGAAAAATGCTCAGTAAACCGTTGGAACTCTAATAAACTCTGGCTACCTTTTCTTTCTGCCTGGCGTTATCCCGGCTTAGTGCCAGGGTCCGCCTTCTTACTTAAACGCTTCCACTTCACCCGATCTTGAGCAACATCTGGCTTCCTATTTGAGAATATATGCATGAGCTTATGTGTACATTTTTTGAATAGATAGTAATATTGATCGTAATTTAAACCTACCTGTTTGGAATCGACGTTTACTCTTTACAAAAAATAACAAAAATCTTGGTAAACCATAGGCAATATTACTTACACATATAGTAACACGTATTTATGGTAAACATTGCGTGTCAAAAAGCTATGATCATTTATAATTTGGTTTAATAAATCAGTTAAAACTAGCCTTGTCGAAGATATTTGATTGCGTGCAGTGGCAGAAGGATATGCACGCGAGGTTAACTGGGGTGCCGATTGAAAATTACATGAGCAATAGTACTCGGAATTTATGGGCATTTTAGTCGTTTTCAATTGAAGGAACTAGGTTATGAGTTTGGTTATGTAGTTGCGAATATTTAGTATGTTTTGGCTAAAATTGCTTTTTTATATAGATATTTTCAAATTATAATACATCTAACAGTCACACACATATAGTCCTTTTTGACAGACTAATTCTCGTCACGCAACACAATGCAAAAGAATCAAAATATTTATTAAGCACATAAAATGTGATCCAAATTGTTTGGATTTAGTCTAAAAAACTCAACCGCTGGAAGGTGATTTTTCTAGAGAAGAACGGATTAGAAACTAACGTTGCTCTTTTAATCTATAATTATTTATAAGAGCATATAGACATAAAGTATAACTTAAAACTATGATAAAATAGTTTACCCAAACAAAACAAGAACAGTCCTAGTAGATCAGTTTACACAAGTAGCACCCCTTCACAAGTATGACGCATGAGCTAGCCATCGTCCTCGCCAAGAATATTACAGGGAATTGACCGGGCTGGTACACGACGCCGCCACAAGCACAGACATACCCAGACTGATTACAAATTTTAGTTAAACGGGTAGTCACTAATTTTCGACGATTGCCTTGAAAGTTAGTTAAGATCAATTTTTTTTATACACCTGTTGGTAAGCGCAGTGCAGTCCATAAAGCTAGCGACCACCGATAAACAATGTGCTTATCGTTGGTCACCAGAATTATGCCGGTCTTCTTCATACTCCGAAGAGCGTGTATAATAATAATGTAATAAAAACGTGTTATTTAGTTTTTTTAAACAATTTTTTATTAATAATTATTAGTTAAATTAGTTTAGATATTGTTAAGTACGTTACTAATGCTAGTGACAAATAAATCTTTTTTCTTTCTTTTTTATTCTATGTCTTATGCAATAACTAACGTTGCGTAGGATTTGGCCACGACTTCATCAATAGTGGTCTAGAATTCTAATATCGGCACGTACAAGCTCCGGCTAAGCTAATAGTAACATATATGCAAATAAGGTACTGCGAATCAACTAGAACTTATTTCGTATAATGAACTCTATATTGAACCTTTAAAAACAGATGGGATTTTGTTTTTTCGTCCTATATTCCGACAAGCGACCAAGTGGGTCACTTGGTTGTAAGTGACGACCATGTCCATATTCACAAACCCCTACAAAACCCAAAAGAATTATGGATGTGTTTTGCACCTTAAAGGAAAGGAATAATTAGGGTCTGGGAAGGATTTAAGCCTCCGAATATCTCACTCACGGTACAAAACACAACTTCAAGCTACTTCACGTCGGTTTTTACTGAGATAGCTGTAACAACCTGATCGAGCCGGCCCAGTCATGCTTTAGACAAAACCGGCAGGAGCGTGGCTCTACCACTTGGTAGTTTCGCTCCTTTATATATTCAACAGTTCTTTGTGTGTATATATTTGTTTGTCGTAGTGCCTAAACGTATGGACTGATTTAGTTGAGGTTTTTACATTTAGTACCTAATTAGTCAATTTTCGTAGCTAATTAGCTAGAACCAGTAGTTTCATTGGCTTCAATGACACACACGCATCGACAGAGATAACACCCCTCAATCAATCGCATAACACCCCTCTTTTTATGGGAGGTAAAATATATGAAAATGTGAAGAAGAAGCCATTAAAGAAGAACTGGAAAGAATTTATGCGAAGCTTCGTATTCGGGCAATTCCAGTGCATTGAGTAATACAACCTGCAGACAAAGTCCAGCATTGCCCCATCCATTACGTAACAAACTCAATTCCTTAAAAATTCTCGGCCACATGTTCGTTCGTATGGAAGCAGAAATTCCACAAATGGAACATCTAGTTGAATACATGAATTTTGTTATAACATATCTCATGGATACGGTAGAATATTTTCATACTGTGTAAGGGCTTAAATTTTAAAAATGTGTAATTTTTCATGTAGGTATCTTTTCGAAACTCTGCTTTTAAATTATTTCTTCTTTTGAAACGTATATATTAATTCCGATTAGATAAACAATATACAATTAAGCAATTTGTATATATAAAATTACATGACCTGTCTGACTGAGTGACTGATTCCTAACGCTGAGACCGAATTGCTAGACCTATAAAGCGGATAATTTCACAGCGTAATTATCCTATAATGATATAGGTGATCACGATTTTTTTTTTCTATAATCTATCCCTAAAACTGTAAAAAGAGTAGGAAATTTTTGTACGAGGAATAATTAAATTCAATTTATTTATTAGATATTATTAATATTTGTATTACTAATAAATTCATTATAAATAAATGCCTCCCAATTAACCGTTTTACGTAAAATTTTGTTTTAAACATCAACATCTTAAAATATCCACCCTAAAATATGAAACATACCTCTGTTAATTTGCCTTTCAAGAAATATGGACGGAATTATTCATCTAAATCACGTTATCGACAAAATTCTCTCAGAATTGTTGCCGAAGCGCTGGCCGAGAATAGATTCGATGAAAAATTTATAAATGAACTTAGCTTCGTAATTATAATATTATTATCAGACGTAGGGCGCCCTCTGGCAGATTTAGATTATATTATTCTATTTTAATTAACTGCGTTAACATTCTTTTGTTCTATCGACAATTGTTACAGAATATTAATGCTGGGTTACACCAACTTACTTTAGCAATGACAAACATGTTAAAGTACCGGTTAAACAAAACATGAGTTACACCATTTGACAAATATTCAAATATTTGACAAATGGTGTGACGTCATAACTTTAGCTGTTAACCGTAACCGCACAATATTCTAAAGCTATTATTTAAGTTAAGTAACTGTCAGATTGTTCAATTATAACCTCCAAACCGATATATTTCCTAAAGCGTTTGTGCTCCAAAATAATATCATGTCCCTGTTTCTAGAATTAATCGAGGAATCTAGTAGTATCGGAATACGATGGTGCAACACATTCCGCAGACAATGTTAAAGTCAAATTATTATCATCGTGATATATCGTATATAAATTGTTATCGTCAAATTTGACATAATCCTTAACTATAACTGCTATAATGGTGCAACCCAGCCTAAGTGGATTAGTTACATCACTTACCGTGCTTCTAACGAGTTTCTTGACTTTCCTTTTGTAAGAAAAGATAAGATGCGGATGGGGAAAAGTTCTGATTGATTTGGTTTTGAACCTCGATTAAATTAAGTCGTTGACTTTGATTTATTTATTTTATTGTTTTACTTTGATTATATTAGTTATATTTAGCGCGTGTTTCACAAAGTCCGAATAAACGTTGCTTAAAAAATATCGTCGCCTGAGAATAAAAAGCTCGGGAATGGTTTTTTTTATATTTTTATTCCATAAAATTTTATGAGTGATTTATTGGCGTAGTTGTATTGCGTACGCGGTACGGTCTCGGGTTCGATCCCGGGTCGGGTTAAATGATATTGGGGTTTTTTTATCAGGAAATTCTCAGTATCGGCACGGAGTCTGTAATTGTGCCCGGTTTTGCGATAGGCTCACTCTCTATCACAAGATGGGACGGAAATACGCTCGGTGAAAAGTGGGTGTACCGGTTACACCTCTGCCTACCCCTTCGGGGATTACAGGCGTGAATGCGTATGTATGTATGTATGTATGTAAATGTTATCGATTTTTTATGTAATGATAAATTCTACTCGCTCGCTGCGCCACGGAGGTTGTCTTTTCTATATGGATGAAAATTGATGCAAACAAAAAAAAAATACAACCCACATCAAGTAAAATTTATATGTTGATTTTATTTTGCTAAATTTATTAGATTTAAGTAGGTTAAATTCCGTATTTTACTAATAAAACAATAAATTGAACATTTCCCACGTACAATTATGCAAAATAGAACTTTAAATTATCGATTTAAGTTATTGAATTTAGCTAAATAAAATTGACATTAACATTTTTACTTGATGTGGGTTGAAATGTTATTGTATATTTACATCCATATAGTCCTTTATATCGTAATATATATTTAATTCCTACATAAAAAGAACCAAAATAATTCATTCACAAAATCCGAAACCGCATAATGTTTGATACGAAAGAAAATTAAAAGCTGATTCGGTGGCTTTTTTGCCTTTGACGTAGGATTCCTCTCATATTACATAGATTATTGCGCAGATATACGAAAAGATAACCGGAAAATATGCGAGGGACGAGATGGCGTATTGAGAACTAGAGATTGGGCTGGGCTTTGCTTGGAAATATTTAAAAAATAACTTAAAAATTGATCGAATAATAATATCTTATTGCCATATTCAGAGATGTCAAGTAACTTTAATTTGCAATTAGTGATTTATGAGAATTCTATAATGATTTCTTACGTTTACGCGAATTTTACCCATTGAAATAAAACGAATTTTATCGTGGTATTTTATTTTAATTTTAGTCCTGACGTTTTTTTTATAGCATAGGCCGGCAAACGAGCAAGGGGATCACCTAATGGCTAGTGATCTCCACCGCCCATGTACGCCCACAATACTAGAAGAATCACGGATGCGTTGCCGACCTTAAAGGAAAGGGATAATTAGGGACTGGGAAGAGTAGGGGGATTTGGGGCTACGGATATCTCACACACCGTACGCCGCTACTTTACGTCGGTTTTCTGTGAGACAGTGGTAACGATCCGGTCGAGCCGGCCGATTCACGTTTCGAAAGCTTTTATGTATTTCAAAGCTCTGTGTTGTGTTGCATCTGTTTAGGGACAGGACTTGCTCGCTTCGTCATTCAATAAAAAAAAGCCAGTCACCCGGTGACCACGGCTGATGAAATTTCCCGAAATGTCGGGAATTAATAAATTGGTATTATTACTCTTCAACAGAATCATAGATGCTATTCCTTAAACTCCACTCCACTAAGAATGTAGTATTTTTAATTAAATTTGTTCATTACATTTTTGTCTCGTACATACAGACTGGAATGTCAATTTCAGTGGATAGACAATGAGACGCCGTACACACCGACTCAATATCATGTAGAATGCAATACCCGGTCAGTTTGTCAAATCGCCCATCGCTTTTATTTGATTAGAGGAAACAATAAAAACTCGATGGCGCCCGTCGGTTACGTAAATAACCCGTTGTTTGACCCCTAATGCTGTGCACACAAGGTTTTGTTCGACTGTATTATCCAACTTACATTTATAGTGTTGTTATACATTTTTTTTATCCAGACATGGCAAAGTGATTACACTTCACCTGACGGTAAGCGCAGTGCAGTCCAGAAAAACCAGTGACCACTGACAAATCATGCCAGCCTGTATAAGTGCTTCTTCACACTCCGAACCTTGAGGGGCATGCGACAGGACAGGCGGATGACCGATGCAGGCACAGGGATACAAGGATGCACCTCTATACCCGCCGCAAACAATCATCAAGCTCAGTCGCAAGCTCCTCTGGAACGTGATCCACACATGGTGTGTACCCACATGATTACATACCCACACCCACATACCCCAGTATCATCAGGCAATCATCACTATAGCAGGTTTTAACACCATATTTACGGTGGTCACTATACGGGTGGATATGAATATCCTACCACCAGCAATACATGGTGAAAAATCAGCCATAGTGGCTTTTTCGGGCGACTCCGGACTTCTGGAGCCAGTCAGTTTATATGCAATAGCTTCAGACCGGTACGGTTCTGCAGACCGTCCAGTGACTTAATGTCTCTTGATGATGGATAATAAATTTTGACTGCACTATGCACATCAGATCCAGTTTATAAAAAAATATATACAAAATGTATACAAATCGCGAAAGCCTAAAATTTTATCTGTTTCCTTATTTACTTTAGAGAGTAGGATATTTGATACTTGTGTTGTTTATTATATCCAGAAATATATTACAGAAAAAATACGACATCATTGTTCGCGCCTTTTCCCGTATCAATAAACCGTGACCTACAAACAAAAATAATTGCTATCATATTTTCCTCCACACATCTCTATCATTACACAACAAACAGAGATCTAGATTATTTCCACACAAAAGCAGCCAAAGAATCCTTGACATATCACCTAATCATCCATTATAAATGATATTACCTTTGTTCCCAAAACCAATTAATATTTATTTTACGTCGCGTCTATATCTCAAACCATATAGAAAAGCCTACGGCTACATCTAATGTAAAAATGCGAATATAACTTGTCTGTTTGTTAAGATTTTTTTCGAGTCCCGTTTTGAAGATGTCAGTGTATATTCAGTTAATTAAGGCATAATACGGTATCTGTATAAAAATTTAGATCCTAGATTATTCATTTTCAATACGATTGTATAATTAAAAAGCCATAAGAATATCCTGAGACTCTGTAAAATATGATTAAATTAGATTTTTTTATCTGAGCACAGCAAAGTGATTGCACTACACCTGCTGGTAAGCGTAGTTCAGCCCAAAATACCATCTACCACCGACAAACAATGAGTTTATCGGTGGTCACCATAGTCATGCCGGCCTGTATAAATGCTTCTTCCTTCTTCGGAGAGGGAAGAGGCAGATTGAAGGGCCTGCGATAGGACAGGCAGATGACCGACAATACAAGGATGTATCCCTATACCCGCCCCAACCAACCATCAAGTCATGTCGCAAGTCCCTCGGGAGAGCCGGATATACACCGGCTGATCCTAGAACGTGATCTACATAACGCGTGTAGATCACTATGGTAGATTTTAAAACTATGTGTACGGTGGTTGCAATTCGGGCGGATGTGAATCTTGCCACCGTCGGTTTTTTTTTCAGTGCATTTTTTTCACCGTTGCTCATGTGACTGTAAAACGCTCCACTAATGTTCGAATATTTAGTGACGTCATATGGAAGTACACAAGTCAATATTTTAAGGGAAATTATGTAATTAAAACAATAAACTCGTAAAAAAACTCGTAAACTTACACAGAGGGAAATTACATAACAACACTCAGTTTCTCGAAGACTGATCAAATCAACATTCAGCTAACAGAACCTTGATGATGACAGCGCTGTCAAATCAATTCGAGTTTCTGAAACGTTAATTAGTGAAAAGTTTATTATTCTCTGATCTAATTTGCAAATAATCGCTTCTTAGCAATTGACACTTCATTTAGCGATAGAATTATCTATGAATCATCCGGAAACCCAAAATAGCGTTTTTTTAGTTTGAAAGCGTTTTTAACTAACAGATGTGTCAAATCAAAGGCGTTGACCACGCTGTTAAAACTAATTCTGACTTGACATGGCCTTTGTCAGATGATTAGTTAATTTTTACATTGACCAGCCTTTCAAAAATTGGGAGTAAGACAAACAAGGTAATTCGAAATCACAATTAATAATAATACTAGCCCTGTATTATACAGGTATATTTTTTTAACACCAATAACCTCACAGTACTAAATAGCTAACCCCATAAGGAACAACTTTTGTTCTACGACTTTTTATAATTTGTTAGATTTTATTATCATATAAAAATAAGTATTAATTTAATTTCCGGCTTGAATGTTTATATCTCTTTTTTTTTTTATCCTAGCTCGGCAAAGTGACTACGCTACACCTGATGGTAAGTGTAGCGCAATCCAAGAATAGTGTCGACCAACGATAAACAATGTGTCCATCGTAGGTCGGCAAGATCATGCCGGCCTGCCAAAGGGTCAAGGGAGAGGGGAAGGAAAAAGGGACGGGAAAAGGGGTAGGATCAGGGGGCAAGCCTTCTGGGGAGAACCGGATATACACTGGCTGACCCTGGAACGCGACCCACACAAGGTGGGCCACTATGGCAGGTTTTAGCACCAGTGTACGGTGGTCGCTATCCGGTCGGATACATGTATCCTCCCACCAGCAATCATCGCAAAGATTATGTAAATAAACCCCTGCGAAGCGCGAGGAAGGGGGTGCAGCGCTAGCGCTTATGAAGTTGACCCATTTATCTAGCTGCCAGTCGTCTGTTATTCAGTTATTTTTTTTTGCCATGTATTGAGTTATGTCCGAACTCGTAGAACAAAAGTTGTTCCTTATGGGGTCAGCTATCTAGTCCTGCGAGGTTGCTGTTGTTTTAAAAGTAACCCTGTATATGTTCCACTGCTGGGCACGGGCCTCGTCTACTGAATGAGAGGGGCTCAGTAGGGTTATTTAGTTAGTTAGTTTAGGGTTATTCAGTAGGGCTTAGTCCACCACACTGACCTAATGTGGTTGGCAGACTTCACATACCTTCGAAAAATCTTATCGAGTTCTCAGGTATTCAGGTTTCACGATGTTTCCTACACCGTTAAAGCAAGCGATAATTAACAATTAATATACACGTAACTAAGAAAAGTCAGACGTGTATGCTCTTGGGACTTTAAACTTGCGACTTTTTTCTCGACCACGTACCACTCCCCGTCATCTAAAAAAAAAATTAAATTTCCCAACGTAAAGTCGGGAGAAAACGTAGTCTTCAAAGCAAGTACAGACAGGATCCATCATATCAACGTCATATTAACTTGATGCCGTAAGCCAGTCCCGGATTTTTCCGACATAAGGGAATATATTTTTTTCTGGACAAATGTAAAGCCGCGCGTGTGCTCCCGCGGGATCGTACGTGTATAAAAAATACTTTTTGAAAACAAGACCGTCATGTCTAGCTTGTCTTGTTAGGAATCAGACAGCCTTTTCATAGAGCGGCGGATTATATTTTCTTTGCTTCTTGTATCTTTCTAGAATTAATGATATTTGTTGGATTCAATTACAGCGTAGATTATTGTGTTAGTTTGAATACGGGAGAGATACGACTTTAGTTATAAACTAGCGATCTACGAACAGTTCGCTCACGCTTGACCATAACCAATAGCAACATCACACCACCTTAAATTATAAAGCACTACAAGTCATTGACTGCGCTCGTTACCCACAGACATAGGATGTCAAGTCTCATAATGCATTATCATTTCACATGGCCATAATTTGCACTGTTTATTGGTGGAAATTTCGCATTCGAATAATATTTTTAATGTTATGTTGATGAATAACTTATTAATATACAATGTCGCTTCATTGCGCATCAAAATTCTTCCATTGTATAAACAATTGTTGAACGCAGATGAAATAACAGTAATTACTACAGGTTTATTTATGTTATACTCAGATGTGCTCGCGGTTCCGCCTGCTTGAAAGATTTTCTCTTCATATTTCCGGGATAAAAAGGCTTAATAAACTCCCCAGCCCAGAATATACCTTCTTCATTTTCATTACCTTACGCCGTTTAGTTGGAATCTACACATTTAACACTCTGTCGCCATTTTTGGCGATCATTCGTCATATGCAGCATTACATACACCTCCCGTCATTTGTTCTTTCTTAAAGTCCACTTTATTGTAGGGAAGTCTGGGCCCCAATTCTATAAACCGATGTGAAGCGACGAAGTTTGAAAATGTAGACCTAATGTAACATAGAATATCCATCAAATATAATATTTCTAATATAAATTACTAGCTGTACCCTGCGCGCGTTGCTATGCCACCAACTAAAATAAATTTGAAGGAAAGACATTACAGCTAGTGTATATCCGGTTCTCCCGAGGGGCTTGCGACATGACTTGACATGACTTAACTTTTGAGTTGATTAGGGCGGGTATAGGGGTACATCCTTGTATTACTGTGCCTGCATCGGTCATCCGCCTGTCCTGTCACAGGCCCCTCGATTTGCTTCTACCCTCTCCGAAGAAGGAAGAAGCATTTATACATTCCGGCTTTACTCTGGTGACCACCGATAATCTCATTGTTTGTTGGTGGTTGCTGGTTTTTTGAATTACGCTGCGCTTACCATCAGGTGTAGTGCAGTCATGATGCCATGCTCGAATAAAAAAAAATGATGTGCTAAGTGTCAAATTCTGTGTACATGATTGGTCTGTTTTTATTTAGCACCAAAAGCTAACCAATGACGTTTATGAAAATCGTCACTATGTCTTCGCTCTCACTATGAGGCCTCATAGTAACGTTTATGGATACAGGGTTAATTACAGTCTCAAAAGTATTTCCAAAAATACTCATATGACTTACAATTCATACGCAGAGAGGGGTAAGCACGAATCTTCCTGAGGCACGTTTAAAATAAGCCGATACAGCAACGTTATAATACTCTTGAGATATATTTATGTAAAAGGAAAATGGCCGGACCCTTTGCACCCGTCTCACGTGAATGAAAGAGTGACGGAAAACTATAAATAATACATGAGGTAATTATAAATCTTGTTCTAATGGAGATATTTCGAAGTAACGTTGGATTATCGGATTCGCAGTTTTAGAAACTGTAGGCTTTGAATTCATGTGTGGTCTTGGTAATTGCGGTTATAAACATATAATTTGGTATTTAAAAAAATATCTCGTATAATTAATTTAATTTATTATTGGTTGTTTTATTGACTATTTATCAAAAGTTGGATAAAACAGGGCAATCAAATAGTAAGCTGCACGGGAAAAATGTCCATCGCTTCTCCGATGGTTATTATAATGGTTTTTTTTTTCCGAGCACGGCAAAGTAATAAAACACAGCAAAGCAAGCCGTAAAACCATCGTCCACCGACAAATAATAAGTTTATCAGTGGTCACTAGAATTATTTTGGCCTGTATAAATACTTCACATTGCGAAGAGAGAAGAAGCAAATCGTGGGACCTACGATAGGACAGGCGGATGACCGATGCAGGCCCAATGATACCAGGATGTGCCGCTAAACCCACCTCAACCAAAAATCAAGTCATGTCGCAATCCCTTCGAAAGAACCGGATGTACACTGGCAGATTCTGGAATGCAATCGACATAAGGTATGTCGGTCACTATCGCGGGTTTTAACACCATGCTTACGGTAGTCGCTATTCGGGCGGATATCAGTATCCTACGACTAGTTTTTTTTATTAAAAAGATTTCAACCGAAAAATACTTGTATTTACCACAAAACCTATGTCACTTACCACATACCACTGAGTATCCCTATAGGTAAGTTACATTAACAACGTCGGCAACTGAGAAATTGTCAGTACCTAATGAGAATATAAAAAAAAAATTAAGACATCACAGCAAATAAAGATATATGACTGTCAGGGGTGCTTTTCATTAAAAGGACGACAAGTTAAAAGCATTTCAAATATTGAATAATGTTCTATCTTATGTATTAGAAAGTAAATTCTTGTTGTAAAACCTCTGAAACGTTTCAAGTTTAGTAGATTTCATTTTTAACACTCCAGCTAGGTGGTAGATGCCTCATCTGCGAGAGGCCGTCTGGGATGGTACCACCGCTTTGCCTATTTCTGCCGCGAAGCAACAGTGTGTTGGTTACACACTGTTGTGTTTTGGTTTCAAGGATATTGAAACCAGTGAAATTATTGGACATTATGAGACTTAACATATTATATCTCAGAGTGACGAGCGCAGTTCAGTGCCATGCAGTGCTTTGTAATTCAAAGTTCTGTGTGGTGTTGCTTCTGTTTTTAGGCAGGCGTGGCGCTTTCAATCAGGCGAGCGCCTTGCTCATCTCGTCATTAATTACATAAAAAAACACGCACACAGATAATACCCCCACAGACAAAGGAATCAAACTTGATAACTCCTTTTTTGTTGTGGGCTGAATATCTTTTTTGAAGTCAGTTTCAAGAACGAAACACCTGCATTGGCTGATAGTACGGGCGACTTCACTTCAATGCCGGCACACCCGTGTGCCTTTCAATATGCGTTGGCCATACGTTTATCAGTTTTCCACTTCATTCCGTTTTAAACGGGCAAAATGTGATTTATCACCGACCTTTTTGGATGTCTCTTCGGATATTTTGTGTTTAAATAGTGTAGTCATGAATGTAATTCAATGAGGGCCTTAGGTTTGTATAAGAACCTTTTTTCTCATATTAAGCCGGCAAACGAGCAAGTGGGATACCTAACGGTAAGCAATCATAATTCCTGAGAAATTATGAATTCGTTGCCAACCTTGAAGAAAAGGAATGATTTGGGAAGCGGAAGTGAAATGGAATTTAAGCCTCCGGATATCTCACTCACTGTAAAAAACGCAACAGTAAGCCGGTACAGTGGTTCGGTTTTCGGTGACACAGTGGTAGCAACCCGGTCAAGCCAAAATTTGCTGTAGACAAAATTGTCTACAGCATGGCTCTACAACTTACTAAACTCTGATTAGTTGTATTTAAGTCGGTTAAATCTATACTAATACTATAAAGAGAAAAGATTTGTATTTTTGTATGTAACGAATAAACTTAAAAACTACTGGACTGATTTGGAAAATTCCTTCACCATTAGAATCTTTGACGAAAATAGGCTACTTTCTATCCCGGAAAAAGCAGATCACGCGGGTGGACCCGCGAGGAAATGCTAGTATAGAATAAACGCACGCACATCACTAATTGCATTGGTATATGATATAAGAATCGAATTTTTATCACAAAGAAAAAAATCGCATCAAATTGAGAACACAGTCTTTTTGATGTCGGTTGAAAATAGCACATTTGACCTACATACCTCATAACAATGCCTAGCATACAACCCATATACAAAGTATTTCCAACATTTTCCCCGACACCTCGACCAGACACGCCTTTTGTACGGCACCAGCGAGCAAGCGTGTAAAATTCAATTGTAACCAATTTATTTCAACACTAAAGTCTAGACTTCGTTAATGTATCAAAGGAATAAATCTTGATGAAAAACTTCTAGGATTTGTTTTGGCAAAGTAATAATCTTGGATTACTTGGGATTAGAAGAACCTGCTTGGTATATTTGGGCATATTTTTGAAGATACTGCTGTAAACTGCTGTAATTTAGATTTATTATAACGGCAAATTGATTACACTACATCTGATTGTAACTTAAATTACATGATAATTTCATTACCATCAGGAGCCACAGTATGTATTGAAAATAATTATATTATGGAAATAATAATTACAATTTCTTTTTTTTATCACAATGTGATTATGTCGCTCCAATTAATCAATAATTAAAGTATTACTATTAGAAACGACATAAATATATTTTAACTGGACTGATCTGAGGAAGCTAAATTGCATAATTTGCCCAATAATCTTGTATCTTCTGAGTGAGAGTCAGTTAAAATAATATTACAATCGGCGAATTCTTTTAAACTATTATTAAACTTGGCTGTACGGAAGGCAGCGTTTCGGTCACATTCCATCTAAACATGCATTAAGTCCTCGGGTACACCGCATTGTTCACAATTGGGTGACTGGACTGTTTGACAATTTGTTTAATAAGTCAGGAACAGTCTTCAAACTTGAACAAGAAAATCTCGATGAAATTCGCTTTGAAATAATAAAAAAAAACGCCAATAAAAATTAAACATCTTTGATTCGGTGCTAGTAAAATATACCAGTGTTGCTGCTGTAAAATATTGCCCACAAACAGTATCTCATTTAAACTCTACGAGGAAGAGGAATCCTTAAATAAATCTTAAATCAATTTCGTTTGGAATTGATTGCGTGCCACCGTTCCTTAGCGGAGGTAAACGCTCCTTTGTCTTCATATTACATAATTCCAGGTTTTACCTTCGATTTGCCCGAAATCCCCATTCCAGATTTATTTCAACCAAGCATAGCGATTGTGATTTGAGAACCATCAACTCGTGTAGCTCCATTTAGATAGGGAATGTTTATTACGTCACATGGGCGATAATTTATAAGATTTTTTAAGAAAATATTAATATATGTTACTTTTTTATAGCATAGGCCGGCAGACGAGCGAGTGAGTCACCTGATGGTAAGTGATCTCCACTGCCCATGTATGGCCACAAGAATCATGGGGTCGGAAAAGGAAAATTAGGGACTATTTAAAGGAAAGGGATAATTAGGGATTGGGATGGAGAGGGGATTTGGTCCTCCGAATATCTCACTCACCGTACGAAAAGCAGCAGTAGGCCGCTACTTTACGTCGGTTGTCTGTGAGACAGTAGTAACAACCAGGTCGAATCGGCCCATTCATGCTGTAGACAAAACTGTCTACGGCGTGGTCTGTGTCCCAAAAGCGATTGCGAGAGGTTCAAGGTCAATTAGAATTTGAAATCTATTTCAGTCGCCTCTACAATTTTCCCTTCAGTTGTTATCGAACACTTGAAACGCTATTTTGTTTTAAACAGGCTAAACAGAAATGAATATTGGCTCGGAGGAACACTTAAGGGAATTTAATTCTTAATTTAACTTCAGAGGTAAGGTGTTTTTATTCTTTGTAAGTGAGTGGGGGAGGTATGAGAGAGGGTTATTTTTATCCGAGCACGAGTAAAGTGACTGCACTACACCTGATGGTAAACGCAGTGTACGCGAAACAAACCCGCGGCCATCGACAAACAATGAGTTCATCGGTGGTCACCAGAATCATGCCGATCTGTATATGCTTTTTCCCACTCTAAAAAGAAGCAATAGCTATTGCTTCGTAAGTAAACTTACGTAATTAGATACCGCGATAAAATCCGTTTTATTTCAATTACGTAATTAGGTTTGAGATGTTGTAAATGTAAAGAAGGCCTTAGAAATATCTCAATAAGACGTAATACTGGATAAACTAAATCAATTCTAAGCAATCATTCCATTACTTAGCACTGCATCAAGATTCATAAAAAAAGCATCAAGAAATAACTCAAACGCCCGTCGCCAAACAAAATTAATTCACAAAAAAAATCATAAGGATTTTATCACCAACGAATACAAATAAAGCCTTTTTACGAGATTCACCCAATTTGACATGCATTACCGTCGCCGAGTCTTTTTGCCTTAAAACCTTATAAATTATTCAACTTTATGTTCTATGCCATTTATTTTAAGGTCCGCATTTACTTATCCTCGAGCGTGAACTGTCAAGTTAGGCTGCGTTTATATCGTCGAACAATGCTACAATTTGCGTGGATTTATTTGACTCCGGGATTTTTCTTTTTAAATTTTATTCTTGGCTAGGGAGTGAGTTTACTGCATCTGTTACAAATGCTCTTAACCGATGTGGTTTATAGTGTCATATTTTATAGCTAATACTAGGAGCTCGAAAAGAGTTTTAAGAAAAAAAGGTTTTAATTTGTAATATTTGACATAAAATTTCTACTTAATCGACGTATCAATATGAATCCTTAACTAAAATAATCCTCGTCATCGATTAAAAAACGCGACGTAATATTTTTAACAAAACGATGAAAAAAATGTACTATTAAAAACAACGCAGAACTGCGTTTCGGTCGCGCGATTTCAATAGATTTTTGTATGGCCCAAATCCAGTCTTAAATTATAATGTTTTTTTTGTTAAGCTTTGGTGGGTTTTTATCAACTCTTAAAATCCCGACTTAAAAACCGAAATATTGTCCGATTACTCGTTTTTCATTAAAATTCTACGAGACGAGACAAGATATCAAAATCATTCCACATTTAGTGGAGCTGAGCTATCGCGTAATGTAATTAAATACCGATACGCAAAATATATATTTTTATAGCAACTGACGCAAATTATCAGCGTGTTTTTTTTTGGAAATTTTGTTGTTAATGATAAAACTGATTTTGTATTTATCATCTATCACCACCGATACCCAAACATATGAAACTGGTCAATGATCCACACCTTTCCAATACCGGCTGAAGTTAAAATACCTTTACATAGTATAAAATGAAGTCGCTTCCGCTGTCTGTTCGCTTAGATCTCTTAAACTATTCAACGGATTTTAATGCAGTTTTCAGCAGTAGATAGAGCGATTCATGAGAAAGGTTTATATGTATGCCACGCTGTGACTCATGGGAGCAGGGCAGTAACATGCAGCTGAAACTGCGAGGGAAAGCTAGTTAAAAAAAGTCGACGCCAAGCATATAGTGAGTACAACCTATAAACTACGCGGCTTTACGCGATTCCAGACGTGTGCAAAGGTTTGTCTAGCACCCCGCCGGTTACCACGTGTCTTGGCTCTCATTACACCTTCGTGTTAATATGTAGTAAAAGTTGTTTTTGTCTTACGTGTTTTGTTTTTCTGGTGATTTTTGATACTAGGTTAAGGAAATATTATACAGCCGGTGATATTTACTTATGAATACTGAAACGGTATTTAAATACTTGCGATCGTGTCAAACATTTGAGATACTCTTTTTATTGAATTTGTATCATCATCATCAGCTACAGGACGTCCATTGCTGGACATAGGCCTTCCCCAAAGAGTTCCAGACCGTGTTGGAAGCAGCATGTTGTTGTATGATATTACAAAATAACCTTGGATCCTAAAAACCCTCGATGTCAATCAGAAAAAACATATATAACTATTAAAGGCTGAACAGATTTTCTTCAAACATAGCTAAGAACTGTTTCGACTAAAGCAGCTTTGAAACAAAAAATTGGTGTGTGTCGTGGGATACCAGGTAGGAACGAAGTTCCTTCGGCTAATGTAGAATCGACACAAATTGTAAAAAATACAAATTATCAACTAAAAAAATATGTCTCTTTATTTTTGTTTGACAACATAAAATTACATAGAAATAGAATAGAAAAATAGAAATAAAAAAAAGACGTGTAGCACTCGGAGACTGCCGCGGTAAAGCTATTGTATAGCATTTTTTATCAACTTATGTAATTATAAATAAAAACTTATTAATTTAGACTTAGACTGGCTACTAAACGGTGGACGGCCGTGTTCTATAATCAAAAATTCAAATTCAAATTTCAAACCGCGTCTACATTTCCAAATGTCATAAGTTTCACACCTATCAGTTTTATTAACGGAATTTCGACTTTAACTTTGTGTGCTAGATATCAAATTAAGTTTAAAAAAAGTCTCATTTAACGGTTTTATTCCACGCATTTTTTCCACGCATTTTTCTTACGGTTTTACTATCACATTTTTTTCAGTTCGGTCACGCAGCGAAATCCCTATCCCCTCCAAGCCTGCCGTAAGGAACTTCGTTCCAAAAAAAACTCAATCAAATCGATCCACTCGTTGAGACGCAGTCAGACAAAACTCTGAAACTATAACATTCTTTTTTCTAATCTAGAAATAATCTAGATCTCACCAACAAAAGGTTTAGATTAGGATTAAGACAATTATGTCAGCTCTATTTTTGTAAAAAGTTTTTTTTGATAAAGAATCAGAACTAAAGATTTACAAATTTAAAAATTAAACGAAACAATTCGTTTAACTTAAATATGTACTACGAAGTATATATATGTGACTCTTGAGTAACAGTAAAAAGTTAAAGTAGGCTAGCCGTTAGTGTGACTGCGGCCTTAGAAAATTCAACCTGTCGGCAACAAGGTAGTGGAGTTGTGTTCTTTATTATTGACAACAATGCGCCGAGAAAAAGATGTTATCTCTTGTAAACACCAGAGATTCATGAACTACAGTAATTCATTTATAATTTACGTTCGAGAATTCTCCGAGTTCTGTATGAGTTTTGACTATAAAGCTTTAAAAAAATAGGGTATATTTTCTCATATATTGGTAAGTGGTTCTGGTCATGTTTCTCATTACAAGGCGGTAGGTCCCTCGTATGCGAGAGGCCGTCTGGGTTGGTACGACCGCTTTGTCTATTTCTGCCGCCAAGCAAAAGTATGTAGGTACTGTTGTGTTTCGGTTTGAAGGGAATTAAAACCAGTGAAATTATTGGGCATTATGAGATTTAACACCTTATGTCTCGGGGTGTCGAGCGCAGTTCAGTGCCATGCAGCGCTTTGTAATTCAAAGTTCTGTGTGGTGTTGCTTCTGTTTATGGGCAGGCGTGGCGCCTACCATCAGGCGAGCGCCTTGCTAGTCTCATCGTCCAATGAAATAAAAAAAAAAATTGGAATCACTGCTTTGTGACGTTGATTATCTGTGAGACAGTGGTAATAGCTCGGTTAAGTCGGCTCCTTCGTGCTGAAGACTATGCTACAGCATAAATCTACCATTTTCTATGGGCAAGTCTTTACCATCAGGAAATCGACCTCTATGTATTCTCAACACAAATCCTCTTACATCTACATAATATTATTACATTCTCAATAAACACTTATTACCTGAATAAACCATATTGACTTCAAAGGAAAGATTGAAAACACTGATTCAAATCACTTAGCCTCATATTTCTGCGAAATAGTCCATTAATATTCCTACTTTAACATGACACGTTGATCTTTTTCATCGGCTCATAATCTTGAAACGTTTTCATCGAAAACTTATTCCCTTACATGGCATTTCTAAGTACTTGGGACATCGAATTTGAGGGTACATTTTTAGCACAGGCACGAATTAATGTAAGCTTTTGGGGCCCTGACCATTCATTTAATATATTGTATGTTTTAGCCTAAGTTATAGTCCCAACCCTTTTCTATATATTATTTCTTCTAATAATTGCGACTGCGAATATTTGTTCTGCGACCGCGTAGTTTGGGATAAAAATTCCTCGCAATGTCAGTCGCGCTTTATAATAAAGTAGTAATGGCCTAGCAAGAATGGAGCGGCCTAACTAAACAGAAGCATCTGATTCGATCGTAGGGCATGTCCCCCTGAATTTTCAGTAAAATGTATTATTGTATTATATTTTTATTTAAATGGGTCTTAATTAGTATTTAAAGTTTTGACCGAGTTACATCGGCCGTGGTCACGGTTTGACTGTTAAATATTATAATATGTATGCAAATCGCAAAAGCCTAAAATCATGTGTTATTGTATTCGTTATCTCACGTTTTATCAGTAAATTTGTTACTTTAACAATATAGTAGATTGCATGATCATGTCATGTTCTAGAAATAATTATACATATGGATAACTACATTACAGTAGGTAGTGGTAAGGCCAGGGCATGGTAGGGCTGATGTCCATGAGAAGCGGTGACCGCTTACCATCAGATGTACTGTTTGTTCATCTGCCAGGCAATAGAAAATATGTTACAGTACTGATTTATTTATTTATTTGGACAACCAATGGTATACAGAAGAAGTTAAGTTACATAATAGGTATAACAAATCCAATTACAGGTTATCACGACTACACATTAAATTAGAAACAGAGTTTTTGAGAGCGTTACACACCACTACTGTATATTACTATTGCTACTATTACTATTGCTACTATACTATTACTACTGATATTAGAATTATAAATAAAATCTAAATGGTTTTTGATTAATAAATTTTATTATAATTACATTATGTTCCGGTGTCAAAAAATAAAACGTCAACATCAATTATTAATTATGCCATTCAAATTGGAAGTGAAATTTTTGTCCCACAAAATTGCCTTAAATTCTTCCCTGTATTATGCCGGCGTCAAAGTCAACTATGATTAATTACACCAATACCGAAAACTTTGTTTTTTTTCCATTTTCATCCTTTGAGGTAAAAATGCGCAAAGCTGTTTTTCAAATTACAGCTTTATGGAATTTCAAATTGTTTTCGAAACCGAATTACGTGGAATTTTCACAATTTATTATTAGTAGATATGGATGCGACGACACCGTCTATACTGTCTTTAAAACTGTTTTTTGCAATCAAGTTATGTTTACTAGAAACTTGAAAGAGGCAGTCTTATGGCCTTGATGACGAGCAAGTCGCTCGCCTGATGGTATACGCCACGCCTGCCCACAAACAGAAGCAACACAACACAGAACTGCGCTCGTCACCCTGAGATATAAGATGTTAAGTCTCATAATGCCCAATAATTTCACTGGCTTCAATGTCCTTCAAACTGACACACAACAGTGCTTACACACTGTGGCTGGGCGGCTGAAAGAGACAAAGCAGTGGTACCAAACGTAGTATAGCGACATAGTATAAAAAAAGTCGCTATCTGCGTCTATTTATCTGTTTATCCACTTATTTCTCCTAAACTGTGCATCGGATTTGGATGTCGTTTCCACTGTCATTTGCAACGTTTGCTTGAGGAAACTTAAACTGTTTACCCTGAGTCAGAGGCTAAGGCTCAACGGCGAGGGTTTTATACAAAAGCGCGTAAGCCATATCCACGCCTTATAACGTATAATCTACAATCCTCTTTTTCTTCTTCTACTTGCCCTTAGCCCACTTACATCGGGGTAGGCGCAACATGCTTCTTTTAACACTAACTACAAAAGATTTGTAGATTTTTTTAAGGAGAAAACACACCCAGATCCGAACTATTTGAGAATCACTCAAACAGGTTCCTCTCTGTGGAACCAGCTGTCGCCGGCGGTCTTTCCGAACCGATACGACGTGGAAACTTTCAAGGGGAGAGCATATTCTTTCCTGAAAGGCCGGCAACGCATTTGCAAGCCCTCCGGTGTTGCAGGTGTTCATGGGCGGCGGTGATCACTTTCCATCAGGTGAGCCTCCTACCCATTTGCCCCCATTTTCCATAAAAAAAAATTCCTCGTTGTGGAATTTAAATCCACGGTTAACTATTTATATAACTACAATACCGAATTTAAAATAATAGATTTAATCGTCATAAAATTCATTCCTCAAATGAATTGTTATTAAACAAAAACAATTTACACCTAAATTGTATCCAATACACTCAATCAAAAAGCATGCATAGTAATGAATTGAAATCGAATTGAATTCTGCACGGCGCATGGCGCGGTTTCGTGTTGCGGCCGCCATATTGCGGACGCCATTTTAATTGCGAATATCGTCATGCGACACCCCAGTCTATCAAGTCTCGCGTACAGCGAGATATTACATCACGGGATTGCTGTAATTTTTTATCCGAGCACGGCAGTGTGAATACACCTGATAGTGAGCGTAGTGCATTGAAATAAAATTAATTTAAACGGATTTTATCGCCGTCGAAATAAAACTAATTTAAACGGATTTTATCGCGGTATTTAAATTAATTATATTTCAATGAATAACATTTGCGTGAGCGTAGTGCAGTCCAAAAACCAGCAAGCACCGACAAACAACGGGTGCATCGGTGGTCACCTGAATCATGCCTGTATAAATGCTTCTTCCCTCCTTGGAGAGGGAAGAAGCAAATCGAGAGGTCTGCGAAAGGACATGGGGATGACTGATGCAGGCACAGGGATACAAAGTGTTTTTTTTTGTCATGCTGAGGCTATCTGTTATCAAAGATGCAATAAGTTTTATATATTAATAATGTTTAATAATAGGGATAATATTATAATCTGCGTTGATCGTTCTTAAACAAATAAATAATATCACATGTCATTGTTTGGCAAAAGTTATATTTGCTAACCTAGATTTCAATGGAATTGGTAAAAGTTCCATAAAAAAGATACGCTATGTTAGAAACCAAGCTCTAAATCACAAACGATGCGTGATAAGATATCCTACAAATAATGGATCATGCAAGAAACGGGGTATTCTGAGATAATTTATATTAATGTGTTCTTTTCAGTGAAACGCTATGCGTACTTATTTATTAATCTATCTATATGAAGTTGTGGATTACAACAACATAAGGTTGTATTGTTATAAGATGGTAGGTCCCTTGGATACGAGAGGCCGTCTGGGTTTGTACCACCGCTGTGTCTATTTCTACCGCCAAACAAGTGTGTAAGCACTGTTGTGTTTTGGTTTGAAGGACGTTGAAGCCAGTGAAATTACTGGGCATTATGAGACTTAACATCTTATGTCTCGGTGTGATGAGCGCAATTCAGTGCCATGCAGTGCTTTGTAATTCAAAGTTATGTGTGGTGTTGCTTCTGTTTATGGGTAGGCGTGGCGCTTACCATCAGGCGAGCACCTTGCTCATTTTGCACATTGCGTCATTCAATCAAATAAAAAAATATAATATAAAAATGTTATTCCGATTTGTAGGATTAAAAAATATAAATAAATCGCAAACAAAACACTCATACGTGCTAAGTTTAGATTTTTTTATTTCACTGCATCGGTGGGGTATTTGTATTGCGTACGCGGTACGACTGCTATGCTGAGGTCTCGGGTTCGATCCCCAGGTCGAGTCAAATGATAGTGGGTTTTTATATCATGAAATGCTCAGTATCGACCCGGATTCTGGAATTGTACCCGGTGTGTTAATAGATTCGCCCTCTATCACGTCATGGGAAGGAAATACGGCGAAGAATGGGTGTACTGGTTAGATCTCTGCCTACCCCTTCTATGTATTATTTTTCAAATCGGTTAAACTGACTCAGTTCAGCTGAGCTCTTTTACCTTCACAAACATCCCATCACAATAGCGAAATTCATGTCTCTTCATCGTTGGATTTTTCACCTTAATAAGTTTTAGCGTCGCTCGACCTGTATCCCCGAGTCCTTTGAAGCACTCGTGATCACGTGACCTGGTATTGGCCAGTATTGGCGGCAATTTTTTCGCCCGTCCAATATTGGATGTATTGTCCAAAAGCTTTTTCTTACAGCTTTATTGAACGCCAGATATTGCGGCCAGTGTTGTTTTTCTTGATTCTATGTTTGAATTACTACAGTCAATTACAACTATTATTTTTCTAACTTGACACTGGCATAAGGTCTAACAGATGCCATTAGCAAAAAAAAACAAAATAAAATATTATTTAAAAAAAGAAACGATTTTATTTCTAAGTGTAAAGTAATGCCTATCTTTTTATTAGATTACTAGCTGTCCCTCGCGGCTCCGCCCGCGTGATCTGCTTTTTCCGGCATAAAAAGTAGCCTATGTTTATCAGGGATAATGTAGGATTCTAATGGTGGAAGAATTTTTCAAATCGGTCCAGTAGTTTTTAAGTTAATTCGTTACATACAAAAATACAAATCTATACTAATAATAAAGCTGTAGAGTTTGATTGTTTGATTGTTTGTTTGTTTGTTTGTTTGTTTGTTTGTTTGAACGCGCTAATCTCAGGAATTACTGGTTCGAATTGAAAAATTCTTTTTGTGTTGGATAGTCCATTTATCGAGGAAGGCTTTAGGATATATAACATTACGCTGCGACCATTAGAAGCGAAGCATCAGTGAAAAATGTTGCAAAAACGGGGAAAATTATTCATATTTGAAGGCTTCCGTTGCTAAGCTACCAAAATAATATTATTTGAAGGCTTCCGTTGTCAAATCAGAATCAAATCTATACTAATATTATAAAGCTGTAGAGTTTGATTGTTTGTTTGTTTATTTGATCACGTGGGCGGAGCCGCGAGCAAAAGCTAGTTCTTTATAAATTATTGTTTACAATGAAATACTCTTAATCAACAATACATTTATTTGGATAAGGAATAATATTATGTTGATAACACTTTGGAAAATAAATGACAATAATGCATTAATTCCGACCATATTTGATTACCATAGCGACGGAAGCCTTTAAATATAAATAATTTTCCCCGTTTTTGCAACATTTTGCACTCATGCTTCGCTCCTAATGGTCGCAGCGTAATGTAACATAGCCTAAAGCCTTCCTCGATAAATGTACTATCCAACACAAAAAGAATTTTTCAATTCGAACCAGTAGTTCCTGAGATTATCGCGTTCAAACAAACAAACAAACAATCAAACTCTACAGCTTTATTATATGAGTATAGATTATTGTCCAAAAAAACTTCGTTCCGACTAAATAAGCTTTCATTTTGGTTTGACGTCACACAAATAAAAAAATAAGTTTTGAATCTCAGAATTACAGCAGAAATTAAATACGTGCTCAGACTGTCTCTGTTCGACTCCCTATCAGCTATTTGTCCTGCCCCACTACTTAAAATTGATGCAAAAACATGTTTTAATAATGTAATCAAAGATCAATTCTGATAATTGTAAATATGAATAAAACAAAATGCCAATACAACTTCTGCATACGAATGTAAAATTTATCAGCACGACCCAAACTAGGCAGCAAAAGTTGAAAATGCAAATGGTTTTTTTTTTATCCTGGCTCGGCAAAGTGACTACGCTACACCTGATGGTAAGTGTAGCGCAATCCAAGAATAGTGTCGACTAACGATAAACAATGTGTCCATCGTAGGTCAGCAAGATCATGCCGGCCTGCCAAAGGGCTAAGGGGGAGGGGAAGGAAAAAAGGGATGGGAAAAGGGTTAGGATCAGGGGGCAAGCCTCCTGGGGGGAACCGGATATACACTGGCTTACCCTGGAACGCGACCCACACAAGGTAGGCTACTATGGCAGGTTTTAGCACCAGTGTACGGTGGTCACTATCCGGTCGGATACAAGTATCCTCCCACCAGCAAAATTCGCCTGGTCGAAATTATTTCCTCTCAATTAAGGAGTTCGACGCGCCTACATTTTATGTGGTACACTTTTACCTTTGTTCAGAGTAAAGACTCAAAAGGCCCTTACAGAAAGTTTCAAGAAGTCCTGAAATTCGTTTGTAACTAATGCTTCTGTGGAAATCTATTTTAGTGTAATGTCTACTCTTTTCTTTGTGTTTATCTGTATTATAAGATCTGTTGGGATTTTGTGTTTCAGAAACCAAGTCTCTTTTTTGTGATCGTTGTTCGATCGCATTGAACTGAGATAGGATTGAAACTTGTTATTTAGAACTATTATTATGTAGAGGGAAAAAACAGCGATAGCTCAGCAGGGACTATCGAGACGAAAGTCGTAGATACTGAACCAGCCTCAAGTGCATGCACCTTTGACTTTTGTAAGTTACGTGTGTATTAGCCAGTGAAATTACTGGGCATTATGAGACTTAACATCTTGACGGGGTGACGAGCGCGGTTCAGTGCCAGGCATTGCTTTGTAATTCAAAGTTCTGTGTGGTGTTGCTTCTTTTTATGGGCAGGCGTAACGCTTACCATCAGGCTAGCGCCTTGCTCGTCTCGTCATTTCATCATCATCATTATCATCATCATCATCAGCCACAAGACGTCCACTGCTGAACATAGGCCTCTCCCAAAGATTTCCAGACTGACCTGTTGGAAGCGGCCTGCATCCAGCGACTTCCTGCGATCTTTCGTAGACAAAAATGTCTACAACGTGACTCTACCACTTTCAAATTAATTTTTTAGTTTTAACTACTAATGACGTCATCGATTCGACTACACAATCCACCATATATTCCTTAAAAACCTACAACCCTCAGAATTGCTAGGCTATCGAGCGTACAGCCAATATCGTTACCCAGTGGTCCTAACAGACTATTCATGCCCTGTGTAACAATATAATGAAATATTTACGAAGCATGGACGATCCAGTGAATTTCCCGGCACAATCCCTGGAGAATCGATTATATTAACTGGGTTCCAACGTCTGTATTAAGGATTACGGATCAGATGATTTGTGAAAAGCCCGGTATAATATTGATGGAAATAATGTATTCAGCCGTCGTGGTGCAATGGGCGGGTAGTGAAAAGCGAGAGGCTGCAGGTTCGATTTCTGCACCGCGACAAATGTTTGTGTGATCCAGAATTGTTTTTATAGCATAGGCCGGCAAACGAGGTATGGTAACTGATCTCTACCGCCTATGTACACCCACAATACCAGAAGAATCATGGGCGCGTTGCTGACCTTAAAGGAAAGGGGTAATTAGGATTGGGAAGGGGGATGATTTAGGCTTTCGGATATTAAGTCGGTTTTCTGTAAGTCAGTAATAACCCGGTCGAGTGGGTCAATTCATGCTATTGACAGAACTGTCTAAAGATAACTCTACCACTTTAAAAATCTTATCTCTAACATCTCTTAAATTTATAAAGACCAGAAAAATGCATACGCAGAACATCAACGCACTCACGCCAGTACTCCCTGAAGGGGTAAGCAGAGATGTAACCAGTACCCCCACATTTCGCCGAGCGTATCTCCGTCCCATGATGTGACAGGGGGCGAGCTTAACCCCACACCGGCCACGATTCCAGACTCCGGACTAAGAATTTCGTGACAGAAAAATCCAATATCACTTTCCCCCGACCAGGAGTTCGAACCCGAGACCTCAGCACAGTAGTCGTACCGTGCTAGTAATATAAGTGAGACAGGCAGGAAACAACTCTCAGAATAAACCTGTACCAAGTACCTACTATCGTTCCAGCATGTTCCTTGTTCTAGCGAGTGCAGCGCGACATAAAATTCTTTAAACATTATTATTGTGTTAGCCGGCTGCCTTTTGTTTCGCTTAAATCTTTGTAAGGAAATACAAGTTATATAAAGTAGGTTTGTCACTATCGTTAAGTCTATTTATTCTTCTTACTGGATATTACTTGATGTATCTTCCTATTACTGTTTACAAGTTTTTTTTACTTTGTATTTTTAATTTTAACAGTTATTTTTTTATCCTGGCACGGCAAAGTGACTGCACCACCGCAGTGCGGTCCAAAAAACAGCGACCACCGATAAACAATGAGTTTATCAGTTATCATCAGAGAAGAGGGAAGAAGCAAATTCTACGACAGGACAGGCCAATGACCGATGCAGCCGCAGGGATACAAGGATGTGCCTCTATAGCCGCCCCAACCAACCATCAAGTTATGTCGCAAACCCCTCGGGAGAACCGGATATATCAGTATATATCTGGTTCTCCCGAGGAGTGCTTACACACTGTTGCTTGGTAGCGGAAATAGACAAAGCGGTGGTACCAACCCAGTACGAGGGACCTACCACCTTGTACTTACCTAAAAGGACTCCTACATAGGAGAGACCTCCCAGCTAATACTTATCTATATTAGGTATATAAATTATATATTCTGACTTCGTTTAGAGTATGCGCCAGTATAAATAAAAGCATGAGAAGATAACCAATTCTCATAAGCACTCCAAATGAAATCTGTTCAGATTGACACTTGAAGAAATACTCCAAATCAATAGCAAACTTTACTAAAAATAATGAACTCAACGTTATATTGAATATACTTGAGTTGAAACCCTCAAAGAAAGGGGAGAAATCTCATCAAATCGAAGCGGGCGTTCAACAAAAGAGCCGGCAGGAAACTGTCGAATAAATCTCTTTTTTTTTCTTCTAAAACTCGTAACAATTGAAACAAAAGTAAATTATGGCGGACCGAGACCACCGGTCGGCCGGGAATTATGAGAAATGGCTGGACTTATTATATTATACATGCTACCTTGCAGGGTTCGTAAGAATTTTCTTTTTGTCGTTGAATTAGTTTTGAAATTGTTTTATGTGCTTTATTTGGCTAATCAGGAATAAGAGTTTTTTTTGTTTGGAAGTTGTTTGAGTGATTTTCTAAATCAGTACAACAATCAGCTTCCGTGGCTCAGTGAGTGAAGAAGACTGTTAGATGAAATGCCGCGGCCCAGGTTTGATTCTCGAAGTAAAGCGCTTGTGACATATTATATAATTGCCTTGAACCGTGACTAATGTCGGTGTTTTGAGACCGAAAGTCTCTTCCGAGTCGCTGATCGAAGTGCATGGATCAGGACTACCGGTATGACGGTTGAGGTTTTTTTTAATGTCTATGCTTTGGCTAATGACCATGTTCGTCCACGCTCTACTGAAATGATACTATGTCACTGATGAATGACGTATGCGGTAATGACGCAAGCGACGAGTCGTCTTCAAACAGAAGTATTTAAGAACAATTGTATTAAGGTATGAATGACAGTGAAAATAGTGAAATTGTTGGGCATTGTGAGACATAACATCTTATGTTTTTTTATAGCGTAGACCGACAAACGAGCAAGTGGGTCACCTGCTCGTAAGTGATCTCTATCGCTCATGCATGCCCACAACATCATGGGCGCGTTGTCGAGCTCAAAAGGAAGGGATAATTAAGGGATTGGGAAGGGGACGGGGATTTGGGCCTTCGGATATCTCATTCACCGTAAGAAATGCAGTAGCAAACCAAGCTTTATGTTGGTTTTCTGTGAGACAGTGGCAACCACCCGGTCGAGCCGGCCCATTCATGATGTAGACAAAACTGTCTACAGCGTAGCTCTACCGCTCATATATAATTCTACACGTAACTTAGAAAAGTCAAAGGCAGTCTTGAAGATGGTTTTGGATCGCCGACTTTGGTCTCGATAGTGCGTACCAGTCCCCTCTGAGCTATCGCTGCTATAGCCTTCTCTATCTTTAGTTTATTAAGTTAAGTTTATTACTGACAGTCTAGTGACGGGCGTTATACATAAACAATGATTAAAAACCAGATAGCACTCATGTTATACGGGGCACATTTTGTTTTGGGCTCTGTCCTAAGCTATTTTCTAAAGGTCATCGAGAGAGGCTTTTAACTGTACCTTTAATTAAAAAGGGACAGAGGTCCTTTTCAGGGCAAACTTAATGAAATTGCGGTTTAAATACACTGTCGTTGTGTAATTTTTGACGCGTTGGCTGTAAGCGTGTATACTTAACATGCTTCACAAAAAGAAGTGACTGATAGATCTATGCTGTAGATGTTGTATCTGAATGGGCCAGCTCGACCGGGTTATCAGATTCACGGAAGGCGACGTAAAGTAATAAGGTGCTGTTGTGTTTTGTACAGTGAGGGAGATATCCGGTGGCCCAAATCCCCTCCTTTTCCCATAATTATCTCTTTCCTTCCAGTCGGCAATGCGTCTATTATTCTTCGAGTATTGTGGGCGGTGGAGATCACTTACCGAGAGGTGACCCACTTGTTCGTTTGCCGGTCTAGCTATAAAAAAAATATTTTTATTTGCAAGGTTTGTTTCAGCAGTTTCTAGAGAGTTTATATATTTATTTACTTTCTTTTGGCAGAAAACGACACTCAATGAATTTAAATGCTGCGCGAATAAACATTTTAACAATTAAATGATCCGACCAGTTACGTAGGCTAATGGCTAAAAAGGCCCTTTCCCAGCTTAATTAATACTTTTTTAAGAACGTGCCCGTAGTTTTTAACAAAGTTTGAAATTGCTTACGATATTGTGCCTTATCGTAAATTTAAGTAAATTTAGATTTTTATGGTACTTTTATTTCAATTTAAGGCATCCAAGACCATTTTATCAGAAGAGGGCTTAAAATTGTAATTATAAATAGAAAGACATTCGTGTTTTATATAAACCATGATAAATGTTCACGCCTGTGTTTCCAAAGGGATAGGCAGAGGTGCAACTAGTGCCGCACCCATTTTTGGTCAAACTTATTTTTTTCCCTTGATGTGATAGGTAGGCGAGCCATACCGGGCTTATGCCCGGATATTATGATCCAATCCCGGGCAACTCATCTGTAATTTTTCGTATCGGAAACTCGGAACAATTAATTTGAACACTGAACCTGACCGTTTCTCAATTTAGGCAATCACTGGGCCAATGAGGCGATAAATATATATATCAACAGCCTCCGCTGTGACATGATGCCGTGGGTTTTATTCCCTCACCGAGTCAAATGTTTGTGTGATCCACAAATATTTTTTTCAGGTCAGGGTGTTTTCTCCCTAGAATCGATGACGTCAGAGAGGCGGCCGGTCGTAAAAACTATAAGCCAAAACTTCCTGTAACGTGTGTAAAAAAAGCATGTTGCGCCGATCCCACTGGGAGTGGGACACTCCTCTACAATTTAGAGGGGTTAGGCTTTAATCCACCGCGCTGGCCTAATGCAGGTTGGCAGACTTCACATACCTTAGAAATTAATGTGGCGAAATTCTCAAGTATACAGGTTTTCTCACAATGTTTCCTTCACCGTTAAAGCTAGTGAAAATTAACAATTAATATACACGTAACTTGGCTCAAAGCACACAGCATAACATAACACATAGCTATTGGGGCTGGTTTCGTACCTGCGACTTTCGTTTCGATAGTCCTTACCACTCCCCGCTGAGATATCACTACTTCTGCTTTGTAATTGAGTTGTGTAAAAAAACGCAAATATTTTAGCACAAGTGATACATTTCCACCATAAAAATACCACCCGTGTCTACACTTTAACCCCATTTTACATCTATTTTAGTTCCAGCCATATGTCAACTTTATTCAAGTGAACTATGAGACCATATCACGTAAGTCAAAGACACAAAATGATTTTTGTATACTTATTTCATACATGGCATCATAAATCTACTTTTCTGAAAGGACAACGTTCCACTTTAGATGATGGCTCTTGGAATCCTTAACCTCTGTATATGGTCATGCTGTTGTGTATAAGAAAGTATATGTATAGTAGAGTGTAATGCGTCTTCCAAGATACATTTTTGTTTTTATATTAAAATCATTGAGAGTTGCTTTCATAACATTTTTTTTAGCATTGATCGGTAAACAAGTAAGTGGGTTACGGGATGGTAAGTGATCTCTACCGCCCATGTACACCCACAATAGTAGAAGAATCACAGGTGCGTTGCCGACCTTAAAGGGAAGGGGTAATTAAGGGATTGGAAAGGGGGATTTGGGCCTCCGGACATCTTACTCACCGTATGAAACGCAGTAGCAAGCCGCTACTTTACGTCGGTTTTCTGTGACACAGTGGTAACGACCCGGTTGAGCTGGCCCATTTAAGCTGTAGACAAAACTGTCGTGGCTCTACCACTTAAAAATATGTCAAGGTTATCTCAAGATACATTCATTTTTATGTGCCATAAAAAATATGTTTATAAACAAAATCCACTTTACCATCAGGTGACCCACTTGTTGGTTTGCCGGTCTAAACTATAAAAATAAAAAAAAAATATTTTGAGTACTATATTATCCTGAAGAAAAAAGATGTATTGAAATGCCATAAATTTTGGTCGCTATTTTTGACCATAACTATATCTAATTAATCTTGTGACTTCTCATGCAGATCCTAACTACAAGAGCTAAAATGGCATCATAATAAAAACAAAAGTGTGAATGATAAAAAAATCATAACTTCATATTAACATCATTTTTTCTCAAAACTCCAAGAAAGAAAACGCCCACTGATACGCGTGTACAAAAATTCCCATCACATAAAAGTGTCGATCCGAACATCTATAAAGGCTTTCTTAAAATAATTTCCGTTCGAGCGGATCGCCAAAAAAGATTTCGCCCGTCACTAAAGCTATAATATTACATTTCACGTTACTCGCAGTTAGGGCTGCCAGATAAAGAAAAAAATCAGGACGGAATTTCTTCTTCACAAAAGGGATTTAATGAATCAGACTTGATTCGTTAAGTGCTGGTCAAAGACACTAAAAAAGAGAATGTCATCAATAGCCATAGCTGGGTACAAGGAATCTTTTTCATAATAGTATTATGGTGTAAGTTATTGAATTAGCAACAGTACAGCTACGAGTTAGCACAGCTATCAGGTAGAGCCACGCTGTAGACAGTTTTATCAACGGCGTGAATGCGCCGGCTCGACCGGGTCGTTACCACTGTCCCACAGAAAACTGACGTACATTTTGTTTTATTTTCTTAATTTAATAACGTGTACTTCATTGTGGTTTGCCGATTTTCTGTTAGACATTGATACCACTTTGGTAGAGCAGGCCCATTCATGCTGTAGACAAAACTGTCTACAGTGTAGCTTTTTTTATCCTAGTATGGCAAAGTGACTGCACTACACCTGATGGTAAGCGCAGTGTAGTCCAAAAATAGCAGCGACCACCGACAAATAATGATTTTATAAAGGGCCTTACTTATAAACGTTACTTACGTTTTGATTACGTAAACACTCTTTTGTCTTTCTCTACCAATACGGCTTATAAAGTGGCTAGAAAGAGACGACTAACTAAGCAGTGCTTATAAAAGTTTGTAAGGCCAACTATAGTTTACATCTGTAAGAATAGTTTATGCTGGAGAAATAATACACTCGGAATATTAATACACCAAATTATGGTTTGTGAAGTTCGGCTTAATATCAGAGATTAGCGAGAACTTGTAAAATTCCTTCATCTTAATTACTGCTATATAACAACGGTACCGGCTTAACGTGTTTTTGGTTCTAAATTGACTTTAAGTTTAGCTATAAAACGCGATAGCTTCTTAGCGAATTTATGAGATGGCTTCATTTAAGATAAGCAATACTTACTGTTGTGTTACTGAGATCAAAGTAAGTAGTAGAGTCACGAGGTAGACAATTTAAGAATTAATTGGCGAGCTAGAACGCTGTAGACAATTTCGTCTACAGAATTAATTGGCGGGCTAAACCGGGGTAGTACGCCTATCATACACATGCTGATGATTTTGCTGGTGGCAGGATATTCATATCCGCCCGTATAGCGACCACCGTACACATGATGTTAAAACCTGCCATAGTGAGCCACACACCTTGTGTTGATCCCGTTCCAGGATCAGCCTGTGTATATCCGTGCTCCCGAGAGGCTTGCGACATGACTTGATGTTTGATTGGGATTAGTATAAGGGTACATCCTAGTATCCCTGTGCTTGCATCGGTCATCCACCTGCCCTGTCGCAGGCCCCTTGATTTCCTTCTTCTTTCTCCCAAGAGGGAAGAAGCATTTATACAGGCCGGCATAATTCTGGCGATCACCGATAAACTCATTATTTGTCGGTGGTTGCTAGTTTTTTTTACTGCACTACGCTTACCATCAGGTGTAGTGCATCGCTTTTCCGTGCTCGTATAAAAAAAAAAAAATTGACGTAAAGTGGAAAATTGCATAATAATACTAGCCTTGTTGACGTGGACCTCCTCCACTAAGTCTCCTCTACTAAGGTGAGGCATAAGACAGTATACATACATACACTTTCGAAATTCTAAATCAGAATTAATTCTTACTATTATATTAAACTAGCTTTTGCTCGCGGCTCCGCCCACGTGATCAAACAAACATACAAACAATCAAACTCTACAGCTTTATTATTAGTATAGATTATTTTTAAGTTAGGTTGGTTTTAGTTCTATATACAATGTCTCGTGTGTTTTAATCTACAATGTATGTTAATCATGATCAACAAAGTAATGCATGAGTATTTTCTATCTTTCTTTCTGCCTGGCATATCCCACTTTAATGCCAGAGTCTGACTTCCTCTGTCATGATTAGATTTTTTTTTGTCCTGGCTCGGCAAAGTGACTACGCTACACCTGATGGTAAGTGTAGCGCAATCCAAGAATAATGTAATGTAATAAACAGTGTGTCCATCGTCAAGATCCATGTCCATCGTCGTGGCAAGATCATGCCGGCCTGCCAAAGGGCCAAGGGGGAGGGGAAGGAAAAAGGCATGGGAAAAGGGTTAGGATCAAGGGGCAAGCCCCCTGGGGAGAACCGGATATACACTGGCTGACCCTGGAAAGCGACCCATACAAGGTGGGCCACTATGGCAGGTTTTAGCACCAGTGTACGGTGGTCGCTATCCGGTCGGATATTTATCCTCCCACCAGCTGCCGTCGTCGTCGTCGTAGTGGACCTACCGTCTAACATTCACATTGCTAAACCCTCACTATTGTCTGGTAATCAGCAGAGTGATCCATGTGCAGGTGGTTTACTAAACTTAATCATCATCATCATCAGCCACAAGACGTCCACTGCTGAACCAACCACCAGGCCAACCAGGCCTCCCCCAAAGATTTCCAGACCGACCTGTTGGAAGCAGCCTGCATCCAGCGACTTCCTGCGATAATAATAAAAACTAAACTAAATAATACTAAACTTAATAATATAAACTAATTTTATCTCGTAGTTTTTTGGAAAACCGGCAATTAAATATATTCCATGTAAGATTTTACAAAAAAAATACAGTACTAAAATCAATTTAAATTAAAGACTTTAGCAGTACAAAATCAGTATCTTCATTTGAACTTGCTGTGGGTTGGCTCCTTTTTGCGTAACTACGTCCATTTGACAATCAGATGTCAAGTTCGTTAATAGAAATCGGTACCCCTAACAACACTCGCCTCTGCCCTTAACTCAAATATTTTTAGCCCTTTCTACTATAATGTCGGGGGGAGTGATTTATCTCCTTGCCAAGGTACATAATGTGGTAGTTGGAATAATCCGATATCGCGTTAGTGTGATGAAATTCATAGATTTTTTTAGATGTTGACGTCTGTATGGATTTAGAGGAACGTTTTAGAAGGAAGGCCGGAATTTGGATAGATTTTTAGGGATTTTTTCCTGCTTTTGCTCACGGCTTCCCCACATAAACAGCCTTTTCCGGGATGGAAATTTCCCCTGTTTCCAGGGTCCCATCTATCTCTGTATCAAAATTGATCAAAATCGGTTCAGTGATTTATGCGTGAAATCGTTACAAAGAAACAAACTCATTTTCGCATTTATAATATTAGTTAGGATATACATCCTTACATTCTTTCATAATTTACATTTACATCCTTTTTACATCTTTAGAGAGACAGAGAGAGAGAGAGAAAGAGAGAGCAGTTTTGACAAGCACTATTGTGTTAATTATTGACTATGACGTGTCATCAAAATTGAATCCAAATTGATTAAGCTTTATATACTATTAAAACAAACTGTTATTGCGTTTTTTCGGGCACCGGCCTGCCTCCTTAGCCGTCTAATAAGTAACCCATCACCTGAAATATTAGAAGTATTATATTTACAAGGTGGTAGGTCCCTCGTATGCTAGAGGCCGTCTGGGTTGGTACCACCACTTTGTCTATTTCTGACGCCAAGCAACAGTGTGTTAGCACTTTTGTGTTTCGGTTTGAAGGACATTGAAGCCAGTGAAATTACTGGACATTATGAGACTTAACATCTTATGTCTCGGAGTGACGAGCGCAGTTTAGTGCCATGCAGTGATTGTAATTAAAAATTATGTGTGGTGTCGCTTTATGGGCAGGCGTGACGCTTACCGTCAGGCAAGCGGCTTGCTCGTCTCGTCATTTAATCAAATAAAAAAAATACCACCTAACCGAAAATCCTACGTAAATATGTTTCCTAACTTAACGCCAATTTTATACGACAATATTTGTTTTTATGGCATCTTCTTTATGCGAGTCCTTTAATGGGCCCCATGAGAGGGTTTATGTGCCAACTTTTATTACTTATCTCCATCCTATTGCTGTGGTACATTGATTTTGATAACGTAGCCGCTTGCTTATTTGAGGAAATTTACTAGGATGACTGTTACAGTAACCTTTGTATGGTATCATACCCTACACCAGTATTATTATCATACCAAAACATAAACAGTTTTAACAAAACTTAAAAATAGACTTAAAAAAAATAACAATAAAAAGTCAAAAATAACAAGTTCAAGCCGCTTGGGAGTCGGTGCAATTTCAGTTGAGCGGCAGCAACACCGACTCGAGTTTTAAGTGTCGCTAAAACTGGTAGAGTCACGCTGTATACAGTTTTGTCTACAGCATGAATGGGCTGGCTCGACCGGGTTGTTACCACTGTCTCACAGAAAAGCGACGTAAAGTAGCGGCTTGTTGCTGCGTTTCGTACGGTGAGTGAAATATCCGGAAGCACAAATCCCCTCCCCTTCCCAATCCCTAATTATCCTTTTCCTTTAACGCGCCCATGATTCTTCTGGTGGTGGGCGTATATGGGCAGTGGAGATCACTTACCATCAGGTGACCCACTTGCTCGTTTGCCAGCCTATGCTATAAAAAAAACTTCTTATTTTTCAATGATCAGTGTTAAGTACAGCTATGGTATGTAAAATCCAATTCAGTGTCACAATCGTCTGGACTGAGCTGTTGTCCATTGAGTTGTTTTATTTTTTCAATTCATACGCCATCATCAAATTAACCAAGTTTATATGGGACCACGTAGCAGCTAAACTCTATTGAATAATTTTTTCCATCAAAATAGGGCTACAATTAGCGGAAAATCGAAGAACATTTATGAAAAAAAACGGCGAATTGAGAACCTCCTCCTTTTTTGAAGTCGGTTAAAAATAAGCTTCTGTTAGTAATATTTTTAAATACCATTACCAATTGGTTAATGGTCGTCAATTTACAGCAAATAATTAAATTGAAGTATGCATTTACGTAATAGAATTAGAGCAGATAAAATCTATCTACGGTCTATAGTGACCCTTGTTATTGAAAGTTGGTAAACAAACTTTCAAACACCTATATTATTACTACAAAGTTATACAAAGATTAATATTTATGATAGGAAACGATAAGGCAATAAAATAACTTGAACTCATTAAACATTTTCCGTCAAAATATCAATAGAGATATCAAGAAAAAGTTTTTGATTTCCGTCGTCAACAAAAAATGTTTGTGTAGGGAGTTATTTACTTTACTCATGCTTGATTTATTTTCGTAATACCTTGTTGGAACGGTATTGAGTTATATTTTAGTTTTATTTTTATATATAACTATGCATAACTTTTCACAGAACTATTGGATTTTGAAGATTCGTTTTACATTTGAAAATTATAGCTTATTTTTGGTCCCATTAAAATTTAAAGAAAAAAAACTTTAGCTTGCCTTCTACTGATTATTCAACATTATATTTCGATAGTACCGACTTAAAACTCTTTTTTACCTTTTAAATTTGTTTCGAATACCTACGATAGATCTTCTTGGATAGTGCCAAATTTACTATTAGGTGAAGTGTATCACTTTGCGGAGGCAGATTGAAAAAAATGATTTAATATAAGGAATAGCAATTGTACACTTTACAAATCGATGGTGGCTTCCAGGCTGAATAGGGCGGAATTTGCTGTTATATAATTGTGTTGTTATAAATTTATTTTCACGGACGTTACCTATGCCATAAGTTCTAAGAAAACTTCATAAAATACAAGATATTATGAGAGAGAGACATTTTAATTTATTATCTACACGAATATTATAAAGGAGAAACATTTGTATTTTTGTATGTAACGAATAAACTTAAAAACTACTGAACCGATTTAAAAAATTCTTCACCATTAGAATTCTACATTATCACTGATGAACATAGGCTATTTATCCCGGAAAAAGTAGATCACGCTGCTGGAGCCGTGAGGAAAACCTATTATAAGTTATAGCTATTAACGTACGGAATAAAATAAAATTTATAGTCAAAAGATTAGTAGATTTCTCTACGCCGTAGCCCGTACTACGCCGTAGCTCGTAGCAATTTCGTCTGACCCAATTTATTACATCTCAACCATTTGAAAGTTAATAAAGCCATTCTTTTTGCCTAAAAAATGTCTTTTAATCCAAGTTTTATTAGGCTTGTAATAAAAGTGTGTAAACGGACCGCACTTTTTTATGTAAACCACCGAGGATTGGGTTAGGTCATGTCGAGTAATTAATTGGACACGTATAAAAGATGTCCCCTACCTCGACAAGCCTATACCCACAGACATAGGTTTAATAGATGCCACAAATGTTGTTTGTGTCCAAAACCGAAATGTAATCCTGAGCAGTTCGAACACACTTAATCGGGTTCACATTGCACTGGACGAAAATTATTTTTTTGGGATTTCCTACCGTAAATTATGATTGGTATTTTGTTTATGAGTAGTAGAGCAACGCTGTAGACAGTTTGTTTACGGCATGAATGGGCCAGCTCGACCGGGTCCACCACTGTCTCACAGGAAACCGACGTAAAGTAGCGGCTTGCTGCTGCGTTTCGTGTGGTGAGTGAGATAACTAGAGGCCTGCATCCCCCTTTCCTTACCAATCCCTTAATTATCCCTTTCCTTTCAGGTTGGCAACGCGACCATGATTCTTCTGGTATTATGGGCGTACATGGGTGGTGGAGATCACTTACTATAACCCACTTGCTCGTTAGCCGGTCTATGCTACAAAAAAAATATTATAAAATTATTTCAAATTGGTTCAAGGTTTACTCACTTACTTTTTGTGTCGTATTTACGGTGTTTATTTAAATCTATATCTGTTTATACCCCTCCCTCCACACTGCATGCCCCTACGTTACTGTTTAATTATCGTTTCATTATTTAAAGAGCGAGTCGTCGATGTGGTATCGAATTACGGTTAGTCACGAATGCGGGTTTTTTACGGGTGTTTTATGGGTTTTATTTTATCGCAGAAGACATTACACGTCGTAATATAAAAGTGACAGAAAAAAACAGTGTTTCAAGTCGTAGCGATGAATAAATAAACAGTAGTAAGGTATTATTACACTGCTAATTTAGGATTTCGTATAAGCGTTGTGTGTGTTAAGTTTAGCTATTTAAAAATAACATGGTGTTCAAACCTCCTATATCCACACACCTTGTGTGGATCGTGATCCAGGATCAGCCTGGGTATATCCGGTTCTCTCAAGGAGCTTGCGACATGACTTGATGGTTGGTTGGGGCGGGGTATAGGGGTACATCACTGTATTACTGTGACTGCATCGATCACCCTCCTGTCCCACGATTTGCTTTGCTTCTTCGGAGAAGGAAGCGGGTATAGGGGTACATCCTTGTACTACTGTGCCTGCATCGATCATCCACCTTTTCTGTCACAGGCAGTCAATGTTCGTCGTTTAAAGTTACTGTGTTACATCTATTGAGTATGCAAACATATTAACAGCCTCCGTAGCGTAGCGGGCGAGTACCCGGCTGCGAAGCGAGAGGCCGCGGGTTCAATCTCCGCACCGAGACAAATATTTGTTTGATCCACAAATATTTGTGTCGGGTCTGGGTGTTGTGAGACCGAAAGTCTCTCGTAGTTCCTGATACTCACGACACAAGACTCGTATCTTGTGGGGTCAGTACTATGTGTGTGACTACTGGATGTATTAATGGAGACGCTCAGTGAAATGTACTGCCTACCCCTTAGGGATTTACACGCGTGTATATGTTATTTTAGTAACCTAATAATGAGGTTATTTTTTATTATAATTAAAAAGTTTACTACAATGTTATGATCATAATTAATACCGTCATAATTAAAATTTAGCCATCGTAAATGTTATTACAAACGTAAATTTAATTAATTATCCCTCTTCAGTAAAAAGACTGTAAGTGCCATAACAAGTCATTGCTTTGTATAAAAATTTCATTAAAAATTCATAACAGAACATAAAGGCCTATTTTGAGGTGCGTGATCGAGACAAGATGCCGCGACGACAGCAACACTCCGCTTTCGTCTGTCTACAATTTGGGTGTAAGTTTTCTGTTCGGTAAATCATACATGAGTTGCCCGGGATTGAAATTTGTAGGCCGGGGATATCATAGCATATGCATTACTACCTCGATCAACCAGTGGACTAGTTAAATCTCTGTGTATCTCTTCTTCTTTCTTGCAGGTTTCTTGGATACAGGCGATAGCTTAATAAATAATTTATTATTGAACTAAACATAACTGTTTGATCTCTTTTTCTTTCCGTCAAATTATTTAGTTAGGTCTAAAATTATAATTCACAAAAACAACCAAATCATCATCATCATCAGCCACAAGAGGTCTACTGCTGAACATAGGCCTTCCCCAAAGATTTCCAGACCGGCCGGAAGCGGCCCGCATCCAGCGACTTCCTTCGACCTTTATCAGGTCGTCTGTCCACCTAAAACTAATCCAATAACTAAATATTAAATTAAAAACCCAGCTATTCATCCGATCAATTACGATAACAGAATTAGGACAGGTATTACATTTAAACCGTACATATAAAATGCTTATTACGAAATTTTCATTAATGATTCCTTTGTTTTTAGCTCTATTGTCTCTGCTTGCTAATTATAAACAGAGTTGCGTATTCCAAAATACTCTTCTCTGCGGTTTTTTCGGTTTCAGCTAGTCTTGCCAAGTCCACAAACAAGGTTGGAAAAAGCGGGACATAAAAAATTCTTGACGTGGTAAATAAAGTTTAATTGCAGAGACTAAACAAAATAAACTCTTTTTTATTATGCTTAACGAGTAGTTTAGCAATTCTAACTACAGGTTTTGTTGTGATGTATAAAAATTGTTTTATTATATGACAGCCTCCGTGGCGCAGCGGGCGAGTAGCCGGCTGTGAAGCGAGAGGCCGCGGGTTCGATCCCCGCACCGAGACAAATGTTCGTGTGATCCACAAATATTTGTTTCGGGGTCTGGGTGTTGTGAGACCGAAAGTCTCTCGTAGTTCTTGATACTCACGACACAAGACTCGTATCTTACTGTAGGTGTACATCGCCTCGCTGCTCGGCACGGGCTTCTTCTATTGAATTGGTTTAATCTACTGAATGGGTTTAGGCCTTTTTTTACTAGCCCCGTATTATACATGTCCCACTGTTGGGCACGGGCCTCCTCTACGGAATGAGAGGGATTAGGCCTTAGTCCACCACGCTGGCCTAATGCGGGTTGGTAGACTTCACATACCTTAAAAGTCTTATTGAGTTCTCAGGTATGCAGGTTTCCTCACGATGTTTCCTTCACCGTTAAAGCAAGCGATAATTAACAATTAATATACACGTAACTCAGAAAAGTCATAGGTGTATGCTCTTAGGGCTGGTTTCGAACTTGCGACTTTCGTCTCGATAGTCCGTACTACTCCCCGGTGAGCTATCGCTGCTTAGACCTTAGTCCACCATTTGTTATAAGCCATGCAGTACTTTATAATTCAACATCTGAGTAGTATTTAGATACAAGCATAGAAACATTGCCACGTACTGGCAAGCGCAGCGTTGGACGTCCACCTACAAGGTGGACAGACGACCTGTTAAAGGTCGCAGGATGTCGCTGGATGCATGCCGCTTCCAACAGGTCGGTCTGGAAATCTTTGGGGGAGGCCTATGTTCAGCAGTGGACGTCTTGTGGCTGATGGTGATGATGATGATGATGATGATGATATAAACATCAGACAAGCAAACTGTTCCTCTCGTCATTAAGTCTAATAAAGAAAAAAAAAGTCTCGTTATTTTCGAGTCGTAGAGCCACACTGTAGTTTTGTCTACAGCATGAATATTCCGGCTTAACCGGGTCGTTGCTACTGTCGCACAGAAAATCGACGTAAAGTAGCGGCTAGCAGCTGCGTTTCGTATGGTGAGTGAGATATCCGGAGGCCCAAATCCCCCTCCCCTTCTCAATCCCTAATTATCCCTTTCATTTAAGGTCGGCAAAGCGCCCAGGATTCTTCTGGTATTGTGGGCGTACACGCGCGGTGGAGATCACTTATCTGGTGAACCAATTACTCGTTTGCCGGCCTATGCTATAAAAAATAACATAATTCAGACAAACTGATACATAAACTTATCTAAGGAATAACATAAAGGTACAGAACTATACAACAATTCCAAGAAACTACAGCTCATATAAAATAATCGTAACTGTCTATATAAAAGTAAATGAACCGATCAAATTATATTTTACTTGTATTAACTCGCAAAATAAAAGCAGTTTTATTACTATATCATATTATGTTTACTGTTATTAGCCTTTGTTTATGAACTTCATTTGTTATTACTGTTAGTCGGATGGTATTTTATAAGATGGTTTTTGTATCGTACGTGATTTTAATTCTGCGCATAAGATTATATTAAATCTGTTGTCTACAGCATGAATGGGCTGGCTCGACCTTACCACTGTCTCACATAAAACCGACGTAAATTAGCGGCTTGCTGCTGCGTTTCGTACGGCGATGAGATATCCGGAAGCTCCCCTTCCAGGGGAGGGGATTTGAGCTTCCCTTCCCCTTAAGGTCGGCAACGCGCCCATGATTCTTCTGGTGGTGAGCGTACATGGGCGGTGGAGCTCACTTACCATCAGGTGACCAACTTGCTCGTTTGCCGGCCTATGCTATAAAAATAAAATATTAAGTAATTAATTGCTCATTGTTATCTCGTTAAAATTTGCTATTATTATTGATATATCTGTTCAAATTCAATTTTAAAATGTTTATTGAATCTTATTGATTCAATTCAATGTTACAATTACAATAAATAATTGATTAAATTAATTTAAAAAAAATAAAGATTTTATCAAAATCCTATTTTACTTCCCACCTACACTTCACTTGATTTCTCATTTTTTTTTATCCGAGCATGAAAAAGTGGCAGGACCTGCGGATGACCGATGCAAGCACAGGGATACAAGGATGTTCACATATACCCACCCCAAACAAACATCAAATCATATCGTAAGCCACTCGGGAGACACGGATATACACTGGCGATGGGACGCGATGCACAGAAGGTGTGTGGGTCACTATGGCAGATTTTAACATCATGTGTACGGTGGTCGCTATCCGGGCGGATATGAATTTCCTACCACCAGCTAACTATTAAGCTATTTATTTTAAGCTCTTATGTATCCATGTATGCTACTGTTTGTTTTCCTTTTATGTGATGAAATAAAAAATAAAAGTGTATGTGCATTCACACACGACAGAAGTGAAACTTCAGAATTATTCAAATAAATTAATTAACCGACGAATACGCAAACGCAATAAAATAAAACACGTGAATGATACACCACGTGGTTTAGAACACATTTTCCGAAGGCTTCGTTGTACGTAGGTGCAAAGACACGTGATAACATACTTGTAATCTATCTCATTCTCTCGCAGGCGAAATCCTATTGCTGAATATGTTTGTCTTTGTCGTGATGCATTTTCGTTTCATCGAGTTCCAAATCACAACGATTCTAAAGAAGTTTCACTTCAATAAGATTATGTTGACATACCAAAGGATACCGTAACTAAGAGAAATTATTAATCCCTAAATAAATTTCACTTCGTCAAACATCAAACCAACCTACACTGACCAGATAACATTACATTTAGTACTTGTGTAACTCAATCGTGATCTGCGGGGATCCCCGCCCAACTTTTTAATTCAGTTACACGAACATGTATTATCTGTTTCCAAACAAATTGTATTTGTTGTTTGCGTAATTCGATTGCAGTTGCTCTGCTAGTGGCCTGGTTTGAGATATGGTTAACTGTGTAGTACCCACGAGGATTATGAAATGTGTGTTTATACGCGAAATGTATTTTGCGGTATAGTGTTGCGGTATTATTTTATTACTAGCTTTTGCTCGCGGCTCCGCCCACGTGATCAAACAAACAATCAAACTCTACAGCTTTATAATATTAGTATAGATTTGGGTAGCTTAGCAACGGAAGCCTTCAAATAATATTATTTGGGTAGCTTAGCAACCGAAGCCTTCAAATATGAATACTTTTCCCCGTTTTTGCAACATTTTTCACTGATGTTTCGCTTCTAATTGTCGCAGCGTAATGTTATATATCCTAAAGCCTTACTCGATAAATGGACTTTCCAACACAAAAAGAATTTTTCAATTCGAACCAGTAGTTCCTGAGATTAGCGCGTTCAAACAAACAAACAAACAATCAAACAATCAAACTCTACAGCTTTATTATTAGTATAGATTATTCTAATGAATTTTGAATGTTTTTTTTTATTTTGGCGGTTGATAGGATATTCATATCCACCCGGATAGCGACCACCGTACACATGGTGTTATAACCTGCCATAATATCCACACGCCTTGTGTGGATCGTGTTCCAGGATCAGTCAGTGTATATGCGGTTCTGCCGAGGGGCTTGCGACATGGCTTGATGTTTGATTGGGTCGGATATAGGGGTACATCCTTGTATTACTGTGCCTGCATCGGTCATCCGCTTGCCCTGTTGCAGGCCCCTCTATTTAATTCTTCCTTCTACGAATTTATACAGGCCGGCATGACTCTGGTGACCACCGATAAACTCATTGTTTTTGGGTGGTCGCTGGTTTTTTGGACTGCACTACTCTTACCATCAGATGTAGTGCAGACACATAGCCGTGCTAGGATAAAAAAAATGACAAAACAAGCGGGTCGCCCTCACGATGCGGCCACCGGTCTATAGTCAGAAGCAACATCACTAAGATCTTTAAATGATTATTACAAATCACTAGGTAGCAAAGAATTGCGCTCGTCCAACAATTGTTTTATCACTCTTTAAACAATTTATAAATTTCAATGCTTGTTAAATCCTATCATGGGGTCTTAATTCTGGTACAATGATATCCAGACAAGTTGCTAATTTACTCACACCAAACTGGTTTTATGAGCTTTATCACGAATCTTAATAAGCCATCAGTGTAATTGCATTAAAACTTTGAACGATAAAGAAATTTGTTTTATTATCAGTTCATAATATATTTTATATAATTTATTACATTATAACGGAAAGGTATCTTTAATTAATACCGTTAATTACCTTTTATAACTTTTAAGAGGGCTTAAGAGTTTTTGAGTTGGAACATGAATTTTGCATTCGAAAAAATACGAAAGTGTTTTGTGAAAATCTTCTTTATTTATTGTTCGGATATAATAATGTTAGTGGGAGCACACTTGTATCCGACCGGATAGCGACCACCGTACACTGATGCTAAAACCTACCCTAGTGGCCCACCCTGTTTGGGTCGCGTTCCAGGGTCAGCCAGTGTATATCCAGTTCCCCCCTAACCTAACCCTTTTCCCATCCCTTTTTCCTTCCCCTCCCCCTTGGCCCTTTGGCAGGGCAGCATGATCTTGCCGACCTACGATGGACACATTGTCTATCGTTGGTCGACACTATTCTTGGATTGCGCTACACTTACCATCAGGTGTAGCGTAGTCACTTTGCCGAGCCAGGATAAAAAAAAATGTCTCAATACCAGGATATTCTGCTTTCAATTATAAGGTTATGCAAATCGTTTAAGCAACATTTATTTAGTCTATCAAACATTTGTCAACGTAAGTTTGGATTCTTTTTATAAGCATAGGCTGGCAAACGAGCAAGTAGGTCACCTTGTGGTAAGTGATCTCTACGACCCGCGTCACATAAAAGAATCATGGGCGCGTTTCCGACCTTAAAGGAAAGGGATAATTAAGGGATTGGGTATGGGAGGGTAATTTGTGCCACCGTACGAAACGCTGCTGCTTCGTTACGAAGATTTTTTATGACAGTGGTAACGACCCGGTCGAACTGGCCCATTCATGCTGTTTAGTCTAGACAAAACTATCTACATCATGGCTGTACCACTTAAACTCCCCGGAGAACTAGAAAAACCGATACGTTAGTGTAACCTTAATCTTATATATAAAATTCTCGTGTTAGTTATCTTACTCCTCCGAAACGGCTTTACTGATATTTACCAAAATTTTATATGCATATTCAGTAGTTCGGAGAATCGGCTACTATTTATTTTTCATACCCCTAAGTGATAAGGGTTGTTCGCCCTTAATTTTTTTTTAATTTTTGTACAACATTTTTTGTTTTTATTTTTCTATAATGTGGCATTAAAAAATACATACAACCCTAAATTTTTACCCTTTTATCACCAACCCCTATTTTTAAATAACCATTTTAGTAATTTAATCATTTTTCTAGAATCGTAAACTATGTATTTGATCATATGATGATCTTTAGCAAAGTTGTTGTGCATGAGCCCACAAAGGTTTCTCAGAGGATCAATTTTCGACAGATGGCGCCAGTGTTAGGCTACTTTTATCCCGTAAAAAGCAGATCACGCGGGCGGAGCCGCGAGCAAAAGCTAGTATAAAATAATGTCGCTATCTACACCTGTCTGTCTCTCCGACTATTTTTCCTAAAATATTCAACATTTTTAGATGTCGTTTTCACTATCATTTAGATAATATATTCCAGAAGCTTTAAATTATGTAGCACGCTATAACTCAAAGGAACAGGGTAAGCTGCCTGCGGTGAAACTGCGAGGTACAACTAGTATGGATTGCGACACATTTCGCATATCTACGTATATTTCACGTGTTAGTGCTTACCGTAAAATATGACTAACAATTTATTCTATTATATATGGTAGACAAATTTAGGCACTCCGACAAAAAATAGCCACTTAGACATAAAGTAGAAAAATATATATATCCCTAAGTGCGGGTTGTATCGACGTAGGTGGAAAATTACAGTTGTATCAAGCTCGAAATATACTGATTTTAGCATTTTGATAGTATAAACAAATGATACAACCTTTAATTATTATTTGTCATGGCTTTTACTTATTTATTGTATAATTTATTTTCTCTGAAATTACTGACCAAACTGACATAGCCAGACATTGATTGAATATTTGTACTTAATGGTAAAAAAACAAAGAATGCTGACGCGCACATCTTTTATCGTAGGTGGTACTTCGTGTAAATAATTCGTGACAGCCTCCGTGTCGCAGCGGGGGAGTAGCCGGCTGTGCAGCGAGAGGCCGCAGGATCGATCCCCGCACCGAGACAAATGTTTGTGTGATCCACAAATATTTGTTTCGGAGTCTGGGTGTTGTGAGACCGAAAGTCTCTCGTAGTTTCTGATTCCCACGACACAAGACTCGTATCTTACTGGGATCTTATATCTTATATCTTACTCGGGTCAGGACTATGTGTGTGACTGTTGGGTGTATTTATTTATTTATAATTAGTTTAGACACCTATCGCATTTCAAAACTTTACAAATATTTACACATGTTTTGATTAATCCGTCCTCTTGTCTCTTACAAGGTTACATTCAATAAAGTTTTCAAAATCCATCGGCGGGCAATCATCCCTCTTGTGGAAAAATTCGCAGACGCATGCATAATGCGCCACTCAATCAATGTCGGCGTTGCTGCGTGATTTAGCATATTAAATCAGCTGTTTAGTTGATGTATGTATTTATTTACAGTTTCATAGGTAGAGCTACGCTGTAGACAGTTTTGTCTACAGTATGAATACGCCGGCTCGCCGGGTCGTTTCCCTGGCCTTTCAATTAATTATCATAGTTACTCAATAAGGGCAATACGGGCAAATGTGATACAATACAACCACGAAGGTGACGGTTCAAATAAATAAATAAATAAATACAAATACACCCAACAGTCACATACATAGTCCTGACCCCACGGTAAGATACGAGTCTTGTGTCGTGGGTATCAGGAACTACGAGAGACTTTCGGTCTTACAACACTCAGACCCCGGAACAAATATTTGTGGATCACACAAACATTTGTCTCAGTGCGGGGATCGAACCCGCGGCCTCTCGCTTCACAGCCGGCTACTCCCCGCTGCGCCACGGAGGCTGTCAATACATAGATACAAATTTGTTATATTCCATGATAAAGATAGATATAATAGTGATGTGAATGTACATTACGATTATTATTTTACCCTATTCGCTGGATATAAAGGCAACACACATTGGTCAGGACAGACCCACTCGCGGTTAAAAGCGTAGATAACTCAATACTCGGAACAATTTATATCAGAAAAGGACGGGCTACCCACGAATACTTCGGTGTTGGCTTGGGCCCTATTAATGAGAGATGGTTGTAGTTTAAATCAATTTTGTTGTGTTTAGTTACATTATTAGTCAGTTTTGTGTTTTTTTTTTATTAGAATAGGCCGGCAAACGAGCAAGTGGGTCACCTGATGGGAAGTGATCTCCACCGCCCATGTACGCCCACTACCAGAAGAATCATGGGCGCGTTGCCGACCTTAAAGGAAAGGAATAATTAGAGATTGGGAAGGGGAGGGGATTTGGGCTTCCGGATATCTCACTCACCGTACGAAACGCATCAGCAAGCCGCTTCTTTACGTCGGTTTTCTGTGAGACAGTGGTAACGACCAGGTCGAGCCAGCCCATTCATGCTGTAGACAAAACTGTCTACAGCATGAATGGGCTGTCTGGTTTTGTGTGGTTCTTTTAAATCAGAAGGTCGCTAAATGGACTCTCAAACACAGGTCAAACGATTTGAACCATGAACGACCATACAAACAGAAGAATTTCTGTCTCGGTAGCGCAGTTCTATTGCGCATCTACGCGGTAAGACTGTGCGTTGAGGTCTTGGGTTCGATCCCTGGATCGGGTAAAAGTGATATTAATATTGGTTACGAATATATCACGAAATGCCCAGTGTCTGGAATTGGGCCCGGTATTGCTATAATATCCCTATCACATCATGGGGTGGAAAAACGCTCTGCGAAATGTGAGTGTACGCGTTACATATCTCCCTGGGATTGCAGGCGTGAATGCATGGTATGATTATTTTTAAATAGAAAAAGTCTTTGGTGCCTAGACTACCGACATTTGGGTGAGATGGTGAAGATGGGAGTTGTGCCTCTGGGAATCTCACTTACTGTACTTACACTCAATAGGAAGTCACTTCACGTTTGTTTTCTGTAGGTGGCTGTTAGTGCTTGCAAGTGTTGGTAAGTTGTTTCATGTCAGTTTTCTGTGAGACACTGGTAACAACCCGGTTGAAACGGTCCATGCATACTGTAGACAAAACTGCCTACAGCGTGGCCCTACGATTTATTATACTTCACTACCTTTTAAAATATAGATTACATTAATAAATAAATCATCAAAATAGATTTAATAGTTTTTGACAAAATTAGCGAAAAAAAACATTCGAAGCAAAACCCGTTTTTAGGTTACATTAATAAATAAATCATCAAAATATATTTAATAGCTTTTGTCAAAATTAGCGAAAAAAAAGATACCTTTGAAGACAGAACCCGTTTTTTTAAAAACTTTTTTATTGCGAAAGTAACTGTAATTCTAATACCGGAGATATCCCCACCTTTCACCAGGTACTTACATAAATTTGAAGGAATCCGTCCATGTTAATAATTTACTACACGTTCAGTATCGACAGGCGGCCATTATTTAACGTAAACTAAATTTGAAAAGCTGTGTGCGGACCGTGTACAAGTTGTTAGTGAAATGAATTTATTGAATCAAATGAGGGTCGCGGCTTGACGGCCAACAACACAGAATGGATAAGCGGTGTTGTTAGATTTTAGGTAGGATTTTTTGTAGAAAGAACATAATTTATGTGTTTTGTACCATACAAAAATTTATCTAACCATCCAAAAATCATTCGGTTTGATATCACCAAGTAGTTTCTTCGTATGCGAGAGACCATCCTGGTTAAACCAGTTTTCAAACAAAAAATCTTATTACCTCAAAAACTGTCCTTAGAGCCAACCTCAGCAAAGCGAACAATAATATATTTAAATTGTCAAAAGCATTTCAAGGTGTAAGACAAATCTACAAATATTATAACTGAAATTCTCAGAATTTCCATTTACTAGGAAACCAAGAGGGTACGTTCAAAATACAGATCATTAGTTCTCCTTTAGCCAACATTTGGTTAGCCGGATACTATTGGTTAGGCAACATAGCCAACTTATTATTCTACGTCGAGGTTCGCAACGTAACGTTGCTGGCTTCTGCGGTTTCTATCCACACAGCAATTGCAATGAGCTAGAAGCTCGTGAAAAATAGATTCGACTTTATCGGTACCACTGCGAGTGTGCAGTATAAAATCAAATATTGTACCTGCAGTTTGATTCATTTCGAAGAAACTTCAAAATCTAATACTGAGATCAACTGATATGACTGAGATATTTATGAAATTACCCCATAATAGATTCTGACTTCAAATTTTATGCTGTATTTCAAATTTTGCAAGAATATTTTAAATTTTTTATCTATTCTTTAGCATCTTGTGGAACTTCAGATTAATAGTGAGGAGAATATGCTTGTTGAAAATTTACCTCATCTATCGGGGCAAAGACTTACTCGTTATCAAGAATTATTATCAGGATGAATAATATTATTTGTTGTTGTTACAAAACTTAAATATGGTATAGCAATTTAATTTAAATGAAATAATTGGATATTTTTAATAAAAAGAAAGCAGTCACGCAAGAGAGATATCCGGAGGCCCAAATTCCTCCCCTTCTCGATCCCTTAATTAGCCCTTTTCTTTTAGGTCGGTATCATATTTATATAATTATTTTATTAACAATCCGGTTATGTTAACATCCCGATTGTGTTGGTTGTGTTAACAACCCGGTCGATCCGGCCCATTCATGTTGTAGATAAAACAGTCTACAGCGTAGCTCTAGCATTTAATATTCCAATATTATGTTATGGCCCTTCAATAAATATTTAAGGTTTTATAGTTAGAATTGTAATTCACATGTCTATACATGACTCTTTTTATGAAATATCACCTACAATTATAACGTATTCATTGATCGCGTGCTAGTCTATAGTATTTAATATTCCAAAAATTCCGTGAAAGAACAATAGACGCTCCTAAATTAAAAAAATGTTGATAAAATCTTATCGTGTTTTGGATTAGGGACGGGCGTTCACTCGATAAGCCTACTTATCGACAATGATCGCGAACGGGGGTTGATTATCGTGACACTGCCGTATTACATAGAATTTCGCCACGCCTTTTTAAAGTTAAATGTCCAATAAAATTGGATTCGGGTAGCGTACTATTTAAAATAAATCTCATCGAGTCCCTCGAGATAAAAATCAAATCACATTTTTCGTATGCTTGTAAGCTTAGGATGGAATTGAAGATTAGCAAACGAGAAATTGGAGTAAAAATTGTATTTGCTATGTTATGTAAAGGATAAAATTATGTAATTGAAGTAAGTAGGAGAGAGTTAAGATAAAGAGAGTTGATTATTTAAAAATGAATATGATGTCACTTAAATAATAATTTCAAAGGATTTGGAGCAGCTTTAAGAATATAGAACTTTTAAGCAGAAAGATGATCTAGAAATATACTACGCTGAGAGATTTCGTTTTTGTTTCTAAACATATGTAATTACTTATCCTGACTGACTGATTCATTAACGCAGAGCCTTAACCACGGGGGCTACAAACTTGAAATTTTGGCAGTTGATGTCTATAACCATCCACTAAGGAAGGATTTTTGGAAATGTCTAAGGAGGTAAAATAAAGGATGAACGGGTGTATAGAAGTATGCCGGAAATATGATGGAGTAGACTTTCACGCAAGCAAATGCTAGTAGTTATAATATATTCTACATGGTAAAGATTTGAAGAACTGAGTTGCACTTCTTCTACCTGCACCTATCCTACTTGCAGTGAGGTCGGCACAACATGCTTACACACACACACACATGTTACAGAAAGATTTTGTTCGTAGTTTTCACGGCAAGCTGCTTGCCTGACGTCAAGCCTATTGGGAAGATAAAACATCTAGACCGAAATCAAATATATTTGGATTACCAAATATATATCTCGGTTCGGGAATCGAACCTGCGGCATACGCTTCACAGACACAGCAGCGTTGCCGAAGAATTTTGTCATTTCACTGAAATATTGATAAATCAATTCTGCCTATACTTATTATTTTAACTATCAAAACAGTTCTATTTAAATTACTAATATCATGCTAACAAAAAACGAAATAAAATTGAGATCACAACCGACTTCGATAAAACTCGACCGCTTTTATTAAAATATTAATTCCGATGAACTATATTGAATGTTACGAATCTAATTAACAATTGATAAATCCGCTTAACGTTTTAATACTTTGGACTGAACGTTGTTGCAGTGATTGCATTAATGTTTCAATTGATTTAAAAGATTTTATAATAAAGGTTGTGATTTGTAAATGGCTTTTAAACATGTTCTGGAACGCTTTCGCTTAGTGCATTATTTACAACTTCTCAGATACAAGGTGTCTTTCTATGTTCGGTTTATAGAAAAGTGTAGGTAAAGAAAATAAACCTTATAGTGAAAATTATTATAAATAATAATTGACACGGTGTTATTAAACACGGCACGCATTGTGAGGAGGTTCCTCATTTCGGAATCTAAACTGCTAGTGGTTTCGATCTATGTTTTGTGTATAAAGTTTAAATAAACAAACAACCGCGATTCAATTATGTTCTATGATATATTTTACTAAATTTTCATAAATTATTAAAATGAGACTACACGGTTCTTTTTAATAGTTGTTTAATTATACCTTAAGGCTGTTTGTTTCTTCAGTGTCTTCGTGTATATACATGACGTCACTAGCATAAATCGAAAATACATATTTAAAAAAATCACAAAAATGAAAAGATCAATCTATAACTTCAAAAGTTAGATTGTATGATTGCCATATCAACATATCATTTAAAATCATTAGTCACATTACAATCAAAAACTTGGCAAATGAATATTATAAGCCAAAAAGTGTGTTCTCAAAGAATTCCGTCCCAACTCCACAGAAATGGTCTTACAAAGCGAGCAGAAATTTTAGCTATTCCCGGATTCTCTCAAAGTCGACTACTGCTGGGCTTTGAACGTTTCGCAGATTAAACGTAATATTACGCGGAGAGCTGATGAATAGTGTTGCCAGAAAGCTACGATATTTTACCAAATATTATTACTTGGGGTTGCCATTTGAGAATTAAAAAATGGTGGTATATTTTCGTAACATTTATTCTTTAGTCGTGCCGTTTTTATTTTTCAGTGTTTTAAATTGAGTTGTATGTTTTAAATTTTATGAAGTATTTTTCATCATGTAGAATTTAAAAAAGATATAAGAGAAAATCTCTGAATTTTAATAAGTTCAAACAAATGTTAAAAAATGACTTAAAAGCAACACTGAAAATAATCATTTTTTTGTGGTAGAGCCATACTGGTGACTGTTTTTTCTACAGCATGAATGGACCAGCTTGACCGGATTAAATAAACACAAAAAACAGAAACAAAACACACAGAAAACCGACGTAAAGTAATGGCTGGCTGGTGCCTTTCTTAGGTTGAGTGAGTTGTCGGATATCTAAATAAACCTTATTTCCTGAAGTTCCGTTCCTTTCCTTTAAATTCAGCAATACATCCATGCTTTTGCTTGTGATAGGATATTCATATCAGCCCGGATAGCGACCACCGTGCACATAGTATTAAAATCTGCCATAGTAACCCACACACTTTGTTTTGATCGCGTTCCAGGATCATCTAGTGTATATCCAGTTCACCCGAGAGGCTTGCGACATGACTTGATAGTTCGTTTGGGTGGGTATAGGCCATAGGGGTACTCCCCTGTCCCTGTGCCCGCACCAGTCATCCAACTATCCTGTCGCAGGCCCGTCGATTTGCTTCTTCCCTCTTCGGAGCGTGAAGAACCATGTATACAGGCCAGCATGATTCTAGTGACCACCAATAAACTCATTTGTTAGTGGTCACCAGAATCGTTGGGTTTTTTAGACTGCACAGCGCTTATCATAAGTTGTAGTGCAGTCATATTACCGTGCTTGGATAAAAAAAATGATTCTCCTGGTGTTGTGTTCACATGCGATGGGGAACACCATGATCCCATGAACACCGTGATCCAATTGATCTTTTGTCGGACTGCTAAAATAATAATATATAATACTAGCCTTGTATTATACATGTCCTACTGCTGGGCACGGGCCTCCTCTACTAAATGAGAGGGATTAGGCCTTAGTCCACCACACTGGCCTGATGCGGGTTGGCAGCCTTCACATACCTTCGAAATATCTTATCGAGTTCTCAGGTATGCAGGTTTCCTCGCGATGTTTCCTTCACCGTTAATGCAAGCGATAATTAACAATTAATCTACACGTAACTTAAAAAGTCAGCGGTGTATGCTCTTTCGGCTGGTTTCGAACCTGCGACTTTCGTCTCGACAGTCCGTACCACTCCCCGCTGAGCTATCGCTGCGTCCGACTGACGGACTGCTATGAATAAGTTAAACAATAACTACCCCAGTATAATAGCTGGTATCAAAACAAATATACTGATCGAGTAAATATTTGTACTTATTATGTACTTATAAAGTTTGTGTAAGTTTGAGCCTTACTTAACAAAGTTCCTAACTTGATGCTATAGAAAAAGTTTATTTAGTTTATGTTTGTTTTATTTAGTAACACGATATACATACTCAATTGCAATTTTTATTATTTAATTGAATGACGAGACGAGTAAGTCGCTCGCCTGATGGTCACGCCTGCCAATAAACAGAAGTGTTGTTTCTGTTTATTTATATAACTGTCTAGGAAAAAGTTTATAAGGTGGTAGGTCCCTCCGTATGCGAGAGGCCGTCTGGGTTGGTACCACCGCTTTGTCTGTTTCTGCCGCCAAGCAACAGTGTGTAAACACTGTGGTGTTTCGGTTTGGAGGACATTCAAGCCGGTGAAATTACTGGGCATTATAAGACGTAACATCTTATGTCTCGGTGTGACGAGCGTAGTTCAGTGCCATGCGGTGCTTTGTAATTCAAGGTTCCGTGTAGTGTTGCATCTGTTTATCGGCAGGCGTTGCGCTTACCATCAGACGAGCGACTTGCTCGTCTCTTCATTCAATAAAATAAAAAAAGTGTGTGTCTGCAATTCACACACGGAATTATTAAAAGTACCTGGGCGACCGAGCTCTGCTCGGGTGAAAAAAAAAAAAATGTGCGTTCGGGACGCTCGACAGAAGTGATAACTTAAACTAATGTGGGTTAAAGTGAGAGCAGAAGGAGCCTGCCTACTGCTACCGTATGCGTGAGAGAAAGGGAAGCCAGACAGAGTGGCCCCTTAACGCGTTACGTTACGAAGTCCGGTCAAAGTCGTGTCAAAGTCATGTCAAAGTCGTGTCTAAGTCGTGTCAAAGTCGTGTCAAAGTCGTGTCAAAGTCGCGTCAAAGTCCGGTCAAAGACGTGACAAAGTCGTGTCAAAGTTGTGTCAAAGTCGTGTCGAAGTCTTGTCGAAGTTGTGTCAAAGTTGTGTCAAAGTCGTGTCAAAGTCGTGTCAGAGTCGTTTCAAAGTCGTGTCAGAGTCGTGTCAAAGTCGTGTCGAAGTCGTGTCAAAGTCGTGTTGAAGTCGTGCCGAAGTCGTCCGGTCGAAGTCGTGTCAAAGTCGTGTCAAAGTCGTGCCGAAGTCGTGTCAAAGTCGTGTCGAAGTCGTGTCGAAGTCGTGTCGAAGTCGTGTCGAAGTCGTGTTGAAGTCGTGTCGAAGTCGTGTTGAAGTTGTGCCGAAGTCGTCCGGTCGAAGTTCGGTCGAAGCCCGGTCGAAGTCCGGTCAATGTCCGGTCAAAGTCATGTCAAAGTCGTGTCAAAGTCGTGTCATAGTCGTCGAAGTCCGGTCAATGTCCGGTCAATGTTATGACAAAGTCGTGTCAAAGTCGTGTCAACGTCGTGTAACAGTCGTGTCAAAGTCGCGTCAAAGTCGTGTCAAAGTCGTGCCGAAGTCGTGTCAAAGTCGTGTCAAAGTCGTGTCAAAGTCCGGTCAAAGTCCGGTCAAAGTCCGGTCAAAGTCCTGACAAAGTCGTGTCAAAGTTGTGTCAAAGTCGTGTCAAAGTCGTGTCAGAGTCGTGTCAAAGTCGTGTCGAAGTCGTGTCAAAGTCGTGTTGAAGTCGAGCCGAAGTCGTCCGGTCGAAGTGGTGTCAAAGTCGTGTCAAAGTCGTGCCGACGTCGTGTCAAAGTCGTGTCGAAGTCGTGTCGAAGTCGTGTTGAAGTCGTGTCGAAGTCGTGTCGAAGTTGTGTTGAAGTCGTCCGATCGAAGTCCGGTCGAAGCCCGATCGAAGACCGGTCGAAGTCCGGTCAATGTCCGGTCAAAGTCATGACAAAGTCGTGTCATAGTCGTGTCAAAGTCGTGTCAAAGTCGTGTCAAAGTCGTGTCAAAGTCGTGTCAAAGTCGTGTCATAGTCGTCGAAGTCCGGTCGAAGTCCGGTCAATGTCCGGTCAATGTTATGACAAAGTCGTGTCAAAGTCGTGTCAACGTCGTGTCAAAGTCGTGTAACAGTCGTGTCAAAGTCGCGTCAAAGTCGTGCCGAAGTCGTGTCAAAGTCGTGCCGAAGTCGTGTCAAAGTCGTGTCAAAGTCGTGTCAAAGTCCGGTCAAAGTCCGGTCAAAGTCGTGTCAAAGTCGTGTCAAAGTCGTGTCAAAGTCGTGTCAAAGACGTGACAAAGTTGTGTTAAAGTCGTGTCAATGTCGTGTCAAAGTCGTGTCAAAGTCGTGTCAAAGTCGTGTCAAAGTCGCGTCAAAGTCCGGTCAAAGACGTGACAAAGTCGTGTCAAAGTTGTGTCGAAGTCGTGTCGAAGTCGTGTCAAAGTCGTGTCTAAGTCGTGTCAAAGTCGCGACAAAGTCGTGTCAAAGTCGTGTCAAAGTCGTGCCGAAGTCGTGTCAAAGTCGTGTCAAAGTTGTGTCGAAGTCGTGTCGAAGTCGTGTCGAAGTCGTGTCGAAGTCGTGTCGAAGTCGTGCCGAAGTCGTCCGGTCGAAGTCCGGTCGAAGCCCGGTCGAAGTCCGGTCGAAGCCCGGTCGAAGTCCGGTCGAAGTCCGGTCAATGTCCGGTCAATGTCCGGTCAATGTTATGACAAAGTCGTGTCAAAGTCGTGTCAACGTCGTGTCAAAGTCGTGTAACAGTCGTGTCAAAGTCACGTCAAAGTCGTGTCAAAGTTGTGCCGAAGTCGTGTCAAAGTCGTGTCAAAGTCGCGTCAAAGTCGTGTCAAAGTCGTGCCGAAGTCGTGTCAAAGTCGTGCCGAAGTCGTGTCAAAGTCGGGTCAAAGTCCGGTCAAAGTCGTGACAAAGTCGTGTCAAAGTCGTGTCGAAATCGTGTCGAAGTCGTGTCGAAGTCGCGCCGAAGTCGTGTCAAAGTCGTGTCTTAGAAATTACCAATGTTCCAGGGAGATCGGCTAACGCTGGCTGGTCAATGGACCGCTCGCATTACGGAACGTTTCGGTGCACCCTCCCATAAGAAGTTATCACTTAAAAAAAAATATAAAATGACATTTTCTAAAAATGATTCCTAGCTAGATCGATTTATCGCCCCCGAAACCCCCTATATACTAAATTTCATGAAAATCGTTGGAGCCGATTCCGAGATTCCAATTATATATATACAAGAATTGCTCATTTAAAGATATAAGATAAGATAAATTAAGTAAACAACGAAATTTAATACGAAAATGCAAATAAATAAAACACGTGAATAATCCACCACATTGTTTATGACACATTTTCCGAAAGCTTCGATGTACGCAGACGCAAAGACACGTGATAGTATACTTGTAATTATCTCATTCTTTCACAGGCTAAATCCTATTTATGAATATGTTTGTCTCTTTGTCGTGACGCGTTTTCGTTTCATAGAGTTTTTTTTATAGCATAGGCCGGCAAACGAGCAAGTGGGTCACCTGATGGTAAGTGATCTTCACCGCCCATGTACGCCTACAACCAAAAGAATCATGGGCGCGTTGCCGACCTTAAAGGAAAGGGATAATTAGGGATTGGGAAGGGGAGGGGATTTGGGCTTCTTTCCGGATATCTCAACGAGTGAGATATCCGGAATCGGAATCGTTGAGTTTCAAAACACAACGATTCTAAAGAAGTTTCACTTCAAAAATCCCTGTGCTACCGCGTGTGTTATAATCTGTTCATACATTATACATAATTTATTTAATAACTGAGTGATACGTGCCTTCAACGAGTTGTAATATTTCAATATAATGTCAAGGGCACGATATCTAAGCCATCCATTTCGAAACATGAAAATATTACCTTTCGGATATTCGTATTATGTTTCTATAGCGACATCGGTGTATAATAAAATAGTAGGCAAAAGTATTAGTGAATATTCTGGAATATCAATCTTTAAGTGCTAGTCAGTTTTGTTTATATTATGAATATAGCTCGATTGGGCAACCACTGCTTCACAGAAAACTATTTGACACCGGAAAGCGACTCGCGGTTTTTAAAATAATTTTAAAATAATTAACTTTCTAATAAATTGATTGGCGGCCAAAATTAATTCAGTATTTTTCCCTGGTACGGCAAAGCTGCAAAATGGTAGGGCCCTCGTATGCGAGAGGCCGTCTGGGTTGGTACCACCGCTTTGTCTATTTCTGCCGCCAAGCAACAGTGTGTAAGCACTGTTGTGTTTAGGTTTGAAGGACATTGCAGCCAGTGAAATTACTGGGCATTATGAAACGTAACATCTAATGTCTCGGGGTGAGGAGCGCAGTTTAGTGTCATGCAGCGCTTTGCAATTCAAAATTCTGTGTAGTGTTGCTTCTGTTTATCGACAGGCGTGACGCTTACCAACAAGCGAGCGCCTTGCTCGTCTCGTCATTTAATCAAATAAAAACAAAAAACGGTGTTCGGGTAAAAAAATCATAGTGATATAAATAACCTCCAATGCAAAAAATAATTCAGTTTTATCTATTATTCGAAGTAGGTACACATGTATCAGGTATATCATGATAGTCTAGACAAGGTCGGCGAAGTCTGACACTAAATACCTGAACGTGAAAGAACGGAGCGCGTCACGCGATATTATTTACATGAATTAGTTTCGAAAAACTTCTGTGTTGCAACTTTATTTTCACTTTTATTTATTTTGCATTGAAACAAAATTAATTTAGAAAATCGTTTCAAAAGCTTTTCAGCCTTCGTGGTCACGAAGTGGACTGTCAACTGACGTTGGGATTAAATATTAATAAAAAACCTCGATGAAATCCATTTAAATTAGTTTTATTTCAATGAGTAATATTCGCGTAAATATAAGAAATCATTATTCATTTTGCTTTGGAATGTTGGTTTTTTTGCGTACTTTCGTCTGGTATTGTATAATTAGAAGTTATGTGAGTGGCAGAGACAAGCAGTAGACAGTTTTGTATACACCATGAATAGGCTGGCTTGTCCGGGTCGTTACCACAGTCTCACAGTAACCCGACGTAAAGTAGTTTTAATTTTAACCTCTCTGACCTAAATAAATACACGTGTCGTTGAACTAAATATTTAATTTAATCGTATTACGTATCGACTTTGAACATATTTGAACCGTCACCTTCGTGGTTGTATTGTATCACATTTGCCCGTATTGCTCTCATTAACTAACTATGATAATTAATTGAAAGGCCATTAAAGCTTAATTGTTTAAGTCAGCTAAGTCTAATCTTATTGAACATGCCTGATACCTCCCGCTACTTTATGTCGGTTGTCTGTGAGATAGTGGTAATAACCCGGTCGATCCGGCCCAATCATGTTGTAGACAAAACTATCTACAGCGTGACTATCACTCGTGAATATCAATTTAGACGATTATGTAACGATAATATTACATCTCCCCATTACTTTCCAAATCCAAGCAAAATATCGAACGTGTTTGCTATAAAACTTATATACAGCATGTTCTCTTCTGATAATGAGTTCTCAAAAGTTACTACTTGAATGACTAGATAGTTTTTTGGAAGATGATTCCAATTTTGAATGCGACATCAATGTTGCAACTAAAAGTTTTTTATGAGTTCTCTAAGAGCAATTGCTCTAACGTAAAGTTGAGTGGTAGAGCCACTCTGAAGACATTTTTGATTACAGCATGAATGGGCCGGCTCAACCGGGTCGTTACTACTGTCTCACAAAAAATCGACGTAATGTAGTTGCTGGATGCTGCGTTTCATACGGTGAGTGCGATGTCCGGAGGCCCATATCCCCTTGCCAATCCCTTAACTATTCATTCCCTTTAAGGTCGGCAACGGGGCTGTGATTCTTCTAGTATTGTGGGCGTATATAGGCGGAGGAGATCACTTACTATCAAGTGATCCAATTGCTCGTTTGCCGTTCTATGATATCAAAAAAGTTCACGTTTTATTATTTTAGCCTTTCCAATGACGATATATAATCTTGATGAAAACTAAAAAACATACATTCTAAAGTAACACAAAAATAGTGTAATATCGACATTGACACCACCTCGGTTCTCGTAATTTTCGTATAACTTATTCAATGTAACCGTAGGTGGAAAAAAATTATACGCCTCCGTGGGTTGTTTAATAACTTGACACAAAAAAGAACACGTTTTAACACAATATGCTACTAAAAGTAATTTCGGGTATGATGGAATTTTTAGTAAATCAATCAACTCTTTTTGGCCGATAAATCATAATTGTGGAGGTCTTGAATTCAATGTGTATATCTGTTTTTTTAACTACGTATTACTTTACACAGGGTGCTCCGATTTTTATGGTTCTCTCTTTAGTTGATAGTGTCAAAGTGTTCAGAGTAGAAAGTATTTAATTTTGAAAAAAAATCACCACAAAACGGCTGAAATGAAATTAAAAACTGTTCGAAATTTATGCATCGATTTAATGAGAATTTCGCTAAAAATAGACAGACAAAACATTTTTCAACAAAAATAATGTCGGGTCAACAGAAATAAAGAGCTAAACATAAAAACATAAAATAATTTAATTTGGAAGCGCTGCTGTCATTGACTACTACAATAGCACCGACTCACAATTGGGTTAAAGTTATTTTTAACCCGTCAGTTTATAATACATATGCACTCACGCCTGTAATCTTCAAAGGGGTAGGCAGAGAAAATAATACGAAAAAGAAATACTTTTGTTAAAACACAGTCAAAATCGGTTAAAAACTGAGCCCGAATTTATGATTTTAAATATTGTTATGAGCAAAGGTGGGCGCGTAGTGGAGACATCTCACTATCTTGCTCGCACGCGTAATGGCCATTTGCGACGGTGACGTCAAAGTTGGCGTCGTCTCTTATTTGACAAGTGCCCCCTCAATCAATTTTTTTTTTGCTAGCCCTGTATTATACATGCCCCACTGCTGGGCACGGGCCTCCTCTACTGAATGAGACGGGTTAGGCCTTAGTCCACCACGCTGGCCTAATGCGGGTTGGCAGACTTCACATACCTTCGAAAAATCTTATAGAGTTCTCAGGTATGCAGGTTTCCTCACGCTGCTTCCTTCACCGTTAAAACAAGCGATAATTAACAATGAATATACACGTAATTTAGAAAAGTCAGAGGTGTATGCTCATGGGGCTGATTTCGAACCTGCGACTTTCGTCTCGTACCACTCCCCGCTGAGCTATCGCTGCTTCAAATCAAATTATTACTAATTTATATTTTTGTGGACGGATTAATAAAATCTGCAATAGGTTTTAGGTAACGTAACTTATTAATTAAAATATTAAAAAAACGAGTCAGCCATCCTATAGTATAGCTACTCTCTTATATCGAAATTAAATTACACATCTCTTAGAATTAGAATTTGTGGCCAATATGGCGATTGGATCACCGCCAATAAAATTATGGAATGGAAATAAGCTGGGCAAAACGTGGGTGCAGCGTTAATTGCTCCTCAGTCTACCCTTTCTATGATACAAGAGTGCTTATATTGTTATGATAAGTTACTTATATTAAAAAATTTAAACATCTTGTCTCCTAGAAATACTTGATTTAAGTTTAATAAAGCTCCTACAGTATGACATCGAATTCTTGCAGATGCATAAATTTTTCAATTTTAAATTTCTCAGTCACAGCGAATTAAAGTTTTAATAGCATTTTGCAACGTTCGCATCTGGGTCAAACTAACTTACTTACATTATTTAATATATAATATTTATGTAAACTATATATAATATTATAAAGAGGAAATATTTTATAAATAATAAAATTGAATTAAATGCATTGAATAGGTTCTGAAACTACTGGACTGATTTCCTTTCACCATTAGAATCCTACATTATCTCTGATGAACATAGGCTACTTTGTATCACGGAAAAAGTAGATCACGCGGTCCACCCGTCCGGTCGGGAGAAAAAGCTAGTTCATTATAATGTTCATTTAGTCAACCCGTGACGACGGCCTATTAACTCGGTCGAAACGTCGCGTCGGGAAAGAAATCAATAATAGGTATTCATACATTCAAATACTACGCGATTAAGACCCGTCTAAATAAACAAATCTATACTAATATATAAAGCTGTAGAGTTTGATTGTTTGTTTGTTTGTTTGTTTGAACGCGCTAATCTCAGGAACTACTGGTTCGAATTGAAAAAATCATTTTGTGTTGGATAGTCCATTTATCGAGGAAGGCTTTAGGCTATACAACATTACGCTGCGACCATTAGAAGCGAAGCATCAGTGAAAAATATTGCAAAAACGGGGAAATTATTAATATTTGAAGGCTTCTGTTGCTAAGCTACCCAAATCTATACTAATATTATAAAGCTGTAGAGTTTGATTGTTTGTTTGTTTGTTTGATCACGCGGGCGGAGCCGCGAGCAAAAGCTAGTATTATAATAACTTACTCACGTACCACAAATATATCTAAAAAAAAATTAAGCAACATAATTATGAATACATTTATAACAGTTTAAATAACAGCAGCCTCCGTGACACGATGGGCGAATAGCTGGCTGCGAAACGAGAGGCCGTGGAATTGATTCCCGCCTCCCGCACAAATGTTTGCTTGATCCACGAATATTTGTTACGTGCTGTGGGACAGCATGCCCCTCGTAGTCTCTGATACCCACAATACAGATTTTATCTAGTGTGGAGTCACTATATTTGTGACTGTTGGGTGTGTTGTTATTATTATAATTTTGTCTCACAATATTGCGTTACATAAATCTCAGTAATACAATACATCATCTCAGTAGCTATCCAATTATTAAAATAATATTTTACACCGTTCTTATTAGTCATTGATTGAAATCATTGGATAGGAATTGCTCAATTTAATTGTAGCTTTTTTATGACTTGGTTTTGTTAAAAAATATTGGAACGAAGTTCCTTACGGCAGGCTTGGAGGGGATAGGGATTTCGCTGCGTGACCGAACTGAAAAAAATGTGATAGTAAAACCGTAAGAAATATGCGTGGAAAAAATGCGTGGAAAAAATGCGTGGAATAAAACCGTTAAATGAGACTTTTTTTAAACTTAATTTGATATCTAGCACACAAAGTTAAAGTCGAAATTCCGTTAATAAAACAGATAGATAACTTATGACATTTGGAAATGTAGACGCGGTTTGAAATTTGAATTTAATTTTTGATTATAGAACACGGCCGTCCACCGTTTAGTAGCCAGTCTAAGTCTAAATTAATAAGTTTTTATTTATAATTACATAAGTTGATAAAAAATGCTATACAATAGCTTTACCGCGGCAGTCTCCGAGTGCTACACGTCTTTTTTTTATTTCTATTTTTCTATTCTATTTCTATGTAATTTTATGTTGTCAAACAAAAATAAAGAGACATATTTTGTTATTTTAGTTGATAATTTGTATTTTTTACAATTTGTGTCGATTCTACATTAGCCGAAGGAACTTCGTTCCTACCTGGTGTCCCACGACACACACCAATTTTTTTTTTTTATATTTTCAGTGATAGAATCGAAAAAACATCAAACTTAAATACGTTCAACTTTAATCTATACTTTTGAATTAAGTAACCGGCATTAAAAATGGATCACTGTGTGACAAGTTAAGCATGATTATAAATTGATAAAAAAGGACATGTCGTATTGAGAAACCCTCTGTTCTGCTACAGTTAAAAACTTAACACAATTTCCCTTACGAAAACTAAATCCCGATCGACGCCTTCACATTTTAAAGCCATTCCACTGAGACAAAAGGCTCAAATAACAAGGCAGCAAGTGCCCCCTGGAATATAAAACATCTTTTAAAGACACAATGGATCCACCGTATTCAAGTTTTAATAAGTTTTCAACATTCACTCCCAGCACGATTTATTCCCCGCTGCGGGACGCTAAGTATCGGTGGCTGAAGACATTAGTTCTTTAATGGCTCACGTAAGTTTAACGAAGGTTGTCATCTTGTGCTAATTTTATGGTATACCCAGCTTTATGACCGTGACGTTGGTGTGATGAATATACTGTTATAACACACCTGGTCTCGTGAATTTGGGAATATTACATTTTAGAACTTTATTTAGTCTACTAGCAGATTCGGCCACGCGTTGCTGTGGCTAAGGTATATGTTAAATTATATTGTAGTGAACTATTCAATACTCTATGCGCCATCTATTGGATACTTACTCCATCCAGCCGATAAATTACCTTATACCGCCATCTGTTAGGATCTTGTGAAACTCACAGATAATAATTATAACTCTTTGTCTTATAATAAACAAATAATTTGCGATAAAAAATATTGCGACTATAAATAGAGATATAAACTATTCTATCTCTCGGCGGATAAAAATTTTGCAAAAGTTTGATTAAAATCAGTTCAGTAGTTTAGGAGTTCATCGCGGACAAACAACGTGACACGAATTTTTTATATATAAAGATCGGTAGCGAACATAATTTGTTTTAGTTCTGGTTTTGATTAGACCAAAAAGGCCACAGGCTCAGCATCAATCAAGTAAAATAATATACTTGGCGCTGGTATTCTGCCAGGACCTTGTCTTGAACTTGAACTTGAACAGAGTCTTGAACTTGGCTGACACACTGTCGTGTATTCAGATTAAGGTGTAATTTAGCGCCGAACTGTATTAGGTATTAATAGTGTAAAAAGTTATTAAGTGGAATTTTTGAGGTTGGCCGTGTTACTGAATATAAAATGAGTATTCTGTAAGAAAAATAAATTTTAGATACAATATTGGGATCGAGCAGTCTGAGCATAAAAGGAATTTGTGAAAACCGATCTCGCATAAAATATTTAGATTCAGTCCATCCCGTGACCACGAAGTCTGAAAAGCTTTCGAAACGAGGGGATCAAAATTAATAAAAACCGCGACAGAATCCGTTTAAATTAGTTTTATATCAATATTTAGTTTTTTCCGGAATCATATATTATAAGTCACGCACAAACTACGGTGTAAATTTAATGAAGTTAATATAGTCTCAAAATTAATACTTTAATTTAGATACTTAGATCATTTGAATCATCAAAATTTAATAGATAGAATCGGCGATACCGCTGAAATGCAGCAATTCTCTGACATTTCCAAATGCATTTCGTGTTTATCTTCCAAGTTTAATAGTTAATATTTTAGCTACAAAGCATATTTTATTTGTCGTAAAAGTACATGTGTATATTTTTGGTGCACCAAGTCGTAAAAATACATATAAAGGTACCAAATTTTCTTAGGTTATATACGTTTCTACTGATTTTAAATTGGATGCAGCAGTCCATTCTATTTGGGTTGATTTATTTACTAACTTATTTTATCGCAAACTGGTTTTGCTTGGCTTCACAAGTAAACTGAAGTAATAAAATCCATAATATATACTTTGCAACTCACTTCCAAAAATTCCTTTCATTACGATGTCTAAAATATAAAATGAGCACCCTTCCAAATTTCAAAGTTCTATCAACAATTTGGGCTAGGGGAAAATGAGTCAGTCAATACTTTGCCTTCAATGTATAGCAGACCGGTAAATGAACTAGAAACTAACTACCGTGCATGAACAACCATAATTTGAGTAATAGAGCCACGCTGTAGACAGTTTTGTCTACAGCATGAATGGGTCGGATCGACCGGTCGTTACCACTGTCTCACAAAAAACCGACGTAAAATTGCGTGTTTTTGCTGCGTTTCGTATAGTGAGTAGCTGGAAGCCCAAATCGCCTTCCTCTTACCAATCCCTTGTCTTTGATTCTTATAGTATTGTTGGCGTACTTACCATCAGGTGACCCACTTATTCGTTTGCAGGCCTATACTATAACAACTCGTTACCAACCATTATGTATGGATTTTTATTTATTTTTATATTTCTAATGCCGTAATCCTACTTGATAAAATGAGCCACTGTGGCAAATTTTTCACCACATTGTGTTCACTGGTCTTTAACCAATCTCATAATTTCATGTACCTATAATTTTCTTTTACTAATAGGTAGTAAACGTTTACTGTGAACTCAGAATTTATGAGATTATTTCCTTGTTCACACAATCATTAGCTTTATATTCGACGAACGTAATTTTCTCGAAATTGGATTTCTGCCCTTAAGGCTCAATTACAAGCACCAATCAATCATAATACGACGTACATGCCAAGTTTTGACGTCACTCCTTTGTCTATCCTTCAGGGAATACATGCGTGACGATATGACACATTATTCACACGCAATGTCAGTTCTTTCACAGAATAAAAAATCTAAAACCCAACTACTAAAATATTCTATGAAATATTCATACAAACATGTCAATCTAAAATTCCATGTCACATTCAAAACTAGAATATTATGCATGTTTGGTAAAAACGACGCAATAATATGTCGGCGTGTTATTGGAGGGAGCCATTTCACCGAAATGTCGTAGCGCATACTTAATTAGATGATAAAATGGCACGAGGTAATACGCAGAGACCGTAGACACACAAACCTAGCAGACGCTACATGATACTTTTGGCCATACTTAACAAATGATGGTACAGTTTGTATCTAAATATGACAATTATTCTTGCCGCCAAGCGACAGTGTTTAAGCATTGTTGTGTTTCGGTTTAAAACATATTGCAGCCAGTGAAATTACTGGGTATAATGAGACTTAACATCTTATATCTCGGGGTGACAAGCGCAGTTCAGTGCCATACAGTGCTTTGTAATTCAAAGATCTGTGTGGTGTCGCTTCTGTTTATGGGCAGGCGTGGCGCTTACCATTAAGGAAGGGCCTCGCTCGTCTCGTCATTTACCCCATTAAAAAAAAAAGATTACGTTTTCAATAAAAACTTTTGAAATTAGTATGAATTAATCTTGTGGCGTCTTCAGGTTTATTAGTCTCTGAGTAAAGGCTTGTCATCCCGCAGGCACGAGGGATTACGTTCATTCTAACACACGGCTGCATAGAACATCAAACAACGTTTGATTCAGCAGCGATTCGTTACAGGATTGTGCTGAAAGCGCTGTTATGAATTCACTGAAATGTGGGATAAACATTAATCTTATGATATATGTGGTATAAATTGAAGATTAGGACTTATTGCCGTACTCAAATATGTCTAAGATTCATGATAATTGTAAATTAATCATTTTTTATAATCAAATTGACAGCCTCCGTAGCGCAGTGGGCGAGTAGCCGGCTGTGAAGTGAGAGGCCGCGGGTTGGATCCCCGCACCAAAACAAACATTTGTGCCGTACACAAATATTAGTTTACGGGTCTGGGTGTTGTGAGACCAAAAGTCTCTAGTAGTTCCTGGTACCTATTACACAAGACTCGTATCTTATTGTGGGGTCAGGACTATGTGTGTGACTGTTGGGAGTATTTGGGTGTATTTATTAAATAATTTTCGAGTGGTAAAGCCACGTTGTAGACAATTTTGTTTACAGCATGAATGGACGGTCTCGACCGGATCGTTAACACTGTCTCACAGGAAACCAACGTCTAGTAGCGGCTTGCTGTTGCATTTCGTACGGTAAGTGAGATATCCAAAGGCCCAATTCGCGCTGCTCTACCCAATCCCTGATTATCCCTTTCCTTTAAGGTCGACAACCCATGATTCTTCTGATATGGGCGTACATGGCCGATGGAGATAGCTTACCAACAACTGACCCACTTGCTCGTTCGTCAGCCTATGCTAAAAAAACACATCATTTTGCTTACACTGCTACATGGCAGTAGAAATAGACAAAGTAGTGGTAGCTACCCAAACGGCATCTTGCGTACGAGGGACCAACCTACCTACCTATTGTTATTTAAAACTTAGGGCCCTAACAAAGGGTCCCCTCCCAAAAGGCCTATCAATAACACTGACTTATTTTCGTAACAAACTAAAAGGAATCCTTTGTAAACAACGCTTCATAATTTTGCTCCTCGGGTTTATTGGTTTTGCTGACTTATAGACTCTAGTTTGGCGAATAAAGGAAAGTATTTTTTTCGTATACATTTGCCGATCACTGATAGGAGCTTTATTATAACTTTTTGTATTGAACTGTAAATGTTTTTATACAGTACTAGCTTCTCCTCGCGGTTTCGCCCGCGTTATCTGCTTTTTCGGGATAAAAAGTAGCCTATGTTAATCAGTGATAATGTAGGATTCTAATGGTGAATTTTTTTTTGAAATCGATCCAGTAGCTTTTAAGTTTATTCGTTACATTCAAAAATATAAATCTTTCGTCTTTATAATATTAGTGTAGATGGTAGATATAACCACCGCTTTGTCTGTTTCAGCCGCCAAGCAACAGTGTGTAAGCACTGTTGTGTTTCGGTTTAAAGGACATTGAAGCCAGTGAAATTACGGGGCATTATGAGACTTAACACAGAGCGCAGTTCAGTGTCATGCAGTGCTTTGTAATTCAAAATTTTGTGTGGTATTGTTTCTGTTTATGAGCAGTCGCTTACTATCAGGCGAGTGACTTGCTCGTCTCGTCATTCAATTAAATAAAAAAACATTATATATAAATATATATATATTATGTACGGTGGTCGATATCCTGGCGGATATGAATATCCTATTACCAGCAAGTACCTCACATTCACATTACATTATTCACATTGGTTCATTCTTATGCAATACGATTCTACATATACGTATACTTATGAGGCAGACAAAAGGAACATATACATATAATATTATGTCATCCTTTTTCTATCCTTTATCTTTTCTATCCTTATATCCTTTTCCTAGAAGTTATATATAATAGAGTTCATTGGACGTATTAAATGAATATCATAACGGTTATAACAAAGATCTGAAATTTAATTAAATAATTTGTGAGCTGCTTAAGTACTTTGAGAACTTATCATCGTTGGTAATTAATTGTCGAAAACTAATTTAGGTTTCTCACAACTTAATTGATAGAATTGTATAAAGAATGTATCGTCGGGGATAGTGCAAATCCGCGTATCTAGCATTGGATAATTCCGCGTATCTGACAAATGTAGCCAATTTTGAATTTTGCGGGCAATTCACATTTATTTAATTAATCTAACGGATAATCTACATTAAGAATACATAGAACCCATCAATTATTACTCTCTATGTAAAAATGAGTCCAATTGCCCTTAAAATAAGAAAATATAAAAATTTTTAACCTTCCCATGTAACATTTGATCTAATGCAGATACGCGGAATTATCCAATGCTAGATACGCGGATTTGCACTATCCCCGACGGTATGTTATTTATTTGAGGGTTACACACTGAGTTTACAATGGTAAATTACATTAATTGTTAAGCTATAAATGTTTATACAAGACAACAGACAGGGACGATAACAAAAGCCACAAATGCCTTCAACTATGCCCAGAAGGTTAAGTGGAAATGGGTAGGACCCAGGCTCTCGGATCAGAGATAGACCCTCAAAAAGAAGGGCGAAACCGCTAACACGATGGGAAGACAAAATTAAAAGAATTGCAGACCCAAATTGGTGCCAAAAACCCCAAAATAGGGAAATTTGGACATCCTTGGAGGAGGCCTTTACCCAACCGGTTCTTGATTTAGATTTAAGTAACTTAAGAAGTAGGTTAGCATTATATAATTACTAAGAACAAATAAAGGAATAAAGAAACTCTAGAACTAGTAACCACAGCATATGCCAAGTACAATACACGATACATTACATAAACATTTGATTTGTATTCAATCGCCAGTCTTCTCTGAAGTGAAAAAAATATTAGTTACTTAAAAAAGTATAGATTTAGAAGTATACACGCAATCACGCTGTAATCTCAGAAAGGGTAGGCAGAGGTGTAACCAGTACACCCACATTTTTCCGAGCGTATTTCTGTCCCATGATGTGATAGGGGGCGAGTTTATCGCCATACTGAGCACATATTTCCCAATCAACTCATCAATCAATCATTCACCCTGGAATTTGAGCCCCGGTTCTCACGGTTGTTTAGTCTAAGTACTAGACCAATAAGGGGCCTCTTTTTTACCGGTGGTTATACTAAAATAAACATTTTCATAACGTTAATGAGTTCCATAGTTAATTTAACCGAATAAATGATAATATTATTTCGTCGCGACAGTGCCAATTAAATTTCATCGTGCCACAGTTTGATTAGAATGGTTAATTGTTAGTTTAGGATACGTGCAATTACCATTTCGTGGCCAAATTATAATGTCGTAAATATTCATGGGTTGCAAATTTGAATGAGTCATGTTATACAATCTAATTGGCCACTTTTTATGGGATATTTGATGTTAAACATATACATATTTGTGCCGCCAAACAACAGTGTGTAAGCACTGTTGTGTTTCGGTTTGAAGGACATTGAAGCCAGTGAAGTTACTGGGCATTATGAGACTTAATATCTTATGCCTCGGGGTGATGATCGCAGTTCAGTGCCATTCAGTGCTTTGTAATTCAATATGTGTGGTATTACTTCTGTTTATGGGCAGACGTGGCGCTTACCATCAGGCGAGCGCCTGGCTTGTCTCATCATTCAATTAAGTAAAAAAAACATACGCACTCAAGACTGTAATCCCCGAAGAGGTAGGCAAACGTGTAACCAGTTCTCCCACATTTCGCCAAAACTGATTTTTTTTGGTGATTCTTCTCAGACTAAGGGGCATTTCCGAAGCACCGGTAGAGATATTTCAATAAAAATTTAACTATTATTCACGTGTAAAAGACTTTGTGGCCTACTTGCAAAATAATATTTATGAGTGTTAGAGCCACGCTGTAGACAGTTTGTCTACAGCATGATTGGGCCGGCTCAACCGGGTTATTACCACTGTCTCACAGAAAACCGACGTAAAGTAGCGGCTTGCTGCTGCGTTTCTTACGGTGAGTTAGATATCCGGAGGCCCAAATACCCCTCCCCTTCCCAATTCCTAATTATCCCTTTCCTTTAAGGTCGGCAACGCGCCCATAATTCTTCTGATATTGTGGGCATACATGGGCGGTGGAGATCACTTACTTTACTTACGTTGCGGTGACCCACTTGCTCGTTTGCTATAAAAAAAAGTTATGATTTAGATTTTTGTATTTCCGTCCCATGATGTGATAGGGAACGAGCCCATCGCCATACCGGGCATATTTCCAAAGTTCGGGCTGATAGAATAGCCTAAAGTTGGATCCACTTAAATTTAAAGGAGAAACTCTACCCCTAGTGAAATCGGGGGTGGAAAACTTTAACCCTTCTGGGCAGAAATGCACCCAGACGAGAAACAAATATGTGAGTCAGTGCGAAAATCGAAACCACGCCCTCACGCTTCACTCGCGCTGGAAAATAACTAATTATGAGTTGATGCTATTACAATATAATGATCTAAATTGGTTATTTTTCGTTATTAATAGTAGAGCCACGCTATAGACAATTTTGTCTACAGCATGAATGGGCCAGCTCTGCCGGGTCGTGACCACTGTCTCACAGAAAACCAACATAAAGTAGCGGCTTACTGCTGCGTTTCGTACGGTGAGTGACATATCCGGAGGCCCAAATCCCTCCCCTTCCCGATCCCTTCTCTTTAAGGGGTTATATACAGTTAGAAGGCCGAAAAAAAGCGAATTTTCCAGATTTTTTTCTGAGAAAACTTTTATACTTATTGATCTAAAAATTTGTACACATATTATGGTATCTTTTAACTGTATTTTAGGACTTAGTATTAATAAAAATATTTATTTGGAAAGGAGCTACAGCTGATCTCCGGAAGCTCCTCTCAAAAAAGACGTTTTGCGGTGACCACTATATCTCTGAACTGGATCCTTTGAAATTAAAAAACCAAACAGATTTCGTTAAAGTAATGTTAAATCTAGTAATTAATCGAAGGAATAAGCAAAATATTTTTTTTTGGCAAAATGGCGGCTTCTCAAAAAAAAATATCGATATTTGACCAAAATTTCGACCATAAATTGCTTATTAAAATAAATATATTTATCTGTGAGAAAAAATCTTCGATTAATTACTAAAGAATATATTTAAGAAGCTCGTGTTAAAATTTGAGACTAATCGGTTTAGCCGTTTTCGAGTAATGTTGGTCACCGACTTTGAAAACACCATTTTGAGAAAAACGCGTTTAAAGTCTGAATAGCACTAAATATTTTCCAGTTTGGGGAGAGAAAAATAAAAATGTACCTTTCAGCTATAAAAAAAACAATAACACACTGTTTCTTTACGCATCTAAATACATTAGAAGAGAACATTTACAATAGGCAGGTGCATAAAAGGGACAGTGTAAGGAACAGGTAAGTGCTTTGAAGCTTTGGTAAGTTTTCAAGCACTTTGAAACGCTTTGCGTGTAATTTCGAAAATATTCACCGGAACGATATGAAATTTTCTGTGTGTATTCTTAAACACATGTACATTAAGAAAATAAAATAAAAAAAAATCAATTTTTTGAAATTTCTAACTGTATATAACCCCTTAAGGTCGGTTTATAGGCGTGTCTATGATTTATTTAGTATTGTAGGTGTACATGAGCGGTGAAGATCGCTTACCATCAGGCGACTCTGTTGTTCGTTTGCCGGTCTCTCTCTCTTTCTTGTTGTTTGCTGGTCTATGCTATATTTAAAAAAAAAACTATAGTTTTTTGCATTTTTTTTTTTGAGAATAAAATTGGTGTCCAAAGTATTTTAGTAGCCCGAAATTATCTATAAGTAGAAAAGCCTTCTTATTAATCAAAATGAAGTTTTACATAATATTTGTCTTCGTATAAATTATGGAAGTAGGTCAACAAAATATTCGCAAACCTTGAATGTAAAGCATTTATTGGGTATTGAAAAATACTGAAGGAAGCATTATTTCCTCGTCAATTTTAATATTATATAGTCCTTTAATATTCAAATCATAGGGAAAATGAGTAGATTAGATTAAGTTGGCGTTGTAAATATAAATTTGATTCAGTATCGAGGAGAAAATCACGGATAAACTTACATAAATATTGAATATAGAACTTTTCATTAGTCAGTTCAATTTACTGAAAATATACGTTATTATTTTTATTTCTGATTTTTATTTGGTATTTTTGTGTAAAGTGAATTTCTGAAAATGAACAATCTTTAATACATACATTTTTTATAGCATTGGCCGGCAAACGAGCAAGTGGATAACCTGATTGTAAGTGATCTCCATCGCTGATGTACGCCCACAATACCAGAAGAATCATGGGTGCGTTGCCGACTTTAAAGGAAAGGGATTATTAGAGTTTGGGAAGGGGAGCGGGATTTGGGCCTCCGGATATCTTACTTACCGTACGGAACGCAAACCGCTACTTTACGTCGGTTTTCAATGAGACAGTGGTAACCACCCGGTCGAGCCGGCCCATTTAAGCTGTAAACAAAACTGTCTGGTTCTACCACAATACCGGCTCTACTACCGACTACCGGCTCGGAAAGATAGTCATAGATGGTAAAAAGAGCCGGCGACAGAAAAACCCACCCGTAACAATGCTAAGAATACACAAACATTTTAACCCGATACACTTCGCGGATATAAATCACAATATTTGCAGTCAATTGGTTATTAAGATTAACACTGTACTTAAATGACCCTAGTTTGCCATAGTTTTAGCAATTTCCTACTGTTACGACTCGCGGACGGAACTAGACTAGACATGACTAGACTACTTTTTAAATGGCAAGACACCGTCTTATATAGCGGGATTTTGATCCTCTCCCTACTACGAAAAAGGAATTACTAAAGTCAAATAACACATTAAAATCGATGTAAAGCCAAATCAGCAACATATTTAAATTATTACACAAAACGGTAAAACATTCTAATTCTCCAATATTCATTAAACGATGGTCAAATTAATTGCTTATTTTATTACAATTATCTCACATATTTATTACGTGTCGGTTGTCAAATCAGTGTCTTATTTTGGCCATTCTGTAGAATATCGTTATTTAAATAGGTCAATTCAGTGTCCGTACTCTTCATGCTCCGACATATACAATATTTTTTAATTTTAACCTCTCTGACCTAAATTAATAACGTGTCGTTGAACTAAAAATTTAATTTAATCGAATTACGTATCGACTTTGAATATATTTGAACCGTCACCTTCGTGGTTGTATTGTATCACATTTGCCTGTATTGCCCTCATTAACTAACTATGATAATTCATTGAAAGGCCATTAAAGCTTAATCGTTTAAGTTGGCTAAGTCTAATCTTATTGAACATGCCTGATACCTTCCACCTCGGTTACCCTTGAGCGAATTTCGTAAGAAAATGAGATGGATATAAAATCATTACTGTCCGAACACTGTGGTGATATTAAACAGTATAAAATTGAAATTGGTTTTTGAGTTGTTATCACTGTCTCACAGAAAACCGACGTAAAGTAGCAGCTTGCTGCTACGTTTCATACGATGAAAGCGATATTTGAAGGCCCAAATTACCCTCCCCTTCCCATTCTTTTAATTATCCCTTTTCTATATCTTGCTGGATCGGATTCATATCCGCCCGGACAGCGACCACCGTACACATGGTGTTAAAACCTGCCATAGTGATCCACACGCTTTGTATGGATCGCGTTCCAGGATCAGCCAGTGTATATCTGGTTCTCCTGAGGTGCTTGTGACATGACTTGATGGTTGATTGGGGCGGGTATAGTTCTTGTATCCCTGTGCCTGCATCGTTCATCCTGTCTCAGGCCCATCGATTTGCTTCTTCCCTCTCCGGAGAGGGACGAAGCATTTATTCAAGCCGGCATGACTCTGGTGACCACCGCTAAACTCATTATTTGTTGGTGGTCGCTGGTTTTTTGGTTGCACTACGCTTACCATCAGGTGTATACCATCTATCAGAAATTATCAACAATTATTTTAATAATTTCAGGCATATGGGTAAATAACATAGCATCATCAATAATACGTTAGAAAATTACAGTTATATCAGTATATTTTTATTATGGTATAGTGTTACGTCGCTATGAATTTTATGGGGGTCGATAGAGACCATAGGCATTACAGAAACGTCACGTGTTTTAGACTACAACCGGATCCAAGGCGACCCAGCCCGAGAAGATCTGGTGAACTTACTTTAACACTTCCTATCGCCATCATCACCATCATCATCAGCAGCCACAAGACGTCCACTGCTGAACATAGGCCTCCCCCAAAGATTTCCAGACCGACCTGTTGGAAGCGGCCTGCATCCAGCGTCTTCCTGCGATCTTTATCAGGTCGTCTGTCCACCTTGCCACCAGGCACAATTCCAGACTCCCGACTGATACCGAGCATTTCGTTATAGAAAATCCAACATCACTTTTACGCGAACAGGGCATAGAACCCGAGACCTAAGCACGGCAGTTCTACCGAGGCAGTCAATGCTAGAAATATAAAAAATGTATTACCCAAAAACTGCAACATATTGCGTTTAACCCTATAAGGACTTTAAATAACCGTAAATCACCAGGACTAGATACATTACTTGGTGAATAGGTAATTTTGAACCACATTCGAGACGATGCGTTGGAATATTAACCACCGACGCAAAAAGGTGGTACAAGGTGGTAGGTCCCTCGTATGCGAAGTCAGTGGAATTACGGGGCATTATGAGATTTAACATCTTATGTCTCAAGGTGACGAGTGCAGTTCAGTGCCATGCAGTGCTTTTAATTCAAAGTTTCGTCTCGTCATTCATCAAATAAAATTTAAAAGATTCTCAGCGTCAGTATGCCACCAAACCAAAGGTGTCAAATAAGTTATCGTGACACAAACGCGTGTGACGTATTGAAATTGTTCAACAACAGCTAAATTATTAATATCAAGGCGTCAACACGTAATGGTGGCACTTAAAATCTATTTAGTTTCACATTACGCACCTGAAACGTGTGTTATACATAATAATGTACCTACACAAATATTTGTTCCTTAAATAAGCACCTGTTTCACTACCTCTTGAGTAAATGCTACTTACCTTAATATATGTACAGTGAAACCTAGATAAGTGGGCTCTAGATATGTGAGACACCTATGTTATTGATAATTACAATGAGATCCCGTACGGTCCCGACGTCTGCTGGTGGTAGGCTATTCATATCTTAAAACCTGCCATAGCGATCCACACGCCTTGTGTGAATTGAGTTGCAGGATAAGTCAGTGTATATTTCTCACAGAAAACCGACGTAAAGTAGCGGCTTGCTGCTGCGTTTCGTACGGTGAGTGAGATATCCGGAAGTCCAAATCCTCTCGCCTTCCCAATCCCTAATTATCCCTTTCCTTTAAGGTCGGAAACGCGCCCATGATTCTTCTGGTGTGGGCGTACATTGGCGGTGGAGATCACTTACCATCAGGTGTCCCACTTGCTCGTTTGCCGGCCTATGCTATAAAAAAAAATGTCCGATTCTCCCGAGGGGCTTGCGACATGAATTGATTATTAGCTGGGGCGGGTATAGGGGTACATCCTTGTATTCCTGTGCCTGTTTCGGTCATCCGCCTGTCCTGTCGCAGGCCCCTCGAATTGCTTGTTCCGTCTTCGGAGTATGAAAAAGCATTTATACAGGCCGGCTGATGATGCTACCACCGATGAACTCATTGTTTGTCAGTGTTCGCAAATGTTTTTGGTTTGGACTGCGCTTACCATTAGGTGTAGTGTAGTCACTTTGCTAAGCTTGGATAAAAAAATAGCTAAACATTTATCTCAGTCATAGCTAAGAAAGGTTGGAAACAAAACCCTATCCAAATCGGTTCATTTGTTTAGATACTATAACGAATTTACGATGCTACAGAGATACTATATTACATACAAAACACACGAGCAAACAGACAGAATTTGCGGAGGTTAATGAATGAATGATTAAGTCAAAACTCATTTAAGTTTCCGAGAGACAAGGATATACATTATAGGGGAAATGTACCCTTTTCCCCACAAACCGTCGACGTCCACCATACTCCCTTATTAAGAATTCATGGCTATTACATGGATATCTTTTTGTTACTTTGTTGGGATGAAAATGGCAAATGAATCGATTGTTTGGATATTATGTAGCGTAAATACTATACAGAGGAATTTTTGGCATTATCTCTTTGATGTCGCTACCGAGACGGGAGACCGTACCGGTCTCCCGTCCCGTCTTGGATATTCCAAATTTCAAAATTCGAAAATGGAATTCGTACATATATTCGTTTCTTTAAATCATATATTCAAAAATAAATACATATTTAAACTAATTTATTAATTCAATTTGTGCACAATACACAAACTCCGCATAGTTTTAATAAAGAAAGCGCTTTTAAACTGAGATACCCACTTAAGATTAGATACATTTTCATACAATAGAAATAATTAATCTCTGGCAACTAAATTCTATTGACATTAATTTATTTTAAATTGTAACTACTATTTAAACAATAGTTGGAGAAATATTTACCTACTGAAAATATTTTCTAGAGATAGATTTTTGGTTGCGTCAGACACTCGCGTCAGTGATACATGTGGTGCAGAATTTTACAATTATTGAGATACTAGCTTTTGCTCGCGGCTCCGCCCGCGTGAACAGTATTTTCCGGGATAAAAGTAGCCTGTAACCGTCTCCAGGGTCCCATCTGTCTCTGTAGATAAATTCATCAAAATCGGTTCAGTGATTTTATTAAAAAAAATAAATTTCCTAAATTCCTGAAACACGTATTTATTTGTTTTACGGCAATAACCGAAATACAACATTTTGTTAATGTAACTTTCAAAATGACGGAATTTCATACATATTATCATCCCTTATTTTGACTCGTTTGGGGTGGAATTTTCTAAAATAATTTCTTAGTGGGTGCGTACATAACAAAATGAATATACAGTCCGAATTTCATGCTTGTAGCCTTGATAGTTTACGCTCGGCGATGATGAATCAGTCAGTCAGTCAGGACATGTTATTTTATAAGTATAGATCTTTGATGGAGTTTTCTTATTAGCCTTAGAAGAATGGTTACCGTCATTAAATCAGCTAGATTGAGGATTAGAAACGTAAAAAAATATCGATTTTTATCAAGAAGCAATATGTTAGCCACGCACTACAAATTGACTACACTGGACCTGCTGTTAAGTTTTTTTTTTATTTTATTGAATAACGAGACGAGCAAGGCGCTCGCCTGATGGTAAATCACCTGCCCAAAAACAGAAGCAACACCACACCGAGCTTTGAATTACAAAGCACTGCATGGCGCTGAACTGCGCTCGTCACCCCGAGACATAAGTTGTTAAATCTCACAATGCCCAGTAATTTCACTGGCTTCAATGTCCTTCAAACTGAAACACACAAGTGCTTTTTTTTTACTAGCCCTGTATCATAAATTTCCCATTGCCGGGCACGGGCTTCCTCTACTGAATGAGAGGGTGGTAATGCGGGTTGGCAGACTTCACATACCTTCGAAAAATCTTATCGAGTTCTCAGGTATGCAGGGTTCCTCACGATGTTTCCTTCGCCGTTTAAGCAAGCGATAACTAACAATGAATATACACATAACTTAGAAAAGTCAGAGTATGCTCTTGGGGCTGGTTTCGAACCTACGACTTTCGTCTCGACAGTCCGTACCACTCCCCGCTGAGTTATTGCTGCTTACACACACTATTTTAAACCAAACAACAAACCTATCAAGAACACAGCCAACCTCTAGGCATAAACAGTAGCAGTTCCGACTCATCTAATTTGCATACCGTACAATCACTTAATGCCTCTGTAAAATGGATCCCGCGAGGTATTATATTGTTTTGAATATATCAATACATTAATTGTTTATTGGATAATAATTCAACGTTGTACTAATATTTGTGGAGTCTCTCTCTCTCTATCTCTATCTCTTTTTCTCTATCTTCTTGTATATGCGTCTCACGTGGTTATGGATTAAGCTTTTTTTTATCCGAGCACGGCAAAGTGACTGCACTACACCTGATGGTAAGCGCAGAGCAGTCCAAAAAACCAGCAACCACCGATAAAAAATGAGTTTATTGGTGGTCACCAGAACCATGCCGGCTTGTATAAATGCTTCTTCCCTCTTCGGAGAGGGAAAAAGCATCGAGGTTCGAGGGACCTGCGACAGGACAGGCGGATGACCGATGCAGATACAAGGATGTACCCTTGTACCCGCTCCAACCAACCATTAAGTCATGTCGCAAGCCCCTCGGAAGAACCGGATATACACTGGCTGACCCTGGAACGCGCCCTACACAAGGTGGGTCACTATGGCAGGTTTAAAACACCAGTGTACGGTGGTCGCTATCCGGCCGGATACGAATATCCTGCCACCAGCATGCCTTGGATCTGCCTCTGAATTTTTATCTATTAATATCGGTGTATTTTAAAACCCCGACAAAAAGCGGCAAAATTCGACCCCATTGTGTGTCTGTCAGTCTGTCTGTTTGTCTATGTATCTGTTTGTAGTATCGTACCACTTTTTTATGGTAGGTAGTTTTATCGAGCTGGGTCTAGGTTGCTTGAAAACAGTCGGTTCAACCGTTTCGAAATTACAGATTTTCTTTAATAGGTGTCGGGGATTTTATTTATCAGTTTTAGTTAAAGAAAGAATATCTAAAATGTTAATATAAATTAGGTATTTTTTATATTTGGCTTAATAATAAAACCAGCAGGTTGCCTGATGGTAAGCACCACGCCTGACCATAAACAGAATTAACACCACAGAAAATTTGCACTGCATGGCACTAGACTGCGTTCCTCACAAACATAAGTTTTTAAAACTAAAACAGTGCTTACACATTGCTGCTTGGCGACAGAAATAGACAAAGCTAAGATGTCTCCCGCTACGAGGGACATACTACTTAGCAAATTTTGTTTACTTATACCGATAGTTATGTATTATTAAAAGTTTCTCTTATGAAGATAATTCGTGATAAATAAATACAAAATAAGACACATCAAAAGAAATTCACACATAGTGTGAAAATATCAAAGTTTCACATGAACGGAGGATGATGAAATGTATTCAAGCAATAAATTCAAATCACACGCTTTTGTGAACGCCTCTCAAATATATAGAAATATGTTATCTGTATAAAAGTGGCTGTATAATTTTTGTGCCTACGCCTGAAATTAAAGCGAACGGGCCTCGGGCGAGAATATGATGAAATTTAAATATTTTGAAATTGGAATTTATTTATGTTAGAAATTCAATTTTTTTAAATTAGAATATTAACGTTTGCTGAATAGTAATATTTTTTTTTAATTAACGACATAACCTACACATTATTTTTATAAAAGATATGGTAGTTTTATATAAAATCAGCAATTAGTCAATAAATACAGAGACTTCCAAAAATGGCTTATTTTGCGGATAACTTTCAAACGGGCATTATGAAATATTAAAAAAGTAGCAACGTTAACATATTAATGTAGTTCTATTTTTCATTTACATAACATAAAATCTGTAATAGATATATCTTAACCTATACATCACATTTTGACAATCTTATTACTGCAAATACTAACTCATTAACATGTTTATACTCCGTGTATGACGTAAAATTACACCAGCGTCTAACTTTCCGTACTGTGCACGGAAATTTTCGCCTCTATAATTAACATGTCCATCAAACCGTCAAAGTAGTCTTACTTAATGCAAAGACTTACCATTTTCGCTCACCATTCAACGGGTAGAAGGATGCACCACCGAATCACAACACACAACATTTGTAGTGCGTCACTTGTCACTCGTTTCTCACCACAACATACAAACACACACAAACACCGTGTTTTTTTTCAGGTTTTTTAAAACAACACGCCGCTACGGACGTAGACGGCGAACGGCTACGGTTCCGATACTGCCGCTACGGCGAGCCGAACTCGCCCGAAGTTCGACGGATTCAGCCGAACACGCTCGGGCGCTCGGGCGAATTTCGCTCAGTCTTTCATATTTTATATCGGTCGGGGAGAAGCGGAATTACGGAGTTTGCTCGTGTAGGTTTTTATAGCGTAACGGAACCGGCTGGCATTCTATTTTCAAAAGGTATTTTTTTCGAGTCGTCAGCGGAAACTGAAGTTTTTAATTTTTTCGACGGTTCACACAACTGCCTGTATCATGTATCCAGTTGATTGTAAACGTACTGGTTACATTCTGTTTGGTCATGTCTCACTTTCACTAGGTGGCAGGTCTCTTGTTTGCGAGAGGCCGTCTGGGTTAGTACCAATGCTTTGATTTTCCTGCCACCAAGCAGTAGCACTGCACTGTTGTGATTCCGTCTCAAAGACCTTGAAGCTAGTTAAATTACTAGGTATTATGGGACTTCACAACTTATATCTTAAAGATATACTGTTAAATTAAAATTCAAACTCAAATCATTTATTCTGTAAATTGGATCATAAATATCACTTTATAATATTTATCTTTTATCGGCATTTCGTGGCTAGCCATGAGAAGAAATGCCGAAACAAACTCATGGGTTATGGCCTCTTTTCATTAGTTGGTACATTCTATAAAAATCAGATGCAGTATTTATATATAAATATATGGTGACCACTGAGACTCAGTGCTGGGGTTCGCGCTACAGCACAGAAATATGCTGAGTGGTCATCTGTCACAGCCATGACATGCAACCGCGTAATCTTTAGATAATCTTCTTTTTTCATATTGATTTGTACGTGCATAATTAGGTATTTATGTATGCCGTTGTCCGTAACTAATAAATTGTTTTTCTCTCTTTCTGTATTTGAATTAAAACTAAGCATCGAATGACATTTGCCAAAAGAGAGCCCGGAGAACCGATTCTAATCATTCAATGTCTGTCATTCGTGTTTTTGACGAGGAGCTTTTTCCTTGAATGTTTTCGGATTTCCTCAGATTAGTTTTGGAATTATCTTGGAATTCTCGATATCTCATATAGTTTACTTTGTGTTATAAAAGTCTTTGAGTTAATACAGTCGGATTGTGCCATAAACACCTTGAAAGTAAAAGTCGGAAACTACAATAATTAGTATTATCCTTTTTGGATTTTCGTACTGCTAATGCGCCAACAGAATGGTGTTACAAAGCATATGTCATCTCTCTGTCGATCCTACATTTAAATTACTCAATATTTTAAAGCGTATAAGCAATCTATTCAACCTTTTACAGAGTATTTATTACTAGTGTTCTTGTAGTACTCGGAATTCCACCTCTATAATCATAATCTTAAATGATAAAGCTATGGTTAACAAATTTGTCTACAGCATAAATGGGCCGCGTTGACCGAGTTACCGCTATGTCACAGAAAACTGCTGTTGCAGATTGCTGTTGCACTGGGTACGGTGAACAAGGTATCCGGAGGCCCAAATCCTTCTCTCTCTCCCAAGCTCTTAAGCCTTTCCTTTAAATTCGTATGATTCTTTGTGTATTGTGGATGTTCATTAGCGGTCAAGATCACTTACCATCAGTTGACACATTATCTCGATTGCCCGCCTCTCCTCCTCTCTTCTTCTACTCACTTTTATCCCACTCGCAGTGGGATCGGCGAAACTTGCTTTTTAACACATGTTACAGCAAGATTTGGCTTATATTTTTTTCGACCGTGCACCTGCCTCACTTCAACCACTTTAGGAGAGGGGGGAGAGAGAGAGTTTGTCGGTCTCGGCTATAAAAATATATAAAAAAATTGGCAGTCATAGGGGCTGGCGATAGAGGTGAAAACTTAACTTAAGTTCAGACTCACCGCCCGACTCCACCCGACTCCACTCCACTCCACTCCGCCCCACTCCACTCCACTCCAAAAAAGTTAAGTAAAAGTTTATCCCCTACCAAAAAGTTCTCAAAGCAGCTGAAGAAGTTTTCACTTCAATAAACAAACAAATATACTTTTTACTTGCTGACGAGTTGCGAGATTTGACATTCAGACATTGAGAACTAAAGTTAAATTACACCTTTAAGTGCATCTATAGATTTATATATCCATAGCACCTATAATATAAAACGTCTTATAATCCATCAAAAAGTAAAAACCACGTCCGTTTCCAACGCAACCGATTTTCAACAAATTGATACGCGTTTCGCACGTTGACGATAAATAACGCAATACAAAACCTCATGGAGCCAGGCGAAAAAAGCAACAAAAAGTTTCGGGTCATTATGCTTGAATGGCGTACGTTAAACATCGCAATTCATTCCAGAACATTCTGAATGAAAGCATTATTGCCTCGAACTGTCGCCAACCCCATATCTTAAGGTGCGTTTCGAAGCGTGCGACCGAGACAGTACACTGCGACTATTTCCATACAATTTCATACAAAGTCGTTTTGTCGCAATCGCTTCAAATCAAATCAAATCATTTATTTGTAAATGTAGGTAAACCTTTCACAACAGATGTCATAGTTAAATCTAAGTCCTCTACATTTTACTTAATAAAAGTATACAAATGAAGGAGAGAGCAGAGCAGAGCTTGTCTCGCGTCGCTGTCTCCCGTCTCAGTCGTGTACCTCAAAACGTGCTTTTAAACTGATGTGACGTAAGCGAAAGCTTACACCGTGATGGCATACCAAAGTTGAACGATTATACTGATTTCATTTCATTCAACTTTTTTCATATTTTTTTCTGATGTCTTCCATCATCTTGGAGTTGGGATTCAATTGGTTAGCATATTGTGCGCACGGAAAATTACACTTGGCATAGTTAAGTTATATATGAAAAACCAGTGCCTTTTTTCATTTGATTGAATGACGAGACCAACAAGGCGCTGATGGTAAGCGCCAGGCCTGCCTATAAACAAAAGCAACACCACACAGAACTTTGAATTACAAAACACTGCATGGCACTGAACTGAAGAAGCGTTTATACAGGCCGCAATGACTCTGGTGGCCACAGATAATCTCATTGTTTGTCAGTGGTCGCTAATTTTTTGGACTGTATTACGCTTTTAAATTTTAGCTTAGAAAACATTTTTTTTATTTTAAAATTGAGCGTGGGGTTACCTTATAAAAACATCCTTCGTATACTTATAAGACATTTGTTCAGATTGTAATGTGCAGGAAGGTTGCATAGAAAGAGCACGTCCGATCGCTAAATCTCGCTTTTATTGTTGATCAGAGAGCAATTAAAGCAACTTGGAAATTCTTGATGTTATTCAGGGTTACTTTTAACACACCAGCAACCTCGCAGGACTGGATAGCTGACTCCATAAGGAACAACTTTTGATTGATTCGATATGTTAAGATTTGCCTTGTAGTTTTTAGAACCGGCCGCCTGACTGACGACAACCCCTTTCGGGTAAAAATATACCCAGAATCGAAACAAATATTTAAACACATATTCATCTCGGTGCGAGAATCGAACCCACACCATCTCACTTTAGAGTCGGCTACTCGTCCACTTCGCCACGGAACCTGTCATAAATAATAGTTTTAGTAAATTTGATAAGTGCTTTGTAATTCAAAATTCCATGTGGTGCTGCAAGTATTTGTTAGAGGTGAGGTTCTTCATTCATGCTAATAAAAAGAAACTCAGAACGGCTATAAACTTTTTCGAGACCTCGACATCATGTACGTCGTCATTGTCATCATTTTTGAGAGCTGGTGGGTTCTACCTAGAGCGAGCCGAGCGAATTTCCGTCCCATGATGTAATAAGGGGCACGCCTATCGCCATACCGGGCATAATTCCAGACTCCAGGCCGATACTGAGCATTTCATGATAGAAAAACCCAATATCACTTTATCCGACCCAGGGATCGAACCCGAGACCTCAGCATAGCAGTCGTACCGCGTGCGCATTCAACCACGCCACCGAGGCAGTTGGTATTATTCATCTTCAGCCACAAGACGTCCACTGCTGAACATAGGCCTCTCCCAAAGATTTCCAGACCGACCTGTTGGAAGCGGCCTCCATCCAGCGACTTCCTGCGATATTTATCAGGTCGTCTGTCCACCTTGTAGGTGGACGTCCAACGCTGCGCTTGCCAGTACGTGGCCTCCATTCCAGAACCTTTCTGTCCCAGCGGTTATCGGTTCTGCGAGCTATGTGGCCTGCCCACTGCCACTTTAGTTTGCTAATCCGCTGAGCTATGTCGGTGACTTTCGTTCTTCTACGGATCTCCTCATTTCTGATTTGATCACGCAGAGAAACACCGAGCATAGCTCTCTCCATAGCTCGCTGAGTGACTGTGAGCCGTCTTATACGGCCTATATTTAGAGGCCACGTCTCAGTGCCGTATGTCATCACTGGTAACACACATTGATCGAAGACTTTAGTCTTCAGGCACTGAGGTATTTTGGACGAGAAGACCTTGCCAAGTTTCCCGAACGCTGCCCAGCCGAGCTGGATTCGACGATTGACCTCTCTCTCGAAGTTGGACCTGCCTAATTGGACTACTTGTCCTAGATAGACATATTCGTCGACAACTTCAAGAGATGAGCTTCCAACAGTAATCGGGGTGGGCACAACATGGACATTCGACATGACCTTCGTCTTGTCCATGTTCATTCTGAGGCCCACCCGTTGAGAAACTCTGTTGAGGTTTTCGAGTTTTTGTTGTACTCAGGTCTTCCAGCGATTCCGCAAGGACCACGATATCGTCGGCAAAGCGGAGGTGAGTCATGTACTCGCCATTTATGTTGATGCCGAATCCTTTCCAGTTCAAGAGCTTGAAGGCATCTTCCAGCGCGGCAGTGAAGAGTTTAGGAGTTGGTATTATTATTATTAACATATTTTTAAAGGTTACGTTTTGTTATTACTTTAGAATTTGTTATTACATAAGTTAAAAGCTCCATAGCATTTCGACTCGTAAAGACTCAAATAAGGAGCCAAAAGCTTCCGGACACGAAGGACCTTTGTACAAGTTTTACTTAACACAAATGGAAAGTATGAAAGAATCACAAAGTCTTCTTAAGAAATTGAAAGTACTATTCTATTGTGGTATTGAACGAACGCCGAACAAAATGTAGCTCCGCTGATTCTGAGAAGGTTTTTAATTACATTTTAAAAGTCGCGAGTGAATCGATTTTGGTTGCCAAGCGTGCTTCCTCTTAGGCTACATCATCGGCCACTATCCAGCGAGATAGTGGCCAAACGCAACTCTATTATGAATAAAAAAAAGGAAGGAAGGAAGTCTGTGTCAAATATGTAATTAATTTTATTATTGATGTTCAGTATATTAACAGTTTTTATTTAAAGAAATAAGATCCGTGGCGCAGTGTAGCCGGCTGTGAAGCGAGAGGTCACAGGTTCGATTCAAGTGTTTATGTGATCCTCAAATACTTGTTTCGGGTTTGGGTATTTTCTCCCCAGAGGGGTTGACGTTAGGCAAGCGGCCGGTTGTAAAAACTACAAGCCAAATCTTTCTGTAACATATGTTGAAAAGCATGTTATGCTGACCCCACTGCGAGTAGGATAAGGGCAGGTGGAAGAAGAATTGTTTTTAATTACTTATACAGTTTTATCTACAGCATGAATGGGTTAGATCGACCGGATGCCACTCTTTTACAGTATAAAAGCCTGAAGTAGTAACTTACTGTTGAATTTCCTATGATGAGTGAGATCATATCCGGGGGGCCAAATCCTCTCTTTCTAATCCTTTAATTATCCATTATTTTTTATTTTGTCGCATATTTTGGCAAACGAGCAAGTGGGTCACACGGTGGTAAGTGATCTCCACCGCCCATGTACGCTCATAATACTAGAACAATTACAAGCGCGTTGCCACCCTTACAGGGAAGGGATAAATTAGGAATTGGGAAGGTGATGCAGATATGGGCCTCCGGATATCTCACTCACCGTACGAAACGCAGTAACAAGCCGCTACTTTACGTCGGTTTTCTGTAAGACAGTGGTAACGACCCGGTTGAGCTGGCCCATTCGTGCTGTAGATAAAACTCCTACTCAAATTCTTCTTCGTTTTCGTTAATGTCGACAACGTCTCCACGATTCTTTAGGTTCTAAGGATGTTCATCAACGGTAGAAATCACGCATCAGGTGACCCACTTACTCGTTGCCTGTCCTTTGCTATAAAAAATAGAAAAAAAAACACTTCAACAAACAGAAAATTCCCATTTTTAAAACTCAGCAACAATCCCATAATATCAGATACATTTACCTGGAATTTTGTGTATTCATATGTGCTTTACGTCATTTACCTTCGCGAGGGTAAGAAAAAAACCGTCCACGTATTTCTCTACTCTTTTACCAAGGGCTCGGAATAACCGAAACATATTTCCTCATAAATTATAGGAATGTCTTGTACTTCGTTACGAAGGGACCTTATTTAATACAAAAATGTTTTCATTAATTGCGCCTGGATGTAATAAATTAATTTGGTGACGTTTTCTTAGCTTAATATAAGTATTTATAGCAGTTTATGTAAGGATCGTCGTCTGTTTGTCGGCTCTTATTTCGTGAAATTAATCTTGTTGCCTTAAATTATAAGGACCTATATCATTTCCTTTAAAATCTGCGTTTATTTGTTGCTGTTTCTTTTGAGATTCAGTGTTTTAATTAGCGTAAAATGTGAAGTTTTCTTCTGGCTATCTAAAATTTTTCAACATTTTTTCAATAAGCAAGTGGTTCTTTTTTAGTGGCTTTAATGATGACACGAACAGGTTTTTTTTTCATTGAATGATGAGATGAGCAATGCGCTCGCCTGATGTTAAGCGCCACGCCTGTCCATAAACAGAAGCAACACCACACATAACTTTGAATTACAAAGCGCAGCATGACCCTGAACTGCGCTCGACACCCCGAGGCATAAGATGTTAAGTATAATAATGCCCTGTAATTTCACACTATTGCTTGCATTACTTTTTGATCATATGACGGACACGGATGGCTGAGGTGTATAATATGTATACTGGGGGACTTTTTTATGTGTACCTTTTTTTAATATTTTATTGCATTCTATGAATATGTCATCTACCCTCATACTTCTGTATGTACGTACAACTTACTGCCATGTGGTCCATAGACAATGGCCAAATCAAGTTTTTTTATTGTCTTTTCTAAACAAAAGCAACACCTATCAGAACTTCGAATAAAGAATCACTGCATGGCACTAAGAAGTCATCACCCCGAGACATAAGACATAGAATCAGAGTCAATTTATTATAAAGTGATTTATTACCTCGCAAAAATTTTTGAAATATAAAAAAAGGAAAAATATAAGAACATTGTAAATCTTATTAATGTGTCTGGTACGTGTGCAATATTGAAGTGAATTACAGAATGACTTATCAATTTGTACTATAATTTAGAATATATAGAAAATGGCGGCGCACTCTGGATAGAAATTATTGAGTTTTTTTTATAGCATAGGCCGGCAAACGAGCAAGTGCGTCACCTGATGGTAAGTGATCTCCACCGCCCATAAACGTCCACCACCAGAAGAATCATGGGCGCGTTGCCGACCTTAAAGGAAAGGGATAATTAGGGATTGGGAAGGGGAGGGAATTTGGGCTTCCGGATATCTTACTCACCGTATGACACGCAGCAGCAAGCCGCTACTTTACGTCGGTTTTCTGTGAGACAGTGGTAATGACCCGGTCGAGCCAGCCCATTCATGCTGTAGACAAAACTGTCTACAGCGTGGCTCTACCACTCGTATTTTATTTTTTTATTTATTTTTTATTTGCTTGAATGATGAAATGAGCAAGTCGCCTGATGTAAGGGCCACACCTGCCCATAAATAGAAGCAACACCATACAGAACTTTGTATTATAAAGCTCGTTACTGACTGCGCTCGTCACTCGATGTTATGTAATGACTTCTTATGTTTATGCGGGGTCTAGTCTACCGCGTGATCACGAAGGCTGAAAAGCTTTCGAAACGTCGGGACCAAAATTAATAAATAAATAATAAACACATAGGCCTGACCCCACAGTAAGATACGAGTCTTGTGTCGTGGGTATCAGGAACTACGAGAGACTCTCGGTCTCACAACACCCAGACCCCGAAACAAATATTTTGTGGATCAGGCAAATATTTGCTCGGTGCGGGAATCGAACCCACGGCCTCACGTTTCACAGTCGGCTACTCGTCCACTGCGCCACGGAGGCTGTCAATGAAAATAAATACCGCAATAAAATCCGTTTAAATTAGTTTTCTTCAAGATGTTAAGTTATATAATGTTACGAGGTTACGATACAGGTTAACCTAGTGTGTCAAGACTATATGAGAGGCCGTTGACTATTTTTTTTATCCGATCACGGCATAGTGACTGCACTACACCGAATGGTAAGCGTAGTGCAATCCAAAACACCAGCGAACACTAACACACAATGGGTTTATCGGTGGTCACCAGAGCCATGCTGGCTTTTGGAGAGGGAAGAAGCAAATCGAGGGGCCTGTGACAGGTTAAGTGGATAACCAGGATGCAGGCACAGTAATACAAGGATTTATCTCTATACCCGCCGCAATCAACCATAAAGTTATGTCGCAAGCCCCTCGGGAAAACCGGATATACACTGGCTGATCCTGGAACGCGATCCACACAAGGCGTGCCATCACTATGGCAGGTTTTAACACCATGTGTACGGTGGTCGCTATCCGAGTGGATATGAATATCCTACCACCTCTGCATCAGATCTAAAATCAATACTATCAGTTGCTTTGACATTTAAACTTCGTATATTGCAACTATGCAACCAATTCAACTCGCAACACATGTATTGTCTCGTAAATCAGACTGAGAACTTCGAATTGCTTGTTGAACATTTGACTTTGTCTTCCAAAAGCTTTAATTGAATTTATATCAAGAGAATCGAAATCATATTGACGCTGGTATAACAAATATTTGTTCCCAACTTGATAGAAAAAATGTATGTTTGGACTGCACTGTACTTAATTAACATCAGGTCCAATACAATCATTTTGCCGTGACAGGATAAAAAAAAGTTTTTTTAAACAGAATTCGGCAAACGAGTAAACCCATTTACATCCACAATAACCGACCGAACCTAAACCGACGTAAAGTAGTGGCTTGCTGCTGCGTTTCGTACGGTGAGTGAGATAACCGGAAGCCCAAATCCCCTCCCCTTCCCAATCCCTAATTATCCCTTTCATTTAAGGTCCGCAACGCGCCCATGACTCTTCTGGTGGTGGGCGTACATGGGCGGTGGAGATCACTTACCATCAGCTGACCCACTTGCTCGTTTGCTGGCCTATGCTATAAAAAAAAAACACAATACCTGATAAGACGCCAACTTGGGTATGTGTTGGGCCACCTCCTCGTGTGCGGCAGGATATGTAGTCCTTGCGGATACGTCCAAGGGGAATGCCTATCCTTTACCGCCGGTATACCTGGGCAACGGCGAGTCACTCCCTCTAAGGGGTCTGGCTCACCGTTGGCGAAGTACCCTTCCAACCACCGGAGTTTATCCGAAGAGGCTCCACCAGTGACCCAGCTGCAACGCTGAAAGGACTGGTAGGTCATGACCAGTGGGCGTGTCAGACCGACCTCTCTGTAGTGGAGAGGTTTGAGCCCACCTACGTCTTGTACCGTGCGTAGTTGAGCGCCGTACGAGGGGATAATGGAATCCTGGGGGGTTGAGTCTACCGTAAGTCGGTTGTTGATACTTGCGGGGACAACACGCCCTCTTTGGTCCGGCATTCCCTCTAAACGGTAGCCCCAGGTACTAGCCAACCTGGGGTAACCGGTAGGGGCACCCCCTAAGGGCTGCCGGCGAGGATTACAGGGTCATGGGGTGCGCAGTCGGCGGAGCGCGGGGCCTATGGTGAGCTCGATCCAAAATCTCGGTATCGGCAGCCATAGCCCCCCTCGCACCGTGCGGACTCGCTGCATCACGGACTCTGGGTCCTATACTCTCTGTGGTAGGTCCTGGTGCTCGAATGAGCATCCCCAACTGGGGGTCCCTGGAGGGTGGGACGCCGCGGGGAATGAAGATAACTTATAACACTCATCATGCCAAAAGCAAAGAGTATAACCAAAAACAACAAGCAGGTCGCTGCTTCTAACGAAGCGCCCTGCGACAAAAGGGCCGCTGCTCCTTCGGAAGCGCCCCGAAACGCACAAGAGCCGGTCGCTGCTTCCTCTTTGGAAGCGCCTGGCCCTAGCACTTCGACCGCCACCGCTCCAACATCATGGATGGCTGGTGAACAGGTCTGGCAGGTGGTTCAACGTAAGAAAACACCTTCTGACATGCGGAAAAAAAATAAACGCATGGAAGAACGGGGAAACAAAAAGGAACCAGGAAAGGGTAGGAGGCAACCCCCCGCCGAAAGGCAGGGTGTCGCCAAAGGACCGAAACAGGTCCCCGCCGCTGTAGTAAGTGCAAAGCAACCGAACCGCCCTGGTGGCAACCGAGGTGGGGAGGAGGCAAGCACTGAACAAGCAGCCCAATCCAGCGGGGTTACGAAAGTTAAGTCTAACGTTCCCCGCAAACCAAGACGAAGACGCGGTGGCAGGGGTCAGGGCAATGCAACGTCCGCAGTCCAGCACGGCGGAGGTAAAGCACCCAAGCGCCCCCGCCCCGACGACACACAATCACCTAAAACTCAGGTGAAAAAACATAAAGCGTCCACCAGTGTCGGGTCGGTCAGGGGAGCCGCCACCTATGCGGACAAGGTGGTACTAAACGACCACTTTGTTGCAGTGATGGCGGAGCCGTTCACCGACTTGACACCGACACAAGTGGAAGCCATCACGAGCACCTTGGAGTCCTGCATCATAGGAATAGCAGAAGCTCCAAGTGCGTCACATACCATCCCATATGTGCCGGCCTTCCATGGAAAACCTTTCCATAGCGAAGGAGTGCTCAAGATGCACTGTGAGGACTCGAAAGCTGTAGAGTGGCTAAAAGAAATTGTAGCCACTCTAGAATCACCAATCCCTGGGACTCGGCTGGTTGTGAGATGCCAGAAGGACATCCCCAAAAGGGTGAAGTCCGCGGTCCTGCTGCCAGCCTGTTCTGAGGAGATCGGTACGATACAACGTATCCTGATCTGTCAGAACAGGGGGTACCAGGTCCGCAGATGGTCTCTCTACAGCATTGAGCGCCAGGAGGGGAACCCTCCGGGTACCTTCTTGGTGCTCGGCATACCAGCCGATGAGATACCAAACATACTGGCGAGAGGGCGGAAGCTATTCTACAAGCTGGGCAACGCCTATATCCGCTTCTTCGGCAGCAAGGGAAGGTTGCAGGAAGTGCCACCCGACCAAGCTGAGACGGCGCCTATACCCGGGACCTCTAGCGACCCCTCCACTGTAAAGCAGAGGGTGAGCGCTGGAACGGACCCGGTGATGGCTGCGTCTATGTCCACGGCTAGCCAACCAAACTCCGCCGAAAGGCAGAGCGCGGCAGGCGAACCAATGGTCACCCAACACTCCTCCGCCGAAAGGCAGAGGCAGGATGGGAGTTCAGTTTGCTCGCTGACTACCACCGACGGGGACGCCAGTGATGGTGACCTAGAGGAGGCTGTCGCGCATCTGACCGACCAGGACGTTCCGTTAGGAACGGATGAGGAGGTGAGTAGCCCTCTTCGCTCCTCCTCGCCACACTAACATAGTACAGACCAACCTCCAGCACAAACAAGCCGCGGCGGCTACCCTGCGAAGACTACTGGAGGTAAACAACAAGACCATCACCCTTATCCAGGAGCCGTGGATAAGGAAGGACAGAATCTGCGGTCTGAGCAACATCGGAGGTAAGATTCTTCTTGATACCACCATAACTAACCCACGCACTTGCATTTACATACCTAGATCAATCGACGCAGTTATAATAAGTGAGTTCTGTTCTAGAGATCTGACTACGGTCAGGCTCCGGAGCAGCTGCCCTAGCATCCCAGAAGTAATCCTAGCATCAGCCTATCTGCCGGGCGACGCGGACATACCGACGGTTGAGCTAGCGAATCTTATCAGACACTGCGAAGACAAGAAGCTTGAGCTAATCATCTCGGCGGACGCGAATGCACACCACACCATCTGGGGCTGCGGCGCTTCCAACAAAAGAGGTGATGACTTGGTTGAATTTTTATTCTCCACAAACCTCAGGCTTTTAAACAGGGGGTCCGAACCTACTTTTGTGACTTCCAGATACCAAACTATAATAGACATCACGCTGTCAACGGAGAACGTATCGGAAACCATATCCGATTGGCAAGTATCTAACGAACTGTCCAACTCTGATCACAGATGGATAAGATATAAACTGAACGTGGACACCAAGAAACCTGAACCTTGGCGCAATCCCAGACGAACTGACTGCGTAAGGTTCGGTAAGCTAGTGTCAGAAAGCCCTAACCTAAAGCATATCCCTGAAGAATATGGAGGGCCAGCTGACATAGAGAAACACGTGAATAAACTGACTGATACACTAACAGACGCATTTCAACAAACGTGCCCACTCACGAGGCACCCGACGAGGACCGCCAATCGTAATAGCTGGTGGGGACCTCAACTCGAAAAATTGAGATGCAAACTACGCAAACTGTTTAACAGAGCAAAAAACACAAGGAAAGCAGAAGACTGGGATGCGTACAAAATAACCCAAGCGGCTTATAAGAAACGCATTCGGGAACGCAAGCGAGAATGCTGGAGAACCTTTTGTACCAACATTGAATCAAACGCTCAGGCAGCCAGGGTAAGGAAAGTTCTATCCAAAGACCCAGATCGTAACCTTGGCTCCCTGAAAAAAGCTGACAACAGCTATACAACAACTGATGCAGAAATGTGTCAGCTGCTACTTAACACACACTTCCCAGGATGCCTTGTTACGGATAACACCACATGGGGAGAAGTGAACCAACAGGTATGTAATGAAACAACCACCGACGATATCATAACTGCTCAGCGAACAATCACGTTAGAACGAGTCGTATGGGCAATAAACACCTTCTCAACCTACAAAGCGGCCGGTTTAGATGGTATCTTCCCTGGACTCCTCCAGTGGGGCAAAAACACGATAGCCCCACATCTGGTTAGGATTTATCAGGGATGCCTAAAATACTGCTACGTTCCCCACAAATGGAGAAAAGTAAAAGTGGTATTCATACCAAAACCAGGTAAGAGTGACTATACGCAACCAAAATCGTATAGACCAATTAGCCTCACATCTTTCCTTCTCAAGGTAATGGAGAGACTGTGTGACCGGGCACTCAGAGATGAGGCATTGGCTAATCACCCTCTACACAACCAACAACACGCCTACTCTTTAGGCAAATCAACCGAATCAGCACTTCACAGTGTAATCACACCAATTGAAAATGCACTATCAACACAATCATCAGCGCTTGTAGCCTTCATTGACATAGAGGGGGCTTTTGACAAGACGCAATTTAACAGCATAAGCCGTGCACTGCTCAACCACAACGCTAACCGGTCCATAACTAACTGGATCGGAAGCATGCTGAGGGAGAGGGCAGTGCAAGTGACAGTCAATGATACTGTCCGAGCCATTGTTTCGAGGGGCTGCCCACAGGGGGGGGTCATTTCGCCGCTCTTGTGGAACCTAGTGGTGGATGACCTCATTAGGACACTAAACGAAGCAGGCTTCCACACTGTCGGCTATGCAGACGATGTAACGATCCTTGTACAAGGTAAGTTCCAAGGAGTCCTATGCGAACTCATGCAAAGGGCCCTTAATATCGTCGAAGGATGGTGCTCAGAACAGAAACTGACAGTAAATCCATCAAAAACTGAACTCGTAATGTTCACAAAGAAGCGAACAATAGAAAATCTTCGCCTACCTAAACTCCAAGGTACCACACTTTCTCTCACCAAAGAGGTAAAATATCTAGGTATCATCTTGGACGACAAACTGTTATGGAATAAACATCTGGACCACAAACTAGAGAAGGCCTGTATCACATTCTGGCAGTGCAAGAGACTCCTTGGCAAAACCTGGGGTGTACACCCCAAAATTGTCAGGTGGCTATACACTGCGGTGATACGGCCAATCCTCACCTACGGAGCTGTCGTCTGGTGGCCCAGAACCAAATTAACCACAGCAAGAACCAAACTGCAGCATTTCCAGAGACTAGCCTGCACAGCTATAACGGGCTGCATGAAAACCACACCCACAGTAGCTTTGGAAGTCCTGCTGGGACTACCGCCCTTGGATCTTTTTATCCAACAAGAGGCGGCCTCAGCAGCAATAAGACTAAAGACGCTAAAGCTCTGGGGTACAACTAATAGTACCCATGCCAAAATCTTGGAAGAAACCATCAACTACCAACCGTTGACGGCTGCTCCCAACGACAGGGTACCCAAACAACACATCTTCAGCAAAAGCTACACTGTCCAGCTGACCGAAGAACAACATGACTGGTCAGACACACACGAACTGCGCATATACACCGATGGCTCAAAGACAAGGACAGGATCGGGAGCAGGAGTGTTTTCACCAGAATTGAACATCAAGATATCAATGGCCTTGGGCGAATACAGTTCCATCTACCAATGTGAATGTGTCGCCATTACACAGGCTGCCAAAGCAGTGGAAAAACGGGGCCTTACAGGCTATAAAATACGAATTGTATCCGATAGCGCTGCGGTATTACGAGCCCTAGACAGCAAAATTATCCAGTCAGGGCTTATACTAGAGTGCCACCAGGCACTGGAGGGTATAGGGAAAATAAACTCAGTTACCCTGCAGTGGATAAAAGGGCACAGTGGCTCTCTAGGAAACGACGCAGCTGATGAGCTGGCTAAAAGAGGGTCAGACCAGGCAGTGATGGGTCCTAATCCAATACTGCCACTGCCCTTTAAACAGCTGAGGACATGGCTGCGTCACAGAACACAAAAACAACACGCAGAACAATGGGCGAATATTAGTACATGCAGACAATCCCGGGAAACCGTGCCACACCCGGATTTTCGTCTGACTAAACGCCTCCTATCTTTGGACAGGGCATCCCTACGCATAGTCGTAGGTACCATCACTGGACATTGCCCGCTAAACAATCATTTATATGTTCTAGGTATGACTGACAGCCCCCTATGTAGGGGATGTCTGTTGGTCGACGAAACAGCTGCCCATGTCATCCTGGAATGTGAAGGTGTAGCTGCACAACGGGCAGAAATCCTCGACTCACCGGGGTCACTCCGAGAAGCCTGTGGAGAAACCAGGAAGATCCTGCGCTTCTGGTCGGAGTTAGGCTGGCTTGTACTATAGCCGGCACGGATATCACGCACAATGGCCTGAATTTTTACAGGCTAAGTGCGGGAAAAGGAGCCCACAACCAAAACCAAAACCAAGACGCCAACTTGATAAAATATACTTATTTTAAAAATACACATCCTAATAATATTACAATAGTAAGGAATGATTCGGCTTCGAGCTGAAATACTGCCTTAACTATAAAGCAATGCTTTGTTCGGGACGTGTAATTAAAACTTTGTTGCTCTTCCATTAGTAAGCCTAAAAAAATATATTATTAAAAATCCATTTGTAGTTAATAGACAAGTAATTATATTAAGAAAGACTTTTAATGTATTTTTTTAAAAGGTCCATACTGAATTTTTTGGAATTGGTGGCACTTTTTTTTCGGTTTGAAGCTAAGGCAATAAGATACAAGGTCCGTCATATACGAGAGGCCGTCTGAATTGGTGCGACCGCTTTGTCTATTTCTGCCGCCAAGCAACAGTGTGTAAGCACTGTGGTATTTCGTTTTGAAGAACATTGAAGCCAGTGAATTTACTGGGCATTATGAGACTTAACATCTTATGTCTCGGGGTGACGAGCGCAGTTCAGTGCCATGCTGTGCTTTGTAATTCAAAATTCTGCGTGGTTTTGCTTCTGTTTATGGGCAGGCGAGTGCCTTGCTCGTCTCGTCATTCAATTAAATATAAAAAAAGATATTGATCACACGGCGAAAACCTGCTATAGTGGGTCGTTCCATGATTTCGATAATGACGATTATACGATTGAAGATATTGCGCATCACCGTAAAATAAAAAAAAAATCTTTAATATGATAACTTGTGACGTGACTTTTCTAAGTTACGTGTATATTAATTGTTAATTATCGCTTGCTTTAACGGTGAAGGAAACATCGTGAGGAAACCTGCATACCTGAGAATTCGATAAGATTTTTCGAAGGTATGTGAAGTCTGCCAACCCGCATTAGGCCAGCGTGGTGGACTAAGGCCCTCTCATTCAGTAGAGGAGGCCCGTGCCCAGCAGTGGGACGAATATAATATATAGGGCTAATAAAAAAAATAAAAAAATGATAAAAAAAATTGGTGTGTGTCGTGGGACACCAGGTAGGAACGAAGTTCCTTCGGCTAATGTAGAATCGACACAAATTGCAAAAAATTCAAATTATCAACTAAAATAACAAAATATGTCTCTTTATTTTTGTTTGTCAACATAAAATTACATAGAAATAGAATAGAAAAATAGAAATAAAAAAAAGACGTGTGGCACTCGGAGACTGCCGCGGTAAAGCTATTGTTAACAATTTAATGCCGAGATGAATAAAAAAAAAAAATCATAGGACACAAATAAAATGATCACTTTCAAACTAATTTATTCTATTCACAGATAACAAACCCATTATTTCCTATGCACAATAGGTGTAAAACATCCCAATACATGAAACCAACCACCCGGGGCGGGACTTGTCGGAAGATCGCCCCTCACGACTCGTCAGAGACCTACGAGGACTTACGTGAGGCATGGCTTTGCGTGTGTGTATCGGTTCACATAAAAGCATGCATTAAACCAGTACGGACAATGGCTGCCGACAGACATTAGATGTCTACAACGCTGCACGAATCGCCACCCGCGTGACTTTCCGGCAGCCCTGCTCCAGGACAACTTAACAGATTAAGTTTCCGAGCACACTGGGATAGCGTGTCCGATGCACTCCAAGACAAACGCTTATCCCAGCTTCACTCCACATGTCTGCCGTCAGACATGTCCCACGCTGCACGAATCGCCACCCGCGTGACTTTCCGGCAGCCCTGCTCCAGGACAACTTAACAGATTAAGTTTCCGAGCACACTGGGATAGCGTGTCCGATGCACTCCAAGACAAACGCTCATCCCAGCTTCAATCCACAGTTAACCCAGTAATTTCAAGGTTTTCCCAACACAACATGTGGCCGCAATAAAAGCTTTACTTGTATGCACGCTTAGTATGATTAACTACGACAGAATTACTACTACTGTAACGGTCAGCAAAGCAAAAGGCTCGACTACGATAATAACTAACACTACGGTCCGTACTACGCGACGACTGAATGCGAACTGTCCCTGTCAAGTCATGCGCCACTCTTTTATACATTATTTTAGGCGGATCTACCCGACAACAATTTTATAAACACCGATCGCATAAATTAATAAAAATTAACACCTAACACTATTGTATAACATTTTTTATCAACTTATGTAATTATAAATAATAACGAGCTACTATAGCGTAATCTTTTAAAAATCGAAGGAGTATTTTTATATACTTCAACTATAACTGGCTGAATGAATTTCATTTTAAAGAAGGAACTAACGCTGGCTGGTTATGCGACTGTCGCGCCTGCGCACTTCTCATTTAACGCTTTTATTCCACGCATTTTTCTTACGGTTTTACTATCACATTTTTTTCAGTTCGGTCACGCAGCAAAATCCCTATCCCCTCCAAGCCTGCCGTAAGGAACTTCGTTCCAATAAAGTTTTATACTTTTATTTCAAACCCAAACTATACTAAATTGTTTTTAAGAATTTTTCAATACAATGCCATCTTAAAATCCCCCTGAAGTCAATATCGACATCATTGTCTTTACTGTCTTGAAAACTGTTGTCTGCAACCAAGTTATGTATATTAGAAACTTTAAAGAGGCAATTCCATGACCTTAGCACTTTTGAAACTCTGTTATACTTATGTTATAGTTGTTGCATCTGTCTGTTTGTCCGCTTATTTCTCCAAAACTATGCAACGGATTTGGAATACCGTTTTCTCTATCATTTAGAATTTTTATGCCGAAAGATTATATGTAAAACACACTATGACCCTTGGAAGCTGGGCAGTGATATGCTTGTGGGGAAATCACGAGGGACAGCTAATATAAACGACAAAGTACTGACTAACTCATCATTGATCACAGAATGAAAATTTAAAATAGAAATTCGTTATTTTGGTAGAGCCTTTAATTTATCCTGTAGGCATAGTTTAAGGTATTTCTCAATATTTAATTCCTAAGAGGTGACGGGTTGCATAGTTTATATGGAAAATAATGATTTTCTGGTTTTCACTTAAAACATGGTATCAAGACTTTAATGCGGGCGAAACCGTGAGCAAAAGTTAGTATAGTGTAAGGTTCCAGAGACAAGTTTCCAGCTGATAACTTTTGCAAATTATCCAAAGAAAATTTCACTTTCCCTTTCAAAATTAAGAGAAACTTAGTTTGCCGTGAACGAGACTTTTCTCTATTTATTTTAATCGAGTTTTTTAAACTGATTTTACTAGATAGAAATTTGAATAACAAGTGGGATTTTGTTCTTTTGGCGGAGGGAGGGGGGGTGTTAATACGGACTGTCGAGATGAAAGTTGCAGGGTCGAACCTACCCCCAAGAGCGTAAACCGCTGACTATTATGTTAAGTGTATAAAAAAATTCACTATCATTTGCTATCGTTGAAGAAAACATCGCAAGGAAACCTGCATACTTGAGTATTCTGCACTAGAATTTCGAATGAATGTTAAGTCTGACGACCCGGTCTGTATGGTGGACTAAGGCCCGTAGGCCCTCTCTCATCCGTAGAAGTAGGTCATGTCCAAATATCGAAAACGAGTATCATATAAAGCAGGGCTGTTAAAAGATTACAATTTATATTGGTTAGAGACGTCAGAAACGGAGGCAATTTGAACCACCAGATATTTTCACCATACGAAACACAACAGCAAGCTGCTATATCACGTCGGTTTTCTGTGATACAGGCAGTAACAACACTGACTTGACCCATTCATACTGTAGACAAAACCGTCTACAGCGTATCTGCCCTAGGAGCACATTTGACTAACAAAGGGCGAATAGTGGTAATTAACCTGGGTTATGGTTTTTTTTATTGAAAGACAAAACGAGCAAGGCGCTCGCCTGATGGTAAGCGCCACACCTGCCCATAAACAGAAACAACACCACATAGAACTTTGAATTACAGAGCACTGCATGGTACTGAACTGCGCTCGTCACCCCGAGACATAAGGTGTTAACTCTCATAATACCCAATAATTTCACTGACTTCAATGTCCTTCAAACCGAAACACAACAGTGCTTACACACTGTTGCTTGGTGGCAGAAATAGACAAAGCGGTGGTACCAACGCAGACGGCCTCTCGCATACGAGGGACCTACCACCTTGTAAATGTCGATCCTAACGCTAAGATTTCACTACACGTCGAGTTCTATAAATTCCCATCGGACACAGGTGTCTTTATTAAATCGTGTTTCAAGCAAAACAAAATGAATACAGAGAATAAATGTCTCGAGACTTTCTATCGGGAGCTTTTAATGTTATCTAATCTTTTGATTAAAATCTCATGGAAGCGTGCGACTTTCTCTCGGATCGTCACGGATTGTTCTGACTGGGCCTGTTTCCGGTACAATAATAGGATAGTTGACTAGATTTTATAAACACACTTTTTTGATGTGAAACTTCTTTAGAATCGTTGTCATTTGAAAATTTGATGAAACGAAAAAGGCGTCACTAAAGAGGCTGGAAAGAAACAAGATCTTAAGTATGTAAATATATGGAATGTAATATGTCGCATTAAAATTTTAAATAATTTTTAAGCTTGGTAAAAGTATTATAAAAATAATAAACATCTGATACTCTATTTTTATCTTATTCTCTTGTAGACTACTTTTCTGAAGTTTCACTTCTGCCGTGTGGGAATGAAATGAAAAAAGATGTGTGTGCAACACACACTTCTTTTTTTATATGTAAGTCAATAAGTTACGTTATTGAAGAACGAATTTTATAATTCCGACCAAAAATAAATAAGTTCAAATTTGAGGGAAGGGGTACTTGTCAAATAACAGATGACGCAAACTTTGCCGTCAACGTGCAAAATGGCGATTACAGTACACTCGTGCGAGCGAGATAGTAAGATGTCCCCACTAAGCGCCCATCTTATTCTCATACCAATATTTAAAATTCTAACTGCGGGCTCATTTTTGAACCAGTTTTGATTGTGCTTCAACAAAATATGTGGCTGCAATAGACATGGGCTAGCTCTAAGTGGATTATATTGATGCCATAGCTAGCTGAAACGGTAAAACTGGCCAGACGCCAACCAATGATAAAAGTTATATCTTTTTTTTATAGCATAGGCCGGCAACTGAGCAAGTGGGTCACCTGATGGTAAGTGATCTCCACCGCCCATGTACGCCCACCACCAGAAGAATAATGGGCGCGTTGCCGACCTTAAAGGAAAGGGATAATTAGGGATTGGGAAGGGGACGGGATTTGGGCTTCCGGATATCTCACTCACCGTACGAAACGCAGCAGCAAGCCGCTACTTTACGTCGGTTTTCTGTGAGACAGTGGTAACGACCCGGTCGAGCCAGCCCATTCATGCTGTAGACAAAACTGTCTACAGCGTGGCTCTACCACTCTAAATATCCAATATTCTAATATCTATATTAGAATCGATCAAAGTTTTTCACTTGTGATTGTCAATTCTGGGTATGTTTAACAACTTACGGCGTCCCCCATAAGTGAGGACCGAAGGATGTAGCTCCATGTACATATCTATCCAACCAGCAGTCTGTGTAAGCACTGTTATTCTTGTTTAAAAAACATTGAAGTTAATGGAATTACTTAATAAAACTTAATATCTAGTGTCCGGTACCGTACCGTTCATCGCTACCGCATGCAGTAATTAACTTGGTATAACTGCTGTTTGTGGACAGAGGTAGCAGAAGCGCTTACCATTAAGCAAACTAATAAAAAAGCAAATTAAGCTATAGTCAATGTTAATAGGTACTCCTGTAATAATAACCTGTCAAACTATGGAAACATCAAAAATAATTAATACCATCGAACTGAACCGACAATGTAAATGTATTCCGAATTACTTTGAGTGGTAGAGCCATGCATAAAAGGGCTATCTGAACCGGGTCGTTACCACTGTCTCACAGAAAACCGACGTAAATTAGCGGCTTGTTGCTGCGTTTCGTACGGTGAGAGATATCCGGAAGCCCAATTCCCCGCCCCTTCCCAATCCCTAATTATCCCTTTAAGGTCGGCAACGAGCCCAATATTCTTTTGGTAGTGGGCGTACATGGGCGGTGGAGATCACTTACCATCAGGTGACCCACTTGCTCGTCGCACACAGATCTGACAGTACAAAGTAAAGCAGTTATTCAATGGAATATGACAACGGGGTATCTGGACGTGTTAAAAACACATATATCAAATCAACACCGACTAAGCTTTGTCAGTTTACTAAAACTTAACGGTTAAAAAACTCGCTCGGAAACAGCTATCGGATGCTGTTTCGTTTTTAACGAACAAAATAGTTTTTGGCAAGCCCTGAGTCAAATGTAATCCCCGTCAAACAAAGCGTTTGGCTTTCAGCGGATTTTTCAGTTCATTGGTTCTGTATTAAACGTTAAAACAGTCTTAATTATATTTAGTTTAATCCCATCGCGGTTGGTTGAAATGAAAGTCGATGTAAATGATTAAAGTCAGCTAGTTGTAACCTATAAATTATTTGTTAATTAATTAAATAATTCGTTCAATTTAAACTGATTGAATAATATTATTGTAATTATTATTTAGCAACATAATTAGTGTATTGTTCTGCGAAACTGTGTGGTCGTAGGTCCGAATACCATATCGGGTAATTACAATTTGTTTTTGAGTTTTTTATTCGGAAATCCGGGTTTCCCAGTATTGGAATTCGTGTCCAGTATGTTTTTTTTTATTTGATCATGACAAAGTGACTGCACTACCAGATGTATGTATGCATGGTAAGCGTAGTGCAGTCTAAAGAACCAGCGTCTACCGACAAACAATGACTTTATCGGTGGTCACCAGTCATGCAGGCCTGTTTAAATGCTTCTTCCTTCTTCGGAGAGGGAATTTGGGCCTCCGGATATATCTTAGAATTTGAATAAATCTTTCTAACTCGCCGTCCGAAAGGCAGTAGGAAATCTCTTACTTACATCGGCTTTCTGTGAGACAGTGCTAACAACCCGGTGAAGCCAGCCAATCATACTGTAGATAAAACTCCAGGATGGCTCTGCCATTCAAAATTTCCTTAAAACTTTAGCATTGCAAGACCATATTTCTTCCTACTCTTTGAACAACCTCAACAATAAATCCTAGAATTCTGTTGAGACGTACAATCCCTGATAAAATTAGTTTAAAACCTACATAATTGTCTATCTCAAGATTCATTACTTTCGGTAATACCTACTCTTATCCCTTATCTTAGCGTCAAACGGAAACTCTTCAAGTCTAGATTTAAGTAGGATTACACGAATCTAGACTAGTAATTTCAGGGCGACCCTTGTCTTCATTAGACGCCGTTTGATCGATGATTTAAGAGGCACTGAAGCCATTTTGGGTTATGACGTAAGCGATGACCTTTCATAATCTATTATACGTCGCGTCGTTCACGTCTGATTGTATCCGGATATTTTTGATGACGATATAAACCTTTATGTGGCTTATAAAGGACTTTGTTTATAAGTACTAGCTGTTTGTGAGATTGTGACGGTTGAACTTGTTTATATAAAATTTCGCTTACAGGCAGACTGTGGCCTGAATCTCCTAGGATACATTGAAAATTAGAACAAAAATTGATGAACCGCGTAGGCGAAGCTGCGAGCCAAAGCAAATCATACTTGCCCTTGTATTTTATTGAATCGATTAACGATGAGATCAGCATGTCACTGGCCTGATGGTAAGCGTCACGCCTATCCATAAACAGAAGCAACGCCATATAAAACTTGCAATTACAAAACATTGCATTGTACTCCATTTGATAATCTCTGTGGCTTAGTTATGTTACCTTTTGAAGGACATTAAATCCATTTAGCCATTTAAAAACTTAACATCTTATGTTTCAGGGTGACTAGCGCAGTTCAGTGCCGTGTAGTGCTTTATAATTCAAAGTTCTGTGTGATATTGTTTCTGTTTATGGGCAGGCGTGGCGTTTACCATCAGGCGAGCGACTTGCTCGTCACGTCATTCAATTAAATAAAAATATCTGTCGCGTTTAGACGGTTGAACGTATTTTATTTAAATATAGCCAAGTTTTGAAATAAAAAAAACGCATTCAAAGCGGGTCAACGCGTATTCACAATGCCACAAACAAGAACATACACACAAAGATGCACGTGCGCACACTTATAGAAGAAAGGGTCAAACGTATAAAAGGGGGATGCCCTTTTTGTCGGAGGTTGAAACGAACAAAGGATACAGTTTTATGATATAAGTGTGCAAAAATGTCGTAAAAAACAGTCGTCGGCAATTAAATATTCACTGTTATGCGTCTGGAGACTTCTGAGAGACTGACTTTGATGGGGATGAAGATGGATAGAGTAAAGAGGCTTAATTGCTTTCTTCAATTTTTTTTATCTGAGCACGGCATAGTTACTGTACTACACCTGATGGTAAGCGTAGTGCTGTCCAAAAAACTAGCGACAAACGATGAGTTCATCGGTGGTCACCAGAATCTTGCAGGCCTTTATAAATGCTTCTCAAAATTTCGGAGATGGATAAAGCAAATTGTGGGGCCTTCGATAGGACATGCGGATGACAAATACAGGCACAGGGATTTAGGGATTTCCCCCTATACCCAATCAACCATCAAGTCATATCGCAAGCTCCTCGGGAGAACCGGATATACACTGGCTGAACCTGGAACGCGATCCACACTAGGCGTGTTGGTCACTATGGCAGGTTTTAACACCATGTATACGGTGGTTGCTATGCGGGTGGATATGAATCTTACCGCCAGCGACCTATCAAGGTCATAAATGCGATAGAACGAAAGTCAAACCGCCGTAATTTGACCCAGAGTCAAGTAAACTCAACTATAACAAAAATAACATGAACAAAAGCAGGCATGTGTTGCCATAAAACGTGTTTGTCCCACTCAGTTGTTACGTAATTTATGCACATTACGTAGCTAATGTGCCCCCGGGCACTTGTTGATTTATGTTACTTGTTCACTCAAGTTTACCATTTATGGAGATGTTAATGTTAAAATTCATTAGCCCCGAAACGGAGCTGGGTACAATTTGCGCAAAAAATGGCGGTCGGTTTGAGAGATGTTAGTTCTGTGTACGCGTTATTAAATTTCAGATTTTTAATAGTAGTGGAGTAGATGGAATAGTAAGGAAAATTTTAAATTATCTTGAGTCAAAATAATATGCTTAATACGATGAAATCAGCATATGACTGTAAGATTAAGACTAGGAATGAGACTATCCCGCTCAAATACTGATCACTATAGCACATCTACATTTAACCAGGGTAGACAATGGTGACGATTCTGTTAAAGACTATATTATGTATCTTTAATTTTAGCTTAGGGACTTAGACTACACCATTCTGTTGTTAATTAGGATCATTAGTACAACAATACGACGTCAATAAGTTTGATTCTAACATTACTAAATTCAATTGAGGCGGTGTTACCATTACCATAGCAGTTATTTAAAAATAAAGAAAAGACAAATAAGAAACAAATAACAGAAGGACTAAGGCTTAACCCTTCTCATTCAGTAGAGAAGGCCCGTGCCTTACAATGAGACGTGTATAATACAGGCCTAGTATTATTTTATTTTATTTATACAAATCAAAATATATGAGGCTGCTAGAACTAGAGTGGCCTAACTGCATTTTGATCACTTTTAACCTATTTGTATTTTCGTCAATTTAAACCACAGCCGAAATGGACTTGTACTGCCATTTATGTCAAGATGATGTTACTAATTTTAGGCCGGTCTGGTCTTGTAGATTAACATGTTTAAATTATGAAAATACAAATAGGTCCAAAATTCATCAAAATGCAGTTAGGCCACTCTGGTTCTAGCAGCCTCATATATGGATGAAAATACGTTATGAAAAGTGAAACGGTACCCAAGTCACATCTATAAGCAAGATTGATCCGATATCGATGGTCACCTTTATCCGAGAGGTTATTGAGCCGCTATCCGGGTCTGGAAACTTCGGTAACAAGCTTTGGTTCGAACATTAATCGTTAGAGACGTCTTCAATGATATAATGAATTTGAGATATGAAATCATAATAAATATGGATAATCTTTATTGGAGTTAAGATCACAGTTGCATACTGGAGGAGTTTTAACCGATTGCAAAAATTAAGAGCACCAATTTGTTTCTTTCATTGCTAACCGAAATTTCTGTCAAATGTGGATCGATTTAGTTTTTTTTATGACATAGACCGGCAAACGCGCAAGTGGGTCATCTGATGGTAAGTGAACTCCTGTAGAAAGGAAGAACGAGAACAAGTAACTAGTAAGAAGTAGTAAGAGTTTTGTAGGACTTAATTTTAATGGGTACACTACAATAATACGACAAACTTTATTCCGACAGTCACAAATACGAATTCCAAAATACCGATTTTCATAATTCCGAATGGTTTAAAATTCCCAATATAACAACTCCGATGTATCATTTATCCTATTTTTATAATTCCGAAATTTCAATATTCCTAACGTATATAATTACGATTCTCAAAATACCGAGTTTCAATAGATCGAATAACAAAAATCCGAATTAATGATAATTCGAAACATCAAAAATACGAATTCCGATTATTAAAATACCTATTAATTAAAATTCCGAAATAAAAACGCCTTGTAAAACTGAATAGAAAGACAAATCAACATAAAATTGCTTGTCAAAGAGAAGTATAATAGTATGAGCAGGTAGAAACTAATGTCAAATGCGTTTTCTTTCCAATAAAAATATTTTTTCACTGGTCACAATTCTAACCTAACCCAAATGATTCACCAACAATAGAGAGGATCTGGCGCTCGGCGGCCGCTGCCGCGGCACGCTCGCTGCGCTCGCTCGCCTTCGCGCTTCAATGGTCACAGTTCTAACCTAACCTAACCCAAATGTATGTAATGATTATACTAACTGAATCAAAATCCTAATTTTAGCAATTAATTCGGAATATTGAAAATCGGAATGTCGTTTTTCGGACCGAGAACCCATCGAGCATTTGACTCTTCGAACATATAAAAATCGGAAAACAAACAGATCGTATTTATAACTTTCGGTAAAATAATTTTCGTAAATTTGAATAATAGACTTTATAATTTTTAGGTATTATGAAATTCGGACTTTTGAACATCGGAACATCGAAATTCGGAATAAAATATTTCGGAGTATTTGGGTGTTCCCAATTTTAATTACTACTATTTGTTGACACATCAGACTAATGATTAAATCTGACTTGTTCCCTGACTGATTTTCAGACTAATGGGTATTTCTGAAGCACCGTTACAGACATTTCAATGAAATTTATCTATTAATGTAACAGGGCCCTTTGTGGCCTACTTCAAAAATAAGCGTTTTGCTTTTTTTTTTATTCCGACGATATCATACATTAGATTTACACAATAACCCACAATGAGGCATACTTCTCGAGTACATGATTCATAAAAAATGCAACATTTATCGATTTATACTTGCTGGTGTAGACACAAGATATTATGTTTGAAATTATGTAGTAGGTGAAAATGGGTCAGCCGTAACATTAAAGTAATTTTACATGGAAAAAATATGTAGAGGAAGGGGTTTTAGTATTTTTGAATTAAGTTTTTATATAGTCTATTTCTTAACTCCTAAACTCAATAAATTTGCTGGTGGTAAGATATGAAGATGGAGATAAGATATGGTGTTAAAATCTATGATAGTGACCCACACATCTTGTGTGGACCACGTTCCAGGATCAGCCACTGTATATCCGGTTCTCCCGAGGGGCTTGCAGCCTCTTCCTATCACTTTGCCTTCCCTGATTCCTTCCCCTCCCAATTTCACTACCCTGCTGGTGACAGGATATTTATATCCGCCTACATAGCGATCACCATACACTGCGTTAAGACCCGGGTCACGTTCCGGGATCACCCAGTATATATCTGGTCCTCCCGAGGGGGCTTGCCCCATCAACCTATACCTTTCCTATCTCTTTATCCGTCCCCTCTTTTTTGACTCTGGGGTTTTACTGCAGGGGTCGCCATCGCAGGGAACCCCTGGTTTAAAGTTTAAAGGTTTAAAAAATCCTTAAGAAATCATTAAGAATCATAAACTTAGCAGAGGACAGTATTTAGATAATCATAAAGTGACCAAATAACGGACAGTTACTGAATTATTCATGACAAGTAGAGATGGGAATGTGCGGTTTAATTGCGGTATTCATTGGGCCCCTGCAAATTTATGACGTTCGATCTATAATATATTAGGTGGACGGGACGTCGTAATTGCTTCTTGGGTGGCTATCAATTTGTAATTAAGTTTTGGCGGATAAAGAATGTGGGCACTACTAGGTCTTAAATGCGGTAATATATATAGATTACTATTATGTCTGTATCACTGCCAATTAACTGTAACTGTACCGAGTCCAAAGAGACCTATAGAATGATTTCTCACGTTTACGCGAATGTTACACATTGAAATAAAACTAATTTAAACGGATTTTATCGCGGATTTTTATTTTGATCCCAACGTTTCGAAAGCTTTTCAGCCTTCGTGGTCAGCGTTCATGGATACCACCCCGTGACCACGAAGGCTGAAAAGCTTTCGAATTGATGGGAAAAAAATAAAATAAAATCAAATCCGTATAAAGTAGTTTTATTTCAGACCTATAGAAATTGTTTTTGACTTTTCAGTATTATACATCAGAGATCCAGATCTCCAGATCACTTTTTAAGTCGGTTTTATGTTAGGTTAAAACTTTTCAATGTTAAGTACAGCTATGGTATGTAAAATCCAACTCAGTAGGTATCACAATCGCTACGACTGAGCTGTTGTCCGAAGTGTTTGAATTTTTTACTCCTTAATCTATCTTTACAACAAAATTTGTATGGGACCACATAGCAGCTAAACTCTATCGAATGATCTTTTTTCCGACAAAATCGGTCCACTGTTGGTGAAAAAATTGATGTAGTTAAAAGTCATAAAATAAAAAGAGCAAAAAATAGGTCATCGAATTGAGAACCTCCTACTTTTTTAAGTCGGTTAAAATAAGAATAATAATTTCTTGTGATGCCATTTTAGTTGAGCTACAGCAGCACCGCCAACTACTTCAAAAAAACACCGAGAAAAATTTCATTTTTGACTTTTCAATTTTGTTGTTAACTCTTAATTTTATTAATATTTTACATTTATTGGCAATTAGAGAAAATATATTATTCAATTTATTAAATTATAACATAGAAATGCAGTAAATTACGTGTAAAATAAGAATAAAAAAGCCATTGTTATCTTTAAAAATTCTCAAAAAAATCATACAAAACCAACCAAGACTCCCTAATGGATACCGCATTACCGTGACATTAATGTCAGACTTCAGTCAATAATCCAAATATATCAATCTTTTTTATTATGCCATAATGCATTCGCGAAAAAATCAACGCATCATCTCTGCTAGTGGAAAATCAATCAAAACATACAGAAATAGAGTAAAATTTTGCTTGATTGATATTGGGTGCTTGGAGGATCATCCGTCAGAGGACGGGACGGTGTCGCCTGGTGATCGAACGAAATAATCAGCTAAAAGCATCGATCGGTAATGACCCGAAATGTTATTTATTCTATAAGATATTCTGAAATTTTGTTTCAATAATTTTATTTGGTACATGAGAGATCCCGACTGCATGTGAAAAATTTAGGGAAAATATTGATATATTGCATCCAGTCATATACTTACTGTGGCCTCCATACTTAGGCCTTAATCTTACCACCTTAACAAGACGGTAGGTCCCTCGTATGCGAGAGGCCGTCTGGGTTGGTACCACCGCTTTGTCTTTCTGCCGCCAAGCAACAGTATGTAAGCACTGTTGTGTTTTGGTTTGAAGGACATTGAAGCCAGTGAAATTACTGGGCATTATTAGAGTTAACATCTTATGTCTCGGGGTGACGAACGCAGTTCAGTGCCATGCAGTGCTTTGTAATTAAAAGTTCTGTGTGGTGTTGCATCTATTTATGGGCAGGCGTGGCGCTTACCATCAGGCGAGGGCCTTGCTCGTCTCTTCATACAATCAAATAAAAAAAAGGCCGACTTGCTCAAAAATCTTGTATCTTTTTTTTATCCGAGCACGGCAAAGTGTCTTTACACCTGATGGTAAGCGTAGTCGAGTCGAATACTCAAACGCAAATTGTGGTATACCCTTAAATAGCATAACCGCATTATTGCCAGCCAAAGAGTGCAGGAGGCGTGTATTTACGATACTATTTGGCAACAATGATAATATGTTCAATGGGTATAAGTCCGAGCTAACTGGCGCTTTGCGGCTAAAGCCATACCGATGATTTAACATAGATAATTTCGATATCGACATTATTGCACTGCACTGTACTTATCATCAGGTACAGTTAACCCCAGAGGGGGTCCCTCAGCGTGGTCACTTAAATGTAAGGGTTGAGAGCGCCTAAAGCGCTCGCCCGAAAGTCCAGTAAAGCTGTATACAGCCGACTCTCGTCAGGCTTACAGCAAGGGTCAACACGAAAAAAAAAGAAACAGGTACAGCATGAATGAGCCGGCTCAACCGAGTCATAACCACTGTCTCACAGAAAACCGATGTAAAGTAGCGGCATGCTTTTCGTTAGTGAAATATCCAAATACAAAACCTCCTCCCTTCCTTCCCAATCCCCTTATTATCCGTTTCTTCAAGGTCGGCAACGCAAAAATGTCGTAAAAATCAGGGGATTTTTTTTATAACGTAGGTGAACATGGGCAGTTGTGATCACATACTATCAGATAACCCACCTGCTTGTTTGTCGGCCTATGCTATGTAGAAAGGTACAATGTTAATGCAGAGTGCGTACAACCCGAAACTCTTTAAGAGTAGTGTGAATCGGCACCTTCTGGGTAAGCTCGCTCCATCGTCGATCTTATCTATGTCCATGCGGCTAGATTAAGGTCAAGAGCAAACCCATTTTTTATAAAAAAAAACAGATCTGGGATAAAAAAGGATGTGCAGCAAATCAAAAAACAAAATACATACAATACAATTTCGTTTCCTAATGATCATAATACATGAAGGCCTCGGTTTTATTTCACATACATTTGGATCTCTGGATGCTAATTGAGTGCGGGTCGAAGTTCCGACGTCGAGGACCCTCGAGGCTTCGTTACTGAACCCTCTGAGAAGTCCACACACAACTTTGATCATTTGGGGATTATGTTTGGTTTGATATTGTTTATCAATATTGTTTTAAATGTCCATCGCAAAGGGTTTTGGAAAGTAAATTGACTAGATAATTACAGTGCTATAATTAAAATGCTTTTTGGGTTTTTCGAACGTATTGTGATGGTAACGATCTAAGTTCATTGCCGAGCAATCATTACTTATTTACACTAAATCGTAAAAAAAGGAACATTGCCGAAGCGTAGTAATCAAATCGTAGCACCTCCTGTAGATCACTAAGTAGTAGGTCCCACCTATGCGGGAGGCTAAGTGGGTTGGTACCATAGCTTTTTTTATCCGAGCACGGCAAAGTGACTGCACTACACCTGATGGTAAGCGCAGTGCTATCCAAAAAGACCAGTGACCACCGACAAACGATGTGTTTATCTGTGGTCACCAAAATCTTGCCGGCCTGTGTTAATTAATGCTTCTCCACTCTCCGAAGAGGGAAGAAGCCAATCGAGGGGACTGCGACAGGACGGGTGCATGACCTCTGCAGGCACAGTGATACAAGGATGTTAAAGATGCGTGGGCCACTATGGCAGGTGGCTAAGCCTTGTGTGGATCGCGTTCCAGGATCAGCCAGTGTATATCCGGTTCTCCCGAGGGGCTTGCGACCAGACTTGGTGGTTGTTTGGGGCAGGTATAGGGGTACATACTTGTATCCCTGTGCCTGCATCGATCATCCGCCCGTCCTGTCGCAGGCCCCTCGATTTGCTTCTTACCTCTCCGCAAAGAGAAGAAGCATTTATACAGGCCGGCATGAATCTGGTGACCACCAGTAAACCCATTGTTTGTCGGTGGTTGCTGGTTTTGTGGACTGCACTACGCTTACCATCAGGTGTAGTGTAGTCACTTTGCAGTTCTAAAAAAACACAGGCAGTAATAATGTACCACAAATCGATTATTTTACACCGAGACTCATTTTGCCCTTGAACTCTTCAGCTTACTCAGCAAATTCCACAATCGCATCTAGATCAGAATAAATCAGGCCATATCTGTCGCAACTCGCCGGGTAAACTGGATCCAATCGGGCGTGACTAATAAAATGTTTCAGCCATTAGGGTCACTAGGTTAGTTTCATCGGTGTTTATAATTGATGGGTTGAAAACCTTTATATTGTCCAGCTATGGAAATGATTTAAGAGTTCCAGGTGGTAGGATTTTCGTATACGAGAGGCTGTCTGTGTCGGTGCCACCGCTTTTCTATTTCTACCAGCAATCAGCAGTTGTGTAACTGGTGTTTAGGTTTGAAGGACATTGAAGCCAGTGAAATTACTCGGCATTATGAGACTTAGCATCTTGTGTCTCGGGGTGACGAGTGCAGTTCAGTGCCATGCAGTGCTTGGTAATTCAAACTTCTGTATGGTGTTGCTTTTGTTTATGAGCAGGCGTGGCGCTTACGCGTGAAATAAAAAAACACAAAACACTAAAGCCAATGATAACCAGCGAGTATTTATTCAAACAGTGACCTAATTGGGCATCCATCCGTCAGTCACGGAGGGGCATCAGCAAAAAAATTACGAAAAAAAAACAACCGCAATTCCCAGTCCGATAAAAGGCAAGTGCTGAGAATGAAAAAGCAGAATCCACCACAAAATAAAAAAAAGATCAAAAATATTACTCGGAGTTTGTTTACATGATACGACTACGATATTTAAATCGAATAAAAAATCTCCTCATTAGTCTAGTGGTGGTGTACTAAGGCTGAGAACCGTGATGTCCTGGGTTCAATTCCCAGGTCGGGCAATCACAATTTGTGTTTGAGTTTCGATTCAAAAAGTCACCATAAATAATTATACGGGATTCGATGAAACATGCAGCACTTGTTGCACTTCTGTCTACCCCTTCGGAGATAAAGGCATAAGCTTATAAAAACGGAGTGGGTTTTCAAATTCTACGCATATTTATATTTTTTTTTCGTATACTGATTAGGTATACATCGCATGTGTATGGTGTGCGGGGCAGGATGGAGTAAGACGCCATCCATTGATAAAACTGATGGTGGAATCATATTATAGTGTCGTGTTCCTTCGTGATGCGCTCTGACGTGACGGCCTTGCCTGACAGGATCAGTGTTATTTTTATGCAGTCAATTTTTAAGTTTTGTTATAACTTATTTTATTTTATCATAATCACAACAATGACAAATATCGTATCGTCCCCTCGTCGTATTCACTAAAAATTCAGTCTAACTTTATTCAATGTTATTTTCAAATACGAAGCGTGTTGAATGCAAACCTGCCAGTTTTGAAAAAGCGCACAGGTTGAATAGAACGCCAGTTGTATAAAATGTAAAAACGAAAATCTTTTTTTGAAATATGGGTCATTCCATGTAAAATCGTCTTATGGAAAAAAAAAATTCCCGACTCGTTTTAGATTTTGGTGTAACTTTGAGAAACTCTACTCTAGGGTCCCAAAGAACAAAATTTACACGAGTTTGATTTTTACAAGCGCTTGTTTCCGCCTATTTAAACATAAAATTTTAAAAATCGATATTTTTAAACCTTATCAACATTTGCTGTGGATTTTTTCTGTTTGAAGCTATCTTCATGATCAAGACGGAATTCACAGTGGGAAAGATAGTAGTTTAAGTGTAAATGAGGAGAATTGGCTCGGACGATCCCTTTGAATAATAGCACCATGCTGAAAATGAGTGTTTTTTAGTAATTTTTCGTGAATTTTAATCGACTCTAGCGTCTTAACTGTTGAGAATTAAAAAGTCATGCTCCGCGGGAATTAAGTATACACATCATAGACAAAATTCAGCCACAAGTTGACTTGAGCAGCCCACTCTTCATAGAAAAAAACTTTGCTTCAAATTTTTGAATTTTAAAAAATCCCAATTTTCAGGTTATGAAACGAACGTGTTGACTGCGAGATAAAATCCTGATACTCACAGAATCTACTGTTTTTACCTTCAACTTAAAATTATTACATCACTTGTTTTGTTATTTTAATGTTTAGTGCATGTACGAGCCGTTTTTTTTTTCACAGCAAACATCTGGACGTTTTTACTAATGGATTAAAACTAAAAAAAAGAAAAATAAAAAAAAAAAGTAAAAAAAAAAAAACTACTAGATATTTAAAAAAAAAATTGAGTAAACATGAAAATAACAAAACAAGTGATGTAGTCATTTTAAGTTGAAGGTAAAAACAGTAGATTCTGTGAGTATCAGATTTTTATCTCGCAGTCAACACGTTCGTTTCATAACCTGAAAATTGGGATTTTTTAAAATTCCAAAATTTGAAGCAAAGTTTTTTTCTATGAAGAGTGGGCTGCTCAAGTCAACTTGTGGCTGAATTTTGTCTATGATATGTATACTTAATTCCCGCGGAGCATGAGTTTTTAATTCTCAACAGTTAAGACGCTAGAGTCGATTAAAATTCACGAAAAATGCCTAAAAAACACTCATTTTCAGCATGGTGCTATTATTCAAAGGGATCGTCCGAGCCAATTCTCCTCATTTACACTTAAACTACTATCTTTCCCACTGTGAATTCCGTCTTGATCATGCAGATAGCTTCAAAAAGAAAAAATTCACAGCAAATGTTGATAAGGTTTAAAAATATCGATTTTTAAAATTTTATGTTTAAATAGGCGGAAACAAGCGCTTGTAAAAATCAAACTCGTGTAAATTTTGTTCTTTGGGACCCTAGAGTAGAGTTTCTCAAAGGTACACCAAAATCTAAAACGAGTCGGGAATTTTTTTTTTTCCATAAGACGATTTTACATGGAATGACCCATATAACAAAAATCGTTGCCAGGCTGCCAGTGGTTTTAAAATACGCTTCCAAAAGGTGCGTACGCGATAGACACGATTTTATATTGTAATTTTTGATCTGTTACTAACTGATGGAAATAATGTAGAAGGCTGGTGGCAGGATATTCATATCCGCCCGGATAGCGACCACCTTACACATAGTGTTAAAACCTGCCATTGTGTCCACACACCTTCTGTGGATCGCGTTCCAGGATCAGCTAGTATATCCAGTTCTCCCGAGGGGCTCGCGACATGACTTGATGGTTGATTGGGGCGGGTATAGGGGTACATTCTTTTATTACTGGTGCGGATGACGAGCCGATCAATGGTTCGCATTAATTAATAATAATATGTCTGTAGTAATTTAGTGAGAATTATTCTGATAGGTATATATCGCCGGCTAAACGTTCCTATTGAATATCGGACGCGTCGATTTAGGTCACGCAATGACTGAGAATACAAGGTATGCCATATTCTAATAAGAATTGGTGCAATAGGAACGCGCCGTCGGCCGAGAGTATGTAGTTTACACGTGTCACCATTATTATTGTTATTTGAAATGTTATGTGAAAATTGTATGATAGGTTAAAGTTCATAGGTTAGGTCTCGCACTTAGAAGTAGTCGTACATATCAAATCGAATCAATTGAATAAAAGCAGTGCCAAATTGTTGGAAGACACGATCCGGCCAGCAAGAAAAACAAGAAATAAGAAATAGAAGTAAGAAACCGTTTATATTTTATGTCAAAAAGTGGAAATACAGTATTTTTATGTCAAGACGGAGTTTTCATTATCAGTACCAAGAGTTAGGGTTCTGTGAGGGTAACACCGTCCACAATTACTGTGCCTGCACCGGTCATTCGCCCGTCCTGTCGCAGGCCTCAAGATTTGTTTCTTCCCTCTCCTCCCAATATATCCGTTCTCATTTTTATTTTTCTCATATTCTTAATTTCAATCACTCTCAATCAGAGTTGTGCCCTGGGGCTGGTTTCGAACTCGCAACTTCCATCTTGATAATATTAGTAATCCCCAGGCCATCAGTATGGTGTAATAATAATAAATACACCCAACAGTCACACACATAGTCCTGACCCCACAGTAAGATACGAGTCTTGTGTCGTGGGTATCAGGAACTACGAGAGACTTTCGGTCTCACAACACCCAGACCCCGAAACAAATATTTGTGGATCACACAAAAATTTGTCTCGGTGCGGGGATCGAACCCACGGCCTCTCACTTCACAGCCGGTTACTCGCCCGCTGCGCCACGGAGGCTGTCAATGTTATTTGATTACAGTAAACAATATCGAAATCTTGGCGAACACTGAGTAAAGGCACACATAATTTAATTATGTAAATATTGACATCTCCCTCCCTAAGGAGTAGAGATAATTTGCTCATATATCTTGAGTTGAATAGTTTGATCAAGAAATTTAATTTATGTGAGTCTAAGTTGGATGCATAAGATAACTTTGAATGCTAACGAATAGGGTAGTTGACTTGTTTTTTTATTATTTTAATCAATAAGTTACGTTACCCAAAACCTAATGAAGGAAGAATTTCATTAATCCGGGTTTGATTCCCGGGTCGGGTCGAATGACATTGGGTTTTCCTATCACTAAATGCTCAATATCCACCCGGAGTATGGAATTGTGCTCGGTTTGGCGATAGCCTCACCCCATATCATGGGACGGAAATACGCTCGGTAAAATGTGGGTGTACTAGTTACACCTCTATCTACCCCTTCGAGGATTAAAGGCGTGAATGCGTATGTATGGCGCGAATTGGGTTTATTTGGGACATATTCTGGGACATGTATAATAGAGGGCTAGTATTATTATTATAATAAGTGAAGCTTTTTTTATTATCCTGGCACGGCAAATTACACTGCACCAAAAGTAGCCATACTGTCTAAGAAAACAAACTGTAATATGAACTGCTTTTCATACGTGTCGAAAGCACGTAAAGTTAGGAAGCCGTAGAATGGAATGATGGTCGAATGAAATTTAATAATAAAAGATTGTTGCTGTGTATGTGTGAAATTGTATTTTGTAGAAAAGAACATTGTTATAATATTTCCCTCGTCGGGCTGTGAAAGGGAATGGGGATAAAGGAGACTTGGGCCTCCGCAAATCAGTCACGTTATCAACAACGCCAATAACCTGCTACTTTACACCTCTTTTGCTATTGTTAGTTGATATGGATTACTGGGCATTATGAGACGTAATATTTTATGTCTCAGGGGGACGAGTTCAGTTTAGTGTCATGTATATTTGTAATTTAAAGTTCTGTGTGGTGTTGCTTCTATTTATGGGCAGGCGTAGCGCTTACCATCAGGCGAACTACTTGCTCGTCTAGTCATTCAATCAAATAAAAAAATCTATAGCGTAGCTTTACTACTTACAAACCTACGTTAGACATATTGTAAAACATCCTAATTCACACATCACCGCCGCACACGCACAAAGCGTGCCGCATATTTCAACAAAAGTCAAACAATTTGCAACATGATTTTTCCGTTTCACTGTGAGCCCAGAAGTTATTCGATGTTTTCCCAAACCGCTGGAATTCGTTAATAACTCTGCCCCGCTCTGCCCTCGCATTGCCCAGGTGTGTTCGCCGCTGTTTATTTTTTAATGTTGGCACAATGAAAACCCGGTTTCTGTGCTTGCATAGGACTCTCACCGAGATAAGAAATTTAATTTTTGGATTAGCGTTTTAATATAATTGGCTTTATATTAATTAAAAAATACAAGCCAATTTAAATTATGATATGTGGAATTAATGCTGATGTTTGGGCGGTGGATTTATTTGAAAAAGGTTTAAAAAATTCTTCGTAATTACATGGGAAATTGCGAATCTCTGGAGGCTTATTTTCATAACCAAAAAGGATCGTTAGGGTTACTAAAGGATTTTTTTTTTATTTCATTGAATAACGAGACGAGCAAGGCGCTGACCATAAACAGAAGCGGCACCATATAGAACGATGAATTACAAAGCACTGGATGTCACTGAACTGCACTCGTCACCCTGAGACATAATCTGGTAAGTCTCACAATGCCCAGTAATTTCATTGGCTTCAATATCCTTCAAACCAAAACACAACAGTGGTTACACACTGTTGCTTGGCGGCAGAAATAGACAAAGCGGTGGTACCAACCCAGACCGTCTCGCATAAGAGAAACCTACCACCTTACTCTTACCCTACTACGAAGATATCTATCGCACACCAAAGAAACCATACAAGCATTCAATATTAATTAGTTTAACCCAATCGTCAGTATGTCCATCTCAAGGCAGACATTAATCACCGTTGTTACACTGGCATTATGCACGTCAATTATAATGTGACGGGCAAACCATATTATGTTATACATTTATGGAGGGTAAAGGTAAGGAGGACCATATTGTTTAGGGGACAAGTTGAAAAAGTGTCCGCCGAAAGGGAGCAAATTTTAAACACAGCGCCATTAACCTCTAGAGTAGGATACTAAATGAAAAAAAAACGTGTGCGCCTCTGGAAGCTCGACAGAAGTGACAACTTAAACTAATATGGGTTAAAGTGAGAGAGGAGCAGCCAGCTTACTGCTGCCGTATGCGTGAGAGAAAGGGAAGCCAGACAGAGTGGCCCGTAACGCGTTACGTTACGAAGCGGTTTACCCTCCCATAAGAAGTTATCACTTCAAAAGGAAAGAAAGACTTCCACTTTGTTACCGCACATTTTTAAGTTTGTTAATTAGTTCTTTTGCTGATGCATAATTATTATAAAAAAATGGTTGAGATTTTAAATATTGCATGTTTTTATGGCACTGTTTTTAAAATACTTCCATGTGCTACTGTAGCGCCATCTTAATTTGCTCCCTTTCAGGTGGACAATTTTTAATACACTGAGTTGGTGCTCCTTACTTCTACCCTCCATATGTATGCTCTTGTTGTTGATACTGATCTAATAATATTTTAATTTTGACAACCCTCGTCACGCAGTTGTAGAGTAGATGAATCCAATAGCGGGTTCCCATGGTTCTAATTTGGTTATTCAACTGACTTGAATCAGGAAAAGCTGTATTATTGTTGGTCAATTTGATGGAAAATCTGTTGCACGGTTCAAATTGCATTCGATTAAGCAGTTAATCAACTGATATCGGATCCGCTTTAAGAGAATATTTGAAATTTGACAACCCTTATATTGTTGTCGCTGTTGGATCGTGGTTTAATTCTTCTTTATTTTTTCTTCTTCTATCCTATTATAACTATTATGATTAAGGCCTAATCCCTCTCATTAAGTAGAGGAGGTCCGTGCCCAGCAGTAGGACGTATATAATACAGGGCTAATAAAAAAAATCCTTTTATAATTCGTCACATTTTTTTTATCCGAGCATTGCAGAGTAAATGCACTACACCTGATATTAAGCGCAGTGCACTCCAAAAAACGAGCGACCACCAACAAACAATAAGTTGCCCACAACCACGCCCGCCCATAAACAGAAGCAACACCAACCTTGAATTACAGAGCACTGAAAGAAAGAAATTGAGTGGTAGAGCCACGCTGTAGACAGTTTTGCCTACAGCATGAATGGGCCGGCTCTACCGGATCGTTACCACTGTGTCACAGAAAACCTACGTAAAGTAGCGGCTTGCTTCGTACGGTGACTGAGATATTCGGAGACCCAAATCTCCCTTCCCTTCTCAATCCCTAATTATCCTTTTCCTTTAAGGTCGGCAACGCACCCATGTTTCTTCTGGTATTGTGAGCATACATGGGCCGAGATCACTTACCATCAGGTGACCCATTTGCTCGTTTGCCGTCCAATGCTATAAAAGAAAATCAACGATAATCCGTGACCAGTTTAATAACCCGCTAGTCGCCTACTATACAAAGTTAATCAAATATATCAAATGCAAATAAGCAATGCTACGCCATAACCAAAACATCCGCGTCGTACAACACCTGGTTAGATACTACCTTTTATAGTAGGTAAATCACGTCCGCGGAAGGGTGGGAGTCATTTGAAATTTCATCAGGTACAGGGGTAGTATGGAAAACTGTTTGGCTACGGATCATGTTAAGAGTATTGCACACGAGGTAGCGAATAACAAAGTAAATAGTATTTAGTTTAAGTTATTTGGGTGGTAGGTCCCTCGTATGCGAGAAGCCGTCTGGCACCACCACTTTGTCTATTACTGCTACCAAGTAATAGTGTGTAAGTATTATTGTGTTTCGGTTTGAAGGGAATTGAAGTCAGTGAAATTACAGGGATTTTAAATATTCTTTGAATCAATTTTTTGAGTGGTAGAGCCATGCTGTAGATAGTTTTGTTTACAATATGAGCTACTACGACCGGGTCGTTACCACCCTCTCACAGAGGACTGACACTAAAGTAGCGGCTTGCTGCTATATTTCGTAAGGTGAGTGCAACATCCAGAGGCCCAAATCCTGCCCTTACCAATCCCGTATTTTATGCGTACATGGGCGGTGGTAAGCACTTACCATCAGGTGACCTAATTGTTCGTTTTTCAGCCTATAATATTAAACAAATCTGTTTAGCGGTTTTGAAATTAGCGATTTATTTCTAATGGTTGTCGGGGTATTTTAGGGTCAGATTACTAATTAAAACCATAAGTGTTGCTAGACTATCTACTTATATCTACGCACTCATGCCTGCAATTCTCGATCTCGGCAGGTGTGCAACCAGTACACCCCTACTTCTCTGAGCTATTTTCCGTCTCAGGATAGGGACGAGCCTATCGCCATACTAAGCACAATTCCGGGTTGATACTGAGCATGTAGTTATAGAAAAACCCAATATAATTTTAACCCGACCCGGGGATCCAACTCCATACCTTAGCACATCAGCCCTCCAGCGTACGTATAACAACTTTGCCACCGAGGCAGTCGAAGTAATAGTACGTTTTAGGCTGCGGACTCGAAGTCAGCGGGTGCGGGGCGGAATACACAACACTACGTCAAAGCAGACGCGCGGGCATCGCGCGACTGACGCGCGCCGCTCGTACGCCGCTCCTCGCGCCCGCGCCGCGCCGCTGCCTTCGAGGCCAGGTCCATTTAAATCTATCCATTTTAACCCGCCGCTCCCGCGCCGCCGCCGCTGACTTCGAGTCCGCGGCCTCAAAAGTACCCCCTCAACTTCACTCCATCATATACCATAATGTATTCCCGTCTTTACAAGAGGACGCCTTGCAAACGACACCGGAGTTTCCTACAAACATTGTGTTTAACTCCCCAACTGTTTTCCACTTCATTTGTTACGTTTTTATGAGAGAGAAATAAAAGGGGGCGAGTCTATAAAACGAATATTGTGACGTAAACATGTTTTCGGGTTGTAAAATGATAATAAATTCTTATTTAGGACGTTGATAGGATTTTATTATTGTCAAAAGTGAACGGTTAGTGAAATAGGTCATATTTTTTACATAATTTGCATGAATTTATATTTGAAGATTATAATATTCAGTTATTCTCCCCAGAGGCGTTGATGTCGGGCAGGCAGCCGTTCGTAAAAACTATAAGTCGAATCATTTTTTTCATCCTAGCATTGCGACATGACTTGGTAGTTGGTTGGGGCGCTTATAGGGATACATCCTTGTATCACTTCACTTCACTTGTATCCTTGTGTCGCAGGCCCTTCGATTTACTTCTTCCCTCTCCGGCTTCCCGGCATGACTCTGGTGACCACAGATAAACTCACTGTTTCTCGGTGGTTGCTGGTTTTTTTTGTCTTCACTACGCTTACCATCAGGTATAGTGCAGTCACTTTGTCGTGCTAGGATAAAAAAATAACACGAGTTTTCCATTGTAAATTCTATTATCAAGTTTGTTTTAGAACAATAAATCAACACGGACCGGTTTGTTAATGGAGTGTATGGAAAAGGCCAGCGAGTTTAGAAATGAAAGGACGTGGGTTCGTCTCTAATATTGGTAACGTTAAACGACTTGATAAAATAAATAAAAGATGCGATAATCATCAATCAAGGTGGTAGGTTCGTATGCGAGAAGCCGTCTGGGTTGGTACCACCGCTTTGTCTATTTCTGCCACCAAACAACAGTGTGTAAGCACTGTTATGTTTTGGTTTGAAGGATATTGAAGCCAGTGAAATTACTGGGCATCATGAGGATTAACATCTTATGTCTTGGGGTGACGAGCGCAGTTTAGTGCTATGCAATGCTTTGAATTTCAAATTTCTGTGTGGCGTTGCTTCTGTTTATGGGCAGGCGTGGCGCTTACCATTAAGCGAGCGCCTTACTCGTCTCGTTATTAAATCAAATAAAAAAAGATGGGATAATTAAAAGATTGGGAAGGGGAGGGGAGTTTGGATCTCAGGGTATCTCATTTACCGTACGAAACCCAGCAGCAAGCCGCTACATTACGTCGGTTTTCTGTGGTAACCCATTCATGCTGTAGACAAAACTGTCTACAGCGTGGCTCTACCACTCAATACATTTGTTGTATGGTATATAATTATATCTACTTTATTTTGTAACTGACCACAATCTAGTAATTATTTATTTATGATGCGATTACGCGTGTAGTGAGTTGATTTTCGGCAATATTTCCCTCCAGATTTCAGTATCGCGTGTAAAATCTGTAGATCGTTGAGTATAGGGCTGTATACATGTCGGGCACGTGACTTGGTAGCGAATATAGCCTTACTTGGAGCTTGAAATGTTACCTCATAAATAACATACTTTTGTTTTCTAGCAAAATGATTATACAGAGTTGTTTTGACACCCTGTTACTAAATGAAACCACATATTCGTCATCGCCTCTGCTTACCTTGTACCAAACATGAGGCTTGAGCTTGTAGTAATTTGGCCAAAAAACGTGATTTTAGTTTTAAGCTTTTTAAATCACGCTATAGGTTTTTTGCACTTAACTGTAATCAATATGATATCACAGCTGACGATGAAATTATAAAACACAAGCGTTTAAGAAGGGCAACTCCATAAATATTAAAATACGTCTCAGGCTCACAAAGACGCTCTGGACACATTCACTGAGAAAGTTGCGATAGTATCACTTTGTTTATTAGCACGCAACAACTTAAGTCAGCATGCAAAACCAGACAAATGTTCGTGTATTTGCAAAACGCACCTACTACATCGAAATAACTAAAAAAATATTAATAATGTAGGAGTAGTAATATTAAAATTTTATAAAATGTTTACATAATGATTTCTTACGTTAACGCGAATGTTACTCAATGTTTACATTAATAATAATTAATATTATTAAAAAATAAATAGGTAACAAAAATTGAGTTCATACCAGTAATCATTACAAAAATTACAATATTCGAATGCATTTAGGATTTCCTTACATTTCTTATACTAATCTATCGTTTCTTTAATTTCTAAATTAATATTTTGAGTCGATATTTCCAAAATAACCTTCTGTACGCTTCGCGTTTTTGTAAAGCGTCGACATTGACCTTTGGACACACAAATAAAATATCGCACACAATAACATAATAATATTGGAACACAGATACGAATCATCATTCGTTTAATATCTCTTTTTCACTTTCTAGTTTTCACTATAGTTGTCACTTTTTCGCTGAAACACGAGTAACGCTAGTGTTGTAGCACTTGTAGGTTTCATTTTACGCGTTATAATCTATTCTTAATTCATATTTCAAAACGAAAGATTCATTAAACGAACTTAATCTAATGATTATTTACTATCGCTAGATTAAAGGTTTAATAATATGTATACATCATAGGTTTATTAAAGTGCTCTTAGTAAAGAATATTTATAACGATTATACTTTAGAGGTTTAGAGGTATAAAATACAGTAATACCCCGGACTTACGCGATAGGTGGGACCGAGCTATAACCGTGTAAGTCGAATTCGCATAAGTCGGGGTACAACTTTGCATGTAAATACATGTAAACTATGTTTAATCGGGACCAGAGTCTAAAGAAAACAATAATTTAGACGAACGAATGATACTTGAACTCAACAATTGAGTGTATTTCACAGCTTTAAATTTTTTTTCTTTACATTTTATAATCGTTTGCCTGTCTATCTGTCGATTCCGGTAGGTCAAATATCTTTGCCATATCACAAAATATTATTTTTGCTTCAAAGTCTTTGATAATACACAGTTTACGCTGCAAAGACAGTATTTTTTCTTTCCTTGTTAGGTTCAAATGACACATTTTTTGAGGTTATTAATAAAACACAACGTACGTAAAACAATTCAACGCGGAACACGTTCAAACTTGTCGTAAACGGACCACTAACATGGCGGAATAGGAGAGCTGACGCGCGCGGCCATCAAAAGGAATAACCGCGTATCTCCGAATTCTAAACAAATTTATAAACTAATTTATATCCGAACTCAATCCTTATAAACCGATAAAAATGTTTTCTCACTAATACTTATTTACATTAGGCCAACACTACTTAAACATGTATTATTCGGGAATGTCTTGGTTGTGTGCATTCAAATACCCGACTATTTTAAATTGGTACTTTTGTTAGGCGTAATTACCAGTAACCAGTATTTTTTTTGTACATATTTGCCAACCACTGCTTGGGATTTCCACGTTATAAAGGTATTAGCCAATCAGATCACGGTATTTCTTGTTTCCGCCAAATCGGTGGCAAAGTACTTTTTAAATCTATTTTCGTAAATACGTCTTCATACACCTATCAAGTTAAAATTGCATTTTACAAGTTAGTTCGTTTCCGGATCTTTCGTGTGATGCGCATGCGATCTTGTGTTTCATAATCTTTACCGCCATTTTGTATTTAAGTATTTAGTTGTGTTATTAACAATAATTTAGATATTTCATTTATTTTTGATTCCCTTGCATTTGACTTAACGAAATTGACGTTGTTTTTATAAACTTTTGTGTAGTGTATAAGTGTGTGTTGTAATTAAGTGAAATTGACACTAATTGTTTGACCAAGTTTAGGATAGTGTTTATGTGTTTAGTACTTTTTCGTATTTAAGTGACATTGAAACATTATTTTAGTTGCTTACAAAATGGCACACGTGTATACCTACGCAGAGTATACCGACATGGTCCTGCTCTATGGAGAGTGCCATCAAAACGCTGCTGCGGCATTAAGGTTATATCGTGAAAGATACGGTTCAACTCGCACCTGTCCATCAAGTGCGCAAGTCATAACAAGAGCAGTACAAAGGCTTAGAGATGGTTGCGACTTAGTGCCTAGAACACACGAAGGGGTTCCCCCACGCAGAATTGGTGCCAACTTGGAGGAGCGTATTATAAATCATTTTATACGGAACCCAAATTGCAGCATTATGCAGGCCGCGCGATTGTTTCATAAAAGTTACTTTGCGATTCGAAGAATTTTAAAAATAAATAAATTGCGTCCATACAAATACCTTAAGGTACAGGCGCTTATGCCACGAGATAAACCAGTGCGGGAATTTTATTGTAGATGGCTTCTTGAAAAGTCTGCGGATGACAACTTTTTGAGCAACATTTTTTGGACAGACGAAAGTACGTTTACGCGGAATGGCATGTGGAACCGGCAAAATTTGCGGTATTGGAGTAGTACAAATCCCCATGTAATGCGAGAGTCTGCCCACCAATATCGTTTTTCTGTTAACGTTTGGGCAGGCATTCATAAGAATAAAATAGTGGGCCCAATTATTATTAACGGCAATTTGAATGCACTTAAGTTTTTGGAGTTATTGGACGGCCCAATATCGGAATATTTAGAGGAATTATCTGTTGTAGATTACTTCCGTGCATGGTTTCAGTTAGACGGCGCCCCTGCACATTCTGTACTAGCAGTAAGAGAGCGCCTAAATAATATGTTTGGCGATAAATGGATCGGACGCTATGGCCCCCACAGATGGCCAGCACGATCACCCGACCTTAACCCTCTCGATTTTTTTTTATGGGGTTTTATTAAAAACGAAGTTTATTCCCGGGTCAGCGAAACAGAGGAAGAGCTACGCAGTCGCATTTGCGCTGCCTTTGATAAATTAAAAGCCATGACTTTAGATACGAGGCGCAACCTTATGGACAGGGTGCGGAATAACCTTATTCGCCGCTGTTGCTTATGCCTGGAAGCAGATGGTGGACATTTTGAAAATGTCAAGATTTAATTACGTACCTACGTAATAATAATTTATGCATACGTATCAAATCAGAATTTAGGTACACGAGTATGGATATCTATGTGAGTGTGTGTCATTCATGCGATGTCGCGAGTGATCTGTGAACGTTGTATCCTTGCGTGTGTGTATACGTGTGTGTCTAAGCACAGCGTGCGCGTGCTCGTTTGATGTTGTCGCCTCGACGAGTTCCAGGTAGGTACTTATACAGACTGTTTCAAATTAATTCATTCGTAATGGATTTTAATTTGTTAGGAAATCTTATTTTTTTATTTTCCATTTTATGACTAACTATGCTATGTCAAAGTATTTATAATAACGAGAACTACACGTGGTTCAATTTAAGTATAGGGTGTCAAAATGACACTGTATAATCATTGTGTGATATAAATTAACGGCGTTCAGTAAATTGGTTGTCTATGTTTTTTTAAGCGACTTTAAAAATGGAATGTTCTCAATTTATCGAGTATTTTTTTTACCGTAACTCAACAGTGCTGTTACGCTATATTTGGCGGCAGAAATACACAAAGCAGTAACAACCCAGACGGCATCTCAAACGAGGAACCTACCACCATCTATATAGGTACCTCAAATGCACTTATATCTCCATATATCGCTTCCCCTTCTTAAGGGGTAAACCCCAATATATTTTTTACAGCACTTTTATCCAACGTTTAAAAAATAAAATGCCTTGTCACAATAAAAGCCCATATATCCGGGGTACAATGGGCTGACAAACAAATGGGGTACGCAACCTCCGATCGAGCGGTGGTCATTTGTACCCCATGTGACCCGCGGTCGCAGCGACCCGTTTGAATGTGGATTGACGTAAATGTGAAACCGATACATTTGAATTGACTTCGAACCAGGGACGGAGTCAGAGATTCAAAGAATCTTTTTTTTTACTAGCCCTGTATTATACATGTCCCACTGCTGGGCACGGGCCTCCTCTACTGAAGGAGAGGGGTTAGGCCTTAGTCCACCACGCTGGCCTAATGCGGGTTGGCAGAATTCAAATACCTTCGAAAAATCTTATCGAGTTCTCAGGTATGCAGGTTTCCTCACGATGTGTCCTTCACCGTTAAAGCAAGCGATAATTAACAATGAATATACACGTAACTTAGAAAAGTCAGAGGTGTATGCTCTTGGGGCTGGTTTCGAATCTGGGACTTTCGTCTCGACAGTCCGTACCACTCCCCGCTGAGCTATCGCTGCTTCTAAAGAATCTTTACATAGTATAAAATGAAGTTGCTTCCGCTGTCTGTTCGCTTAGATCTTTTAAACTGTTCAACGGATTTTAATGCAGTTTTCAGCAATAGATAGTGATTCATGTGGAAGGCTTATATGTATATAACGCTATGACCCATGGAAGCAGGGCAGTAAAATGCAGGAAACCGCGAGGGACAGCTAGTAATGGAATTAATTATTTTTTATATCGTTTAATGGCGAGGAATGGCACTGCTCTGTGTTCATACAGACATGATTATAATGTAACGCAGTAGATGAGTTAAAACAGCATGTACTTGATTTTCTTTATTTATTTTGACAGTCATGTTTTATGTTCCGTTTACCAACCGACTGACTGCTGGCCATAATTATTTCACCTTGTTTATAAATAATGAAATAAATATAAAAAAATATATTTTATTATAAATTAAATCATAGTGGGACTTCATAACCGTGTCGTGCTAGCACTGCTTGTGACCTTCACGCTAAATTACTGTCTACTACTATTATGATTGAACAATAAAATAAATCAGAGATTATCTTATGTATGTTCACGAAATATATTATGTTTACTATCAGTGTGATGTCAAAGCCGCGGTGCGATCATTTGGTACCGTTGGCACTTGTAACAATAAGTTTCACAACGGCTAGTGATTTGTTTGGATTTAATGTCAATATAGGAATAGAGTAGTACTTGCACTCACGAGACAAAGCGGTACTACTTAACTGATAAACAAACCTATCCGATCGCATCTTGCATGCGAAGGACCTACCATCTAGATATTTTTAAGACATAGTATTGACACTACGTCTTATGGTAAATACCATCCCAATTATAATATCTACTAAGAAAATAGAGATATTTCCCAACTGTTGCCAGAATTTGAATTTATTTAACCTTATTTTAAAAGTAAAAAGCGTGTATCTAGGTCATCTTGCAAAAAATAATCCAAACTTAAAGAAAGTTGGTGTTATTGTTACATAAAAAATTCGGGCTGAAATTGTTTTAATTAAATACAAGTTCTCATAAAACTGTCCAGAAAAAAGACGAATCAAGTTTGTTTAAACTACTTCCATTATTCATGAGTAGCGTGGATTTAGCCAAAAAATACTTTCGTATTTTCAATAAAGATGATAAAACTATTTAATTCATTCACGAAACAATAGTATTGACTTAACATTTAGTAGGATATCGCCTGAATACTGAAATTGTTTTTTTATCAGAGCACGGCAAAGTGACTACGCTACATCTAATGGTGCTTGCGACGTGACTTGATGGTTGGTTGGGGCGGCTATATTGTTACATCCTTGTATCCCTGTGCCTGCATCGGTCATTCGCCAGTCCTATTGCAGGCCCTCAATTTGCTTTTTCCCTTTTCGGAGTGTGGAAAAGCATTTAGGTATACAAGCCGGCATGATTCAGGTGATCACCGATAAATAAATGAGTCATTTTCGGAGGTTGCTGGTTTTTATTCGACTACGCTTCCCATCAGGTGTAGTGCAGTCACTTTGCCGTTCTCGGCGATAAAAGAAAAATGGATTTTGGCTCCTAATACGCCCCTTAATCCACTCCTGTACGGCAATTGTCACGTCAATTGTTACAAAACATTTTATTTTACCTTTCTCCATGTTCCTATTTATGATACAAGTGAAAGGAAATTTTGCATACGTGTAAAACTTTATTGGAGCTTTTATATGTGCTTTAAGTATTATGAATAGATAATTAAGCAGGGCTTATTATAAGTTGGCGATTATAATAAAGTTATTTTCAATATTTCTATCACATACATACATGGTAAGTCCCTCATATGCGACAGCCTGTCTGGGTTGGTACCACTGCTTTAAGGACATTAAAGCGAGTGAAATTACAGGGCATTAAGAGTAGTAGAGTACTATGGTAATACACTGTATGCAGTGTTTTGTAATTCAAAGATCTTCGTGGTATTGTGTTTATGGGCAGGCGTGGCGCTTACCATCAAGCGTTTTTCGTTCAAAACAAAAAACAAAAAGTAGCCTTCATCTTAATCCAGGTCATGGTCTACATGTGTGCTAAATTTCATCGAAAATCGTTCAGCCTTTAAGATTTAGTCAATCATCCAAAACAAATAACACAAACATCCAAACTCACCAACTTCCAAACTTTCACATTTTTATTAGCATCTAGTAAGTTAATCAACATGTTCCTTCCGGTTAGTTTTCTTAAAAACAACATATTGAACATTCTAGCACAAAGGACAGTCCCACAGGCAACAAATTCTTGCATATTTCAAATGACTTTCTACGAATACCTTTGAGATTTGGAAATTTACATTTTATCAATATATAGGTAATTTAAAATAGCTCCATCATATTTGTAAGAATTGCTAAATTACTCAAATTTATTTTCTATTTATTAGTTGAATGTTCTATAAAAGCGTGTTTTTTTTAACTATTATTTAGTTTTCATTTTCGCTGGTGGGAGGATACTTGTATCCGACCGGATAGCGACCACCGTACACTGGTGCTAAAACCTGCCATAGTCGCCCACCTTGTGTGGGTCGCGTTCCAGGGTCAGTCAGTGTATATCCGGTTCTCCCCAGGGGGCTTTCCCCCTGATCCTAACCCTTTCCCATCCCTTTTCCTTCCCCTCCCCCTTGGTCTTGCCGACTTACGATGGACACATTGTTTATCGTTGGTCGACACTATTCTTGGATTGCGCTACACTTACCATCAGGTGTAGCGTAGTAACTTTGCCGAACCAGTATAAAAAAAAAAAAAAAAAAAATTAAATATAGAATAAAACACACATTTAAACTGCAACAAATTGTCAATACATTAAAGGCTCAGAATCGTCGCAACATCGACTGTAGCCATTTAACTTCTTGACCGGTTTATTTGCAGGCATCCGGGTATATCCGGCTTATCCGATCAGTGCTGCATTTATAAAAGGCCGTGGACGGATGACGCAGTCAGATCAACTCTTAATCTCTGCTTAAGGGCGTATAATGTCTGGCTTTGTAGAGAAAAATGCAGCATAATTAAGTGCTGGTTATTACAAGGTTTCTCGAAAATTCTATGAGTACTGGAACAATTTTATTTCTTAATAAAAAATCTTTCAATCAGTAAAATTGTTCGCTTTTAAGTTTCTGCCTTAAATCTCTTAGAGATTGTTTGAAGATAGACAGCGGAGTGTTACGGACTGTTGAGGCGAAAGTCGCAGGTTCGAGTCGGGCCCCTAGAGCATGTACCTCTGTCTTTTTTAAGTTGTATGTAATAATCGTTAATTATCACTTGCTTTAACAGTCAAGGAAGCATTTTGAGGAAATCTGCATACCTGCATACCTGAGACACTGTGTCTTCGAATATCTTCACTAAACCGTACAAAACGCAGTAGCAAGCTGCTACTTTACGTCGGTTTTTTGTGCGATAATTTTGTGGTTCAACACTGAATATCGTCAATCATTATTTTTATATTATATATTCATCATGATTTTTAATCATCAATAATTTCATCCGAATTTCATCCGGTTTTGTTATTTTATGTACAACGCAGACAGTTTCCATATATAATCTCTGGGGAAAGCGCTCATTTCATCCAAATATGAACCGCGAAATGGAAGTTACAATATTAAGTATGTTACATAATTCTGGTGGCTTCAGCGCGGGCAACTGGGAGGATAACTCAAGAGGATACAAGTTCGATTATTGCGTAAAATTGTTTTCATCATCATCATCATCAGCCACAGGACGTCCACTGCTGAACATAAGCCTCACCCAAAGATTTCCAGACCGACCTGTTGGAAGCGGCCTGCATTCAGCGCCTTCCTGTGACCTTTTTCAGGTCGTCTATCCACCTTGTAGGTAGACGACCAACACTGCGCTTGTCGGTACGTGGCCTCCATTCCAGAACCTTTCTGCTCCATCGCCTATCGGTTCTGCCAGCTATGTGGGATGTCCACTAGCACTCCGGCTTGCTAATCCGCTGGGCTATGTCTATTGGAAATAACCATTATAATCCTGACGTCAAATGGAGGATCTTTACGTTCTAAATGGATACAGTCCTGGCTCCACATTAGGTTAACCTGTAACGTAGTAATTAGGAACTACGAGGGACTTGCGCTCCTACAACACTCAGACCTGAACCAAATATTTGTGGGTCACACAAACATTTGTCTCGATGTAGAAATTGAACCCACAATCTTTCGCTTCGCTGCCAGCTACTCGTCTAATACGCTACGACGGCTGTCAAGGTCATTATGTGATTATCAAGTGAACCATTTGTACGTTTGCCGACTTTTGCCAAAAAATACCAGCTTGATAAAACTAAACCCCAAATACAAAAACAGCATTCAAATCTGTCAATTTGTTAGACATTACGGTACCACAGACAGGCACACACTTTTAATTCTCTTTTTATCGGTGGTAAAAAAGACTAAAATATAGAAAATCAAATATAAATACTATCGCATATTTATACGATAGAGTAATGGATCAAATATGAAAAATGAATATATGAAAGTGATTTCGAAGCTGACCTACTGACCCAAATGCACTACGTGTAGACATCGTGTGTAAAATATTAGTTTCACGTGTAACAGCTCTTAGTACAACCGAACTACTACTACTAGGTACTAGGCCGGTGTAGTTAGAATTCGAGATAACGAGTCTTTCACTACATAGGTAACTCCATAATATATTGGGTGGTAGGTCTCTCATTAGTGAAAGACTGCTTGGGTTGGTACCACCCATTTGTCTATTTTTACCGCTATGCACTATCGTGTAAGCCCTGTTTAGTTACGATTTGAAGAATATAGATGTAGTAAAATAAGTGAGTATTATGAGACTTACTGAGAGAAAGATTATCGTCTTACGTCTTGGGGTGATGAGTGCAATGCAATAACATGCAGTGATTTGTAATTCTAGGTTCAATGTGGTTTTGTTCATGTTTACAGGCGGTTTTACGATCAGGCGAACGACTCGAGGCCTCATTCTCTATGACTGCACAACTACGTTACTCGCATGTTTTGTATTAACTGCGTAAATTACGTAAAATTAAATAAAAAAAAACCGCGATAAACTCCGTTCAAATTAGTTTTATTTCAATATGTAATATTAGCGTAAACATAAGAAATCATTATATCGTCTAATTTCCTAAGAAATTCACGTAATTAAACAAAAATACCAAAATGCATTTACAAAACGAAATCCAAACAATCATTGCGCTCGGCGAGCCGCAATAAGCATGTTCCACAAACATTAATTAACATTAATTTGAATTCCGTTTCATTATAAACACTGTTGATTGAACAAAGATTGCATTCTAGGCCAGCCCAAAATTAATGTAGTTAAGGCAAAAGGTGGAACAAAGCTGAAGCTACTAGCTTTTACAAGGTGGTAGGTCCCTCGTCTGCGAGAGAATATCTGGGTTAAGTTTAGCAATAGTGTGTAAGCACTGTTGTGTTTCGGTTTGGACATTGAAGCTACTCCCCACAGCGCCACGGAGGATTCGTAAATAAAGACATACAAATTATTTTAAATTGATTATACACCGATAAATATCACCTAACGTTCGCAAGCTCTCAAAAGTATGAAAATGCATACAAAGTATCGTTTAGCAGAAATACATGATTAACTGACGACTAGTGAACATGGGTAGCAATTCGAACCGCTTCGATACCGATATTAAATGCGACCATTAGTCATGGACGCTTTTGCAGGATAATCCATTTCATACACCTATTACACCAAGAGTACGTAACGGAGATGCGACAACAAAACTTCATATATACAGGGTTAATTTTAAAACACCAGCAACCTCGCAGGACCAGATAGCTGACCCCATACGGAACAACTTTTGTTCTACGAGTTTGGATATAACTCAATATATTAAAAAAAAAATGATTTTACAAGTTTTTGTTGTGTCGTGTTTTTCTTCGTAGAGTACGGCGCGGCGCGGCGTGCGCGCGCGACGTCAAACGCGCCGCTCAGCTGCTCGGGCGTTGACCTTCAAAGGAGCTAGCCCGGTTCCCCACGCTTCGCGTATTTGTTTACGTAATCTGCGATGCGCGTTGTAACGTTCAAGACGGAAATTAAATGAATACTTATTTTTGTATGAAAATAAAATCTAACAAATTATCAAAAGTCGTAGAACAAAAGTAGTAGCTTATAACCTTAGGAATCTACCCCTGCGAGGTTGCTGGTGTTTTAAAAATAACCCTGTATAAACTGATCCTTGAAGAGTTTGGAAGAGGTGTAATCAGTGTGTGCGAGCTTGTTTTTCCGACGCAAAGCCACGCCTTTTTTTACATTTTTGCCCTCAAATTTATTTTCAATTTTTTAGTTAGACTATCTATAAAAGCGTGTTTTTGAGTTTTTTGTTACTATTATTTTTCACAATGAGTTAGTAGTGATTACCTGGAGCTAGATCTCTCGTATGCGAGAGTCCTTCTTATTACAGTTTTGTTTATGCCACCAAGCAGCTGTATGTATTTCAATTTAAAAAACATTGAATCCAGTAAAATTAATGAGAATTATTAAAGTTAATATCTTATGTTTCGAGGTATAGTACTTTTAGACAAGAATGTTCTTTTTAGCATAGGTAAGTGGCTTCCTTTTCCAATCTCTTAATTATCCCTTTTCTGTAGGGTTGGCAACGCGCCCATGATTTATCTGGTATTCTTACATGGGCGGTGGAGATCACCATCAGCCAACCCACTTGTTTGTTTGACGGTCTATGCTATATAAATGACTCAAATCCTCACTTCTAGACTCCTGCTAAAAATACTTATGGTGAATGGCTGAGTGTGATCCATAAAACGTCAACACAAACTACAGCCGAATTAAAAGGAAATAACTCCAATAGATCGCAACAAATTGTGCGACTCGTAAAAATGTCGCGACATTTTCGCTGGATATATATTTGTTTAGAATGACTGCGGCAACAAGTTTCACTAAAACTGTATTTTATTGGTTTGGATTACTAGTGTAATATTATTTTACTCCTATTTGCAGTTAGGATATTTAAGTTTAAGAGCAACGTGCAATGAATTTTTGCTGGTACTATATGATTTTAGGCTTTTGCGATTAGTATTTTTTTTTATTTTGACAGGCAGAAAGAAGAAGAAGACGAAGTCAACTGACTTAACTGACTCACTGACCGACTGACGCTGACGCGAAACCACAAGTTTGCCCCCTACCAGAAAGTGCTCAACGCGGCTAAAAGTGTTCACTTCAAAAAAGAGAAATTAACAAAATATTAAACGTACTGGGATAGGAAAGATGGAGCTCAGATACAAGTACGACAGTCGAGGAATACTACACATTTAACCCCACTATCCAATGTCGCATCTAGCTTATTGTTCATCCTCACTCAGCGAATTTGCGCTGTGACCACAAATTCGAACATTACCCGGACCTGTAATGACAGTTTCGCATCCATGACGTCATGTTTACATTCTTCACATGTGAATCCAGCTTTATTAACAGTGCCGTAAAATCGAGGATGATTAGTAGGTCTGTAAATATACCTGACTTCGAAGGTTAATGATAAATTGAATTCAATTGCGATCTGTTTGTGAATTATGAATAATGATAGCCTGTGTTTACATTATATTATTGGTGTTTGACTATGGACTGTTTGTTTTAGATGTGAAGCTAGAAATTGTAAATTTGAAACTCAAAGGACCAGAGAAAATTTTCAAATTCCACGAGTTCAAAATAACAGGAGTTAAATAACCACGAGGAGGGGGGGACTCATGTAAATAAGAGTTTGATCAAAATTCGTGATTTACTTGATTCGTGATTCAATTAACATTGATTTTATTCAATTATGTCGGAGTGATTAAAATAAGACACTGATTTGACAGCCGACACTTAATAAATATGTGAGATAATTGTAATAAAATATAATAAGCAACTAATTTGACCATCGTTTAATGAATATTGGAGAATTAGAATGTTTTACCGTTTTGTGTAATATTGATAATTAAGTAATTTATAAATTTAAGTATGTTGCTGATTTGGCTTTGCATCGATTTTAATGTGTTACTAATTCGACTTGTTAAATATGTTGCTGATTTGTCTTTATTTCGGTTTTAATTTGTTACTGATTTGACTTTAGTAATTCTACTTTTGAAGTAGGGAGATTGGAAATCCGTCTATATAAAAGATGGCGTCTTGCCATTTAAAAAGTAGTCTAGTTCCGTCCGTGAGTCTAAACAGTAGTTAATTATTAGAATTATGGCTGATAAGGTCATTTGAAGACAGTGTTAATCTTAATAATTAGTTAGTATTGTAACACGGGTGGTTTTTCTTTCGCCGGCTCTTTCCCACCTACGTCTTTCCTTCCGAGCCGGTGGTAGCTTAAAAGAGTGAATAAACAATAATGTGATAACCCTGTGTCGTTATTATCGAAACTAATCATACGCCGTACAACTTGACTATATGAAGTAAGAGTAAGGGTTGTAAAACCCTCCTCTCTGACGTATCTACTTGGACCTCGCCCCGATATCAGAAGTGGGATGGGCCCACAGCCTATCCATTTAACACGCCCGATGAATTGCGACTGTCTACAAGTAATTTGGTGAGTCTATTCCAATTTATTGGATTTTTGTTAAAAACAAAAAAGGCATGTAATATTGCCATGTGATGAGTTGGTACGAGATCACGGTGGTTCATGGAGTGGCAGACCAGTGCCATTCAAAAATGTATCCAGTGTAAAATCATTGCATTGCTGAATTTGATGGTGTTCAGAAATGTAAATGAATAATTATCTACCCGACAATTATTAAAGATCGTTGCACTCCTGAATTTGATGTTTTCAGAAATGTAAATGAGTAAATTTACCAGATATTTATTAACAAGTCCATGTCTTGATATTTCGAAAGTTACTTGTTTATAGTAATTAAATTTATTTCGAACATGTTGTTAGTTTACTGCGTATGGACACGAAAAGTCTTGCATGTTGTGTTCGAACCCAAAGACAGAATGGTTGGGATGATTGTGTCCACACCTACAAAGTTATTAAGCGTGTACCAATTGTTGTAAGAACTTATATAGGTCTATAATGGAAGAGTTCTACTAATATGACACCGGCGCTGGAATTCCCGGTGTTGAACCATAACGCCGTACCCACGATGTGGTGGTTCACCCGTACGGCTTACAAAGCGACTCTGCAGTACGACTGTGATCGAATGCATTTAGGAGTATTAGCGAGGATTTGGCAAGACCATTCCATTTTATGTAGATCGCGTATAAAAAGTAATTTGAAGTACCTATTACTCCGAAATATTCCAAATTCGATGTTCCGATTTTCGAGAGTCCGAATTTCATAATACTTACAAATGATAATGTCTATTATTAAAATTTACAAAATTTATTTTACCGAAAATGCGATTTGTGTGTTTCCGATTTTTTATAAGTTCGGGGAATCAAATGCCTGATGGGTTCTCGGTTCAAATAAAAATAGTATTCCGATTTTCAATACTCTGAATAAACTGCTAAAATTAGGATTCTGACTCAGTTAGTATAATATTCAGTTACGCTTTTATATTCAAAATCTATAAGTAACGTTAACGTCGGTTACCGTCGTTGTTATTGAATTATTTGGGGTTAGGTTAGAAAAGTGGCAATTAACTCCAGATCCCCCTTTATTGTTAGTGGATCATTTGGGTTGGGCTAGAACTGTGACCATTAAAGCGCGAAGGCGAGCGAGCGTGCCGCGCAGCAGCGGCCACCGAGCTCCAGATGCCCTCTATTGTTGAATTCGTATTTTTGATGTTTCGATAATTCTAGTCTAGTAGTAGTAGTCGGACTTTTTGTTATTCGATCTATTGAAACTCGGTAATTTGAGAATAGTAATTATAAACATGGGGAATTTGAAATTAGGAAATTGAAATTTAGGAATTATAAAGATAGGATGAATGATAAATCGGAGTTGTTAAATTAGGAATTTTACAGTTCGTATTTGTGACCGTCGGTGTAAAGTTTATCGTATTATTATAGTGTACCCCGACCCATTGCTAATACCTACCGAAAACAAAATGGTTTTTCGCTATCAACAGAGTTGTGTACTCACCGTTCACTAAATACCTAATGCAAGGAATCTATTCTGATATGATTGTCGTTGCAGATGCGAACGATAATTTCTTTTTGTTTGTTATGAATCAATGTTTCGTAGAATAAAAGTTTAAGTATTGACGATTGCACCAATTACACTAGAAACGCGAGCCCGATTACATCAAAATATCAATTGGCTTAGACAATATATTAGATTGATTTACAATTATTGTATTTGACTACAATCTGTGATTAATTGAAGTAGATCTTTGCTACATACATTTTTGAAAAGAAAAATAGTAATTGAAATGTTTTTTTGCTTCTGCCTATCTGTGAAGATAATGGCGTGTAGATTTCTTAATTTTTACGTTGTAGTTAAAGCTTTTGGCTAAATGCCAAATGATTTTATTATTTATTTTTAGATATTTTTGTAAACAATAAAGTTGGGTTGCACGATCTCACTTTAGCAATGATAAATATGTTAGTACTGGCTAAGCATAAAAATGAGTTGCACCATTTGACAAATGTTATATGACGTCATAACTTTAGCTGTTAATACTGTTACAACCGATCTGGGTTCACTGGTTGAAGCTATTATTTAGATTAAATATCTGTGCCATAGTTCAATTATAGCCTCCATCCCGATGTATCTCCTAAAGCGTCTGTGCTCCAAAATAATATATCCCTGCTTCTAGAATTAATCGAGGAATCTAGTTTTATCAGAACACGATGGTGCAACACATTCCGCAGTCAATGTTAAAGTCAACGTCACTGTTATCGTCAAATTTGACAAACCTTGGGCTGGATTGCGCCGTAGTGGCAATTATGGTTAACTCTTGTAGAATCATAGATAACCATCGTCTACCCGACAAGAAATTTATTTGTTTACGTGATATTTTCATAACTGTTCATTCATATCGCATTGAGAAATTAAAAAAAAAAAACGAAAAGTGCTTCTGTTTATTGTGATAATTACAAGAACTGTAATTCCTAAGAAATCGTTACTATAATTCCTGTTTACGATCGTGTTCCAGTAAAACTTATCACTTGCGATCGTTATGCGGAACTGCTGAATTCAAAACAGTTTTACAACTTTTTAACGAAATGTCTTTCGGGTTCCTGTCCTGGCAAACTTATTTCCCAATACGCATCAGGCTTCTGCCTGGCACACTTTAGTATGGAGAGAATTTCATAAAAACTCATAATCATGATAATCGCCTGCCTTCTCGTTTTGATGATTGTTTTCAGAAGCCGTGGTGACAAGTAACGCTGGGAGGTGCTTATCGAAGCGCGTGTGGCGGTTTTCTACTTTACCGGCGTTAGCATTAATGGCTTACGTGGTTGCTGAAACTGGATGCTTGTGCGTGAATAAGTGTACGCAAGGCGAAGTATCATGCCGTGTTATGCATATACCCGAGCTAGGGATATTGGGTTTGGTTGCTCGACCACATTACAGAGTCTTAAGATGTGTGGGTGGTAAACTTACGTTTCTCCCTTAAAGGATGTTTTTAGTACTCGTGGCGATCAATCGGACCTGACTCTCTGATGGCTGGGACTGGGACATTGAATTGACACTATAGCCCGGTTACAGGGTTCTAATCGGTTTGTTTAGGGAGTACACTCTTAGTTCTTGGGTCTTGTAAACTGGTCTTAAGATATGTGGGTGACAGACGTATGACTTCCCCTTGAAGATATCTTCCATACTGGCGGCGTAGTCTAGCAGTGCCCCCGTTAATAAGGCTGTTTGAGTTCCACGCGCGCTTGCAATTTCGCAGCTACCTGTAGTGTGAGTAGTATTTTTAAGCCGATTCTCGCTTGCTTCCGGGTACCACCTATGGCATCAGCCGTACACGCGCTCCTACAATTTCACTGCCACTATGGCGTGTCATGTGGTAGTGTATGGGGAGTGATTAAAGTCAAATTCTGTCATTCACAATGCACTGAGATTTATTTTTATTCGTGTAATGTCTGAAGACATTAAGTGTCGAATCAATTATTTTATTACTTAAAAATAAAGAGATTAAGAAGTTATGCTTCAGACACACACGAACCTGTAATAACCATTTTTAATGTTCTTCTTATGTGTTTTATGTTCAAACGGAGCTGTGAGTGAGTGAGCTCCTGTGGTGAGCCTGGCGCCGACGATGGTGAAGAGGTCTGTCCAGAGGAATTGCCCGGTCCTTTGTCTGCACGCCCTGCTGAAGACATCTAAGAGCTGATGCGTATCTATGTGAACTAATTCTCTTTTATATCTTCTAACAGTAATATTAATGTCGAATCCCAAACTAGGATTCATATTAAGCCTTACTCTGACAACCTACACAAAGTTTACCTCAAAAGCGATTGTTTAAATTAGTCAGGATTGGTCGAAGCGGTGCATAAAACACAACTAAATTGCGCTTGAAATTTTGTAATATAAGTGACACTATCAGATGACAGCTAGCCTCCGCAACGCAGCGGATAGGCATCAGGCTGCGGGTTCGATTCCCGCACCCAAGACAAATATTTGCATGTAATTGTGAACTATGTGATTCTGCCGTGTATTTTTGTTGCAGGAGGTGCAAAATGCTCTTTGGGTGCGTCATGCAGGCAGATGAAAGCAGTGAAGTGCAACGACTGAGCGGTTCTTGTGAAGAATACGGCACAGCGTCAGTGGTGCGGCGTGGTATTAAGTGCAGGCTCCGCCTAGAAACGAATCATTTGCATTGTATTCCTCTAAACTTATTGACTTGACAGCTGTGTTCCCGGGATTTTCTCATTATTGCTCGAGGACACGCACGCGTCAGGAGAGGCCGTGTATTTTTTGTTTAGATGTTATTTTTTTTATTCTGTGCGAACGGTGTTTCTAAAATCATGGTCGTTATTATAGTAGCCAGCCTTCAGCTTGGCTGACCGTTACAGTAGTAGAAATACCGTCGTGGTTAATCATACTAAGCGTCTATACAAGTACATTTAGAGTAAGGCCTACAATTGGTAAATCCTGACACGAGTTTGTCCTCTGTGAATAGAATAAATTGAATTATAAGCCATCATGTTAAAAAAAGTTATAATAATAAGTAGGAGTCGTTAAAGGGTTAATTCGCACCAATGACTCTGCTAAAGCAATTGTAATACGGCCTAGCACAAACTGGTCCAGGCAATAACTTGTAGAGATTGGTGGCACCTACCGTGTCAGATCCCTCGCCTATATACATAATATTCTATTTATTTCACTAATCTATTTGATTCCACGTAAGCGAATGTCCATTGAAATTTTGGTCAGTTCTTCTGGTCTCTATTGTTCCTTTTTATTTCTCTCATTGCTCAACGTTAATAGATTTTACCGTACACCCTCGATTACTTACAAGTGGCTGCTGATGCTATGAGCATTTCCTTGCAAAATTCATTTACACACATTTGTTGAATCATTTACGCATTTGTTTAATCATTTACGCATTTGTTGAATCATTTACGCATTTGTTGAATCATTTACGCATTCGTTGAATCATTTACACATTCGTTGAGGACAGGGGCCTCCGAATCATGTTGCACATTCGTTGAGGGCAGGGGCCTCCGAATCATATTGCACATTCGTTGAGGACAGGGGCCTCCGAATCATGTTGCACATTCGTTGAGGACAGGGGCCTCCGAATCATGTTGCACATTCGTTGAGGACAGGGGCCTCCGAATCATGTTGCACATTCGTTGAGGACAGGGGCCTCCGAATCATGTTGCACATTCGTTGAGGACAGGGGCCTCCGAATCATGTTGCACATTCGTTGAGGACAGGGGCCTCCGAATTATGTTACACATTCGTTGAGGACAGGGGCCTCCGAATTATGTTACACATTCGTTGAGGACAGGGGCCTCCGAATCATGTTACACATTTGTAATCATGTTACACATTCGTTGGACAAGGACAATTTCCAAATTTTCGTAAAAAGATTTTCATAAGACCTAGATTTAATTGTAAAGGCCGTGTCGGAGTGATTAAGATAACTAGACAGAAATGATTTAAGGTCAGAGGCGACCTCATTGCAGAATGGCCGTGTCGGAGTGATTAAAATAAGACACTGATTTGACAGCCGACACTTAATAAATATGTGAGATAATTGTAATAAAATATAATAAGCAACTAATTTGACCATCGTTTAATGAATATTGGAGAATTAGAATGTTTTACCGTTTTGTGTAATATTGATAATTAAGTAATTTATAAATTTAAGTATGTTGCTGATTTGGCTTTGCATCGATTTTAATGTGTTACTAATTCGACTTGTTAAATATGTTGCTGATTTGTCTTTATTTCGGTTTTAATTTGTTACTGATTTGACTTTAGTAATTCTACTTTTGAAGTAGGGAGATTGGAAATCCCTCTATATAAAAGATGGCGTCTTGCCATTTAAAAAGTAGTCTAGTTCCGTCCGTGAGTCTAAACAGTAGTTAATTATTAGAATTATGGCTGATAAGGTCATTTGAAGACAGTGTTAATCTTAATAATTAGTTAGTATTGTAACACGGGTGGTTTTTCTTTCGCCGGCTCTTTCCCACCTACGTCTTTCCTTCCGAGCCGGTGGTAGCTTAAAAGAGTGAATAAACAATAATGTGATAACCCTGTGTCGTTATTATCGAGACTAATCATACGCCGTACAACTTGACTATATGAAGTAAGAGTAAGGGTTGTAAAACCCTCCTCTCTGACGTATCTACTTGGACCTCGCCCCGATAATTAACATTGATTTTATAAAATTTATCGAGTACTTTTCAAAGGACCGTAAATAAATTTTAATAACCTAAGTAATTCTATTTACTGGTCAGGTATATTTTTCTATTCTTATTTTAGACTAGCTTTTGCTCGCGGCTCCGCCCGCGTGAACGTTTAAAATTGACAAAGTTTCATATTAACTTTCATCCCCTATTTTATCCCCTTGGGGGTAGAATTTATCAAAATCCCTTCTTAACGGATGCCTACGTCATAACATTTACCTGTATGCCAAATTTCAGCCCGATCCCTCCAGTGGTTTGGGCTGTGCGTTGATAGATCACTATGTCAGTCAATCACCTTTGAGTTTTATATATTTAGATTATGGCTCCATCGCAGTGGGGGGTACTATATGTGTGATCGTTGGGTGTATTGTTTCTTTGTTTTGAAAAATTATCAACATCAGAAAAATGGCATTCTTGTAGAATGTTTAGATTTAAGAGAGTTATGGACCGTAACCAGTCGGACAAACGTCTGTCATCATTAATATAGACCGTAATGTACGCTTTCACGTCTATAATACCCGAAAAGGTAAGCAGAGGTGTAACACCCATGTTTTGCCGAGCGTATCTCCATCCCATGCTGATGTTATAGGGGGCGCGACTATCACCATCATCATCATCAGCCACAGGACGTCCACTGCTGAACATAGGCCTCTCACAAAGATTTCCAGACCGACCTGTTGGAAGCGGCCTGCATCCAGCGACTTCCTGCGATCTTTATCAGGTCGTCTGTCCACATTGTAGGTGGACGTCCAACGCTGCGCTTGCCAGTACGTGGCCTCCATTCCAAAACCTTTCTGCCCCATCGGTTATCGGTTCTGCGAGCTATGTGGCCTGCCCACTGCCACTTGAGCTTGCTAATCCGCTGAGCTACGTCGGTGACTTTCGTTCTTCTACGGATCTCCTCCATATCACCATATCGGGCACAATTCCAGACTCCGGGCTGATAGAAAAATCCAATATGACTTTTATCCGACCCGGGTCTCGCACCCGAGACCTCAGCATAGCAGTCGTACCGCGCGCGCAATACAACTGCGCCACAGAGACAAAATATTTTGTACAAAAAATATCTATTCCAGTAGACCAAAAAGGATTCAAAAATACCCTCAAACGAGAACGTAAGATAATTAATACGGACTCATTACCAGACTGGCTCGCTGCCGAGCCTGCTTACCGCAAATGTGTATAAATTTAAATTATCTTTGTCTACGTTAAAGCTTAATTTTCTCGAAGCAACCGCTAGGAACTACTGATGCTGTAACGGTTAAACGGTCTCTTTACGGCTCGAGTGCGGTCCGCTATACATTCAGACTTTCTTAATTTTATCTATTAATTTTGTTATGATTTTTAAACAGCCTCGGTGGCGTAGTTGTATTACTGCTATGCTTAAGTCTCGGGTTAGATTCTCGGGACGGGTAAAAGTCATATTGAGTTTTTCTATTACGAAATCCTCAGTATCAGCCCGGAGTCTGGAGTTGTGCCTGGTATGGCGATAGAATCACTCCCTATCACATCATGGATCGGAAATGCGCCCGGCGAAATATTGCTCAATTGCTTACACCTCTGCCTACCCCTTCGAAGACTACAGGCATGAGTGCGTATGTAAGTTATGTTCGAAACAGAGTTTTTGAGGTCAATAGTGTACTGCAACATTAAGCTGAATGGGAGGTACCTTTGCTGGCATGTATTAAATAATCATTAATAAGTTTTAGTTTAAGTTAAATAATTAATTATAATAGATTTTTTTTTCTTTTCTATGTCATTGTCTGTTATATGTGTGCCAGCAATAAATGTTTCTTTCTTTCTTTCTTACTTGTAGTTAATATAATGAAACATTTATCCGTAACTGTGGCTTCTAATTTCGCCTTTCTTTACTTTATCAGATTATCCTAAATAATAAAATCATATGATAAGAATTAAATGAGAGGTCCGACTCCTAATAGGCCTTTTTTCTTATTAATCACTTTAGTTATTTTATCAACTTTTATAACATCCGCTATTACGTTCTTCTTCCGGAAACCAGATAATAAAATGATGATTTAAAATAGTTCGATTTCATTATGATAAATGCTATAACTTTAAAAAGTTCAGGTTTTTATAGTAACCCATAAATCTCGGATCGTTTACGGATAAGGCGTCAAGTATCAAAATCGTTTTAAGCTTCTCCACTAGTGTAATGCTAGTCATATCACTAGCATTTTCTCGCGGCTCCGCTCACGTGAATTCCTGCACCATCATATTTCCGGTATACCACCATACAACCGTTCATCTCTTATGTATTTTACCCTCTTAGAGATGAAATTTCCAAAAATGTATTTCTAACATTGCCTTTTTCGATAGTCACTGGAATCATGCCGGTTTCTATAAATGTTTCTTCACACTCCGGAGAGGAAAGAAGCAAATTGGGGGGTCTGCGACAGGGCAAGCGGTTGTCCGATGCGTGTTTGTTTCCCTGTGGGATACAAAGACGTACCCCTGTACCCGCCCCAATCAACCATCCAGTCATGTCGCAATATCCTCGAGAGGTCCTGATATACACTGGCCGACCCTGGAACGCGATCCACACAAAATGGGTCAGTATGACAGGTGTTAACACCGTGTGTACGGTGGTCGCTATCCAGTTGATTATGAATATCCTACCACCAGCATAAATAAAAAATATAAAAATATTTAAAGACTGTTTCCACGAAAACATCAAGCATCGGAATATTAATTAAAGATCGTTACTAAATGCAGTCAAGTGTGAATTTATTTAATTGGAATTTTCAATACTAATCTGTGTCGCCGATAATTGCTCAGTGTGGTGCAAACTGTGCAAACTGCGGAATGTTCGATCTTCCTCGCTTACGTTCTGTCCTTTAAAAGGGATCGCAATGGTTCTATATTTGCAGAATTCTTAAATGATTAATTATTAAATCACCTGATTGGGTCTATTGGCAGCGTACTCAGACAGAACCGGGGAGTCCTGGATTCTATTCACAATTTGTGTGAGTTTTATATTCGAAAATTAACTCATGAATTGACCGGGATTGATTTGAAACTTTGCACCGTATCACATAAAAAATGCAATTTTAAAAATATTTTTTATAGCACAAGAAGGCAAACGAGCAAGTGGGTCACCTGTTAGTAAGTGATCTCCACCGCCCATGTATATCCACGATACCAAAAGAATCATGGGAGCGTTGCCGATCTTAAATATATATAATTAAGGTTTGGGAAGGGGAGGGGGATTTGGGCCTCCGGATATCTCACTCACCGTAAGAAACGCAGTAAGAATTATCAAAATTGGTCTACTCTGTAAAAAAGTCAATGTCTATGATCTAACATAAAATAGAAGTGTGTGTGTGTGCAAGTCACACACGGCAGAAGTGAAACTTCAGAAAAGTAGCCTACAAGAGAATTAGATAAAAATAGAGTATCAGTGGTATAAGGATAATTAAAAAGTTTATTATTTTTATAATACTTTTACCAAGCTTAAAAATTATTTAAAATTTAATGCGAAATATTACATTTAATATATTTACATACTTAAGATCTTGTTTCTTTCCAACCTCTTTAGTGACGCCTTTTTCGTTTCATCAAATTTTCAAATTACAACGATTCTAAAGAAGTTTCACTTCAAAATACACGTGTCGAATTGAGAACCTCCTCATTTTTTCGTCGGTTAAAAAATCATGCCCAACCACGTAGATTCCGTTGGAGTAAAATGTATAGCAACTTTTAATTTTTCTACGAGGAATCTCAAACAAGACGCAAATTAATAACCGGCGCGGAATGGAAATTATAAAAAAATCTGCAACAAAACTTAGCGTACAAAGTGTAGCTTAATTCATTTTTTTTAACATCGGCGGCAATGTAATGGTGCTGCCACACCGATGTTATAAAATTGTTACAAACATTTTCTAACATTAAAATTGTTACATTTTGTTAGGAATTGTTAGATGTTTTAAGTGCTCCCACACCGACGGAAAATGTTTGCAAACATTTTCTAACATTTTAAAACATTTTTTTAACATTTGCTAACATTTGAAAACATGACATCGGCCCTTCTTCTTTGACGGCTTCTTTGACGGCGCCGCTCTCAAAAGTACCGCCGCCCGCGGTTAAAAAATGTTACAAATTGTTAAGAAATGTTTACTAAATGGTGCTGCCACACCGCTGTTATAAAATGTTATATAACATTTGTTAACAAACATTTTTTAACATTTTATCACAATGTTAGATAATGTTAGTAAATGTTTAATGTTAGAAAATGTTATATAACATTTTATAACACCGGTGTGGCAGCACCATAATGGACTCACTTAAAACTGTACTTTCAATTAATTTTTAAGTGAAATGTGTTTATTTATTTATATGCTTAGATTTTTTATTTTACCTATGGTTTATTCATAACGCTATAAAATTAGTATAATCTCAATTATATTTCTACATCTCACTCACATTGAGGTTAGGGCAACTTTTTTTTTTTTATAACATACGAATATACGAATACGATAACGAATACGATATGATACGAATCATGGGCGCGTTGTCGACCTTAAAGGGGTAATTAGAGATTGGGATGGGAAAAGGGATTTGGGCTTCCGGATATCTCACTCACCGTACGAAACGCAGCAGCAAGCCGCTACTTTACGTCGGTTTTCTGTGAGACAGTGGTAACGACCCGGTCGAGCCAGCCCGTTCATGCTGTAGACAAGACTGTCTACAGCGTGGCTCTACCACTCAAAAAACGTGCACGTGCACGTGAACGTGCTTTTTAATACATGACATATAAAGATTTAGCGGGTAGTTTTTACGATCGGTCGCCTACCTGACGTCAACCGTTCTGGGGAGATAATCACGATAATCTATGTAACCTATTATGCACTTAATAAAATCGGAACCCTACCAATCCTCAAGATTCCGTGAGGTCCTTCTACGTAGATCGGACCATCATCAAACCTTAATAATTGTAAACTGAAGGTAGATAATGTAACATTAACATTTTAGGACGACCTACGCTTGTCCACCCCGTGACCACGAAGGCTCAAAAGCCTTCGAAACGTCGGGACCAAAATAAAAATAAAAACCGCGATAAAATCCGTTTAAATTAGTTTTATTTCAATGAGTAATATTCGCGTAAACGTAAGAAATCATAATCTATATAAGGTTTATAAAAGTACAGCTCCCTATATGGTCTAAGATCCCGCGGAACATTGACCTTCACCCATCTGTTTACCGGATGAAAATAATAATTTAGGGTATAAAAGGTGTTGCTGAACACATACAAATAGGGTTGCCTACAAAAATATGGTCAAGGATAGGTTACCTAACCTACCTATTTTTTACAGATAGTATACATTGTACACTTTTCATTGAAGGTAAAAATTTTTTGGTTCGTTAGTCAGGGAAAAAAAAAAAAAAAAATTTAAATGTTAATTAATCATATCCTTGACCATATTTTTTTAGGCAACCCTATTGGTATGTGTTCAGCAACACATTTTGTACCCTAAAATATTATTTTGATCCGGTAAACAGATGGGTGAAGGTCAATGTTCCCCGGGATCTTGTACTAATACGTCATACAGAACTAAGATGTAACACACGCCAGCCCCGCCTACTCGAAACTTTCGCTTTAATTAACTTTTGGAATGATTAATCACTTGTAATATAACCATTTGTAATTAACGTTATGCTGTTTAACAAATTGCTTATTACACTTGGCTTCCATGGAATTTGTATCTAGTTACGGAACTAATTATGTGTTTATCTTAAAGTTATCGTGTTATAATAGGTCTACAGAATTATTATTTAAAATATTAAGTTACTCCACCCAATACTATTGTAGAAGGATTTTATAAATTCGTCCAAAAATAAATAAATTATAACCTTACAAATCTGCCGGAAGGGGTAAGAAGAAGTCTTCGGAGAGGGAAGGAGCAAATCGAGGGGCCTGCCACAGGACAAGAGGATGACCGATGCAGGCACAATAATACAAGGATGTACCCGTATACCCGTCCTAACCAACCATCAAGTCATGTCACAAGCCCCTCGGCAGAACCGGATATACACTGGCCGATCGTGGAACGCGATTCACACGAGGCCTGTGGATCACTATCACTATGGCAGCTTTACAACCATGTGTATGGTTGTCGCTATACGGCCAGATATGAATATCCTAATACCAGCAACCTTTGATAAATCCACGTAAAAAAAATTGGTGTGTGTCGTGGGACACCAGGTAGGAACGAAGTTCTTTCGGCTAATGTACAATCGACACAAAATGCAAAAAATGGTGTGTGTCGTGGGACACCAGGTAGGAACGAAGTTCCTTCGGCTAATGTAGAATCAACACAAATTGCAAAAAATTCAAATTATCAACTAAAATAACAAAATATGTCTCTTTATTTTTGTTTGACAACATAAAATTACATAGAAATAGAATAGAAAAATAGAAATAAAAAAAAGACGTGTGGCACTCGGAGACTGCCGCGGTAAAGCTATTGTATAGCATTTTTTATCAACTTATGTAATAATCTTTTAAAAATCGAAGGAGATATAAAAATACTTCAACTATAACTGGCTGAATGAATTTCATTTTAAAAAAGGAACTAACGCTCGCTGGTTACGCGACTGTCGCGCCTGCACACTTCTCATTTAACGCTTTTATTCCACGCATTTTTTCCACGCATTTTTCTTACGGTTTTACTATCACATTTTTTTCAGTTCGGTCACGCAGCGAAATCCCTATCCCCTCCAAGCCTGCCGTAAGGAACTTCGTTCCAAAAAATTCAAATTATCAACTAAAATAACAAAATATGTCTCTTTATTTTTGTTTGACAACATAAAATTACATAGAAATAGAATAGAAAAATAGAAATAAAAAAAAGACGTGTGGCGCTCGGAGACTGCCGCGGTAAAGCTATTGTATAGCATTTTTTATCAACTTATGTAATTATAAATAATAACGAGCTAGCGTAATCTTTTAAAAATCGAAGGAGTATTTTTATATACTTCAATTATAACTGGCTGAATGAATTTCATTTTAAATATGTCTCTTTATTTTTGTTTGACAACATAAAATTACATAGAAATGACTGACATTAAAATTGACACATTGACTGTCGCGCCTGCGCACGTCTCATTTAACGCTTTTATTCCACGCATTTTTCTTACGGTTTTACTATCACATTTTTTTCAGTTCGGTCACGCAGCGAAATCCCTATCCCCTCCAAGCCTGCCGTAAGGAACTTCGTTCCAATAAACTACTCAACATATCTATTCTATTTATGTATTAGAAAAAACCTTCATAAGTATTCAAGGATTTTCCCAGACACCCACTCCAGCTATTTACCTGCCCTGTCAATCATCCGCGACCTTGAGGCTATTGAACCCATTTTGTGATATTTTTGCCTACATTAGCGCTAATATTATGCCCACAAATGTTTCGTCATTTACAAAGATTTTGTTTATGATATGAATATAATTTAAACCGAATGCCGTCCTTAATTAGAAGAACGTCTATAAAATTAAAATGGCTGACTACATTTTCTTCAACTTATAAGATTCAACTTAATTAAACTAGCATAAAAATATATCTAAATGGATCCATTTAGATATATTAGAGAGAGAGAGAGAGATAAAGAAAGAAATACGAAAAGAAACTGTAATCACTTGCAACAATCATTACTCAAAACCTATTTATTGAATTAAAAATCATCATGCGCTGGCCCGACCAGACCATTAGTTTTTATTTGATGTGGCAATACATATCAAATGACACGGAATAATCTTGGCGAACCATGGGTCCAGTACATCTCTGCCTCCACCTTACGCCTTAAGTTGATGTTCCTTGTTCCTCATACATTTATTTCCACATATCAGTAAATATGTAACACATAGTGAAAGTAAACGAAACGGAGCGACTAAAACATACATAGTCCTTTATAATGCAAATACACTGATTTACTTTATATTACGAAAGAGATTTGATGTCACTTATAGCGGATTCAGACGATATGATTTTCTTTGAACTGACTTGATTCAAAAAGAAATGTATGGTTTTAGGTACTCGATTTGATTGAAAATATGTTCAGATGATTCAATTCGAATGCGATTTAGCACTTGATCAACCAAAACAGAATCGTATGAATTCGATATTAAATTATATTCGTAGAACATTAGATTATTACCATAACAAAAAGACGGAGACGAAAGAAAGAAAGAAACATTTATTCAGTAGAAATACAAATACATAATAATGAATTTAATATTAATATAAAACAATAATAACACTTAATTAGTAATTAGACAAAAAACAAGTGAAAATGCAAACACAAAAAAAAGAAAAAAAGGACTGTTTTTTTCTATCTGTTGTTGCTTTTTCTTTTTTTCTAGAATATTGTTGTTATTCTTACATTAGGTCTACATTTTCGTATTTCGTCGCTTCCTATTGTTTTGTAGAATCGGGGTTCAGATGCCAAATAATGTCGCATACCTGTCGTATATGTCGAATAAAGTAAACACCCCGTACAAAGGAAGCGACATCCTACACGATAAAACACCTTGTACATAAATTATTCATAAAAAATCTTGACACGCGCTACGTGTACGAAGAATACATTGTACCTTTTATAAAGTATATAGTTCAAACATTTCTTACATGTGTTGCTATGTATGTGATGTATTTTACTATTTGATATATTTGTGAGTGAGATATTCGGAGGCGCAAATACCCCTTCTTTTCCCAATCTCTTAATTATCCCTTCTCTATAAAGACTGCGAGGCGCTTATGATTCTTCTAGTATTGTAGGCGTACATGGGAGGTAGAGATCACTTACCATCAGGTGACCCACTTGCTTGGTTGCCGATCTATGCTATAAAAAAACACATAGTCCTCGTGGATATCATGAACTATGAGAGACTTGCTATGCCACAACACCCTGACTGGAAACAAATATGTGGATCACACAAATATTTACCTCAGTGCGGGAATCGAACCCACGGCCTCTCGCTTTGCAGCCGACTATTCTCCATTGCGCCACCATGAATTGGTCGGCTTAACAAGGTTATCACCACGGTACAGTGATTTTCAGTTTTCCAGAGGCCTTACTCATTCCCACTACTTTCCAATCCCTATTCGATTCCTTATAGATTGACAACATATTCATAATTCTTCTGCTATTATATTTATTTATTTCCGGCGGATCACTTACCACTGACCCACATGTTCATTTGCCGGTCTCCTTCATAAAAAAACATGATTAAACACAACTTCCAAGTCCATTTAAATAAACAAATATCTTTATCACAATGATCATGGAAACTTCGTAACAAAAAGTAAATCTGGGAAAGTTAGAAGTCCCTTGAAATCCGGATTACGTAAGGCAGAGGGTAACTCGGGGCGGCATCAACATATGATGTTTATTCTATAGTAGTTATTGCCTATGGTTTACCTTGACAATTTTTTTATTAATCTTTGACAGAAAAAAGAAGTTAAATAGTTTCAACATTCATTAAGCCATTTCTCATAATTCGATTATTCTACATTCAAAATGCTTTAAACTCCGTAACTGGATAAAGAAAGTGGCGCAGTAGACGAGAAGCCGTGGGTTTGATTTCCGTACCAACACAAATCCTTGTGTAATCCACAAATGTTTGTTTCTGGTTTGTGTGCACGTCAAACAGGTGGCTAGTCGTAAAAACTAAAAGCCAAATCTTTATATATCATGTATTAAAGAGCATCTTACGCCAACCCCACTGTGTCTGGGATAAGTTATCTTAATCCCGCAGTTAAATCAGTCAAATATAAGGACAAGGAGGTGATAGATAAATTGGCCAGTTCTCTCCGTAGCAAAGCAAGCGACATATTGTACTAAAGAGCCATTAACCTCAAGTATAAAGACTTGATACTATCTTTGGAAAGTATTAAAGATTAACAATTTATAAGTCGACAGTTCGATGCCAATCCCCAGCGCTTAAGTAAATTTATGTCTCTTGAAGTTAGGAGTATATTTTCTTTATCAGAGCAGAATAACATCGTCAGTTAACCTGCATAAGATTCCTAATCATTTCCAAGCTATATGTTAAGTCTACCAACCCACAATAATTAGAACCCAAAATAAGCAGCGTGGTGACTAAGGCCTAACTTCCTCATTATCCTCTTATTCAATATCAATAGAGGAAACCCGAGCACAGTTCTGCAACAGTTTAATAAAGGATTGGTAAAAAACCTAGTTGTATTTAGGCTGATAAATCACGAACTCGTGGGTTCAAGTCTCAGGCAAGGTAACAATTTGTGTTTACGATTCTAAAAATCACATATGAATTGCATTGGAATTTTTACATGTTGGAAGATAGGCACGCTAGTGATATAGCACTAGTTGCACCTCTGCCTACCCTTTGGGGGATATAGACGTTGGGTCATGATAAGATAAAAACCGTATTTTTTTATTTGATCCAATCACGAGACCAGCAAGGCGCTCGCCTGGTGGTAAGAGCCACGCCTACCCATAAACAGAAGCAACACCACACAGAACTTTGAATTACAAAGCACTAAACTGCGCTCGTCACCCCGAGACATAAGATGTTAAGTCTCATAATCCCCAGTAATTTCACTGGCTTCAATGTCCTTCAAACCGAAAAACAACAGCTCCTATACACAGTTGCTTGGCGGCAGAAATATACAAAGCGGTGGTACCAACCCAGAAGGTCTCTCGCATACGAGGGACCTATCTTGTAGACCTGGTATTTTAGAAATTTATTTAGAACACAAATATGGCGTTAGGCTCGCTTGAGAGAGAAATGACTCGGTACTCCGTGGGTGCAACACTAGTTGCACCTCTGCCTACCCTCTCTGGGATATAGATAGGCGTTGGGTTAAATTAAAAACCGTATAAAATATATCAACATCCAAACAGAACGAACCATTGTGTATATAGAAGTGGGGTGAAATTTGTTTTTTTACCGTTTACGAGAATCCGGGACGTGCCTCCTTCTATGGATTGCGAGTTAAAAATATAAAAGAAAACACGCTCCGTTCGCTTTTATTGTTATATAAGCTTTTATACCATTTAACTGGTGCGCTCGAATTTTTTTGCATTCACGTTAGATAAATTCGTATTCTCGTATTTTTGAACTGGGTATTCTGTTCATTTGTGGGTGCCTGAGTATATTTGTTAGAAAGTGGACTGAGTTGCTGGGTTCAAATACTAATCGGTGTTAAATTGACACATTTCTATTTCTGCCTTTTTAATTTAATGACGAGACGAGCAAGCTCGCCTGATTGTAAGCGCCACGCCTGCCCATAAACAGAAGCAACATCTAACAGAACTTTGAATAACAAAGCACTGCATGGCACTGACTTGCGCTCGTTAGCCAGAGACATAGGATGTTAAGTCTCATAATGCCCATTAATTTCACTGGCTTCAATTCCCTTCAAACAGTGCCTACACACTGTTGCTTGGCGACAGGATCGACAAAGCAGTGGTATCAACCCAGAGGCCTCTCACATACGAAGGACCTTTAACCAAGACCTTCTACCTTTAACCTTTAATAGATTAATTGCAATTTATTATTAGTTTACTAATAATATCGCATCACACAGAGAGCAAACCCGTCCTATTACTAACAAGATAATAAAGAGGAAGTAACAACCGCAAACGACTGGCGCGACGATCAGTTGAGAGACTAATCTGATAAACGTAAAGTCTGATAAGGACAGGGGTATATACGCTCAACAAGTGGGACAGAGATGGAACGACTTCCTACGCTTCCTGTCGATAAATACCACCGGTATCACAAATGTTTGAAGTGTATTGTTTGCTTTGCTTTGTTAGTCGTAATTGATTAGTATAATAATGTATTATGAAGACAAGTTAAATAGGTTCTGCGGGGCTTGTCAGTATTGACAGCGGCAATGGCGCAATGAGTAAGTAGTCAGCTGTAAAACGAGAGACGACGGGTTCGATCCCAACACAGAGACAATTGAAAATAGGCACATAGTGGTAGGTCCATCGTATGCGACAGGCCGTCTGGGTTAGTACTACCGCGTTGTCTGTTTCTGCCGCCAAGCAACAATGTGTAAGTACTATTGTGTTTAGATTTGAAGGACAATGAAGCTAGTAAAATTACTTGGCATTATGAGAGTTAACATATGTCTCGGGTAAAATTACCAATTAAATTGCAAATTGTCCGCCATAGAAAATACCAAACAGATCTGAAAAATTCGTGAAATTGTTAGACGAGGTAAATAAGTTCCAAGTAACGTGCGATGTCGTAAACAGTTATTGTGCGGTGTATCTTACGAAGGAAAGGTGTGGTGCTCGCTTAGTCAATAGACGATAGCGTTTAAATGTAGTTCAAAATTAAATAGCTCACGCTTGTAAACGCGAAGTTTTTTTGAAGTGAAACTTCTTTAGAATCGTTGTGATTTGAAACTCGATGAAACGAAAATGCGTCACGACAAAGATAAACATATTCATAAATACGGTTTAGTCTGCGAGAGAATGATATAGATTACAAGTGTGTGATATCACGTGTCTTGGCGCTTGCGTACAAAGAAGCCTTCGGAAAATGTGTCATAAACAACGTTATTTTATGTTTTTGCATTTGCGTATTAAAATTCGTTTGTTAATTAATTTATTTGATAATTCTAAAGTTTTACTTCTACCGTGTGAATTGCACACACACACTTTTTTTATTATTCCATCCTATCTTGTAATAATAAGTAAATAATATGTAATAAGGGTGATCTTATCGCCATACTGAACACAAATTCAAATCAAGGGCTACCGTTCTCCGTTAAGATTTTCTCATTTTTGTATTCGAATCCAGAATTTTACCAGTTTCATATCTTATATACGTTTACTTTTTTTTGCCTACCATTATCCCAATCGCAGTAGGATCGACGCAACTTGCTTTTTAATACCTGGTACAAAAAGATTTTTCTTGTAGTTTTTAAGATCAGCCGTCTGCCTGATGTCAACCTGTCTGAGAAGAAAACACTCCCAGACCCGAAACATTTGTAGATCATATAAACATTTGTCTCGATGCGGCAATCAAAACCTGCAACCTCTCGACTCACAGGCGGCTTGTGCAAAGTTTTTACCTAGAACTACATTTTCCAGAAATAGTGTAGTGTAATAGTAACACTGTTTCTGCAAATGACACTTCCCAACAATTTGAGCGTATTCATTGTCTGAAGTCTAGAAAAGACACACCTAAAATCGCCTTCTGTCTTAATAAAACCACATCCCTACACCAGCTGTTCAGTGACAAGTGGCAGTGCAAACAAAATGCACTTCTGTAATTTCACCAACTTTATTACATCTGCAAGAGGGAATCAATTTAGTACATGCTTAGCATCAAAACGTATTCCTTTGAATTTGAATAAGTATCGTGCAGTTTTGAATAGTAAGTCTTGAATAATGTTTGACTCTATAGCAGTGTTTCCCAACGTGGGGCCCACGCCCCACAGGGGTGCCCACCTGATAGTTAAGGGGGGCAATTTAAAAATGGACTCAACACGACTTTAACCCTTTCGCTTTGGGTTATTTAAATGCAATGCTAGATATGGGTGACAAATTTAACAAAAAAAAAAGGTGGCCTAAAAAAGGTTGGGAAACACTGCTCTATAGAGTCTATATGTTGCTGGTTGCTAGTTGTGGTAGGATATTCATGTCCCTCCGGATAGCGACCACCGTGCACATGGTGTTAAACCTGTTATAGTGATCACACACGCCTTGTGTGGATCAGCCAGTGTATATTCGGTTCACCAGAGGGGCTTGCGACATGACTTGATGTTTCATTGGGGCGGGTATAGGGGTACATCCTTGTTTTATTGTGCCTACATCGGTTATCCGCCTGTCCTGTGGCAGGCCCCTCGATTTACTTCTTCCCTCTCCAAAGGTGTAAAATCTCTCATCGCATCTCTCTTAGATGTAAAATGGCATACTCATTTAATACCCATATAATTCTTTCTTATAATAAACTCAAGCAACTTTAACGCATAGTAGGCAATGAAGTAATCATACCGTTTGATTTTACCTCCTCTTAGGAATGCCTGTGCAGTTATCGGTTAACTGACATTGCACATCACATACTCTACAGTGAGGTTTTACCACTTAAAAAACGTACCACGTATATCAGTACTAATATGAATAAAAGTATATTGGAGTCACTGACATACATAAATTATTTATATCGGTGAAGAAACCAGTATACTCGAGAATTCTCCGTAAGAATTGTGTAAGCGCAGACTTCACGCAACCTGCATTAGACCAGCGTAGTGGAGTAAGACCTGTCATTTGTATAGAAGGCCCTAGATATTATTATATATATAAAAAGCAATATGTCTGTAAAGTATTCAAGAAATCCTTTGATTCCACTCAAATCTTGGAAAGTTTACCAAACAATGACTCGTGGAGCCAAGTGAAAGCAATAGTACACGCGACGCTGTCAAGATGAAAGGGCAAGTTTACGCAATGTTTCGTGGAAGCTACTTTCGACCTTATTAACAATAAATTGTAAACACATTACGCACAGATTTCTCTGATAATCTTTGGCTGTTGCTAACGACTTACTCCATTAACGCCTTCGAGCTGTGACACAAGTTACGTGATTTAGCGATTATTAGCTAAAACTATTTTGTAAGTGATGAGATTTAGCGATATCCTAGAAGTGTGGTGGTGTCATAAATCAAATTCGATTAAAGATCTTACGTTGTAAAATTGGTACAGTTATTAGATCCAAACTTTAGGCTAGAAAATCAAAATGTTGGCCAAAATATGTGGCTCAAATGTTTAGTGTTTTGTTTTTAGTTTTTTAGTATTTTGTTTTCGGCAACGTGGAGGATAAACTTTAGGACTGTTGCTTAGGGTGGTCTGGCCATGTTTTGAGAAAATTGCAGATTACAAATGCTTACATATTGTAATCTTTTTGCCTTATTGTACCAGGGCAACGTTCACGGGGACAGGTGAAGAAGCGCTTGCTTGACTTTTTAAATAAAGGCATGAGAAGGTTCAGATGATACTCTGAACCAGGTCGTTGAAGTTTCCAAATAGAAAGTCAGACCCTGGTTTTAAACTGAGATAACGTCAAGGGAATAGAGAAAAATAAGAAAACATTATTTTATGTAATTATAATAATATAAAATCTAAACTAATATTAAAAAGAGGAAAGATTTGTATTTTTGTATGTAACAAATAAACTACTAGACCGATTTCAAAAGTTCTTTCACCATTAGAATCCTACATTATCTCTGATGAACATAGGCTACTAAATGAGGCACGGGATAAATCCAGGAACAAGCAAATCACACGCGCGGAGCCGCGAGGAAAAATAGTAAATATTAAAATTCTTTACTCTTAAGAAAAAAGAATTATTGTGACCCGCTTTCTTCCTAACAGTGTACCATACAAAATCAAGTACAGTTAAGACGAAACTCTAACGAGTTTTATAAACGCGTTTCGATTAGCACAATCGACTGTGTTACGCTTGTTACGGCATAAACTAATTACAAACGTATTTCCTTACCTGCTAATCCGATTCTTTGTCGCATTTTAAGCAGTTCCACCTCTGCTAATTTGTATTTAACTACGTGATTTCTGTAAATTTTATGCGGGTGCTTTAATACCAACGTAGGCGATCGCTTTTTTTTTTATTCTGGCTTGGCAAAATGACTACACTACACCTGATGGTAAGTGTTTTTGTCGGTGGCCAACTTTTATCCGACAATGATTGGTTTGATTGTGATTTGAAAGTGGTATTAGCCTAGCAGACGGAAGGTTTGGGTTCGAAACCCCCCAGAGAATCCACCTGTGACTTTTCGAAGTGTGATACATCGGCATCAATTAATGTGACTTATAACGCATATTTTAAGAGTGGGAGAACCACGCTATAGACAGTTTTGTCTACAGGATGAATGGGCCGGCTCGACCAGGTCGTTACCACTGTCTTACAAAAAAACGATGTAAAGTAACAGCTTACTGCTACGTTTCGTACGGTAAATAACATATCGGGAAGCCCAAATCCCCCTCCCTTTCCCAATACCTTATATATCCCTTTCCTTTAAGGTCGGCATCGCACCCATGATTCTACTGGTTATGTGAGCCTATATGGGTGTTGGAGATCACTCACCATCAGGTGACCCACATGCTCGTTTGTCGGCATATGCTATTAAAAAAAACTGCTCATGATGTCTAACTTAAAAGTTATGTAATGCTGAATGGAATTATACAACACCATCGTACAGTACTGTTACCGTTCGGCTATCTTTCTTCGTTTTGCCTCGGGTTATCCCGGCTTAATTCCAGGGTTAGCCTTCCCATCGTGATTTGACAGCGGATTTGGTATTATGTGACCCGCGGTTTGACCTCTGCAACCCGCAACAGGAACAAAGTTTCACTATAACCTCATTCGTTATCAGTGGAGTATGCCACGAGTAGGTTTATAATTTTTTATTTTATTGAATCATGGTAAGCGCCACGCCTGCTCATAAACAGAATCAACACCACACAGAACTTTGAATTACAAAGCATTCAATGGCACTGAACTACGCTCGTCACCCCGAGACATGAGATAAATATCTCATAATACCCAGTAATGTCACTGGCTTCAATGTCCTGCAAACCGAAACACAATAGTGCTTACACACTGTTGATTGGCGATAGAAATAGACAAAACGCTGGTACAACCCAGACGGCCTCTCACAGATGAGAGACATAACATCCTGTAAGGTGCTGTTAGCTTTGAGCCGTAGAAGTTAATGGCCCACACACTCAATAAAAAAAATATAAATTCATTTAGAACAAAAATTTATAAGACAGGAGCTTTTGCAGACAGAGCGGTGTTAATAAGCCAGTTTCACACCCTCCCATGCTACCCTCAAATCAAAAGTTTATTAAGGTCACTTTCAAGACCAGATGTGTGCCCTTGAATATTCAACTTATTACGAAGTTTAAACTTATAATAATCTCTGTTCTGTTACACTTTCGATACGTTACATATCATATTCAGAACAAGGATCGCCTTCAAAAGCGATACAATTAGAATATGTTATTAAAGTTTTAATTACTGCTATGTTGTAATATTTGAAGTAATATTACTTGTAAATTGACTTATCTATTAACTTGAATTCTACACCATGTTTAACTCGTGATAAAAATGCATAATATTTACTTTTACGATATTCTAAATAAAAAGTTGAAATAACATCTAAAATCTTTATATAGCACTCAAGCCCTCATTGTGTACCTCTGGCTACCCCTTTGGGGATAAAGCATTAGCTTATGTATACAATTTAACAAACTAAAGATACACGATATTGTTTTCATTCTTTTTATTTTCACACGGGGTTGCTAATCAAAATAAATTGACAACCTCCACGCTATACAGTTGTATCAACAATCCAGCTATTACCCTATCATCCAGCTATTATAGCTATTAACTTCACTAGACATACATTGTCATTGTACAGGACCAATAAAAAAATCCCTCGCTTTTGTCATTTTCATTTTGTGGTAACAAAATGCATAAAACGTCCTTAATCTAAGAAGAGAGATAATGAGACTATAGAACAAAAGGCCAACTATAGGGCAGCGTTGCCTCTACAAATAATAACTTCTCAAATAATTCTGACAATGGCTCGTAATTCAGCTGGAAACCGAGTATCTAAATTGTTTATCTAGATTGCAAGCGTAGTAGTCTTCCTGGCTACGCATTCGCCTACGCCGTAGCACCGTAGAGTTATATTTGAAATTACGAAATAAATAAAATTTATTCCTAATTCATAGTAAGTAACAGCTTTTCCTTTGCATAAGGGCTTTTGTATGTTTTATTAATGTATTAGAAAATATCTGTACTCGTCTTTCAAGTGCTTAAATTGATATTTAATTTAGAAAATATAGGAGAAGTAGTTAAAATAATTATGATAGAGCATTTAAGTCATTTGGTTTTATCTACAGCATGAATGGGATGATTCGACCGATATAACTGCCCCGAGGAGGTACCACTTTCTCGTAGAAAACGGGTGTGAAATGGCAGCTTACTGTTTAGATTTGTTTAGTGAGTGAGAATTCCCAGGCTTAAAGGGGGGCCCTTTCCAATCCCAATACCTTTCCTTTAAGATGAAATTAATTAATACTTCCAATTCCTCCCTAACTTTCTTTCCGATAAACTTTTGAAGACATTTAGGCATTCCCAAAAACTCGCCGAGCTTCACTGCTCGGTGTCAACTAAAATGCGTAGCGTAACAGTGCTACGTACTACGAAGCTACGTTATATTGCTACGAGAACGAAACTAATAACGACTACAAAAATAGATGAATACAATATGCTACTTACTACGATGCTACGTTACACGCTACGAGAACGTAGCCAGTAACGTCTACAAAAATACATGAATACAATAAGCTTTAATACGATATCGTGACTAAGTAACAAAAATAAAAATCGCCTAGGTATTTTTATCCGTGCACTTATTACTAAATTCGCTGGTGGGAACGGCGGGATGTAATTGAGAATCCAAAGCAAACACGTGAACCGAATAGGGTTGGGACGCGCATAATTTGAACGGTCGAAATGACGGTTGACCGAATTTCATTTGTGAATATTATTTTAGTTTTAATTCGATTTCACGGGACGGGTAATATATGTATTTCCGTAACGTATTTATACTGTAGTTTTATGCTATTTGATTAGAATAATTTGGTTAGAGATGGGAGAGAGAATACCTCATGGCTCTTATTAACATTCTTCTACCTGCCCTTTTCCTATTTGCAGTGGGGTCACATGCTTTTTAATACGTAACAGACAACTAATAAATAATAATAAACAAATAAGTCATAAATGAACCCAACAGTCACACACATAGTCATGACCCCACAGTAAGATACGAGTCTTGTGTCGTGGGTATCAGTAACTACGAGAAACTTTCGGTCTCACAACCGAAACAAATATTTGTGGATCACACAAACATTTGTCTCGGTGCGGGGATCAAACTCGCGCCTCTCATGTCATAACCGTATGGCTACTCGCCCGCTGCACCACGGAGGCTGTCAAACTAATGTAATAAATAAAAAGAGAATGGGCGTTGATTCATTGTGTTTAGGATCAGAAAGAATAAATAAATAATATTATGTATGCACTGACTAAAAATATTAAATGTATTATATAAGAGAATAGATAATGAAATGGTGATCCTCATTTGCTAATGTAATTTGATACTCACTGCTTACGTCAATATTTCTTATTCTAATGGCAAGATTTGAATAATAATGTCACAGTCAGCCACAACCAAAAATCCACCTTAAAATTACGCATAAAATAAAACACACTATTGGATCAATTCAATTTAATCTATTCGATAAGTCACAACACTAGCGGAAACTGTGAGGCCATTACAAAAATAAACGAAAAGGGTAGTGCCGCGTTCCGTTCGGTTTGAACAAAAGAAACATTTCGGAATCGCACCCCCGTACTTAGGGTAGCGGTACACTTACATCTGATACAATATTTACTTTTATATCCAGTTGAGAATTATTCAGATATCTTTATTTGCTGTAGTTTCCAGATGTATAAATAAATACATACAACACTCACATACATAGTCCTGACCCCACAGTAAGATACGAGTCTTGTGTCGTGGGTATCAGGAACTACGAGAGACTTTCGGTCTCACAACATCCAGATATTGATTCCCACCTAGTACCACCTAGTAGATCCCTCGTATGCGAGAGGCCGTCTGGGTTGGTGCCACCGCTTTATCTATTTCTGCCGCCAAGCAACAATGTGTAAGCACTGTTGTGTTTCGTTTTGAAGGAAGCCCATAATACCCAGCAATTTCATTGAAGCCAGTGAAATAACTGGGCATTATGAGACTTAACATCTTATGTCTCGGGGTGACGAGCGTAGTTCAGTGCCATGCAGTGTTTTGTAATCAAAGTTCTGTGTGGTGTTGCTTCTGTTTATGGGCAGGCGTGGCGCTTACCATCAGGCGAGCGCCTTGCTCGTCTCGTCATTTAATCAAATAAAAAAAATGTGAATGTCTGGGACTGACGAGCGCAGTGTTATACCACACAGTACTTTGTAATGTTAAGATCTGAGTGATGTTACTCTATTTATGGACTGGCTTAGTTCTTATCATCACACGTGCGTTCTGCGCATTTCGTCAGCGAGATTCATAAAAAATGCGCTAATTATCGAAAAAAAACATTTACGGTCTTTGAATGTTGCTAGTATTGTGACATAAATTTCTAAGAAAAAAAAATAACAACAATAGTATTAGCCCTGTATTATATACGTCCCACTGCTGGGCGCCCCTTGAGAAGCCTCTACTGAATGAGGGGTTATCTTATCGAGTTCTCTGGTATGCAGGTTTCCCCACGATGTTTCCTTCACCGTTAAAGCATGCGATAATTAAAAATTAATATACGCGTAACTTAGAAAAGTTAGAGTACTTGGTGTATAAGCTTGGGGCTGGTTTCAAATCTGCAATCTTTGTCTGGATAGTCCGTACCACATCCCGTCGAGATGTCGCTGTTTTTCTTTAAGGAAATGATTTAAGCAAGTGACGAAGTAATATTCGAAATTGTGATGATTTAATAAACAAATTCCTAATACGCAAATATACTACAAAATGTTGCTTTACGTCTGAGAATTGAACAAAAATCATTTTGATTTTATCATCGTATTATTGGGTTATAATAATTGTTATTAGGTCACAGAGGGAATAAAGTCTATGATAGACCTTAATAGACTAATAGATTAAAACCTATTTATCCCAAAAGAATTGGTTCTAGAAAAATAGTGTTCAATCCAAAGTCTGAGCTTGAATAAAATTTGACCTCCTTACTCAACTCAATTGTAGCAAACTTACGTTTCTTTCGCAAACTTTCGAAGCATATTAGAACTTTGAAAAAGTTCAAGAACACAATAAAATCAAGCTTTGTACAAAAGCTTATTGTATAAAACAAAGAAACTTCGAAATGTAGCGGTACAAAGAATTTTATGCTATGTAATAAAAAATATCTGAATGTTAATAAAAAGTAATATATTATTTAATAATAAACATAACTCTCTATCTCTCTTTCTCTCTCTCACACACTCTCTTTCTCTCTCTTTACAGCGTGGCTGTGTAATTTGACAATAATTCATCATTTATCATCAAGTGACCCACCTCTTTATTTACTGCTTTAAAATTTTTATTCATGTCGGTGTGATACCAGCATAAACTATGTAAATGTTGATACTTAACAGAAATATCGCCATATGTTTGGTGCGATGTTTACAATCCAATCCGAACCGTTATTTAGCAGTTCCCGATTTGGATTTGTAGGTGAGTGTTTCTTGATAAAAAAAACAGTATTCATATATAGTGCTAGTATTATTTATAATACATCCGACAGTCACACACATTAAAGTTACATTTGCTGGTGGTAGGATATTCATATCCGCCCGACCAACAAACACATGGTGTTAAAAACTGCCATAGTGACCCATACACCTTGTGTAGATCGCGTTCCAGAATCAGCCAGTGTTTATCCGGTTCTCCCGAGGGGCTCTCGATATGACTTAAAAACAAAGGTAAAGGGGTACATCCTTGTATTATTTACCTGCATCGGTCTGTTCTGTCGCAGGCCCCTCGATTTATTTCATCCCTCTCCGAAGAGGAAAGAAGCATTATACAGGCATGATGCTGATGACCACAGATAAACTCATTGTTTGTCGGTGGTCGCTGGTTTTTTGGACTGCACTACGCTTACCATTAGGTGGAGTGCCGTGGGTTTCAGGAACTACAAGAAACTTATGGTTTCACAACACCCAGACTCGAAACACGTATTTGTGTATCATACAAACATTTGTACCAGTGCGGGAATCGAATCCGCGGCCTCTCGTTTCACAGCCGACTACTCGCCCACAATTTATAAGATATTAGAACCCTCGTATGCGATAGACCATTTGGTTAGGCACCACCGCTTTGTATACATTCATAGCTGATACAGTATAAACAGTGTCGTTTCCGGTTTGAAGAACAACGAATCCAGTAAAACTATTGGGCATTGAGGCTTTATATTTTATCTCAAGGCGATGAGCACAGTGTAATGGCATGGATTACTTCAAAGTATTATTGAGTGATATTGCTTCATAAACAAGCCTTATTAATGTTGGGTATTACGCTTATTGTATTATTCATCTTTAACATTATGTTTCCGTCTAGTATTGTAAATAAATATTAATCAAAAATCTAATCAAAATATGCATAACAAGCTTGCGAAAATAAAGGACATAAAGTACTTTACTCAAAGTGTCTATTAATATTAAACAACCCTCTCTATCGCGAGCGCCCACAATATAAAACTGGGCAGCTTTTTAAATCACATTTCCGCCTCTAAAATAATATGAAAATAATTTTAAAATCCAAACTCATTTTGTATTTTAAAAGCTCCATATCGCCACGCTTCTAGTAGTAATTAGGGACTGCCATTAGTAACAATTAAAATTCCAAAGTACTTTACCGCACCAAACTTAAAACAAATGTATCGTGGGTTGTACTTAGGACGATTACTGGGGCCCACGACACCTTGTTTATAAATAACTTAACTTTGTTATAGTTCTAGTTTATACTTGCTGCACCTACTTTCTCTATCTCTGCACCATCCTAAGGTTGACTGGTAGAGAATGCCTCTGGCATTAAGTCCGCCTATATACATATTGTATATGAAGTGCAAATAAATAAATAAATAAATACATCCAACAGTCACATACATAGTCCTGACCCCACCTACACTAGGTTAACCTGTATTGTGGGTATTAGGAACTACGAGGGACTTACGGTCTCACAGCATCCAGACCCGAAACTAATATTTGTAGAACACACAAACATTTTTCTCGTTGCGGGAATCGAACCCATGGCCTCACGTTTCGCAGCCAGTTTCTCGCACACTATCAGTATATTTGTGTATAGAGTTTGTTTAAGGAAGAGCTGTTTATAGTTGTGTAGTCAGGTGTGGAATTAATAGATATACTACAACTATTATAAAGAGCTTTATATATGAGATTATTTGTAATGTGTACAATGCTTTCCGATTTTCTATCGCGTAATATGCTGACTTTTAAGAGTAATGAAAAATATGTCATTTTTTTTAAACACTGCATATCTACACTAGAAATATTGGAGTATAAACAAATAGTATTCTAAGAATATAATATTTATAACGAAATAAATATCTTAACATGATAATAACGCTGCAATATTTAAACCCCGCTTAAAACCCTAAATACATCTCTGCTTTCCCCTCCGTATTTTCAGTAAAAGAATGTTACCTACATAATTAAATTCCGAGGCTTCTATCTAGCCGAACCTCTAATATAATTACCACTTTAGCTTGAGCCCTTACACCTCGCCTCTTCAGTGAGATGAGAGGTTTTTCAATAAAACGAAAGGCTCATGTTATATTGGTGGTATGGTTTTCTTCGAAAAAAATATAAATTTGCTTTCATTTCAGTCTCAACAAGGGGTAGCCTTTTTACACTTAACTATAAATCCATGAGCATTTATTTTCGAGTTTTAATAAAATTATTTAGTTTTTAACCGTAAAAACAAAGTGTCTTAATTAGTAGTTAATTAGTAGGTATGTAAACAGAGTCCGCCAAATGTGGACCAATTGGGATATTTGTTTTTGTATTCAACAGGGTTTACTATCGCAGTGGTCCTATTTGAATAAATAATTTCACCGATTTCACCCCACACCTGTGGGGGTGAAATCGAGGATAAAAATTAAAATATATTTACTGACTGATTGCACTGGTTATCACAATTATTTCATGAAAACTAATTAACAAAAATTTTGTAACAAAAAAATAACAAAGTCAATGCCACTATGTTACTGGTTTATAGTCAGTGTTTGATACTAATTAAATGCAAAAAATAAAACACGTGAATAATACACCACGTTATTTATTACACATTTTCCGAAGGCTTCGTTGTACGCTGGCGCAAAGACACGTGATAGCATACTTGTAATCTATCTCATTCTCTCACAGGCTAAATCCTATTTATATATCCATCTTATCATCAGTCTAGTCATGCTGCTACTTTTATACCATTTAATATCTTAAAGATTATCACGCGCGCGGAGCCACGAGCGAAAGCTATGTAACTCAATTTCATCCATCATAATCCGCTTTGATTCTAAAAACTAATTAGCGCCTTACACATCACAGGGCGAACCCAATAAAATTTAATTTAAGTCATATTTGAATTAAAAGCAAACTAATAAAGCTGTGCTATTTATTACCGGGTTACGTAAATAACCTTTATTGATTGGTTCACTAAAATAGGTTACAATTATAGCTTGTATACAAATGTAACAAAAACCATGTTGGGCGTTTAATTGTGATATCAAAATCGATATCGAAACCTAAGGAAATAACTCGTGTACTAATATTGTGTAATAAAAATAATTGTATTTATATTCGTATTTATTTATATTTCTTTTTTGAAAGAAGAAAGATTTTTTTAATCCGGGCACGGCAAAGTGACTGCACTACACCTGATGGTAAGCGTAGTGCAGTCAAAAAAACCAGCGACCACCACCAAACAATGAGATTATCGGTGGTCACCAGAGTCATGTCGGCCTGTATAAATGGTTCTTCCCTCTTCGGATGATCAATTGCTCGTCTACTGATCTACGCTTTAAAAAAGAACAATTCAAAATGTTAAGGCCTTATTTCAAAATGTATTTTACCTTTAAACTAGATATCTAATAACTAACCATGGTAACATATACATCTTTACATAGTATAAAATGAAGTCGCTTTCGCTGTCTGTTCGCGTGGATCTTTAAACTATTCAACGGATTTTATTGGAGTTTTCAGCAATAGAGTGATTTATGAGGAAGGTTTATATGTATAATACAAACATATTATAGTACAGAAAAGCCGAGATGTCGTAACAAACATAATTTTACCCGTTCAAAGCCGGCGCGGGTCGCTAATACAAGTATAAAATAATACTAACTAGTTTAAAGTTAGAATACGTTTTACAATAAGGCCCTTAACGTTTTAAACATGGTGCTGTTCCAACAGTTACGGCTGACCACCAAGTATCGATATCGTACGCATCACTAACACAACAGGCTAGTTGAAACCAATTACCTAACTTTGGTCAGTGCTTACTATTGCATGAAATTTCCTCGATTCAAACTGGAATTCAGCTACGTACGGTTAAAATTGAAATGTATTGATAGATGGATTTATTTTATGACTAGCTTTTGCTCGCGTCTCCGCCGCGTGAACGTTTAAAATTGACAAAGTTTCATACAAACTTTCATCCCCTATTTTATCCCCTTATTTATCAAAATCCTTTCTTAGCGAATGCCTATGTCATAACATCTACCATGCCAAATTTCAGCCCGATCCCTCCAGTGGTTTGGGCTGTGCGTTGATAGATCACTATGTCAGTCAGTCACCTTTGAGTTTTATATACTTAGATATGAATACGCCTCTCAGCTGAAAGAATTATTTGAGTTATTACTATGAATAGTTCAATAACATCGATTCCCTTATCAGTTTAGTACCAGTCTACTTGGGCTATAAAATCGTGAGGTTTTGGGTTTGAATCCCAGGTGAAGCAATCAGATTTTTTCTTGGTCTTGATTTCATTTGAGTGGCAACTGGCTCGCCAACCAAGAGATGGTCATAAAAGTGGCGAACCGTGAGTGTACTGGATCTACATATACCCACCCCTCAGGAGAGATAGGCGTGAACTTATGGTATGTTATATTAAAACTTAGCTTAATAAATGATGAAGTCATAACCCTGAGCTATCATTTATCTCCTTCCCACTTCTGATCATGGGTGGTTGGCATCGTCGTCTACAGAAGGCTTCTGAACTCTCCCATATATAGAGACAGCACGTGCAGAAGCAATTTGCGCTGAAGTTAGGTCGTTTGTCTCCTCGAAAACCCAGAGTCATAATACGCCGATGAGTGTTACTGCGAGTCTTTTGGTTGATTTTACCGGTTCAGGGTAACCGGTAAAATCAACTTAAGTTAGTAGCTTAAGTTTAAGGGACTCGGCCTAACGATCGTCCTGATGTCTATCATCTCTCCGTCAGCTTATCGTTGGGTGATAAGACAGGTAGATACCATGATAGTACCAACGTAGAACCTAACATAATTACTCCCGAAGCGGGGTGGTAGCGATAAATCGCTTGCCCTCGCGAAGAAAAGGTCTGGAATAACCTCCTCCTAATGGATTTGCTAGATTTGAAAGGAACCACGAACAACTTAATTTTATTCTAACTTCCAACATAACACCAATAATATTAGAAAATGAAAATTTCCCTCAAAATACCAAACCTGTCATTCCCGAACAAGAAATCAAAAATCTTAATAAATCAAGCCATAAATCACCTGAAACACGACATTTCGCTATTGGATAAGTTTTTTATTAATAGTAACTCGGTACAGCGGTGTACGTGCCTCAGTCGGCCAGAAAGCTTGGGCGGTGCACGCCACGGCGTATAAAATAGTGAGCCAGGATTTTCACGCCAGATTGAAGTGAAGGCACGGTGCGTAGATGTTGATGTGATAGATGTGGCACTGGGTACACTACAATAATATGAAAACTTTATTTATTTATATTATGCCTAACTGAATGTTATACTGACTGAATCAGAATCGTTATTTTAACAGTTTATTCGATGTATTGAAAATTAAAATGTCGTTTTTGGGACCGAGAATTCATCGAGCATTTGTTTCTTCGAACTTATAAAAAACGGAAAACAAACAAATCGCATTTACGATTTTCGGTAAAATAAATTTCGTGAATTTTAATTAATAGATATTATTATTCTAAGGACTAAATACGGACTTATGAAAATCGGAACATTGTAATTTGGAATAAAATATTTCAGAGCATTCGGGTGTTCCCTGCGACACTATCCTTATAATCCTACTTTATGTTGTTATAAGACTAATAATTTAGTAATTTTTAATCTAAAATTTGTGAATAATAGTTTCATAAGAATGTCTTTTTAACTTTTCATGTCTCAAGTTAGTGTTTAAATAAATTATTTCTTTCTTATTTCTCATTTTAAGAATTCCGCACCCCAAGGGTGTTTATTACACTACGACGTACTATCATTAAATATCTTTATTTTTGTTACATGTAATTTTGTTTTGCAAATTTAAATTGATTTTAATACCATATGTTTTTGCAAAATCGTACGTTTAATATATTTTATGTCCGATTTTCCAAAAACCTATGAGATAAAATTAATTTAAATTATTGAATTTAGTAAAACAAAATCATTATGTACGGGGACGGGGACGGGGACGAAGATACGAGTCTTGTGTCGTGGTTATCAAGGAACTACGAGAGACTTTCGGTCTCAACACCCAGACCCCGAAAAAAATATTTGTGGATAACACACACATTATCTCGGTGCGGGGATCGAACCCGTGGCCTCTCGCTTCACAGCCGGCTACTCGCTCGCTGCGCCACGGAGGCTTATTTATCACATAATATTCGCGCTCATACAAGCTCCAAGCGTTGACATATCCAGCAATATATATCATTGGGACGTGAGGCTTTGTGAACGTAATAAGCTGCACATTGCATCTAGAAGGTAATTCTTTGAATGCACTATGACAATACTACTTTCCTGTGCATCGGTTGATGAAATGTTTAGATTAAATTTGTTCCAATAGATGCGATTCAGTTGGGAGTGAGTGTTTTTAAGTTGTAGTGGTAATTCTTTGTATTGCAGTGGATTTTTAATTGATCACTAACACAATGTACACCGATACAATTTCGCTAACAATTGCTGAAAGACAAGTTTAATGCCATTGTAATTATAGGTGAAGTCAGCATGCAAAATGGTATATAATTACTTCGATCTTAACTGTAATAGTAAAAATAAATAAATTGAAATTAAATAAATCAATTTGGATTTGAATGCTTACGTCTTTTGCAGGCAATGATATGTTACTAAAGTAACAAATCTTTGTTTGCAGGCATGTTTGCTTAATGTCAAGCTAAAATGGTCACCCATATGCGAGAGTGTGGTGCGGAGTGGTGTCCCGTCTGCGTCCGTAGATATCGCTGTTCTATCTATTACTGGATCACACAAATATTTGTCTCGGTGTGGGTATCAAACCCACGGCCTCTGGCTTCGCAGGCGGCGAATCACCCACTGCGCCAAGGAGGCTGTCAAAACGTTTGAAATTATAGGTTTTGCCAAAAAGATAAAGTAATAACAGTGCCAACTGTTGACACCATAATGAACTAATCTGTTATATTTACTTATTTCCACTTTTTTTATTTGATTAAATGACGAGACGAGCAAGGATCTCGCCTGATGGTAAGCGCCACGCCTGCCCATAAATAGAAACAACATGACACAGAACTTTTAATTATAAAGCACTGCATTGCACACCCCGAGACATAAGATGTTAAATCTCATAATGCCCATTAATTTCACTGGCTTCAATGTCCTTCAAACTGAAACACAACAGTGCTTACACACTGTTGCTTGGCGGCAGAAATAGAAAAGCGGTGGAACCAACCCAGACGGCCTCTCGCATACGAGGGGCCTACCACCTTGTAAACTTACTTTATTATATTACGCAACTGACCACTATCGGAGCGAAGTATTCGCACGGGTAACCTAGTACTCGCAAAATAATCTTCAGCATAGTTATAATTATAATGCACAGAAACAACGGGTAAAAGTTTAAGACGGAACGTTGAGGTTTCAATTAAAACTTCACAATTTCAGCCGAGTTCTCCTCCTACTTATAGTCAAAAGTTTCGCGGGCTCGTGAGTTGGAGCATTTTGCACTTCACTCGGTGTAAATGATACCTTCGTTATTGTTTTCACTTCAATATTTTCTTTTAATGAATTGTTACAATATTAATTTGACAGCCTCCCTGGCGCAGCGGGCGAGTAGCCGGCTGTGAAGCCAGAGGCCGCGGGTTCGATCCCCGCGCCGAGACAAATGTTGGTGTGATGCACATTTATTTGTTTCGGGGTCTGGGTGTTGTGAGACCGAAAGTCTCTCGTAGTGCCTGATACCCACTACACAAGACTCCTATCTTAATGTCGGGTCAGGATTATGTATGTGACTGTTGGCTGTATTTATTTATTTATTATTTAATTTTACTGCCTCACTTATACATTCAATTGGACCTACTTACGCAAACAGGACACAAAGCCAGTTCAAATGGAGGTACTGATTTTGTTTTACTAAATTCAATAATTTAAACTTTTTTTTTTAAATAATATATATATTTTTTGAAACTGTATTAAAATCAAAGGAAAGGGATTTGGGCCTCCGGATATCTCAGTAACCGTACGAAAAGCAATAACAAGCTGCTAATTTACGTCAGTTTTCTGTGAGACAATGGTAACGACCCGGTCGAGTCGACCCATTCATGCTGTAGATACTATACATACTATACTGTCTATAGCGTAGCTATACCACTAAAAAGAAATGACTAAGATAAATTATGTTTCTGAGTAAGGAAGTAATAAAAACTTTTATGAGGATTAAAATAGACTTAAAAAGTTCTCTAAAATAAGATTAAACATTTGTGAGTCGGTGGTATCAAATACAGTCTCGATAGCGCAGATATATTGTGTATACGGTAAGACTGAGCTGAGGTCTTGGGTTCGATCCTCGAGTCGGGTATAAGTGATATTGGGTATAAGTAATATTCACATCATGGGACGGAAATAAGCTCAGCAAAGTGTGGTGGTACTGGTTACACCTACCCCCCTTTGGTGATACAAGCTTGAGTGCATATATAAACTCCTTTGCAAAAAAAACGGGCACCTTACACACACACTTTACCTTAGCTTTTCTATGGGTAAATATTATTATATTTTTAGTATGTCATTAGCTTGGATGACTAGAAATTTCTTATTATCAATGAGAATCTAGTTTTTTAACACTTTTATCCTGGTATCGGTGTTTTAGTCAATGTAAACAGAGAGCCGTGTTAAAATGGACATTTTTATGGGTATAATGAAATTAAGACTACGAGTATTTTTATGGTATTTTAATAAAAGAGACATTAAAAAATAAAAATTAATAACGAGTATGACCTCCTCTTGCAGCGATTACGGCATGTAATCGTCTTGGCATGCTTCCCACCAGGCTTTTGATGGTGTCCTGTGGAATGTGTTCCCACTAAGTCGAGATTACACGTTTAAGCTCTCTGATGTTTTGTGGAGGTGGTTGGACAGATCGTACTCGCCTTTTTAGGAGGTCCCAAACGTGCTCAATGGGGTTAAGGTCGGGGCTCCGCGCTGGCCAATCCAAACGACGAATACCGACCTCTTGCATATAAGCATCTACGTCGCCAGAACGGTGGGCCCGAGCATTATCGTCCATGTAAATGGCATCTTCACCAATTACAGTCAGTGCGGGTTGTGCATTTTGAGAAAGGATTTCTGTTATGTACCTATGCGCATTTAGTGAGCCATTTTCTATGAATACTATCTCGGTACGATAGTTGGAAGTTACGCCCGCCCAAAACATAACGGACCCTCCACCATAAGGGGTGATTTCTTCAAAACACACATCGGCATAGCGTTCCCCTGGTCTTCGTAACACTCGCCGACGTCGGTCCTCACCATGCAGACAAATTCGAGCCTCATCGGAGAAGAGTACGCTACTCCAGTTACCTGGTGTCCAAGATAGGCAATTTCTAGCGAACCTCAACCGCGCAATCCGGTGCTCACGGAGTAACTTGGGGGCCCGCGCTGGTCGTCGACTACGTATATCAGCAGCTAAAAGTCTTCTCCTCACAGTCCATAGGCTAACTTGTGCTCCTCGTACCTCTTCAAGGTTTCTTTTGAGGTCTATGTAACTGCATTTGCGGTTCCTCAGCGCCTGAGTCACTAAAAAGCGATCGTCTCGCGGCTGTGTGCAACGATTTCTCCCAGAACCTTGCCTTCTCTGAACGGAACCTGTCTCTTGGTATCGAGTCCAGGTTCTTTGTACGGTTGAACGACTCACGTTTAACCGCTGTGAGACGTAACATTGGCTACACCCCTCTTCCAGCAGCGCTATAATTTTACTAGCTCTCATTGCTTTTTCTGCCATTACGATAGACACAAAGATATCTGTTTTAAGTCACAATAAGGCAGAATTATGCGATAAACATAAATTGTTGTACTAAAAATAACGAAAAGTTACTTTTAGTTGCTTGATAACCTTTTAACCGCAAACCCGCGAAAAGTGTCACAAAATGAAAAAGGGATTAATAATTTAAAAAACAAAAGTTTTGAATTTGGAATGAACTTTTTTTCATACCCAGACTCTTTATTAAGTGCCAGTAACATAGTTTGGCTATTAAAACCTCTGAAGAACTAAATTATTACCAATAATGTTAAAAAATCAAACCCGCCCGTTTTTTTTGCAAAGGAGTGTATATCGTATCAATCATTGACTATTAATCTATAATAGCACCGAGTTAAAGTACAAATTCTAATGTTACATACTTTCACTTACTTTACTTTCATGTCCGTGTTTTCAATAACCAAAGATTACTGAAAGAAATCACTATAATCGTAGTAATGTATGTAATGTCCTGTATTATACACGTCCCACTGCTGGACACAGGACTCTACTAAATGAGAGGGGTATGGTCTCCACCATGCTGGCCATATTGCGGGTTCACAGACTTTCGAAGTTCTTATGACTGCTCAGGTATGCAGGTGTCCTCACGATGTTTCCTTCACCGTTAAAGCAAGCGATAATTAACAATTAATATATATGTAACTTCGAGGTCAGAGATACATGCTCTTGGAGCTGGTTTCGAACCTGCGACTTTCGTCTCGACAGTCCGTACTACTCTCCGCTGAGCTATCGCTGCTGTAGTATTGGATGTATAAGACATAAAAAAGTGTGTATGTGTGCAATTCACATACGGCAGAAGTAATGGCAGAAAAACTAAAACACGTGAATGATACACTAGGTTGTTTATGATCTATCTCATTCACTCTCAGACTAAATCCTATTTATAAATATGTTTGTCTTTTTCTACAGTCGCTTTTTCGTTTCATAGAATTTTCAAATCACAAAAGTCCTAAAGAATAAAAAAATATTTTTTTCTTCAAAAACACTATTGATCTAAAATATATCATTAAAAAATGTAATCACTATGAAGATAACGCATCTCCGAAATGTAGGCGATAAAATTCAATAATGTATGCGGAAATGGAACAGTTGCTATAAATCGTGACGGTAAAAAAAAGCTCAGCAGTTGGCGCCTAACGGCTACTTAACGTAATGTACCGCAATCTTAGTAATAGCTTTTTATTGTTGAACTTTATCGAAGGGTTTCGAAAAGTATTTTCAAGGTCTCTACGGAATCGGGTAAAGAAGGTCGATTCGCACGACAAGGTCACTTCGCTGCAGCTGACCGCTGATACAATGCAATCTGAACGCATCCATTGCCATGATAGTTATATACCTCTGCTGCATCATTCAGTCCTATTTGATATATTACTCATCACTTTGTTCACGCTCTATGAAATAGATCAAATAGCATGCGTCGGTTTTCCAGGGTCGCTGCACCGTTTGGAAACGATTGTCGACAGATATAACTGTAATCTAAACTGCTTTTAGTTCGTTATGAGACCCTACATTTCCTCGTTTGTCTTGGTCTTATGAAAGGTATATATATTTCGGGGCAAGCTTGGGTAGATGCATCACGGAGGAGGGTTTTACAACCCTCATTTCTTCACTTGATGTAGTTGAGGTGTGCGGCGTATGATAAGCCTCAATAATAACGACACAGGGTTATCACATTTATCGTTTATTCACTCCTTTAAGCTACTACCGGCTCGGAAATAAAGTTATGGGTGGAAAAGAGCCGGCGGCAGAAAAACCACCCATGTTACGATGCTAAGAATACACTAGCATCTTGGACCGACACACTTCGCGGTTATAAATCACAATATTTACAGTCAACAAGTAATTCACAACTGTCTCGACTCACGGACGGAACAAGACTACCTTTTAAATGGCAAGACGTCATCTTATATAGATTTCATTCTCCCCACTTCGAAAGTGGAATTACTTGGTGAATAATACAAACCACCCTCAAATTATCAATATGACTGGCGGTACCGACAATTGACGCAGAATAACGCTATTTCATTAAAATATTTATTAAACGTCGGTTGTCAAATCATTATCTTATTTTAATCACTCCGACATATAATTTAAGAATTTGATGAATTCGCACGTAATACGGACCTCACCACTTGAACATGTATACTTGACTCTAGGCGTACGTATTCCTTTAGCCATACACTACATAGCTATTGCATGAATAATATCAGCCCTGTATGTGTCCCAGTGCTGGCACGGGTCTCCTCTACGAATGAGTGCAAACGAGCAAAGGTGGGTGGGAATTAAGGTATTGGGAAAGGAAGGCGGATTTGGGCCTCCCGATATCTCACTCACCGTACGAAACGCAGCAGCAAGCCGCTACTCTACGTTGGTTTTTTGTGAGACAGTGATAACGACCCGGTCGAGCTGGCCCATTCATGCTGTAGACAAAACTGTCTACAGCGTGGCTCTGCCGCTCATAAGTTACACTGATAAGCTTACAGTTCTAAAGATAGACTAACAGACAGACAGATCCGGCGTATGCTTAATAATAGGGTTCATCGATACCCGTTGGGTACAGAACCCTAAAAACATACATCAAATTTTGTCTTGATCATATTTGTACCCGATGCAGTAATAGGCTTTACATCAGGACGGAGTCTTGGAAGTAACCTTGATGAATGTTTCACTAGCTACACCTCTGCATACTTCGAGAAGACGGGCATAAAAACCATGACACGTTTCATAAATCTATAAAATCTAATCGACTTCTGGTTCCATTGGTATTCCACCGCAAAAAGTCGAGACATGGAGCAATAAAAGCATTTCTATTACACAATCCCAATACGGTGTCCACTGAACACAAAATTGGATACGTGCTTCCCGCGTTTGAGTTTGGTTTGGATGTTTTATTTTCAGTTACGATACATCTGACGGGAGACCGTATTGTGAAATAACTTTACAATATACGTTTTGTTTACGACGAGCAAGGCGCTCGCCTGATGGTAAGCGCCACGCCTGCCCATAAACAGAACACCACACCGAACTTTGAATTACAAAGCACTGCATGGCACTGAACTGCGCTGATGAGACATAAGATGTTCAGTATCATAATGCCAAGTTATTTCACTTCAATGTCCTTCAAACCAAAACACAACAGTGCTTACACACTGTTACTTAGCGGCAGAAATAGACAAAGCGGAGGTAACAGACGGCTTCTCGCATAAGAGGGACCTACCACCTTGTAAATTGGTAATATTTGAGACATCGATCCATATCTGAACATCTGACGATGATGAAGTAAGTAACAACAACTCCTAAACAAGTACCAAGTTATTTTGTAATGCACTTTGTTTATTGGAAAGTTATAAAGGTGGGCCATTGTTTCCAACCCAATAGTGCCAGCAGTGTATACTCCACAAATGGTAAGCACCGCTAGTTAGATAACACTGAGCGTAATAATCTATAAAATGTCCCCGCAGCGTCCTAACATTTCAATTAAAACTTGATCAGCTCTCCTGAAGTATGGTGACTGTAAAGTTTGAATTGGTAGGATTTTGTTTTAGTAGTTTCAAAAGACAACGGTGAGATAATATAGTGTCTCCTACTGATGTCATGTGATATTGTAGATGTTTGTATCCATAATGGGATAGCGGATTTGAATTAAATTTAGCACTCGGTCAGGCTATGGCGTGAATAGCCTCATTTTATTTTCGGAAAAGGACATTTACACAGGCGATGTGGTGAAGGAAAACTTGTACTTCATAAATATATAGCTAAGTTTTGTGATTAAGAGGATAATAAATAATCTAATTTAATTTTATAAGTTTTTTTTAATGCTAAACCGCAAATTAAAGATTTGATTCCGAACTTGACGGCAGACCGCAGACCGCAGTGATAGTATAGATTTTCACTTTCTATTTAGTTTCATAGAAATGTATGGAAACCAGTATTATTGCTGCGGTCCTATTGAGTGGAAGAGCCATGCTTTAAACAGTTTTGACTACGGCATGAATGGGCCAGCTCGACCGGGTCGTTACCATTGTCTCACAGAAAACCGACGTAAAGTAGCGGCTTGCTGCTGCGTTTCGTACGGTGAGTGAGATATCCCGGGCCCTAATCCCCATCCCCTTCACAATTTTTTAATTATCCCTGGGAAAACGTCAAGCAGAAAGAAGGAAAGATGAGTGTAGTGGACGACTGAAAACCGTTTGGTTTTTCAAATCCAGGTCAAGTAATAACAATTTATGTTTCAGTTTTCGAAACATCACATATGAGTCTGGCATTGAGAATTGTGGCTATCACATCATGGGTTTTTTTTTTACCGAACGCGGCAAAGTGACTGCACTACACCTGATGGTAAGCGTGGTGCAGTCCAAAAAACCAGCAACCACCAATAAACTCATTGTTTATCGGTGGTTGCTGGTTTTTCAGAGTCCTGAGTTATGCTCATCTCTTCGCAGAGGGAAGAAGCAAATCGAGGGGCCTGCGACAGGAAAGACGATGGAGGTACAGTGACACAAGGATGTACCCCTATAGCCGCCCGAATCAACCATCAAGTCATGTCGCAAGCCCCTTTACAGAACCGGATATACACTGGCTGATCCTGGAACGCGATCCACACAAGAGGTGTAGATCACTATGACAGTTTTTAACAACATGTGTACGGTGGTCGCTATCCGGGCGGATATGAATATCCTACCACCAGCAAAAATGGAGATTGATGGAGATAAACTCGGCTAACTAAGGACGTAATAGTTCCAAATTTGCCTATCCCTGCGGACATATAAGCGCGAGCTTATGTTTAAAAGTAGAACACCAGAATTACACCCCACGAAATGAGTTTGAAACAAGACATTTTTAATTTGCCACGCACAACCTCACCTTGACTAAGCCCCCACGGTATTTGTACAGAGTCGTTGTCCTACATTCCACGCTTGTTATCTCCGTTGCCAGATGTGACTAAAATGTAAAACAGTAGTGCTTTTTACACCAATAACACTACGTGCAAAATAGGCAAAATGTGTGCGTCGGAGACAACATGCAAATTGTTACTGCGACGTTTACGGTCCTTGTTTTGCCCAGGCATTGTTTCGTGCGTTTAATGGAATTCTTTTGGCCTATTCTGTATATGTAAATTAAAGGTTAGGCTTGTCACTAACTTGAAAGTAAGAGAATTAAAAATAATATTTAAATGCATAGAAATAAGAGTCTCTAGTTTCTACTGGTACCGAATGTCCTTGTTTAGTTTGTTCACATTTTTGAGGAAAACACAGGAGCACGTTGAGAATCCGCTAGAAAGGAAAGGAGAAAGGCTTAAAAAGAACTGGCTTGGCATATTGAAGGAAATCATGATATGAACTCACTGCTAAAGATACTCAAGATCGGGTGAATTGTAAATATGTAAACAGGTAATCGAACAATGTCATAAAGGCAGGTACTATCAGGTAGAAAGAAAAAGTCTCTACTGTTACACGCATAATTACGCAGCAATGATAAACTGACGCAAACACGAGTGATACCACCAAAGGTTTTTTATAACACCAGTCTGATCTGATAGCAAAGTATATGTTTTTAACAGATATTTAACGCTTGAATAATAGCGATAGTTAAGCATGGTTCGGACGACCGAAACGAAAGTCACAGGTTCAAAACCAGCCCCAAGAGCATACGCTGGTGGAAAGATATTCATATCTGCCCGAATAGCGACCACAGTATCACAGGCACCTCGCTTTGCTTCTTCCCTCTCCTAAGAGGGCCATTTATACAGGCCGGTTTGACTCTGGTGACCACCGATAAACTCATTGTTTGTTGGTGGTCACTGGCTTTTGGATTGCAATATGCTTACCATCAGGTGTAGTGCAGTCACTTTGCCGTGCTGGGATAAAAAACCCTAGTATAGCTACTGGTCAGTTAGCAACCTGCCTTAAAGGATCCACTGTGAACAATAACTCTTATGTGGACATTACCTTAGGGATGTCTTTATGTTGACCTCTTTGCCGTATGGCCGGAAATATTTTAAACTAAATATGGTCCCTTCGCACATAAGCGAAGTAGAATTTGAACCGTTTCATTCATTTAAATTATAACAAAGATAATTTTAGCTCCGTTAATTAATTAAATGTTATTAGTCATGATGTTACAAATGTATTACTTGTGTTTATTCTATATCAAAGTTGTAAATGAAAGGCAGAAAACACTTAAGTTAATCACTGAATAGTAATGATTTTAATTACGTTGCCATAGTGACCCACACACCTTATTTCGATTGCGCTCCAGGATCAACCCGTGTATAACCGGTTGTCCAGCAAACATGACTTTATGTTTAGTTGAGGTGGGTATAGGGGTAAATCCTTGTATCCCTGTGTCTGCATCGGTCATCCGCCTGTCCTGTCGCAAGCCCCTCGATTTGCTTCGTTCCTTTTCGGAGTGTGAAGAAGCATTTATACAGGCCGGCATGGTGACCACCGATAAACTCATTGTTTGTCGGTGGTCACTGATTTCTGTACTGCACTGCGCTGACCATCAGGTGTAGCGCAATCACTTTACCATACTCGGATAAAAAAATACATGTATTAAAACATTAAACCAGATTCATACTAGAAAATCAATCACTCTTTCCCAGTAATCGAATTACTACAAAACCGTAAATAACGCATCAAAACCTTCTACATTCTGAAACATTTACGCCCTGATATCTGTTTTATAGAACGACCTGAGCAATGTATCTTGGGAAGGGTCTCGGCGCGTTTTATGGTGACCCTACCGATAGCCGTCACGGCTAGCCGTAAGCCTGTGTATTTGATTCGATTTAGTGAACGAATAACACTTAACTTATCTCCAAATGTATATAGTTTAACTAGTTTTTAGGGTTCTGTACTCGGGGTGTAAATGGAATTTTACTTATTTAATTTATTATAAGTAAAATTCTTATTTATTTTACTTATTATTGGAATTACAAAGCCTGTGTTCCGTCAGTCTAGCTTTAAAGGCCTTTACCTCTTGAACCGTACTTGAAAGAATATCATTAGAAATAAAACTAATTCAAACGGATTTTATCGCGGTTTTTTATTTAATTTTGGTCACGGAGTGACAGTGCAGCCCGTGACCACGAAGGCTGAAAAGCTTTCAAAACGTCGGGATCAAAATTAAATAAAAAACCGCGATAAAATCCGTTTAAATTAGTTTTATTTCAATGAGTAACAATTGCGTAAACGTAAGAAACCTTTACGAATAACAGTTAGGTACGACTCACAATATTTGTAACCGGTTGCACCGCCTATGTAGTCCACAATACTAGAAGAATCATATGCGCATTGCCGACCTTATTGGGAAGGGATAATTAAGACATTGGGAAGGGAAGGGGATTTAGGCCTCCAGCTTTATCACTCACCGTACGAAACACAGAAGCAAGCCGCTACTTTACGTCGGTTTTCTGTGAGACAGTAGTAACGACTCGGCCGAGCCGGCCCATTCATGCTGTAATTATGTAAAGCTATGTGATCCGAAAAAATTAAAATAGGTTCGATGCGGAACCCTACGTGAGCGTGTCCGAATCACAGTCTGTCAGTTTTTTTTAGTGGAGCAAAAGTTTGTAATGAGTTTCCTGCTCGTAAGGTTAGACATAAAATACTTAGTCTATGGTACTTAAAAAGTCTATTACATATGTTGAGTTTTGCCTTTTATTGGGAAACTACGTATGTAGTTTTAGTACTGTGCGAATTATGGATCTGTGATTTTTTTATGACGTTTATTTACAGTAGCGGCAATGTAGGATGACACTTGAGACAACTTACGCTTTCAGTTATATAATAATGTACTCTGTGACTTAATCTAAATATCACATTGTAGTTTAGCTATAGTTTGATAATATATTAAATAGGAAATTTTATTATTATATTGTTAAATATGTACGTTTTTTTAGGCTCGGCAAAGTGACTACGCCCCACCTGATGTTAAGTGTAGCGCAATCCAGGAATAGTTGGCGACCAACGACAAACAATGTGTCTATCTTAGATCGTCAAAATCATGCCGGCTTGCCTAACTGCTTCTTCACACTCCGTTTAAAGGACCCCATATTATATGAACGAGGGATGAGCCGAGATGGAGGAGACCATGAAACTGTAGCTATTCAAGCCAGCACGCGCGGTTCTGTTAAGGAAAGGTGAGGATGGAAAAAAAAATATTAAATTTACAAAATTATGAACTTATCAATGAAATTATTGTTAAAACTGTGGGGCAGATTAGGAGAGTCTAACTGTTATCGCAACTCGTTGAACTGCTACAGTTAAATCTCAATCTTATCTCGATAATTAGTTTACTTTTTATTTTGTTACTTGTTTTTATTATATTCATTGTTTGTTTTACGGTCCAATCAGAGTTCAAATAGTTTTTTTGTATATAATTTAGAGTACTATTTTAGTCTTTTATTAATTCAGTATCTTTGTGAAATATGTATTATTGTCTATTTGTCATAATAAAATAAAATAAATAAAGTGAAATAAATACAAAGATTTTTACAGGCGATATGTCTCTTATATGCGAGAGGCCGTCTGGGTAAGTACCACCGCTAAATCTCGCTCTATCCTTAAAGTAACATCGGGTACAACTACCACTTAATTATTTCTCAATTTACTCTCCGTATTAATAGATTGAAAATACAAGTTAATTAAGTGCCTCTAATCAATCGTATCCGTGGTATTAAACGGGTTCACGCCAGTTAATTCACTACGATATCAAATAATCCACATAATTGCGTACTAAGTAATTAAGTCGTCCTGTTCGATTCAAGAAATAAGATCGAGTTGGGTTTGATAAAAAATGATGATAATTTTTGGTTAGTTTGGATTTATACGCACTATTGTAATCTGTGTAGAGGTAGGCGGGTGTAACCTCTCACATTTAGCCGATAGTATTTCCGTCCCATGACGTGATAGGGGGCGACTGTGTGTGTGGTGTCGCTGCCGATCAACTATATAAGGTGGTAGATCCTTCGTATGCCAGAGGCCGTCTGGGTTGGTACCACCGCTTTGTCTATTTCTGCCGCCAAGCAACACTGTGTAACCACTGTTGTGTTTCGGTTTGAAGGAAATTGAAGCCAGTGAAATTACTGGGCATTATTAGACTTAACATCCTATGTCTCGGGGTGACGAGCGCAGTACAGTGCTATGCAGTGCTTTGTAATTCAAAGTTCTGTGTTGTGTTGCTTCTGTATATGGGCAGGCGTGGGGATTACGATCAGACGAGCGCCTTGCTCATCTCGTCATTCAATAAAATAAAAAAGAAATGATTTTTCTCAGTGTCATTTTTTTGAAGTCGGTTTTTAAGTTTTATTTTCTATTTTAAAGATTGGAAGACGGAAGACAATTATTATTCACGCAACAATGTTCATAGAGATTGTACATTACTACACAAATTTAATACCAACACTACTCAGTCACGGATGTAAATCAATAGCAACACAACTGCCTGATTAATCTCGTGTTACACCGGTTAACTCCGTTATTACTGCTGAATATTGTGACCAATTAAATTAATTGATTTCACTTTACTGGCATCGCTGGGACCTGACCGGCAACGAGATAATTATATACCAATATGGTACCATGTCAATCGGACATGTTATTATTATTTTTCTTTTTACTAGCCCTGTATTATATACGTCCCACTGCCAGGCCCGGGCCTCCTCTACTGAAGGAGAGGGATTAGGCTTTAGTCCACCACGCTGGCCTAATGCGGGTTGGCAGACTTCACATACCTTCGAAAAATCTTATCGAGTACTCAGGTATTCAGGTTTCCTCACGATGTTTCCTTCACCGTTAAGACAAGCGATAATTAACAATTAATATACACGGATCTTAGAAAAGTCAGTGGTGTATGCTCTTGGGGCTGGTTTCGAACCTACGACTTTCGTCTCGACAGTCCATACCACTCCCCGCTGAGCTATCGCTGCTCTCTGCTATTTATTAATCCCACAAAAATAGGTGTTTGTTATATGTTCATCAGAATGGTGAAGCTATGCTGTAGACATATTTGTCTGCAGTATGAATAGACCGGCTCGACTGGATTGTTACCACTGATCACAAAACATAGACGTAAAGTATCAGCTTGCAATATATTGCTTGCTTATTGTCCCGCTTCGGAGTGTAAAGTAGCATTTATATAGGCCGGATTGATTCAGGTGACCACCGTGACAATTTCCGAACATGGTTTTGTTTTCATTCCATAGACAATAGGGTATTTGACAGTCTAATTTTATACATTATTTTATATGTAACCGAAAATAATACCATACTAAAAAGATATTGTTTAAAAAAGAGTGAGTTTTAATATTGGTATGAGCAAAGGTGGGCGCGTAGTGGGGAAATCTCACTATCTCCCTCACACGCGGGTATCGTAATGACGTGACCTGTATTATGACGTAACACGACATGTCGTCCGTCCTTGTGACGAACTTGATTTATATTTTATTGTTAATAGATTTTAGCACAATATAATTTAATAATTAAAATAATAAAAGTAATCGATACCTTATTATTCCCAACAATGACTCTTATCTATTTGACTTTTATTTATCTAATGTCTCTTAGATATTTATTCACGCAACACACCCACATAAGATCGCACAAGTAATTTGTATTCAAATGCGACACGAATTCAAACGTACGCAACGACGCAAGATATCGAGCTTAATGAATTATATCGATACAAACTCTAGGGAATTCTAAGATGCGTGTTAAATATTCACCCAGAATCTAAAGTTGAGATTAAAGCTACTTATTCATGAGCCGCCTCGACCGGATCGTTACCACGGTCTCACAGACCAGATCAGGTGACCCATTATCTCGCTTGACGGCCTCTGCATAGAAAGAAATATTTTTTGAATAAAAAAAAACACAAAAATCCTAATACAAAAAACTAGGAAAATAAACATCTAAGCTCATTAAGTTTAATGCTACAATTTCAAGTTTTACACAACTATGAGTCTTCAACGTTATTAACATTTTTACTGTTTTTAACTTATTTCCTTTTGTCTTGCCAAGAGTCTAGTTTGCGAGGATTAATTTTCATAATAAAGTTCAAACGTTTTTATCTCATATTATAAGTTTTGACTTTATCTAATATAGCTAGTTTGGCATGCTAATGCTATATGTGCATTTATGCATGATTTTAATCCTACTTGACTTTTAAATTAAAAGATTAAGCAATCTCATGAAACGGCAAATTAACTCATCTTCTTCTAAAACTTCTTGAAATAAGTTGTAAAGTAAACAAAGGATAGAATAAGATGGAGGGGGAAATATAAGTAAGAAGGAAATAGATGGATAGAGGAGAAGTGAGTGATTTAAGTAATAAGCAATCTTACTGGTACTTTAGAGTAGCAAACATCCAATCTCGACCACGTTACCTAAATAAAGTAAATTGTAGCAGTTGGTGGAAAACGAGAAAGTTGATTAACTGATGGTGAGTTATCTCTACAGCCAATAAACGCCCACAAATGCAGAAGAAACGCAAATGTAGTGTAGATAAAGCAAACAAATGGTGATTGAGGAGCGATAATCTGGGCGCATGGAAGTCTGACTCAACGTACCAAACAAGCAGTAAGCTGCCATTTCACATTGGTTTTCTCTCAGAAAATTTGGAAAAAACTCCCAGAAAATATGGAAAAGGTTATAACAAGGAAAATAGAAGACAATACACCAAGAAGAAGGAGTCCGAAACGTTGGTCTAATCAGGTGTCGGAGCAATCAACGTCGCCATCCATCAAGCTGAAGACCGTAGCTAATAGAGAAAGACCATTAATAGGATTCCAAATCACGATTCTCAACAATGAGGAAACGACAAAGGAGACAGTTGACCTCAGCCGTGCTAGTCATATTATAGATAAAACTGTCTACACCAAGGTTTTACCAATTGGTGTCACAAACTCATTATAACTTACTAAAAATCTTTATCTATCTATACATACATTATTTAAGCCCTAAAACTTTTACTTCAACTAAATCAATAAAAACCAGAACAATTCTAAACCCTCAAACAGCCGTTCAATTATCTACGACTGGAAACTAATTAAGAGAAACAATTTCAGAAATAACGAAAGATAAATTTTAAATGAATGTTGACGTAACAAAGTCCTGCAAAGTTTCACGACAGTCTGTTTGTCTGGGCTTAACTTCTAAAATGTATAATTAGGTATTGTTTAATATGTATTTTCATCATGACGACTGACGCAAAGTTTTATAAGAGACTGACTTTGGTTTTTAAATTTGATTATTATTTAATATGCTTTTATTGAATTGAGTTCATTGACGCAATAATCTCTATTTAGAAGGCACTAACGGCAAGTTAGAGAGCCCAAACTTCTTCTTCTCTTTTTTCTTCTATCTTCCATTGGCGGTGGAGATCACTTACAATCAAATGACCCGCTTGCTCGTTTACCGGTGTAAGCTATAAAAAAAATATTTTGTACGTATTGTAGTGGTATCAAGGCTGGTCCAAATCTTGTATTGGTATTTTTACAAATGAAAATTTCTAATTTAACTAATCCCTAAACTTAAGACGTTTTGTTACTCAGTAGGTACTTAAATATACTATAAAGAATATCATAGCTCTTACCTTAACTATGAAAATAAAAACTGAGTAAAAGCGCCGTCAAATTCCAGTTTCCTCCCGACAAAAGGCAAAAAACTTTATTATCTCATATAAGCGAGCCAATTTCACCATATTAGCCATTTCATCCACCATAAATGTCGGAGAGTCTTAACATAAAATTACTGTTTAATTAGTTAGCGGCAGGTTTTGTCGTATTTAACAGCCCTTGAGAGGCGAAAATCTTATTATCCAATTTCGTATGAATGTAGAGTCAAGGTAGACGAAAAATGTTATCTACATAAACGTATTTGAGAGACGGTATGTTTTTTTTTGTATCCCGGTATGGCAAAGTGACTACACTACACCTGATGGTAAGCGTAGTGCAGTCCAAAAAAACAGTAACCACCAACAAACTATGAGTTTATCGGTGGTAACCAGAATCATGCCGGCCAATATAAATGCTTCTTCACTCTGTAGAGGTAAGAAGCAAATCGAGGGGCCCACTACAGGACAGGCGGATGACCAATGCAGGCACAGGGATACAAGGATGTACCCCTATATCCACCCCAAATCCATCAAATCATGTCGTAAGCCCCTTGGGAGAAGCGGATTGTAAGTGATAGAATCGCGTTGTAAATAGTTTTGTCTATATCATGAAGGGGCTGGCTCGACTGGGTTAATACCACTGTCTTCCAGAAAACTGACATGTTTTGGCAGCTTGCTGTCGGGTTTCGCACGGTGAGTGAGATATCCGGAGGACCAAATTCCGCCCCCTTCGCAATCCTCGCTCCTTTCCTTTAAGAACAGGCTTATAATTCTTCTGGTATTTAGGATATTTACAGGAAGGTCGAGATCTCTTTCCAACAGGTGACTCAGTTGGCTCAGTTGCCGACCTGTACTACTTCTAGTCCTATATTATACGTGTCCTACTGCTGGGCACGGCCTGCTCTACTAAGTAAACAGTTAGGCCTTAGTCCACGCTGAACTGTTGCAGGTTGAAAGACTTCACATACATTGGAAATTCTTTTTCCTCACTATACTACAAACTTTCAAATTTATAATATTAGTAGGAAGGATGGTGTGATAAAGAACATCGAAGCTGTTGATAAGAATTTATATTAATCTAAAAGTACATAAATACCACATATTATGATAATGTAAAATAATTTTCAAATCTGCGACCGAATATTTTATCACAAACTTGTAACATAACGTCTAGATCAAAGGTCGCTTTAGAGTTTTATAGGCTTTATAAAATGACCTAAATTTTTTGCGTATTTCAGTAACAAATTAAAATAGTTGGGCTACCTTTTCCTAAATTAGGCATATCTGTCTAGATTTTTGCTAGTCGATAAAATAACAAAGGGGCTAGCACGAATATCTGGCTAAAATTTTATTTATATCGAAAAAAACAATTGTTTGAATATTTTTTTTCTTGATTTTAATAGTTATTTCTTTCTATTCTTCTGGTATTGTGGGCGTATATGGACGGTGGAGATCACTTACCATCAGGTGACCTACTTGCTCCTTTGCTGGCCTTGCTAGAAAAAAAAACACTTTTACCCGACCCGGGAAAACCCGAGACCTCAGCGCAGCAGTCACATCGCGTGCACAATACAACTGCGCCACTGAGACAGTAGGTATAGTTCAGTGCCTAATATTGGTAAAGAAATGTCTACAGAAAAATCAATTCGCGACTACATAGCTTGAAACATGTTTTTTTATCCGAGCACGGTAAATTGACTGCACTACACCAGAAAGTAAACGTAGTGCAATCCAAAAAACCAACGACCACCGCCAACCAATGAGTTTACCGGTTGTTACCAGAGACATACCAACCTGTATAAATGCTTCTTCCCTCATCGGAGAGGAAAGAAACAAATCCAGGGGACTGCGAAAGGACAGGGAGATGACCGACGCAGGCACAGTTATACTAGGATGTACCCCATACCCGCCCCAATTAACCATCAAGTCATGTTGTAAGCCCCTCGGGAGAACCGGATCGTAAGTGATAGAATCACGGATGTGATGTGGATAGTTTTGTCTATATCATGAAGAGGCCGACTCAACTGGGTAAATACCATTGTCTTCCAGAAAACTGATATGTTTTGCCAACTCGTTGTCGTGTTTCGTACGGTGAGTGAGATATCCGGAGGACCAAATTCCGCCCCCTTCGCAATCCTCAGTCCTTCTCCATTTAACACCGCCTTATGATTCTTCTGGTAGCCAGAATATTCACACGAAGGTCGAGATCACTTTCCATCAGGTGACTCATCAACCCTCGACCATCAAGTTATGTCGCAAGCCTCTCGGGAGAATCGTATGTTTCTGACACAGGTAGATAACATTCACAGAACTTTTTCATAATAATCCCAAATACCTCTCATGACTCCATTGTTGTACATCAAGCAATACCATTACGTCGACGACACGGAAAATCCTTTACCCACAAATATTTATTACGTTTTATTATATTGTAGTTATGTCGCGGTTTTGTTCGCGAAATGAATTGCTTTTACAGAATTTGTTGATATAAAATATTTGCCTTCTTGCTCTAAAGATAACTAAAAATTGTAGTTTAAGGACCTAGTTGTTGTAAACGTCAAATAATTTGAAGAATGTCATGACGGGAGTGGGTGGAAGTTTTAATATATTAGACATATCACATTTGAGTGGTAGAGCCACGCTGTAGACAGTTTTGTCTACAGCATGAATGGGCGGACTCGATCGAGTCGTTACCACTGTCTCGTAGAATACTGACGCAAAGAAGCGGCTTGCTGCTGCGTTTCGTACGGTGGCCCAGACCCCGTCGCCTTCCCAATCCCTTAATTATCCCTTTTTTGTAAGGTCAGCAACGCGTCCTTGATTTTCTGCTATTGCGGGTATTCATGGGTCCATATTCACTTATCATCACGTGACCCACTTGCTCGTTTGTCGGCCATAAGTATAAATTTTATCCCTTGAAAAAAGTATCAAAATAGAACAAAGCAGAAATAACATTAACCCGAAAAATTAACAGCATTATAAAATTAAAAGAACTTTTCTAGATAGCCTTAAAGTTTAAAATTAACTAAATAAAGCCTTTTAGTTTGAACCATGACAGCACTTCAAGTGAAAAAACCGTTACAGGCGAGGCCACAAAGGCAGGCCGCCGTGAACCAGTCAGGCAACATAAAGTGAACTTCCAAACGTAATTTCTCCCGCTAATAGGTAAACAAGGTGAATTTTGAAGCGAGGTCACAATACCACAACGCTCGTACAATATATTTGGAACAGAAAGTTCAGTACTGAATTCTTTTTATTTGTCTAAGCCTTGGTCCTTGACGTAGCAGATTTTTTTTTTATCCTGGCTCAGCAAAGTGACTACGCTACACCTGATGGTAAGTGTAGCGCAATCCAAGAATAGTGTCGACCAACGATAAACAATGTGTCCATCATAGGTCGGCAAGATCATGCCGGCCTGCCAAAGGGCCAAGGGGGAGGGGAAGGAAAAAAGGGATGGGAAAAGGTTTAGGATGAGGGGGCAAGCCCCCTAGGGAGAACCGGATAGAAGATACGGATAACCGGATAGATAAACTCCATGTCTCAATGTCACCTATGCCTGGTCACGTTTTGAAGAAACCTTAGGAGTATGTCGGTCGCAAGTGCCTTCACCAGATCATACTAGGTGTACGTATCCCCGGACAACTTAATAAGCAGTAACTTTACGTATTAGGCGACATGAAAGCCATTGGTAACTCATCACGGATGATGCTCAAAATCGGGCGAAGGGGAGGCGTCTTAGTAGAAAGGTGGACCCTGCTACTAAGCCGAGATAATGCCAGATAGAAAGAAAGATTCGCTTTAATGACGAAACGAGCAGGTCGATTGGTTAAGGGTAAGTGCCACTCTTAGTTATAAACAGAAGCAACATCACCCAGAACTTAATTACACGATCTGCACAACACGCTGACGCTCATCATATCGAGACATTAGATGAAGTCTAATAATGTCTAGTAATCTCACAGACTTCAACGTCCTTCAAACCAGAACGCGACTACGTTTACACGCTGCTGCTTGGCAATGGTGTCTACCCAAATGTACCCTTGAATACGAGGACCTACAATCTACCATTGGTGCCTTCGCTCTCACTGTCACATTACGTGACAGTGATCCATATAAGGCGTGTGGGTCACTATGGCAGGTTTTAGAGCCATGTGTACGGTAGTCGATATAAATATCCTACCACCAGTAAACTTAGCACTAGACTTAGCGTTCTCGAACCTTATTTACTGTGTTACGGCCACGAAACACGCTTCGTGAAGTAATTAGTTTGCCGAGGGAATTCTGCGGACATTTTTAGAACGGGCGCGTTTGTTAATGCCTTCAAATGCGTTTTCGCTGTCTATGTAATATGATATAGGCTTAAGTCTACTGTGATCCACTTGAAGTCTTTCTCTACTTAGCTAGAAAGGTCTGCTCATTACTCAAGTATTTGGTCACTTGTGGTTAAACGAAATGTTTTTTTTTTGAGATAAGGATTTTTATTTTTGTTGGTAATATAAATTTATACATTAACAGCCTCCGTGGCGTATTATTTTATCTGCTTAGACTTCAAATAAATAAATAATACCCAACAGTCACATATCCTGACATCTGAATCCACAGTAAGATACGATTATCTTGTGTCGTATGTATCAAAAACTATGAGAGACTTTCGTTCTCACAACACTCAGAACCGAAAAAGATATTTGTAGTTCAGACAATATTTGTCTCGGTGTGGGGATCGAACCCGCGGCCTCACGTTTTACAGTCAGCTACTCGCACACTGCTTCACGGAAACTGTCAAGTCGAGAAATCCTAAAATTTGGTACAATCATAACAAAATAACATGATATTTCGTCTATAAATTTATGAACTCTCTGTTAAATTTACCTGACAAAGAATCCTAACATCGTAATACAATATTACTACAACTATTGCACATTTTGTACGGCCGCATAGGAGACAAAATGTATTCTGCTAGCATTCCATAGAATTTGTACTTTACATGAATAGTTTAAGGTTTGTTGTCGAGTGAAATGGAATTATGCATGACGTGGATATAGTACTTGCACTAAATAAATCAGTGAAAAATGTGTAGGCTTAGGTGCAACTAGTACCTTCCTTCGGTTCGCTGTCCCATGATGTGATAGGGCAATCCTATCGCCATACCATCATACAAATTCAAACCCTGGAAACCTGAGTGTGATTTTACAATTGAAAACTCAAATTTAATATAAGGTTATTTTTTATAAGGTGTGACGGAGATGCATAAACAAATGAATGCCATCACAAGCCTATTTATTGTGTGTACAGTACCTAGGGTACAATTAAATAAATTACCCCAATCACGGTTAGCAGGCTTAAATTTTCTAACAGACAAGATAGAAGGGAAATCGATGAGAAGCACAGTAGTAGATAGCCAAGAAGGAAGCAATGTCATGTTCTACTCAGCCTCCGTGGGCAAGTAGCCAGATGCAAACGAGAGGCCGTGGGTTCGATTCCTGCACCTAGACCAACGTTTGTATGGTCCACTAATTTGTTCCGCTATAGTTGTTGTCGGACCGCTAGTCCCTAGTAGTTTCTGATACCTATGACACAGGTTTACCTATAGTACTATAGTGTGGGGAACAAGACTATGTGTGTAACTGTTGGGTGTATTTATTTATTATTATTTATTTAATAATGGTTCGATGTTATACTTTGTCTTTGTCGTGACGCATTTTCGTTTCATCGAGTTTCAAATCACAACGATTCTAAAGAAGTTTCACTTCAATAACCACATCCAGCAATACTAACCTCACAATACGAGAATTAAATTTACTCGAAGACAGGATTTCCTACGTGCACCATTGTTTGATGCATGCTGAATGCTGATACATTACATGTTACTACATTATATTGAATCGGGATGTAACAAAATGTTAGATATGCAAGGTGGTAGGTCCCTCGTATGCGAGAGGCCGTCTGGGTAGGTACCACCGCTTGGTCTGAGCTACCACCAAGCAACAGTGGGTAAGCACTGTTGTGTTTTGGTTTGAAGGACATTGAAGCCAGTGAAATTAATGGGCATTATGAGACTTATCATCTTATGTCTCGAAGTGACGAGCGCAGTTCAGTGCCATACAATGCTTTGTAATTCAAACATTTGTGTGGTGTTGCTTCTGTTTTTCAGGCGTGGCGTTTACCATCAAGCAAGCGCCTTGCTCGTCTCATCATTTACTAAAATTAAAAAAGCCATTTTGTTCGCTTCAACTGCTCTCATAGGTACTAAGAGTCTGAAAATTATATTAAGTAAGAATTCTCAATATAATCAATGCCTCGGTGGTACAGTTGTATTACGTACGCAGTATGCTTGCTATGTTGAGGTCTCGGATTCGATCCCCAGGTCGGATTAAATTATATTGGGTTTTTCTATTACGAAATACAGTATCAGCCCCGAGACTGGAATTGTGCCCAGTAGGCGATAGCCTCGCTCCGTATTACATCATGGGACAGAAATACGCTCGGCGAAATGTGGGTGTACTGGTTACAGCCTCTCATTTCACTAAGCTACTCGCCCACTTCGCCACGGAGGCTGTGTAGAACATTACATTAGAATACAATAATTTGAATTCAAATGTCTGTGCAGAATAAAATACTAGAAGTCACATTAAATTATTGATATATTCCAGTAAATTTATGCTGTAGCAAAAAGTGACAAAAATTTAATATTTAAACTAGGAGAGGGCTCGAGAAAAAGCAGAATATTCTAGTTATTCCATAATGGACAGGGAGCCCTCGGGTAGCTGATCCACTTGACTACTATCAAGCTCATTTTCCGTGAGTAGCTTCGTTTCGATGAGACGACCAACAGCTATTCCCTATGCGAAAATTCTCTATTGTGGTAGCTAACAGAGGTAGCAAGGATAGAATATTTCGATTTAATGATACTCAAAAAATTATTATTTTATTTGTAGGACAATATGACAGTTAAATTATATAAATATTAACTAAGTAAATACAAAAAAATCAGCTGGTTAGTAATCATTCTTATGAACTCGTTATCGATACCTATTGGAAGCCCCTCCTTCCAATAGGTATGATTACTAACCAACTACCACCAATAGAGAATTTTCGTATAGGGAATAGTTGGTCGTCTCATCGAAACGAAGCTACTCACGGAAAATGAGCTTGATAGTAGTCAAGTGGATCAGCTACCCGAGGGCTCCCTGTCCATAAGCTTCTTGACAACCTCTTGGGCTTAGCGGTTTCCGTCTTAGTATAAATGATGCTACTTTTTGTATTAGAATATTGCAGTTATATCCTCCTACTATCCTATTACTATTATAATGAAAGTTTGGATGTTGGTGAACTTATGAGTGGTAGAGCTACGCTGTAGACAGTTATGTCGACAGCATGAATGGACCGGCTCGACCGGGTCGTTATCACTGTCTCACGACAATTCACAAACTTAAAATCTGAAATCGCAAAACACCAAAATGTAGAAAAAATGTTGAGCACGTAACCGATAAGCTTTTGCAATTTCACTAAAGCATTCAGAACTTATCCGTATATTCAACAAAGAATCCTAACAATTTACAATACCTTAAAAGCATACAAAGCTAAATACTAGTGAAACCCACCAAAAAGGCGAAACCACTCGAGAAAGTGGATACCTGGTTACCGGTGAACAATGCGGTGTTGTATACAATCTTTATAATATACCCGAAGTGGCAAACGAGCGACTTTTTGTCGGCGACGGATTGTCACGCTGCGCTTTTTTAGACGCGCAATCAACTATATTACAATATAATCAATCAACAATCGCAATCAACTATCTTTATATATATAACTAGATGACCCGGTGAACTTCGTATCACCTACATAATATATTTGTGTAAAATGTGGTCAAAACTTAATACAAATGTTTTATTTACATTAAATGCAATTAAGTGAGGTACTGCGCCATTGCACGTGAGGTAGCCCGTCGCACAGTTAATTGACTTCGACGACCTAAGTCAGGTCGTCTCCCACCTCCCTCCGGTTGGACAGTCCTGTCCCCGTCCCGTCCCCGTCCTGTCCCCGTCCTGTCCGCGTCCTGTCCGCGTCCCGTCCCCGTCCTTTCCCCGTCCCGTCCCGTCCCCGTCCCGTCCCCGTCCTGTCCCCGTCTTGTCCTGTCCCTGTCCTGTCCTGTCTCACTGTCCTGTCTCACTGTCCTGTCTCACTGTCCTGTCTCTCTGTCATGTCTCTCTGTCCTGTCTCTCTGTCCTGTCTCACTGTCCTGTCTCACTGTCCTTTCTCACTGTCCTGTCTCACTATCCTGTCTCACTGGCCTGTCTCACTGTCCTGTCTCACTGTCCTGTCTCAATGTCCTGTCTCACTGTCCTGTCTCACTGTCCTGTCTCACTGTCCGGTCTCACTGTCCTGTCTGTGTGACAGGGACAGGACAGTGAGACAGGACAGTGAGACAGGAAAGTGAGACAGGACAGTGAGACAGGACAGTGAGACAGGACAGTGAGACAGGACAGTGAGACAGGACAGTGAGACAGGACAGTGAGACAGGACAGTGAGACAGGACAGTGAGACAGGACAGTGAGACAGGACAGTGAGACAGGACAGTGAGACAGGACAGTGAGACAGGACAGTGAGACAGGACAGTGAGACAGGACAGTGAGACAGGACAGTGAGACAGGACAGTGAGACAGGACAGTGAGACAGGACAGAGAGACATGACAGAGAGACAGGACAGTGAGACAGGACAGTGAGACAGGACAGTGAGACAGGACAGTGAGACAGGACAGTGAGACAGGACAGTGAGACAGGACAGTGAGACAGGACAGTGAGACAGGACAGTGAGACAGGACAGTGAGACAGGACAGTGAGACAGGACAGAGAGACATGACAGAGAGACAGGACAGTGAGACAGGACAGTGAGACAGGACAGGACAGGGACAGGACAAGACGGGGACAGGACGGGGACGGGACGGGGACGGGACGGGACGGGGATAGGACGGGGACGGGACGCGGACAGGACGGGGACAGGACGGGGACGGGACGGGGACAGGACTGTCCAACCGGAGGGAGGTGGGAGACGACCTGACTTAGGTCGTCGAAGTCAATTAAATGTGCGACGGGCTACCTCACGTGCAATGGCGCAGTACCTCACTTAATTGCATTTAATGTAAATAAAACATTTGTATTAAGTTTTGACCACATTTTACACAAATATATTATGTAGGTGATACGAAGTTCACCGGGTCATCTAGTAACGGTAAGGTCTAGTATATAAGAAAAGGCTTGGGTATAATCTATTCTAATGCAAAATACACATAGTAAATGTTAATGATTCCTGGGAGCTTTATAATAATATTACAATACTTACTTTTCGTCGCGACTCCGCCCGCATAATCTGCTTTTCTCTAAAAAAATAAAGCCATTGAAATTACTGGGTATTATGAGACTTAACATGTTATGTCTCAGCGTGACGACCGCAGTCCAGTGCCATACAGTGATTTGTAAATTATATAGTTCTTTGTGGTATTATTCCTGTTTATAGGCAGGCGAGGCGCTTACCATCAGGCGAGCGATCATTCAAGCTTAAGTATAAAATATTTTTTTTAAGAAACCATATTAAACGCCTACGTTAAAGTTTAATATAAATCTATTTTAAGCGATTTTTTGTAGTAGATTCTTTTGTAGCGCGTCTGCATTTAACGTAAGATGTATTCGCATGCACTACCATGTGCTCAACTATCACACTAGATAGATCAATAGCTTTTGTTTGAAAACTGAATAATATTCTATCTCAAAGATTCAAAAATCCCAGTGTCTCTGATTTGGTTCTTACAGTTTTAAAGTTGAAGCTAAGTTAAAAGATAAGAGATGAGTGAATCATAATGTATTAGTTGCTTGTCTCTGTACTTTACAGTAAACTGTAAAAGGTCGAGTCATATCTGTAAATAAAGGTAATCTGGTAAAGGTATACAGGCTGGTAGGATTCATATCGGCCCGGATAACGACCACCATACACGTGGTGTTAAAACCTGCCATCGTGATCCACACGCCTTGTGTAGATCGCGTTCTAGGATCAGCCAGTGTATATCCGGATCTCCCGAGGGGCTTATGACATGACTTGATGGTTGGTCGGGGCGGGTATAGGGGTACTTCCTAGTATCACTGTGCCTGCATCGGTCATCCACCTGTCCTGTCGCAGGCCCCTCAATTTGCTTCTTCCCTCTCCGAAGAGGGAAGAAGCATTTATACAGGCCGGCATGACTCTAGTGACCACTGATAAACTTATTGTTGGTGGTTGCTGATTTTTTGGACTGCACTACGCTTACCATCTGGTGTAGTGCAGTCACTTTGCCGTGCTTGATAAAAAAACGGTTAAAAGTGTTATTTTTCAAACATCGAAATAATAGATTAAATCTACAAAAGAGGTCTGAAATAACAAACGCTCAGTCAAGTTCATTGTTTGTTTCAGGCAAACAGAATAAAAAATCACATGTTTGCACAAACCCTTATCGCACGGGTGCAGAACAAACATTTCGTAACGAAGAAAATAAATTAGATATGGGTACGCACATTGCTAATTAAATGTTTAAATATAATCATAATAGAATTGCCCTTTATTTATCTAGACGCTGAGAGTGTTTATAGATTATCGTCGATCGTATTCGCTAAATAGCATATTTTACTATTAAAGAAAGTTTCCATTGTAAAATAAATGATTCCTTACAATAACTTTGTTGACTGGATTGTTTTGTTATTTATGTTTTTATATAATAATTTCCGATGGGACAGAAATGTTTTGGAATGGAGGCCACGTACTGGCAAGCGCAGCGTTGGACGTCCACCTACAAGGTGGACAGACGACCTGATAAAGGTCGCAGGAAGTCGCTGGATGCAGGCCGCTTCCAACAGGTCGATCTGGAAATCTTTGGGAGAGGCCTATGTTCAGCAATGGACGTCTTGTGGCTGATGATGATGATGATAATAATTTCGAATCACTTTGTTTGTCCGCGATGAACTCCTAAACTACGGAACCGATTTTAATTAAAATCTTTCAAACTGGGTGCATTTTGATCCAACTTGAGAGATAGGATATTTTATATCTCAAGTATAATATAGTATGAGTATCGTAATTTTTGCGCCGAAAATTCTAAAGAACAATTTCTATACGAAAACCTTAAAAATATACTTTCAAAAACTTAACAAAATTTTATACAGCGATAATTTAAAAATCAACACCCACCAATTCGTATGCGCCGAACACGCTGCGTGGATTTAAAAAACGTGACGCCGAATTCCGAAGTGACAATAAAAAATATTCTGCCTAAAACACAAAAGCCATTGCTAACCACACGTGGCATGCGTGCGACGGAACGTGGAAAGGTTTTGTACCTGTGAACAGCGGCGTACAGAACGTTACAAACAATAGGGTTCCGCTAGATTACGCCTAAGCTCCAAGCCTGTACGTGGTGGGAATCGGCAGTTGTGTTAACTGGAGTGAGGGACAGGTGTGATGTGACAAGCAGATCGTCTGATTCAAAATGAAGCTCAAGGCCAATCAATTATGTACCGTATTCCATACAAAATTAAATAGTGTACAGATTGATGTAGATATCTTTTTAGATTGGCAGTGTATAATAACTCAGTTGATACTGTTTCTTGTATGTTTAAATCTCAAGAGAGCGGTTATATTTATTTGCTAATATCTAGTATGTTTCTCAATACATATTCATTGTTAATAATTGCTTGTTTTACATGTAAAGGAAAACATGCCTGGTTATCAGTGAATTATTCGCAATTTTTTTATCCGAGCACGGCAAAGTCACTGCTGCAACTGATGGTAAGCGCAGCGCCATCCAAAAAACCAGCGACCACCGTCAAACAATGAGTTTATCAGTGGTCATTAGAATCTATGGACCTGTATATTTATACAGGAATTGCTCAAACTTCGAAGAGAGAAGTAACAAATCGAGGAGCCTGCGACAGGACAACCGGATAACCGATGTAGGTACAGATATACCCCTATACCCGCAAATTGTAGACTTTCCACTCTCATATTTTGGAGACATCTTTCATAAAAATCGCTACATTTTCCATCCCATTCAACAATAAACTCGGCAAATAAACATCGGATCATCCGAGAGAATTCCGCCGAAAGCGTCATAAATTTCCTTTCTGGTTTAAAAAATATCAACACTTTTTTTTCTACGAGAGTCCCAATTTCGCGTTGGTGCGTTTCATCTTTTGTATCGTGTGAATAAAAACAAAAGGACGTAGGCGACATTTAACTTGATGCCACAACCTGCCTCAAAGTGCTAGTAATAAGGATACCAATTCCATGAAATGTTGTGGAAATAAGGGCGTTTTTATACGGATTGGCCGGCGTAACAGATAAAGAAAGTTTCACGCATAATTTTCGAGTTTCAAGGTCCACAGATTTAAGTGATACGTAAGGAATGCCGGCTGATTGTACCTTTTATTGTTACTGTTTTATATTTAAAGTGGGAGAGATGTAAGAGTACGAAATTGTTTGATCTTTGTATATATTGTAGAGGCCGTCTGGGTTGGTATCACCGCTTTGTCTACTTGTGTCGCCAAACAACAGTGTGTAAGCATTGTTGTGTTTCAGTTTGAAGGAAATTGAAGTGAAATTGCTGGGCATTATGCGACTTAACATCATATGTCTCGGGGTGACGAGCGCAGTTCACTGCCATGCGGTGCTTTGTAATTCAATGTTCTATGTGGTGTTGCTTATGTTTATGGGCAGGCATGGCGCTTACCATCAGGACACCTTAGCAAACTTCAAGTAAGGAGGACTCTTTCCTCAAAAGTTTGCAACGCACCATCAATCCTCTGGTATTAATGGCGTCCATGGGTGGCAGTAATCACTTACCATCAGGTGACCCAATTGCTCTGTTGCGACCTCTTTCATAAAAAAATATATATTTATTATATCTACTGTTAAGAGAAGTTGTGTACCTCCACGGTCGCCAGAATTATGTTGGCTGAACTTACTGGATATACACTGGCTGACTTCGAAACGTGACTCACCTGTACGAGCCACTAGGGCGAGATTTTTACAGCGTATGTATCTACGCCGTACATATTTTTTCCCATCTGGAATACAAAGGAAGTAGAAGGAAAAAAAAACAAGAGAAGAAGAAGTAGTAGGAAGTCGCTGGATTCAGGCCGCTTCCAACAGGTCGGTCTGGAAATCTTTGGTAGAGGCCTATGTTCAGCAGTGGACGTCTTGTGGCTGATGATGATGATGATGATGATACAAATAGTTCTGTGACAACGGAAGTGAAAAGTGCGATATTTATGATACTGCATATTTTTTTGCTCCTGCCCTTAACCGCTGTAGGGTCGTCGCAACTTGCTTTTTAACACAGAAATATGTGGCTAGTAGGTTTTACGACCGTACTTTTACCTGCCTGATGTCACTTTGCGGAAAAAACATACCCGAAAATGTTTTGCGAATCACGTAACCATTTGTCTAGGTGCGGAAATCGAACTCAAGGCCACTCGCTTTACAGCCGGCTACTCGGCCAATGCACCACAGTGACTGAGACGCTCCTTAATTTGTCCAACCTAAAATTCATTTTTACAAAATATTTTTTCGTTCATGTTTTCTGCTCAAAAAAATAACCTGGAGTGACGCATCAAGAATCCAATATATAAATCCAACAGTAGATCCTCGTTCGGTTTGATCTAGTCATTTTATTCATCATCATCATCATCATCAGCCACAAGACGTCCGCTGCTGAACATAGGCCTCCCCCAAAGATTTTCAGACCGACCTGTTGGAAGCGGCCTGCATCCAGCGACTTCCTGCGACCTTTATCAGGTCGTCTGTCCACCTTGTAGGTGGACGTCCAACGCTGCGCTTGCCAGTACGTGGCCTCCATTCTAGAACCCTTCAGCCCCATCGGTTATCGGTTCTGCGAGCTATGTGGCCTGCCCACCGTCACTTCAGCTTGCTAATCCGCTGGGCTATGTCGGTCATTTTATTCAGTCAAGATAAAAATATTCTGAAACAGTTATTTATCTGTAATTTAATTATTCTAGTCCAATTATTCTATGTTGTATGTTTGTTCTATCGATATAATAGTAGGGATTAAAAAACAACTATGCTTAATCACGGTACAAAAGAGGGGACACTCGGACTTGAACCAAGGACCTACCGGACTGCAGCCGGTTGCTCTACCACTGAGCTATATCCCCTATGTTATTATTTACTAATTTAGTGTATATTCTCTTATTTAAATAGCTTCGATGACGGGTATGAGATTTTATCTTCCTAAGTTTCCTAAGATGTACCTTGCGAAATATTACGTTATAAAAACACACATATGTACATAACTAGAAATAATATATGAAGTATCAGTATCAAAAATCTATCCATCAGGAATATAAGGTACTACAACAAACTATGCACTTCAGAAATCTTCTATATTAGCCGACTTTAAAAAGAAGGAGGTTCCAATTCGTATAGATATTTAATGTTATTTCACGTATAGCTTGTTCGTCATTCAAGCTAATAAAAAAAGTTGACCACTTGTTTTTTGTAAGCCCCTGATAATAGGAAAAGAAGTTTAACCTACTCCCTACTAACATTACTAATGTAAACAGGTAGATAATGGCCTAATCCTGAAAAAATATTCAAGCGGATAGAGCCTCGAGAAAAAACTAATAATCTTATATCACGGGATGAAACCTTATTTGTACATTGTAAACCTAGCAAACAATCGTTAAAAACTGTTTAAGACCTTCGCAACTAATTACAAACAGTTGCATGTTGTAAACAGCTATACTGTTGTTAAAACAGAGTCTTAAAACTAATGCTGGGTTGCACCAACTTACTTTAGCAATTACAAACATGTTAAAGTACCGGTTAAGCAGAAAATGACTTGCACCATTTGACAAATGTTAGATGACGTCATAACTTTAGCTGTTAACCGTTACCGCCCAAGATTCGCTAGTTAAAGCTATTGTTTAAGTTAAATAGGTATCAGATGGTTCAATTATAACCTCCAAACTAATATATCTCCAAAGGGTCTGTGCTCCAAAATAATATAATTACCCTGCTTCTAGAATTAATCCAGCAATCTAGTAGTATCGGAATACGATGGTGCAACACATTCCGCAGTCGATATTAAAGTCATCGTTACTGTTATCGTCAAATTTGTCATAAACTTTAACTATAACTGCTATAGCGGTGCAATCCAGCCTAAGACAATAAACAAAACAAACGTCTCCCAGGCATCAGGCTAGCCATTGCTGTAAAGTGTTTCTTAGTCCCTACACGGAGACATAGCTTCTTTGTTTTCTTTTTCAGAATGGTTATATTGGTCTTTCGACCCAGGATATGGACCACCCGGGATAGTTGGTGGTATTATATAGCCCGAGGTTACGAGCCATGCGCCATACGGGGCACAAATCCCGGGTAACTCTTGTGTGATTCTTCGAATCAAAAATTCAAACATAAATAATTAAAATAGATTTATAGACTATTCTTTATTGCACACCAAATAAAGTTATACAGGGTTATTTTGACACCCTGTTACTAAATGAAACCACATATTCGTCATCGCCTCTGCTTACCTTGTACCAAACATGAGGCTTGAGCTTGTAGTAGTTTTGCCAAAAAACGTGATTTAAGTTTTGAGCCTTTTAAATCACGCTGTACGGTTTTTGCACTAAAATCTATTGAATAAAATGTCACAGCTGACGATGTAATTATAAAACACAAACGCTTAAGAAGGGCAACTCCATACATATGAAAATACGTCTCAGGCTCACAAAGACGCTCTTGACACATTCCCGGAAAAAGTTGCGACAGTATTACTTTGTTCAGTGACAAAACGTAAAAAAATTGTGTTTGCGAGGAGTAGGTAACGTTATTCAACAATAAATAGGTATCACAAATTTGACTAAAAACAAATAATCATTGCAAAAGTTACAAGATTCGATTTTACTTAGGATTTTATTACATTTCATAGGGTAATCTAATATTTATTTCTATTCCTAAATTACAATTTTGAGCCGTCATTTCCAAAACGTTTAACTTATCTAATGCGCCGTTTGCCTTCTGTGCGCTTGGCGTTTTTATAAAGCAGGTACATTGAACTTGCCGGTATAATAAATGCACACAAATAAACTATTATCGGGACTCTTTTCGCATTCCAGTAATTGCAATAGCTGTCACTGTCTCGCAATAACACGGGTAACGCTAGTGCTGGATTCATTGCTATACATGCGTTGCAATCTTCTGTTAATCGATCCTTCAAATCGAAAATCTTAATCTTACGAATATTTAATGTCGCTGTAAAGGTTTCAATTAATTATACATTATAGGTTTAATAAGTTTCTTGAAATGTTTTTAGTAAAGAATATTTATGACGATTATTATAGCGTAAAGGCAAAATATTTCGTGTGATGGCCTATCATTTACGTGTGCTCATGTCGCGATATTAATTAAGCTTGAAAATTCATGATTTTTTTTATAGCATAGGCCAGCAAACGAGCAAGTGGGTCACCTGATGGTAAGTGATCTCCACCGCCCATGTACGCCCACCACCAGAAGAGTCATGAGCGCGTTGCCGACCTTAAAGGAAAGGGATAATTAGGGATTGGGAAGGGGAGGGGATTTGGGCTTCCGGTTATCTCACTCACCGTACGAAACGCAGCAGCAAGCCACTACTTTACGTCGGTTTTCTGTGAGACAGTGATAACGATCCGGTCGAGTCAGCCCATTCATGCTGTAGATAAAACTGTCTACAGCGTGGCTCTACCACTCTAAATGTTATAACCACCCGTACAAGTTACCTAAGCAGCACCATAATTATACACATAATTCGCGTATCGTTATGTAAAATACAAATTCATAATAAAATACATGTTTTGGAACCGTAGAACTTACATACATTTTTGAACCAATAGCTCATCGGTCTCAGCCTGCAATGTACTGACATTGCTGCTACATCAATGAGAATATCGATATGTTTATCGCAATTCCAAGAATCGGTATTTTTTATTCGATCATAGATTCGCGGATCGAATCATACACACATTAGGACAACACTAAAATTTATGATTTACTGCATTCCTAATTCCTTGGTGTGCGTGCATTCAAAGTCGTAATTGGTCAACTTGTAACGCGTAATAATTCGTAATGTTTTTGTATTCGCCAACCCCGGCTTAGTATTTCTATGTTATTAATCCATTAGCCAACCTGATCACGGTATTTAATTGTTCCCGCCAAATCAGTTGATCTTTTGATGAATCAGTACCTAAAATTTAATTTTCGTAAATACGGCACTATACCTTACACTCACAAGTTTAAAACAAACTAGGTATTCTAGTTTAGTTCACTTCGGTTCGTTTCGTTTGATGTGCATGTTTTTTTTTCATATTCCGCCATTTTGCTCAGTATTTAGTTTTTATTAGTATTTCGTAATTTTTATTAGTGCGGCGATCTTGGTGAAATTGATACTGTTTTCACAAACGTTTGTGTAATGTTTTAAGTGTGTAATAATTATTCGTATTGAAGTGAAATTGACACTAACCGGTTTATCAAGTTTAGAATAATGCCTAAGTGTTTGTGTAGTGTTTGTGTTAAGTACATACTACATGTTTACTGCCGGGAAGTATTTGGTATACTTCGCGGTATTATGGTATTATGTATAATTGTTTAGAAATCTCAGGGAGACAATAACATTTTATAGGGTTTTATTAAAATTTAAGTTTACTTCCGGCTCAGCGATACTGCACTACTACACAGTCGTTTATTTGCTGCTTTTGATAAATTATAAGCTATTACTTTACATCCGGGGCGCAATCTTATGGGCAGGGTCCGATTAATATTATTCGCCGTAGTTGCTTATAAGATACGGTAATGTATGTGTGTGTGTCTCATTCATTCGATGACGGGTGTGTAGTGTGTACTGTGTACGATGTGTTGAGTTGTATATGTGTGTGCGCGCGTATACAGACTGTTTAAAATTAATCTAATGTTAATGGCATTTAATTTGTTAGGAAATATTATTTTTTTATTTTGCCTTTAATAAGAAAGTGTCTTAGCTCAAAGTACTTATATTAACGAACACTACACATGGTTTCATTTAAGTATAGGGTGTCAAAATGACACTGTATAAAAAATATTTAATTCAAATGAGGGTGATACAGTGGGCAGTCAGATCGCAGACAGCGATTTCTTTCAACTTTAGGATGGGCAGGAATTTTAGGTACGGAAAGAACAAGAATCCGTCATATAATTTGACCCTAGGACCTCCCTCTTATCGGTTAGAACTTTACCTTTCATATGTATAGTTATAAAGAAGACCCGTTTGTATGTATAACATTAAAGTCTTGTTTACCGTCAACTTAAAGCCACACCTAAACTTGGCAACTAAAGTACAAATCCAAAACTTACCCGGGCGGTCTTACAGTCTTCAAGTATTTGATACTTAAGTATAAGTTCGTACATTGAACGAGGTCACCAAAAAGATTAATTTTAGTGTGACCTGGTGTGTATAGCACAGTCCAAATAGATTATCGACCGTCATAGACTTTGTGTCCCTCGCCGGTCGACACAATTATGCCGGCCTGAAGTTACGGGACATATACCGGCTATCTCGGAACGCGCCACTGAACAAGCCACTATGGTGGGTTTTTCACCATGTATACGGTGGTCGCTATCGAGTCGGGTACAAACATAATATCAGGTACCCTCCCACCAGCACAATAGGGTATAAAGTATAAAATTCTATATTGATTTTTATACTTTATTTTCTACGCAACAGAAAATAAAATGAAAACGAAAGCCTTTTGTTAAAATACAATCAAAATTGGTTAAAAAATGAGTCCGCAGTTATGATTTTAAATATTGGTATCATGAGCAAAGGTGGGCGTGTAGTGGGGACATCTCACTATCTCGCTCGCACGCATTTTCCATAATGGCTATTTTGCACAGTGTCATCAAAGTTAGCGTCGTCTGTCTTTTGACAAGGACCCTTTCCATCAGATTTGAATGGGTTCTAATTTATTTATTTATAACTTTTTTCAGTAGGAATAACGTAACTGATTGATTTAAAAAAAATCTAGTCTACACTATTGTAAGCTATTGCAGAACAACACAATAAACCTTATTGCAAGGTTGTAGGTCCCTCGTATGGGAGAGGACGTCTGGGTTGGTACCACCGGTTTGACTATTTCTGCCGCCAAGCAACAGTGTGTAAGCACTGTTGTGTTTCGGTTTGAAGGACATTGAAGCCAGTGAAATTACTGGGCATTATGGGACCTAACACATTATATCTCGGGGTGACGAGCGCAGATCAGTGCCATGCAGTACTTTGTAATTCAAAGTTCTTTGTGGTGTTGCTTCTGTTTATGAGAAGGCGTGGCACTCATTCAATCAAATAAAATAAAAAAGAACAACCGCAACTTATACTTTTATAATAAGTAAGAGACATTATAATAATAGTTTGCGTTCGGAATGTATTTTCTTGGAACATAAACTGCTAGATACGGGAAAAGAATAAAGTTTTTTATCTTATAAGTTACCGTTACATCTGTAGTTTATTTACTTACTTTTCTACTAACTGTGTTTTTAATGACTGTTCTTAGTAAAAGAATTAAAAGAAAAATGCTTTACGTATGCATCAGTTTTAATTTTCATAAATGTTGAAGGTTTTTTAACACAAAGGTATAATATTTTTTACACAAAGGTAAACAACTGTGGAAATTATATTAGATAAGATTTATTAAGAATTATATGGAAAGAATTTTTATTTTATTTTTTTTATTTTTACTTTTTTGTTTTATTTTATTTATTTAATATATGGAAAGAAGCAAGAAATTATAATTTATCTTCCTTTTTCAGATTTTCGTACCAAGGTCTGTCTTTTTTTCTTTTGGCCTGGTGTTTTCCCAGATTATTGCTAATCACACAACACGCGGATTGCTTTTTATGTTTTTTTTTATTCATCTGAATGCTAAGACGAACAGGTCAAGGCTGATGTTAAGCATCACACCTGCCCAAAAACAGAAGCAATATCAAACAGAACTGTATGTGAAGTAAAGTATTGCATGACACTTCACTAGTTTAGACTCTAATCAAGCCAAGATATAGAATATTACGTGTCTTATTACCCAGTAGTTTCATTGATCTCAGTGTTTTTCCAAGCGGAATACAACAATGCTTATACGTAGCGTGTTGATAAAAAGTCACATGAATGGAACCTAATACCACTTATTACAAACCTGCGGCCGCGTAGTCCTTAAAATTTCTTAAGGGGGGTGGTATGTTCCAATATATTTGTTAAGGCCACAAATTATTCTACCGAGTAGTCTTTCAAAGGGTGTAACATTTCAACGACTATGTTTATTACTTTGTGTATTTTATCATATTATCAGTAGACAACAACAATTATATCTATAACTGTATCGCGCCGATAAATTGCACCATAAAATAAAAAGCCTTTTTTTGAATTTGAAAATCCAGTTTTAAAATTCGAATAAATGTAAAACGTATTCAAATTCTTGTTTTTTAATCTGGCAACAAAACCGGTACAGATAACGCACAAGTGGCTCCGCTGAGCAATACGTTCGCTCGATGAATGGACTTGCCAGAGCGAAATATTCGCACATAGTAGGGAGAAACGCACCACTTTTGACGATAAAATATTTTCCCTGTATATTGTGGTATATATTTCAAAGTCCTTCTTGTGTAGTTTAGAATTTTCGTTTCCAAACATGCAGTGTATTTAAACCTCCGGCAATTTTCGTATGAAGAGCCAAAAACAAATCAGCCTCGTCGCGTTAAATTTCTGAAGGAGAGTGGCATAAGAAAAGAAAACATTTGCGAAGGAGAAGAATGAAGCAAGTATCGTCTGGATTTGATCCATCAATGAAGTACTAATCCCAACACCCTCAGCATACCATAGGAGATATACATACCCATGGCCAATACAGCATTATTTACCACAGCCATGACGTGTAATTAAATTTTACTATTTTATCCATTTTAGTAAAGTTATTCTCCATATGGTTATGATCATGACGAAACTAATTCCTACAAAAATACTAAAATAAAATCTCATGTACAAAAATAATTACTACAAAAAACTTACTATATATCGCGACTGGAGGGGACATCGGTATTTAAACTATACTATCGAACTGTCTGATGCTAGAACTTGAAAACACAAGGAGTGTGGGTCACTATAGGAGGTTTTAACACCATGTGTAGATAGATGACACTTTATTGAACACCAATTTAAGGAAAAATACAAAAGAAACTTAAAACTATAACAATGTCAACAGGCGGTCTTATCGCTAAAAGTGATTTCTACCAGACAACCTTACCGTAACGGATTTATTTAAAAAAAAACGGGCCATGAAATGGGGACGTTTAGATTAACATGTTAAGTAATTAACAATGATATAGTAATTAAAATATCCTTACCTGTACTATACAGTAACATACAACAAGATATCGATGTGTATATATATATAAATCATCCATCCATAGTAGATAATAGGAAATGCCAACCCCCAAGAGGGATAGGCATGAGATTTGTTAAGTAGGTATACATATATGCACAAAATTAATCTATCTTTGTTGCAGGGCTCATATCAGCTAAAATTTCATACCTTTGCCTTTATTAGACAAAAAAACTGCTTTGCTACCCTCAAATATGTGGGCGTCTTCCTTTAGTTTCAGTCACTTCAAATACCTCGCTTTCCTACTGCATACTAAGTGCATAATGTTCGCCGACATTAACGTGTGAAGATTACAAATTTCTCGACAAGTATATCATTAAGGACTGCTAACTAGAACTGAATATAAAGCAATAGGAACACGGTGTTTAAAATCCTTATTTATTGCGAAAGAAGACAGAATAAAGAAGACAGGTTACTTCATAAATTATTACTTTTTATTTTAATAAAAATTCACATCGATCTTTTGCTTCTTTATTTGCGACGATTTTTTTTTTACAATTTTTTCTATTTAGTAACAACAGTTTCGTTCACATAAAAAGCAATATCTTGATCATGGGTTTCAGTTGCTCAAACTTGATACTGCAATAAACTCAAACTGTAAATGCTATGAATTTGCAAATTATCAATTGATATTTTGGACATGGATTTGGATCTGCTGTTTACAACTGGTTACAATTATATTTTAGATACCAAGAACCACTTTATACCTGAACACCATCAACTGTTAAATTTTAATACTGCTTATTTAAGTTTGAGGGATGAGAATCTGGCTATTGCAAATATTGTGGTTTTTGTAATTAAATTTATATTCTGGGTTCCATTTGCTCAATCTTGATGCTGCATGGGTAGTGCAAGATTGTGATAGATCGATATTTATTTTTGTAATTCTAGACTCGATTCTGCATGGATTTGTTGTAGATAATGATATTGATGACAGTCATCAGACAGACGAGACTGTCTGATTATCAGTACCGTAGTGGAAACATGACAGTAACCTTTCTAGCAACTGGAAACGATTGCGCTTCCTTTTTATAATTATTATCGCTGGTTGTTGTAGTACTCGTAGTGTAACTCTCATTAATAGTAGGAGTAGGAGTAGAAGTAGTAGTAGTAGTAGTAATAGTTTCTGTATTGCTATAAATCAAACTTTGATATCGCACACGTGAAAACCCATCATATTGTATTTGTCCATATTCACTTGCCTCAGCTGTGAAAAGAAAACAATGTTAACATGGTAAAGAGAAACATTGCAAGGAAATCTGCTAATTTGAGACATTTAACATTGACAGCCTCCGTGACGCAGCGGGCGAGTAGCCGGCTGTGAAGCGAGAGGCCGCGGGTTCGATCCCCGCACCGAGACAAATGCTTGTGTGATCCACAAATGTTTGTTTCGGGATCTGGGTGTTGTGAGACCGAAAGTCTCTCGTAGTTCCTGATGGCCACGACACAAGACTCGTATCTTACTGTGTCGTCAGGACTATGTATGTGACTGTTGGGTGTATTTATTTATTCCTGTGAGAATAGTATAAGTAAGCGTGATGGATCGTCTTATAAGTAAAGAAAGATCTTCTTCAGCAGGAAGATAGTGTTTAAGACAGGACTGATATATAAGCAACTAACACCGGGTTTCTCAAAGGCTGATCAAATCAACAATCAACTAACAGAACTTTGAATTTGACAGTGCTGTCAAATCAATTCGAGTTTCTGGAATATTAATTAGTGATGTTTTTTTTATTCATTGATTTCATTTGCAAAAAATCCCTTGTTAGGAATTGATACACCATTCGACGACATACCATATGAAGATACCATATGAATCTTCCAGAAACCAAATAAACAAAATAGCGTTTGAATTTCGAATTTTTCATATTAGTTTGAAAGCCTTGTTAAGTGGTAACGTTTGAGTGGTAGAGCCACGCTGTAGACAGTTTTGTCTACAGCATGAATGGGCTGGCTCGACCGGGTCGTTACCACTGTCTCACAGAATACCGACGTAAAGTAGCGTCTTGCTGCTGCGTTTCGTACGGTGAGTGAGATATCCGGAAGCCCGAAAGGGTAGGGGCCCTTCCCAATCCCTAATTATCCCTTTCCTTTAAGGTCGGCAACGCGCCCATGATACTTCTGGTGGTGGGAGTACATGGGCGGTGGAGATCACTTACCATCAAGTGACCCACTTGCACGTTTGCCGACTTATGCTATAAAAAAAATAGGTGTGTCAAATTAAAATCGTTGATCACGCTTCTAGAAACTTAATTTTGACTGAACACGAGATTTAAGTCCTGTGTCCTATGTGTGGGTATTAGAAACTACGAGAGACATAACGGCAGACTCGAAACAAACAAAAAAATATGAAACAAACATTTGTCGATCATAAAAATGTTTGTCTCGGCGCGAAGATCGAACCCGCGGCCTTTCGTTTTACAACTAGCTACTCGCTCACTGGCTATCCTGATCAAAGAAAATTATCTAGTCACTTACCGTAAGTTATGGATGGTATAATTAGGAAACACAATATTAATACCACCATTTTTCCGTTGCTTCCATAATGTACACTAAACATATACTGCGATCTTTACTACTGTTGTGATACCTTTAAATTATAGATCGATTGATATTCTTTTAACTGATAATTATTCTCATTTAATAATCATTAAATAATCGACATTTAATATCAAGATACATTAAATGTGTAGGTTTTTATCTAATTTTATAATAGTTTATAACTGTAACACTTATCATATCAATTAAATCGTAAAATAACTTTATATTTATAAAATCTTATATTATTAGCAGCGATATCTCAACGGAGAATGATACGGACCGCTAAGACCACAAAATCGCAGGTCTGAAACCAGCGTCAAGAGCATTCACTTCTCGCATTTTTAATATCAGATTTACTGTACAATTACTGGGTATGACTAAAATAATTTTAATGAAATGAATGAATGAATGAAATGTATTTTTTGTAGCCCTTCATTTGTATACTTTTATTAAGTAAAATGTAGAGGACTTAGATTTAACTATGATATCTGTTGTGAAGGTTTACCTACATTTACAAATAAATGATTTGATTTGATTGATTTGAAAGGATATTTAATGATTTCTTACGTTTACGCGAATGTTACTCATTGAAATAAAACTAATTTAAACGGATTTTATCACGGTTTTTTATCAATTTTGATCCCGACTTTTCGAAAGCCTTTCAACCTTTGTGATCACGGGGTGGACGCGGTGAAAGGATATTTACCGTGATTCTCACACGCTAATCCTAACGACCTGGGTATTGCCTTACCTTTTTTCCTGCTGGTCGGTTACTGACCTTATAACCAATCTTGAAAATATAAGTAGAAAAACCAATAAACACGGAGCATAAAGCAACATTAATCACTCAAGCCCAAACGTTTGGCCACAATAAACTTTCATTTTGCACGTTATTAACCAGAGAATGAAAACATCGAGCGCGGATACTTGATTTACTGTTATTGAGCTGTCATTCGCCTACCCAAGGGGCCTATGTGGCCGCACCGAACAATAGTCGATTAACGGGTTAACATTTGGTACTATCGACCGCGTGCATTTTGATGCAGATTGTAAAAGGGTTAGTAATGTAACCATGCTTAAGGTTGCTCTGAATTTCATGTAATCTGTATAAATACATGTTACAGAAAAGAGTGGTCAAATTTAATTAAAATAAAAGTATATGATATAAATGACAATGTGCAATGGTTCTCTAAATGATTAACCGTTGTTTAATGTAAATTGTGTCGTCATCATCATCAGCCACAGGACGTCCACTGCTGAACATATAGGCCTCCCCCAAAGATTTCCAGACTTGTTGAAAGCGGCCTACATCCAACGACTTCCTGCGACCTTTATCAGGTCGTCTGTCCACCTTGTAGGCGGACGTCCAACGCTGCGCTTGCCAGTAAATTGTGTAAATGTTGTAAATCCATTCTGTGCTCCTTCTACCACTAGCAAGCTGTATTGTGTTGCTTTTAGTTATGTACTTGTGAAGACATGTAAATGTGTAGCTTTAGTAAATTATTTAGTTACTGTTTATGTATTACCACTTTTTTTTTCTAAAATAAGTATTTCACGCCCCATAGTACTAAATCCGATTGCATTGCTAGGGCATAAATAAAGTATTTTCATTGACTGATTAACATGTCGATATTCTAGAAAAAATAAACAGCTAAGGTTTTGTCTCACTCCAGCAATGTTATTCTTACTCACGCAGTTCATTTAATTTATGTGGATGTAATCTATCATAATAAACGAGCGATTAAAATTGGCGTAAAATTTCAACAGAGAAAGAATTTTACGATGTTCTTCAAAACCTTAAAAACAACTTTGAAGCCGGTGGAATTGAGAGCATTATGAAAATTAACATTTTATGTGTCGGAGTTCCGAACGCAGTCCTGTGGCCATACAGTGTAGTAAACCATTTTTTTTGTGTGGTGTTGCTTTCTGATTATGGTTAGACCAGAACTACATGAGCTCATCCCGCCTTCCTCTTTCTACCATCAGAGCACCAGACGCACCGCAGGATATCATCCCTACTTGGTTGATATTCCTCATATTCGCACCCAGCGCTATAAATCATCCTTTATAATGCGCACAGTCAAGGAGTGGAATTCCTTTCCCTGTGTCTGTCTTTCCGAGCTGTCAAGCCGTCTGTCAAGCTCGCTCTATCGTCGATCTCATCTTTGTCCATGCGGATTTATTGAGGTCAAAAGTAAACCCAATTGCAACAAAAAACGAAGTGCTTATAATCAAGCGAGTGTCCTGCTCGTCTCGTCAATCAAGTTAAAATTTTAGTTAAGAATCATGCAATTTTTCAAGCTCTTACATTTATATATCTGACACATCTTCAATACAAGAAAAATATAATTATAACTATATAAAAGTTATCCCACATATAAAGCGGTAAGATATCAAAATAGTAGAAACTCAATTAAGAACAAGTTAAATAAGTTTGAAAGCTTCGTGAAAGCTTCACAAGCATTAATATGTCATAAGTTTTAAAAGTTGCACCGCTTCGTCGTATAAATGTATCTTGTGCTTGTCAAAGGGTATGCAGGTTGATTTGCAGGATGTATATAAGTGTAGAGTCACGCTGTAGACAGTTTTGTCTACAGCATGAATGGGCCGGCTCAACCGGGTTGCTACTACTGTCGTACAGAAAACCGATATGAAATATCAATTTGATGCTGCGTTCCGTACGGTGAGTAAATATTCGGTTGCCCAAATCCTTCTCCCTATCCCCAATTGCATAATTATTCCTTTTCTTAAAGTTCGGCAACGCATCCATAATTCCTCGGGCGTTGTGGATGTTTATCGGCGATAGAGATCAGTAACTATCAGGTAACCCACTTGCTCGTTGGCTGGCCTCTGCTATAAAAATAAAGAAAATTTGGTTGAGGTTGCTGCTAATTACAAGATGAATTTTCTTTTTCTTATGTCTAGCTGTTTTCAAACCACAGTATGTTTATATGAATACACCTGACTTCACTAGGTTAATCAAATAACTTATCAGAAACTATGAGGGACTTGTGGTTACGTAACATTCAGATCTTAAGCAAATATTGGATCATATAGATATTTGACTCGGTTTGGCCTCCTTTAGGTACTATTTTCTGATTATATATTATTCGAATTAAATTCTTCTAATCATCCTTCCATTTGAACACCAGTTGTACTACCACCTACCACTTCAGAAATATAAGCATGAATTTGCTGGCACACACGTTTTCTCCTTTAGTACAATATAGGGTACTTTAATTGGAGTGTGAAGAAGCAATTAGGCAGGCCGGCATAATTCTTGCGACCTACGATGCATTCTTATCGTCTACTATTCTTGATTGCTCTGCACTTACAATAAGGTGTAGCATAGTCACTTTGCCGAGCTAGGATAAACAAATACTAAGGACTGGTCAGCCAATTACTTGGAGTACATTAAATTACTATGCCTAACGCTTGAGGCGTCCATATCCAAATGCACTCACTGATCGGTACACGATTAGCCAGATATGAAAACTTTGGCGCGGTCAGTCTATGGATGGGTGTCCGCATAGTGGTATTTCAACTGAGCGCGTCCGTGCTTTGGAGAGCATGTAAATAGTCGCTCCCAGTTGTTATCAACAGATAGCAGTCGTTAAGCCAAGTCGGAGGCCTTCGGGCGGCTTGAAAAAATTTACATTAGCCACTAACCATTCCATACAGAATAGAAGCCTCTGTGGCACAGTAGGAGTAGCCGGCTGCGAAGCGAGAGGCCATGGGTTCGATAATCGTCTCGTCTCCCCCGAGACGGGGCGGTAATGATAAAACGTTTTTACCCGCGCCAAAAAAAAAGTCAGAAGCCTTCGGGCGGTTGGAAAAATTTAACACCACGTTGGCGACTAACCATTTGTCATAGATAAATAAATTATCTAAATATATAAAACTCAAAAGTGACTGACTGACATAGTGATCTATCAAAGCCCAAACCACTGGAGGGATCGGGTTGAAATTTGGCATGCAGGTTGTTATGACGTAGGCATCCGCTAAGAAGGAAGGAAAACTAAAACGTATAAAACTAATCAAAAGCCAGCTTTAATAAAACTCTTAATCCATATACCAACTCCAGCAGGTAGCAAGCGTGCACGGAATTACAGAACAGTATAAACCCTAAATCAGACAATATGAGGCAATTTTAAAAATGTCGCCTCGTCGTATAGAAAACTATACGGACATGGTCGCAGATAATAAATTGTATAATAAACAAGATTAACGATGCATAAGGAGGCACGTTTCGAGGACAGTGATGTAGATGCACATGGACTGTGCAGATACTATTACATAGAGGCGAACATTAGCGCAATTTATCGTGTGGGGTTATTATTATTACTCCACTATAGTGTACTTTTAAATACAGAGTATTGGTCTAAGATTTACAAGCTGCATTTTTTTTATATAATTGAATGACGAGACGAGCAAGTCGCTCGCCTGATGGTAAGCGCCACACCTGCCCATAAACAGAAGCAACACCATACAGACCTTTGAGTTATAAAACACTGCATGGCACTGAACTGCGCTCGTCACCCCGAGACATAAGATGTTAAGTCTCATAATGTGTGCTGTTGCTTGGCGGCAGAAATAGACAAAGTGGTGATACCAACCCAAACGGCCTCTCGCATACGAGGGACCTACCACCTTGTAATTATATCTATGTGAATATATGTCATACAATCTAAAAAAATATTTTTTTACATTTTTTAGTTACACGCTTCGTTTCCAACGATGTGTTGGGTCATGGTGCATTAAAATTCTCTTTGAAAGGGCTGTCCCGTACAGTAAGTGCTGCATTTGAATGACACAAAGATTGCTCTGGGAATGGACTTTGCTACTATGTCACTCAGTTAAGCACTTTATCGTAAATCAGTTTTGAAAAGAGGCGATAGAGTTTCTTGGTCTTTTCTTACCCAATTTCATGTTATTTTGTAGCCTAGGTTTTATCAGAAATATTATCTATCTATGGTGCTTAAATAATACGTGGAAGAAACATGTTATTGATGACACCTACATTCACATAGATATAATTACAAGGTAGTAGATTCCTTGTATGCGTGAGGTCGTCTGGGTTGGTACCACCGCTTTTTCTATTTCTGACGCCAAGCAACCGTGTGTAAGCACTGTTTTGTTTCGGTTTGAAGGACATTGAAGCCAGTGAAATTACTGGGCATTATGATACTTGACATCTTATGTCTCGGGGTGACGAGCGCAGTTCATTGCCAGGCAGTGCTTCGTTATTCAAAGTTCTGTGTGGTGTTGCTTCTGTTTATGAGCAGGCGTGGCGCTTACCGTCATGCGAGCGCCTTGCTCGTCTCGTCATTCAATCAAATAAAAACAAAAGTTAACCAAAAGCAAAAATACTGCAATATGTAAAACAACGATGAAATATCAAGAAAAATAACTATGTCTCGTACGTGATATTATAAAAGAGATATTCTTATTTTAGAAGAGCCAGCCATCAGTGCGGTAATTCTCACGGGGCGCGACGTGTGCCGGTTATCAAACTGCACGTAATCCGGCTTCGTACCATCACTTCATCACGGTCTGAAACTTAAGGAATATAAAAAATACTTTTGAAACTGGCTGATTTACATATTTATCTAATTCTGAATGAGTCTTTAGATTATTCTCGAGTGGTAGAGCCACGCTATAGTCAATTTTGTCTAGAGCATGAATGGCTCGACTGGGTCGTTACCACTATCTTACAAAAAACCGACGTAAAGACTTGCATTTCATACTGTGAGTGATTTCCCTCTCTTTCCCAATCCCCAATTATCCCATTCCTTTAAGGTTGGCAACGCGCCCATGATTCTTTTATTGTCGGCATACATGGGCGGTGGAGATCACTTACCATCAGGTGATCCACTTACTCGTTTGCCCGCCTATGCCATAAAAAAAGCATATACATCTCACTGCTAGTCTGTCTCCACTAGTGAGATTATTTGACGAGCGCAGTTCAGTGCCATACAGTGCTTTAGGATTCAAAGTTCTGTGTGGTGTTGCTTCTGTTTATGGGCAGGCGTTTACCATCAGGCGAGCGACTTGATCGTCTCGTCATTGAAGTAAATATTAATCTATACTAATATAATAAAGCTGTAGAGTTTGATTGTTTGTTTGTTTGTTTGAACGCGCTAATCTCAGGAACTACTGGTTCGAATTGAAAAATTCTTTTTGTGTTGGATAGTCCATTTATCGAGGAAGGCTTTAGGCTATATAACATTACGCTGCGACCATTAGGAGCGAAGCATCAGTGAAAAATGTTGCAAAATCGGGGAAAATTATTCATATTTGAAGGCTTCCGTTGCTAAGCTACCCAAATAATATTATTTGAAGGCTTCCGTTGCTAAGCTACCCAAATCTATACTAATATTATAAAGCTGTAGAGTTTGATTGTTTGTTTGATCACGCGGGCGGAGCCGCGAGCAAAATCTAGTTATAAAAAAAATGCAGTAGACGTGGCCAGCCCAATCCCACTTAAGCTGCCAAGTTTGACATCAGTGATGTTCGTTTTAGATCGCCATTCGTTATTTTTTATGTGGTCTGTTATAATTTTAGTATACTGCGCTCCATGACTAACTGACAAACTCTAACTTACGCCCTAGGTTGTGCTGTGTGTAGACATCTTTTCCTTCACATATATAACATTTTTGCCTGTCTATACATCGACATGTAATACTGACGCGTTTTCTAAAACCACTCAACTTCCGCCGCTAATTTATTTATTCGCAACAGTGTTAATACGGCCAGTGGATCCACATAGCGCATGCCCAGTGTGCACCCAGCTTAACTTCAAATATTTATACTGGGTCGCTGTTTGCTTTTAAGCAATAAAATTTACATTTTTACAAACACAGACTGAGGCTTTTCACCATTCCACGTAAGCATTCGGGCTCAAGCGATTTTCGGCAGTAAGGTAATGTAAGGAAATTGTATGTGAACAATAAATGAGGGTCTATAGAAACTAATGGAATAGTTTAATCGGAGAAAGAGCTGCTACGAAGGATACTGGTAAGTATACTGTCTTTATTTACTTTGATAAAAAGTGGTGGTAGGCCCCACGTATGCAATCGTCTGCTTCGGTACCATAGGTGTTTCTTTCAGCCGCCAAGCAACAGTGTGTAAGGACTGGGATTGTGTGGAATTTCCGGAAACCCAAATAGTCCATGCTTTCCCAATCTTCGTTTCGTTTTTATTAAATTCGGCAACGCATTCATGAGATCACTTGTCAACGATATTCATATCCGCCAAATAGCGACCGTATACATTGTATTAAAATCTGTCAGTGATCCACATGCCTTGTATGGATCGCGTCCCAAGATCAGCCAGTGTATATCCGGTTCTCCCGAGGGGCTTGCTACATGACTTGATGGTTGATTGGGGCGGGTATAGGGGTACATCCTTGTGTCACTGTACTTGCATCGGTCATCCGTCTATCCTGTCGCAGGCCCCTCGATTTGCTTCTTCCCTCTCCGAATAGGGAAGAAGTATTTATACAGACCGGCATGACTCTATCACCGATAAACTCATTGCTTGTTGGTGATCGCTGTTTAGTATTACGCTTACCATTAGGTGTAGTGCAGTCACTTTGCCATGCTGGGATAAAAAATAATTCAGATACCAGTAACGTCGTATATAGTTAACATAATTTTTCCTACATTTTCTACTGCTCTAAAATATTATCTATATAATACACATTATATATTAGAGTAGTCCGTAACACTGAAATTCAAGGCTTAAAACCTGAATACCTAATTACACGCACTCACGAACAGAAATTCCCGTAAAATCTAACAGCCGTCGCTTAATCTTTGCGAAATCCACAAGAATAAACAATCAGCAAAAATATGAGCAACCGGGGAGCAGAAATTCCTTTAAAATTATAATACGGGAACAAAGAGAACTGGGGGCTTTAAGCGGGAGACTAGATCCCGGATTAAAGTGTGTACCGCGAAATCCGGTGCGTTCAGTTTACCTGATGAATTAGACTTAATTTGTTGTTTTCATATTTAATCATTTCTTATGTTTACGCGAATACTACACATAGAAATAAGAGTAATTTAAACGGTTTTTATCGCGGTATTTTATTTTAATTTTGGTCCCGACGCGACGTTTCGAAAGCCTTTCTGACTTCGTGGTCACGGGGTGTACTTAAATCTTCTGAAACGTTGGAACCCAAAATTCAAATAAAATAACTACCTTCTGCACGTCACATTAGGCCATCATTTTTTTTTTTTTCACTAGCCCTGTATTATACACGTCCCACTGCTGGGCACGGGCCTCCTCTACTGAATGAGAGGGGTTAGGCCTTAGTCCACCACGCTGGCCTAATGCGGGTTGGTAGACTTCACATACCTTTTGAAAAATCTTATCGAGTTCTCAGGCATGCAGGTTTCCTCACGATGTTTCCTTCACCGCTAAAGCAAGCGATAATAATTAACAATTTATATACACGTAACTTAGAAAAGTCAGTGGTGTATGCTCTTGGGGTTGGTTTCGAACCTGCGACTTTCGTCTCGACAGTCCATACCACTCCCCGCTGAGCTATCTCTGCTTATGAATCTCATTGCGGCCAGGCCATCATAGACAATCAATGATGCAGTGCTGCTTAGGTCGTGTAACATAACGTGGCTAAATGAGGGGATCCGTCGTTGGGGAAATGAGTTCTGTTTTTATCTTGAATTTACTGTAGTTTAGTTTGAAACACATTGAATCTGTTGAAATTACTGGGCTTGATGAGACTTAACATCTTATGTCTTGAGGTGATGGGCGCAGTATAATATCATGCAGTGCTTTGTAATCCGAAGTTCTAATCTATTGCGTTTGTTTAAGGGCAGGCGTGACGCTTATAATTAGGCGAGCAACCCGCTCGTTGCGTTAACTGAATATATGCTGTTCTTTATTACACTAAAATATTCATGTTTTTATAAATAATTGTTTACGAGTGGCAGAGCCACGCTGTAGATAGTTTTGTCTACAGCATGAATGGGCCGACTCGACCGGGTCGTTACCATTGTCTCACAGAAAACCGACGTAAAGTAGCGGCATGCTGCTGCGTTTCGTACGATGAGTAAGAAATCCGGAGGCCCAAATCCTGCCTCCCTTCCCAATTCCTTTAATGTCCCTTTTCTTTCTGGTTTGTTAATATAAATAGGCGGTAGTGATCACTTACCATCAGGTGATCCACTTGCTCATCTGCCGGTATAATTTATGCTATAAAATTATCTCGCGGACAAATTATGCGAAGCGAAGGCAAAACAAATTCATCAAAATACGAAATAGGTCTGATATAGAACGCAATGAGATTCATAAATATGTATAAAGCTATTGGAGAATATTGGCGGAACGCAGGACTGTATTAAGTGCCAAGCAAATGGGTTTGGATCTACTCAAAAATATTCACAGACTTAATATTACGTCAATAAATATATTAATCGTGAAGTGAGCAGATGCGTAATAAATTGAATTTCAATTTCAATTAGAGGAAGCCTTCATTTTGAAAATAAAAATTATTACATCAAATATATATAAAACTGTAATCAATTATAATAATACACTCAACAGTCATACACTTACACATAGTCCTGATCCCACACTAGGTTAAACTTGTATCGTGGGTATCAGGAACTCCGAGGGGCTTGCGATCCCACAACACCCTGACCCGAAACCAACATTTGTGGATCACACAAACATTTCTGTCGCTGCGGAAATTGAACTCACGGCCTCTCGCTTCGTAGCCGGTTACTCGCCCGTTGCGCTACGAAGGCTGTCAAATGAGATGTAATGAGAGACAATTATCAATAACTATCGTCCTTATAGAAAATAACATCTGCAGTTATGTACACACAACCAAGCAACTGCCTAAAAAGAACACTAAAAGTATAAAAAAAAATACGCCATATTGTAGAAACAGGCACTGCCACCCTGTAGACAGTTTTGTCTACAGCATGAATCGGTTTGATCCGGTTGTAACCACTGTCTCACAGAAAACCAACGTAAAGTAGCGGCTTGCTGCTGCGTTCCGTATGGAGAGTGTCATAACTAGAGGCTCAAATACCCCTTCCCAATCCCTTAATTATCCCTTTCCTTTATGGTCGGCATTGCTTCCATAATACATGGATGATATGGACCGTTTATTTTGAAAGTGGTGTAAGTCCATTTTTGAGAAAAATGAGCTATCACGTAATTCATGCTTAATTTAATGTAATTTTTTTATATATAACTAGTCCGTGTTTAATTTCTCAAAAAAATCCTATGTTTTGTACAACTTAAAATCGGGCGGTAAATGAAATTGCATAATCATTGATTATGAAAGTGGTGTAAGTCCAATTGACAGAGGTAGGTGGCATCGCAGATGGATGCCGATCAGTGTTGTTGTTATTTTTCATTTATTTTATACTAGCTGTGTCCCGCGGTTTCACCCGCGGACGATTTCCATTGTTTCCCCTCCGTGTTTCCACTACTCGTAAGTTAGAAGATAGATATTAAAAAAATAGAGAAGTGGCATTGAGAAAAATGAATTTTGTGTACACACCACAAGATTACTATAATGTAATAGCACAATGTAGAATACAATAAATTCATTTTATATGAAACTAGCTTTTGCTCGTGGCTCCGCCCGCGTGAACAGCTTTTCCGGGATAAAAGTAGCCTGTAACCGTCTCCAGGGTCCCATCTATCCCTGTAGATAAATTCATCAAAATCGGTTCAGTGATTTAGGCGTGAAAGCGTAACGAACAAACTCACTTTCGCATTAACTTTCACCCCCCTTTTCATCCATTATTAACTAAAATTTCCAAAATTCCTGAGACACGTATTTATTTGTTTTACGTCAATAACCGAAATACAAAATGTTGTTTATGTAACTTTCAAAATGACGGACTTTCATACATATTATCATCCCCTATTTTGACCCCTTTGGATTGGAATTTTCTAAAATCCTTTCTTAGTGGGTGCCTACATAACAAAATGAATATACAGTCCGAATTTCATGCTTGTAACCTTGATAGTTTGCGCTCGGCGATAATGAATCAGTCATTCAGTGAGGACATGTTATTTTATAAGTATAGATGAAACGGGAGAGTTTCATTTCAACAAAAAATCTCCAAAATGTAATTAAAAAACAGATCAAAAAATACTAATGGGGAACAGGTCAATTGGTTGCAAATATGTTGGTTGAGGTTCCTCAAAATTGCACCATATACCATTTTTTATAAAACAACGATGACGGACGCAGAATTTAAAATTTTATTACCTCTACGTCCTGGAAGACCGTTCAAATTTGAAAAAATCGCCCTGGAACCTTTGTACCAAAATGCCAGACCTATTACGTACGAAAAATATAAAGACATGAAACAGCTACTACCCTATATACCTCCGGTGCATCATGCATATTTTGAAACACTGCCACATGCAGAGAATAAGTAAATTCTTGTCAGTGTCTTGTAATGACAATGTAATTGCCGTCTAAAATAAAATTGTATGTCTTGTTATGCGTATTTTTAAACAAAATTGTATTAAAATGAAGTATAATTTAGGCGAAATTTGATTTTTCAAATTTGAAATTAAACGATTTTTACAATTGCCTAATTTTGAAAGTGGTGTAAGTCCATTTACAGCACATAAATATGTGTTATCGTAGTCTAATTAGCCAAAAACAAATTTATATAAACAAATTAAATGTTGATAAAACAATAGAAAGAATGCCAGACCTCATATGATTTGCCTGTATTTTTAAATCAACAAATATAGAAACCTTTAATTTTCTCGAAACAAAAGAAAATGGACTTACACCACTTTCAAAATAAACGGTCCATATATAAGATAATGGACAGTAGAGATCACTAACTATCAGGTGACCCACTTGCTCGTTTGCCGGCTTATGTTATAATTTATAATAAAAAAATATGTGACAATCAATTTCGCGGGGTGACTTACGCAGTCCAGTGCCATGCAATGCTTTGTAATTCAAACTTCTGTGTTTCTGTTTATGGACAGGCGTGGCGCTTCAGGCGAGTGAGTATCTCGCGGGTCAATAATAGGCAAATATAATATTAAGTAGTTTAAAGATAAATACTTTTAATTCTCTAAATAAATTACTCAAGATTAACCTGTAGTTTTGTCCCATTACACACCTGTATGGGAGCAATAAATATTCAAATGCATTCGATTGGCTGCAATATTAGGAAACGTTGGATATTGCCTTAGCTGTCACAGTTGATACGTCGCCAATCCCATGGGATTTGCATTAAGCCCTTGTCAGCTTAAACATTCAAGAGACTTGCATACTTAAATACGTCCAAATGTAATTTGGACTTGCGCACTAAATGCTCCGTAACACCCTCTATTTATACTTTATTATTTGGTACTATTTGTTCAATATCTTTTTTTATAACAAAGACCGACAAACGGTTATCTGATAGTACGCCTATAATACCAGAAGAATCATGGGCGCGTTACTGACCTTAAAATAAAGGAATAATTTAGGGATTGAGTGATCTCCACCGCCCATGTACGCCCACAATACCAAAAGAATCAAGAGCGCGTTGCCGATCTTAAAGGAGAGGGATAATTATGGTATGGAGGGGGGATTTGGGTCTCCGGACTCACCGTACGAAATGCAGTAGCAAGCCGCTAATTTACGTCAGTTTCTGTGAGACAGTGGTATCGATAAAGTCGAGCTGATCTATTCATGCTGTAAACAAAACTATCTAATAAAGAATTTGAAAAAGATACAGATAGAGAACAAGGTGGTAGATCCCTCGTATGCGAGAGGCCGTCTGGGTTGGTAACACCGCTTTGTCTATTTCTGAAGCCAGTGAAATTACTAGGCATTATGAGACTTAACATATTATGTCTCGGGGTGACGAGCGCAATTCAGTGCCATGCAGTGCCTTGTGATTCAAAGTTCTGTGTGGTGTTGCATCTGTTTATGAGCAGGCGTGGCGCTTACCATCAGGCGAGCGCCTTGCTCGTCTCGTCATTCAATTAAGTAAAAATAAAAAAGAAAAGGATTGTCTCCGTGGATTAAGATATCGATTAGTTACCAGATAAAGAAATTCACGCGGGTTAAATTACGTGCAAAAGACAGTATATAATTAATAAAACGAATCCATACACCGAATGAAAACGCGACACAGGAAGTTTGAATAAAATTTCCATTTGCAAATCGCGAATTACGCAATTAATCATACAAGTAAGTGTGAAGCGCAACTTCTACTTTGAATCTCTTTGAAGAGAATAACAAGTTATCCAACGTTGCTTTGTTTGGTATATTTGGAATAAAATTAAATGAGGAGACCCTCCCTTCATTATACGGGTGTTTTGATTATATACAAGTCTAGATACCGCGTCACATTATGGGTAGTATGAGAGTATAATTAGGCTGAATAATCGTAAGGTCCTCACAAATCTTAGGTCAGGTAATTATAATTTGTGTTGGAGTTATCGGTTCGAAAAATGACACACAAATTGACCGATATTTGTTCACTTTTTTTTATTTGAATGAATGATGAGACGAGCAAGGTGCTCGCCTGATGGTACACCTGCCCATAAACAGATGCAACACCACACAGAACTTTGAACTACAAATCACTGCATGGCACTGAACTGCGCTCGTCACCCCGAGACAGAAGATGTTAAGTCTCATAATGCCCAGTAATTTCACTGGCTTTAATGTCCTTTAAACCAAAACACAACAGTGCTTACACACTATTGCTTGGTGGAAAAATAGATAAAGCGATGGTACCGACCCAGACGGCCTCTCTCATACGAGGGACCTACCACCTTGTAAAACGTTATGTCGTCATCTCCCCTATCACATCACGGTGGATCATGACACCTCTGCCTAACCTTTGAGGGTACAAGCGTGAGGTCATGTATGTTTTTTAGATATCGCATTAGCGATTATCTAAGTGGCTATTCATCTACTTTCAACTGCAACTTGTTAATCTAAGCCCCAAGCATGTTATAGCGAAATATCCTTTTAAAGCGAAGGCCGTCAAAAACATTGGTCCCTTCATAGAAAGCTATCTCCAATAGCTAAAACAAGCTAAAAGACTAGAAGTGGGTGACTGACTTTAAAGGGAAGCCAGAAAGAAAGAGTATGAAGCGAATCTCATGACCGTATGAAACGCTAGCAAACTATAACTTCACGTGGTTTTTATGTGAGACAGAAGTACTCACCCTGATTAGCCTGTATTCTGTAGCTAAAATTGTCCACAGTGTGTCTTAAACAATTTTTTTTACTAGCCCTGTATTATACATGTCCCACTGCTGGGCACGGGTCTCCTCTACTGAATGAGAGGGTTTAGGCCTAAGTCCACCACGCTGGCCTAATGCAGGATGGCAGACTTCACATACCTTCGAAAAATCCTATCGAGTTCTCAGTTATGCAGGTTTCCTCACGATGTTTCCTTCACCGTTAATTAGCAAGCGAGCAAGCGAATTAACAATTAATATATACGTGAATTAGAAGAGTTAGAGCTGTATGCTCTTGGGGCTGGTTTCGAACCTGCGACTTTTGTCTCGACAGTCCGTACCACTCCCCGCTAAGCTATCGCTGCTTTTACAATTATAAAACAATTTTATATGTGGTAGAACATTTTTTTAAAAAATCAAGCTAATGAACTACTACGATAGTAATGCAAAGCTGCCACTCGCTAACAGCTATGGTCTGTTTTTTATCACTTTCATTCGCAACTGTCTATCTAGACACGTACAAAAGTAAGAATGTTTACATTAACACAGCAGTTTCCCAACTCAGATGATCATGAGATAAAGAGCACACATGCCCAACTTTAACGAATAAGTAATTAATTAGCGGGAGGATATTATTAACATTTCTGCTTTTGGGTGTGGAATGATGATTACGTAATATTATAATGAGTGGTTATATTATTTAATGTTTAATGACACATATTGAACTCTTCTATTTCCAATCATTTATTTACGCTCTCAATAGTAATTTTTATAAACGAGTAGTAAAAAGAGCAACGTTAGAATTGCTTGCCCGTTCTTCTCTAGCGAAAGAGCCTCTGAACTGTGGCGATAGAGTTTTTTGACGGATTCTGGATTTCGGATTTGTATAACATTTTATGGGTTCAACAAATATTTGAATTAAAAACCTCCACCTTTTTTTAAGTCGGTTAATAAAAGTCAGAAATGAGCCCTGGGCTAGTTTCCAACCTGTAACTTTTGTCCCAAAAAGGGACTAGGTACTCCTTGGCTTACTATCACCGCTTTTTTATATGATTATTTTCATAATGATTAGTAATGCTCTTATACAGGATCATCTAAATCGGTGCTTTGTCAGAGCTATACGTAAATAAAACATAACATACACTCACGCCTTTATACCTGAAGGGGTAGGTAGAGGTGCAACTAGTCTACTACTAGGTACTCTCTGACCTGGGAATAGAAGCCAGGACCTCACAGTTCTCAGCTTTAGTAAGATGCCACTAGATTAATAAAGTGATTATGCACATAAAACACATAAACACACAAATTAAGCCTTCTCTTTTTGAAGTCAGTCGTAAACGCAAAACCGTAGTAAAGCAATGGATTAGTGTGTTAACATTTATATATATAAAACTCGATTAGAAACATAGCGAAGGTTTCATATAATACATTTCCTCGTGCTCTCGTAGTTACCTCATATAATCCGAATTTACAAAACGGACATAAAAACCGAATAAACCGGCGAGTTTCCAATACCAACGCAATTCGACCGGCTTACACACGCTGACAGGTAATCAGGTTGGGAGCAACATCAAGGATAGTAACGAAAATAATCTCTCAAGCTGTCAGTCCTGTCTACTGACACATGTCAATAATACTCCCTTCCCCAGTTCCGACCGAGCATATTAATATTTCTATGAATATCAAATATATTAATATCATATCACGATATATGTCGGCAGCATATTTTCCTTGTAATTCGCATTAAAATATAGATGAGTAGAGGCTTTGATATAAAACTAAATTAAACGGATTTTCTCGCGGCTTTTTATTTCAATTTTGGTCCCGACGTTTCGAAAGCTTTCAGCCTTTGTGGTCGCTGGGTGGAGCACCCAAAATTAAAATAAAAAAACCGCTTCAAAATCCGTTTAAATTAGTTTTATTTTAATGTGTTTTACATTCGCGTGAACGTAAGAAATCATTAAGTAGAGGCTTGTATAAATGATGAGCATTTTAGATTAGGAAGGCTCAAAGAAAAAATCAACAACTTTTTCCTAATAACCTGGATGGCGAAACGAGTAGATCGTTTGCATAGTTTTAGAGTGGTAGCAAAATTAACATAAAAAACCGCGATAAAATCCGTTTAAATTATTAGTTTTATTTCAATGAGCAACATTATTAAACTAATTTTAACTCTGCGGGTAATTAAAATAACATTATTATAGCTCTTTTAAATGTACGAAGTAAATGAAAAATTGCAATATATTTATCTAAAAAATCTTCAAAGATGAACTATTATAAAATTGCAGTCTACAATAGCCAAATGTTTCCCATTCAACAAAACAAACTATGAACGGAAATTCTGAATTGTTACTACTGCAATTCTTTTAAAACTCCACTTTTGTGTTTAATGCTTTTGTATAACTCAGCAATGGACTCTACAATTGAAATTTTATTCTCGACTCACTTTTCATAACTTTAGATTTGAACTAAGGAATGCATTTTTACATTGTAAATCATGTACAACTGAAAATGGCAGTGGTTCGTTAATTTTCTTGTTATTTATTTTTTTACTTCAATTGTTTGTTTAGCTTAACCACCAACATTATATGCCCAAGGCCAGCCTTACCTTCACGTGGCTCATTGATTAAAGGACGAGGCAATGGTATATTCCATGTTGAGAGTTGTCTGGGTCAGACGGCGAGTCCTCCTACATATCTAATAATAATTTTTCACCTCATTGATCTATCAGCCTACTTAGTTTAGAAACCTGAGGATTTTAATTGAAATTCCAGTTCTGGTAATCAAATAAAAAAGGAAAGTTTTTAAGTTTTCAATTCGAAAGGTCACACATGAGTTGTCCGGAACTAGAATGGCAATATCATCATCATCATCAGCCATAAGACGTCCACTGCGGCCTCACCCAAATATTTCCAGACCGACCTGTTGGAAGCGGCCTGCATCCAGCAACTTCCTGCGCCCTTTAACTTTTGTCTTTTTAGAATGGCAATGTGCTCTTCTCTTATCATTTTATGTGACGGAAATCAGCGCGGCGAAACATGGGCGCAGAGCTAGTTGCACGTCTGCCTACCCCTTCAAGATACAAGACCTTGTGTGTGTTAAAAGCAATCCAACTTTTTCGGTTCTTATATTTTATCATCGCAAAGGAATTTTGATCTTACTGACGTTTAACAAATCAAGTCCACAAAATTAACATTGATAAAGTTCAATAACTCAAGTGCAGTCTAACAGCAGTTTAAATTAAAATAACCGTTAGTTTATAACCTTAAACGATATGCTGGGAACCCTCGTCATGGAAACTAATTAGGGAGGTTGGGCCGATGCCACGGTACCACAAATTACCGAACTCTACCTACTATGTCCTTTTAGTCGTAGCGAAATGATGAATTTTACTAATCCCCGACAGCAAAGCGGCTATTTTTATAAAGCATAGGTCAACGAGTAAGTAGGTCACCTCGTGGTAAGTGATCTCCACCGCCCATGTACGCTCACAGTACCAGAAGAATCAAGAGCGCGTTGCCGATCTTAAAGGGATAATAATGGTATTAGCATGGAAGGGGATTTGGGTCTCCGGATATCTCATACACCGTACAAAACGCAGTAGCAAGCCGCTACTTTACGTCGGTTTATTGTGAGACAGTGGTATCAACCCGGTCGAGCCGATATTATATTGATATTATAGATAATGATATTATTGATATTATAGATAAAACTGTATACAGCATGACTCTGCTCTCTCGTAGTAGCTCGAATTTCGACGGTCACCTCTGCCCTTTTAAATTACCCTGCCAGACAAAGCCTTAAAGGGCTGTTCAAAAAATTAATGCAGACTTTCGCCTTCTATATTGTAATATTGGAAAATAAACTCATTCAAGACTCTATCAGTATTTTAACAATCCAAATATTTACTCAACTTTTAAATAAGTTTTAAATGTCTTCTTAAAAATACAAAGGTGTTTTTATACGAGTAAATTGAATTCTTAATGCTAGTCTCTGAAACTAATTTGTGCAAGACCTAGATAGTTAGGCCAGTCAGAATTTAGTTTACATAATATGATTGTGTGGACTACAGATAAAACAAGGGGCACATTAGATCAAATCTAATAAAGTGAATTGCGAATGCGAGAGGCCGTCTGGGTTGGTACCATCGCTTTGTCTTTTCTCTCGCCAAGCACCAGCGAGCACTGCGCACTGTTGTATTTCATTTTGAGTAACAATCGATATAATTGGGCATTATGAGACTTAACGTCTTATGTCACAGGGTAACGAGCGCAGTCCAATGTCATGCAGGACTTTGTTATTCGTTCTCCGTGGTGTTGCTTCTGTTTATGGGTAAGCATGACAGTTACCACCAGGTGAGCAGTCTACTCATCTCGTCATTCAAGCTAATAGAGTAATAAAAAACATCCAATACACACACATTGCTGACCACAATAGGTTAACCTGTATCGTGGGTACCTATAATTATTAGAAAATAATCTGTAATTTTTTAACTGTTTTTTTTTCAAATTATCCGGATTTTAACTAGCTTTCAATAAAAAAAAACTAATTCAGATCAGCCTATTCGTGTAAATCTTTCTCAAAGTGGCCGATAATGCCCCCTTGTGGGGCTGAAGACTTTCAGGGTTACGGTAGAGGCTCTAGAAGAAATTGGGGGGCGAGGAAATGATTTGCAGGGGGAGGGCGATCTAATGATTAATTTATGTTTAATAGATGTGGTGTATTTACAAGGTGGTAAGTCCCTCGTAAGCCAGAGGCTGTCTGGGTTGGTATCACCGCTTTATCTCTTTCTGCTGCCAAGCAATAGTGTGTAATCACAGTTGTATTATGGTTCGGAGGATATTGAAGCCAGTGAAATTACTGGGCATTATGAGACTTAACATCTTATGTCTCGGAGTGACAAGCGCAGTTCAGTGACATGCAGTGCTTTATAATTCAAAGCTCTGTGTGGTATTGCTCCTGTTTATGGGCAAGCGTGGTGCTTATCATCAGGCGAGCTGCGCCTTGCTCGTCTCGTCATTCAATAAAATTAAAAATTTCAATATAAATTAATATAGTTTTGGGGGAGCGCTAGAAAATAATTATTCTCAAAGTAGGCAGTAGGTGAAATAAGTTTGATAACCTATGGTGTAGACCTTATCACGCCCCAGACAGATACAAACACTACCCCCTCCCCTACGCATACGGGATTAAAAATTTACAAGCTCTATGCTGCCCCACTGCTTCGCTTTTCAAGTTACTTATAATTTTTAACCAACTTTAAAAAACGAGGTTCTCAATTCGGCGACTTTTTTTTTATGTATGTACAGCGAACTCCGCCAATTATGGATCGATTTTGTCGGAAAGATTTCGTTCGATAGAGTTTAATTGCTTTGTGATCCCATATAAATTTAGTTCACAATGAATGTGTCAAATAAGGAAGTCAGTTATTTCATAAAGTTACAAAACTTAAAATACATTAAATTTCGAAATTAACTGTATAAACAGAAAGTTGGTACAGTTTTCATTTGAGTAACAACAGTTGTCTTTAACTTTGCAGTCAAGCGTCGAATCCGGGACCTTTGAAAATACAGACGAAATATTGCAGACATTTAAAGTCCGCGATTGTACAATGATATAGGATTTTTTTTTAAATGAAACTTATTTAGAAACATTGAAATAAAACTAATTTAAATGGATTTTATTGCGGTTTTTTATTTTAATTTTGGTCCCGACGTTTCGAAAGCTTTTTAGCCTTCCAGATAAAATCCGTTTAAATTAGTTTTATTTCAATGAATAACATTCGCGTAAACGTAACAAATTCTTTAGAATCGTTGTGATTTGAAACTCGATGAAACGAAAATGCGTCACGACAAAGACAAACATATTCATAAATAGGATTTCGCCTGCGAGAGAATGAGATAGGTTACAAGTATGCTATCACGTGTTTTTGCACCTATGTACAACGAAGCCTTCGGAAAGTTTGTCCTAAATAACGTGGTGTATTATTTATGTGTTTTATTTTTTTGCATTTGCGCATTTAAATTGGTTGGTTAAATAATTTATTTGATTTATTCTGAAGTTTCACTTCTGCCGTGTGTGAATTGCACACACACGTGAAACTGTCATCGTTTTAGAAAATATCAAAACTTGTCCTACCTTATACTAACATCTAAAACTGTAGACCTACTGTGTTATAAGAGAACTCAAATAAAAAATTTAAAATTTAAATTTAAATCATGAATTTCGAGTTTTCCAACAAAACTCTACATTAACCTCAAAAAAGTCCCTAACCCTTTAAATAAAGGAGAGTACATTAAACAAGTCTATATATTTGGTACTAATGTAAAAGTAATTGTAGGAGAGGCTCGGTCGAAACGGTCCGACGACCCTTTAATTAACGGAGCTGCATGTAGCTTCAGTCACGACAGTAGACATATCCCGAGCTACCCTTTTCATTGTTGGATTTATGGTACTAAGTGTCTTCGATCGAAAAATCTTCTATATCGAGTAGTTAGTGACCAACCTAGAGTCAAAGTTTTTAAGCTGCTCGAAGACCTCCGCCTTAACTAACGACTGCTATCAGTTGATAATATTTGTGGTTCACACAAGCATTTGTCTTGGAATCGAACCCTTAGCTTCTCATTTTAAATTCGGCTTCTCGCTCGCTGCGCCACGGAGGCTGACAGAGATAAAATAAATTGACGATAAATAAACAACGGTTTACATTTGTATTTATTCTTCTCTACTAACTAAAATAAATGTCCATAGACAACCCATTTAACAGTTCATTCACCTGTGATTCCCAAACGAATGAGCAATTTTCAATTATGCTCCATAGCAGTGCGTTTATTTCGATATTTCGAAATTAAAAGGCAAATAAAAAAATACAAGGTAATAAATAGGTCCCTCGTACGCGAGAGGACGTCAGGGTTGGTACCACCGCCTTTTTATCAGGCGAGCAACTTGCTCGTCTCGTCATTCAATTGAATAAAAATATAAAATATGCTTGAGCATGTCACTAAATAAATAAATACACCCAACAGTCACACTCATAGTCTTACCCCACACTTGGTAAACCTGTTTTATGGGAATGAGGAACGAGGGACTTGCGGTCCTACAACACCCAGACTCGAAACAAATACTTGTAGATCACACGGACATTTGTCTCGGAGTGGAAATCGAATCCACGACCACTCGCTTCGCAGCCAGCTTCTCGCTAACTAACAATGGCTGTCGTTTAAATTGATTGGCTTAGTTAAACAGTACAATATAATTAAAACAATAGTGAGTTTATTTCCCTATGACCAGAATTAGACAAATCTAAGCCGTTGTTTCGATTCCAAATTCCACCTATGCTTCTAGAATCACAAATCACCGTGGTAGGGGTGCGTCATGTCAACACGAAGTGGATATTGTTTACACTAGTACATGACCTAGGAAATAGCCACGTATATCTAGACAGAAAGAACATTACCAACGTGGCTTGTTCCAATTTATGCGACACGTGTAATATATTGTTACCTTTGTAATGGAATTTTTCTCATTCGTTTTCGTAATGGATCTATAACTACATTAGATTATGTAGAGATTAAATTATGTTGTATTTTTAACTGAGGAATAAAGAGGCTTTCGATTTAGGGCGTATATTTTTCTGCATAATACTTTTTTTTTATTGTTTATGTGTGAGTTTTTTTAACCTGGCTCGGCGAAATCATTACAATTGACCTGATGTCAATAACAATGCAGTTCAAATGGAGTTTTGGCGGGAATTCTGACAGTGCAGTTCACTCACTCCACTCCACTTAACTCCGCTTCATTCCACTCCGCTCCACTCTACTCCACTCCACTCCTCAAACCTCAAACTCAAGCCTGTATTTATTTTTAATCATCTTAATCAATATTAAGTTACTCTATAATTACTAGTCATAGAACTAAACAATTGCCTCGCAAATTATCGAAAAACCCTCAAGATGTAAAGAACTATCACCTCTACAATGTCTCGTCGCCTGTACTTGCACCAATTTAATATTGTCTATTATGTATTTCTACTACGATTTACGAATACATGAGCCATTTGCGGTGGGAGAATATGTTATAGTGGGTAACTGAGCGTTTTTTTTATAATATAATACATTGTTTTCTTCAAATTTATTTTCTATTTTTTAGTTAGACTAGCGTGTTTTTTATTATGATTTTTTTAAACAATGTTAGGGTACGTTTAAATAATAACTACAGAGTTGCACAAACACAGACTACAAACTATTTAATCCTCATAATAAAAATGCGAAAGTGAGTTTGTTCGTTTGTTTGTTACGCCTAAATCGCAGAACCGATTATAATGAATTATTAGTAAAGAGATAGATGGCTCATATGCGAGACGCCGTCTGGGTTGGTACCACCGCTTTGAGTACTTCTGCCGCCAAGCAACAGTGTGTAAGCACAGTTGAATACAGTCACTCGTTTCGAATAGCTACCATCTTTTTGTTTCAAGGAATCGCTAATTGTAATGCGATCGTCCCCGCTCCGCCCGTCACCAAGCTCTAGGCGCTAAGCATACTTACCACACGTTCAGGCAGACGCTCGCTATTTTACTCTCACACCTCAGTCTGCCTCACGATTGTGCCGCAATGTACTGCAACTTTACAAGTATATTCGACTTACTAACGTGATTTTATGGTTTGTAGAGAATAAAGGTGTCTAGTGTTTAGATACATACAGACGTAAGCGCACTTCTGTATCCCTGTAGGAAGAGATGTCATTAGTTATTACAAGGTGGTAGCTCCCTCGTATTTTATTTTTATACCATAGGCCGGCAAAGGAGCAAGTGGGTTACCTGATGGTAAGTGATCTCCACCGCCCATGTAAGCCCACAATACCAGAAGAATTAAAGGAAAGGGATAATTAGGGATTGGGAAGGGGAGGGGATTTGGGCTTCCGGATATCTCACTCACCGTACGAAACACAGCAGCAAGCCGCTTCTTTACGTCGGTTTTCTGTGAGACAGTGGTACCCGGTCCAGCCAGCCTATTCATGCTGTAGACGAAACTGTCTACAGCGTGGCTCTACCACTCAAAAAGTCGTATGCGAGAAGCCGTTTGGGTTGGTACCACCGCTTATCTATATCTGCTGCCAAGCAACAGTGTGTAATCACTGTTGTGTTTCGGTATGAAGGACATTGCAGCCAGTGAAATTACTGGGCATCACGAGTCTTAACATCATATGTCTCGGGTTGACGACGCAGTTCAGTGCCATGCAGTGCTTTGTAATTCAAAGTTCTGTGTGGTGTTGCTTATCATCGGGCGAGCGCCTTGTTCGTCTCATCATTTAATCAAATAAAAAACTAAAAAAATTCAAATTAATAAAAGTTTTTCAGTCTCCGTATCGAAGTGGGCGAGTATCCGGCTGTGAAACGAAAGCCCGTGTAATTTCACTGGCTTCAATGTCATTCAAACCGAAACACAACAGTGCTTACATACTGTTACTTGACAGCAGAAATAGACAAAGCGGTGGTACCAACCCAGACGACCTCTCGCATACGAGGGACCTACCACCTCGTGTGTTTATCAATTTAAAGCACTTTTACGACTGAACAAAACTCAGCACCAACAATATTTGATTTACAATACTTTTAATTGGACCCAAAGCAAATAATAGAATAATTTCGCCTCAGCAATTTTGCGATGTGCCGGTATTTTTCGAAGCGTCCGAACATTTTTCATCGATGCAAATAAACGTCCAATATAGTTTGTGCAGTAAATTCTCATTTAACTGAAAAATTGTTCATGAACCGCCCTAGGATTCTCTCGTGGCGTTTTATTATAATGTTTAAATTATGCTCATTTCAATATTTTTTTATCTTAGTACGGTAAAGCGATTTTACTACACCTGATGGTAAGCGTAGTGCAGTCCAAAACACCAGCAACCACCGAAAATTAATGAGTTTATCGGTGGTCACCAGAGTCATGCCGGCTTGTTTATTACACAGATAGGCTGCTCGTCATTCAATCAAATACAAAAAAAACGGGTTGCACTCCGGGAGTGCCGAATCTTACGAATTTTTGATCAGGTCACGTTTCCTGACGCGAGTTTAACATTTTATACCCATCCCAAGAAAAGTGCTCAACGCCGCTAAAAAAGTGTTCACCTCAAAAATATAACTTTTCATATAATTTCTTCAACGATTTTATGCTTTCTACAAAGAACAGCAACGCATCGACGACTCCTTTGATATTAAATGTTCATGGTCGGATCTTTTATAAAAACCCCAAGTAAAGGAACCCATTAGATTACTCTTCAAAAGTACATCAAACCATTACGAAAACGTCCAATTAATAAAGAAGCTATTCCCGATTACGATTAGACACAAAATCTTAATCCATTATCTAAGATTTCCGCGTCAATCTTCTTAAAATATTCACAAGGAACTTTGCTAATGCGTGCGAGATGGCTCTGGCTGAGGTTTTTTCCTATTCCCAGGAAATCTGTTCCCTTCCCGTAATGGGAGCTGTCGACGTGGAACGTGTGTAATTATTTTATTCCGAGAGGTTTTCTCACATTGGATGAGACAACTTCGGGTTTATTCTTGCGTATTTTGTAAAGGCTTGTTAGTGTGTGTGAGATAATAGAATAAAAACTATGTGCATTTTTTATAGCATAGACTGTCAAATGAGCAAGTGGGTCACCTGATGGTAAATGATCTCCGCCCATGTACGCTCACAATACTAGAAGAATCATAGGCGTGTTGCCGACCTAAAAAGGTTTTGGGCCGCCAGATATTTCACTCACCGTACGAAACGCAACAGCAAACCGCTACTTTACGTGTTTCTTCTGTGAGACAGTGGTAACGACCCGATCGAACCGGCGTATTCGTGCGTAGACAAAACTATCTACAGCGTGGCTCTACCACTCAAGAATCACTCAATTAATTATTTACTAGCCAATGCCCTGCTTGTAGGCATTAATTAAATTAACGTTAGATAATCTATTTATTTATTACTGGCAAGCGCCGCGTTGGACGTCCGCCTACAAGGTGGACAGACGACCTGATAAAGGTCGCAGGAAGTCGCTGGATGCAGGCCGCTTCCAACAGGTTGGTTTGGAAATCTTTGGGGGAAGCCTATGTTCAGCAGTGGACGTCCTGTGGCCGATGATAATCATGATGAAATTTTTAGGCCGTGATAAACCAAGGCAGTGGATTTTAGTGGCAGGCAATTTAGTGGTAGGCAGCGGCTTGGCTGTGCCCCTGGCATTGCCGATGTCCATGAGCGGCGGTGACCGCTTACCATCAGGCGGGCCGCTTGCTCGTCTGCCTATCAAGGCAATAAAAAAAAAAAAAAAGGCAGTTTACCTGTACATTACTCGTACTGTACAGTTATTAACAGTTACTTACTGTTGTCTTTTAAATGGTAATCCAGTTTTGAGCAATAGAGCCATGTAGACCGGGTCGTGTTCACTGTCGCACAGAAAACCCAAGTACGGCTGGCTGCTGCATTTCGTATAGTGAGATATCCGGGCGCCCAAATTTCATTTCCCAATCCCATAATTAACCTTTTCCTTTAAGGCCGTTAACGCGCCTATAGTTCGTCTAGTGTTTTCTTCTGGTACCAGGTGAACCACTTGCCCGTTTGCCAGCTTACGTCATAAAAGAGACATAGTTTATGAACCAGAGACATAGGCTACTTTTAACCCAGAAGTATGACAGCCAAGATCTCAACATGGGCGAAGCCGCGAGCAGGACTAGTTTATTAATTATATTTCTAGGTATGAAACGGGAGTCCCGCAGTCAACTCTTTGAAATTATAATATCAAAGGCTTCTCTTTGATGTGTAAAAATTGTGATACACCTAGTGTCATGTTACGGAGTTAAAAAAAAACTAAATTTAGTGGAAATTTCTAGAACGGTTTAATTCAAGAAATCACATAATATGGTCGAATTCTTGACGGATTTTGGACGATCTTGGGTTGATTACACGGATATATAACAGAAACCAACGTATCATGCAAACACCCGATTTCTCAATGGTTGAACAACTCAACATACAACTAACAAAACTTTGATTTTGACAGTGCTATTTCAGTGTCTTTTTTTTTAAAACTGACGACCTCAAGCCACTATTCTGTTTTCCATACGCATAAAGTGGACCCAAAAATATAAAATGTTGTGCCTTTATCTATAAACTCACTCCCTCAGCAGTCCATTCTGCTTTCCGTATGCTTAAAGTTCCAAAATAGACATTTTGAACATTCACAATTTTTCTTAAAGTTCCAGCAACGCGTGTGATTTTGTGTGAAGGTCAGTTAAATAAGTTTTCAGGTCACGAAGTTGCTGACATACTGAAATATCGGCCTGCTCAATTTCATCGCGGATTTTTTCCACGAAATGCTTTGAGTTTGCACCTTGTCAAGGGTTTTTACTGTAAAATTGTAGATATGTCATATTTAATGACTACATAATTTTGATGCGTGTCATAAGTCGTAGGATCTCTTATTCCGAGGAGATTGTAAGAGGCAGCGAATTTTGGATATGCTCATCATCTTGGTGGAAGGAAACTTATTTTCCCCAAACCCCTTTTTCACCTGGAAAAAAATGTGATAACAGTATTGTCCTGGAAGAAGTGGAACGATTACGTAGTCTCTCCGGCTTTCTGATCTAGTATCAGGCTGTCCTGGTAGATCCTAGGCGACCGATGGACGACTTGGACGATTTACGTCAGTTTTCTGAGAGACAGTGGTAAGGGCCCGGTCGAGCCGACTCATTCATGCTGTAGACAAAACTGCCTACAGCGTGGTTCTGCCACTCAAAAATATATATTTGTAAACAAAAACTGAAATCACGTTAAAGTTCTATCAACGTTTCTATTAGTCTCCTTACATAGATCACATCGCTTCCCCTCCTGATGCCATATTTATGAAGTGTCCTACGCATTAATATATCATACATATCATGTCACATTTTCTGACACTATCACCATATTTGAAGACGACTTCATAATCGAGAATTTATGATGCGATCCTTGAAGTAACATTTGTATTATTTCGTTTATTATTTGGTGTGGGTTTATGCAGGAATTTTAGATACAAATTTCGACTCTTGTTTGTTTTTACTAATTTAAACGTCAGCAAATTTTTTATTTTTATGTGATTGTATGACGAGACGAGTAAGCGCCACGCTTGCCCATAAACAGAAGCAACACCACACAGAACTTTGAATTACAAAGCACTGCATGGCGCTGAAATGCGCTCGATACCCCGAGATAGTTAAGCTGTTAAGTCTCATAACGCCCAGTAATTTAACTGGCTTCAATGTCCATCAAACCGAAACACAACAAAAGTTTTCATAACAATAATTCTTACTGCTCTATAAAAGATTGAGAATTCTAAATTAAAAAAAAAATACATTGAAATAAGACAAGATTGTCCCGAGATGTTAATGTTACATTATTTACCTTCAGTTTAAAATTATTAAATTTTCGGACCATCAACAAAATTTGGGACAACCTACATCTCAGGCCACACGTCACCACGAAGGCTGAAAGGCTTTCGAAATTTTTCGTCGGGTCCAACATTAAAATAATAAACCGCGATACAATCCTTTTAAATTAGTTTTATTTCTATGCGTTACATTCACGTAAACGTAAGAAATCATTAACAATTGGACCTACTTACGCAAATATGAACCAACCCACAGCAAGTTCAAATGGAGATACTGATTTTGTTTTACTAAATTCAATAATATAAACTAATTTTATCTCTTAGTTTTTTTGGAAAATTGGGCGTGAAATATATTTCATGTACGATTTTTAAAAAAATACAGTTTTAAATCAATTTAAATTAATGAATTTACCAAACCAAAATCAATATCTCCATTTGAACTTGCTGTGGGTTGGTTTGGAGGACACAGGAGAAATAGGAGTTGGCAGTTAAGTATATCCAATTTATACACGCCTTCTATGAAAAAATATTAAACCAATGAGTATACATATAATAGCACAGCTTAACCTTCTCCCACTATTCTCGTCTCCTTTGTTTTTCTCTCTTCTGGTCTCTTCTCCTCTGGTCTGTCCAACATCTACTCCATACTGCTCCTCACTAACTCTCACTCGTAACAACTTATCTTCTTCTCCGTGGCGACAGCCTCCGTGGCGCAGCGGGCGAGTAGCCGGCTGTGAAGCGAGAGGCCGCGGGTTCGATCCCCGCACCGAGACAAATATTTGTGTGATCCACATTTATTTGTTTCGGGGTCTGGGTGTTGTGAGACCGAAAGTCTCTCGTAGTTCCTGATACCCACGACACAAGACTCGTATCTTACTGTGGGGTCAGGACTATGTGTGTGACTGTTGGGTGTTATTTATTTATTATTCTTCTATATTTATATAAAAATGAATGTTTGTTTGTATGTCCTTTATAGAATCGGAAACTATGCATTTGATCATGTGATGATCTTTAGCAAAGTTGTTGTGCATGAGCCCACGAAGGTTTCTGAGTTGGTACGACCAATTTTCGACAGGCGGCGCCACTGTCATTCCAATGAATTTCATTTATTCGTGTAATGCCTTTCCTTCAAATTTATTTTAGTTGGTGGCGTAGTTTCTGATGTAAATGTGTATCAAAAGATAAGCGCAGTGCAGTGCCGTGCAGTGCTTTGCAATTCAACATTCTATAGTTTATGGCCGCATGCAGCGCTTACCCTCAGCCGACCTCTTTAATACTTCATTGGGATGTTTAAAAATCTCTCCAGACCAACAAAGATATGGAGTTCCTAAAAATATACAAAGATCTAGCGCTCAAAAGACAGATTACATAGATTTGCCGCTATCCGGATAATCTCTCATTCACCCGGATAAGAAAATACAACAAAAAGCTTGAAAACATGTTGATAATTTTAATGTGGTCTAACAAAGGGCCCGTTTGCCGAGTGCTCGCGCTAAAAGGGTTGCCACCTCGAATTAAGAGCCTTTTATCTCCAACATTAAGGGCCTAATAGTAAATAAAATGGGGCGCGTTGATATATTTACATACGTATTAAATGCTGTTCTCAAAAAGTGCGTCTCCACTTGTGACATTCCGCGACAGACGCTGAAAAGTAAAAAATAATAATTTAATTTAAATTTGTCTACAGCGTGACTGTACTAAATAAATTTCAATATCACCTCCCGTTTAAGATTTATTTTTGATATGAATTTATGAGTACAGCTCATAAATTCATAGCTCAGCCAAGCTGTAGACAGTTTTGTCTACATCATGAATGAGCCCACTCGACCGGGTCGTTACAACTATCTCTCAGAAACCGACATAAAGTAGCGGCTTACTGCTGCGTTTCGTATGATGAGTGAGATATCCGGAGGCCAAAATCCCCCTCCCCTTCCCAATCCCTAATTATCTCTTTCCTTTAAGGTCAGCAACTCATGATTCTGATATTGTGGGCGTACATGGGATGTGGAGATCACTTACCATCAGACTACTTGCTTGTTTACCGGCCTATGCTATAAAAAATAATCGCTACGTCTTGTTTAAGATATTTTTTCAATAAACCCTAATATGGGAAACAGGAAAAAATCCACAATAATTTAACCGCACTACCACCCTACTTGAACACCTATAATTAACCGGATTGCCGAGCCAATGTTTATATTAACCGGGTCACGATTTAAGAGTTTTAATTACACCAAAATTGTTTCTCACCTCGTTAAGTGTGGCCAAATGTTTTTAAAACACCAACAAATTATAATAAAAACGTTTTTATGCTACATTTTGTAGTTTTATTATGAGTTTTTGTTAACTTTTTGTGTTTAATTAATATGGCTTTTGTTTAGTACTAACTGTTTACTACATACCCACGTACATATAAAGGCATTCATGAGTGTAAACCCCGTAGGGGTAGATAGAAGTGTAACCCGTAAACCAACATTTCGCCGAGCTCTTTTCCGTCCCATGATGTGATAGGGGGCGAGCCTATCGCCATACTATGCATACATTTCAGATTCCAGGCTAATACTGATATCATGTTAGAAAAACCCAATTTAACATTTACCCGATCCAGGCATCGAACCCGAGACCTCAGTACAGCAGTCGTACCGCGAACGCATGAACTGCGACAGCCAACCACAAGCTGTGATCACCCGGGCAAGTCCTTTAAACTTTGGGCTTACTGTTCGGTCACTGACCTTACATATTGAACTTGCCGCTTTCCCACAGAAAAAATATTTAGAGTAGCGACATGCTGCTGCGTTTGATATGATGAGTAGGATATCCGGAGGCCTAAATCCCCCTCCCCTCCCGATCCCTTAATTATCCCTTTCATTTAAGGTCCGCAACGCGTCCATAATTCTAATGGTATGGGCGGTAGAAATCACCATCAGGTGACCTAATTGCTCGTAATATACAACCTAAAACCGTTTAAACGAAACGTATAAAATCCCTTATCAAAGGTCGCATCGAAAACAAAATAGTTAATTACTTGACGGCAAGCGACAACGCAGTGACTTGACGAAAGCCGGCGCAAGTCACCGTCAAAATTACATTTTGGCTGACGTCATTATTCTGGTCACCCCCCACCAGCCACCAATACTGGTTTTACACAGATTATGATAAAGAGGCGACAAAAATATAAAATTGTCTGCATTAAGAACGCAAGTTTTATGCCTATGACAGAAATTATAAAAATGTGGCTGGCTTTTCTCGGGATCCTCACAGGCTGCTCCTAGTGTGAAGACCGCAAGCGATGTATTTATGTCTAATAAGTATCGTTGAATTGCCAATTTCGCGGAGTAGTCATAGTTTCTAAACGACGTAGTATTTCCAAATTTATCAGTAAAAAATTATGTACACTAGTTTTTTTTTCAAAAATCTTTTTACATTTATATTAAATTTACAAAAAAAGACACATTTAAAAATCTATCATCCTTCAACGGCAAGGCCTAGGACCCAAACCACTGGCGGTTAAGACCCCAGGGTGATGAACCTCCTGACCATACGTGCCGTATCCAATAATACCTCCTTCTCAATCTAACCTATGACCCAACCACCAATAGAGAGTCTCTGGGGGTGTTGCTTGAAGCTTTTTGTTATCAACCCATTAGCAGAAATGACTATCGGGACAATAATTGTAGAACCCATTTATTATTTAAAAAAATATACAATTACGATAACCGATGGGGCAGGAAGGTTTTGGAATGGCACGTAGCCCACGTACTGGCAAGCGCAGCGTTGGACGTCCGCCTACATGGTGGACAGACGACCTGATAAAGGTCGCAGGAAGCCGCTGGATGCAGGCCGCTTCCAACAGGTGGGTCTGGAAATCTCTGGGGGAGGCCTATGTTCAGCAGTGGACGTCCTGTGGCTGGTGATGATGATGATGATACAATTATTTGATTATCCCAATGTATCATTAAAAAACTTTTCACTTTGAAAGTTCAAACACAAATTCTGATTTATTGACCTGGGATTTGAGATTAAGAACTCACAATTTCTCAGCATAAATAAGATTTCACTGTATACGATATACGTATACTGTATATATGTATGAGTCTTTATGGACACGAGGCCCTAAAGAATAATATACAAAGAATAATATATATCTATTTAGTATATTTTCTTGAAGTTAATGAATGAAAAATGAAATGAATTATTATATGTGTAGATTTTCTTTTATGTACTCTACCCTTTCTGACTCCTTCTTTTATCTCCATCCCATGGTTGTCTGGAAGAGATTGCCTTGAGCGATAAGGCCGCCAATTGTACTTTTTTATTGTTAATTCTTTTACTTCCATATATTCCAATGTACAATAAAGAATTATAAATAAATAAATAAATAAGATATATCTCACCATATACAAAACTCCTATACCCTGATGAACTGTCCCTTCTACGTACTTTCTAATCACCCACAGAGCTCCCTTCACTGTGCCATTTACGGGAAACAGTAATTTATCACTTAAATTAAAAGCCGCATTGTTTCAGTCATAATAAACGTAATTCATGAATGATATGCTATAATGCTAATTTATTTATTCAATTAGTAATTGTCTCCCATAATATACCAGACATTTCTCGTTCTTATTTCATAAGGAAGAATGGAACAACGTAAGTATGTATAATTTATGAAATTTTAATTACTGTATACATGATTAAAACATGTGTAATTTCGCAGAAGTGGTTACAACTTATAATTAACTAGCTTTTGCTTGCGGGTCCGCCCGCGTGAACGTTTAAAATTGACAAAGTTTCATACAAACTTTCATCCCCTATTTTATCCCCTATTTTATCCCCTTGGGGGTAGAATTTATCAAAATCCTTTCTTAGCGGATGTCTACGTCATAACATTTACCTGCATGCCAAATTTCAGCCCGATCCCTCCAGTGTTTTGGGCTGTGCGTTGATAGATCACTATGTCAGTCAGTCAGTCAGTCACCTTTGAGTTTTATATACACTCCTTTGCAAAAAAAACGGGCGGGTTTGATTTTTTAACATTATTGGTAATAATTTAGTTCTTCAGAGGTTTTAATAGCCAAACTATGTTACTGGCACTTAATAAAGAGTCTGGGTATGAAAAAAAGTTCATTCCAAATTCAAAACTTTTGTTTTTTAAATTATTAATCCCTTTTTCATTTTGTGACACTTTTCGCGGGTTTGCGGTTAAAAGGTTATCAAGCAACTAAAAGTAACTTTTCGTTATTTTTAGTACAACAATTTATGTTTATCGCATAATTCTGCCTTATTGTGACTTAAAACAGATATCTTTGTGTCTATCGTAATGGCAGAAAAAGCAATGAGAGCTAGTAAAATTATAGCGCTGCTGGAAGAGGGGTGTAGCCAATGTTACGTCTCACAGCGGTTAAACGTGAGTCGTTCAACCGTACAAAGAACCTGGAGTCGATACCAAGAGACAGGTTCCGTTCAGAGAAGGCAAGGTTCTGGGAGAAAACGTTGCACACAGCCGCGAGACGATCGCTTTTTAGTGACTCAGGCGCTGAGGAACCGCAAATGCAGTTACATAGACCTCAAAAGAAACCTTGAAGAGGTACGAGGAGCACAAGTTAGCCTATGGACTGTGAGGAGAAGACTTTTAGCTGCTGATATACGTAGTCGACGACCAGCGCGGGCCCCCAAGTTACTCCGTGAGCACCGGATTGCGCGGTTGAGGTTCGCTAGAAATTGCCTATCTTGGACACCAGGTAACTGGAGTAGCGTACTCTTCTCCGATGAGGCTCGAATTTGTCTGCATGGTGAGGACCGACGTCGGCGAGTGTTACGAAGACCAGGGGAACGCTATGCCGATGTGTGTTTTGAAGAAATCACCCCTTATGGTGGAGGGTCCGTTATGTTTTGGGCGGGCGTAACTTCCAACTATCGTACCGAGATAGTATTCATAGAAAATGGCTCACTAAATGCGCATAGGTACATAACAGAAATCCTTTCTCAAAATGCACAACCCGCACTGACTGTAATTGGTGAAGATGCCATTTACATGGACGATAATGCTCGGGCCCACCGTTCTGGCGACGTAGATGCTTATATGCAAGAGGTCGGTATTCGTCGTTTGGATTGGCCAGCGCGGAGCCCCGACCTTAACCCCATTGAGCACGTTTGGGACCTCCTAAAAAGGCGAGTACGATCTGTCCAACCACCTCCACAAAACATCAGAGAGCTTAAACGTGTAATCTCGACTGAGTGGGAACACATTCCACAGGACACCATCAAAAGCCTGGTGGGAAGCATGCCAAGACGATTACATGCCGTAATCGCTGCAAGAGGAGGTCATACTCGTTATTAATTTTTATTTTTTAATGTCTCTTTTATTAAAATACCATAAAAATACTCGTAGTCTTAATTTCATTATACCCATAAAAATGTCCATTTTAACACGGCTCTCTGTTTACATTGACCAAAACACCGATACCAGGATAAAAGTGTTAAAAAACTAGATTCTCATTGATAATAAGAAATTTCTAGTCATCCAAGCTAATGACATACTAAAAATATAATAATATTTACCCATAGAAAAGCTAAGGTAAAGTGTGTGTGTAAGGTGCCCGTTTTTTTTGCAAAGGAGTTTATTTAGATTCTTGTGAATATGTATTCTATATTTATCTATGTAAATTATTGTATTATTTATAATGTACTTTGCATTAATAGCATTTTTGTATTTCTATTGATTTGCAGTAAATTTTACGTGCCTATTGTCTTTTACCTTAGGTAGATTGGTAGAGAATGACTTTGGAATTAAGTTTTTTTTTTGTATTGGAGCACGGCAATGTGACTGCACTATACCTGATGGTAAGCGTAGTGCAGTCCAAAAAACCAGTGACCACCGACAAACAATATGTTGTGACGGTGACGTCAAAGTTGGCGTCGTGTGTTATTTGACAAGTGTCCCCTCCATCAGATTTCAATCACTTCTTATTTATTTTTTTGTAGACGGATTAATTAAATTCTTCCTGCAAGTCAACTACCCTATTGTTAAGTAATATCACATGAGGATGATACTTTTTTGATAGATAGAAAGAAAGACTTACATAATTATTACTAATCTAGTATAATTCCTTTTTAATTTTTTCCAGTCCTTTTAATTTTGTCTATATCTGGCGCTATTAACTGCAAGTTAGTTCTGTACTAATAAAAAATATTGAAAAAAGAATTAAGAATTTTATAACCCCTGACAAGGCCCCAAAATTGTGGACTGAGAGGACGAATAAAAATCACGTCGAAACAACACGCGCTTCTTTAATTATAAAAAATAACACTCTGAGCTTACATAACAGGAATATCCCCCGGCAGCCATCATTCGAGAGAGCGAGACTATCATCGTATTGTCTCACTCAGACGCTAATTATGGTTCGAATATAAACATCCTAAAATATTGAAGAATTTAAAACAATAATTAGTTTAATTTTGTATGTTTTAAATAAAGTTCTCGTATCATAATCAGCCACAGGACGTCCACTATTGAACATAGACCTCCCCCAAAGATTTCCAAACCGATCTGTTGGAAGCGGCTTGTATCCAGCGACTTCCTGCGACCTTTATCAGGTCGTCTGTCCACATTGTAGGCGGACGTCCAACGCTGCGCTTGCCAGTACGTGGCCTCCATTCCAGAACCTTCCTGTATATACTACAACCTATATAAACAAAGTTTCTAAAAAAATCACCACTGCTACTATTTGAATATAATTGCAATCGAGGCATAAATGGAGAGAAGCAACTGTTATAGTATTTTCCATGTTTAATATAAACCTGTACAAGAGTAGCAATTACCTAAAAACAAGCAAAGAATTTAAAATACCTGATTCTACAGTTATTAATTAACAAAAAACTATGTAACAAAGCTCCGACGTCACTGCTGCAGAGGAATGTCATTCCACTTCGCCAATCAGGTAAATGAGCGAGTTACTCATTAGCTAAAACAGTGACTATACGGCTGATATATGGAGAATGAGCAGAGCGTAAAGCGGAAAACCGTTTAGTACTATTTTGCGCTTATGTTCTATTCTATACATAACAAATTACATAATTTACTGTGAGTTGTCTAGTCTGCTTCTAATAGTATTTCACCTGTAGCTTGTAGCATGAATTCGTAGATCGTAGCACCTTAAATAGCGTAGCACGTAGCAAGTTTAGGTGTAGCTTACAGTACAAGTATATTTGTATGACTGCCTCGGTGGCGTAGTGTTAATGCGTAAGCGGTACGACTGTTGTGCTGAGGTCTAGGATTCGATACCCGGATAAGCACTGCATGGTACTGTACCGCACTCGTCACCCCAAGATATAAGATGTAAAGTCTGTAATGCCCAGTAATTTCACTGGGCACACCCATACACCTTGTGTAGATCGCGTTCCAGGATCAGCTAGTGTATTTCCGATTCTCCCGAGGGACTTGCCATATGACTTGATGTTTGGTTGGGGAGGGTATAAGGGTACATACTTGTATTCCTGGGCCTGCGCCGGTAATCTGCTTGTGCTGTCGCAGGCCCCTCCCTCATGGGAGAGTGAAAAAGCATTTATATAATTATATAAACCGGCATAATTCTGGTCACCTCCGATAAACTCATTGTTTGTCGTTGGTTGCACTGCGCTTACCAACAGGTGTAGTACCGTTCTCGGATAGAAAAAAAGTTAAGCATTCTCATAGTTCTATTCATCCCATCACCACATCCTCTCCCTTAACCACCGTGTCTCATCAAGCCGTATAGTCTGCGAACGACAATACATCCCACGTACGCTGCGCCCTACAAGCGACCTTTAAAATTAAACCTTTAGTTACGGTGCCGAGTGTCGGTGCAAACTTCATTTGGTTGTTTCGGAAAGTCAATATAATAAATTTAGATTAGTCTAGACAAAGCAGTAACAAGCAGCTGGAGATAATAAAAATGATTTAGAGGTTTAAATACAAAAGGTAATAGAGATATGATTTATAAAATGCGTTTGTCAACAGCTATATAAAGGAAGTTTAGCGTGAATTGCAAAGTAATATTGGTCATGTTAGCGGTTGGAGGGAGACTGGAACTCCGGTAATTTCGGTCAAATGTAACTCCACGTTGGTTTTCAGTGACACAATGATAGTATCCCGGTTAAGCCAGCTCGTTTATGCTGTAGACTTAAACGGTGTTATTACAAAACGTATTTTAACTTCAAACTAGGTGTCTAACAACTACCAACAAATACATACTGGCCAATATAAACCTAGTTAAGGTTAAAAAATGTTTTGTAATAATACCATAAGTATCTACAGCTTGGCTCTTACATTTTTAGAGTCGTAGAGCCACGCTGTATACTTTATTGTCTACAGCACGAATGGACGCATGGATGCATCGACTGGGTCGTTATCTACTCACAGAAAATCAAGGTAAAGTAAAGGCTTGTTGCTGCCTTTCGTATGGTGAGTGAGATAACCGGAGGCCCATATCCCCCTCCCCTTGCCAATCCCTTAATCATCCCTTCTCTTTAAGATCGACAACACGGCCATGATTCTTCTGGTAGTCTGGGCGTACAAGGTTACTGGAGCATTTACCATCAGGTGACCCACTGGTTCGATTGCCAGAGACAGCTAGTGATGTATAAAAGAGGTGCACAACTTGACACCTCCTCTTATTTTAAATTCTCCACGCCCCATTTCAAAGAATATTATATCAGTTACAGTAACTGACAATTTAATTTAAACGTATTTTTTTAATTAGACGAATATTGCCGAATGGCGAAACATTAGTAGTAATTCGTACTGTACGTTTTAAGAATTTAAACTATCAATACGGCTTATGTACTTTCAAGCAAAGCTGGCGCTCATCAACGCTTCAGTATTTACCCACATGTACACGAGAATTGTGTCGGCGAACCGCACAATGCTAATTCAGTGTAAACATTGCTTTGTTTATTTCCACCATGTTTGCTTACATTTAATATAATTAATTACGTATCACTATTTACTGAACATGTGTATTGGGCTTGAAATCTATACTGTGTTTTATAAAATTAATTTCCTACAGAATATTAATGTTTTAACTAGTTTTTTGCTCGCAGGAGGCTGCCAATAAAATGATTGAAATAAAATATAATACTGAAAACATCAACAATGATAATAATTGAAATCGAAATAAGACTATACAATTATAAATATAAGTAGATCTTCACCGCATTGCTATCGTTTCTTCGAGTCCCCTTAATTCACTGCAAGGAAAGTTGGCGCAATTCGAGTAAAGTATTAAAGTTTTTTGAGCAGCTCCCAACCCTTTGTTCTCGGCGTACTGTGAGCATAATCCTGGCACAGAAACGGACTGAAGGAATACGGCTGCTTTTGACTTTGAAAGTTTTGTTTTGAGAGGACTCGCAGAGGATTTAACAGTGATTATGAATTTGAATGTTTAAAACGATGACGATTTCGAAAATACTTTTGATACAGCTGCGATAGCCTTGCGGAAAGTACAACGGACTACCGATACGGTTATTTATAACTTTATTGTAGATAACACAAAAATATTGAAAATACACAACAGAAATGTTAATACGTGTTTAAACCTTAAAAAGTGACGTGTATATTCTTGGTCAATTCAAGGAAACAAAAGAGAACAGCCCCCCACAGTCTTCGAAACGGCGGGATCAAAATTAATAAAAAAACTGCGATAAAATCCGTTTAAATTAGTTTTATTTCAAAAAGAGAACAGACTAATACAACAGAAATAATAAAAGGTCACAAAAGATCCTGAGCTCCCGATCTCCGTTCCGACTCCGCAACACTAAAACTTTACTACGGCTTACCGGGAGTTCGTAACAAAGCATCAGGAAAACAGGTCAAGTAGTACTTAATAATTTATTTACTCCTTATTACGGAATACATGACTGTGACTGTGAAATAGCATAATATTTACTTTCGATTTGTAAATCACTGTCATTAGTAGACTGCAATTTATTGGATTTGGTGAACTCTTTTTCGTAGTATTTAATTAATTATCTACATACATTAGCGGATTAGCACGCTCAAGTGGCAGTGGGCAGACCTGATAACCGATGGGGCAGGAAGTTTGGAATGGAGGCCACGTACTGGCAAGCGTAGCGTTGGACGTCCGCCTACAAGGTGGACATACGACCTGATATAGGTCGCAGGAAGTTGCTGGATGCAGGCCGCTTCCAACAGGTAGGTCTGGAAATCTTTGGGGGTGGCCTATGATCAGCAGTGAACGTCTTGTGGCTGATAATAATGATGATATATTAGCCATGACCATGCCATCTATCCACTCATCACGGTTCAAGGTCTTCTGGACTTGAACAATGAATTACACTGACACAATGGTTTTCAAAAAGGAACGCGTTATTGCTAAAAAAAATTAACCCTTGGGATGAACTACAGGGGTCTCTGCTAATGGGATACTGGTTTCCCTGCAGTATCTCATCCCAGGGTTAAGGGATTTAGGTAAAGGAAAGGTATAGGAAAAGTATGCAAGCCCCTCGAGAGAACCGAATATACTAGCTGAACCTAGAACGCGATCCACACATCTTGTGTGGGTCACTATGGCAGGTTTAATACAGGTGTAATACCATGTACACGGTGGTCGCTATCCGTGTGGATACGACACACAATAGTGGTTACAAACTGCTACTTGGAGACAGAAATGTGGTGGTGGTGAACAGTACACAGACGGCCTCTGATATACGAAGTACAAAAAGTAGTGTGTAATCACTGTTGTGTATGAAGGACATTGAAGCATTGGACATTGAAGATTACTGGAAATTATGATACTTATGACCTGTTACACAATTCTTCATCGTACGGTGACGAGCAAAGTCAGAGGCAAGTCGGCATTATTTTGCCGAACTACAATAGTCACCACGTCTATCGTTGGTCAACATCATTCTTGGATTGCGTTATACTAACCATCAGGTGTTGCAGTCACTTTGCCGAGCCAGGATAAAATAAAAATAATCAAGGGCACTTTATAATTAAAAGTTCCGAGTGATATAGCTACTGTTTTTGATCAGGCGTGACGCATAACATAAGGCGAGCTTCCTGCACGTCTCAGCATTCAAGGGAATTGCTGGTGGTAGGATATTCATATCCGCCCGGATAGCGACCACCGTACTGATCTACACGCCATGTGTGGATCACGTTCCAGCATCAACCAGAGTATATCCGGTAGTGCTCCCGAGGGGCTTGCGACATGACTTGATGGCTGATTGGAGCGGGTATAGGGGTGCAGCCTTGTATCACTGTGCCTGCATGGGTCATCTGTCTGTCCTGTCGCAGGTCCCTCGATTTGCTTCTTCCCTCTCCGAAGAGGGAAGAAGCATTTATACAGGCCGGCATGACTCTGGTGACCACCGATAAACTTTTGTTTGTTGGTGGTCGCTGGTTTTTTGGATTGCACTATGCTTACCATCAGGTATAGTGTAGTCACTTTGCCGAGCTCGGTTAAAAAAAAAACATGCCATGCCATGCCAAACTCACGCCTGTAATCCCCGAAGGGGTAGGCTGAGGTGGGACCAGTACATCCACATTTCTCCGAGCGTATTTCCATCCCATCATATGATAGGGGGCGAGTCTATCGCTAGAACCCGATTGCAGCACCACTTACCGAGTCCACCTGTGAATCTAAACCAACGGACCCCCTCAAACAAACACAAAAAAAACGGCGAAATCGGTCAAACTGTTTAGGAGTTTTTGCGAGAGTAATGAACAGTAATTGATTTTTTACTTAAAGATAAATTTAAAATATGCACTCGTTGTACTTCTATCGACTCAATGCTGTCACTATGCTACATTGCAAACCCAACCTCATGACATTCCAACAACGTAGCACGCGTAATACTGTCTTTATACTTTTTTAAATTGACTCACTCCACCGAGCCAGCTTTAAAAGTGATGACGAGAGCAAATGTGTATGTAACATGGAATTCACCCAGCCGCGGCTGGCTCCAAATGATCATTCCGTTTGAAAGGCTCGGCTCCCTTCCGTCTCATTAGTTCGCTCAGAATGACGTTGACGTGGAATTGTACGGTACTCGTTGAAGGCCAATGATTGTCAACATTTCTATGCCCCTTTGGGATATAAATTTCTCACAGGGCGTTGCTACTGCCGTATGTAAGTTCACATCGTAGATTGTATTTTTAAAAAAATATTAATTTCTATTAAATTGCAGTTGATTTATCAAAAAGAAGGATTTAATATAACTATTTTTTGTTTATAAAATTCGACCTGCATTTAATTTAAACGACACATATGCTCTAAAATCATCAAGCAATCATAATTTAATGTTAAATACGCAAACAATTTTACGTAGTACAAATTCCTGTCTCTTATTTTATTAGACAAATAACGTTTGCTAAAAATTATGAATAGGAAATAAGGCGCACAATAATGCTTAAACATATTTAGCCACTAAACATATTTAAAAAATTTCAAATTGTATGAAACTTACTAAAAACATTTTCCGGTTCGACTGGGTCGTTACCACTGTTACAAAAAATCGACGTAAAATAGCGGCTTGCTGCTGCGTTTTGTATGGTGAGTGAGATATCCGAAGGCCCAAATCGCCCTCCCGTTACCAAACCTAATTATTCCTTTCCTTTAAAGTCGGCAACGCGCCCATGATCCTTCTGGTATCGTGAGCGTTCATGGGCGGTGGAGATCACTTACCATCCGATAACCCACTTAATCGTATACCGGCCTGTGCTATAAAATATAAACCAAATCCAACATTCAACATTTTTAGAATATCTAGCACGTCGGAGCGACTTTTCACGAAAGTTTTCACAGTCAAAACTTTGAGAACCACCACGGCCCATACATTCACATCTGAATACGTCACCTCACATCTGCGTTGAGTATTCAAGTTTCCCCTAACGCGATTTCGTTAGATACTGCTACAAGTAGCTACATATTTATCCGTGACTTATTTAACACTTTTATTATGTAAAATCTGGCAGTCGACATTTTGTTACGTCACTTATCGACATCCAACCATACCCTTTTGGAAGCGAGATATTTTTATACTCAGTTTATGTATTGGGTCTTTATTTTGTTTGTGAAATATGTCGTTTATGCGTAGGGATACAAGGACAATTTTTCAAACCTTATTTAGATGAATATGCTGGATATACGTAAAGCCAACGTTTATAGCAGGACGGCAAATGATGTAGGTCTCCTATTGTTAGTGCTTTCTACAGCCTAGAAAACTAGAAGAGTCCTGGATAAGTTGCCATTTTTTTTTAAGAATGGGGTTTAGAAGGTAAGGGGGATTAGATCTCTCTTTCATCGTATTCTTCATGTTAGTTTTCTATGACGGTAATAATATCCTGCTAGGCCGGGAAATGGGCATGTGGGTCACCTGATGGTAAGTGATCTTCACCGTCCGGTCACAATACCAGAAGAACCATAGGTCTCGGTAGGTCGGCAACGACCTTAAAGGAAAAGGAAAAGAGGTCGAAAATACAAGGGGATTTGGGCCTCCGGATATCTCACTCACTACACGAAACGCAGAATAATAAATCCCTTAATTGTCCCTTTCCTTTAAGGTTGGCATTACGCCCATGATTCTTCTGGTATTGTAGGCGTACATGAACGATGGAGATCACTTACCATCAGGTGTCCCACTTGCTCGTTTACCGATCTATGTCATTAAAACAAAAGCCAGAAACGGCAAAACAATATTCATCCGTACAAAGTTGCCAAACATTTTAATGACGTCATAGCTAAGTCCGTGGTCACGTGACGTCATTTCTATAATCTTGTTAGCGTGTTCGTTAACTGTACCGGATCGTATGCCCGCGGCCCTTCGGCTAATTGCCTCGTTACTGCCACACTATGGACCGTCATTTTTATCTTCCCCGTAGGTTTTTCAGGGATCCATGCTTGGTAGACTAAGTCAAAATATTTTTATGGTTTTTGAAGTGAAACTTCTTTAGAATCTTTGTGATTTGAAACTCAATGAAACGAAGACAGACATATGCTATGGTATATGCACTGGTGCTAAAACCTGCCATAGTGGCCCACCTTGTGTGGGTCGCGTTCCAGGGTCAGCCAGTGTATATCTGGTTCTCCCCAGGGGGCTTGCTCCCTGATCCTAACCCTTTTCCCATCTCTTTTTTCGTCCTCTCCCCCTTGGCCCTTTGGCAGGCCGGCATGATCTTGCCGACCAACGATGGACACATTGTTTATCGTTGGTCGACACTATTCTTGGATTGCGCTACACTTACCATCAGGCGTAGCGTAGTCCTTTGCCGTGTTTTTTATAAAAAAAAAAAATATATATTCATAAATAGAATTTAGATTGCGAGAGAATGAGATAGATTACAAGTATGCTAACACCTGTCTTTACGCCTGCGTACAACGAAGTCTTCGGAAAATGTGTTATAAACAATGTGGTGTATTATTCACGTGTTTTATTTTTTTGCATTTTCTTATTAAAATACGTTGGTTAATTAATTTCTTTTAATAATTCTCAAGTTTCACTTCTACCGTTTGTGAATTGTACACACACACTTTTTTTTTAATAGCGTTAATGACGAGACAAGCAAGTCGCTCGCCCGATAAGTGTCACGGCTTCCATAAACAGAAGCAACACTACACAGAACTGTAAATTGCAAAGTACTGCCTGACAAGTGGCATTGAACTGTACTCATTACCCGAGACATGAAATGTTAAGCCTCATATGCCTAGTAATTTTACTAGCGGATTTAGTATAGATAAAGTTTCACTGCGGCTTAAGAGCTTCGGTAACCTTCGTGTATTCTGAAAATACGGAGGTCTATGATGGTATCCTAAAACAAGACCCCTTACAGCACTAGATTGTACAATTACTTATTTTACAAGTGAATGATTAACCGGAGCCACATGGCCTGGCATTCATTACATATTCGTAAAAATAAACATTATCGAAGCGCATATTATTGTTAATCATAGTATTTTAATATTGTAAAAGGTACCGCTTTGTCTATTTCTGTCGCCAAGCAACAGTGTGTACGTACTGTTGTGTTTCGGTTTGAAGGACATTGAAGCCAGTGAAATTACTGGGTATTATGAGTCTTAACATCTTATGTCTCGGGGTGAGGCGCGCAGTTCAGTAACATGCAGTGCTTTGTAATTCAAAGTTCTGTGTGGTGTTGCTTCTGTTTATGGGCTGGCGTGGCGCTTACCATCAGGCGAACGCTTGGCTGGTCTCGTCATTGAATAAAATAAAAAAAGACGTGTGGCACTCGGAGACTGCCGCGGTAAAGCTATTGCATAGCATTTTTTATCAACTTATGTAATTATAATTATTTATTTATTATCTATATTTATGCAGTATTTTTTTTCCTTTGTTTTTAATTTTAATTTTGTGGGTCAATGTTGGGGTCGGGGTCAAGGTCGGGGTAAAGGTCAAGGTCAAGGCCGGGGTCAAGGTCGGGGTCGGGGTCAAGGTCGGTGTCAAAGTCCGGTCAAAGTCTTGTGAAAGTCCGGTCCAAGCTGACTGGTCACTGTGTGACGCCACCTGGGACTTCGAAATTATCGATGTTCCAGGGAGGTCAGCTGGCTGGTCGGAGTGGGGGGTGTTAGGTTTTTCGTTACGGAATTTCTGTATTCGGTCTCGCCGCTCAAGGCCCGCGATAAAATCTAAACAATAGCTTAAAAACAAAAATAAACTGACAATACTAGTTATCAAACTGGCAATATTATTTATCTGCTTTTGCTTATGGCTTTGCCCGCGTAAACAGCCTTTCCCGGGACAAAAAGTAGCCTTTAACCTTCTCCAGGGCTCCATCTATCTCTGTACTGAGATTCATCGAAATCGGTTCCGCGATTCAAGCACGAGAGTGTAACACACAAGTTAAGATATTATTACTGGTTATTTTTTTTATTATGCTCTTACTTTTTATAAGTGCTTTTTAATTTGCCTATATGTTCAAAAATGAATTACAATTAGTTCCGTATAAAAAGTTTTACGATTGGACTTTAATATAGAAAAAGATCGAAATACAAGGCCACTTAATGCACTGCTTAATATAATATTTTATTATTATCAAATTATAAATGAAAAAAATTTGACATTAGTGTTTGTGAATTTGGATGTTTGTTAATCAATTATGATTTACGACATAACGGCTGAATTGACTTGGATGAAATTTAACCCAACAGTAGACAATGAAGAGGAAAATGTTAGGTGAACTTATTTATTGTATAAGGTACAGTCCCATTGCATCCCGTTATACCTAATCCCGCAAGTGGAGCTGCGGGTAAAACCTAGTCTACACTAGTATTAGAAAAAGGAAATATTTGTATTTTTGTATGTAACGAATAAACTTAAAAGCTACTGGACCGATTTCAAATATTATTTTGCCGTTAGAAAGCTACATTATCATTGAGTAACATAGGTTACTCCGGAAAAAGCAGATCACGCGGGCGGAGCTGCGGGTAAAACCTAGTCTCTAATAAGTAGTTTGTTGACCTGTCTTCTGTAGTGCATACTCGATTGAAACGAGACGTTCGCCCGGCCCTCGACCCGTGACCTGTTCAACTTAAACTCTGACATGCGAACATTGTGGTATCTAGTACACCCATAAACAAAACTGTTTATAACTTAAATTTTGTTAAAATAAAAAGGGTAATAACAGAAACCAAAAATAAATCAATATGTATATTGAAATAAAACTAATTTAAACGGATGTTATCGCGGTTTTTTATTAATTTTGATCGCGGCGTTTCGAAAGCTTTTCGGCCTTCGTGGTCACGGGGTGGACTGAGGTGTAGGTTGTCCCAAAATGTTAATGTTACAGTGCCTATCTTCAGTTTAGAATTACTATTGTATCCACAATGTTATAAACTATTTAATTTAAGTAACTTAATTTAATTAATGTCCACAGTTTAAAAGTAATGAAATACTTTTAAACTTTTACAGCGCTTTTTAAACCATAAACATATTTGCACACCTGGTACGATCTGAGACTCCTGAGATTTCCTCAAAACATCACCAACTTGACGTGATATTGTTTAATTTTATTCATCATCATCATTATCAGCCCGTGTTAGTCAACTGCTGGACATAGGCTTCTTAAACCACGCCATTGCGCCCGATCTTCGGCTCTTCTCATCCAACTATTCCCAATTATTATTAATTTTATTATCGTGATATATTAATAACTAATTTCAATAATCTTGTAAGCTAAGTAAATAATTTTATCGACAACTGTACCCAAATGCTTCTTTGCATAACCCTCATTCTTATATCAAATTTATTTTAATAATGTAATAAAACACTATTTTTTTAAAAAGTAAAATTATAGACATGACTTTAAGATTTAAAATAAATATATGGCTGGCTTACTAATTTCTATGCTGAAATTTCAAAGCTTGCGAAATCAAAAGCTTATCATCACAAAGAAACTTTTGCTTGAGGCTCTACCAGCATGTATTGCCTTAAATAAAGCCGTTCAACCGTTAAGACGTAATTGACTGACAAACAACTAAATTTTTAAACTCATAAATATTCAAACTTTCACATCTGAGATGATTGGTAGAGCCAGACTGTAGTCAGTTTTGTCTACAGCATGAATGGGCCGACTCGACCGGGTCGTTCCACTGTCTCACAGAAAATAGACGTAAATTTTATTAAAATTAATTTGATTTCAATGAACCTCATTGATCTAAGAACAATGTATATACTTAAAACCTATGAGGATCTAATTCGATCTTCAGATAGGGCGGTCGAAATTCACTCGCTCCCTTTAAAGTTTTGTGGTGAAAATCAACAATATAAACCTTAGGTGCACCGCAGCCTACTTTGAGGATACAGACATGACCTAATATTGAAAGGAATTATTATTCTAAAACAAACGAGGAAAATCGCTTACTCGGCCCTACACCCTGCTTTTTATCCAGCTAACAAAAAAAGAACATAAAAAATTCACACAGATTCCCTTTTTAATTTCGCCGGTTTTCCAAACATTAAACATTGAAAGGTTCCGGGTTGGGCGGTAATTTTTCATAAGACGGTATTATAAGGTAGCGACGACGTGGCAATCCTTTTTATCCAGTGTTTAACTCAGTGATGACGGTCCGGTGAATTGTCGGTCCTCTGTCACCCACCATTAAAAACTGTTTGTCGTGATCTTACAATTTATAATACAAAATGAGACAGATAATACCGAATCAAAATAAAAAACTAAAAAGCTAAAAACAATCTATTTTGACTCGGTGCTATTGCGATTCAATTATTGGGGCATTTCACGTCAAGCGGACAACGAAAAAAAAGTGAGGTCGTGAATTTTGTTTATACTCTGGTCAGTTATAGTTCTAGTAGACATGGATGTGTACACACAATTTTTTTTTCGTATGAAGCTTTATTGCTGAGTTATGAGCTTTTAAAAATTTACTAAGTATGAAGTCATGAATTTTTGGATGCTTATTATCTGTACCAATTAATTAGTAAAAAAAACTACAAAGTATTGTTTCTTATAGTTCAAAAGTTGAAGTTTTTAATATTTTTGTCGAATTCTAAATTTAAATTGTTTTACGTATAGTAAACCGGAAGTGAAAATTTCAAATCGATATTTGAGTAACTTCGACCGGTTTTTTTTTTAAATATTTTAACCTTGAATTAAAGCCTTAAATGTACTAATTCTTCACCAAAAAAATTATAATGGGACAGCCAATAGTTTAAGACTTAGAGCATATAGAGTACATACACATAGCTATGAGCTCTTTCTAAGCAATCGCGTTTATGCTCAAATACTGCGCTATTCATATTTTATTCCTTTATTCTAACATGCAAAAATATAAAAATAAACGATTTCTTTAATTCTTCATAAAAAAAAATGAAACGTGATCACAAAAAAAAAATTAAGACTAAGAACGATTTCATTGATTGAGATTGAAACAGTATTAATTAAAATAGAGAGATTTGTATTGTAATTTTTACAATTTTACTATTTGCACTAGCATTAATTCTCTTTACACATAAGAAAAGCATGCAGTTTTTTAGTTCCTGGAACAGTGATAGCGTAAGCAAAACAGACTCGTAGAAAATCTCACTCTTGTTCAATACCTTCCTTCGAGCAGTAGTAAATAGAAGTCTCAGTTAATGATGACTTGGCCCATTCATATAATCTTATAGGTGTCTGGTGTAGTTGGGCTCCGCAACATTTTAAGAATAGGTTAAATTTAGTGAACCTATACTACAACAAACAAGATTTTAAGAAAGAAGCACAGTTACACTTCCATGCCACCGCTCATAGAAGACGGCCATGTGATGGTCTTGGGGGAAACCTCAAAACTTTGGTAACCCGTGCAAGTGTACGGTCTGCTAATAACGCTATGACTACACCAGACACCTATAAGATTATATGAATGGGCCAAGTCATCATTAACTGAGACTTCTATTTACTACTGCTCGAAGGAAGGTATTGAACAAGAGTGAGATTTTCTACGAGTCTGTTTTGCTTACGCTATCACTGTTCCAGGAACTAAAAAACTGCATGCTTTTCTTCCAACCAACGAGGGCTTATGTGTAAAGAGAATTAATGCTAGTGCAAATAGTAAAATTGTAAAAATTACAATACAAATCTCTCTATTTTAATTAATACTGTTTCAATCTCAATCAATGAAATCGTTCTTAGTCTTAATTTTTTTTTTGTGATCACGTTTCAATTTTTTTTATGAAGAATTAAAGAAATCGTTTATTTTTATATTTTTGCATGTTAGAATAAAGGAATAAAATATGAATAGCGCAGTATTTGAGCATAAACGCGATTGCTTAGAAAGAGCTCATAGCTATGTGTATGTACTCTATATGCTCTAAGTCTTAAACTATTGGCTGTCCCATTATAATTTTTTTGGTGAAGAATTAGTACATTTAAGGCTTTAATTCAAGGTTAAAATATTAAAAAAAAAACCGGTCGAAGTTACTCAAATATCGATTTGAAATTTTCACTTCCGGTTTACTATACGTAAAACAATTTAAATTTAGAATTCGACAAAAAAATTAAAAACTTCAACTTTTGAACTATAAGAAACAATACTTTGTAGTTTTTTTTACTAATTAATTGGTACAGATAATAAGCATCCAAAAATTCATGACTTCATACTTAATAAATTTTTAAAAGCTCATAACTCAGCAATAAAGCTTCATACGAAAAAAAAATTGTGTGTACACATCCATGTCTACTAGAACTATAACTGACCAGAGTATAAACAAAATTCACGACCTCACTTTTTTTTCGCTGTCCGCTTGACGTGAAATGCCCCTATTATTAGTACAATGAACCTACTCAAATTTGATATCTTTTTTTTCTTTAATATTTTTATTGAATAGTTTATATAACTATATATATAACTTTAATGAAAGAATCATAAAAATCGGTGCACAAATGATGAAGTTTAGTCTTTCGTCTCCCGATTTCACCCCTTTAGGGGTGGGACCAATATTGAGTGTATACATCTCTGAATGAAAGAATAATCATTAAAATTTTATATTATAATATACTATGTATATACTTTGTACTAAAATGTCAGTTGTCTAATTAGTAGAACTACAGATTAGACAACTGACGTTTTAGTAGCTTGTACAGTGATTCATGGCAGCGTATCATGCTTAATTCTTGACCAACGATAGAAAGGAGAAGGTTCGCAATTGGATGCCTAAATATATGTTTTTCTGTGGAACAACGTATACATAACTTTTTACAAAGTGATGAATCATAAAATGACTCAGAATTTTTGTAAAATTACAATTCATCATTTTATGGTTCTGTAATAATTTATGTAACCGGCATGCATGCATGAAGAATTTAAAGCGAGTGAAGAGGTGTGTAAGGATCGTAACAGTTGGAAGTCCGTTGTCTCTGCCTACCCCTATGGGCAACAGGCGTGAGTCTTCGAATGTATATAATTCCAAAGTTCAAATATCCAAGGGTCCGTCGTAAGATTAAAAGCAATACAACCCTCGAAGGTCTGGACATTAAAATGTACTGCACTAGATATTTTAAAGGGCCGTAACAGAGATCGTCGCGGATCCACGACTGGCCTTTTGGGGGGCATTCAACTATGATGGCTAAAACTATAAGAGTTAGCGACAGTAGGATTTTAGGTAGTTTTAAAAAAACTACACACTAATACCTTAAAATTGCTTTGTTTCTTTTCGATGAATGTGTTACTAATTATGAAATGTTATATGGATGTAAATACGCAATAAAATTTCAACCCACATCAAGTGAAAAGTAGGATATTGATTTGATTTTGCTAAAAATTGTGAGTGAGATATCCGGAAGCCCAAATCCCCTCCCCTTCCCTTATTATCCCTTTCCTTTAAGGTCGGCAACGCGCCCATGATTGTTCTGGTGGTGGGCGTACATGGGCGGTGGAGATCACTTACCTTAAGGTGACCCACTTGCTCGTTTGCCGGCCTATGCTATATATAGGTATAGCGATTTTTCGATTGTAAAGGGTACATCCTTGTATCCCTGTGCCTGCATTGGTCATCCGCCTGTCTTGTAGCAGGCCCCTCAATTGCTTCTTCTCACTTTGCAGTGTGAAGAAGCATTTATATAGGCCAGCATGATTCTGGTGACCACCGAAAACCTTATTGTTTGTCGGAGGTCCCTGGTTTGTTTGGACTGCACTGCGTTAACCATCAAGTGTATTGCAGTCACTTTGCCGTGCTCGAATAAAAAAAGCTCACTACTGTCCATCATTATTTTGTCTCCCGCTTTTTCTATGGAGGGAAGTGGACAATTAATATTTCCAACTCCTCCCTAACCTTCTATCTGATTAATTTCGTTGGTGACAAAGACATTTAGGCATTCCCAGAGACTCGCCGAGCTTCACTGCTCGGTGTCAACAGAAATGCGTACCACCGTTGATCCTGATGCACAGGAGTTACAGTGGCGAGTGTATGGGCGGGATAGTCTCTACCATGTCTTTTTTTTTTTTTTTTAATAGCTTAGGCCGCTAAACGAGCAAGTGGGTCACCTGATGGTAAGTGATCTCCACCGCCCATGTACCCCATAATACCAGTAGAATTATGGGCGCGTTGCCGACCTTAAAGGAAAGGGATAATTAGGGATTGAGAAGGGGAGGGGATTGGAGCTTCCGGATATCTCACTCACCGTACGAAACGCAGCAGCAAGCCGCTACTTTATGTCGGTTTTCTGTGAGACAGTGGTAACGACCCGGTCGAGCCAGCCCATTCAAGCTGTAGACAAAACTATCTTCAGCGTGGCTCCACCACTCTTAAATGTCTGTCCACCCGTGTTTACAACTCGTGTCTGTTAGAATAAGTCAAAACGCTCTCTCTTATAACATGGGACGATGTCTTGTACCGCCCGAGACATTAAAGCCATGTCCGAGACGGCACTAGCGGGTCTAATAAAAATGATTTTATTTGCGTTGACCGTTGACCATCGACCCGACTTTACCGCGCCCACTTCACTGATCGTCGTATAGCGCCGTCCATGGTGTCCATCACTGGGGAAACTTATATTTTTTGACTTAAAAAATAGGTAGAATTGTGATGATGATATGGCACTGAGACGTGGCCTCTGAATATGGGCCGTATAAGACGGCTCACAGTCACTCAGCGAGTTATGGAAAGAGCTATGCTCAGTATTTCTCTACGTGATCAAATCAGAAATGAGGAGATCCGTAGAAGAACGAAAGTCACCGACATAGCCCAGCGGATTAGCAAACTCAAGTGGCAGTGGGCAGGCCACATAGCTCGCAGAACCGTTAACCGATGGGGCAGAAAGGTTCTAGAATGGAGGCCACGTACTGGCAAGCGCAGCGTTGGACGTCCACCTACAAGGTGGACAGACGACCTGATAAAGGTCGCAAGAAGTCGCTGGATACAGGCTGCTTCCAACAGGTTGGTCTGGAAATCTTTGGGCGAGGCCTATGTTCAGCAGTAGACGTCTTGTGGCTGATAATGATGATGATGATGTATGTGATGATGACATAAAATAAGCATGTCAAAAATCTGGTAAAATATTTTTAAGGTAGCTTGAAGCGTCAGACGCAAACATCAGTGACGCTGTAGTCTGTTATCTCTCTACAGAAGATGATAGTGACGCCATGTGTCAGTGGATATGCTGACGTCATGCGTCTCAGTGTCTTGTCTCGGTTGTGGACCTCAAAATGTACATTTACTTGTATTGACGGATACCCTAATTTTAAATTATACGAACATTAATGAGAAGAATGATATAAAATGGGAGAGAATGAGCTATGTAATGCGTTATATTTACATAGTATAAAATGTTGCTTCCGCTGTCTGTTCGCTTAGATAAACTATTCAACGGATTTTAGTACAGTTTTCAGCAATAGATAGAGTGAAGCAAGGTTTATATGTATATCACGCTATGACCCATGGTATCAGGACAGTAATATACAGGTGAAACTGCGAAGGACAGCTGGTTTGACGATAAAAAAATCTTCAGACATTGAAAAATCAACCCTAAGTCGAACAACTACTTACCTCAACACCTATATCACACGAAAGTCTTCACCAAATGTACAAAAAAGCGCTGCAGCGCACCAATACGCTACATAGAGAAAAGGCATCGTTACTCAGTAATGAATAGGCCCAATTAGCAACAGCCTCTACATTTTGAACAGCACTCGCGCCACCATTTGCAGACACGTAAAAGGGCTGCAAAAAATCATAGCTGACTATATTCGGATATACTAGTCGGTAGAATGTCTGGAAATGTATAGCGAAATAAATATGGAAGATTTTGTGCTATTTTAATTTTTGAGCATACATATTTAGAATACTTAAACAAACATCTAGGTTGACTTCTAGTTATGTAAATTTTCATCCGATTTGATATCTCATAAACATTTTTACTGGTTAAATCTTATTTAGGGGAACGTTGTGCAAGTCGGCTTTAGACTTTAGATGGTGATAACATAGTAACAGAGTAAGAGGTTTAATTAAATAAATAAAATACACTTACTGCAGCACACAGGTTTACAAGGGGGTTCCTCGTATGCGAGAGGCCGTTTGGGTTGGTACCACCGCTTTGTTTATTTGTACTGCCAAGCAACAGTGTGTAAGCAGTTTTTCTTACAAAGAAACCCTAAGTTCATAAAAACTCTGTTTTCCCTACACACTTGAAGATAAAAATTATACGGCGTCTGGGAAACCCTTAATTCATGAAAACTTTCCACACTTTCAGAGAAAAATTGCCCAACGTCTAGGGACTAATATAAATTCATAACTTTACATCATCATCTAAAAAGAAGAAAAATCACCATCGCCGAAATCTCACTTGAGATAAAACAGGCTGGATAACCATGGCACAGTGGGCAAGTAATTAATTGTGAAACGAGCCACTGCGGTTAATCCTTGCACTGAATCAAATTTTTACAGTTAAGGATGCGTTGTTTTATACATGTTTTTGAGTGGTAGAGCCACGCTGGGTCGGCTCGACCGGGTCATTACTAGCCCAGAGTCAGTATCAGCCCAGAGTCTGTAATTGCGCCCGGTATGGCGTTAAGTTTGCCCTATATCACATCATGGGACGGAATTACACTCCGAGAAATGTGGGTATACTGGTTACACCTCTGCCATACCCCTTCGGGGATTACAGGCGTAAGTGCGTATATATGTATGGATCTTTCTGTTATCCTGTAGTCATAACCATTAAACAAAATCGCTTCTAGACTACTAGACTAAATTTTTGCTCATATCAACTGAAATACAAGTTAAATTCATTAATTATTCACCATTTTTATTACACCAATGATTTCGCTTTCGGTGCCTTAGAAAAGGTAATGAGGAAAAACAAAAACTCAATTAAAGACTGGTAAAAGGCAAGACAATAGAGGCCGTGGAAACAGTGTCCTTTACGTTACATTCGGTTTTATTGTAGACAGGTCTGCATCCAGGAAATGTTGTGGGGGGTCACCACGATCGATAAAAAAATTCTATCAAAATACAATAAGATATAATAACGACATCATCAAAGTTGTCATAACGATGTAGTTTTAAGTTAGTCTATAAATCAACCTCAAATTACTTACTTACAAAAACATCATTAATCCAATGTTTTTGAATGTACAATAGTATATAAAATTAAATTTACTCAAAATATTTTCAAAGCCGTAATGTGTTCGACAAATTAAACACCATAAAAAAATCGTGAGCATAAACAACAGTAGATGCGAGAGAGAGAGTCCAATAGGCAATGTGTATTGACTGACGAACCAATCGCATAAAACGTCGGCACCCCGCGCTTCTTCATTCTAATACTGCGCGGAATAAGGTTACGATTACAACTCGTGCCGGTACCTAACCAAATTTGAGCTTGTTTAGAAATTGTTACGTTGTGTAAATCCTGGTTAATGTTATCATTTATCTGCTTCGAAATTGATGAACATCCCAACAAATCTCAAATAGAATTTTCATGAGTGGTAGAGCTACGCTGTAGACAGTTTTGACTACAACATGAATGGGCCGGCTCGACATCATCTCATCCCACTTCACCTCATGTCACCCCACGTTACCCCACATCCCCCTCATCTCTTCTTTTCTCTTCTCTGTCTCTTCTATTCCTCTTCCCTTCTCTTCTCTTCTCATCTCATCTCTTCACATTTCATAATAATGCTGTTAAATTATAGGTAAATGAGCCCCAAAACAAAATTCTAAATCCACATCTGTCCCTACAAAAAACATACAATTTATCATGGCCGTTTGGTATGAACAATGCGGTCTACAGTGTTAATTACGGTTGGTAAACAAAGCCCGACAGATGTGAGGAGGGTTGGATGGGAATCATAAAGAAAAATATTTCAGATATTTGGCATATTGTGACATTTAGCGGCGGTTTGGAACCGCCCTTTTATGTCATCGATCATTTAAAGGTGCTTTATTGTTGATATTTATGTTTTCAGGTGTGGTAAAAGCATTTTAATGTACAAATAATATAATGACGGTATGTAGGTGTACGCGGATGCTGTTTTTTTTTTTTTTGATGGAATGACGAGACTAGCAAGGAGCTCGCCTGATGATAAGCACCACGCCTGCCCATAAACAGATGCAACACCACACAGAACTGAATTACAAAGCACTGAACTGCGCTCGTCACCCCGAGACATAAAATGTTAAGTCTCACAATGCCCAGTAATTTCACTGGCTATAATGTCAACCATCCCAGACGGCCTCTCGCATATGAGGGACCTACCACCTTGTAAACGTCCACCTACCACCTTGTTGATTATCACTTGGTCGTATGTCGGCCTTTTTTAATAGGCAAACGAGCAAGTGGGTCACCTGATGCTAAGTGATCTCCACCGCCTATGTACGCTCACAATACCAGAAGAATCATGGGCGCGTTGTTGACCTTAAAGGAAAGGGATAATTAAGGATTGGAGAGGGGGGCAACAGACACAACACAAATTACTTTGAATTACAAAGCACTACATGGCACCGGACTGCGTTGCTCACCCCGAGACATAACACGCTAAGTCTCAAAATGCCCAGTAATTTCACTCTTCAATAACCTTCAAACCGAAACATAAATGCTTAAACTGCTGCTTAACCAGACATAAACGTAGCCGTACATACATAGGCAATAACTAGAACATTTTAGAGTTCCCGCACTTACCATTACAGGTGAACTGTGGGCTTCGCCATGTCCTTTCAAAGTTAGCCGGTACACAGCGGTGAAGCAAACGGCCAACAAAATCAACAACATGTTGGCCAACTTAGATAGGTTTGCTGGTGGTAGGATATTCATATTAACCCGGATTACGACTACCGTACACATGGTGCTAAAACCCGTCATAGTGACCCACTCACCTTGTGTAGATCGCGTTCCAGGATAAGCCAGTGTATATCCGATTCCCAAGCAGGGTTTGCGACTATATGACTATGACTTTATGGTTGATTGGGGTGGGTATATGGGTACATCATTGTATCCCTATGCCTGCGTCGATCATCCGCCTGTCCTGTCGCAGGCTTTTTGATTCGCGTGTTCCCTCTTCGGAGTGTGAAAAAGACGAAATTCTATTATTTTTTTATAGTATAGCAAACGAGCAAGTGGGTCACCTGATAGTAAGTGATCTCCACCGCCAATGTACGCCCACAATACCAGAATAATCATGGGCGCGTTGACGACCTTAAAGGAAAGGGATAATTAGGGATTGGGAAGGGGAGGGGGATTTGAGTCTTCGTATATCTCACTCACCGTACAGCAAGCCGCTATTTTACGTCGGTTTTCTGTGAGACATTGTAACGACCCGGTCGAGCCGGTCCATTCATGCTGTAGATTAAATTGTCTACAGCTTGGCTCTCACTAAGTATTCACTTATTTAAAAGTCACAGATGTTGCTAATACCTAGACTTTGTGGGTTTTTAATGGTTAGGTTAAATAATAAACCGTGTGTACGTCTATATCTAATGCCCCGAAGATCGCCTGAAGGGTCCCGTTAAAGAAAATCGTTTCTCCACCCTCACGCACCCTTGTTACATTCCCACAGGATCATTTCAATAGCTTACATTATAAGGGATTTGGTCGCAAGTTCAAATCCTTACCTCCAAGTGCCCTTTCGTTTTATTGATTATACGAAGGGATACGCGTTAAGGAGTATCCCATCAAAACATTTGTAAAGAAGGAGAAAAGTTTAGTTTGACATAGCGGAAGAAAAATAAATATATACTTACACCCGGTTGCCCGATTATAAGTATAAAAATTACCAATCGTCCACGGTTTAGCCTATTTTATCTTAGCTTTAGCAACTAGACCTCTACAGTCCAACCCACTTACTATCGCACAGCACAAAGCGACTAAGCGTTAAGCATTAAATTAATTAAGCGTCCCCCATTTCGCAATGTGCAGTTTGTTCAATACAAAATATTTTTTCAAACAGAATAAGAACGACCGAGTGCCTAACGCGGTACGCCATTAAATTTATTTTAATTTATATTTTCCTTTAATTAAATAAGACAGGGGACGATGTAGTCTGAACGTGACTCGAAGTGGAGACCATTAGAGATTCGACCCCTGTGTCACTGTAAGCGGAAAGCGATTTTATTAAAATACAAAGCTATTTTTAGAGTGGTAGAGCCACGCTGTAGACAGTTTTGGCTACAGCATGAATGGGCTAGCTCGACCGGGTCGTTACCACTGTCTCACAGAAAACCGACGTAAAGTAGCGGCTTGCTGTTGCGTTTCGTACGGTGAGTGAGATATCCGGAAGCCCAAATCCCCTCCCCTTCCCAATCCCTAATTATCCCTTTCCTTTAAGGTCGGCAACGCGCCCATGATTCTTTATGTGGTGGGCGTACATGGGCGGTGGAGATCACTTAGCATCAGGTGACCCACTTGCTAGTTTGCCGGACTATCCTATAAAAAAAAATACAAAAAGAGAGGCTCACAAACTCTCATATTATTAATCTAAAAAATAAACTATTATTTAATATCAATTTGTTAGCGTATGTCGTTACCGGCTGTACTTGTATAAACTATGCCAAAGCCGTCAGCGTCGTCCAAAGGTTAGCAGTTTAATACATTTTACATTATATTAATTCTTACATCTAGCTGAATGATGATAATAAAAATAATAAATAATGTTTACATTAGCTTACTGTGTGTCGGAGTGTGTATGTGTGAGCCTGAATGAAAATATTACAATTCGCTATAGTGTAGGTGCTGGGTATACATATTAGGCCATATTATTATATATAATATGTCTATTACCACCGCCAAGCAAGAGTGTGTAAGCACTGCACTATTTCGGTTTGAAGGACACTGAGGCCAGTGAAAGTACTGGTCATTGTGAGATTTAACATCTTATATCTCGGGGTGATGCGTAGTCCAGTAACATGCGTTTCTCTGTGGTTATTGACATAATCGTGGTAATTAGTTTGAATTATCTTGCTCTCTTATATTATTTTATTTATCTACTTAGACATTCAGCCAGTTGCACTCACTGATCGATTAACCGTTGCGTGGTACATAACAAAGAAAAGTTAGACTTCCATAAGGCTCGTTTCGAACCTGCGAATTTCGTCTCAACAGTCCGTACCACTCGTCGCTATCGCTGTTCAATTAATTCTTCAAATAATTAATACATACCTGCTCTATTTTATCACCTTTCAAACCCGCTGACAATACGACCGCGCCTTTACCACTTCCTAAAACGAGCGGCGAAAGAAGCAAAGTGCTTCTAAACAGTTCTGGATAAGTGTAAATATTAGGTGTCTTATTTAATTTTTCTAGACGAGAGAGCTCCTCTCTGTACATTAAGTGGAGAAATATTTCATAATATTTTACCAATTATGAAAACCTTTTTAGTATTCGTTCTGTTTATTTCGTGATATTTACGTGATGTAGAATTCTGTACCGTGTTAATCTAATTCTAGAACATAATTCTTATATAAAAATAGCACATATAAGTTTTTGAGTGATAGAGCTGTGGACGGTTTTGTCTACAGTATGAATGGTCCGGCTTGACCGGATCGTTACCACTGCCTCACAGAAAACCGACGTAAAGTAGCGACTTGCTGCTGCGTTTCGTATGGTAAGTGAGATACTAGGAAATCTCTATCCCCTTCCCAATCTCTTAATAACTTCTTTCCTTTAAGGTCGGTAACACGACTATGATTCTTCTAGTATTGTGGGCATACATGGGCGGCAGTGATTACTTACCATCAGGTCGCAAAGGAAAGGAAACGATGCGAGCTAACGCGAGCCGAGCTACGAACGAAGCGCAACATGTGTGTTTACGCACACCACTTTTTCATAGTGCTTGCTCTTTCAATACGAAATGGTATGCAATGTTGCATAAACGTACTTGTAAGCTCACACCTTTGTCCCTTAAGGGGTAAGCAGACGTGCAACTAGCTTATTTCCATCCTATGATGTTCTACGAGGCGAGCCTTACCATACCGGGTAAAAATTTCAATGCCTAGCAATTCATGTATAATTTTTCGAATTCAAAACTCAAACACGCCTGTCATCCCCGGAGGGGTAGGCAGAGGTGTAACCACTATACCAACATTTCACCGAACGTATCTCCGTTCCATGATGTGATAGCACAATACTGTGCACAGTTCCAGACTCCGGGCTGACTCGTCACTAAATGCTTAGTATCAGTACTAAGCATTTATTGACAGAGAAACCCAATATCACTTTTACCCGACCCGGGGATCGAACTCGAGACAGTCAGCACAGCAGTCATACCGCGTGCGCAATACAACTGCGCCACCGAGGCACTCTTCTTTTTTTTTAATATCCCTTAAATCTCAGTTTTTGCTCTGCTATTGTAAACACGGGGCGCTTTGTGGAAAAGCGTCACTAATTTCCAAAGGTTTTCCGGAAAGGGACGGTCGTTTTAAGATATTGCTCGTACAATTTCATTTTAATGACGTGACCTGCTTCCAAAGATTTCCCGACCGCACGCAATTGTGCAATTCACAATTCTTTCGTTTTGTTTGGATCTGTCAAATTGGTACCTTTTGTGCAATTTTCTTTTTCTTAAATTTTCATTTATTTTTTCTTCACTTTACTTTATCGACGGTCTTAAATAAGATGTGTTGTCAAGACCCACGCTGTAGATATTTTTGTCTTTTTTTGATTTAACGGAATAACGAAACGAGCAAGTCGCTCGCCTGATGGTAAGCGCCAACAGTCAATTCATGCTGTTGACAAAACTGGCTACAGCGTGACTCTATCGAATGAAAAACCTTTGTTGCTTCGAAGTCGAAGCAGTCAGAAGTATTTTCTTGTCCCCATATCTTTTGGTATTGTAGTCTGTATTCTGAAAAAAATATAAATGACCTATTTTTCATAATACATAAAACCTAACCTTCACATAATATAGATGTGTCGATTTCCTAAATAAACGAGCGCTGTGTGTTTTTCTCAACAGGGAAGTGTCACGAAGCCGTGATTTACGCGTGTTTGAGCTTGTTTATTTCTCTTTTTAATGTTTGTCTCGGTTAAATCCTATTTATTTTATGCCTTATGGCGTAAATTTACACGACAACGTCTTATGTAAAGGTATAAAGCAAAAATATCTGCCTGAATATATTTTTGGAGTGTTTTTTTTTATTGAATGACGAGACGAGCAAGGTGCTCGCATGATGGTAAGTATAACGCCTGGGATTTGCATTTACCCCACTTGGGATTTGCACCCATACTCTCAAGATTTAAGTATCTATGGACGCTATTTATCTATGTTCGCTACCAAGAGATTAATGGAGCGATGACAAAGATGCAAACGAAAATGTCATAGCAAAAATGTTTCGCATAGGACTTTGGAGTGGTTACTTTCAAACTTTACAGGGCTCGCTCCGCAAACTTTTATCGTTTGGGTAAGCGATAAACTTGTGAAAAAATTACGTCATGTGGTAAGGGCGTGTCTTTTAAATATACTTTTTTTTTTCTTTTTACTTCAAATATGGTTCTCAACTCAGCGACAACTTTTTTGTTTTTTTTTTTTTGTATTTGGTATCACCTTTAGCATTGACACCTCCCTGTCAGGAAAGAAAATACATAGAAAAAATATATGATTTTTATTAAGTTACTGTTTGAATAGAAACTGAAGCCGTCCAGGTTTGCTGTCCAAATTTGTCCATCGCCTTGTCAATATATTCTGGTGATCAGAAACGTACTCTCTCTAAAAAAATATACAATTTCCTTTGTAGTCCTAGCAGTATATCTCACTTCAATGACGGTATTCAGGTCATTATTTATATTAGTTAATAGTATAATGTGTAGATGCAGATGCACCTCCCTGAAAGTAATCCTGGCGGCGCCCATGGTAGCACTCGATACCTTTTTTTTTATTGCCTTAACAGGCAGACGAGCAAGTGGTTCCGCCTGATGGTAAGCGGTCACCGCCGCTCATGGACATCGGCAATGCCAGGGGCACAGCCAAGCCGCTGCCTACCGTTGAAGAAATACTGTTTTATAAGTTTAAAGAAGGATGTCATAGCGCTCGGGATACTACCTATTGTGGTACACAATATACCTATTGTGGTATTGTATCATCTAGCAACATGACGTCAATATCTCATGTACATTTAATTGCATAAGTCGTCATTTCCCAACGGATATGCTTACAAGAGAACTGCAATAGGCCAAGCGATAAGCATTCACGATTCGCTTAATTTTTATATCAAAGAGCTAAAAGTTCAGAATATATCAAAGAGTGAAAATTTCACAAAGTGGTAGGTCCGTGGTATGTGAGAGGCCGTCTGGGTTGGTACCATCGCTTTGTCTATTTCTGCCTCCAAGCAACAGTGTGTAAGCACTGTTGTGTTTCGGTTTGAAGGACATTGAAGCCAGTGAAATTACTGGGCATAATGAGACTTAACATATTATGTCTCGGAGAGACGAGCGCAGTTTAATGTCATGAATTGCTATTCAAAGTTCTGTGAGGTGTTGCTTCTGTTTATGGGCAGGCGTGGCGCTTAACATCAGGCGAGCGCCTTGATCGTCTCGTCATTATATCAAACAAAAAAAACATGTTTTACTTACCCATTTACTTGCTTAATGATAATATTAGTAGTAGTATGTATTATATTAAAATATTATTATTAACGGCTACCGCATTATGTACCTTTCTACGTATAACTCTTTCTAAGTTTTCGAGACTTATTGATTCATTTCGATATACAGCATAGTCAGACCGACTGCTAGTTAGTCGTTGGCCCCTTTATCATTGGTTTTTTTTTATTGCATAGACCGGCAAACGAGCAAGTGGGTCGCCTGATGGTAAGTGATCTCCACCGCCCATGTACACCCATGTACATTAAAGAAAAGGCATAATTCAGCATTGCGAAGGGGAGGGGGGATTTGGGCTGCCGGATATCTCACTCACCGTTTGAAACGCAGCAGCAAGCTGCTACTTTACGTCGGTTTTCTGTGAGACAGTGGTAACGAGCCGGTCGAGCCGGCCCATTCATGCTGTAGACATTACTGTCTACAGCGTGGCTCTACCACTCAATTGGAAGTTGGAGTACCTTCTGCTATGAAAACTTCGCTTATAACTTGCACCAAACATGATGCGGCATAGCACAGCAGACTGGTAGACGTATTCACGAGGGAATCAAGCCGGGGACAAAGTCACAGTTGAAATAATATGGAAAACGTCACAAACACCAAATGGTCGCACCGCAGTTATGACGTCACTATGATTGTGTAGCTTTATATCGCTGGTTAAACTTATGATAATGTCTGATTTATTTTGTTATGTAATTATGTTCAGTACTCTTTATTTCAAAAGGTTTTTTTCTTATATTTTTAAATTCGCTCGAAAACTGATTTCGTATTCGGCTATTATTATAAAAATTAAACATACTAGCAATTTCAATTCATCACAGTTTCCACACTAGTGGGCTACTAGGCTACTGCTACTTGATGTTTGGAGATAAAACAAAAATTAAACCATATTATATCATACTTAATCATAGTCTGTTCATGCCACAGATTCCGCTAACGCTTTTCTAATACATCTATATCTATACATACTTACATACATACATACAAATAAATAAAATTGGGGTGTCTGTTTGTAATATTAAAATAACCGCTTTTTACTAAGTGCACTTGAATGTATGCACGGTACATATACCAAAACAATTTTTTTACAATGTTTGTCTGTCTGTCCTTCTGTCTATTTGTTCCGGCTAATCTCTGAAATGGCTGGACGGATTTTGACGGGACTTTCACTCGCAGATAGCTGACGTAATAAGGAGTAACTTAGGCTACTTTTACTTAAACAAAAAAAAATAGATTCTCACGAAAAAAAAAAACTTAAAAAGTAAACTCTGCGAACCGAAGAATAACCACGCGGAAGAAGTCGCGGACAACAGCTAGTTCATAATCTTATATATAAAATTCTCGTGTCACAATGTTAGTTACCGTACTCCTCCGAAACGGCTTTACTGATTTTTACCAAATTTTATACGCATATTCAGTAGGTCTGAGAATCGGCTACTAGCTGTTTTTCATACCACTAAGTGATAAGGGTTGTTCACACTTAATTTTTTTTTTAATTTTTGGACAACTATTTTTGTTTTTATTTTTCTATAATGTGGCATTAAAAAATACATATACAACCCTAAATTTTTACCCTTTTTATTTTCACCGACCCCTATTTTTTAATAGCCATTTTAATAATTTAATTATTTTTCATTTAGGCTACTTTTATCCCGGAAAAAGCAGATCACGCGGGCGGAGCCGCGAGGTACAGCTAGTATATCTATATTAATGTAGAATAAGAATATAACATTTCACCGTCATTTATGGCTTGGTTTTCCTTCATCAGTGTCTGAATCGTCACTCGCAATGTTGTCAATTCGCTGGGAATTCCCAGGATGAGACCGGATGGAAGATAATAATGTATGCGTAATTTTAACCAAACCGGTACGTATCGTGAAACTTAAAATATTGTTTTAATTGTTATCTCTTTATTATTACGAAATATCCTGGACTGATTCCTCAACGCCCGCATCAAACCACTGGTACTTTTTGAAACTGAAACTGTAATTGTGACACTGTATACCTTTATATTTTTATTCTCTCAACCGTTTGGGATAAACTTTAGGGGTCCCTGGTAATGGGATACTGGTGACCCTTGCAGTATTTCATACCAGGGTTAAGGGATTTGGCAAGGGAGTGTAGTGCGGGTGATTTACGGATGGTAAGGTAGGGAAAGGATGAGGATAGGAAAAAAGGAGGGTGCGTATGGGTCTAAGGGGAACTCGTGTCAGATACCTGAACCTGAACCAAGCCAGGGGTCAGAGGCCAGAACTGGCACTCAATGGGTTGCCGAAGATGGTAGACGGCAACGGGGCAAACCCTGAAAGAGGTGGCGCGATTATCTTGACCATTTCGACAAAGACTGGTTAATAACAGCCTTCAATAGGGAACGTTGGAGGCAGTTGAGGAGTGCTGCTCAGCAGTAGGACATTTTTTTTTATTGCGTAGGCCGGCAAACGAGCAAGTAGGTCACCTGATGGTAAGCGATCTCCACCGCCCATGTACGCCCACCACCAGAAGAATCATGGCCGCGTTGCCGACCTTAAAGGAAAGGGATAATTAGAGATTGGGAAGGGGAGGGGATTTGGGCTTCTGGTTATCTCACTCACCGTACGAAATGCAGCAGCGAGCCGCTACTTTACGTCGGTTTTCTGTGAGACAGTGGTAACGGCCCGATCGAGCCAGCCCATTCATGTTGTAGACAAAATTGTCTACAGCGTGGCTCTACCACTCAAACCACCACCACCATACCACTCAAAATATAAATATTTTTTTTTATAGGTTATGTAAAACTTTCCATAGTGTGGCTCTACCACTTATGATTTATAACAATTTAAATTATGTAGACATTATTACGCATAGAAGCGTAATAACCTTGACTCTTATCACATCCTGGGATGATATTTTCGGATATATGTGTGGTACCTAACTACGTGTGTAGAGTATATTTTATTTAAATGTAGATAGATGTGGTCGCTGGTTTTTTGGATTGCACTACGCTTGCCATCAGGTGTAGTGCAGTCACGTTGATCCGACAAAAAAGTAATGTGGCAAGCCCCTCGGGAGAACCGGATACACACTGGCTGATCCTGGAACATAAGCGATCCACACAAGGTGTGTGGGTTACTGGCAGGTTTTAACACCATGTCTACGGTGGTCGCTATTCGGGCGTATATGAATATCCTACCACCAGCCACCCGCTGTGAGTGCCTTCATACCGTTCAATCTCTCTCGGAATGTCCTGATCGGTCAATGTCTTAAATCTCGAAATGAAATACTTTGCTTTCCATAAACAATACCTTTATTCTTGTTTTCAAATCCAACCAAAACTAGTTCATTATTCTAACAGCAAAAGAAGATGGCCGTTTTCCAAATTGTATTTTTTTTTTTATCCTGGCTCGGCAAAGTGACTACGCTACACCTGATGGTAAGTGTAGCGCAATCCAAGAATAGTGTCGACCAACGATAAACAATGTGTCCATCGTAGGTCGGCAAGTGCCGGCCTGCCAAAGGGCCAAGGGGGAGGGGAAGGACAAAGGGATGGGAAAAGGGTTAGGATCAGGGGGCAAGCCCCCTGGGGAAAACCGGATATACACTGGCTGACCCTGGAACGCGACCCACACAAGGTGGGCCACTATGGCAGGTTTTAGCACCAGTGTACGGTGGTCGCTATTCGGTCGGATACAAGTATCCTCCCACCAGCAGAAAGTATAAATTAAACCTCAAATAATTTTAATCAAAATTTTAGTTATTTTTATACCATCTTTTTTAACAATTTCTATGTGCAAAATGAATTAATAAAAAATATTATAAATCAATTGAACAACGTATTAAATTAAAAATACAATTTAGTCATTTGAGTTACTTATATAATACGAAACTAAAACCCTTTAAAATAATACATAAGAAACAATATCAATAATAACAATATCAATTAATCTATTAAATTCTTAATATTAACTAATAATCATTAAATTCAATTATATTTCTAATTAATTACAAAAATTTCTAATTATGACAATAAATATTTTTTTTTTTATGGTAAACTAGTAGACTTTAACAATACTAATTACCTACATATCGTAACGCTGTAGATGATTTTAAATGCCATACTTGATCTGCTCTATTTACTACTGAATACTAAATAGTATAATATATAATATATATATATATACAAACTGTTACTCGGTGGCAGAAATAGACAAAGCGGTGGTAGCAACCCAGACGGCCTCTCGCATATGAGTGACCTAACACCGTGTGTATTGTATTGTTCTGTATAATGTATTATTATAATGGACTAACATGGTCTGAATTAAATGATTATTATTATTAACAACTGGATGCAATACGCAATAACATTTCAATCTGCATCAAGTTAAAATTGAGATATTGATTTTATTCTGCTAAATTTATTAGATTAAATTCCGTATTCTTTTTTTAAATCATAAATGAAACATTCCTCGTGTACGATTATGAAAAATAGATCTTTAAATTATTGATTTAAGTTAATGTATTTAGCAATAACCATACAAGATGCAATTTAAAATCGCAAAAATATATATTACTCCATTTCCATTGGACTTACAGCTTCCTTGCTATGAGACGAAATAAGATGCAGTTTAGTTTTTTTTATAACAAAAATATACGAAATGAAACCTACAATTGAAATCAGCGTCAAAACTAAAGCCACAGCTATAACGTATAAAATAAATCGTACATCTTTGTAGCTATCTCCATCTTTCTTACCATCATGTTGCAAATTCAGCGAGTCCTTTAAATATCCTCGCGAAATCAGGCTCTCTTCTTTACCCAAATCATTAGCAATCACTGTACTGTTGCTGGGATTATTATTATGTAACTCATTTAAAACACTTGCAATTAGTGATTTGTTATACGACGTTGCTAAAACATCTATCGATTTTGCCACATCAGTTAAAGCATTTTTAAGACTATCTTCATTTAACGCTATATGATTTGCGATATTTTTAAACGTTTCTTTTAAATCAACTTGCGATCGATTAAAAGATGTCGCTAAAACATCTACTGATTTTGCCACCTTAGTTAAAGCATTTTTAAGAATATTTTCATTTATTACTGAGTTATTTTCGATATTTTTACGAGTTTCTTGTAAATCAAAATGCGATTTGTTAAACCAGGTTGCTAAAAGATCTATCGATTTTGCCACATCATATAAAGCATTTTCATGAGTATTTTCATTTATCGCTGTGTTATTTGCGATATGTTTTAACGTTTCTTGTAAATCAACAACGGTTTTAGCTAGTTCCCTAAACATGAATGTGAGATTCCCTCCGCTATTATTGTACACTTCAGTTATGACATCTTTAACGCTTGTTTTACAAGTAATTCCGTGAACATTTTCTTCCAGTGTTGCTTCTGTTTATGGGCAGGCGTGCCGTTTACCATCAGGCGAGCGTCTTACTCGTCTCGTCATTCAATGAAATAAAAAATATATTTATGACAACAAAAGTGTATTGAAATAAAACGAATTTAAACGAATTTTATCGTGGTTTTTTATTTTAATTTTGGTCCCGACCCTTCCAAAGCTCTTCAGCCTTCGTTGTCACGGGGTGGACAACAAAAATATAATAATAATACACCTGTACAGTTTATACACTTGATGTAGACTGCATTGAGAAAGGGTCTAGTTATAGGAAAAATATTTATTTCACTATGATCGTACACGTTAAGTTGACGACCTGATAAAGATCGCAGGAAGTCGCTGGATGCAGGCCACTTCCAACAGGTCGGTCTGGAAATCTTTGGGGGAGGCCTTCAGCAGTGGACGTCCTGTGGCTGATGATGATGATGATCGTACACGTTAAGTTGACGACCTAATAAAGGTCGCAGGAAGTCGCTGGATGCAGGCCGCTTCCAACAGGTCGGTCTGGAAATCTTTGGGGGAGGAGTATGTTCAGCAGTGGACGTCCTGTGGCTGATGATGATGATGATCGTACACGTTAAGTTGACGACCTGATAAAGATCGCAGGAAGTCGCTAGATGCAGGCCACTTCCAACAGGTCGGTCTGGAAATCTTTGGGGGAGGAGTATGTTCAGCAGTGGACGTCCTGTGGCTGATGATGATGATCGTACACGTTAAGTTGACGACCTGATAAAGATCGCAGGAAGTCGCTAGATGCAGGCCACTTCCAACAGGTCGGTCTGGAAATCTTTGGGGGAGGAGTATGTTCAGCAGTGGACGTCCTGTGGCTGATGATGATGATCGTACACGTTAAGTTGGCTATTCCTTTCTCTACAGCAGTGCGGCCAAGTCTGCGCTGATGTTTGCACTGAAACCGTAGCTGCATTACACGTTTGTAAGGCGCGAAAAATATATGTGTACAGTGGAAACTGTACAACACCCAACAGTCGGTTTGTTTATCCGGTTCTCCCCAGGAGGCTTGCCCCCTGATCCTAACCCTTTTCCTATCCCTTTTTCCTGCCTCTCCCCTTTGGCCCTGGAAAGAGATACTACGGGGTCGCAAGTATTCCATTGGCAGGGACCCCGTAGTTCATCCCGGGAATTTTGGCAGGCCGACATGATCTTACCGACCTACGATGGACACATTGTTTATCGTTGGTCGACACTATTCTTGCATTGCGCTACACTTACCATCAGGTGTAGCGTAGTCACTTTGCCGAGCCAGGATAAAAAAAAAGTCACACACAGTAGTGACTCCACACTAAGCGAACCTGTATCATAGGTATCAGGAAATACTAGGGACTTACATCCCCACAACAGCCAGGCCCTTTGTGGGATCGCAAACATTTGTCTCGGTGTAGGATCGAACCAGCAGCCTCTTTTTTTACAATCTGCAACTCACCCGCAGCGATAGCTCAGCGGAGATTGATACTGTCGAGACGAAAGTCGCAGGTTCGAGACCTACCCCAAGAGCATACACCTCTGACCTTTCTAAGTGACGTGTATGTATATAGTTAGGTGTTAAGTTTTATTTTAATTTTTATTAATCTTTGCGAACGGTGTTTATAAAATTGTGGTCGGGTATATACGCCTAAAATCGTATAAAAGAGTGGCGCACGACTCGACAGGGACAGTTCGCATTCCGTCATCGCGTAGTAAGGACCTTGGTCCCAGTCGTGGTCGTTATTATGGTGGTCAGGCCTTCTGCTTGGCTGACCGTTACAGCAGTAGTAATTCTGTCATAGTTAATCATACTGAGCGTGTGTACAAGTGCATTTAAAATAAAGCCTACAATTGGTTACTCCTGACACGGGTTTGTTCTCTGTGAATAGAATAAATTGGTTTAAAGTGATCATGTTATTTGTGTCCTATTATTTTTATTATTCATCTCACATTAAATTCCTTAATATATTAATTGTTAATAATCGCTTGCTTTAACGGTGAAGGAAACATCGTGAGGAAACCTGCATACCTGAGAACTCGATAAGATTTATCGAGGATATGTGAAGTCTGCCAGCCCACATTAGGCCTGCGTGGTGGAGTAAGACCTAATCCCTCCCTCACATTTATTTATTTATTAGTTATTAATTTTTATTATTCTCGTTACTTCGATATCCCCTCCACTTACATTTTTTTATTTCATTGAATGATGAGACGAACAAGGCGCTCGCCTGATGGTAAGCGCCACGCCTGCCCATAAACAGAAGCAACACCGCACAGAACGTTGAATTACAAAGCACTGCATGGCATTGAATTGCGCTCGTCTTCCCGAGACATAAGATGTTAAGTCTCATAATGCCCAGTAATTTTACTGGCTTCAATGTTCTTCAAACCAAAACACAACAGTGCTGTCATACACAAAAATAGTGTACAAGAAATAAATCGTTTAAAACTTTCAATGGACGTAAATTTCATGTCAATTGAGTACATGGAACAATGCTCCTTATTTTGCCCGTTCTCCTTTAAACTTATAAAAGCGCCATCTATTACCATTGTGGAAATCGTCAAGCAGACCTGCTTGAGTAAGACATTGTTTGGGGGTTACGAAAAAAATTAAATGTTTTTGAACGGCCTGTTGCTGCAAAATATGCTAGAAACTGGCAACACAGCTCGTTTCCTGAAAAGTATAAATTGTGTTCAATTACTCACATTGTTATAGCTATTATTATGTAATACAACTATTTTTTGCTCGGTGTACTTTGTATGTATGATCCATGAACACAATAACTTTGTACATATGCTTAAAATGAAATAGTTTATTAATCATGTAGGCAATTAAAATAGCGCTTATGACAAGTCAGTACAAAAATCAATATCAACTACATAATGTATATGTCGCAGTCGGATTGTATAAATCGCCGTATTACATTACGGCTAGCCGTTTCCAAAAACAGGGCCGTTTTGTATTGTGGGATTCAGACGACGGGCGAAAAAAAACAACAAAGAGACAAAGCGGTGGTACCAACCCAGACTGCCTGTCTCATATGTATGATCGTATGATAAAATTATCTGCATCTTAAACCACTTTAGTTCTAGGCTAATTAGTTTTTTTGGAACGAAGTTCCTTACGGCAGGCTTGGAGGGGATAGGGATTTCGCTGCGTGACCGAACTGAAAAAAATGTGATAGTAAAACCGTAAGAAAAATGCGTGGAAAAAATGCGTGGAATAAAAGCGTTAAATGAGACGTGCGCAGGCGCGACAGTCAATGTGTCAATTTTAATGTCAGTCATTTCTATGTAATTTTATGTTGTCAAACAAAAATAAAGAGACATATTTAAAATGAAATTCATTCAGCCAGTTATAATTGAAGTATATAAAAATACTCCTTCGATTTTTAAAAGATTACGCTAGCTCGTTATTATTTATAATTACATAAGTTGATAAAAAATGCTATACAATAGCTTTACCGCGGCAATCTCCGAGCGCCACACGTCTTTTTTTTATTTCTATTTTTCTATTCTATTTCTATGTAATTTTATGTTGTCAAACAAAAATAAAGAGACATATTTTGTTATTTTAGTTGATAATTTGAATTTTTTACAATTTGTGTCGATTGTACATTAGCCGAAGGAACTTCGTTCCTACCTGGTGTCCCACGACACACACCAATTTTGATTTTTTATTATTTTTTAGGGATACGTTATTCATTTCACTTCTACACATCGCTTAAAACTATAGATGTAGTTTTGTTTATACGCACTCAAGCTTGTAATCCCCAAAGGGGTAGGTAGAAGTTTTAGGTGTACTGGACACCTACATTTGGCCGAGTGTATTTCCGTCCCATGACGTGATAGGGAGCAAGCTTATCGCCATACCGGGCATAATTCCTGACTCCGGGCTGATACTGAGCATTTCATGATCAATATCACTTTACTCGACCCGGGGATCGAACCCGAGACCTCAGAATAGCAGACGCAATGCAACTGAACTGAAGGTTTAGTTTATAGGTAGATATTTTGATGAAATTAAAGACTAACACCCGGTTTCTCAAAGGCTCATCAAATCAACATTCAACTAACGGAACTTTGATTTTGACAGTGCCGTCAAATCAATTCGAGTTTCTGAAACGTTATTTAGTGAAAAAATATACTATTCACTGATTTAATTTTTGAGCAATAAATTAAAAAATAGTAATTGTTACACCATTCGACGACAAAAACATATTTTTTTTTATCCTGGCTCGGCAAAGTGACTACGCTACACCTGATGGTAAGTGTAGCGCAATCCAAGAATAGTGTCGACCAACAATAAACAATGTGTCCATCGTAGGTCAGCAAGATCATGCCGGCCTGCCAAAGGGCCAAAGGGGAGGGGAAGGAAAAAGCGATGGGGAAAGGGGTAGGATCAGGGGGCAAGCCCCCTGGGGAGAACCGGATATACACTGGCTGACCCTGGAACGCGACCCACACAAGGCGGGCCACTATGGTAGGTTTTAGCACCAGTGGTACGGTGGTCGCTATCCGGTCGGATACAAGTATCCTCCCACCAGCATCCGGTCGGATACAAGTATCCTCCCACCAGCATAATCTATGAATCTTCCAGAAACCCAAGCCTTTGACATAAGAATTTTTCATATTGATTTGAAAGACTTGATAACTAACAGGTGTGTCAAATCAAGGGCGTTGCCAACGCTTCTAGAAACTCAGTTTTGACTTGACATGAGATTGGACAGGTGATTAGTTAATCACCTTCATCAATCAGCATTTCAAAAACCGAGCGTTCAGACACGTCCATTAAGTTTAAATATTCATTAATAATAATACTAGCCCTGTGTTCTACACGTCCTGCTGCTGGGCACAGGCCTCCTCTATTGAATGAGAGAAGTCAGGCCTTAGTCCACCACGCTGGCCTAATGCGGGTTAGCAGACTTCACACAGACTTCACAGTTCTTTTGCTGGTGGGAGGATACTTGTATCCGACCGGATAGCGACCACCATACACTGGTGCTAAAACCTGCCATAGTGGCCCACCTTGTGTGGGTCGCGTTCCAGGGTCAACCAGTGTATATCCGGTTCTCCCCGGGGGCTTGCCCCCTGATCCTTACCCTTTTCCCATCCCTTTTCCTTCCCCTCCTCCTTGGCAGGCCGGCATGATCTTGCCGACCTACGATGGACACATTGTTTATCGTTGGTCGACACTATTCCTGGATTGCGCTACACTTACCATCAGGTGTATCGTAGTCACTTTGCCGAGCCAGGATAAAAAAAAAAAAAACATACCTTTGCAAAATCTTATCGAGTTCTCACGTATGAAGGTTTCCTCACGATGATTCCTTCACCGTTAAAGCAAGCGATTATTAATAATTAATATACACGTAACTTGGAAAAGTCAGAGGTGTATGCTCTTGAGGCTGGTTTCGAACCTGCAACTTTCGTCTCGACAGTCCGTACCACTCCCCGCTGAGCTATCGCTGCTTCTAATATTAATATTAGGTATTCATCAGTAATTTCTTAAAATTGGATTAATTCTCGAAGTTTTCAAGAGTATTTATGTATCCAAGATAGGGGTACAAGAATTGATTGTATTCAGAAACAAAGCATTATCTGACTGAGTATGGAAGTAATTGAATTCTAAGAAATTACTTACTGATAATTAAATTTAAATGACGTCTGTGACTGCAGCAGACAGAATACTTATTTGATGAAATTATCACGGGAAAGATAAACTATGTACAAAACAAAAATATATATTTAATAATTATATTTGTAGGTAAACAAGTTCACAACTAGGCTTAATTAAATAACATTACAATGATAATAAATGCTTAATTAATACTATACTCGTATATATGTATATTGAATAGGTGGCCAACCTACTCTCAAAGTTTTCAAGCCGCCAGAACGCATCCGAATGCTTCTTCACACTCCCAAGAGGGAAGAAGCATAATCGAAGGGCCTGAAACAGGACTGATAACCGTTTTAAGAACAGGAATACAAGAATATCCCCTATACCGGCCCCAACCAAAAATCAAGTCATGTCGCAAGCCCCTCGGGAGAACCGGATATGCACACTTCTTGGGTATTGCACCATACGCCACATAAAGTTAGACAGCCTCCGTGGCGCAGTGGGCGATTAGTCGACTGTGAAACGTGGGGCCGCGGGTTTAATCCCCGCACCGAGACAAATTTTTATCTGATCCAAAAATATTTGTTTTGGGTCTGGGTGTGGTGAGACCGAAAATCTCTCGTAGTTCCTCATACCCACGACACAAGACTCGTATCTTACTTAAAAACTATTGCTGGTGCTGGTGGGAGGCTACCGGATTTTTTTTTTACTCGTCTCGATAGCGAAAACAGTTCACTAAGTAAAGCACCCGTTATAGTGTCATGTTCCAGCTAGTCGCGTTCCAGAGTCAGCCAATGATTCGTTATTCTGTAATCCTACCGACCATCGAGAGACGCAACGTCCTTGACAATCGACGTAATATTATTTAGACGTAACTTCAAGTTCAGTGTGGTCATTTTGCCGTGAGAGAATAAAAAACAATGCTTTAAAGTAAAGCCACATTAGCTTGCCACATTAACCAAATAGTCCACTACTCCGAAATACTTTCAACAAACAAAATCATAGATAACTTTCTAATGACAACCATTCCCATGGTTTCGAGGAGCATGTGGACATGTGATGAATAGAGACGTTTCGTAGCACAAAAAATCTGTCCCTTCGTTAGCTCTGAGTGAAAATGGATAACAAAATACATTTCGATTAATCCATTTCCATTGAATTCCCAATTATAGGCTGGGTACTTTGAGATGAAATAAGACGTATTTTAGTTTTATTTATAACAAAAATATACATAATGAAACCCATAACTGAAACCAACGTTATAACAAAACACGCAGCGATAACATATAAAAGGCATATTACGTTTTTGTTGCTGCCTACTTCTTCTTTACCTTCATGTTGCCAATTCAAAAAAATATCCTTCAAAATTCCTCTAGAAATCACGCTCCCCTCATTACCCATACCAGTAGCACTAACAGTACTACTGTTACCATGATTTTTATAATCTGACTCATTTAAAATACGTACAAACATGTTAAAATTTTTCTCACTTGCAATTTGCGATTTGTTATACGAGGTTGCTAATATATCTACCGATTGGGCCACGTCCGACAAAGTATTTTTAAGAACATCTTCCTTTATCGCTGTATAATTTGCGACATTTTTAAGCGTTTCTTGTAAATCAACAACAGTTTTAGCTAATTCCCTAAACATTAGTGTTAAGTTCCCACCGCTGTTATTATACACTTCATTTAAGACATCTTTAACGGTGGTTTTACAAGTAACTCCGTGAACATTTTCACTACTGTAATCCAATTTTTCAGCTGTAACATGGAAATCTATATTATATTCAAGATTTTTTATGTCAACCAGGATACTACACATTATTGGATTGCCCCCTAAATACATAAATTTTATATGAGTTTTACTAAAAGTCCTGAACTCCAACGATTTTATGACATTATTATCCAGAGATATAACTTCTAGAAGTGGAGTTGTGTGAAGGATATTAGCTTCGAAATGATGAAGAGCATTGTTTGACAAATTGAGTGTGCGAAGATTCTTAAGTCCATCCAGCACTCCATATTGTAATGACTGTAGTTTATTATTATGTAAGTTAAGCACATTCAGCATATGTAGATGTGAAAACGACCCAGGTTGTATGTCTACAATCATGTTGCAACTTACATCCATCCATGTTAACGATTCCATTACTTGAAATGAGTATTTATCAATGTACGTTATTTTATTTGACGACAAATCAATTTTCTCTATATTTTTTACATGAAACACAAATATGTCGTTAATATTATCTATGTGATGCTTCGACAATAACAACTTTGATATAGACGTATTAGTCGCGTCTACAAAATTAAACTTTTTTCTTATGTTAGATAAAGAAACATCTTCCAACCAAGTTAGGTTATCAAATATATTTGAAGCCAAACCCATATCAGGATTTGAAGATAAGTTTAAGCGAACTAAGCTTGATAGACTCTGAAAAGAATTTGATTCTACATTTAGTATGTTATTGAAAGACAAGTCTAGTATTTGTAATGATTTAAGTCCATAAAACGTTGAATTTGTCATATTCGTTAATCTGTTATTGTTTAAATACAAGTTTTTTACTTCAAGTATCGTAGTGGTGTTTACAGAAAAGTCATCTAACAAATTATATGATAAGTCCAAATATTGAATAGAGCCAGTGCCCGAAAATGCATTGTATGCTACATTTGTAAGCTGGCCGTTTGACGAAATAAATGTTGTCAGCGAAGTCATATTAGAAAATGTCTCATTATTATAAGTTGTGATTTTTGTATTCGTAAAATCAATTCGATGGATCGCAATTAGTCTATGAAAAGTATACGCGTCTATAGCATTTGTTAAGTCATTGTCATTTAAAAGAAGTTTTCTCAATTTACTTAATGAATCAAATGTGTTTGAATCTATATCCTTTATGGTATTATGTGATAAATCCAATTCTACCAGAGAGGATAAATGCCAGAATACAGACTTGTAAATCTTTGTTATTCTGTTGTTCTGAGCATGAAATAGTAATAAGTTTTTTAAATCACTCGTATCAAAATTTAATTCGGACATGTTATTATAAGATAAATCTAAAATTGACAACATTGTCAAGGATTTAAACGCTGATGTAGATATATTGTTTATAAGATTTGTGCTTAAATTTAGACTAACAAGATTAGCGTCAAGACTGCTGAAAGCACTATCATCCAAACATTGTATTTTACCTCCGCTCAGAGATAAATTTGCCACTTTCACGCCCATAAATGTATTTTTCGTAATAGTACCGGACATATTATTATTTTTAATGCTAAAATCAGTAATTTTGGTACTTTTAAATGCCCCAGACTCTATATTTTCAATCTCATTATTAGCAAGTAAAAGTGTCTTCAAATTAGTTGTATTTTTAAACAACGACTCTTTTATAGTTTTTAAACGATTGTGGCTTATATCTAGACATTGTAGACGTGACAAACTTCTAAAAGCGACATTTTCAATGCTTTCTATGGCATTGTAACTCACGTTTAATTTTTCTAATTTGACCATGGATATTAAATTTGATTCGAGCAACGTAGTAATACTATTGTGCTCTATCGATAAATACTTCAAATTGACGAATCTTACCAATGAATGACCTATTGTAGTCAGTTTGTTATATGCCAAATTTAATGTACTTAGGTGCGTCAAACCTTCAAATGTGAATATGTCTAATGTTTTTATATTATTCTGAGATAAATCAAGATAATCAAGATTTCCAAAACAAGCAAAACATTTATCAGGTAATACCTCTATAAAATTGTAGCTAAGATCTAATGTAGTCAAGGCGCCGACGTTCTGTATTGATGTATCTATATTTTCCATGTCGACGGTCATAATGGCGTTGTGTGACAGGTTCATCTTCGTCATCACTTGTTTATTCATAAAATTATTCAGTATCAGCACTTCTATTTCATTGTATGTCAATTCGAATTCTTTTATATTTTCCATGAAATTTGTGACTGATGGTATTGACGTTAGGTTTCCGCCTGTCAAACTAAATAAACGTATATGACTTTTATAGGTCTCTAACGTATTCCAAGATGTGTCGTCGGTAATGTCTACGAAGAAGGTATTCAAGTTGTAATCGCTTCTAGATATTCGTCTGGAGTAACCATAATCGTAATAACCGGGACGTCTTCTGTTAATGCATTCCCAATTATTAATTATGTTATCGAAACCGCTTATACTCGTTGTACATCTAATGTCACCGATGCAGGGGCTCGTTCCTTCTGAATGTTCCATACGACAGCCTGATGTGCTTGAACCAATTACACCGAGAACTGGATTGTAGCCATATTGAGGAACTGTAGTAATTATGAAGAACCCGAGCAGAACACCTGAAAAGAGTGAAAATATTTTAGTTACATCGAAAAGGTCGATCCAGTGGTGTAGGATTTCATTTAATGGATATACAAGGTGAATCATAGGACGGGTGCTGGCGTGGGATGCCACTAACAAAGCGCAAGCTACTGGTAGGTACTGTAAGGTGCTACGATGCCTCAGACGGATTGACTGACTGACGGAATGTCGGATAGATAAAAAAATCAAACTTATAACACGCCTTTGTTGTATCAGAAGTTAAATACTTTCGAACTGGCAGAAAACAAACATTAAGGTCTCATTAGTTATCTGGTAATTTCGTAATGATCTTTAGTTGATATCTTCTATTTATGTTCTTCATTAAACTACGTGTGGGTGCCACCATCTGTCAGTAATAGTTAAAGGAAAGGGCTAAGGAATTGGGAATAGGAGGGTGAGTTGGGCTTCTGGATATCTCACTCACCGTACGAAACGCAAGAGTAAGCTAATAAATACTTCACGTCGATTGTTTGTGAGACAATGGTAACAATCCAGCCCATCGATACTAATATTATAATAATACTATTTAATACTTAACACTATAATATTATAAAGAGAAAATATTTATATTATTGTATATAACGAATGAACTTAAAAACCGGACCGACCTACTGGACCGATTTCAAAAATTCTTTCACCATTAGAATCCTACATTATCCGTGATGAACATAGGCTGGAAAAAGTAGATCACGCGGGCGGAGCTGCGAGGAAAAGTTAGTTCTTACTATAGACAAAACTGTCTACAACGTGACTCAATCACTTCTGAACGTAAACTATTGTTTAACTTTCACTTTAACTTACAGTTAGTGTCACTCTCACTCTTATTTTATTACTTAAAGATTTCGTATGACTCTTAAGAGGGATGTTGGGTAGAAATATATAAAGTACAACAAATAATATGTGCTGCGTTAACCTTCATTTTTAAGGTTCACTACAAATATGCAAACAATGTTAACAATTGAATGGATTTACTAGGCATTATGAGACTTAACATATTATGTCTCGCGGTGACGAGCGCAGTTCAGTGCCACGCAGTGTTTTATTTCAACGTTCTGTGTGGTGCTTATCATCAGGCGAGCGACTTATTCGTCTCGTCGATGAGTAAACAGAGTATTACAAGAATAATAATATAAAATGAATTTGCTGGTGATAGGATATTCATATCCGCCCGCTCAGATAGCGATCACCGTACACATGATGTTAAAACCTGCAATAGCGACCCACACCTTGGGTGGATCGCGTTCCAGAATCAGCCAGTGTATATTCGGTTCCCCCATGGGGCTTGCGACATAATTTGATGGTTGGTCAGAGCGGGTATAGGGGTATATCCTTGTATTCTTGTGCCTGCATCGATCATCCACCTGTCCTGTCGCAGGCCCCTCGACTGGCCCCTTCTTCCCTCTTCGGAGTGTGAAGAAGCAATTATACAATCCGGCATGAGTCTGGTGACCACCGATAAACTCATTGTTCGTCAGTGGTCACTGGTGTTTTTAACCGCATTCCGCTTACCATCAGGTGTAGTGTAGACACTTTAAAGTGTTCGGATAAAAAAATATCATTTTTTAATCGAAGAGTCAAACACAAATTGTCCCCGACCTGGGAGTTGAACCCAGGACCTCACGCTTCTCAACATGCTGCTACTAAAACAATGAGGCGATGTAATTTATGTGGGAAATAAATAATATTTAATAAAACATAAGAACACGCTTTTATAGAAAATCGAACTAAAAAATAAATTTTAATAAATTTGAAGAAAAAAATGTATTTTATTCTAACAAAAGCGTGTGGTGTGTGGTGTCAATAGTTATAAATAGTTTGTTGACAGATATGAGTAGAAGGATTATCATTTAGATAATATCTTAAAAAGCATCCCACGCTTTTTTACAATCAAATACATTGTTTTCTTTTTCACTGGCTTCACTTCAAACCTGAACACAACAGTACAATACATTGCTGCTTGGCGGCAAAAATGGACAAAGCGATGGTTCCCACCTAGACGGCCTAATAGTATTTTTTACTAGCCCTATATTATATACGTCCCACTGCTGAGCACGGGCTTTCTCTAAATAAGAGGGGTTAGGCCTTAGTCCACCACGCTGGCCTAATGCGGGTTAGCAGACTTCAGATACCTTCGAAAAATCTTATCGAGCTCTCAGGTATGCAGGTTTCCTCACGATGTTTCCTTCACCGTTAAATAATTAATATACACAAACTTAGAAAAGCCAGAGGCGTATGCTCTTGGGGTTGGTTTCGAACCTGCAGCTTTCGTCTCGACAGTCCGAACACCGCTAAGCTATCACTGCTAATAGTATAAATAATTAACTCACATTTCGCCACCATTTTGTGTTTCTTCTTTTTATAATTATCGTCGCGTCATTACCGCACTATAGCTGGAACAACACTGATAATGTATTTATTGCGATGGATGAGTAATATTGTTCGGTTTCCGCACAAATGTATAAATATCGCTTGATAAATAACTCAAATTGAGAAGCACATGGCTCTATTGATAATCAATTTGTGGTAGCACAATATTGAACTAAATTTCAACAAATTACAGATAGCGTTTGTATTTTTTTCTATGCTTTATGACACTTTTTTTTAATTGCATAGGCCGGCAAACGAGCAAGTGGGTTACCTGATGGTAAGTGATCTCCACTGCCCATGTACACCCACAATACCAGGAAAGGCATAATTAGGGTTTGGCGAGGGGAGGGGGATTTAGGCCTCCGGATATCTCACTCACCGTACGAAATGCCCCAGCAAGCCGCTACTTTACGTCGGTTTTCTGTGAGACAGTGATAACTACTCGATCGAGCCGGCCCATTCATGCTGTAGACAAAACTGTCTACAACTTGGCTCTATCACCCATAATTTGATTTCTTGACTTATTATGTTTACACTAATATTACACATTGAAATACATACGAACTCACCCCTAAAGGGGTAGGCAGAGATGTAACCAGTACACCCACATTTCGCCGAGCGTATCTCCGTCCCATGATACAGGGCGAGCCTATCGCCATACCGGACACAATTCCAGACTCCGGGCTGATACTAAGCATTTCGTGATAGAAAACCCAATATCACTTTTATCCGACCCGGGGATCGAACCCGAGACCTCAGTACAGTAGTCCTACCGTGTACCCAATACAACCGCGCCATCGATGCAGTCTATAACAGGTGCCATCGAGGCATCTGAAATAAAACTAATTTAAACGGATTTTAATATGGTTTATTTTTAATTTTGGTCCCGACGCGACGTTTTGAACGCTTTTCAACCTCCGTGGTCACGGATCGGTGGGACAAAAATTAAAAATAAACTACGAGAAAATCCATTTTAATTAGGTTCATGACAAATATAAATGCGTCTCCGATTGTGATGTCGTCTCCTTTCTTACCTTCGGAATCAATTTTCGGAATCAATTAAGATCTTCTTAACCAATGCCTACATTATAAAATCAACACCAAGTTGAAGTTAAAATTGTTTTCGAAGTTTCTATTCCTATTAGTTTGCAATGATGAGTGAGGACTTTATCTGAGATACTGAAACAAAAAAATATATTTAGTCTAATTAAAAGTTTTTTTTGATTTTTTTCGGGTCAAGATTCACAAATCACACAAGATTGATGTGAGAATTTTCGTTTGAAAATTAGGCTGCTTTTTCGATATTAAGTCAAAATAAGGTGTAAAAATAAATATTTTAAATCAAAAAAATTACAGTGTATTTGGGATACAAAAAGGTAAGTTTTCACCAAATTTCGTGAAATAAAATGATTTATTATAATAGATAAAAATAAAAACAAAAAACTTGGTTATTTGAATTTTTCACATATATTTTGAGGTTATGTGAAGAAAGTGTGTATATAAAAGTTGTAGATCTTTTTATTACCTACAACTTTGCGATTTAACTTTTTTCCATAGGACTAGTAGTTTTTCCGGAAATCGAGATAAACCATTTTATACCCTTTTTTCAATACTATTTTACTGTTCACTTTCTTCTTTTCCACCTGCCCTTATATTACTTCAATGGGGTCAACACAAAATGCATTTAACACATGTTATAAAAAAATGTCTAGAAGCTTACGACGGGCCGCCTGCCTGACGTAAATTCCTCTGGAAACTCACCAAGACTTAAAACAAATATTTGTGGATCACTCATTTGTCTCGTTGCGGGAATCGAACCCGCGGCCTCTAGCTTCACAGTCGACTACTCAGCTACTGCGCCACGGAGACTGTCAAACTGTTTAATGTTCACCTTCATTCAAATTATATTGTGAAAAATGGTAACACCAATAAAGAAAGAAAGAAATCATTTATTGGCAGGCGTAAAAAAAAAACAAAAATAGTAAACAAATAAATAAAACAATAATACCGACAGCCTCCGTTGCGCAGCGGGCGAGTAGCCGGCTGTGAAGCGAGAGGCCGCGGGTTCGATCCCCGCACCGGGATAAATGTTTGTGTGATCTACAACTATTTGTTTAGGGGTCTGGATGTTGTGAGACCAAAAGTCTCTCTTAGTTCCTGATACCCACTACACAAGACTCGTATCTTACTATGGGGTCAGGACTATGTGTGTGACTGTTGGGTGTATTTATTTATTTATATTTATCAATATTATTTCCATCCGACTACCTCTGTGACGTAGTTGTATTGCGATGGTACGACGAGAGACCGTCTGGGTTAGTACCACCGCTTTGTCTCTTTCTGCCGTCAAGCAATAGTGTGTAAGCACTACTGTGTTTCTGTTTGAAGGACATTGAAGCCAGTGAAATTACTGGGCATTATGAGACTTAACATCTTATATCTCGGGGCGACGAGCGCAGTTCAGTGCCATGCAGTGCTTTGTAATTCAAAATTCTTTGTGGTGTTGCTTCTGTTTATGGGCAGGCGTGGTTCTTACCATCAGGCGAGCGCCTTGCTCGTCTCGTCATTCAATCGAATAAAATAAAAACATTAAATTACACTTAAATTCTTAACTTGGCAACATTATATAACTGGGATTCCCCGTTTAGTATAAAATAAACAAATATGAAAGAGATATGACCACATCCGTCAGAATGTTAAAATAAATACTGATAACGCAATAAATAACTACTGTTTGAGTTTAACACAATGTCTGAATATTCTTTACTAGCATTTGGAGCCAGCACATTGAAGCCAGTTAAATTACTGAGCATCATGAGACTTAACATCTTATGTCACGGGGTGACGAGCGCAGTTCAATGCCATGCAGTGCTTTGTAATTCAAATTTCTGTGTGGTGTTGCATCTGTTTATGAGCAGGCGTGCCGCTTACCATCAGGCGAGCGCCTTGCTCGTCTCGTCATTCAATTAAAAAACACAATATGTTGTATACGTAATGTCCGGTAATTTCACTGGCTCGAATGACCTTGAAATCCAAACACAACAGTACTTACATACTGCTGCTTAGCGGAAGAAATGGACAAAGAGGTGGTACAGTACAAATGGCCTCTCGCTTACAAGATATATACCACCTTAAAGAAGTGTCAGTATAAATCGTATTACATTGATCGACCGCGCGACTTTGGTCAAACGTTTGGTACTGTTCCACACTTGTGACTATGATACGTGTATCTGGGGCTCTATGCTATAAAACGAGGCGAACAAATTCGGAGATGTAGACCTAGATATAGAATATCCATCACAATGATAATAAATAATATTTTTTTGTCCTGGCTCGGCAAAGTGACTATACTACACCTTATGGTAAGTGGAGCGCAATCCAGGAATAGTGTCGACCAACGACAAACAATGTGTCTATCGTAGGTCAGCAAGATCATGCCGGCCTTTCTAACTGCTTCTTCACACTCCGTTTAAAGGACCCCATATTATAGGGAGGGAACACATGTACCGGCAAACTATTACACAGCTTAATGGTCCGGCAGAAGTAAGATTTCGCGATCTTTTTAGTTCGATCCGAGATGGAGGAGACCACGAAGCTGTGGTAACGCTAGCCAGCACGTGTGGTTCTGTTAAGGCAAGAAATATAAAATAGTATGATTAAATTATAGGCGTGGGTAAAAAGTGTATAATACACACTCACGCCTGTAATTCGAAGGGCTAAGCAGAGGTGTAACTAGTACATCCACATTTCGTCGAGCGTATTTCCGTCCCATGATGTGATAAGCCTATGGGATGAGCCTATCGCCATATGGGACATAATTCCAATCTTTGGGCTATAAGCATTTCGTGATAGAAAAACCTAATATCACTACACCCGACCCGGGGATCGAACTCAAAACCTCACGTCAGCAGTTGTACCGCGTACGCAATATCACTGCGCCACCGAGACTTACATTTTTATTTTTCTTCTCTTTATTTTAAGTTATATCCGCCATTATATTTTGGCCTGCTTTATTTATATCATACCGGCAAACGAATAAATGGGATATCCAATCTCCATCCCGTAAGAATACCTACAATAAGAGAAGAATCATGTGGTCTAAGATCCCGAGGAACATTGACCTTCACCCATCTGTTTACCGGATGAAAATAATATTTTAGGGTATAAAATGTGTTGCTGAACACATACCAATAGGGTTGCCTAAAAAAATATGATCAAGGATATGTTTTACGAATTAAAAAAAAAAAGATATTATTTCACTGACTTGCTCACCAAATAAATGAACCTTCAATGAAAACCTACAATGTATACTACCTGCAAAAGCTAGGAGCTAGATGAGCGATGTTCTATAATGAACTCCTTTAAACGGAGTATGAAGAAGCAGTTAAGCAGGCCGGCATGATATTGCCGACCTACAATAGACACATTGTTTGTCGGTTGGACTATTCCTGGATTGCGCTACACTTACCATCAGGTGTGGCGTAGTCACCGCCGAGCCAGGATAAAAAAGTAAAGAAAGAAAGGGATTATTAATGTTATAGAAAGGGGAGGGAGATTTGGGCCTCCGGATATCACACTCTGTACGAGACGCGAAAGCTACACAGCTGAGTCTTACTCAGTCTTGCTGAGTCTCACTTACTTATTGCCCAGCACACCATTTGCGTTGTAGCTTCAGGTATTTAAAAACAACCATCAAGTTGATACTTAATTTGGGGTGGAATCTAGTATTAATAATAATATTAAATCTCAACCACCACACACATTTTCCTGACCCCATAGAAAACTATTAGTCTTCAGTCGTATCAGGAACTACGAGAAACTTTCGGTCTCAACAATCTGACCCGAAACAAATATTTGTGGATCACACAAATATCTGTTTCGGTGCGGGGATCGAACCTGTGGTGTCTTATTTCATAGCCGCTCACCCATTGCGACACGGAGGCTATCGCAAAAGTATTTTTTTTTACTAGCCCTGTATTATATATGTCCTACTGCTGGGCACGGGCGTCCTGTACTGAAAGAGAGGGGTTAGGCTTTAGTCCACCACGCTGACCTAATGCGGGTTGGTAGACTTCACATACCTTCGAAACATCTTATACACTTATACACTTATACAATATACACGTGACTTAGAAAAGTCAGAGGTGTATGCTCTTGGGGCTGGTTTCGAACCTGCGACTTTCGTCTCGACACTCCGTACCAATCCCCGCTATCGCTGCGTAAAAGTATTAGAAGTTATAAAAAGTGTTTGATATAAACATTTTATTTTTATAAACTTATACTATATAGATTATAGACTTAGATACTCTAATAAACTTAACGTTACAGCTAATGCGATACGCTTAATATATTTACAGCACTTTAATAAAACAAACAATCCACAAATTCATGTACATGTTTCAACTGTTACCATCGTCATTTACGTAGGAAATTGCTAACACGGTCGAGACGGGAGATAAGGTCAAGACAGCGTCAAGGTGGCATCGAGGCAATGTCGAGGTGGCGTCAGGTTGACATCGAGACTGCGCGGCGTCGAGGTGGCGCCGAGACAGCGTCGCCGCGGCGGCGGGTTGACGGCGCGTTGATGTAGCATCCAGAATACGTAATGGCAGACGCGACTCTCACTCTACCATTCTTCATGCTTGAACATATCAATTTCATTCGTTTATTTTCACCCTCAACGTAATATTGGCGGAAAAGGTACATAATAAGCTCGTCGCCATTAAGAAGACTCTTACTCTATGAAATTGTGTCATCATTGCCGCATAGCGCTTCGACTCTTTTTATTAGCAACCTCCCAATATTAACATGTTCTTTAATTATTATCCAATAAAGTAGCATATTAATTTACAGTGTTGCTCAAAAGCCTAACTTTACATCGTAACAGTCGTATACAATTCATCATAAGAAAGTACAAAACATAATATATTACATTAGAATATTACAATGCCGAGTGTTCCATTGCCCCGGGAAGCTCTCGAGTACTTATCGATAAACGATTTCTTATAAACATCCTCGACTTATAAAACTTATATAAAATAATGCAAACCAATATAGAAAGAATTAACCCAAGGCAAGTTTTTGTGAATAATGATTCAGTTTGCGTTGGCACCTCACTAGCTACGTACTTTTCATGTTTTGGAACATCCATCGTATGCATTGAATCAATACGAGAGTTTATAATTGCAATTTTTTCTTTAATCTCATCCATCTTCTCCTTTTCTGCAGCTATAGAATTTTCTAACTCCATTTGAACTTTCTCTATATAAGGCAAAAGAGATTCGCTTGTGTTTTCTTTTATGGGCGTGTAAATTGTACGCCAGTTTACAGAGAGGACTTTCGAAATCTTTCCTAACAGTGTATTAGTAATATTTATTTCGTCAACTACTTTAGAAGTTATATTTAGCGTGTTAGATTCTAATCTCTTAGTGCTGTTTGCCAACGACTTTTCTATGCTATTTGTCATCTTCAACAATGAAGAAGATATATCTTCAGTATATTTTGTTTCACTATTTGTTAGCACTGTATGAGTGTTTTTGCTGTCGGGAAGTTTATTATTTTTGAGCAATATATCTCTTATGTCAATCAAAATTTTATTACTCACTTCATTAACATCAAAAGTAGCAAGCAATGAAGTGTGAGAGGCACCATTCATGTTACAAGCAATCCCGTCAATATTTTCGTCGTCACTTTTATCATTAAGTTTTATTGCCGTGATCTTAAATGACAATTTTTTATATTTCAAATTGACAAATATGTCACAAGGTATTGGATTTTCACCAATACTCAAGGTACTTAAACTAGTACCGATAAAATCTTCGGCATTTATTGTGGTTATTCTGTTATGGTCTGCTATAAGAATGCTAAGGCTTGTTACTTCATAAAATCGTTCACTTTCTAAGCTGTTGATTTCATTAAAAGACATGTCAAGAGTATGTAAATAATCCAATCCACGAAATATCCCATATCCAATTGTGGTCAATACATTGTGTGATATATTAAGATAATGCAAAAGACTATTGTCTTTAAAAGTTCCAGGTTGTATATATGATATTTTATTAAAACTTACATCGAGATTTTTGAGATTTTTTACATTTGCAAATGATTGTCCTTCTAGCCGGTTTATTTCGTTATGATTCAACACAAGTGTGTCCAAACCGGTCAATTGTTGGAGTTTTAATGACTGTGTCCCATTTAGTTCAGCATGAGATATGTCCAATAAAGATATATGTATTACGGAGATCGGTCGGGTTGACTTGTCATCAGATTGGCCGGACATTGTGTAGATCCAAAATAACATTCACCAATACTCAATTACAAAGGTCAATTTATTCGGTAGTACAAAATTACTTTGAATACAATCGAAAATCAAAAGATTAATTTAGATTGGAAACGTGGTGAGTTCGATACCGAGTGGCGACCGTTCCCTTTCCACGTCCGAATCAAGACTGCCGTTTCTCCCACCGGTCTCAACTTAAATACGCTAAATCGGCGCCACTAGTATCGACGACACCCAAACAACAAAGTTGCTTGACGTTTCCGATTTTCAATAACGTTTCCGTTGGCGCTGTAATCGTTGTCGACGTTGCTCTGAGATTGCAATAGATGGCGCCACGTGCTGATGCTCCGACACGGCCATCATGACACGTCACACGTCCCTGTGTGATGCTCCTGCAAAAGAAAAAAAAACATTCTGCAATATCTCAAGCTCTTAGCTCGGCCCATCCTGATTATCGTTTAAACGGTTAACATCAAGTTATTTCATTACATCATACTATCACAACACATAATATCATGAAAGCAACTCGCTCATTAGTGAACAGTATCATAGTAGGTAGTAAAAAGCATCATAGCATAGAATGACAAACGTTAATAACCGAAAAGTGTCGTTGCTATCACCTAAATCGAGCGATAGCAACTCATGCCACCTCCATCGAGTGACGATAACCAGCCACATCCATCGAGTGACGATAAGCTTGCCACCTCCATCGAGTGACGTTAACCTTGCCACCTCTATCGAGTGACATATCTCCTAAATCGAGCGATATGCTCCTTTTCCAGCTTAGTAATGATACCAATTACTGTTCACTAATCAGAAAGAAAGCACCACTAAATTTAACTCATCATTCAATTAAGCTAAGGTCATTGGACTCTACATCTTCTACATCACTAGAATCAAATATCATTGCCGGGCATTGTTCTTAAGCGATCATGGGTGTACTTCTTCGTTCTTTAGTAGGACATAATCACCAACACAATGTACACCGATACAATTTCGCTAACAGATGCTAAAGAAACAAGTTTAATGCCATTGTATTCTTCGCAACATTGCACTTCAGCCTTACAACATAAAAGAGAACTAGTTCACATAGATACTCATCTGTCTTAAGATGTCTTCAGCAGGGCGTGCAGACAAACAACAGGGCAAATCCTCTGGATAGTCCTCTTCATCATCGTCAGCACCAGGCTCACCACCAGACTCTGTTTGAACCTCTTCATCATTGCCAGCACCACCAGGCTCAGCACAGGAATCCATGCAAAAAAACAAGGAGAACATTAAAAATGGTTATTACAGTGCGCTAAAACCCACAAGCAGAACATTAAAAACGGTTATTACAGGTTCGTATGTGTCTGAAGCATAACTTCTCACTATTTTTATCTTTTCAAAAAAAGAACTGTACCAAATGAAGTGACAAACTGTACTATAGGCGCAAGCACACTCACTACCCTGCGACGCCAGTACGAAAGGTATCTTTAAGGGGAAGACTTACGTCTGTCACCAACAAACCTTGATCTTAAGAATGTACTCCCTAAATAAACCGATTCGAACCGTGTAACCAGGTTACAGTGTCCCTTCAATGTCTTAGTCCCAGCCGTCAGAGAGCTAGGTCCGATTGATCGCCACGAGTACTAAAAACATCTTTAAGGGGGAAACGTAAGTTTACCACCCACTTTATCTTAAGACTCTGTAATGCGGTCGAGCAACCAAACCCAACATCCCCGGCTCGGGTATTTGATACTTCACTTTGCGCACACTTATTCATGCACGCACAAACATCCTGTTTCAGCAACCACGTATGCCATTGATGGTCGACCAACGCCCGTGAAGCGGAAAACCACCACGCGCCTCAATAAGCGCCGGCCAGCGTTACGTGTCACCACTGCTCTCTCCAAATCCTAGTTTCTCGACGTATACTTAACACTCGTAAATGCTTTCTATTACAGTCGTCCCGCAAAGCCGCTTTGCAGGCCGTAAGGTCAACCACCACACCGTGGGTACGGCGTTATGGTTCAACGACCGGAAACTCCAGCGCCGGTGGCACATCAGTAGAACTCGTCCATTATAGTCCTAGATAAGCTCTTACAACAATGGGTACACGATTAATAACTTTGTAGGTGTGAACACAATCATCTCCACCATTCTGTCTTTGGGCTTGAACACAATATGTAAAGTAACTTTCGAAATATTAAGACATGGAATTGTTAATAATTATCGGGTAGATAATTAATCGTTTACATTTGTGAGCACCATCAAATCCAACAATGCAATGATTTTACTCTAAATGATTTTTTGTATGGCACTGGACTGCTGCACCATGGATCATCGTGGTAATGTCTAACCAATTCACCACATGACAACCATACTCGCGATTTTTGTTTTAGCAAAAATCTAAATCGCAATATAATTGGAATAGACTCTTTCTCTCTCCCTCAATATAATTGGAATAGACTCACCAAATCACTCGTAAACAGTCGTAGTTCATCACGCGTGTTTAATGGATAGGCTGTGGGGCACATCCCAACTTCTGATTACGGAGATCGGTCGGGTTGACTTGTCATCAGATTGGCCGGACATTGTGTAGATCCAAAATAACATTCACCAATACTCAATTACAAAGGTCAATTTATTCGGTAGTACAAAATTACTTTGAATACAATCGAAAATCAAAAGATTAATTTAGATTGGAAACGTGGTGAGTTCGATACCGAGTGGCGACCGTTCCCTTTCCACGTCCGAATCAAGACTGCCGTTTCTCCCACCGGTCTCAACTTAAATACGCTAAATCGGCGCCACTAGTATCGACGACACCCAAACAACAAAGTTGCTTGACGTTTCCGATTTTCAATAACGTTTCCGTTGGCGCTGTAATCGTTGTCGACGTTGCTCTGAGATTGCAATAGATGGCGCCACGTGCTGATGCTCCGACATGTATATTGCGGGCATATGAAAAATTTGACACAAGTGTTATTCCTAGCAAATAGAGACTGTTCAAATTTTGATTCATTCTTATAAACGATACGTTGAAATTCAAATTTGAATTGTAAGATAAATCTAAATATCGTAAATCCACCTGGTATATAAAAGCATCGTCATCAACATTTAAAATATTGTTATTTGAAAGCGTTATCTTAGTCAAACTTATTAATCCTCGAAACATATCCTTGCCAACAGCGATTAAACGATTGCCGTTTAAAAGCAATGTCCGTAAACCAGTCAACTCGGTAGTATTAACATTAAATACAGTTAATTTATTAAACGACAGATCGATGGTCTTCAAGGCACCAGTTTTACGGAAGGCATTATACTGCAAATCTTCAATTTTACTATAGGAAACATTTAAATCTCTGAGCTGTACCATACTCATAAACGAGTTATTGCAAATGGCAGTCATCATGCTACGAGATATATCCAGACTGGGCAATGAATTGAGTCCTTCGAATGTGTTTTCCTCTAACGCGCCGCTTAAAGGATTATTCGCTATTTCAAAATTTATCAATTCCTTCAATGACTTGAATGAATCTATTTCTAAATGAGAAATATTATTATTAGAAAGATCTAAAAACTGTAGCGAGTTTAAATTGTGCAAATATTCATATTTGACTTGAGATATTTGGTTATTTCTTAACAACAGAGATTGCAAACCAATAAGATCTTCTTTGTTAAAATCTAAACTTATAATCTTATTGTTAGATAAATCTAATTCATACAAATGCTGCAGTGTTTTAAAACAATGTTTTGACAATAATAGAATATTATTATTATTAAGCAGTATTTTTTGTACTTTTTCCAAACCGAAAAATGCAAAATCTTCTATGGACGTTAATTCCTGGTTGCTTAAATCTAGCTGTGTCACATGTTGGAGTCCTTCAAATACACCTCTTACAAGCGACCCCCTCAAAGCATTTTCTTGTATCAAAAAAGAAGAAATCGTTTTACCTTTAAACATACCTCGTGGCAGTTCTTTAAAATAGTTCTTCGACAGATTAATTTCCTTTAGATTGGTTAAGTTCAAAAAGGTCTGTTTGGCTATTATTTCCAGCTGATTATTTCTTAAATCTAAATTCATAAGTGAACCCATATTAGCAAATGCCTTTGCATCTACACTTGACAATAAATTTGAGCTTAAGTCAAGGCTGTTTAGATTATATAACTTCTCAAAGTCTGATCTTTTCACTTCATGTAGTTTGTTACTCTGAAAGCTGAGTGTTATCAATTTATTAAACCTAAACAGAGATGAGTCTATGTCGACGATTCTGTTGTGGGACATATTTAAATGCAACATTTTTTTTACACCCTCGAATGTAAGAGGTGTTAATGCATCTATGAAATTATGAGAAACGTCTAAACTTTCTAAATCTCCAAAGGTTTCAAATATAGCATCGGGAATGTTTAACAAATTATTATGAGATAAGTTTATGTTTTTCAGGTATTCGTATGGATGCTCATCGTTGAATATCTCTATATTACTAATAATATTGTAAGATAAATCGATACTGGTTAAAGATTTAAGTTCATTTCTGTTACTTAATTTAGCAGTCTCCAGATAGTTCCTTGAAATATCAAGAGTTTTAAGATTATCCATATGCCTTAAGGTTGGCATGTCATTGTATTCATTATTGCTTAAATTGAAAGCGACAATTGCGTGATATGTTTCACCTTGATAGAATTCAGGAATCTGCTCTATTATACCTCTCCTTTCAGTATCTTTATATGACAACTTAACAGGTTTTAAATTATAATTCTGGTAAATATTAGTGGGAGTGCAATAACCACTCAGGTCGATATACTCATCATTGCGGAGAATTTGGTACAAATTATATAAATCGGAATGATCAACACAATATACGTTATAAACACAATTAATACTATCATAGTCTGTATCACACTGTTGAGAAACAACCGAAGAAATAGTGATGAGTACAACCGCAACACCTGAAAATAAAACATACATAAGCAAAAAATTATGATAATAAATGTTTTAAAAAGTAACTAATATTAAATTAATATTGTATATAAAATCATATATATTACTAGCTTTTGCTCGCGGCTCCGCCCACGTGATCAAATAAACAAACAAACAATCAAACTCTATAGCTTTATAATATTAGTATAGATTTGATTTTGATTTGACAACGGAAGCCTTCAAATAATATTATTTTGGTAGCTTAGCAACGGAAGCCTTCAAATATGAATAATTTTCTCCGTTTTTGCAACATTTTTCACTGATGCTTCGCTTCTAATGGTCGCAGCGTAATGTTATATATCCTAAAGCCTTCCTCGATAAATGGACTATCCAACACAAAAAGAATTTTTCAATTCGAACCAGTAATTCCTGAGATTAGCGCGTTCAAACAAACAAACAAACAAACAAACAATCAAACAATCAAACTCTACAGCTTTATTATTAGTATAGATTTATAACCATATATGTTATATAATGATAATATGTCAATACTATTGTATTATTTATAATACATAAATAACAAATCCTTCTTCAGTATATACTTCCCCGAAACCCCCTGATGATATATAATATAATGATGAGACGAGCCAAGCGCACGCCTGATGGTAAGCGCACACAGCAAAGTACTTTGAATTGCAAAGCACTGCATGGCACTGAACTGGGCTCATCAACCCGAGACACAAGATGTTGTCTCATAATGCCCAGTAATTTCACTGGCTTCAATGTCCTTCAAACCAAAACACAACAGTGCTTGCACTTTGTTCCTTGGCGGCAGAAATAGACAAAGCGGTGGTACCAACCCAGACGGCATCTTACGCACGAGGGACCTACCACTTTATAAAATTGTAAATATTGTGTAATTGAAATTACAATGTAATTATTTTTTACATAATTACCTAAATCAATGCATAAAAGTGTTTTAGACATTTGTTCTCGATATGACCCCAGAGTATGTAGCAGTATTGTATGATGAGTAGATGATGAGTGGTAGAGCCACGCTGTTGACAATTTTGTCTACAGCATGAATGGACCGACTCGACCGGCTCACCACTGTCTCGCAGAAAAACAAAGTAACGTAGCGGCTTGCTGCTGCGTTTCGTACGGTGAGTGAGATATCCGGTGGCCCTAATCCCCCTTCCTTTCCCAATCCCTTAATCATCTTTTTCCTTTAAAGTCTACAACGTACACATGATTCTTTTGGTATTGTAGGCGTATGGGCGTGGAGATCACTTACCATCAAGTGACACTCTTGCTCGTTTGCCGGCCTAGGCTAAAAAACTTGTAATATATCAATGTGTAATCTTTAACGATTCTTAACATTTGTAATTCATAAGACCTTTAAAATAATGATCCATGTACTCCATCTCCATATCTTTGTATGTTTTCGTCTAAGACAAATAAAAAAAGAAACTTACTCATGTAGTAAGCCATTGTGCATCGTCCCCTGAGAAATAAGATAAAATAGATACATTATATAATGCTCAAATCTAGATTATAATGTTAAGGCTGTAAACACTAACAACGTTTCTCTGTGCTGCTTCTATGAAGGTCGTACATAGTAGATATATACCAGATATAAAAAAATGGGCACTAAATTAAAAAACCGGTCAAGTACGAGTTGGACTTGCGCAGCCTTATTTTTTTTACTTAGATATACATATACGTCCAGCACAGATATAAAAAACATGGGCACTAACTTGAAAAAACCGATCAAGTACAAGTGGATTTGCGCAGCCTTATTTTTTTACTTTTTGTTATTATTAGCTTTTTCCAAGATGAGCCAGTTTATCCCGAGAGGCTTGCGACATGACTTGATGGTTGGAAAGAACGAGTATAGGGGTATCCTGTCGCAGACCCCTCGTTTGGCCCCTTCTTCCGTCTTCGGAGTGTGAAGAAGCTTTCATACGGACCGAAATGATTCTGGTGACCAAAAATACATTCATTGTTTGTCGATGGTCGCTGGTTTTTTCACTACGCTTACCATCAGATGTAATGCAGTCATTTTGCCATGCTCGGATAGATTTTAATTTTGAAATCCGCTATAGTAATACCTTCAGTGAAAATTCCACCCGGTAACTATTGCGAAAAGAAAGAATAGAGTTAGGCGCGGTTGGCAGCGACATGACGGCGTGCCCCTGGTGTTACCGATGTCCATGAGCGATGGTAACTGCTTGCCATCAGGCTATCAATCAACATCTATCAATTTACGCTAATTTCAATCACTCGTTTATGAAAAATGAAGTGTACCTACTTACAATAAAAAACAATTGCAAACGTCTTTTATAAGTCGGCTATAACATGTAGAGTGGTCAGCCTAAGTAGGCTGAATGGTAGTAGGCAGATATACTACATATCTGACGCGGCGGCGATGCGTGCGACTATGACGCTACGACGCGTCACGTCACTCGATGTGACGGCGTTAATTCAATAACTAATCAATAATTTCTTGCTTTTTTATCGAACGAAACAAATATATACGTGTATAATTAATAGTTGATTATGAGTGAAGTAAAACTAATTTAAACGGATTTTATCGCGGTAAAATAAAATCCCGCGATAAAATCCATTTAAATTAGTTTTATTTCAATGAGTAACATTCGCGTAAACGTAAGAAATAATTATGAGTGTACATATTAAATCAAAATTTACACATTAGTTCAATAATTTGTATTCAATAAAAATATTATTTAACTATTGTAATAAAATTCAACTGTAATTTCAAAGTCGAGATTACATAATATAAACGTGCAATATTAAATAATTTACTTTTTTTTTTTTTTTACTAGCCCTATATTATATACGTCCCACTGCTGGGCACGGGCCTCCTCTACTGAATGAGAGGGATTAGGCCTTAGTCCACCACGCCGGCCTAATGCGGGTTGGCAGACTTCACATACCTTCGAAAAATCTTATCGAGTTCTCAGGTATGCAGGTTTCCTCACGATGTTTCCTTCACCGTTAAAGCCAGCGATAATTAACAATTAATATACACATAACTTGGAAAAAATAATTTACTTACAATGATTTTAATAATCCTTGCAATTATGCGATGTTACTTGTATAATTTACGAGTATCGTGTGACAGAGTTTGTTTCAAATGCTTACTGCGCTGTATAAATAAGGATCTCTAGTGAAATGAATAAAACCATTTCGTAACCTAACTACGTTATATATTATAATACGTCCCACTGCTGTACACGGGCCCTCTTAACTGCATGATGCCTTGCCCACCACGCTGGCGTTATGCGCGTTGGTAGACTTTACCTTCGAAATTCTTATGGAGAACTTCTCAGGTATTCAGGTTTCATTGTTCAAGCAAGCGATAATTGAATATTGAAATAAAACTAATAAGAACAAATGTTGTTCCTTATGGGGTTAGCTATCTAATCCGACGACGTTGTTGGTGTTTTATTAGTGACCCAGTTACACTTTTTTGTAATTGGTATAAAATGTAGATGTTTTTAAAATAAAGTTCCCCAAAGTTATAGTACATTTTTTTATACCAGCTTTGTTCAAATATCACTTAGAACATTTTCAAATGTAAAAATTTCACATGTTTTATTGTTTAACCTTCATGTTGGTCATAATTACTGTTGAATATCATTTTAAATAGGAAGCTCAATGTATGCTTAGCAACTTAGAACAAAAAATAACAAAAAAATAGTAATAGATTTTGTAAAATTTTTAAGTTTTGTGTACATTCTACGACGATTTCAACTTAATATTTTAAAAAATCATAACTTCAAAACTGCAAGACCTATGACAACAAATTTAAGTGTATGTCTTAGATATTAATTCCCTCTATTCCCCATACCCTGTTGATCCACTATTTACGGGACACCTTGTATAACATGAGGTTCAGAGTGTTACAGTGCTAGAATAAAAACAACAGAAGTCCTGACATGAAGCCGCGATAACATTACGCAGAAAGAAAATAATTCCTAATACGGAACCGTATGGTTGTAATAATTTTAAGCATCTTTATCAGTTTCGCTGACAGGACGTTTGTATCCATTATTTAATACATTGTGATATAGCGATAACTCTGCTGTGTCAACTACTCTATTAGGCGATGGTTAGGCTGCCTTTCCACTACGTGTATTATATAGTAGAGTTTGGTAAACGAGTGGCTCACCTGATGATGACCGCACAAGAACGTCCGCAATACCCGAAGAATCATAAACCCTTTGCTGTCATTAAAGGGGCAATTAGGAGATTAAGAAGGGGAGGAGGATTTGACTTTGACTGACTCGCCATAGCTCAGCCCAGACCAATAAGTGTAGAAATCCAACAATTTAAGAGGGCCCCGCCTGCCCATAATCAGAAGCAACACCACACAGAACTTTGAATCACAAAGCACTGCATGACATTGAACTGCGCTGGTCACCCTGAGACATAAGATGTTAAGTCTAATAATGCCCAGTAATTTTACTGGCTTCAATGTCCTTCAAACCGAAACACAACAGTGCTTACACACTGTTGTTTGGCGGCAAGAAATAAACAAATTGGTACCAACCCAGACGGCCTCTCGCATACGAAGGACCTACTACCTTGTAGATTATAATTTCCCTCACAATACGAGTCACTAGGGACGCTGTGTGGATCTACATACACAATTTCGAATTGCAGTACAGTAACTTTGCTGTGTCGGAATAAATAGTGCTTTTACTTGATAACGTCTTGCAGAAATACAATATGGGTTATGTAATAGAACAAAGAGCGTCTAGTGTAGGTATTATCGCAGTGAAAATGAGTTTATCTTTCATATTATCATCCGGACAGTTATTAATAACCTCTTACCTCTTAACCGGACACTTATTAAAGGTTGCCTGAAAGAAATTGCCACTGTTTATGGGCAGGCGTGGCGCTTACCATCAGGTGAGCGCCTTGCTCGTCTCTTCATTCGATCAAATAAAAAAAAAGTACCCAGAAAATACCAACGTAGCCGTATCAATGTCAGTCAGTTAGCGCACTTTACTTACTGCGTAAGATGCGGCGTTAAATTTTTTAGCTTACACTGAAATATGGGGACCCCATTGAACCTAAGAACTTAGTTGACTCCACAAGGCTTAAATCGTCAACATTCATATATTATCATGTATATTAGAGTCAACATTACAACAACAAAAACCTTTAAATATTTTAATTTTTCATTTTTTCTTTCATGTAATATCTATAGTATAAGCTCCCGGGGAACATCACTTCACCCATCTGTTTACCGGATGAAAATAATATTTTACGGTACAAAATGTGTTGCTGAACACATACTAATAGGGTTGCCTAAAAAAATATGGTCAAGGATAGGTTTTACGAATTTAAAAAAAAGAAAAAAGATATTATTTCACTGACTTGCTCACCAAATAAATGAACCTTCAATGAAAACCTACAATGTATATTATTTTCATCCGGTAAACAGATGTGTGAAGGTCAATGTTCCCCGAGAATTTAGACCACTAATTTTTTCACTATTTTATGACAAATTATTGACGCTAAACCACTGTATTGTTTTTTTATAAATAGAAGTCAGGAGCTGTGCCCGGTATGGCGATAGACTCGCCCTCTATCACACCATGGGTAGAAAATAAGCTCGGCGAAAAGTGGGTTCGTTGGTTGTAACAAGTGCAGTGCGTGGTGTACCCCTGCCTACCCCTTGGTGGAGTACAGGCGTGAGAGCGTATGTAGGTATTTTTTTATTCCGACTGCGAGTAAAATAAAAAGCGAAATGTTATTGTTTAATGATTTATTAAAAATATACGTCAAATACATCAAATTATTCGTAATAATACGCTTGAAAGATACTCAAAGTTTTAGAATTATTCGATACAAAATTAGACCTTATGTTAATTGATTTTAGAGTTCACGCCAGATTCAAAGAAGACTCCAACGACTTTATACGTGTTACCTGTGTATTTATTAATTTACATTCGGTTTTTAAATGTAAAATCATCTTTATAGTCTAGCGAAAGGGTAAGTAGACAATAAGAAAATTAGTCAATCATACACTATCATTTATTTCAGAGATAGAAAGCACATAATAATGAAATAATACTACGTTATTATTAATGTGTACTATGCATCCTAATTGGACCTAGTTACGCAAACAGGAACCAACCCACATCAAATTCAAATGGAGATACTGATTTTGTTTTACTAAATTCAATAATTTAAACTTATTTTCTTGGAAAATTGGGCATGAAATATATTCCATGTACGATTTTGCCAAAAAATACAGTATTAAAATCAACTCAAATTAATGAGTTTAGCAAAACAAAATCAGTATCTCCATTTGAACTTGCTGTGGGTTGGTTCCTATTTGCGTAACCACGTCCAATCAAACGTCCAAACCTTATTATTTCTGCTACAATCGAAGTTATAAACAATTGTAATTGTTTCAAAACACTAGTTTTCTCTAGACAACTAGAGTAGACGTGAACTTATACACAACTATTAAATGTAACAGAAAATAATACCTAAAGAAACCTTATCATACAGAATGAAAAATGGATCAAAATTAATACACAATATTTTTTTAAATATTGGTATAGTAAAGGTGGGCGCACAGTGGAAACGTCTTACTATCTGCTATACGTTTGCACTAAAGAGGCCTTTAAGTACATTGACGTCACTTTACTAGCCCCGACACCTTTTTCTACCATTTGACAATTACCTCTTCCACCAAATTGATGTTGCTATTCGATTATTTTTGAGGCAAATTTATATAATTCTTTTAAATAACAAAATATTACAATATTGATAAAACTAATAAAAAATTGAGTCAATTACTCTAATGGAAATACATGTTACAAAGAATATTGATATTTCATTTCTTAGATATAACTAGATAATGCTATATGGACAGTAGTAATGTAAAACTTTGTTAAAGCCTTTTTCAAATGTAAAGTGAACCAAAAGCAGTTTTTTTTAATGCATGAGATCGCTTGCATCTAATCACATAGAAATGCGAAAGGCAAGGGTGGCGAACCATGTTTATGTCTTGGTTTACTTCACAACACTCAATTAACTGCTGGTTTGACAATGGCAAATGAATTATAATTTCATATTATCAAGTTAAAGCCGAAATCAATATTTCTACTTTTAGTACCTTTTAATTTTTATCTAATGACTGTTTTGCTTCTTTCGTCGTCAATAAAATGTATATAAGTTGATAAAACTGTCAATAATTGAAGTACTAATTTATTTCTGTTATTATAAAAAAAAACGAGTTTAGAGAGTTGTCGCATCACAGAAGCAAGAGCAATACAGAAAACTCTCGTTAACGAAGCCGCGTCATGCAATTTTACATCGAGAATCGTACGATGCGGCCTCCTCAATCGTAGTTTTCTGTCGTGTTCCCACCTATTCCATACGAGAAACTCTATTTGAACAGGCTTAGATCACAAACTTGACCAGTAACTAATTAATTATCTTGATTACAGCTTACCTGTATCATAAAGTTGTAACATTAAAAAAATAAAAATTATTAAAGACATAAAATGGTCAATACTTATAGGCTATATGTATCTAACACAAAATAAAATACTAACGACATGTTTTATCAACAATAATGGATTCACTGGAGACATTTGTATATTTTTCTTCTGCTATGTACCCTTACCAATTTTCTTTTGATGTTTCCTTCTTTGCTTTTTCCTTTACTGCTCCCTCAACAATCGAACGCCAAATGTACGAATACCTTCTTAAATAATAGGTTTGTTCTCTCACTGCTTCTAATATTTTTTGGTTCGTGATCAAAAGCCTGTCGTCAATTATTCCCGATTTTGAGCTTAAGTCTGTTAGTCTTTCTGCTTTTTTGATCTCAGGCACGCAAGGAATCCCCTCCACTGAGTTGGCTGACGCAGGTGCCATTAAAGCAGTCGGCCTCATTCTAGAGAACCCATTATTGAAATTATTCAAAGCGGATGCCAACCACTCACAAGTTAAATTGTTACCATCCACAAACACTTTCAGATCATGTTTGTGGCCGTACCAACTCTTGTCGTTCAATGAAAGCATACCATTTGACCTCAACGAAAGAACAGTGAGAAATTTCAGATCCATCAACAATTTTGAATCCAAATTCGCAATTCTGTTGAATGATAAGTCTAAATTCAGGAGCTCTGTCAAACCTTGGAATGCTCCGTACTCTATAGTTTCAAGTTGATTGTGAGATAGGCGAAGAGTCTTCAAATGTCCCACGCGATGGAAAGTTGATGGACCAATTCTTCGAATCTTATTGCAATTTATATCCAAAGTTATCAAGCTTACTGGTAATCGTAACGACGTGCTATTTAACTCCTTGATCATATTTCTACTGAGATCCAAAGATTTCAAATCATTTTGATGGATCAAATCTATGAAAGATGGATTGCTTATGTTATTTGAATGTAACTTTAAAAAAGTCAAACGTAGTCCTTCACCGAATGGTATCCTTAACCGATTTAAGCCGTTGTTTGATAAATCCAAGATTCCGCCTTCGGGGTGAAACATGATTATATGCAAGTTTTCAATTTTTTCGATGTCGTTAAAAGTCATATTAACATTTTTGAGGTTATAGTTATTCGTGAAGGTCTGATCAGGTATGTAATCTAAATTGTTGTAAGACAAATCTAAATTTTGCAAGTTGGTCATGGCCGAAAAGCTTTCAAAATACAGACGTGAAATGAAGTTGCCGCTCAAATTCAAATATTTTACATGCTCTAAATCATCAGCATTGACAACGAAGTCGGTAATTTTATTCTTTGATAGATCAAGGGAGATCATTTTAAGCAGCGATTGAAATGCATTAAATTCTATGTTAGTTATCTCATTATTTGACAGATTAAGCTCAGTGAGAACGTTGACACTATATGGCCGTAAATTGCGCGCGTATCTCGCTGATATCTCTTTAGAGGTATTTGGAAGAGAAATAATGTGGTTGTCCGCCAGAATAATTTTGAATACAGCATGACCACCTAAATGCTTCAAATGCCTTAAGAATACAACTGAATTGATTTTCTCTAGCTGATTACGTGATACGTCAAATGTTTCTAAATGTGTAATGATCTTAAGAGATTCTATATCTATATTCTGTATGTGATTATTCCCTAAATACAAATGCCTCAAACTGTGGAGGTTGTTCACAGCGCCGTTGAGATTTTTTATTGAATTGTTATTCAATCGCAAGGTTTCAAGACTAGTAAGATTAGAGAAAGGCTCTTCATTTAAATTAGATATTTTGTTGTACGACAGATCGAGTTCGATAAGAGATGTCAGTTCTTCGAAGACGTCTCCAGGTATGTCATCTATGTCGTTGTAGGCTAACGACAGCTTTTTTAATTTCTTAGGATGAATCTCAAATTGAAATAACTCTTCAATATCTGTCAACAGGTTGTGCGAGAGGTCCAATTTTTCCAAATTGTTAAGGTAGTAAAACGGCGTGCCGGTAATCTTCTGAATATTGTTGTTGCTTAAGGTCAGCTGTTGAAGCCGAGCCATGTACTGCAGAAGTGAGAGAGAAGTCTCCGGCCAGTCTGCTGATATTGTAAGAGAGGTGATATAACCTAGGAAATTCTGGTGGCTTATATGATCGTCGAATCTCTCAATGGCTTCGGTAAGTTTGAGTTCAACGATGACGGGGTCGTTGGCGGATTCAAGGCATTCGTCGTGGAGACGTACTCCTCTTATGTTACCTCTACACTCTATCCGATAGGCGCATCGACCGATGCTGTGGATCTTCTCCCTCGGACAGTAGCTGGATGCCGGTGACAGCATCGTTACCAAGATGAACAACATGTAAACTGTAAAACGAAATTTTATTATAAGCTATGTTATAGTTCATTGATGATGGATGTAATTCCATAACTGAAGATTAATTGGCTTTCGATTACATACTTATACAAGCTCATGCCTGTATCCCAAAAGGAGTAGTCAGTATTATAACTAGTACACAAACGGTTCGCCGAAATTATTATCTTCCCATAAAATAATAGGAGAATATAGCCATATCAAAAACAAATTCTAATCAAACATAAAATATGATTGCCCAACCTGGTTTATGAAACAGCTGGCTCAGCTGGCTACAACTAAAACAATGAGGCGATAATATAATACAATGTCTTACAGAAAGATGTGGCCAAATTTAGGCTTTTTAACATGTCTTAATGTAATATTTTGAAATAGGAATTTTGCATGTAATTTCATACGAATGATGTTATAAGTAGGTATATGACTACCTACACACATCCATACGCACTCACCCCTGTAATCCCCGAAGGGTTAGCAGAGGTGTAACCAGTACACCGACATATCGTAGAGCGTATCTTTGTCTCATGATGTGATAGGGGGCCAGCCTATCCCATACTGGGCATAATTCCAGTCTCCAAGCTGATACTTTTTTTTTTTTTTTTTTTTTTTATCCTGGCTCGGCAAAGTGACTACGCTACACCTGATGGTAAGTGTAGCGTAATCCAAGAATATTGTCGACCAACGATAAACAATGTGTCCATCGTTGGTCGGTAAGATCATGCCGGCCTGCCACAGGGTCAAGGGAGAGGGGAAGGAAAAAGGGATGGGGAAAGGGTTAGGATCAGGGGGCAAGCCCCCTGGGGAGAACCGGATATACACTGGCTGACCCTGGAACGCGACCCACACAAGGTGGGCCACTATGGCAGGTTTTAGCACCAGTGTACGGTGGTCGCTATCCGGTCGGATACAAGTATCCTCCCACCAGCAATACTGAGCATTTCCGGGATAGAAAAACTCAATATCACTTTTAGCCGACCTGGGGATCGAACCCGAGACCTCAGAATAGCAGTCGTACCACGTGTGCAATACAACTGCGCCACTAGGCAGTCAGAGACGCATGGAGGTATACGACTAATTTAATAAAAATTAAATATACTGTATAATACTGGTGTTGTTGTTAATGACAGCCTAAGTAGACCAGTCCACATAAACAGCACCCTGAAACCCTGCCTAAAGAATCCTCGAATAATTCGGAAGGGGAAGGGGAGTTTGGGCTTCCGGATCTCTCACTCACCGTAGCAAGCCGCTACTTTACGTCACTCTTCAGTGATACAGTAGTAACAACCCGGTCGAGTCGGCGCAAACTTGCTGTGGACAAAATGGTCTACAGCGTGGCTCTACTAAATGTAACGGATCGCTGTCTGTACATGGAAGATATATAAGAAAAAATATTATTGGGACTTTTATCAACGCAATAGCACCCCATACAATAGTGTTATAATTTTTGTCTGCTTGTCTGTGCACACTAATCTCAGAAACGGTTTATCAGATTAAGATGTATTTTCAATAATATATTGTGGTAATATAAGCTTCACTTAATATTAAGTGTTTGCTTCATGTCAATCGGTTTATAAATAAAAAAGTTATGCCAAATTAAAGCTATCTATACATATAACGGTGCAAAACTTCACGCGGACGGAGCCGTGAGCGAATGCTAGTAATAAATAAAATTAAAAACATAAATACCTTTTTCCATCTCTCCTCTTAATACAAATTTCTTTAATATCATCTCCGCCTGAAACATATAATAATTTTGATTAGATTTCAAAATGTTCTTATTCGTTTAGGTTGCATAAACCCTAGAGTATAAGCACTGTTATCGGAATTATGTTTTGTTTTGTCTCTAGTGTGAGGGTGCCTGTTATTTTTATACCCGTGTGTCTCTAGAATGGTAGAGCCACGCTGTAGACAGTTTAGTCTACAGCATGAATGGGCCGGCTCGACCTGGTCGTTATCACTGTCTCACGGAAAACCGACGTAAAGTAGCGGCTTGTTGCTGCGTTTCGTACGGTGAGTGAGATATCTGGATGCCCAAATCCTCCTCCCCTTCCCAATCCCTAACTATCCCTTTCCTTTAAAGTCGGTAACGCGCCCATGATTCTTGGTATTATGGGCGTACATGGGCGATGGAGATCACTTACCATCAGGTGATCCCACTAGCTCGTTTGTCGGCCTATGCTATAAAAAAAGTCGCTATATGCGTCTTTAACTCTGTTTGGGTTATTTAACCTAAAGTATGCAATAAATTTAGGTACGGTTTTTACTATCATTTAGAGAATTTATTAAGGAAAGTGTATATGTATATTATCATACTATGACGAATAGGAGCAGGCCAGTAACATATCCCTAAAACCGCGAGTCAAAGCAAGTTTATTTATAAAATCTAGCGACCCGCGCCGGCTTCGCACGGGTAAAAATATGTTTGTTACGACATCACATTACAAATCTTTGAATTCTTCGGCTTTTCCGTACTATAATATGTATGTATTATACATATAAACCTTCCTCATGAATCATTCTATCTATTGCTGAAAACTGCATTAAAATTCGTTGAATAGTTTAAAAGATCTAACCGAACAAACAGCGGAAGCGACTTCATTTTATACTATGTAAAGATAAAGAAATACAATCTTACCTGTCCACAACGTTCGTTCTTCAGTTACAAAGTCCAAATGAGCAAAATATAATTCGATGCTTGGATATTTGCTGAGACAACGTAATGGGAACTGCTAATTGTTGTTTATACCAAAGAATAGTGTAATAACAGAAATTTCTTATTATTTGGTAGGCATAAACAACATTTGTATGTCGGTCAATTTTGCCTGCACTGGTGTTAAAATCTGCAATAGTGACCCAACTTGTGGTCACGTTCCAGGGTCAGCCAGTTTATATCCAGTTCTCCCGGGCTTGCCCCCTGATCTTATCCCCTATTCCCCTCGCCTTTAACCCTGAGATGAGATACTGCAGAGGTTGCCTGTATCCTATTAGCAGGTTACCATCAGACGAGCGACTTGCTCGTCTCGTCATTCAATTAAATAAAATAAAAAAGACTTTCGCAGAGAGCAGCAAACTGGCTGCACCCCCTGGCACTTATGTTGTCTATGGCCGATAGTAACTACTATCAGGTGAGCCGTAAATATTCGTCTGTTCTTTGAAAGCTAATAAAAAAATGAATTTTATACTCTATGATATACAACGATATTTGTAACGTAGTATCTTGTGAATAATTGAATAGGTAAAAATTTGAAATTGCGATTGCAATTTTTGATCTGAATTTCTACAAGGAATCTTATTGTGGTACCAGGAGTCGTATTACAATTCGTTACACAACACAACTAACAAGGTTATTCTGTTGTTTTTTAATTAATTTTTGGGGGCCCTTTACTACAGACATGCCAACCCCATCATAACCTAATCTTAATTTGTAACACTAACGAGGCACCATATTTTTTTAGGCAACCCTATTGATATGTGTTCAGCAACACATTTTATACCCTAAAATATTATTTTCATCCGGTATACAGATGGGTGAAGGTCGATGTTAGCTGGGATCCTCTACTATACCATAACTTATGGATTTATAATGAATACATAATCTAAATTACTGCACGGGATTTGAGTTTGAATGTAAAATTTTTAAGAGTTAAATGAATAAAATTAAAGTATATGAAAGAAAGAAAACAATTTATTTGTCACAAACGGCATACAATTGGACCTAGTTATGCAAACAGGAATCAAGAGTTCCATCAACCCACGACACAAGACTCGTAGGTATCTTCAGGGATCAGGGCTATGTGCGTTGGGTGTTATTTATTAAAAAAAAATTCAAACGTCAACCCCGCTACACCACACGCACGACTGTCGAAAGTCTGCCTCATAACGAGAAAACACGATTCGATTTTTGTTGATTAGTTGACTTATCAACAAAAGCTGTATGGAATGAAGATCAATTCGATCGAAAATCTGTTCAAACGGTTCATGTGGAAACCCGCTATTAAGAAAAATTGAATTAACCTCTTCTAGCTTACAAGGTGGTAGGTCCCTCGTATGCGAGAGGCCGTCTGGGTTGGTACCACCGCTTTGTCTATTTCTGCCGCCAAGTAACAGTGTGTAAGCAGTGTTTTGTTCCGATTTGAAGGACATTGAAGCCAGTGAAATAACTGGGCATTACGAGACTTAACATCTTATGTCTCGGGATGACGAGCGCAGTTCAGTGCCATGCAGTGCTTTGTAATTCAAAGTTCTGTGTGGTGTTGTTTCTGTTTTTTTTTTTTTTTTTCGCTTACCATGAGACGTCGTGCTCGTCTCGTCATTTAATCAAATAAAATAAATAAGAAGTAAAATAATTATTTTTTTTTATTTTTATTAGCCCTATATATTATATTCGTCCTACTGCTGGGCACGGGCCTCCTCTACTGAATGAGAGGGATCAGGCCTTAGTCCACCACGCTGGCCTAATGCGGGTTGGCAGACTTCACATACCTTCGAAAAATCTTATCGAATTCTCAGGTATGCAGGTTTCCTCACGATGTTTCCTTCACCGTTAAAGCAAGCGATAATTAACAATTAATATACACGTAACTTAGAAAAGTCAGTGGTGTATGCTCTTGGGGCTTGTTTCGAACCAGCGACTTTCGTCTCGACAGTCCGTACCACTCCCCGCTGAGCTATCGCTACTAAAATAATTAATAGCTAATTAAAATCTTCCAATTCTGGATACGCATCCCCGTATTCCACAGGAAACATGGCGGCGCACTCTTCCTCGCCGGCTCTGACGTCACGGCTGACGTGGACCGGCCCCAAATCCATGAGTTCAAGCAACGGCAAATCTGATTGCACGGATAGCATGATTGCCATTTTCACATCCTCACTGAAATTGAAATTTTAAAAGCTAAGGATAATTTTATTTACATGTATGGTCCGGCTCGATCTGGTTGTATCCCTGTTCAGTGTTGTGGATTGGCAGCTTGCTGCATTTAGTACTATGCGTCTAGCCTCCGCGGCGTAGTGGGCGGAAAGCCGGCTTTGAAACGAGAGGTAGTGGGTTTGATTCCCGCACCGAGACAAGGTAGAAAGTATATTAATCTTGTAAACAAAAATCAATTGCCGTTCATTAGTCTCGCAAAAACTCTTAAACGGTTGGGCCAATTTCGATGTTTTTTTTTTGTGTTTGAATGGGTCCCTGGACGATACTGATTTTGTTTAGTTAACTGATTTAAATTGATTTCAAAACCGTATTTTATGCAAAATAACGAGTAACAAAATGCGAGATAAAATTAATATCTCCATTTTACCTTGCTGTGGGTTGGTTCCTTTTTGCGTAACTTGGTTCTATTGGACCCGGTAGTTTGAATCCTAACTTTAAATTATAAGTTGCGGGTGAAACCGGGCGGGACAGCTATTAAGATTTTTTTTTATCCTGGCTCGGCAAAGCTACTACGCTACACCTGATGGTAAGTGTAGCGCAATCCAAGAATAGTGTCGACCAACGATAAACAATGTGTCCATCGTTGGATCCAAGATCATGCCGGCCTGCCAAAGTTCCCGGGATGAGCTCGGGGTCCCTGCTAACGGAATACTGGCAACCCCGCAGTATCTCATCCCAGGGCACTCCCCCTTGGCCCTGGAAGAAAAAGGGATGGGAAAAGGGTTAGGATTTGGAGGCCCTTGGGGTGGACCGGATATACACTGACTGACCCTGGAACGCGACCCACACAAGGTGGGCCACTATGGCAGGTTTTAGCACCAGTGTACGGTGGTCGCTATCCGGTCGGATACAAGTATCCTCCCACCAGCAAAAATTAATTAATTAATAAATTAACATCATAGTACATACATACGACTGTAGTTCATTGTAATTCGTAATCTAACATTACATGCGAGCTACGGTCAGCATAAACATAGAAAACTACGCGCGCGTTTATAGAATGTATGATAGCACACAAAACAAATAATCTCACACTAAATACGAGAATTCTACCTAAAAAACCTAATTACATTTTATTTTTACTTGATTGAATGACGAGACGAGCCAAGCGCTCGCCTGATGGAAAACGCCACGCCTGCTCGTAAACAGAAGCAACGCCACACATACCTTTGAATCACAAAGCACTGCATGGCACTGAACTGCGCTCGTCACCCGAAACATAAGATGTAAGTCTCATAATTCCCAGTAATTTCACTGCCTTCTATGTCCTTTAAACCGATACACAACAGTGCTTACACACAAATGTGTTTGATTTTTCGAAAAAATCGTAATTCTAATGGAATTTTGTATCTAGATAACTTTTTATATTATATTTCCAAGTTTATTTAATCAAATCATTTTTATAATGATGTAAAGAATTTTCTTTAATTTAGTTTTTGAGAAATTCTTACCTGAATAAATGTTGAAATTATGATAGAAATGTATGTTACAATTAGCCAGACCGTACACCAATTACGATCTATTCATTCACGCATTTATCAACTCTATTTTAAAATCATAAGATCCAATTCTCATAACTACCAACAGAAAAAATCACTAGCAGGCTCAAACAGCTCCCCGCTCGTCTGCGCTGACGTTTAAAATATATCACTTACGATTTCTTCGAATCAGTATCGCGTCGTGTATCGTATTCCTTGACGGTATGCGCTACGAGGACTTTTTCGTACGGAGACTCAGCTTTAAACATACCCATCTGTAAACATTATATACCGACCTCATTTCGATAGCTTTTTTTTTTAATAAATGACGAGCGAGAGATAAGCAGCCATAGCTCAGCGGGGAGTGGTACGGACTGTCGAGACGAAAGTCGCAAGTTCGAAACCAGCCCCAAGAGCATACACTTCTGACTTTTCTAAGTTACGTGTATATTAATTGTTAATTATCGCTTGCTTTAACGGTGAAGGAAACATCGTGAGGAAACCTGCATACCTGAGAAATCGATAAGATTTTTCGAAGGTATGTGATGTCTGCCAACCCGCATTAGGCCAGCGTGGTGGACTAAGGCCTAACCCCTCTCATTCAGTAGAGGAGGCCCGTGCCCAACTGTGGAACGTATATAATACAGGGCTATTATTATTATTATTTAAATGACGAGAAGAGCCAGGCGCTCGCCTGGTGGTAAGCGCTATGCCTGTCCATAAACAGAAGCAACACCACACAGAACTTTGAATTACAAAGCACCGCATGGCACTGAACTGCGCTCGTCACCCCGAGACATAGGATGTTAAGTCTCATAATGCCCTGCAATTTCTCTGACTTCAAACCGAAATACAACACTGCTTACCCACTGTTGCTTGGCGGCAGAAATAGACAAAGCGGCGGTACCAACCCAGACGGCCTCTTGCATACGAGGAACCTATTACCTCGCAAAATTAATTAATCTCATGACACAAGTTTAGGCTCAACCAGTGTTACCGCAGAAAATAAATATAAAGTAGCGGCTTGCTGCTGCGTGTCATACGGTGAGTGAGCCGGAGGCCCAAATACCTTTCCGCTTGTTTAACCCTTAACTATTCCTTTCCTTTAAGGTCAGCAACGCGCCCATGATTCTTCTGGTATTATGCGCGTACATCGGCGGTGGATATTACTTACCATCAGGTGACCTACTTACGCGTTTGCCGACCTATGCCATAAAAACCATACATAAAATTAAGCTGGTTAAAAATTCAGACGGATGGAAAAATACCGCCTTTTTGAGATCGGTTATTAAATAAAAATAACAAGTACATACATGCAAAACAGCTGTCTTGTGTTTTTTCAAAATTTTGATGGCTTCGTACCGCTTATTAATGTCGAGCATTACCAGGACATGAGGTGGAAGGAACTCCGGCTGAGGGGTCACGTAATCACGGATTATCTAAAAAAAACATATCGTGGATGTGAGCAAACTAGCTATACCCCAGCGGATTAGCAAGCTGAAGTGGCAATGGGCAGGCCACATAGCTCGCAGAACCGATAACCGGTGGGGCAGAAAGGTTCTGGAACGGAGGCCACGTACTGGCAAGCGCAGCGTTGGACGTCCACCTACAAGGTGGACAGACGACCTGATAAAGGTCGCAGGAAGTCGCTGGATGCAGACCGCTTGTAATAGGTTGGTTTGGAAATCTTTGGGGGAGGCCTATGTTCAGCAGTGCACGTCCAGGGCTGATGATGATGATGACGATGAGCAAACTAAGTGCTCACTTGATGGGAAACGACCATCAATGCTCATGGAAATCTGCAATGTATAGCTCTGGCTCTGGCGCAGTGGGCGAGTGTAGCTGCAAAGCGAGAGGTCGTGGGTTCGATTCCCGCACCAAGACAAATATTTGTGTGAACCACAAAAATTGTTTCGAGTCTGGGTGTTGTGGGATCGGAAGTCCCTCATAGTTCCTGATACCCACGACACAAGACTCGTATCTTAATACGGGGTCAGGACTACCATATATATGTGACTTTTAGATGTATTTCTTTTTTATATCTAGGATTCGTACCTTAGGAAATAATATGGCTAATCCATTTGCTTTCGCGATGTCATTTGGTGGAGCGTAGAAACCTGGTACCAAAAGACCAGGGGGCGGGTAGTATCCGATCTGAATCTCTTCTTCGTCGCTGCTTTCTTCTGACAGTTGCTGTTACAAATTTATGAATCACATCCACATGAACGCATTTTAGCATCGCAGCAGACGCATAACGCAGAAGCAGTTAGGCAGGCCGGCATGATCTTGCCGACCAACGATAGACACACTGTTTGTCATTGGTCGACACTATTCCTGGATTGCGCTACACTTACCATCAGGTGTGTCGTAGTCATTTTGCCGAACCACGAAAAAATACAAAATAAAATATTGCGTCCTTGCCTGTCTGTCTGTATTTGTCTCTGGTATTGTAGCGTCAAATCAAATGAACCAATTTAAATACGTTTTCCTTTATTTGAAAGCGGATTTAATTGAGAATTTGCTGGTGGTAGGATATTCATATCTGCCGGGGTAGTGACTGTGATATACATTATAAATAAATGTATGTACAATTCACCGGAGTGGTACGTCACTATCGAGCTGTCATCGGTGCAGAGCGGACGACTCCGGTGTATTGGACTTACTTACTGAAATCTAGTGTTTTACTAAGCCTAAACGTAGGTTAAATCAAGGCTTTACATCAGGACATCACATTAAAGAGGATGTGGTGTACCCTTACTAAACCCACTAAATGAAGTGTAATTAAGTAAGCAATTTAAACAATATAATCTTGTTTAAGTACCCATTACCTACAATGATGCTGTTGTGTATTGTGTGACTTATTTTCACCTTAACAACAGCAAATAGGTACCCTCATGTACTAAATACATTTAATATAATGCAGTAACATAAGTGTATATTCTAATAAAAACAAAATTGTTGACCAAATATGTTTGCAAATAAAAGTGCCTATCGAATAAGAATATTCGATCAAACAGTCGAGTGTCCCAACGATAATATCGTTAATTACTCGTTTAGTAAAGTAATACTTCAATAATTTTGAAGTAATGCAATATGTGTCACTAAACTGGGTAAGGTGTGGAAATAGTGCCATAAAACAAATCATTAAGGCCAATTAGTATCGAATAAGTTAAACCAAATGTTCTTTTACTGTCTCTGTCTATCGTTATAAAATAAAGTTAAGGCACTTACGACGGTGCGATTATACCAAGTTACCGTCCTGCGTAATCAGTAATTTGGTATATACGAACGGATTGTTAGTTTAGACTAGTACTGGTCACATAGTTGCGAGTTTGTTTATGTTATAGGTTTACTGTAACGCAGGTCTGAGAAACACGTTCACAGTACAAAGCTCTTTTCATATTCTGCGATATGTTGTGGTTGTAACCATCCTAAATCGGATATTAATAATTCAAGCATAATTAGGACATAATGAACATATATTTTCAATATCATTAGATTTTATGTTAAAGATAGATTCAAAATCATACATAAGAGTAGCTCCATAAATTTAACCATTCATATTATTTAATATTTATTTCATTAGTTCATTCTGCCTTTGCAGATCGTCCAACATGTCCCAACAATATGCACAAGTACCGACTATAGAACCGTTTGATTGCGACGGAGATCCAACGTCTATAGGGTCCCGTTGGAAAAAATGGAAACGCGCTTTAGAAATATATTTCGTAGCGTCAGATACCACTGATCATAAAAAAAAAGCGTGCAATGCTACTACATTCCGGAGGCATAGCACTACAAGAGATACATTTCAATATACCCGGAGCTCACGTGACTGACCCTGATGCGACAGACGTGTACGATACTGCGATTAAGAAGTTGGACGAGTATTTCTCCCCTAAACAAAGTTATTTATTTGAACGACATATCTTCCGCCTTATGAAACAGGAACCAGATGAGAAATTTGATCAATTCTTAATTCGCCTGAGACAACAAAGTTCGAAATGCAATTTCGCGAGGGAAGATGAAAATCTCATTGACCAAATAACGGAAAAGTGTAGCTCGACTAAATTAAGGAAGAATATTTTGACATTCGGGGACACGGCTACAATCGAAAAAATCATAGCCGAAGCAAACTCACTAGAAACGGTAGAACGGCAATTAAACGAATTTAATGATAGACAGAGCAAAAATTCAAGTACCAGCCTTAATGTTAATAAAATTGACACAAAAACACCACAACCACAATATAAAAAAGAGGTTAATCCCTGTTGCCGTTGTGGCAGTAAAAACCACAAAAGCGACAACAATTCCTGTCCTGCAATAAATGCTACTTGCATCAAATGTGGTTTCAAAGGACACTACCAAAAACACTGTAGAACAAGGGCCAACAAAAGGAAAAGTTCCAACCTCTCGTCAAATGACAATAAACCAAAAAAGGCCAAAATAGAAACTTCAAAGCCTACATCTGTAGACTATATTTTCCACATCGATGACGATGCAACAATAAATTGCCAGGTAGGTGGAACTAACATTGAAATGCTTATTGATTCCGGTAGTAGATCTAATATCATAAATGATAAAACCTGGGAGTACATGAAACGATCTAAAGTTATAGTTTCTAACCAGCAAAAGTCTCCGGACAAGACCTTCCTGGCATATGGTGCCAAGGAGCCCTTAAAAGTATTAGGTTCATTTGATGCACAAATAAAAATCGGCCTCAAATCATTAACAACAAAATTCTATATCATAGAAAATGGTTCAAGGAACCTTTTAGGTAAAGATACTGCCATTTCCCTCAATGTCTTAAAACTAGGGTTCGACTTAAATTCGATTGAACAGGAACCATTTCCCAAATTTAAGGACGTTCAACTAGAAATCACAATTGACAAAACGGTCCCCCCAGTTTGCCAACCTTACAGGCGAGTCCCAATCCCTTTGGAATCAAAGATAAATAATAAAATAGACGAACTGGTAAAAATGGATATAATAGAACCTGTAAATAAGCCAACTTCCTGGGTTTCTCCGATGGTGCCGGTTCTAAAGCCTGACGATGATATTCGTATTTGTTTGGATATGCGCGCTGCTAACAAAGCTATCATGAGGGAAAATCACCCCTTGCCAACAATGGAACAACTCATCCCTAAATTTGGTAAAGCTAAGATTTTCTCAAAATTAGATATTAAAAATGCTTTTTATCACGTAGAACTAACAAAATCAAGTAGAAGTATCACCACTTTCATAACTGGCAAAGGGCTTTATCGGTATAAGAGATTGATGTTTGGAATATCATGTGCGCCTGAACATTTCCAAAAAATTATGGAATAGATGTTGTTGCCATGCGAGGGCGTAGTCAATTTCATAGATGATATAGTCGTTTTTGGGAGTGATGAGATACAACACAATGCCAGGCTCCAACAAGTATTGAGAGTGCTTAAGGACAATAATGTTCTATTGAACAAAAACAAATGCGTTTTCAATGCAAAATCTATTCAGTTTCTAGGCCATGAACTATCATCTTTGGGAATTAAACCACTTGATAAATATATTAAGGCAATAGAAACATTTAGACCACCGGAAACCATCGAAGAAATCCAAAACTTTCTGGGATTAATAAATTTTGTAGGAAAATGGATCCCTAACTTGTCAACCCTAACCGAACCAATTCGGGAATTACTGCGGCAAAAAGTTCCAAAAAATTCCAATATTACGGCATTATGGGAAAACAAACAAACATTGGCTTTTAACGAACTAAAGAATTGCCTTTCAAAGATTCCTACTCTTGGCTACTACGATCCTAAAGATCGCACCCAAGTAATTGCCGATGCAAGTCCGGTAGGTTTAGGGGCTGTGCTAATTCAATACGATAACAAAGGCCCCCGCATCATTGCCTTTGGAAACAAAAGTTTGACAGATGTTGAAAAACGTTATTGCCAAACTGAAAAAGAGGCCTTAGCTTTAGTTTGGGCAATTGAGCACTTCCATATGTACCTATATGGTAAAAAATTTGAACTTATCACGGACCATAAACCTCTTGAGGTCATATTCGGTACTCGATCAAAGCCATGCGCAAGGATCGAACGCTGGGTTCTCCGATTACAGTCATATGATTATAAAGTCATATATAAACCCGGAAAATCAAATATAGCAGACCCACTGTCCCGGTTGTGTATGAATACCGAAAACAAAGTAGTCCTTTTGAAGACGAATATCATATAAACCAGATTGTTCAAAACGCGCGGCCGGTAGCATTATCTCTAAAATCAATTATCGAAGCTTCGAATGATGACTATGACATTAAGTTAGTGAAAGACGCTCTGTTGAATAATAATTGGCAAGCTGCTGTAAATAATTACAAGTTATTTGAACATGAACTCTGGTTGCATGATGGCGTCTTATTAAGAGGAAACAAAATAGTAATTCCCATCAAGCTGCGGAAACAAGTATTGGCAGCAGCTCACGAAGGTCACCCAGGCATTGTCAACATGAAAGCTAGGCTACGAACTAAAGTATGGTGGCCTAAAATGGATAAAGACGCAGAAAATACTGTAAAAACCTGCAGAGGGTGTACCCTAGTTTCAGCTCCAAATCCACCAGTACCTATGAAACGGCGTGATCTTCCTTCAAAAGCATGGGTAGACACAGCTATTGACTTTTTAGGACCACTGCCTAGTGGGGATTACCTATTCGTAATAATCGACTATTACAGTCGGTACAAAGAAATAGAAATCTTAAAATCGATAACGACACAAGACACAATAAAAGTATTGAAAAAAATCTTCTCGCGGACTGGGAATCCTGCCAGCATAACAGCCGACAATGGTAGACAATTCTGTAGTCAGGAATTCAAAACGTTCTGTACAGAACAAGGAATTACACTTTTCAATACCATCCCTTATTGGCCTCAGCAGAACGGCGAAGTCGAGAGGCAAAATAGGGACATCCTTAAACGACTGAGAATCAGTCAATGCGAAAAATCAGACTGGAAAGACGATTTACTAAAATACTTAATTATGTATAACAGTACACCTCATTCCTCCACAGGAAAATCCCCGTCCGAATTGTTCTATGGAAGGCAATTTAGAGACAAATTACCTTTTTTAGCCGACCTCGAAAATAAATATGATGATTCAGAAATCCGAGATCGAGATAAAGAGAAGAAAGAAAAAAACAAATTATGCGAAGACAGAAAAAGAAAAGCTGTAGAAAGGGAATTAGACATTGGTGAGAAAGTATATGTGAAGAACTTGATAAAAGAAAATAAACTAGTTTCAGAATTTAATCCAACACCTCATGTAGTAATTGGTTCTGAAGGAAGCGACGTAAATATAAGAAATGAAGAAACTGGCCAAGAGTACAGAAGGAACATAGTACACCTAAAGAAAGTAGAAGGTCAATGGAAAGTTATTGATGAAAGCGTCAAAGAAACATCTGACAAAGAAACATCTAATTAACAAGTTTGTTTTGATTTTACTAAAAAAAAAATATTTTGTAACTAGATTCTAAAATTATAAAAAGGAAGAGATGTGATATACATTATAAATAAATGTATGTACAATTCACCGGAGTGGTACGTCACTATCGAGCTGTCATCGGTGCAGAGCGGACGACTCCGGTGTATTGGACTTACTTACTGAAATCTAGTGTTTTACTAAGCCTAAACGTAGGTTAAATCAAGGCTTTACATCAGGACATCACAGTGACCATCGTACGCATGGTGTTAAAACCTGCCATAGTGACCCACACACCTTGCGTGGTTCGCGCTTAAGGATCGGCTATTGTATATCCGGCTCTCCCGCGGGGCTTGCGACAGGACTTGATGGTTGGACTTGGCGGGTAAAGGAGAATATATCCTTAAATCGCTGTGCCTGCATCGGTCATCCGCCTGTCCTGTCGCAGGCTCCTCGATTTGTTTCTTCCCTCTTCGAAGTATAAAAAGCATGTATACAGGCTGGCATGATTCTGGTGACCACCAATAAACTCATCCGGTCAGTGGTCGCTGGTTTTTTTTCGATAACACTGCGCTTACCATCATGTAGTACAGTCACATTGCCGTGCGTGGATAAAAAAGACGGTTCTGAACATTGTGGCTTGCTGCCTTGAATGTCCTTCAAATCGAAACACAAGTGGTGGTGGACAAAGCGGTGGTACCAAACCAGCTTGCTTCGCGCATATGAGGTACCTACCCTGGATATTGTTGCTGAAATAGCTTATAAGTACGTAGTTTCCGTAAGTTAAACGAATTTCTTACCTCTGGAACAACAATAGATATTTCTTGACTTGGTAACCGATTGAACTGCTCCAAAGCAATTAGATTCTACAAAACATAATGTCATATTACCAGAGGCTCAAATGCCCGCTCCCCGATCCCCGTTCCCTATCCTTTCCTTTAAGGTCGCCAAAGCGCCCATAATTCTGTCTCTAGTATCATAATCTCTAGTGCTGTGGGCTTTCAAGAGCACGTTCATGGGGTCCAGTTACCATCAGGGGATCCACTTACTCATTTATTAAATTTTGTTAAAACGTTGGTTAAAAATGAATTTACTACATAAAGACCTCTCAGCCACCAATGAAAGGAAACTTTTTATAAAACTGTAAGTAGAATTATCGCCTCATTTGTCCAATGGCAGCGTGCTTAAATTATGAAAGGTAATAAGGTCCTGGGTTTGATTCTCCCGGCGAACAATCAATAAGTGTAGAAAAACATGCAAATAATGTCGCACCCCTTTACATCATGGGAAGAAAATAAGCTAGGCGATAGCTAGCTGCACGTCTGTCTACTCCTTCGTGAATAAAGGTATGTTTGTTATGTATTAAAATCGAAAACATTCTTCATATTTACAATTACCCAAGTCACAAGTATATACTTATCGTTTTAGCGGTGAAGCAAATATCGTATTTCTGAGGACTAACCAGCAAAAATGCAATAAATAAATATATTTCTCGGGATAGTGTTATTTTTGACCTTAAATCTGTACATCAGAGAGATTTCTCTAAGAATTTCGAGAGTGTATAATATTATTAATAATAAATACACCCAACAGTCACACACATAGTCCTGACCCCACAGTAAGATACAAGTCTTGTGTCGTAGGAATCAGGAACTACGAGAGACTTTCGGTCTTACAACACCCAGACCCCGAAACAAATATTTGTGATTCACACAGACATATGTTTCGGTGCGGGGATCGAACCCGTGGACGCTCGCTTCACAGCCTGCTACTCGCCTACTGCGCCACGGAGGCCATCAAATTTGTACTATAGTATCCAGAAATAAGCATGAACAATGAAAGATTTATCGCCTATTTATTGTTGAGGAACTTATCCAGGAGAGAGACAATTATTTAGCTGATATTAATATTATATATTTTTTTTTTAACATTATTTAGGCCGTAATAGTGTTGTTGAAACTCCGGTGCCCAAATTAAGATTTAACTTGTGTTATGGGCACCGTTGCTCACATCTTACAAATATTGATCCTATGCTATTTGTATTTACCCCAGCCTTTAATAGCTCCAACTTGTGCTTCTCCTTCTCAGCTCTTTTGAACTCTCTGGCCTCTTCAATCGCTTGGCGTGCCAAACGCTGCATCTCTGAGAGACGTCGAGCCCTTTTTTCTTTAGCTTCCTCCTAAAGACATGAAAAGTTCGCTTCAAGTCTATATGAAGAACTTCCTAGTCTCATTTAAAGCATAAAATAAAGGGACGTCCAAAATTCCATGGGTGTTCTAAAAGGTACCTTAATATACACCTTGTCCTTTTGCATTGACTTAAACCATATATCAATGACATGTCAGGGTGAAACGTTACGGGTCTCAGAGTGGATAGCTTTTTTTTATAGCATAGGCCGGCAAACGAGCAAGTGGGTCACCTGATGGTAAGTGATCACTACCACCCATGCACGCCCACCATCAGAAGAATCATGGGCGCGTTGCCGACCATAAAGGAAAGGGATAATTAGGGATTGGGAAGAGGAGGGGATTTGGGCCTCCGGATATCTTACTCACCGTACGAAACGCAGCAACAAGCCGCTACTTTACGTCGGTTTTCTGTGAGACAGTGGTAACGACCCGGTCGAGCCGGCCCATTCATGCTGTAGACAAAACTATCTACAGCGTGGCTCTAACACTCGAGACACACATCCGTAACATTAGGTCGTAACATTTAGCAACCGTTCACACTTAAGAGTTTGACATACGCCCTTATTCACAAACAACAATCAAGTGAGCTCTTTACTTTGCTAAGTGTCGATTTCTGACTACGTGGTTCGTTTGTGTTTAGCGCCAAAAACGGAAAAATCTGGTGTTCAGAAATCGCCTCTATTAATCCTGGCTGACAAGAGTTATAGTAGCGAGTGTGTGGGCGCGATAGTCCCTATTCTGACCAGAGTACCTTCTGTTTTAACTTTTCTTCCCGCTTTCTCTGCAATATCTCCTCTTTCGTGGGACTGTACGACTTGTAAACGTCGAAAGCAGTCATCTGCGGTAATTGATCTTCTAATTGCTTGCTGTCATCGTAGTGTGGTATATCTTCGTACAATATTTTTCGTATCAATGCTGTAGATGAAAAAGGTGGAAATTCCACTAGTGCATCTACATAAACTGCTTATGAAAGATAATGATAACAAGGTGGTTGGTCCCTCGTATGAGAGAGGTTGTCTCGGTTGGTACCACCGTTTTGTCTATTTCTGTCGCCAGTTAAAAAGAACTTGCTGATGCGAGATCGTCTTTTACCTGACTGTATAGCGACATACATGTGGTATAAAATCTGTATAATGGCTCGTTGAGGCCAGTCGCATTCTGGGTATATCCAATACCTTCAGGCTGGCATAATTCTGCCAACAGTCGAAGGGCACAATGTCTCTTGACGGTCGACATTATGTTTGGATTGAATTGCTTTTAATATCAGGTCCAATGACCACAAGGACTTTTGCTGGTGGTAGAATATTCATAACCGCCCAGATAGCGACTACCGTATGAAGAAGCATTTATATGGGCCATCATGATTCTGGTGACCACCGATAAACTCATTGTTTGTTGGTGGTCACTGGTTTGTTGACTGCACTGCGCTTACCATCAGGTGGAGTACAGTCACTTTACCGTGCCCAGAAAAAAAAGAACATTAAATTAATTCAAATACGTACAATATCAAATACACCAACAAAAGTACTTACAGACAAAATACTTTTCAGTGTCGAGCAAACGGAAGCATATTGCTAATGCTGCACCATTAAGCAGTTCGTACATGGATGCTTCGTTTATCGGCGCATCACCTGCATACAATATATCTCGTGCTACTTCCTCAGTTAGTTGTAATTCTTCCCGTCCGATCATTATTATATCTGGAACATTGGTATATAACTGTAATAATTTATATTATAGAGAAAAATAAAAAATATTAATTTAAATTTTGTTATTTTTTTTTTTATTATGTTTTTTTATATTATGTGAGTGTGAGTGCCATGTATATCGGGTATACTCAGGGCTATTTGCTCAAAAGGCCAATCCAGGATTTTTTTTTCAGGTCGCATCAGGTGTAGTGCAGACACTTGGCCGAGCTCGGATAAAAAAAAAAAAAATATCTTCAAATTGCACTTGATTTTAACCCTCGATAAAAAGATGGGTGTTATCAATTTGACTCCTATGTCTGTTTGTGTGTCTGGCTATGGCATCGAAGGGATTAAGAATGAGCCAATTTGGACAGAGTACCAACGTTGCACTGGTCGTAATTACAATAAATGAAATAATTCTAACTATTCATATCCCATCGCTCATATAACTCTGGATGTGCGTGCTTGCAATGAGGCCAGAACAGCACGAAGTTCAAATTCTGTAGATAAGGAACCATCAGTTCAGCTCGATGTCGTTTTCTAGCAGCCTGACGAGCTACGCGCCGAGCAGCCGAGGAATTCACTTCTTTCTCCTTCACTGCTGCCCGAGCATTTATCCATTCCTATCGAATTTTTATTTTATTAGCGCAGCGTTGGACGTCCACCTACAAGGTGGACAGACGACCTGATAAAGATCGCAGGAAGTCGCTGGATGCAGGCCGCTTCCAACAGGTCGGTCTGGAAATCTTTGGGGGAGGCCTATGTTCAGCAGTGGACGTCTTGTGGCTGATGATGATGATGATGTTATCGAAAAAATCAGTTTGCAAAAATAATAACTTAAAAGGCTAATCCAGGCATTTCTGCACATTATACTCGCATTATTCTGGAAAATTATGATCTGGACTTTAAAAGAGGCTATAACTCATGAGTCTGTTTCGTTATTTCTTTTCATGGCTAGCTACGAAATGCCGATAAAAATAAAAATATAAACTTGTGTAAAAAAAATGACATGTAAAAGCGATATTATCATCCAGAATAAACGATATATTCGATTTGATTGATTAAGAGCAGATTTTTCATTTTTTATAGCATAGGCTCGCAAACGAGCAAGTGAGTCACCTGATGGTGAGTGATATCTACCGCCCTTGAATACTCACGATATCAGAAGAATACGTATGAAGCTAATAAAAGCTATTGGGATTTTGCTGGATGGCAATTTGCTGGTGGGAGGATACTTGTATCCGACCGGATAGCGACCACCGTACACTGGTGCTAAAACCTGTCATAGTGGCCCACCTTGTGTGGGTCGCGTTCCAGGGTCAGCCAGTGTATATCCGGTTCTGCCCAGGGGACTTGCCCCCTGATCCTAACCCTTTTCCCATCCCTTTTTCCTTCCCCCCCCCCCTTTGACCCTTTGCAGGCCGGCATGATCGTGCCGACCAACGATATACACACTGTTTATCGTTGGCCGACACTATACTTGGATTGCGCTACACTTACCATCAGGTGTGGCGTAGTAATTTTGCCGAGCCAGGATAAAAAAAAAATAAAAAAAAAAGCGTGTTAAAAACGCGTAAATTAGGTATTAAGGATAAATCATCAAAATGTACAATCATCTTGGTAGTTATATGTAGTAGTAGGTAGTTGTAGTTATATGAATCTATACCGTTTCATCAGGAGTGGTTTGGTCCAGATCGTAGATAGGTCTATCGAAGACAGCGCCCTCTTGCTGTGTTTTGAAGTAATACAACTCTTGCTTAGCCACCTCAGAAAACCTTAAGCCGTTTACTCCACGGAACACCCTCGTAACCTTGTTGTTCTGTTAGAATGTAATGTAGAACGTATAAAATCTATAAACTAAAATATCAACAAATATTGATAGTTTATTAATGTCCTAATACTATAATAAGCAACATTTGAATTACGATTGTGCTGCCATCTATCAATGGTGAGATCATTTTTTTCTTAAACATGTTGACCTCGGAGTGTGGGTCGACATGAGTGGCTCGTCCATAGACAAATTAAACCATGGTCCATGTTACTTGGATTGTGATGAAAATTAGTTAAAGTTTCGACATAATAATATACTAACTATTATAAACATGTAAACAGGTTCGCTCTGATCTCGAAATCTTTTTAAAGATTCAATGTTGTCTGCAGGGACCTAGAAAAAGACCGAAAATTAAAAAGTTTTAGAAAACTATGCAACTCTATCTCTTGACTTACAAAATGTAATATGATTAATTTGTTAATTGTTATAGTATGCTTAAAAAAATATCCTAAGTGAAATGCATAAAATAGCAAGCACAAAATAAAGAAATATATTTGAAGGTGATGACCTGGCGGAGGCTGAAACTGACCGCCGAGACGAACGTCACAGGTTCGATCTCAGACCATAGGCATACCTTCATCGTTTCGGGGTTTATATTGGATAATATCGCTTTAGAGGTAAAAGGAAAACATCATGAGGAAATCTGCATACTCAAGCATTCTCCATAGCAATTTCGAAGGTAGTTATGTGCAGTCCATCAAACAGCATTAAGCCAGCGGGGCGTGGCCCTCCTTTATTGTTAGAGGGGACCCGAGCCAGCGGTTGAGAAGTTTAATATCCTTTTTTTATTTGATTGAACGACGAGACGAGCAAGGCGCTCGCCTGATAGTAAGCGCCACGCCTGCCCATAAACAGAAGCAACACCACACAGAACTTTGAATTACAAAACGCTGCACGACACTGAACTGCGTTCGTCACCCAGAGACATAAGATGTTAAGTCTCATAATGCCCAATAATTTCACTGGCTTCAATGTCCTTCAAACCGAAACACAACAACACAATGTGGCTTGAAAGAAATAGACAAAGCGGTGGTACCAACCCAAACAGCCTCTCGCATACGAGGGACCTACCTTGTAGTATGCTAGTATTATTACTTTTAAAAAAACCATTTTCCCGTCACTCCAGTCCAACTTGATGATCGTAATAAGTCTATCAAGCGCTGTGCATGATCCGACAAATTTGCTGTAGATTTCTGCACCTGAAACAACGTATTATGGTGCATTTAAACGACGTGTAATTGCGCGAGCCGACGCACGAACAAGGCGCCTATTTCCGCGGGGAAAATCCATCATACGTATACCTTACCAACCCGGAGGTGGATGCATGATTATACGGCAATCATGGACGCGACTCGACACGACTACGACAAATAAAGACAGGCCACAACTCTGTTGATAGAAGTTTGATATCATTTTATGGGCTGACTGACATTCTCCAGGTGGAAAGACGTTGCAACCTGAGTGTGGCCGGAGCCCTCGTCTTTTTTTTTATTTCATGAATGACCAGACGAGCAAGAGGCTCGCCTGATGGTAAGCGCTACGCCTATCTATAAACAATAGCAACGTCACACAGCACTTCGAATTACAAAGCACTGCATGAAACTGAACTGCGCGCGTCACCCTGAGATATAATATGTTAAGTCTCATAATGCTCAGTAATTTCGATGGCTTCAATGTCCTTCAAACCGAAATACAGCAGTGCTTACACATTGTTGCTTGGCGGCAGAAATAGACAAAGTGATGGTACCAACCCAGACGGCCTCTCGCATTCGAGGGACCTACCACCTTGTAGAGTCCTCGTCCTCGTCTCCTCTCTTCATCCCTTGTGTTGGCTCTCTCTCGTTCTAGTATCGGTATAATGGACTGAGGTAAAGGACACGCGGCACGAGATATATCTAGATATAATATATTATGACGTGAACGATAGGTTGAAGTCAGAGTCGATTTAAAATATTTTACACAATACTAACACACGATATTATCAAAGTTACATAAGAGGATTTGTTCAAATTCTTTCTCATTATTAACTTCGGTGAACAGTTCAATTTTCTTTTTCGCCATTTTAAATTAAACTTCGCTTTATAATCAGGTAGGTCATGATTTCTACTTAAAACCTAAGGTCAGTACATAATATGTGAACTTAAGTGTGTTCTGTCGCCAAGCAGATTATTGCTATATTATAGTACAATGTTATATTTCTGTTTGAAAGATATCTAGGCCAGTAAATTTACTGGGCATTATTATGTCTCGGGGTGACGAGTGCAGTCCATACAGTGTCTTGTAATTCAAAGTTCTGTGTGGTGTTGCTTCTGTTTATGGGCAGGCGTGGCGCTCACCACAAAGCAAGCGACCTGCTTATCTCGCTATTCGAACAAAAATAAGACTAAATAACAGAGCGGGGCGGTACTTCACGCCGGGCCACAGATTGATGCTCTATAAAGCTCAAGTCCGGCCCCACGTGGAGTACTGCTCCCACCTCTGGGCAGGAGCCCCCAAATACCTACTTAACCCACTTGACTCCTTGCAAAGACGAGCTGTTCGAATCGTCGATGATCCTGATCTCACGGATAACCTGGAACCGTTAGGACTGCGGAGAGAATTTGGTTCTCTCTGCGTGTTCTATCGGCTGTTCCATGGGGAGTGCTCTGAGGAACTGTTTAAGATGGTGCCAACGTCACCATTCTACCATCGCACCACCCGACACCGCAGTAGAGTTCATCCATACCACCTGGAAACAATACGGTCGAGTACCGTACGTTTCCAGCGCTCATTTCTACCACGCACGTGTAAGCTCTGGAATGAACTCCCTACTTCGGTGTTTCCCGAGCGCTATGACATGTCCTTCTTTAAACGAGGCTTAAAAAGAGTACTCCTTCAACGGTAGGCAGCGGCTTGGCTGTGCCCCTGGCATTGCCGGCGGTGACCGCTTACCATCAGGCGGGCCGCTTTCTCGTCTGCCTATCAAGGCAATAAAAAAAAAACCGGTAAGAGTGAGTAAATCAAGCGCCCGGGTTGCCCGGTAACTACCACCGAATGTATGTGATACCTGATGCATCGGCCACAAAAATATTCCTCGGAGAAGAGAAAGGAAAGACGTTACCGTCTTGTGAACTCGAGAAGTCTCAGTTCCAAGAAGACTCTCTCGATTTCCGATAGTTCCTACTGGTATCCTCAGCATCGAAAATTCAAACAAAGTTCTTTAAGTACATAGAGGAGTAATTTGGACGACAAAGTCAAATCAGATAATGGAAAGTTGGGTAAGTATTCTGTATAAAACGAGGCGGTACTTCACGTAGTGCCGGGCCATAGATTGGCGCCTTAAAACGCTCAACGTAGGTACGCACGTGGAGTGTCGCTCTCACCCAGCAAGGACCTTAAATAATTATTAATTGGCCCACTTATGTTTGTATCGTACCACGGCAAAGTAACTGCATTTGATCTGATGGTAAGTACAGTGCAATCCAAAAATAATGTCGATGGTCAAGAGATATTGGCTCCTTTGACGTTCGGCTGAATCATGCCAGCTAAACTGGCTGACCCCGGAATGCGACTCGAGCCACTATGACGGGTTTTTCACCATGTGTACCTTGGTGATGGTGGTCGATGGTGGCTATCTAGTCGGGTACAAAAATATCAGGTATCCTCCTACCAGCATCCTTAGAAAGGCACACTAGTGATTGTACCACGCATGTGCAAGGTCTAAAATGAACTCCCCGTACCTGTACCGTACCGTAACAATCACGTACCCAGAGAAAACTGTTTATTATTATCATGTTATTATCATATTATCATGTTATCATGTTAGTTTACAGAACAAGGATCGATGTAGCTAATAAAACTTTTAAATTATCAATTTTTGACGATGTTACAATACTTAATACTTCGGGGCTACACATTCTATTAAGCACTAAATAATTAAATAAATTTAACAACATTTTATTAATTATTATCGATATGTAAAAAAAATTTCGAATCCATATCGATTACTAGATAATTTTGTCATTCAACCAAACTGGCAACACTGTACAGCGGCCATATTGGAAATTAATAGTCTCGAAAATTATCGTCTGCAATGGAGTCATATTTTTACTTATCAAAGTTTGATCATATTTTCGTTGGGGTTTCGCCAAAATTATGTCATTTGTTCGTCGTTTCTCAATCCGGTCGTGGTCATTGCAGAAAAGCCTCTGTCGTTTGACAAAATTCGCTTGAGTACATTGTTGTCGTACCATTCGACGACCCTGGAGACATCTTGTGATAAAAAAACCACCGTTGCGCCAAGTCAACCCGCTCGCTGATTTCGTATTCACGTAAAAAGTTACAAAATTAGTTTGGTGCTATTTGTGCGTACGTAAACATGGATGTGTCGTGGGGTACGTGCGTGTTATTGTTAATGTAAAAATAAATATACGTTTCTAGTGCTTTAGTAAAACGTCACGGTGTGGTATTTTCTAGATGCGGATAATTTCGAGCCTGAACTGCCGACCACGTTGGCAAGTTCGAATAAATGGGAGGGCGAGGACGAGGACGACAACGTCAAGGTAATATCTGGTGCCAAGCGTTGCATTTTGTAAAAGAATATTTATTTTTGTCTTTCGTTCTTGACATATTGGAGAGTTTTCGAACATAACCTCACTCGTAATGCCTACGTGTTGACGTCACTTGTTCCGGTTATTCCGCAGGAAAGTTGGGAAGACGAGGAAGAAGAAAAGAAGGATGAGGAAAAGACGGAACTGCCTCCGCCTCCAGCCAAGCCCAAGAAGAAAATACACGACAAAATAGCTGAAAGAGAGGTTTGTTCCATAACATATGTAACGCCACATTGATCATAATTCTACTTGATGAGCATTAATGCGTCATCTTTCAGTCCAAAATCTCAAATCTGTTTATTATTAAATGTAACACTAATGTCTGAGAGCACAAATTGTGTCAATATGTGCATATTATATTGTCAGTTATAAATTAAGGAATTTATATGGTCATAGTGAATCACAATCCAGCAACTAGGATTCAGAGACAACACTGATTCCCTAATTTTAGGAACTACAGAGATATCAGAAATATTCTCATAGGATTAGTGGGGCAGCCTCTGAGTCAGAGGCTATGGGTTCGATTCCCACGCTGAGATAAATGTTTGCTTGATCAAGAAATATTTGTTTCTACTCTGGGTGTGACTGCAAGTCTCTCAGACTCCCCACAATACAGGTTAACCTAGTACAGGGTCAGAACTAAGAGTTGAGTGGACTGTTGGGTGTATTTATTTAACCCCCAACAATACGGTAGTATGTGTGTATGTCTGGCACAATAATACGCAACAAATGAACCAATCTGAATTCATTTTTTTGTTTTAAAGGTAATCTAATCAAGATAGTTCGGAGCTAAGTTTAAGGAAATCTATTCTTACATTTACAGACATTTTTCTGACTCACATCAGTTGTTAAATTGTTAGATTATCCATAATTGTCATGCTGAGTCATACCCATTTACAAATGGTTACAATATTATTAACAACATTATACATGCATTCTTGAAATATGTTTACTTTGACTGCATGGAGCATGGATATTATAAAACATATATTTCATGTTAAACTATATCACAGCTGGCATTTAGCACAACACACATAATCCATACTCACTGTCATGACATCAGTCTACATATAAAAAAATTGGCAGTTAAGACTTGCATAATTATCTTCACACTATCTATGTAAATTCTGCTAAGCCGATTTTTGTAATTATTATTATTATGATCTGTAGTGTGAAGAATAAGACTTATTCTATACATGATATGCAGCAGTTGAATATGCAATAAAAACTTGTTTATGTTGTAAATCACTGAGTCATCAACTTATTAAAGCTCATCCCAAGGAAGGAGCAAGTCTAGGCTAACATACAGCTACTCCATAATTTATTCAATGTGGGCATAGAAATCGCAGAAAAGTATATTAACTTACAATAAGTTCACTCCTGTATAACCAAGGAGGTAGGCAAAAATTTCATATGTCATTTCACACAATAGCAATTCTGCCCAACCTGAGATATGAACCCAGGATGGCATCACTTTCTTAGCCTAGGACCACACAATCAATGATGTGATCAGGAAAGCATGTTAGTATAAAATATTAAAACGCCTATAATGGAATATTCTTATAATTATTGTGTATAAATTATTAACTATATTATCTATACGTCTTGTGATAGACGATCAACAGTATTGACAAATATAATTATTTCAATTAGATCTTTCATTATCATTGCAACACTGATTGATTATGTGTCTGATACTTAAGAACGGCTGATATAATTTCTTTTAATGATTTCTTATGTTTATGTGAATGTTACTCATTGAAATAAAACTAATTTAAACGGATTTTATCGTGGTTTTTTATTTAATATCTGTTTAAATTAGTTTCATATCAATAATTTCTTTTATAATAATAATATTACCTGTGTATTATACACATCATATTCCTGGAATGTTCTACTAATTGGGAGGGGTTAGGCCTTAGCTTAGCATGCTGGCTGGCACTGAACTGTGCTTGTCACCATGAGACATAAGATGTTAAATCCCATATTGTGCAGTAATTTCACACACTTCAAAATACAACAGTGCTTACACACTGTTGCTTAGTAGCAAAAATAGATAAGGCGGTAATACCAATCTATACAGTTTCGCATATGAGGGACTTCCATTTAGTAAATCTATATTTAACTAACTTTTGCCCGCGGCGCCGCTCACGGCGCAGCCTTGGTTACTTTCCAACATTTTAGGTGTTTCAATTCAGATAGAATCATAGCAAAATATTTACATATATGCTGATCAGATCATTGTGGAAATATCTATAGGACTTCTTTTGACTGCAATAACATTTATGTATGATTCTGGCATTAGAAACAGACATTTTCTCTTATTCTCAACAATCCGAAACGAACATTGTTAACACTGCAATAAACCAATTAACTCATTATGTTAGTTAAGATAACAGATTTTAATGAGTTCTTCGACATGAGAGGTCTTTCACTTTCTTTGTTTCTCAATTTGATACAAATAAGGGCCTTACGCCATACCCATGTGTTGATGATGCTACATATGTTATGTATACATAAATTGATATAATTTGTGCTAGATAGTTAGCTTTCTTTTATTTTTGTACTGCACTTTCATAATATGCTAGTTTCCTATGTTGAATATTATACATTATTTCATATACAACAGAGAATGAAACAATAAAGAAACCCTTTTGTTAAAACAATCAAGATCGCTTCAATAATGAGACTGCAATTATGATTTTAAATATTGTTATGAGCAAAGGTGGGTGCGTAGTGGGGACATCTCACTATTTCGCTCGTACACATGTATTATAATGTCCATTAGCCACGATGACGTCAAAGACGACGTCGTCTGTTACTTGACAAGTGCCCCTGTCATCAGATTCGTATGACTTCTAAATATTTTATTGTGGACGGATTAATGAAATTCTTTCTGCAATAGGTTTTGGTTAATGTAACTTAATGATTAAAATAATAAAAAAAAAACAAGTCATCTACCCTATTGCCTACATGATCAATGAACAGTTTCATTCTTACAGTATTTTAAGAAGTAATTAACCCCAATTTATTGTTTGTGTACAATGTACATACATCTGTCTTCCATTAGAGTAGGCAGTCAATCAATCACATACAATACATTGTAAAGCAAAAGATCTACGGCTGAGTTTCTTGATGCTTCTTCTCAGACTAGTGGGGCTTTAGAGAGATTTCAAGAGAGATACATTTCAATGTAATTTATTTATTATTGATGTGTAAGAGAGCCCTTTGTGACCTATGTATATCGCTTCTTCAACTGTACTCAGTCTTTATGTTTGATTTATATAGTATTTATTATACTGTCTCTATCATTCCTCCAATATTTTATCCAGCGGCAAGAGCGTGAAAGGGCGGAGCGCGTTTCAGTGGAGAAGTCAGAGGAGCTGACACCTGAACAGAAGTTGGCTGAGAAGCTGCGTCAGCAAAAATTGCAAGAGGAGTCGGACTTGAAACTCGCCTTGGAAACCTTCGGTGAGACTAGTTTTGATGTAATATGGGTGCTGGTTTCACTCTACAGACAGTTTTGTTAATTAATAGCATGAAATGTTTGGTTCGAATGAAAATTCTTTGTGCTCCACTACTATGTACCGAAATAATTTTACTTAATGTGTCTGAAACATAAATAAATAGCTAATGAACCTTTAAATGACGTATTTAAGTATGGCATATAGTGTTTATTTTCTAAGCTACTTATTTTAATGCCAGTCTTGATTTGATTTATTCCAGGCATAACGGAAGGAATGACTGGCAAGTTGGACACCTTCCATCCGACTACAAAGGATGAGTTCACAGAATTCTCCGAGCTGCTCAGCAAAAAGATTAATTTATACAAAGCTAAGGAGGAATTCCCTGCATTCGTGGACGACCTCGTCAAAAGTATTGTTGTTCAAAGTAAGTAAACCTTCCCGCTTGAAATTACGCGCTTCGACAAGCTCTACTACGTAATTCGACAAGCTGACCCCAAGTATATTATGCTCTCCCCACACTCAAGAGCTGGGGTACTGAAGTTCCCCCATAAACCATTACTGAATGGGGGGTGGTGTGGCCTTTCCTACTGCCATAGTCCATTAAACCAACACTGCTTATGGGTATGGCTGGTGGGAATCTGAACAACTAGAAATAAATATTATAATAATTGGAAAAAAATTATAATATTATTGTAACACTTTAAATAACAACGATCTTGTATAATATAATAAAGGTGGGTGGGGCGTCACTAGTTACCAATAGCAGGCACCCTGTGGAATATTATTGTACAATAAAAACTGACTACGCTACACCTGATGGTAAGTGTAGCACAATCCAAGAATAGTGTCGACCAATGATAAACAATGTGTCCATCGTAGGTCGGCAAGATCATGCCGGCCTGCCAAAGGGCCAAGGGGCAGGGAAAGGAAAAAGGGATGGGAAAAGGGTTAGCATCAAGGGGCAAGCGCCTTGGGGAGAACCGGATATACACTGGCTGACCCTGGAACGCGACCCACACAAGGTGGGCCACTATGACAGGTTTTAGCACCAGTGTACGGTGGTCGCTATCCAGTCGGATACAAGTATCCTCCCACCACTCTGTTTTTACTAATTATACGAATATTAGTGAAATTACTGGTGAGACTTAACAGCTTATGTCTCAGGGTGACGAGCGCAGTTCAGTGCTTTGTAATTCAATGTTCTGTGTGGTGTTGCTTCTGTTTAGGGGCAGGCGTGGCGCTTACCATCAGGCGAGCGCCTTGCTCGTCTCGTCATTCAATAAAATAAAATAAAAAATATACCATAAATGCCTGGCCATCTGGGTCCATTCACTCACTCATTAATATAACATTTTTTTTATTATTTAATTTCAGTGGCATCAGCAGATATCAGAAGGATAAAGTTGACAGTAGACAACTTGTATATTGAAAAACAGAAAGCCGAAAAGAACGACAAGGCAAAGAAACCCACCAAGGGCAAGGGCAAAGCCAAATTAAAAGTTGAAGGTGACAATGTAAGTATATTTGAATTATAATTATCTGTTGTCGAAACTCGGATGGATTTGAAAGAAATGGAAACAATATGGCTACATATTATACATATACACAAAATAACTTGGCCAAGCTCAAGTTTTTAACTTTAACCACTCTTTACTCAATTTATTGTGTTGTGGGTAAGTCCCTCGTAGTTCCTTGATACTCAATACAGGTTAACCTAGTGTGGGGTCAGGACTGTGTGTGACGGTTGGGTGTATTTATTTATAATTATGTTTAATTATGCGTCGGGATTTGTCATATCTTAAAAACACAAATAATGATAACAATGGTCCAGTATGAACCAGTTACAGCATTAGATACAGTCGAACGGGGTGACTATGTGCCACTTTTCAAGGTTTTTTGATCATATAAAAAAATATATGGACCCTACGCTAAAACAAAAAAAATGCCCTAGCTCTCTTACCATTTAGTTATAACGAGTGTTTTGATAAATATCACTAATCTGTTATAAATATGGAGAAAATAAATAATATTGATGGCATACTCTCGCCTACTTTGTTGGGGTGGAAATGTGCCAGGTCCCAATTTCTTGAATATCTCTAATGGTGCTGCCACACCGATGTTATAAAATGTTTACAAACATTTTCTAACATTAAATCTAACATTTTATAACATTTTATAACATTTGAAAACATGACATCGGCCCTTCTTCTTTGACGGCTTCTTTGACGACGCCGCTCTCAAAAGTACCGCCGCCCGCTGTTAATAAATGTTCAAAAATGTTACAAATTGTTAAGAAATGTTTACTAAATGTTGCTGCCACACCGCTGTTATAAAATGTTATATAACATTTTCTAACACCGGTGTGGCAGCACCATAAGATTATACAATATCACCTGCTTGTATTTAAAAATTAGGCAAATACGGTTCATGGGAGAGAGAAAAAAGTTTAGTTGCAAGGAAATTTTAGAGCTTTCGGGTTTAAAAAAAAAAATATAGCATCTATTGTTTTTCGATTAAATAATATACGAAATTTTGTTTACTTGCTTATAATAATGGAAATATGTACAGTCAACCTGGGTAACTTTAGCTTTGAATGTAACATTGACTCACTAACTTGTATTTGAACGTTTAATTTTTTCTCTGCTTACTGAATCACTGTGTAATAAGTTGTTTAATTTATGAAGGTAAAAAGTGTTTTTGAACGAAACCTGCAGTGACATTTGACATTTGTCAAATATATATTTATTTCTCATTATTCAAAATTTTGGCGGTAAATAGAGTTAAAAATAAACTTGCTAAAATGTTGTGTATAGCAGTTACTACAGAAGAACTACAGAAGGCGAGTTCAGTTTTATGTTGAAGAATCATATGTTTTTTATGTAATAACACTGAAATATCCCGCGATATTGATAGATGTTTTAAAAAATCTTTAATTAATCTCCAATCCGTTTCATTTTCAGACCATTTGGGGTAACATTAGCTCGGGCCAATGTTACCCCGAATAGTTCTGACTTTCATGAAATGTTGCAACTTTTGATTTTAGATTATAAACATGCCAAGAAAAAGAATTTGTCCGGCACCCGGTACGCGTAAATACGGGAAAAAAAGTCGTTACACTGAAGAGACTCTCCTAAGAGCTTTAGATGACATACAAAATTGTAAGATCTCCCAGAGAAAGGCGTCACAAATTCACAATATTCCGTGGAGCACTATAAAATATAAACTTAAAGGTATGCATTCCCGGGCAGTAGGAAAGCCACCAGTACTCTCAGAAGATGAAGAAAAATCTGTAGTGTCGCACGTAGCAGCGTTATCTGACCTAGGAATTCCCATCGGTATGCGAGATGTACGAGCTGTAGTCAAAATATATCTAGACGATAATAAAAGACAAATAAAAGAATTTAAAAACAATTTGCCGGGGTGGGAATGGGGCAAATTATTTCTAGAGCGACATTCCTGTATAAAACAAAAGGTGGCCCACAGTATTAACATAAAAAGAGCACAAGTTACCCAGGAAATGATAGATTTTTTTTACAATAATCTGAGTATAGAACTGGTAAATGTGCCAGCTAGCAACATTTTCATTTTCGATGAAACTGGGTTTCACGATGATCCTAAGAAGCAGAGGCTTCTATTTAGAAGGCAATGTCGAAGTCCTGAAATAATACGAAACGCGACTAAGTCATGCTACACTGTAATGTTTTGTAGCAATGCCCTAGGAGAATTTATACCACTTTATGTAATTTATAAAGCCAAACAAAAGTGGTCAGATTGGCTAATTGGAGCTCCATCTGGTACTCGCATGGCAGTTACACCAACGGGATGGATAGATGCGGCCACCTTCGATGATTGGTTTGAACATCAATTGTTACCTGTATTAAGAAGAAAAGAAGGGAAGAAAGTAGTTATTGGGGACAATTTAAGTTCACACATTACCCCGAAATGTCTCCGACTTTGTGCTGACAACGACATTCGATTTATTTGCTTAATTCCCAACTCTACTCATCTCCTGCAGCCGTTAGATGTTGCATATTTCAGTGCATTAAAAAGTGATTGGCGGAAAATTTTACAAGCCTGGAGGAATACTAAAAGAGGCAAAATAGCCAATGCTTTGCCGAAACCTGTGTTTGCTACCCTTCTTTCTAAAACTATAGAAGCAGGGAAACTGACCGCTGCACAAAACGTTATTGCAGGTTTCCGAGCTTGTGGGTTACACCCTTTGAATCGTGAAGTGGTTCTTGTAAAACTCAAAGACTATTCAAAACCCTTAGAAAAGGTTCGTGAGTCGATTGGAGAAAACTTCAAAAAATGTATATCAAACATTAGAGATAACAATCTTCAAATACAACAAAGAAAGAAGTTTCAGATACCAATAGCATCAGGAAAGAGTGTGTCTGTGGAAGAAGTAGAAAAATACTATCAAGCAAGAGACAAAGCCAAAAATACAAAAAGCATTTCTGGGATAGTAAAGAAAAGGGGTCGACCGGCAGGATCTAAAAATAAAAGTAAAGCTCCGACTCCATCACCCGTTGCTGGTCCCTCAAACTTAGAGCAATCTCAAGCTTTCTCAGACTTGATGTCTGGAAACGTTTCGTGCTTTCCCTTGCGTATTGAACAAGAAATTGAAATGGAAACCTCAAATCATAATCCACCACTCAACATTGACTCCCAGATGAACCAAGAGACTCTTGAATATGATATTGAGGGAAATTATGAAACCTATGAAGGAATATTGGACAAAATAGAAGAAGAAAGGCCACAAATAAATTCCGAAACAAGATTTAAAAAGAGCAAGGGGGTAGGAAAGAAAACTAAAACCGCTGATACTGAATACTGTGTTGTCGAATATGAACAAAGTTTTTTTCCAGGGAGAATCATATCTGAGGACAGACAATGCGTGAAAATTTCAATGATGCAAAAAAGTTTTGAAGGGTGGAAGTGGCCATCAAAGCTTGACATATTTAATTGTCACCCCCGAAATATAGTTAGTCGATTTGGAGGATCTAAAATCACAGAACGAGGCGATTCTTATGCGATTGATGATCAATTTCTATACATGGAATGGGGGAATTGAGAGCCAATATTATGTTTCTTTTTTATATGTGATTGAGTTTGTTTTATTATTTTTTTTATCCTGGCCCGGCAAAATGTCTACGCCACGCCTGATGGTAAGTGTACCGCAATCCAGGAATAGTGTCGACCAACGATAAACAGTGTGTCTATCGTTGGTTGGCACGATCATGCCGGCCTGCAAAGGGTCAAAGGGGAGGGGAAGGAAAAAGGGATGGGAAAAGGGCAAGCCCCCTGGGGAGAACCGGATATACACTGGCTGACCCTGGAACGCGACCCACACAAGGTGGGCCACTATGGCAGGTTTTAGCACCAGTGTACGGTGGTCGCTATCCGGTCGGATACAAGTATCCTCCCACCAGCGCAGTACATCAAAACCTGATTAATACAATAAAATAAAAGTTGATTTCAATAAACCAGGCAGTTTAATTTTGTATTAATATGGCAACCCTACGTTGCCACTAAAAAGGAGATAGTTTATATCACTATCACAAGCTAATCTTACCGAGGAGTAAAAAAAACTACATAAATTAGAGATTTTCTTCATCAACTCCTCATACTTATTAAAGTTACCCAAATGTCAGTGTAACTTTGGCTCACCAAATTTTTGGTAATTTAAGGATCTTTTATATATCGTTTTGATAAATAACACAGGAATTTAGATTATAGAGGCCAATATCCCACTAGAAACACTAATTTATGACAAATAACAATAAAAGTAAATCCGTACTACTATAATTACCTCTAAAGTGAGCCAAAATTACCCAGGTTGACTGTAGGTGAAATGAAACATTTGATAAAAGAACATTAAGTTCTTTCTTTCTTTTTTATTAATGGCTTTCGCAGTATTATGCATTTAGCCAGTGTCAAGTATAATGTATTCTCAAGTATTTTTACAAGAACGATGAAAAACTGGTGCGGACGATTTCAAGGTCTTGTCGGAGTTATGGTATTAACTCCTTTCAGTACGATTCTTAATTCACTTATTTCAATGTTTCCATATACTGTTCACCACCGTCAATGTTTATTGAACAAATACACATCACTTTTATACAACAAACACAACTCTAAACTAGTTTATGAAATAAATTAAAATAAGCGATGAACTGCACTGTCAGAATTCCCGCCAAAACTCCAACATTAAGTTTATTCAGATAATGAACTTAAGAATTAAATAAAGGTAGCGTCACACTCGGCATCTGATCCTTCATCAAAAAGAGTTGATGGCGCAGGCTGAACTTCCATATCGTGTTGTAAATCTGTGTTGTAAATGCACCACGAACTGAAATACGCCCTAATTTAATATCTGCTAATATGGCTTGAAGAGTTTCGTCTGTATAATTTTTGTACGTTCTGGTTCCTGGCTTTCTATTATAATCTTACGGAATTATTTTGAGTAACACTAAAATATAAAAAAAAAACATTAGGTAAGCACAATAGCAGAAATACAGAAAAGAAACGTGACAAAACTATCAGTATGGAGGTGGCACTTTTTCACCTGCGTACTTTATATTTTTTCTTGTCTACGATTTTGTGCCACCATAACAAGCCTTTTTGTTTTGATAGTTAGTGCATTTAAACAACAATTAACTGTACTATTACTAAAACATACCTTGATAACGCCACCAGCGATAGTTTTTATAATACAACCAAAAGTTAACCACATACAACAAAACGCGACTTATCAGTTCAAAACTTCTGTCTAAACTATTTCATATTTAGTGTTAACAGTAAATAATAACAAATGACCCAAACTATAGTTAAAACCTTAATAAACATATTTAGGCCATAAAAGTTTCAAGATAACCTCAGATAAAACGGGAATTTGCCAAAAGTAAAAACGACTGCTTCATTGCACATAGTCACCCCGTTCGACGGTAATGTATTTATTGTTAAACCCTGACAAGAAAAAGGAGTATTATTATATTATTGACTCATTTGTCTGCTATGTATGTCTTGATTGAGTGATGAGTGATTGACTGATTAACTGAGTGTGAGTGGGGAGTTTTGGCGGGAATTCTGACAGTGCAGTTCATCGCTTATTTTAATTTATTTCATAAACTAGTTTAGAGTTGTGTTTGTTGTATAAAAGTGGTGTGGATTTGTTCAATAAACATTGACGGTGATGAACAGTGTATGGAAACATTGAAATAAGTGAATTAACAGGTTCCCTGTCCCCATACAAACCACTTTTTTTCATCATATATGTCCCACTCTTTTTTTCATTTGTTTATTTCCCATTTTTTTTTATAAATCACTTCGGTTTGTTTTCTCACTCTAAAGGATGTAACCCACACGTCCCGATAATAAAAATGGGAATTAACCTGCTACGTCAATTTCAAATAAAGGCATGAATTTGACTCTAAATTTGAATCATATATGATTCATGGACGTACAGTTCTTGGTACAAAATATATCCAATGAATCATATATGATTCGTCGGACAGGGAACCTGTTAAGAATCGTACTGAAAGGAGTTAACACCAAAACTCCGACAAGACTTTGAAATCGACCGCACCCGTGTTTCATCGTTCTTTTAAAAATAACTTGAGAATAAATTATACTTGACACTGGCTAAATGCATAATACTGCGAAAGCCATAAATAAAAAGAAGAGTGTGAGTGGCTGGTTGACTAATTGCCTGAGTGTGCGTGCGCGCGTTCGTTCGTGTGTGCGTGCGTTTTTCTTTGTGTACGTGCCTCAACGATTTAGCCGACTCATTACGGTTTTTTGTTTCGAAAGCTGGTTTAATCAAGATGTCAACAAGGTGGTCGGTCCCTCGTATGCGAAAGGCCGTCTGGGTTGGTACTGCCGCTTTGTCTATTTCTGCCGCCAAGCGACAGTTTGTTGTGTTTCGGTTTGAAGGACATTGAAGCCGGTGAAATTACTGGGCATTATGAGACTTAACGTCTTATGTCTCTGAGTGCAGTGCCATGCAGTGCTTTGTAATTCAAAATTCTGTGTGGTGTTGCTTCTGTTTATGGGCAGGCGTGGCACTTATTCATCAGGAGAGCGCCTTACTCGTCATTCAATAAATAAAAAATAAAAATGTCCGCCAAATGTGGACCAATTTTGATCGATTTTAACACTGTTCGTTTCTCTGTTTCCAGGCTCATCTAAATCAGTACGAGTCGTACGGAAACTTCGACGACGAATACGACGATTTCATGTAAACTGTACATTGCATCGGTGCGATACGCTCACACGTCGGTGTCTGGTGTGAACACGGTTTTATACAACAGTCAGTAGTGTCGTCTAATGTGGAAGTATTGTAAAGCACTGAAAATATTTCTGGGGGTGTGTGAAGGAAATTAAGTCTTGTCCGTTACTGTTTTGTGAAGTTGGTTTATTGTAATAAATATGCTACAAAAAAACTGATTCATATAAATTGCGATTAATATACATTTTCAATAGCTAAAAGTTATTTTTTCTCATGTCACATGTTTTGGGGTTAGCCATAGTAAATTTGTATGCCGGCATTGCAAGTCCAATTATCTGATTTCATCATTAGTTACTCCCTTACAAAATTTTGTTGAAATATATTTTACCAATATCAATTGCCTCTTTAGTCTAGAGGCAGCATACTTAGGTTGAGAAACCGGTGAGATCTTGGGTTCTAATCCCAGAGCCCTTGCAATTCGCGATTGAGTTTTTCTTTTTTAATAAAATAAAGTTGCCCGGAATTGAACTTTATACCTTTTATGGTGATTCACCTATCACTTCAGTAAACGGAAATTAGTTCGGTGAAACGTTGGTGCATGAGCATCACCTCTGCGTACCCCTTGCGTACACAGGCGTGAGTTTATGTGATACTTTAAGAATACTTACATTTTGACGACACTGCGACAACCCTTTATTACACCATCGAAAATTATAGTAATAAAGTTTCAATAAAACATATTGATTTCGAAAGACTTGACCAATTATAATAATTCAGTTTGTTTACTATAATGTGATGGTGTAATAAACGGAAATATAATTAAGGAACCTTGCAATATATTTTAAACATATATTATTGCGATCTTTATCAAAAAGATAATATTTATTCCATAACAGTGTAACTACCCAATTGTCTATGGTTTGTTTTGTCTTCCAATTAGAATGGAATTTGAAAATGGAATTTTGCAGTTTGATTCCACAGACATTATTGCAAGTTTTCTTTTCCCACAGTACTAGAATAAATGCTTTTTTATTGTAATCGTATAGCAAATGACACTTATTATAACCATACAATAGAATAAAGAAATACAAAACTCGAATCTTTATATGAGTGATGATTTTTTTGTTATGTTTAAATTATTGATATATTTGTTACAAAGTACTGAAACGTGTGTTCAAACAATTACAAGTGATTGTTGAAAATAATACTTTTATTTTTAATCACAATGGTAGGTAAAAAAATAAAGTCCCCTTCGAGCTCAAACTTCATACAATAAATGAAATCTGGAGCCTAACAATAGGCGTGTTCGGGTGAACAAATTTATGAGTAATCTAAGTGGGACTCTCGTATTTTAACTTAGTTTTCGCCTGGGACACTTACAATGTGTCATCTGTATTTTTAATGCAACTTCTTGCAACAATTGCAAATGCAACAATTTTCAACTCCTTAACTTTATTAGATTACTTAGTCGATTATATTTAAAATATCATAATAATGTAGGTAAGACCTTCATGCTGAGTGTATAACTTAGCTAGTCATAACTTTGTTCGCCCAAACACGCCCATTTTTTCATATTTCTTCGAGCTAGGCTTTTACTTTTGTTTAATCAAGAGCGTAAGCTTAATATGTGTAAGGCATGAGGACTCAAGATTTTAACAACTTGAGTATAATTATTTAAACTTCTATGGGGGCAACAATATAGTGGTTGCATAAAATTACATTGTACCAACAGAACTATAATACCGTGGTACCCTATTATCCAACTAACAGTAGTCTTTTTGACTTTACTTATTAGTTAATTAGCGTTTCGACTTTTAATAAGAGGATTTGGAAGTTCCTGAAGTTCTAATTTCCCTTGCATGAGAATTTATAGCCACAAAACTGCAGCTATATGTCAATTGAGTTTACTTTTCTTTAACCCCATAATTGGTTTACATTAGGGTTTTTTTTTCTAAAATCCATCCTCAGGTGTCTATACTTTGTGTCTAGTCTCATTCAAATAACTTCCTGGAATTATATCGATTCCTTCGTCAATTATCTTTGTATATAAATGGCCTAACATTATTCCATAAATAACAATCATTCCCGACTCTCACGGGGCAGTCGTTCTCATTACTAATGCATACATTTTATCGATACTTGACGGATTTGTCGATAACTAGTGACGTCCGTCTGTCGCACGAGAAATTCATTTAAAACTCATTTATACACGTATGAAACGATAATATTTTAGTTACGTGGATATATTGCGTTTTTAAAACTATTTTTTTTAAAGTATTTTTTTTCTTCTATATCGATGAAATTTCAATTGCAATTATTTTATTTCTGTGCGTAATTGAGTTGTACAGTTCTCATCGCAAATATTTGTCGGAGAGAGTGGCCTGCAATTCTTTGTTCGGCAATTTTATCGACTATTTTTTATCGATTTTGACAGATTATCTTCGACTTTTGAGAGTTTTAAAAACGCAAATTAACATTTGAATCATTAAAGTATACGCTTGCTTTAACGAGTTCATTAACCAGACACCGAACGCTATAGCATTACCATAAAATTGCTGTTCACTACACTTTGACGGTGAAGTGGCATTGCTATGTTTTTCTAATGTCTTTCGATTTGGTGACATCTAGTAAATTTTGTAATTAACAAATAAAATATCCGATACGCATGCTGCAGTACCTAAGTTACATCGCATCTCTATTTATCGATAATAGTGAGGTCTTGAGTCGCGCATTATCGATTAAACTGACATAAATTGAAAGACCTCCGATAATCAGAGATCAAATAAGGCGAAGCTGTTTACGATAATATTAACAGGTTCCCTGTCCCCATACAAACCACTTTTTTTCATCATATATGTCCCACTCTTTTTTTCATTTGTTTATTTCCCATTTTTTTTTTATAAATCACTTCGGTTTGTTTTCTCACTCTAAAGGATGTAACCCACACGTCCCGATACTAAAAATGGGAATTAACCTGCTAAGTCCATTTCAAATAAAGGCATGAATTTGACTCTAAATTTGAATCATATATGATTCATGGACGTACAGTTCTTGGTACAAAATATATCAAATGAATCATATATTATTCATGGGACAGGGGACCTGTACCATGAAGTAGGATAAAAGGAGGTATGAATTATAATGTAACATTCTAAGCTTGATCGACAATTAGCAAACCATATAAACATGATGTGAAACCTGTTTAAACTGTGTACACACATGCGCTGCAATCATGCAAGTTGCGTCTTCCGTTGCATGTGTAGAGATATAGCACATGCTTTAGTGCATGTATCAACAGTATGGAATAGAATGTTTCACAGTACATGCATCACACGTGATGGTCAAAGTATAAACCTGTCTATGAAAAATAACTGAAGTTATTTTAAATGGTCATAATGTGCAGAATATTCAACTTGTTTGTATGAAATATCAAGTTCTTACGGAATCAGAGACGTATGTATGCTTTGCGGGCAATTATAAGCCCTTTTGGTTTATATTTTTTATTGAAAAACCAGAGTTGATTAGTATTTATTTATTTCACGTATAACAGATTTTACTAGATGCACCATATCTAATGCCATGTATAAGTCTATACACATATATACACTGTAATATAAAGAGAATTCATGGTTACGGATACGTTACGTTAATAGGTAATAAATTTTTTATTGTGATATTTTTGTGTTTTATTTATTGTTACCTTATCTTACTGCTGCCTGCGACGCTAGAGGTGCAAACAATATGGATGCAAATATGCAAAAGAAAGGAAAATTGATATGTCAATTTTATTTTATTAAATTCATTAACTTAAACCAACAATTTAAAGTTCCATTTTGCATCATTTTACATGGGAAATGTTTCATTTATTTTTTTTATACATTACATAATTTAAATCTAATAAATTTAGCCAAATAAAATCCCAATTATTACTTGAGATGGGTTGAAATGTTAATGCATATTTGCAATTTGCATTCTTATACAAAGTACACTGCTGCCGTCACTCCCGGCAAGCTGTAAATCTCATAGTGTCGAGTAATTTCACTGGTTTAATTGTCCTTCAAACCGGACTAAACAGTCCTTATTGCTGCTTGGTGTTAGAAATAAAGAAGTGGTATTTACTTAAACAGAGTTATCACCTAGTAGTTGTTTTCCTATTTTTTTAACGTAAGTAAAGGAGGGTGGGGTCAATCACACAGTCCTGACCCCACAATATGTTACCCACAACACCCAATTCTGAAAAAAAATGTGGATCTCGCAAATCTCGGAACGGGAATCGATCCCGCGACCTCTTGTTTCACAACCTGCCACTCGCTTGCTGAGCCACAGACTCAAAACGGTATGTATATATGAAGAAATAGGTTGTATAACACATATTTTTATCAGAAATTAAGAAAGGCATTTGCTGTTGAACAAATCAAATCGAATTTACGTACTACCTAAGTTTAAGTGAACTGAGTAAATTGCTACAGATACCTAGGTACCTAAAGCTGACTAGCGAAAGGCGGCTGAAAACCAGAGATCTAGCTCTATAGCGCACTAAGCTTCCTATTACAACACAAACGAGATTATGCTACCTGGTGTTGGTAACTATTTAAATCTTTATTAATTTTGTTGCCTATCCCTTTTTTTTATTTGATTAAATGACGAGACGAGCAAGGCGGTCGCCTGATGGTAAGCGCCACGCCTGCCCATAAACAGAACAAAGCACTGCGTGGCACTGAACTACGCTCGTTACCCCGAGACATAAGATTTTAAGTCTCAATGCCCAGTAATTTCACTGGCTCCAATGTCCTTCAAACCGAAATACAACAATGCTTACACATTAATGCTTGGCGGCAGAAGCAGACAACTAAACCAATCCAGACAGCCTCTCGCATACCTTCATACAAATTAAAAAATAAACCAGTTTTATTAACTACATTAAAATCATACGCACTTACTATATAATAGTTACCTACTTATAAGCATTTCTAAATTTGCAATAGTCCGAACATAATGTCCGCCCACAGGATTCCCACAATTCTTGTCCTTGGCCCGAGATGATATCAAAACATGGTAAACTAAGTGTTTACACAAACACACAACCATAGTGCGATTTCGAAAGATGACATACCTAAGTTTATGCTACGAAGATGGTGCAATTGGAGATCGTATCAACTGAATATTTTAAGTTATAGATTCTGAGAGCAAACATATACAATTTTTTTTAATAATAGTGGTCAGCAAACGAGTAAGTAGGTCACCTGATGTGATCACTACATTTTTTTTTATTTCATTGAATGACGAGACATGGAAGGCGCTCGTCTGATTGTAAGCGCCTGTCCATAAACAGAAGCACACCACACAGAACTTTGAATTACAAAACACTGCATGGCACTGAACTGCGCTCGTCACCCCGAGACAAGATGTTAAGTCTCATAATGCCCAATAATTGCACTGGCTTCAATGTTCTTCAAACCGAAACACCACAGTGCTTACACACTGTTGCTTAACGGCAGAAATAGACGGCGCGGTGGTACCAACCCAGACGGCCTCTTGCATACGAGGGACCTACCACCTTGTGTCCTACCATTTACGTCACCAGAAGGATCATGTTTGCGGAATTGGATAGTGGAGGGGATTTGGGCCTCCAGAAATCTAACGACTACGAAACGCAACAACAAGATGTTACTTTACGTCGGTTTTTTTGTGAAACTGTAGTACATAAATAAAAAAGCAAACAAATACACGTCAAATTGAGAACTTCCACCATTTTTGAAGTCCCTTTAAAACAATACAGACAAAAACAAGCACCCAAAAGTGCTGTTCACTCCCCTACATTATACACCAATTCGCTAAATCGTAAAAACACATAACTGACACGCCGCGATCATTATCTCTGTTTAACACGAATAAGTAGGCCACAGACGGCTTAATTAAAGCTTCATCCGGAAGACCGGAAACCGTAACAATGGCGACTGGCGACTATTGCATAATCACACTTATTTTTATTTGCCGTAAAACGCTTCCTAGATACTGTAGTGTCAGTCCAAAGAAAGTTAAATATAATCGGATTAATGACTTGGACTAGAATAAAACGAATGTTATGGCCTCGATTGGCGCGAGTAATAGTTTTTTAAAACGACCGCATAACGACTACACTGTTAGATTTTTTTTCGGAGCACGGTGAAATGACTGCACTACATCTGATAGTAAGCCTATATCTAGCAATCGGGCCTAAATATAAATATTTATTAGTTTACTAGCGGACCCTCGCGGCTCCGCCCGCGTGATCTGCTTTTTCCGGGATAAAAGTAGCCTAACAGTGGCGCCATCTGTCAGCAATGTGTCACGCATCTACTTAAAATATTGGTTTGTAGTACATGCTATGTATCAGAGATGGCGCTGTATTTAAAAAATGATTTTCCCTATTTTCCCGCTTTTCTATTGAAATTTTTCCTAGATTTTCGTTGCTATAAACCTCACGGAGCCCGAGACCTTTCCAACGAATGCAAAACCGTGGAAATCGGTTCGTGCGTTCTGGAGTTATATCGTCAGGAAGGAAAACCCGACTTATTTTTATATATAAGATATAAAGGGGCATTTATATAAACTAATTTATGATTAACATAAAGGGAATTTAGTTATACCTTGGTGACGCAGTTGTATTGTGTACGCGGTACAAAAGTTGAAGTCTCAGGTTCGAACCCGGGTCAGGTCCAAATGATTGATTGATTATTGGGTTTCTATCACCGGACCGTATCAACCGACGACGAATTGTGCCCGGTATGGCGATAGACTCGAACCCCTTCACATCATGGGACGGCAGTAAGCCCGGCGAAAAATTCTTCAGGAATTATAGACCAGAGTTAACATGTGTGTGTGTGGAATGTAAAATCAAGGGAAAATATCAGTTTATATACACTATCTTATATTTTTTGTAATTAATAAAGCAACGCTATATGCTGAATAGCCATAATGTATAAATACTCTGGACTGTCAAAATTTTCTTTCGTTAAAACTACATCAACAAGTAAAAAGAAAGAAATGTTTATTCAGCATAGGTACATACACGACATACATACTTATTAACATACATTAGAAGACACACATTAATACAAAAATCGAAAATAATAAAAATCTTACAAGAGACAGAGTAACAAGAAAAAACACAACTTAAAGGTCTGGCAGTGTGCCATAGATATGTTGCGGTGCGGCGTAATAAAAAACCATAACAACAAGTAAGCAAGTATTAATTTAGGTTTATCAAGGGACGAGCAGCGTGTGTCCGTTTTTTTCTGGCTCGGCAATGAGACTACGCCACACCTGATGGTAAGTGTAAAGCCAAGAATAATGTCGACCAACAACAGACGCCGTGAATATCGTAGGTCGGCCGATAATGTTCTAGTTCATTATACTTTATTATACCAAACTATGCGAGCCTGGCGCTGGTTTTCAACTAGTACCTTAGCTACCGCCTAGAACTAGGTATTCAGTTTTACTACACCATTCCAAAATCAGCAATCATAATCTCTAATTGCGTTACCAAGATACGAAAGGAATCTTCGCGCGATGGCGGAATGATTTCGAAATTAAAACAATATCACATTCGGATCGAAGTGTTGAAAACGTGTTGAAAGGCAACAATAGATTTCAAAATAACTTATATATCGTTTTCCTGAACAAATTGTAACCGTCCGTGGGAAATTTGCATACAATAACGATTTCAACAAAATTGCAGTTCAATATCCTTCATATTGGTTTCGACGGCAGGCAGCAACGTCTGCATATTTAAACATTACATCAACATATTTCTGTCGCCAAACAACAGTGTGTAAGCACTGTTGTGTTCCGGTTTTAACATTGAAGCCGGTGAAATTACTGAGCATTATGAGACTTAACAATTTATGTCTCGACGAGCGTAGGCCAGTGCCATGCAGTGCTTTGTAATTCAAAGTTCTGTGTGGTGTTGCTTCTGTTTATGGACAGGCTAGGCGTGGCGCTTAAAGGAAAGATTTGTATTTTTGTATGTAACGAATAAACTTAAAAACTACTGGACCGATTTGAAAAATTATTTCACCATTAGAATCCTACATTATCCCTGTTGAACATAGGCTTTTTATCGCGGAAAAGCAGATCACGTGGCCAGAGTCGCAAGGCAAAACTAGTAAACCATAAACACAATTTAAAAATCAGGTCCCAGCATTCATACACACAAGTATGTACTTATTAATGTAGAAACAGTGTGAAGCAGTAACCAGCTTTAGAGTTTTAATGTGTACCTTAGAACCATAAATCAAATAACAATGGTGTGGTGTTGCGTTTCGGCACTTAACTGACGACATCCGTGATTAATGTCTTGTCTGACAGTTGGCTGCGTTTCTGATCGAAATTCCGCCAGTTATTATTTTTTTTTTTTTATCCTGGCTCGGCAAAGTGACCACGCCACACCTGATGGTAAGTGTAGCGCAATCCAACAATAGTGTCGACCAACGACAAACAATGTGTCCATCGCAGGTCGGCAAGATCATGCCGGCCTGCTAAAGGGCCAAGGGGGAGGGGAAGGAAAAAGGGTTAGGATCAGGGGGTAAGCCTCCTGGGGAGAACCGGATATACACTGGCTGACCCTGGAACGCGACCCACACAAGGTGTGCCACTATGGGAGGTTTTAGTACCAGAGTACGGTGGTCGCTATCCGGTCGGATACAAGTATCCTCGTGTAGCGTAGTCACTTTGCCGAGCCAGGATAAAAAAAAAAACATATTTATGACGAACGCTTGGGACCTGCAAGGCGTGGTTATAACTTCACAGTAAAACAAAATAGCATAATAACATAATCAGGAAGTGTGTCAAATTGATCACCAGGACGCAAGCACTTTCACCAGCCTTTCTATTCGGTACGCGCCGATATAGCGACACACGGACCGCGCCTTTGCGGATCCTGTTAGGGTCACTGCAGACATAATACTTTTAATGTCCACTATCAGAGAATAACGGCAAAAATAACAATATTAAGTAATAGAAATCTCCAGATCGATATATAAATTAAATGAATTGATATAAGAATAATTATGTCGTTCAAACTTTATTTTGAATCATCATCATCATCATCATCAGCCACAAGACGTCCACTGCTGAACATAGGCCTCCCCCAAAGATTTCCAGACCGACCTGTTGGAAGCGGCCTGCATCCAGCGACATCCTGCGACCTTTATCAGGTCTGTCTGTCCACCTTGTAGGTATTTGAATAATTCATTTCTATTTTTCTCCTCCTTGTGTCGTACTCCTCAGTATTGAGGGTCGTGACCTCCCTGCTGCATCAGAAGAAATAAGGAAAGAAATTTCCTATGATCTTTCTCCATCTGTTTCTGTCTCTGACGATGTGGAGGGTTCTAGTTTCATCGACATGCTAATTTCGATGATGATAAATAAATAAATAACGCCCAACAGTTAAGGCTATAAATGTGACTTTTAGGTTATTATTCAAGAATAGTTGTTTTTAGGAAACCTGATACTAAAATTAAAAGTTAGATTTAACAAGATCATGAAAACTTACTTGAATCTGTACGAAACCACATTTTATTCTATACACGATGAATGAATATAGATTTTGAAGTAGTAGAGCCACGCTGCAGACAGTTTTGTCTACAGCATGAATGGGCCGGCTCAACCGGGTCGTTACAACTGTCTCACAGAAAACCAACGTAAAGTAGCGGCTTGCTGCTGCGTTTCGTACAGTGAGAGTGATATCCGTAGACCCAAATCCGATAGCCAATGTTAAAATATCGTATGTGTTGCGGCCCTTATTTGCTTAATTATTGATCGGAAATCATTTACATATTATAGTGTTTGAATTTGACGTTAGAAAGGATTTTTGATTACTCTTGAAGTTTAAGTAAATTATTAATACAGTTTTAATCCAACATGCTAATTATTTGTTCGAAAGGAAATCATTACATATGTGTACTTAATATTTAATGTTAAATTATTTTCTAAAATTTTGGGACAAGTTTCATGGGAAGTTATTATGGTTTCACTTTTGGCAAAAACGTGACACAAACTTGGGCTATGAAGACTGCTGACTTTTACTGCTTAAGTAACTACATTTGTCTTTGCTCTAGGTATATAATTTTAACTAGCCTTGTTACTAGATGGTAGTCCCCTTTTATGCGAAACTGCCATCTCTATTCACAACTCCGGTTTTTCCCATCCCGATCTGCTTCTTTAAACAGGCAGTTTTGCTGGTCATAGGATATTCATATCCACCCGGATAGCGACCACCGTAGATATGGTGTTAAAACCTGCCATAGTGACCCCACACACCTTGTGTATCGCATTCCAGGATCAGCTAGTGTATATATGGTTCTCCTGAGGGGCTTGCGACAGGACTTGACGGTTGGTTAGGGTGGGTATAGGGGTAATTCCTGTATCCCTGTGCCTGCACGGTCATCCACCTGTCCTATCTCCTATTGCAGGTCCCTCAGTTTGCTTCCTCTCTCTTCGAAGTATGAAGAAGCATTTATACAGGCCGACAGGATTTTAGTGACCACCGATAAAGTCATTGTTTGTCGGTGATCGCTGGATTTATTGGACTCCACTGCGCTTACGATCAGGTGTAGTGCAGTCACTTTGCTCACCGTGCTCGGATAAAAAGTCTCTATTGCCTGTAACATAAAATAGTCATCCAACATGCTCGCCGAACGTTATCAAAGCGTATCGCGTACCATTTCCGAGCATTATTGTAATGTCCTGCACAGACATCAAATCAAAAAACAATAACAGTTACATAACTTAATAACTAAGTTACGCTTTGTTCCAACAGCTAAGTAACATATAATTTGTACACGAGATAAAGATTACCTCATAATAGTGTACGTCGCGTGCGATATCCTGGTTTGAAATCCCAGGTCAGTCATTTTTATACGAGTTAAAATTTTGTTTAATACCTAATGGCAAACGAGGGAATGGGCTACCTGATGGTAAGGTCCACCACACGAGCATTCACAATTCCTGAAGAATCATGGACGCGATGCCGTACTTGATAGGAAGGGATAATTAAGGGATTGGGAAGAGCATAATTAACGGATTAGGAAGAGCCCCTTGCGTTTGGGCCTCCGGATATCTCTGTACGAAATGCAGGCGCAAGCCGCTACTTTATGTCTATTTTCTGCGAGACAATGGTAACGACCCTGTCGAGCTGGCCCATGACGCTGTAGATAAAACTATCTACAGAGTTAATGCGTACGCCTGATAGTACCAGGGGTACGTTCCCGTGGACGTCCCAAAAATCATGGACTTGACGTAGAGGTGAATTGGAAGCGTCTATTATTATTTTTTTATTATAGCATAGGCCGGCAAACGAGCAAGTGGGTCACCTGATGGTAAGTGATCTCCACCGCCCATGTACGCCCACCACCAGAAGAATCATGGGCGCGTTACTGACCTTAAAGGAAGTCTAAATTGAAGACCGGCCCTAGCTATCAGACATAACACCATTACGCCAGACAGAAGAAGACACCCAACAGTCACACACATCGTCTTGCCCACACACTAAAGTATACCGCTCTTGCCATGAGTGATTTTTAAACTATAACTAATGAATAATAATAATAAATACACCCAACAGTTACATACATAGTCCTGACCCCACAGTAAGATACAAGTCTTGTGTCGTGGGTATCAGGAACTACGAGAGACATTCGGTCTCACAACACCCAGACCCTGAAACAAATATTAGTGGATCACACAAACATTTGTTTCGGTGCGGGGATCGAACCCGCGGCTTCTCGCTTCACAGCCGACTACTCGCCCGCTGCGCCACGGAGTCTGAACTCGCATTATAACCTCCTTATAAAAAGCAGCGGCTTATTTCTGTAGGTGTTACTAGTATTAATCACATACGACTTCTACGTGAATTTGACCTAAATACCGGTATACAGATAAGCTTCGCTTTCAAATAACATTTTTGGTCCATTCGTCACTTGCATAACATCCATATTGGAATTTTCAAGCAGACTCCAAGTCTGCAGTGTATACGCCATTGCAATGGTACTAAAACTTTTTTTTGTCCGAGCACGGCAAAGTGTTCTACACCTGATAATTAGCGTAGTGCAGTCCAAAAAACTAGCGACCACCGACAAACAATAATTTTATCGGTGATCACCAGAATCATGCCGACCTGTATGAATGCTTCTTTTCTCTTCGAAGAAGCAAATCGAGGGGCCTGCGACGGGACAGGCGGATGACCGATGCAGGCACAGTGATACAAGGATGCACCCCTATACCCGACTCAACCAACCATCAAGTCATGTCGCAAGCCCCTTGGGAGAACCGGATATACACTGGCTGATCTTGGAGAGCGATTCACACAAATACACACCGAACATTGAGAATCTCTGCCCTTCCAACAAGTAGGCAGAGAAGCAAGTTTAAAGTGTTATGATTGTTATTAATTTGGGTGGTTAAATAATATGGCATCGGCATTCACGTTTGTTGCATAATGTGACGTGAGGGGCCAGGGATCGAGTCTCGTGCGAGGTATGTCTATAACTTTTATGTTTGGGAAGTTTGAGCTGTAATCTTTTTACCGACAAAATTCTATTATTAGTGGAGAAGCAAAAATCGATAATGAGATGTCGATTTTATTTCATTGGTCGAGTAATCCACGGTGCGAAAACTTTCGTTTTCGGTTCGAAATTATACAATTTGTGAAATAAATGACCGTAATTATTAATGGCTGTAAAAATAACGTTTTTTTTTATAGCATAAGCCGGTAAACGAGCAAGTGGGTCACCTGGTGTTTAGTTATCTCCTCCGCCCATTTACGCCCACAATACCAGAAGAATAATAGGCGAGTTGCCGACTTTATAGGGAAGAGATAATTAGGGATTGGGAAGGGGAGGGGGATTTGGGCCTACGGATTTCTCACTCACAGTATGAAACGAAGCAGTAAGCCGCTATTTTACGTCGGTTTCCTGGGAGACAGTGGTCACGACCCTGTCGAGCCGGCCCATTCATGTTGTAGACAAAACTACAGCGTGGCTCTACCACTCGAAAATAGATATTTTATATCTAAAATTAAAATGATGCTTTTGACAATCCTAGTTTTTTTACGATTTATTACATCCATGTTTCGACAGGCAATCAAAAGAAAAATAATTACATAATCTAATGTAGAAGAAACCTTCACATGAATTTCGAAGGTATGTGAAGTCTGCCAATCCGTATTAGGCCAGCGTGGTGGACTAAGGCCTAACCCCTCTCATTCAGTAGAGGAGGCCCGTGCCCAGTTGTGGGACGTGTATAATACAGGGCTAGTAGTATTATTATTATAATCTAATGCTAAAGGAAACTACAAGTCAAATCTTTCTGTAACATGTTTTAAAAAAGCGCCTCCACAGCCAGTGGGATACGAGCAAGAAGAAAAAGAAGTAGAAATTGTTACTATTGATTTAGACGATAGAAGGAAAATAAAAGGTATTTTTAAATGCCATTTAACGGTAATAAGAATTCTTCATGGTTTTTTTGGTTCTCAAATAAAATCATTTCCTGCACAAAAACTAGTTGTTATTACGTAAATGTGATGAAACGTTCAAATGCGTTTTAAATTAATTATATTTGGTGTGAATTACATACATTATGCAAGTTTTTAAATACATGTTCCCACACTCACTTGTAGTACTTTTATCGAAAGCAATTAGAATGGATCGACAAATGTATTACATACTAAGAGATTTATTTCCACTAATCGATTTTTAAAAAATAAATACACCCAACGGTCATACACATAGTCCTGACCCTACACTAGGTTAAAGCTATATCATTGGTATGAAAAACTACAAGGGACTTGCGGTACCACAATACCTATACCCGAAACAAATATTTGTGGATCTCATACATTTTTCTCGGTGCAGGAATCAAACCCGCTGCCTCTCGCTTCACAACCGCTTACTCATCCACTGCGCCACGGAGGCTGTCAAAATTGAAATTAATTAATGTACCTAAATAATTTCAATATTTTTAGAACACGTTTTGGTTAAAGTCCAGTATGTTTTTTTTTTTTTTTTTTTTATGGCATAGGCCGGCAAACGAGCAAGTGGGTCACCTGATGGTAAGTGATCTCCACCGCCCATGAACGCCCACCACCAGAAGAATCATGGGCGCGTTGCCGACCATAAAGGAAAGGGATAATTAGGGATAGGGAAGGGGAGGGGATTTGGGCTTCCGGATATCTCACTCACCGTACGAAACGCAGCAGCAAGCCGCTACTTTACGTCGGTTTTCTGTGAGACAGTGGTAATGACCCGGGCGAGCCAGCCCATTCATGCTGTAGACAAAATGCTGTATTTATTTTAACATATCCATTAATTTGACCCTCTTTCATAAAAAAGGCCAGTGACTTAACTTAAGATAATCATTGCTAACCTACAATCATCAGCCTGTCACTTAAACGCAAAATAATGAAGACCTGCATTCATTTGTGTTTTAATAAAACATACAGGTCTAACTACATTGGTTCATTTTAGTGAAAGGACTTATTTTATATAACTACCGTAGTTATGCGGTATTATGTGCAGTAATATGTAATTTGTTACAATAATTGCATGCTTTTTGATGTATTTTTTAATAGATTTACGAACATTTGCTGGTAGTAGGATATTCATATCCGCCCGGATAGCGACCACCGTACATATAGTATTAAAACCTACGGGGTTCACTAACGTTGGGGTGAGTATGGGGGTATATCCTTGTATCCCTGTGCCTGCATCGTTCAGCCGCCCGTCCTTACGCAGGCTCCTCAATTTGTTTGTTCCCTCTTTGGAGGGTGAAATGGCATTTATACAGGCCGGCATGATTCTGGTAATCACTTATAAACACATTATTTGTCGGTGGTTGTTGTTTTTTGGACTGCACTGCGGTTACCACCAGGTGTAGTGAAGTCACTTAAAAAAAAACAAGTAAACTTTAAAATCTTGAGGTGATATAATTGAGAAGATTAAATAATGTAATAAAATATTAAACTATCTAACTATATGTGTACCTGATTATCTTATTAAGATAATGGCGTCATCCATTGATGATACATTTTTTATCTCTATCCGTCGAAAAAAAAAAGTTTCGCAATGCGACGCATTTAATTTATTTCGTATGTGGATGGTTCTTGTTTCATTCGAACGAATGGTGACCCGCTTGCTAATTTACTCCCTACAAAACACCTATAAAATAAATAAATAAATACACCCAACAGTCACACACATAGTCCTGACCCAACAGTAAGATACGAGTCTTGTGTCGTGAGTATCAGGAACTACGAGAGACTTTTGGTCTCACAACACCCAGACCCCGAAACAAATATTTGTGGATCACACAAATGTTTGTCTTGCTGCGGGGATCGAACCCGCGGCCTCTCGCTTCACAGCTACTCACCCACTGCGCCACGGAGCCTGTCATTAAATATGTATAAGATATTCCTATTCAAAGCAACTGTTTAGTACGGTAATTTATTTTTATTTGCATCGTCCCACTGAACCCAGTCAAGGACATAGAAAGTAGGTATACAGGTTTCTTATGGTATAGATTTCCTCAACGTGATTATTTTGTTTGATTTCCTAATATAAGGTTTTTTTATAGGGCCAGCAAACAAGCAAGTGGGTTATCTGATGGTAGGTGACCTTACCGCCCATGTACGCCCACAATACTAGAAGAATCGCAGACGCGTTGCCGACCTTAAAGGAAGTGTTAATTAAGGGACGGGGAAGGGGGATTTGGGCCTTCGGATATGTTATTTACCTTCCGAAACGCAGTAACAGGCTGCTAATTTACGTCGGTTTTCTGTGAGACAGTGGCAACGATCCGGTCGAGCTGGCCCATTCATGCTGCCCCTCGATTTGCTTCTTACCTCTTCGGAGTATGAAGAAGCATTTATATAGGCGGGCATGATTCTGGTGACCACCTATAAACTCATAGTTTGTTGGTCACCACCACCACTTCGTCTATTTCTGCCTCCAAGCAACAGTGTGTAATAACGGTTTGAAGGACATTGAAGACGGTGAAATTACGGGGCATTACGGGACTTTACATCTTATGTCTCAGGGTGACGAGCGCAGTTCAGTACCATGCAGTGCTTTGTAATTCAACATTCTGTGTGGTGTTGCTTCTGTTTATGGGCAGGCGTGCCGCTTACCACGCGTATCAGGCGCACGTTTTGTCATTATATTAAATAAAAAATAAGAACCTCTTGAGTTTTGAAATCGGCCACAGAATAAAATATAGGCACAGCCCATCTCCCACATTCAATACTTACTTTCTAATCTACGTGAAATAATAGTTAGAAAATGGATTATGCATGATATTGCACAGATTAAACCTCGTAATGCATAAATTCATTAAAATACGGAAATAAATTAGTCAACTTGTCCCAAAACCATATTAATAACATGAACATTTATTTACCGACCTCGACAAATGTCTATTACTTAATATTAAAGTACTGTAATCTCCATAAAACGCCGCGTCTAATTGGCTTAAGGGTCCGTAGCAACGATATAAAACTTAAAGACCATATGATATTTAAGTTTCCTTTTTACAAAACACTTTTTACAAGATATTTATAAGGTTATAGGTCTCTTGTATGCGATAGGCCGTCTGGGTAGATAGAACTGCTTTGTCTATTACTACCGCCTGTGTGTAAGCACTATTGTGTTTCGGTTTGAATGACATTGAAGTCAGTAAAATACTGGGCATTATGAGGCTTAAGCCTGAAGCTCACTGAAGTTGTTAACAACTTATGTCTGGGGTTGACGAACGCAGTCCAATACCATGCAGTGCTTTGTAATACAAAGTTCTGTAGGTACTGTTTATGGGCAGACGTGGCGATTGCCACCAGGCGTGCGACTTGCTCGTTTGTCATCTATCTTCTATCTATATATATTAAAATCGATCGCTCTTCGTTAGTCTCGCAAAAACTCTTAAACGATTGGACCGATTTCGATGATTTTTTGTGTGGTCCAATTGGACCCGGTAGGTGGCACTTCAGTGGGGTTCTAGGTTCTTTTCTAAGATTTTTCGCTTACCACCCACACTTCTTGAATATTTGAAACCTAACTTCTATTTATTTATTGCGGGTAAAACCACCCAGGACAGCTAGTCTTTACATAGTATAAAATGAAATCGCTTCCGCTATCTGCTCGCTTAGATCTTTCAAATGATCCAACGGGTTTTAATGTAGTTTTCAGCAATAGATAGAGTGATTCACGAGGAAGATTTATATATATAATACATACCTATTATAGAACAGAAAAGCCGAAAAATTCAAAGATATGTAATCCCTAATTATCCCTTTCCTTTAAGGTCGGCAACGCGCCCATGATTCTTCTGGTGGTGGGCGTACATGGGCGGTGGAGATCACTTACCATCAGGTGACCCACTTGATCGTTTGCCGGCCTATGCTATAAAAAAAATGTGATGTTGTAACAAACATATTTTTACCCGTGTGAAACCGGCGCGGGTCGTTAGTGAGTTATTAAATGGAAAATCACATACAGAACCTTCAAACTTTATATCTCAAATGTGACCAATTTATTAATTTGATAGTATTTAACATGGTGTGTTACATAATGTTACGTCACGATGGCGTGGGCGTGCTGTGCCTATTCGCTTCATTTACGCTGCAACCGTATCATAGCTTAATTACCATAGCTAATAGAACATTAAGGTGCTTAACATTCATCATTAGTACCACGCTAGCCCCTAAAAGGATTAAGCGCCTGATTCTATGATAACCATGTCTTTTTTTTTTTTTTTTTTTTATTGCCTTGATAGGCAGACGAGCAAGCGGCCCGCCTGATGGTAAGCGGTCACCGCCGCTCATGGACATCGGCAATGCCAGGGGCACAGCCAAGCCGCAGCCTACCACTGAAGGGATACTCTTTTTAAACCTCGTTTAAAGAAGGACATGTCATAGCGCTCGGGAAACACCGAGGCAGGGAGTTCATTCCAGAGCTTGCACGTGCGTGGTATAAATGAACGCTGGAAACGTACGGTACTAGACCGTATTGTTTCCAGGTGGTATGGATGAACTCTACTGCGGTGTCGGGTGGTGCGATGGTAGAATGGTGACGTTGGCACCATCTTAAACAGTTCCTCAGAGCACTCTCCATGGAACAGCCGATAGAACACGCAGAGAGAACCAAAGTCTCTCCGCAGTCCCAACGGTTCCAGGCTATCCGTGAGATCAGGATCATCGACGATTCGAACAGCTCGCCTTTGCAAGGAGTCAAGTGGGTTGAGCAGGTATTTGGGGGCTCCTGCCCAGAGGTGGGAGCAGTACTCCACGTGGGGCCGTACCTGAGCTTTATAGAGCATCAATCTCTGGCCCGGCGTGAAGTACCGCCCCGCTCTGTTCAGGATACCCAGCTTTTTACTAGCCAATTTGGCTTTGTCCTCCAAATGACTCCTAAACTGGACTGTGCTCGAGATTTCGACGCCGAGAATCCCAATACTCTCGGAAACCCGAAGAGGTACTCCTTGGAACTGAGGCGCTATGACAAATGGGTCCTTCTTCGCAGTGAACGCGCAAACTTGTGTCTTCGTGGGGTTGAACTGAACTAAGTTCATTTCACCCCATTTGGAGGCCCGCCCCAGAGAGCTCTCGATTTCAGACACAAGTTGTGACCGTCTTTCCTCTACGGTGCACCGAGGAACATTCTGGTGGCCGATGTATCGCGCATCACTCGTGCTGTCATCTGCATAGCAATGCATGCTGTCAATAGACAGCATGTCATTGATATGCAAGATGAAGAGTGTCGGCGACAACACCGAGCCCTGTGGAACGCCAGCATTGACTGATAAAGTCTCGGAGCAACAGCCGTCAACGACGACTTTAATGCTCCGGCCTTCCAGGTAGCTAGCGATCCACTTGCAGAGTTCCTCGGGGATTCCGTAAGATGGTAGCTTCGATAGAAGGGCTCTATGCCATACCCGATCGAACGCCTTCGCGATGTCTAGGCCAACAGCCATAGCCTCACCCTTGCCCTCCAAAGCTTCTGCCCAGCGATGTGTGAGGTAAACAAGAAGATCACCAGCTGATCGACCGTGACGGAAACCGTACTGACGATCACTGATCAGCTGGTGCTCCTCAAGGTACCGCATCAGCTGGGCATTTATTATTCGTTCCATGACTTTGGAGAGCAAAGATGTGACCGCTATCGGCCTATAACTCGAAGGGTCCGACCGGTCACCTTTTTTAGGGATCGGATGGACATGAGACACCTTCCATGAAGTGGGAACCCTGTTAGTAGAATAGGAAAGACGGTAAAGGCGCGTTAGAACGGGGGTCAACTCAGGGGCGCACGTTTTAAGAACCACCGCGGGGATACAGTCAGGCCCACTCGACTTACGGATGTCGAGAAGCCTTAGTTCCCTCCTGACCGCACGCTGGCTTATGCGGATTTTGGGCAGGGAGAACTCGCACCGGGGGATGTTTGGCGGTGTGGCTCCTCGATCATCCAGAGTCGAGTTCGAGGCAAAGGATTGAGCGAGAAGATCGGCCTTTTCCTTTGCACTATGGGCCAGACTGTCATCAGGCTTACGCAGTGGCGGGAGACTAGACTGGCAGAAGTTACCTTGGACAGCTTTGGCAAGCGACCAGAAAGCACGGCTTCCAGAAGGGTAGCTCTTCAGTCGCTCGCCAATTCTGCCAATGTGTTCTGCCTTGGCCTTGACTATAGCCCTCTTGTTGAATCTAGAAGCAGCATTATATTTCCGCTTCTCCTCTTTGACATTCGGATCTTGACGCTTTCTGGCATCGACCCACGCCTCGTATGCGGACCGCTTTAGGCGCGCAGCTTCGGCACAAGTATTATCATACCAGGGCCGGCTGCGACGCCCGACGGGTATTTTAGTGTTGGGGATAAATATATCCATCCCCAAGAGTACCACGTCCCTAACCGAGTCCGCACAAACGTCAAGATCTTCCGAGGAGAAGCAGAGCTGCTTCCATGGGAAGGACGCATAGAATTCACGAAGTCCATCCCAATCTGCTGACCCATACCGCCAGACCCTGCGAGTCCCAGTAGCTGAGACACGACTGCGATACATAGCAGGGGCTGACGAACGGATCAGGCAGTGGTCAGACGACCCAAGAGGGGCGTCGACCACCACTCTGTATCCGTCGGGGTGTGTAGTCAGCAGAAGATCCAACAAGGAAGGCTCGTGGGTCTCAACATCTGGAACACGGGTGGGCTGCGCTACCAGTTGTGTGAGACCATAAGCCAAGGCCATTTCGTAAACAGTCCGACCCGGAAGGTCGGTGGTCCGCGACCCCAGCCACTCTACGTGATGAGCATTGAAGTCGCCAAGGACCACCACCTCCGCGGATGGGAACTGTTCAAGAATTTGGTCAGTCCCCACTTGAACGTTCTCAAATAGGAATGTTGACCCCACTTCACTGGCATGGGACCTGTAGAGGCATGCGTAGATTCGGGTACGACCCCCATAGTCTACACAAAGCCACAAGATCGACAGGTCCCGATGCTCGAGGCCTCGAAGGCGGCGACAACAGATATCACCCCTAACGAAAACGCACACCCCGGCCTTACGCTGGAACGAATGCTCCAATACGTAGCCGGGGTAGTTTAAGTACGATGTATCGTCAGGGGTAGATATCTGAGTCTCCGTTAAAAAGTTGTCTATACCTAATGGTTTTATGGCATAGACAGGCGAACGAGCAAGTGGGTCACCTGATGGTAAGTAATCTCCGCTCATGTACGCTCACAATACCAGAAGAATCATAGACGCGTTGCCGACTTTAAAGGAATAGGATAATTAAGGGATTGGGAAGAGGAGGGGGATTTGGGTCTCAAGTTTGTGTACATGACGGGTCTACTTAAATTTTGCGACAAAAACTAACCAATGACGTGCATAGAAATCGTTACTATCATTACTATGCGTTCGCTGCCTTTATCCTACTCGCAATGGGGCTGTCGCCACATGCTTTTTAACATGCTTTTAGTGTGTAAGCACTGTTGTGTATCGGTTTGAAGGACATTGAAGCCAGTGAAATTACTGGACATTATGAGACTTAACATTAAGATGTTACACACCCTTAGACATAAGTGTCTCGGGGTGACGAGCGCAGTTCAGTGCCATGCAGTGTTTCGTAATTCAAAGTTCTGTGTGGCGTTGCTTCTGTAGGCGAGCGCCTTGCTCGTCTCGACATTCATCAAAAGAAAAAAAAATGGTACAGGAAGATTTGGCTTGTAGTTTTTACGAGGGGCCGCCTGCCAAACGTCTACCCCTCTGGGGAGAAAACACCCAGACCCGAAACAAATATTTGTGAAATAAATATTTATCTCGGTGCGGAATGGAACCCACGACCTCTCGCGTCACAGCCGGCTACGCGCCTGACCGTCGGAAGTCGGTCAAAACATTTTCAATGTAACGACAGGGCTCTGTTACAATTTTGTAATGGCGTAATATTATAGATCTACACACATTGTTAGGTAAGCAGATGCAGTATTATATATTGTCAAGTAAGCAGCCGATGAGAGGCGGTAACACGAGAGGCCGTTGGCTAATGTACAGGTAATAACAAATACAATGAACTTGCCACATTTTTACATAATCTACACTATTATTATAAAGATGAAAGATTTGTATTTTTGTATGTAACGAATAAATTTAAAAACTACTGGACCGATTTTAAAAATTCTTGAGCGTTATAAAGCTACATTATCACTGAGTAACATAAGCTACTTTTTATCCGCCGCCGGATCCGCGAGGAGAAGCTAGTAAACAATAAGGCCGCACGGGCCTTCTCTAATGAGAGGGATTGAGCCTTAGTCGGCCGACTTCACATACTTTCGAAATTCATGTGCAGAAATTCTCACGTATGCAGATTTTCTCACCATGTTTCTTCACCGTTACAGCGATAATTAACAATTAATACACACATACCTTAGAAAAGTCAGAGGGGTATTTTTTTAAATAGCATAGACCGACTAAGGAGCAAGTGGGTCCCCTGATTGTATGTAATCTCCACCGCCTATATACACCCACAATACGAAAATAATCATGGGCGCGTTGCCGACCTTAAAGGAAAGGGATAATTAGGGATTGGGAAGGGGAGGGAGAATAGTGTTCGAATCATTTATATTGTAATGATATCTACAATATAAGGCTAGTGCCGCCATCTATGTTGTTTATGTATGTTTTAGAGTGGTAGAGCCACGCTGTAGACAGTTTTGTCTACGGCATGAATGGGTTTGCTCGACCGGGTCGTTACCACTGTCTCACAGAAAACCGACGTAAAGTAGCGGCTTGCTGCTGCGTTTCGTACGGTGAGTGAGATATCCGGAAGCTCAAATCCCCTCCCCTTTCCAATCCCTAATAATCCCTTTCCTTTAAGGTTGGCAACGCGCCCATGATTCTTCTGGTGGTGGACGTACATGGGCGATGGAGATCACTTACCATCAGGTGACCCACTTGCTGGTTTGCAGGCTTATGCTATATAAAAAAAAATATATAAACTGTGGTTTAAAAATTGAAGTCAGTCGTTGCAAGTGACGTTGTTTTATTACAATTCAGCTACGGAACACAAAAATGTGCGCAAGTCCACACTCGGAGCAGTGAAGATGTGCAAATTGCACAAATCCAGATAGCGACGGCGCGGACCGTCGCTGGTTTCGTCAGAGAGAATGTGATGAGTTACACTGTACATTCTCTGTACCTCTGTACTATGTTTAAAACACCACAAGCTAAATTGTATCTAACCGGCTCTACATTGTTTTAGAATTCATTTACCAGCGTATTATTTCGATAATCAAAATAGGTGGTCGTTTTTCAGTAATTTCTACAATTGATTATCAATAGGTATTTTTTTTAGATAGTCAAGGCCCTTATATACGAGAGGCATCATTTTCGCTGGTGGGAGGGTACCTGATATTTTGTACCCGACTGGATAGCGACCACCATACACTAATGAAAAACTCACCACAGTGGCTCGTTCGGGCGAGTCGCGTTCCGGGATCAGCCAATATATATCCTGTAATTTTAGACCGGCATCCTGCCAACCGTTGAGGGGCTCAGAGTCTCTTGACGGTCGACAGTACTTTTGAACTGCACTGTACTTAACAATAGGTGTAGTCAGTACCGTACCAGGATAAAAAAGAGGCCACCTGGTTTGGTACCACCGCTTTGTCTATTTATACCGCCAGTAATATTGTGTGAGCACTTTTGTTTGGATTTGTATAAAAGCCAGTAATGTGACTGGGTATTATTCAACGCCATTCAGTGCTTTGTAATTCAAGCTTCTGCTTATGGGCAGACGTGACGCTGTTTTTTGCAATAGGCTTGCTTTTGGCCATTATCTCGCCTAATGAACAATGATGCGGCCTAAAATGAAACACACTTGCCTAGCACAAAACAATTCACTCGGGACTCGAGACACCTAGATTATATTTATCGGAAAGACTCCGACAACTTGTTTCACATCTTGGCAGTCCGTATGATGAAGGTGGGCAAATCATTTGGTGTGCATTTTGGGAACATCTACCATAAATGGCGTTTTGTTCCTACTAGCTCGTTCGCTATGCTATAAAAAAAAAAAAAAAAATTTGTATCCTCTGCTTACCATCAGTCGAGCTGTCTGCTCGTTTCGTAATTGTTCTTCATTCTTGAGCATCTCCTATGGTAGATCATACAGGCTATCTTAATTTTTGAAGCTGCGGCTCAGAACAATGATCTTGTGCTCATATTGTATCATTGGCAAAGATCTTTAAGCCAGCATATCCTCCTACTACCGGGCCTCCTCCTGTCCTTTATTTTCCCTTGAATGATCAGTTGAAGGAGTTCATACTTGTTATTTCTCTCTTTCTATGTCGTCAAATATTCCAATTTCGTTATTTAAATTGACTTAAATATCTCGAATGGAGACGAAACTATTTACAGCGTGGCTTTTTTTTTTTTTTTTTTTTATAGCATAGGCCGGCAAACGAGCAAGTGGGTCACCTGATGGTAAGTGATCTCCACCGCCCATATACGCCCACAATACAAAAAGTACCATGGGCGCGTTGCCGACCTTAAAGGAAAGGGATAATTAGGGATTGGGAAGGGGAGGGGATTTGGGCTTCCGGATATCTCACTCACCGTACGAAACGCAGCAGCAAGCCGCTACTTTATGTCGGTTTTCTGTGAGACAGTGGTAATGACCCGGTCGAGCCAGCCCATTCATGCTGTAGACAAAACTATCTACAGCGTGGCTCTACCACTCACATATTATATCTACAGCGTGGCTCTAAAAATTGTGATTGCCTGAACCGGGAATAGAAGCTATGACTTTACCATTCTTACCCTTAATACGCTGCCACTAAACGCATGTGATATTATGACCTTACACAATTTATTCGAGGTATATTATGTCATGGTATATTGTAATATAATTGTTATAACTTATTCTTCAGTCGTCCAATGAACCAATATCGATGCAACTTTTATATAAAAAAAATTAATTTCCAAAGAATACAAAATGTTATTGTGTAGAACCGGCAATGTCAATGTGAATAGGTACAGAATCTCCACAAAATAACAGCAATGAAGTCGTAAGTTGAAGTTTTAAAAGTATACTTTTTGACAAGGTGGTAGGTCCCTCGTATGCGAGAGGCCGTCTGGGTTGAACCACCGCTTTGACAAACGTTTGTGTGATCCACATATTTGTTATATTTGTTTCGGGTGTGGGTGTTGTGGGAGCGTAAAGTCCTTCGTAGTTTTTGTTACCCAGGATATAGGCACCTAGTGTGAGATCAGGACTGCTTTTAATGACCCGCGCCGGTTTCGCACGGGTAAAAATATATTTATTATCACAAGAATTCTATCATATACATGTATTGTACATATAAACTTTCCTCGTGAATCACTCTATCTATTGCTGAAAACTGCATTAAAATCCGTTGAATAGTTTAAAAGATCTAAGCGAACAGACAGCGGAAGCGACTTCATTTTATACTATGTAAAGACAAGAAATTATCTCTCTAGAAGGGTTTACGTCAGTCAGGCAGCCGGTCTTAAAAATGATAAGCCAAATCTTTCTGTAACATGTGTTCAAATGCATATTGCGCCGACCCTATTGCGAATGGGATAAGAACAAGTGTAAGAAGAAGACAAGAAATGAATGAGTAAACGCTAAGAATCCAAACGTATATGATGTTAAATAATATGTATAATAAATGTTGGTATAGTAATCCACACGCCTTGTGAGGATTACGTTCCAGGATCAGCCAGTATATATCCGGTTCTCTCGAGGGGCTTGCGACATGATGGTTGGTTGGGGCGGGTACAGGAGTACATCCTTGTATTACTGTGCCTGCATCGGTCATCCGCCTGTCCTATCGCAGGCTCTTCGATTTGCTTCTTCCCTCTTCGAAGAGGTGAGAAGCATTTATACAGGCCGGCATGGCTCTGGTGACCACCGATAAACTCATTGTTTGTCGGTGGTCGCTGGTTTTTTGGACTGCACTACACTTACCATCAGGTGTAGTGCAGTCACTTTGCCGTGCTCGAATAAAAAAAAATGTCACAAAGAGCTGTGTCCGATCTACATTCTATATTCTAATAATGTAGTGAATATAAGTAATTTGCAATGCAAGGCGTGTATGACCCTTACATAGACCGGTTGGAGGTCGAGGCACTTTCGGACACAACTGTGTCAATTATTTTGATCTGAATTGTGTTACTAGTTGTTTTGCGTGTCACTTTAAACCATTTAGTTTTTTCTACACACATATATACATTTTTTATAGCATAGTTCGGTGAACTAGCAAGTGGGTCACCAGATGGTAAGTGATCTCCGCCATATACGCCCACGATACCAGAAGAATCATGAGCGCGTTGCCGACCTTAAAGGATAGGGATAGTTAGGGATTGGGAAGGGGAGGCGGATTTGGGCCTCCGGATATCTCACTGTACGAAACGCAGCAGCAAGCCGCTACTTTACCTCGGTCTTCTATGAGACAGTGGTAAGGACCCGGTCGAGCCGGCCCATTCATGCCGTAGATAAAACTGTCTACAGCGTGGCTCTACCACTCTTGCTGTTAAATCTTGTGTCTAACCAAACGAAAAAAAACTGTAATTTAAGAGGCCACCTCATACAATACTTTTTTCTAATTATATGACTCGTACTTGTAAACAAGAGTTTTCTGATATATAAATAAGATACTAAATGGAGTTATGATAGACAGGAATGATAGGAAATTAAATCTATTCCAACCAAACTAATATGATTCGCTAGTACAAAAAATTCAAGTAGATCTATGGCCACACACCCAGGAATATGTATAAAATAATACGTTTCCAATACAAACCGCTAGGGGCGTTGTACGGTTTTGCATACATATTTATATGTAAACAGACGACGTTACATGTATTAAAAAACTCGCATTACAGCTACAGTAGCGTAACAATTACGAAGACATTATCTAATGACAGTAATGAGAGACCGTTATATAACTTGGACGACATATATCCATACTAATTATGTATGAATTGATAATGAAGTTTTATACATTATCCCTTGCGGCTGTACATTTTTTTTATTTCATTAAATGAAGAGACGAGCACGGCGCTCGCCTGATGGTAAGCGCCGCGCCTACCCATAAACAGAAGCAACACCACACAGAACTTTGAATTACAAAGCACTGCATGACACTGAACTGCGTTCGTCACCCTGAGACATAAGATGTTATACATAAGTCTCATAATGCCCAGTAATTTCACTGGCTTCAGTGTCCTTCAAGACGAAACACAACAGTGCTTACACACTGTTGCTCGGCGGCAGAAATAGACAAAGCGGTAAATGAACATAAGTTCACGCCTGTTCCTCGAATGAATAGGCAAAGGTGCAACGAGAAGGTACACAGTTTGCCGTGCTTATTAAGTTATAGGTAGCGACGTCGAGTACAAATTTCAGTCTCGGGCAACTGAAAAGTTTTTATTTTTATTGGATAGGCCGACAAACGAGCAATAGGTGACCCTATTGCTCGTTTGCTCGTTTGGTAAGTGATCTCCACCGCCCATGTACCCCCACCACCAGAAGAATCATGGGCGCGTTGCCGACTAAAAAGGAAAGGGACAATTAGTGATTGATAAGGGGAGGCGATTTGGGCTTCCGGATATCTCACTCACCGTACGAAACGCAGCAACAAGCCGCTACTTTAAGTCGGTTTTCTGTGAGACAGTGGTGACGACCCGGTTGAGCCAGCCCATTCATGCTGCAGACAAAGCTGCCTACAGCGTGGCTCTACCACTCAAGACTAACGTAAACTAAACTAAAGTCAAGAACATTTAAAAAATTAAAAGCAACCAGCCATTAAACAACATCCGATTGTTCACACGAAAACCTTGCCGATACCTTTTACTCGGTATATCTAAGGCCACAGTAATGATTGAGTTTAAATCTTTAAATAGTTAAAATACATAAGATTAATAAAACCTTGGCACAGATTAAAAGTTAACTTTCACTTAGCATTCTTGTCCTTTTCCCCTCAACCGATAACATTTTTAGATCTGGATATCTGGCAGCAATAGCAAGGGCGTAATCAGGATTGGCTTCAAAGTAGGTCGTTAGGCCGTCTGGGTTGGTACCACCGCTTTGTCTATTTCTGCCGCCAAACAACAGTGTGTAAGCAATGTTGTGTTTCGGTTTGAAGGTCATTGAAGCCAGTGAAATTGCTGGGCGTTATGAGACTTAAAATTTTATATTTCGGGGTGACTAGCGCAGTTTAGTGACATGCAGTGCTTTGTAATTCAAAGTTCTGTGTGGTGTTTCTGCTTATGGGAAGGTGGCGCTTAACATCAGGCGAGCGCCTTGCTCGTCTCGTCATTCATTGAAAAAAAGGGTGGGGCGAAAACTCCAAGGAAAGTAAATAGAAGGTTCAGTGTGTTGTGTTTGTACAAATTTGTACGAACCACGCGCACCACACACTCATATTTCCCGTGATAATTTTTACGAACAGTAATAATGTAATGTTGGCTTATTCACAAATTTGCTTGCGGTAGGATATTTATATCCGTCCGGATAGCGACCACCTGGCCAACCAAATGGTCTTCAAACCCGCCATGGTCACCTTGTGTGGATCGCGTTCCAAGATCATCCAATGTATATCCGGTTCTTCCGAGGGGCTTGCGACATATCTTGATGGGTGGCTGAGGCGAGTGTAGGGGTACATTCTTGTATTACTGTGCCTGCAGCGATCATCCGCCAGTCCTGCCGCAGGCTCCTCGACTTTCTTCTTCCCTCTCTGAAGAGGGAAGAAGCATTTATACAGGCCAGCATGACTCTGGTGACCACCGATATACTCATTGTTTGTCGGTGGTTGCTGGTTTTTTTAACCGCACTACGCTTATCATCAGGTGTAATTCAATCTATTCAATAATTCAGTCAATTTGCCGTGCTCGGATAAAAAAATTGTATTATTTAATTTTTATGAAACTAGTTATTTACCTACTTTTTACATCATCCGTATGAGATTTAGTGCAAAAATTCCTATTTCAAAATATTACAATATGACATGTAAAAAATGATTAAGAGACAAAAAATAATGCAAATATTCAAAAGGCCTAGTGCTTCTTTTCAGACCAATGGGCATTTCCAAAGTACCTGTAGAGACATTTCAATGTAATTTATCTTTTATTGACGTGTAAAGGAACCCTATGTGGATGCAAATATGCAATATTAATAATGTCTTAACATTTCAACCCACTTCAAGTAAAAATTGGGATATCAATTTTATTTTGCTATATTCAATAACTTAAATCAATAATTTAAAGTTCTTTTTTGCATATTTGTACGTGAGAAATGTTCAATTTATGTTTCTTTTTTGTAAAATACGATTTTTTTTACGGAATTTAGCAGAATAAAATCAACGTCTCAATTTTTACTTGATGTGGGTTAAAATGTTATTGCATATTTTCATCCATACGGCCTACTTGCAAAATAAATGTTTTGATTTTATTGTCATAATATGAAAAAGTTGGTCATCATCATCATAATCATCAGCCACAGGACGTCCACTGTTGAACATAGGCCTCCCCCAAAGATTTCCAGACCGATCTGTTGGAAGCGGCCTGCATCCAGCGACTTCCTTCGACCTTTATCAGGTCGTCTGTCCACCTTGTAGGCGGACGTCCAGCGCTGCGCTTGCCAGTACGTGGCCTCCATTCCAGAACCTTTCTGCCCCATCGGTTACCTCCCAAATGACACCACAAACTAAAGTTGGTCAGATCCTGTGTGATTATTCGAATTGAAAACTCAACCACAAATTGGGATTGGGAATCGAACCCAGGACCTTAGTAGCCTTAGTACGCTGTCACTAGACTAGGAGATAGAAACTAAACTAATGATAAACCTCGTTAACATGTATTAATGAGCATGCATTGTACCCTTACACAATATTATTTAAGAATATAAACGTTACGATTGTGAAACGCATACGTTCGGATGTTTAATTTTATTTAACCATGCGCAATAGTTTCGAAAGGCATATGCAGTAGATGTAGGTGAAGCAATGGTCATTTAATAACATTTTTTCGTTTATTTCTTGTTCGATTTTATTCTGTAAAGGCAGACTTCCGATGATCACCTCACAGGCGTCAGTCGCGTCGCGTCTTATCATTATTTTTTTCTTATCTTTTCTTTATGTGAGACGATTCAACGGTCAACGTCTCTAAAGCATAGCGTCACTTGTTTTTTTTTAACCCTTTAGGATAAACTGCAGGGGTTCTTGCTAATGGGATACTGGCGACGCCTGCAGTATGTCATCCCAGGGTTAAGTGATTTGGGAAGGGAGGGGAGATTTAGGGAAGGGAAGTTAAAGAAAAAGGTTGCAAGCCCCTCGGGAGAACCGGATATACACTGGCTGATCCTTGAACGCGATCCACACAAGATGTGTGGCTCATTATGGCAGGTTTTTACACCATGTGTACGGTGGTCACTATCCGTGCTGATATGAATATCCTACCACCAGCCACCGCCACTATTTGTCAAACTAAAATTTAGTAGGGTGTTGACAGGCGAGAGCGTCAGTGACGTTTGACGCGACTATTGGAAATCTGCCTTTAGGTCATAAAAATTCTTTGGAATATACACATTGGGCAAGACCCCTCACCAATGTCTTGATGACACCCTTCTCTTCTAAATTAATATGACGAGCTCGGCGAAATGTGGGTGTATCGGTTACACCTCTGCCTACCCATTCAGGGATAACAGTTGTGAGCGCGTATATATAAACTGACGAGGCAAGGCGCTACAAAACTATTCTTCACACTTATGTGTTCGACAAATCTCGACAAAGACATAATAATGTCAAATCAAATAATTTATTCTGTAAATTGGATCATAAATATCACTTTTACAATCAATATTTTTTTTAATTAGATTATATTTCCATCGGCATTTCGTGGCTAGCCATGAGAAGAAATGCCGAAACAAATTCATGGGTTGCCTCTTTTAACACCCAGACATTGATTTTACAGAATTATGCGAGTGTAATGTACAGAAATTCTTGAATTCTGTTGAGTAAATAGCCATGAGTATACCCGACATACATGGCACTCCCACTCATATATTAAAAAAAATGTAATATAAAAAATAATTTATATTTTTCTTAACAAATATTAAAAATGTCAACGTTACATACCTTAAATACTTATAATGCGCCAATAGAGCAGTAAGTATAAAAATTTATTATGAATATATAGTACATAATATACAGTATAGTAGAGGACCATGGAAAGCCATATTTTGTAAGGAGTAAGCGGCTTAATTCCAAGCTGTTTTATCTTCCAAGTAATATTTTATATTATAGTAACCTTTTTAGCAAAGGGTCTGTTTAATAAATAATTTAAATTTATTTAGTAGTAAATCATACAAGTAATTTAAGTTGGCCAACAATATTTTAGACCGAAAACCAACCTATTCAAACATAGTAAACTCTACTAATTAACGGGCGAGGCAATGGGACACTTGGTGCCCGTTGTGGATTGTTGGAGTCAGGTAGAGTCACCCCACATAATACCTAACATCAAATCATGATGAGAAAACGGAGCCTAGCATTAAGCCGTGTTAATGCCAGGGAGAAAGAAATGTGCGTTGGAGGAAATGATTAAAATTTAGGCTTAGGCCTCTGGCGAAATATATAGGAAATTTGACATCCTGCAAAGTTAAATTATCATCACTTATTTTTATGGTAATATAATATCTTCCGCACTTTTATCTAGTTCCGATAATTAAGCGGAACGTTCAGAAGGTTTCATAGAGTTTTGTCGAACATTAACACTTTCTAATCTACACATATATAATTACTTGTCCTGACTGACTGACTGATTTATTAGCGCAAAGCCTAAGCCGGTAGGACTACACTTTGAAATGTTATGATTTTTATGTTATAAGCATTCACTAAGGAAGGATTTTTTAAAACACTCACTGTCATTGGTAGGGCCACACTGTAGACTGAGTTTTGTGTACAGCATGAATGGGCTGGCTCGACCGGGTCGTTATTACTGTCTCACAGAAAACCGACGTAAAGTAGCGGTTTGCTGCTGCGATTCGTACGGTGAGTGAGATATGCGGAGGCCCAAATCCCCCTCTCTTTTCCAATCCTTAATTATCCCTTTCCTTCAAAATCGGCAACGCGCCCTTGTTTCTTCTAGTATTGTGGGCGTACATGGGCGGTGGAGATCACTTACTATCAGGAGACCCACTTGCTCGGTATGTTCGCCGGCCTATGTTATAAGACAACTTTCAGTCTTAAGGTGGTAAAATAAGGCATGAACCGTTGTATAGAAGTATGCCGAAAATATGACGGTGCAAAATTTCACGCGGGCGGGGCCACGAGGAAATGTTAGTCATTATGTAATATCAATGCATGTAGAATTGCATCAGGAAATATCACACTATGAAACATGTCTGCCATTTTGATTATAATCATTACCTACATCATAACCCACATATACATATTTTAGTATTGCTATGTGTACCTAAGTTTTATTTTTAGCAAATGCTGATAAACGCGTTTTATTAATATACTAGCTTTTCCTCGCGGCTCCGCCCGCGTGATCTGCTTTTTCCGGGATAAAAAGTAGCCTTTGCTCACCAGGGATAATGTAGGATTCAAATGAAGAAATATTTTTTGAAATCGGTCCAGGAAGCGCACGCAACGGAAGCCTTCAAATATGAATATTTTTCCCCGTTTTTGCGACATTTTTCACTGATGCTTCGCTCCTAATAGTCGCAGCGTAATGTTATATAGCTTAAAGCCTTCCTCGATAAATGGACTATCCAACACAAAAAGAATTTTTCAATTCGAACCAGTAGTTCCTGAGATTAGAGCGTTCAAGCAAGCAAACAAACAAACAAACTCTTCAGCTTAATAATATTAGTATAGATAGGCATATATATAGACAGCCTCCGTGACGCAGCGAGCGAGTAGCCGGCTACGAACCGAGAGGCCGTGGATTCCAATCCCACACAGACACAAATGTTTGTGTGATCCACTAATATCGGTTTCGGATCTGGGAGTTGTGGCACCGGAAGTCGCTCGTAGTTCCTGATACCCACTATATAGATTTAACATAGTGTGGGGTCAGGACTATGTGTGTGACTGTTGGGTGCATTGATTTATTTATTAAATGGTAGAGCCACGCTGTGGACAGTTTTGTCTACAGCATAAGTGGGCTGGCTAGACCAGGTCGTTACCACTGTCTCACAGAAAACCGACATAAAGTAGCGGCTTGCTCCTGCGTTTCGTACGGTGAGTGAGATATATATACTTCTCAATCCCTTAATAATCCCTTTTGAGGTCGGTAACGCGCCTATGACTCTTCTGGTATGGCGATGGAGATCATTTACCATCAGGTGACCCACTTGCTCGTTTGCCGATTTATCCAATAAAAAAAAAACGAACAGTTAGGTCCGCCACTCATGACCACCCACGATACCAGAAGAATCCAGTGTTATTTTTCAAAGAAAAATAAGATTTCTATGGGAGGTGAACAAGCAGCTGTGATGGGTTTTTCATTATTTTCAAATTGCGTTTTAAACAAAAGTATTGTTAAGGCAATCTCAATTAGTACCTAATGCAAGATATTTATATGTGTGTATCTCCATCGAAAAGTTTGTACATATATGTGAAATAGTTATACTGTCGCAAGTTTAGTGTTGTAATAGGCACGACGTGTAGTTTACGATGGTAGCTCAGATAGAAGATAAAACATATTGCAAGAATTTTTTCTAGCACGATAACTGCTAATGGTAGGATATTCATATCCGCCCGGATATCGACCACCGTACTCATGGTATTAAAAACTACCATAGTGATCCACATACATTGTGTGGATCGCTTTCCAGGATTAGTCAGTGTATATCAGGTTCTTCCAAGGAGCTTGCACCATGACTTGATGGTTAGTTGGGGCGAGTAGAAGGTACCATTCTTGTATCCCTGTATCAGTCATCTACCTCTCCCGTCGCAGGCCGCTCGATTGCTTCTTCCCTCTTTAGAGTGTGAAGACGCATTTATACAGACCGAAATGATTCTGGTGACCACCGATAACCTTATTGTCGGTGGTTATTAAATAGTGCAGTCACTTTGCCACAATTATCTTTTTCTTCTTTAGACAATTGTTTTATATCGCTAGCAGAATAACAATTACACTTGATTCTACATAACTTGAGGATAATTTGCTTTCCCAATATAGTTTTCTCTTGTTTGTAAATTGACCGACACCCAGTAACCTATTGCGTTATAATCACGTGATATACAGCTTGTGCTGTAATTTTATTTTTCGTATAGCTTTAAGAATAATACGATAGCAGAACCTGTATAGGAATATGTATAGAGGTACATAATGCGCATTCATATAAACTTTATGCTGATTAATGTATTTCCAAGAAGCCTTATGCAAGTTTAAGCTAGATACAATTTATATGTTTTTCAAATACAGGGTTAGGTTACTGGGAACCCCTTTTTTCCGAGCGCGGCAAAGTGACTGCACTACACCTGACGGTACGCGTAGTGCAATCCAAAAATCCAGCGACAACCAACAAACATTTAATTTATCAGTGGTCACCATGCCGGCATGTATAAATACTACTATACTACTACTGTGGTAATGTTAGCAAGTACGTCAAGTTGACGTCGAATGTTGACATATAAAGTGAAGTTAAAATAGTTTATTCCTGACATAATGTTTCCCGAGCGCTATGATACGCCTTCTTTAAACGAGGTTTAAAAAGAGTAACCCTTCAGTGGTAGGCAGCGGCTTGGCTGTGCCCCTGGCATTGCCGATGTCCATGAGCGGCGGTGACCGCTTACCATCAGGCGGGCCGCTTGCTCGTATGCCTATCTAGGCAATAAAAAAAAATAAAAAAAATAATCCTAGATACACCTCAAACCAATTTAATTTCATAAGCTTTAAGCTCTTATTATAATTCTGATTAGATTGCATAAATCACTTGCTAATACATAGTTATTATATATTGAATTTGTGAAATATGTGAGAGGCTAACAACAAAGAGCTTTTTGAAAACTGGCCAAATGTAATTAAAAGAGGCCAATATAAATCTAATTTCAGTTAACCTACCTTTTTTACATGGTGAAAATCCTCAAATCACTGCTCACCATAATAAAAGATGAGTGTATAGAACAGTTGACCTACCTACTAACCAGTGACCAATCTTCTAGAAAACAACCTTCGAGTCATAAACGTTTTTTCAAACAGACCTCTTACCTTATATTACAAAACACGCCGACCCATTATATTCATAATGCACTTGCGCTTTTTTCGCCTCAAGTTTACATAATCCAAATGTGAAGGTTGGACCGCTTTCTTCGGTGGGGAGGCTGTAAACGGTGGTGCCTTTGCCTCAGTCGTGAGAGACGCGCGCTTGTCCGCGCCTGTGGTGTGCTTGGTTTTTTTTTAATTTAATTTTTTTAAAGTGCCAGTGTTCGGATACAATGAGGCTATTATTTTGGGTGAGTTGGTTTTTGAAAATTTTAAACGGAACTGTTCTTTTTTTAAATGTAACGTCCACTTTCTAGTGAAAGTAGAATGATCCATTCATCATCGGAAGAGGGCTTGTTTTTTTATCGGTCCGTGTTCCGAACGGTTTTTGCGGACATTAAAATTACCTTATTGCCTTGCAAATTATGGGATTTATTGAAGCATAACACATTATTAATACCATATATATATTTTCTAATTTATCATAATAACTCTATTTAAATTATTATAAATTTTATATGCAACTTATATTTATTGGTAAATTTCGCCACAATAATTCATTAAAATTTAATCAATTAGCAAAAAGTGTAATAAAATTTTATTGGTGAAATTATAATTTGAATGTAAAATATCACTTTCATTTGGTCGATAGTAATCGATGAATCAATTTGAATGTCATATCGTAATTTTTCAATATAATTCTGTATCTAGTTTTTTGATGATTTATGAGTAACCATGACTAGTTTATTTGATTTTTTATTTATATTTATGTTTGAGAAATATAACTTGATTTATTTTACAATCAAAATGGTTCCATAGTTGCGAAGGAACTGAGATTAAATTCATTAATTTAGATAATAATACTATTACCTTAATATAACAAATCAAGAAATATGTTAATCAAATCTTCATATTAAGTATATTACATCTTCATATTATATACTACAAAGGTCCATTATTTATGATTTATCTTCATAATACATTATAGAGATATATAATCACGGAGCAGAACTTACATAACCTTTTGCTCAACTAATTATATTGAAGAAAGCTGTTTTCGTACTGCCAATTTATTATTATTTTATGTGCCGTCCTATAATGTGAATCCATTTACGTTTGCCTAGACTTTCTCGACAAATATTTGACACACAAACAAGGAAGTATCATCATAGACATATATTTCCTCTTTTCCTTAAACTACAATATATTTAATTTATGTATGTTATTTATCATCTAAATATGACATGACCTAATATTATTTAGCTTATTTATCCCCTTAATAAACTAAGTTGATGTCAACTCTAAACTAACTCTTTCACCCAAAGTAAAAAAGCCAGACGTCTTATCTAAATTACACATTACAACACACATATGAACATCCTCTCGAATATTACGTAAATACGAAAAATACAGCGCTCAAATGTGTGTCAGTCCGTCGAAACGAGATTTGGACGGAAGTCTGTGTAAAAGACATCAACGCGCGCCGTATCAACCACGAGTCACTACCACGGAATTTCTCTTATTTGCTTTGATATATGGATGTGTTATACAACTAGTTGATGCTATTAATACGTATAATTAAATGTGGGAGTGTGTGAAATGGAAAATAGAATAAATCTAGTAATAGACAATAAGATCGACTTATAAAAATAAACTTATTCTTCCTTCGCTAATTTATTAGGTATTAGCAAATCGTATAATTTTGCTATTTACATGGAATAGTAAATGTTAATCTTTGATTTAAAATATCTAGAATATGCTATATACTATGAATGGAAGATGATATTCGTTCCATATAGCCGTTCTCAAAAATTATTTAATATCTGGAGTATTCCCGACATAAGAAAAATATTTTTTGATGTCTTGTCATTTAAAATCACATTGAAAGTGAAATCATAAAACGCTAAAGTTTTTTATTACATTAAGTACCATCATTATTCCATTTATTACACCCATTATATCACCCATTATTATTCCGTATAAGCAAAAATAAACATGTAGAGCATTAATTATCGTGTCGTGATAAACATTCGCGAACGGAGAAAGGTCGTGAAAACAAGAAATTTCAAATAATTACAATTCACAACACATAACTTACATACGGTTTACGCAACGACTGACAAGATTTTATGTGAACGTTTGCATATAAAACTATATCAAATGGTTATTTTTATTATTTCGTAATGAGCGGTCTTGTGTCTTTCTGATGTCGCGTGAGCTTAACATTTTGTTATTATTCATAATGGCTTTAACTTATTGTTTTGTTATAAATAAATGATAATTTATTTATTAAGTAATTTATATTAACATATTCATGATGTTGTATAATCGATGTATAATATGAATGAGCTTTAAAACCGGTGGCAGGATTCATATCCGCCCGGATACGTCACCGTTCACATGGTGTTAAAACCTGCCATAGTGACCACCATGTATTGATGACGTACCAGCATCAACCAGTGTATATCTGGCTCGCACGAGGGGCTTGCGATAGGACTTGATGGTTGTTTGGGGTGAATAGGGGTACATTCTTATATCCCTGTGCCCGCATCAGTTATCTGTCAGTACTATCGCAGGCTCCTCCTTCTTCCCTCATTTTAGCGTGATCAAAATCTCATCACCTTGTAAGGTGGTAGGTCCCTCGTAAGCAAGAGGCCGTCTGGGTTGGTACCATCGCTTTGTCTATTTCTGCCGCCAATCAAGAGTGTGTAAGCACTGTTACGTTTCGGTTTGAAGGACATTGAAGCCAGTGAAATTACTGGGCATTATGAGACTTAATATCTTGTCTAGGGATGACGATTGCAATTCAATGTATTCAGTGCTTTTTAATTGAAAGTTCTGTAGTGCTTACCATCAGGTGAGCGACCTTCTAGTTTCGTAATTAAAGCTAATAAAAAAAATACTTTTATGTTACCGTAATCGTAATCTAAATAATTAATCGTAATAATCGTTACCTGTATCAAGATGGATACAGGCATATATAAATACCGCACGTTAATCATCTACTTTAAATAAAAACTTTCTACCTGCCACAGGAAGCTTCCCAAAACAGGCGTCATATGTGCCAGGTGTGTGGCATGGCTCACAACACCTTGAATTGCGTGTCACTTTCCGCGGTTTGTCTTGGTTTGTAGCACACAAACCGTACAGTATTTTTTTTCTCTTTCGGATATTGGTTAGTGGATTTGAACAAGAAATATAGTAATGTGTGTAAAACCATAACTTCGATTTTTATCAAAAGTTTTAAAGATTATTTTATAAAGTCTATTTATGTGTGATCAAGCAGGATTCCAACAAATTTTAGTCCACTATTTCGATGTTCTTTGTGCGTAGTCCGATGGTGCTCCTATTTAAATATTCCACGCTTAATGGGATAAAATTTGGGACGAAAGATTAACATTTTGACATTTCTACTTCTTGTACGTGTGTTTGTCACCGAACTCCTCCAAAACAGCTGGACCAATTGTATTACCTTTTTTTTCTGTGTGTTTAAGTGGGTTCTTGGATTGTTTAGATTCATAATTGGACACGGTAGTTGGCGCTGCAATCGATTTCTAGCTGTTTTTTAAGATTTTTCGCATATTGTCACCCACACCAAGTGATATGCAAGACATCTGCTGGGCCCGCTTCTTACATATATAGTATATATACATATATACGTATTACGTGGTAATTTTAAACGAAAACAAAATCACATGATCCCTCACATCCCAATAGCATCAAAGGAACTCATCCGACTTCGAAAACATACTTTCACTTTTGCAAAATATCATTAAATGATTCTTTGTAGAACCAACATAGGTCATTATTTTAATGTAGAGTCGTTATTCAGTTCGCATAGAGCGTGAAAGCACCGTGAAAATCAATTGTAAGGGCGAACACGCTCCAATGACTCGCGGCCTTGACTTTGCACTACAATTGAGACATTACACTTCATTATTGGCCAGTGTATTTCGTCTTTTTTTTTGTTGTAATATCGAGCGGAGAAAGGAGACAACACTTTTTATTCCAATATTAAATTTAATGTAATACTGTCACTTATCGCTCACTTTACCCGAGAAGGAAAATTTATTGAGGGGACTTTCTTACCTGAGAATTATAAAAAATCAAACATATATAAATAAATACACCCAACAGTCACACACATAGTCCTGACCCCACAGTAAGATACAACTGTTTCGGTCTCACAACACCCAGACTCCGAAACAAATATTTGTGGATCACACACATTTGTCTCGGGATCGAACCCGCATATGAAATCCATCAAACCTATTAGACCTTAGCTTAACCCTTCCCATTAGTACAGGACGTCTGTGCGTTGTAGTGAGACAGTGTATATAAATCAAAGTTATTATTAATAATAAGTACACTGCTCTCTGTCACTCTTGTTTGAAGATTTTTATTCCTTTTTATACATACTTGTCTTTATATGTAGTTGCAATGAGTAAATGTGTCTTTACTATTTAATAGAATTTAGCTTTTAATATAGTTTGTTTGATTTGATTTTAAATGTAGGTATCGCAACAGTTTTACTAAAATTTATTTTTCATCTCTGCATGCACATTGTACATATCTTATTAAATATTCATGACGGAATACTATATCATACGTAAATTTAATATACAAATATTCATGACGGAATATATATATATATATTAATCATTAAAAAAAACTATAATTAATAAATAAGAAAATGACAAAGCTAGAGTACATGTCTAGAGTGGTAGAGTGATATATCAAGCCTAAAGCTCCACGTCATATTCAAAAGAAATGTTTTCTAGAGTCACGTAAACATAAAGCGATGGCTGAGCATCGTAATACAATAAGTAAAGACCAATAAATCCACCTTTCACTCCCCGACACAAATAGTAGCTGTTGAACCAAGACGTGGAATGCATAATGTCAAATTTCCCTCGGGTTCCGTTAAACTGCCACACTTTATGTCACCTGACTGTTTCAAACATGTACGAAGGAGGCTTTCTTCTTTCTGGGCCAGGATGGATTTCTTTTATAGTAGCCAGTAAGAGCAAGTGGGTCACCTTATGGTAGGTGATTTCCACCACCCATGAATATCCCCACAATGCCAGATTAATCTTGGACGTTGAAGGAGAGGGGTAATTAAGATTGGGAAATGGAAGGGGATTTGGGCCTCCGGATATCTCACTCTCTGTACCGCAACAGTAACCGTCACATCGGTTTTGAGACTGTGGTAACACCGCGGTCTAGCCGGCATATGGATGCCGCAGACAAAACTATATACAGCACGGCTCTACCACTGGTAAAGTCTCTATCAAGTTTTTGCCATGTTGCCAATTAATTTATAAAGGATTGTTCCTTTATACTTATTGTATAAATAAATAAAAACTTTCTTTATCAAATTAATCAAATTCTATTCCCATTCTAACTTTTTTTTTCTTAAAAAAATTGCCAGTTTGTGTAATGGTAAAAATACAAGAAGTCTGTTACCCGGCAAATTGAATAATGACATGGCTTTTTCTAAACACAGGTGGCATTGCGGTCGCGTAACCACGCACGCGCTTACCGACAATGTAAAGAACAGAAATTAACGGAGTTGCCTCTAGAAATGTTTTCTTTATATCTCCTCAAAAAAACAGTGATTCAACCCCGATTTATTATTTTACATCACGTGTTATGTTAAGTTATTTAATATATTAAATTTTGAAATATTTGCAACAATCGCGGGCTATAGTGGCCCTAGCCTACGTGATAGTACTATACACAAAATAAGTGTATGGGAGCCTTTTTTATTTGATTGAATGACGCGACGAGTAACGCCTGCTCATAAACAGAAGCAACACCACACAGAACTTTGATTTCAAAGCACTGGCAGTGAACTGCGCTCGTCACCCCGAGGCATAAGATGTTAAGTCTCAGAATGCCCAGTAATTTCACTGGCTTCAATGTCCTTTAAATAGAAACACAACAGTGCTTACACACTGTTGCTTGGCGGCAAAAATGGAAAAATCGGTGGTGCCAACCCAGACGGTCTCTCGCATACAAGGGACCTACCACCTTGCTCATTTGTCATCATTATGCTTTCATAACCGTTCATTATGAGGCTTATATGTCCTTATTCTTCAAGAAAGTACATAATAATACAAAAAAAAACCAGTTATTGTCTCTATCAACATTTTACAAGTGTTGCCACACCGATCAATGAACTAAGAATTGTTAAGTAATTGATTTCGGCACGGTTGACTACTGTCATTTGACATCTACTAAAATTGCTCACCTAACGTGTTGTATGCACGAAAGGGCACATGATTTTAAACAATTCTTCTAAAAACAATATTATAAAAAAAATAAAATTTGACTGCCTCTGTGGCGCAATTGACAACATTTCATTTTTTCAACATACCTCTATTAGTAGTTAAATTAAATTAGATCCAAATTAAAGAGACCCATTTCTTTCCTTTTTTCCGAAATCGACTGTTTTCATTCATGAATTCTCTTTTGAATTGTATTTCATTCGAAACAGATGTAAACGCCAAATGACGTCATATATACGGCATGACGGTGTTTATACCTTTAATTTACCTTTAAACAAAACTGTTAGTTGACGCTATTGGATTTTTTGGGTGTGTTTAAAACTGATATTTGTGACATTATCAAGTGATATTAATGTAGTTTTATTTTTCACTCATATGGATAAAGGACAAACGTCATTCAACCGTATATGTGACGTCATCACACGTTTTTTGGTTTTTATTTTTGTACTCCGAAATTAACTAGCAATAAAAAAAATTAAAAATATAGTCGAACTTAGGATAGCAACTACTGTTGCGTTGAAGTCTCAGGTTCGATCCCGGGTTAGGTAAAAGTAAAATTGAGTTTTTCTATCACGAAATGCTTAGTATGCACTGTCGTGTTTCGGTTTGAAGGACATTGCAGCCACTGAAATCACAAGATGCAAGGTGGTAGGTCCCTCGTATGTGAGAGGCCGTATGAATTGGTACCACCGCTTTATATTTCTGCCGCTAAACAGCAGTGTGTACGCTATGCTGTACTGCTGTGTTTCAGTTTAAAGGACATGTAAGTCAGTGAAATTACTGGACATTATGACACTTAACATCTCATGTCTCGAGATAACGAGCGCAGTCCCATAAAATGCAATGCTTTGTAATTCAAAGTATTGCTTTTGTTAAAGGGCAGGAGAGACGCTTATAATAAGACAAGCAACCAGCTTATTTCGTCGTTCCGACTCTAAAAAACACCAACCCAAAATTAATTCCATAACCAATCAACTATTATTCAATAGTAATTATCGTGACTTCACGCATAGTGACAATAAAATAATCCAGCAGCTACCGTGTAATAAGTACCATAGCATAACCGAGTGCCGACTCCACGTATCTGTTCCACACGACCTTCAGAGAAAGTATAGGAAAAATCTATTGACACATACGTAATAGCGAATTGTAGAAAGAATAAAATGCCAAACGATTTCCGTACTAATGTTAATAGATTTAAGAGCGACGAGATTTTTGTCTAAATGTGTGTAATATGTAAATGATGACTTTCGTTTGAAGATGCTTTATGTATGGAAATTTTGTTATGAAATTTTTACGTGGCAACTATTATGTTAACATATGTTTAGGAAAGTTAATTTTCAAGGAATAAATTATATGATGTAATATATTAGAAATTCATATTTGAAGGCCGTGTTTATTATTAATATGATATTTTATTTGAAACTAGCTTTTGCTCACGGTTCAGCTTGCGTGTGGTCTAAAACTTAAACTTAGTTAAAACAACGAAATATTTAAAATATATAAGTAAGTATTGCAGAAAAAACAAAAACTAATTTAGAAGGATTTTATGGCGGTTTTCTATTTTAATTTTGGTCCCGACGTTTAAATTAATTTTATTTCAATGTGTAACATTCGCGTAAACGTAAGAAATCATTATGTAAAATAAAATCTTTTAGGCGAAAATATACCCGACTTAAAATAACTTACAAGCTAAAAATAAAATCAATCAATTTTGAGACTATGGATAAAACTGGACAAAAAATCAGCAAACAGACAAAACATCGCTATTACTATGTAAATGAAATCTAATAATAATCTAATAATCTCCATCATATTAACTAAAACGATCTTAATAGAATTAGAAAAATAATTATCCATTTATGTTAATTAAACATTTTGATGGAAATATATTTCTTGAACACGACCCTTGAAAGGCAAAAATACTTATGTAAGCGATTGACTATAACTTTTTTACTAAAACATTTTATGTTTTTTTTTAAATTTTAAATCACTCTAATGTAAGCGTCGAACAAAGTACGTTAGAAGGTCTCAGGTTACATAATACATAGAGATTACGGATGGGGGAAAGTAATAAAATTAATGCGTGCGGCTTAATCACTGCATTCCAGAGTCCCGTGATAAAATTTATGGGATTTAAAGACTTAAGTATGATAAGATTAGGTAAAGACTCTTTGGATTATACTAGTATGTCGTGGTTTGGTAATTCAAAAAGTTCTTGTCAGTAAACATGTTATTTACTTTATTTATTTCTACACCCAATACACACACATAGTCCTGACCCCACACTAGGTTAACTTGTACCGCGGGTATCAGAAACTACGAGGAACTTGAGGTCCCACAACACCTAAACACGAAACATATATCTGTTGATCACACAAACATTTGTCTCGGTGCGGGACTAGAAGCCACGACCTTGCAAAAAAGCCGGCTCTCACCCACTGGTCACGAAGGCTGTCAAATAACTATATAATCTTAGCTCACTCCTATATCTCCCGTTGGGTTAAGCAGAGGTCCAACAAGAGCATCCACGCTTCATCGAAAGTGTTTCCATTCTATGATGTGACGATGAGTGATATGGTGACAGCACCAATGAATACAAATTGCAAATATATAAACAAATAAATACACCCAACAGTCACACACATAGTCTTGACCCCACACAAGTTAAATCTGTATCGTAGGTATCAGGAACTACGAGGAACTTGCGGTCCCATAACACCCAGACCCGAACAAATATCCGTGAACACAAAGATTTGCCTCGGTGCGGGAGTCAAAGCCATGGCCTTGCGAAAATGCCGGCTACTCGCCCACTGCGCCACGGAGGCTGTCATGTCAAAAATATTTCTGTAACATGTATTAAAATGATAAGGGCAACTAGAAGAGTAGTTCCTGTTACATTATTTAGTTCATTCTATTTGTATCTATCATTCGACTTATGAACGGATGTTGCGGGGCAGGAATTATAAACCAATCAACCAGTTATAATTGCCACAGTATCCGACAAATTTGCAATTTAATTGTCGAGTGAAAATCGATAAATTTCACCTATTAACCTACAACCAGTAATAACCATAGCGGGTGGGTCGACATCCTGTGCTGGAGTGTGCGACATTTTCTCGCACGTGAAATGGTATGTCGGTGATAATGGCTAATACTGTGTTTACACTAGGCAATTAATGCGCAACATGTGTTTTTGCCATACCTATTATTGGAATCAATTGTAACAGCTCGCGTGATAGGACCCACTTAATGACATCCGTGGTGCTTTACATCTGGCTTCTCCAGTTGTAAATGTCCTTACATTTGAGGTTAATACCTCCTCAATTCATTATTTGTCTCCCGCTTTGCTATGGAGAGAAGTCGACAATTAATATTTCCAACTCCTCCATTCTACCTGATTAATTTTGTTGCGGGACAAAGACATTTAGGCACTCCTAGAGACTCGCCGAGCTTCACTGCTCGGTGTCGACAAAAATGCGTGCTACTGTTGATCCTGGTGCACAGGAGTTATAGTGGTGAGTGTGTGGGCGGGATAGTAAATAAAATAAATATGTTTGACACCGTACAGTGCCCGATATTAGAATTTTTAGGTCGCCCAAAGGTTACCGATGGAACCTAAATATCGAGATTACGCCTTCTGCCTGTTCTATATTTAAAAAGTTATTTCTTTTGCACCGTAATAGGTATTGATCTGAAATTTTCACAGTTGTTCGTGGTTATCTTTACATAGTATAAAATGAAGTCGCTTCCGCTGTCTGTTCGCTTAGATCTTTTAAACTATTCAATGGATTTTAATGCAGTTTTCAGCAATAGATAGAGTGATTCATGAGGAAGGTTTATATGTAAAACACATACACATTATAGTACAGAAAAGTTGAAAAAGTAATGTGATGTTGTAACAAACATATTTTACCCGTGCGAAGCCGGCGCGAGTCGCTAGTACATAATAAAAAAGCGTCGAATTGAAAACCACCTCCGTTTTTTTTAAAGAAAACATTCTTTCTTGATACTTTAACTCAGTTTAGTTTCATCAATACAGTTTGATTTGAAGACATTAGAAACGCATCATTATCAAAAAACTGTACTTACTGATTACCATTATCTACAAACGAGGGTACAAACTTAATCCAAAAAAGGCGCAGTCGGAAACGTTCGCTCGGGCACCGAATCGACTTTACTGCGATGTACAAGCCCAGCTTTCTACGGCATACCGCCGGGACCAGTTGCTCTCGCCGGCTTGCTATTTGTAGAAAACTACATTTTTATTATGTAAAATTAAAAATCCACTGCCTCGATGTCGTATTGCTTACGCAGTACGACTGCTGTGCTAAGGTCTCGGGTTCGATCCAGGGGTCGGGTAAAAGTGATATTATTTCTATCACGAAACAGTATCGGAACGGAGTCTGGAATTGTGCGCGGTATGGCGGTAGATTCACACCCTATCGCGTGATGGAGATACTTTCGGTGAAATGTGTGTACTGGTTACACCACTGCCTACCCCTTTGGGGATTAAAAGCGTGAAAGCGTATGTATGTAAAAATCATTGTAATTTTTATGATGTCGTTACTTTTGTAGATGATTTTTGAGTATATTTTGTTGATAAAAAGTACGTAAAGTATTGATGTTAATTGCTTTAGTTAATTAATTCTGTAACCAAAATTTAAGAAGTCATTCTAATTTGATTTATCTATCCGAGCACGACAAAGTGACCTGATGGTAAGCGTAGTGCAGTCTAAAAAAACAGCGAACACCGACAATGAGTTTATCGGTGGTCAGTATGGCAGGTTTTAACGCCGTGTGTACGTTGGTCGCTATCCGGGCGGATATGAATATCCTGCCACCAGCAGATCTTTGTCCCGCGACTATTTTTTATTATAATTTCAACATTCACATACATACATTTGACAGCCTCCGTAGTGCAGCTAGCGAGTAGCCGGCTGCGAAACGAGAGGCCGTGGGTTCGATCCCCGCACCAAGACAAACATATGTGTGATCCACAAATATTTGTCTCGGGGTCTAGGTGTTGTGAGACCGAAAGTCTCTTGTAGTTCCTGATACCCACGACACAAGACTCGTATCTTACTGTGGGGTCAGGACTATATGTGTGACTGTTGGGTGTATTTATTTATTTATTTATTTTATAGTCCTGACCTAAACTGAAATCAATCTAAAAGAAAAAAGTATGGAGTTGTAAATACAGTGTCGGGTTCTTCTTTAATTTTGCGTCCACAATGTCGCCACGCAGCTACAAGTTTCCATATCGCACATGCTGTAGTCATTAGAAAGCCACGGATCCTTCAACACGTCGCGTCGCATTTGCATCCATTTTCTTCACATTTGTGTTGTATGATGCAAATATCGATAATCTTTACAAGGTAGGTCCCTCGTATGTGAGAGACCGTCTGGGTTGGTATCACCCCTATGTCAATTTCTGTTGCTAAGCAACAGTGTGTACGCACTGTTGTGTTTCGGTTTGAAGGACATTGAAGCCAGTGAAATTACTGGGCATTATGAGACTTAACATATTATGTCTCGGGGTGACGAGCGCAGATCAGTGCAATGCAGTGCTTTGTAATTCAAAGTTCTGTGTGTGTGTCATTCTGTGTGTTTGTAATTTAAAACTTAAAAACCTACTTCAAAAAATTACACAGAACAGTCAAAATAACAATTTCTCTATGTCTCTTTGGAGTCAGTGCAATTTCATTTGACCGGTGGTGACACAGCATGAACCCACGCATAGTTTTAAGACTTGGTCCCACAGTTAGTTAAGAATTATCTTGTGTTAATCTAAATAGAACTTAATATAATTACCATCGATTTCTTAACTACTAGCATAATGAAGCGATTAATTACGAACAGTTGTGTTTAAATTTTATCTAAGTTTACAGGTCAAGAATTTTAATACCACGATGCGCATACCAAATATAGAAGTCGATAAACTCATCATTATCGATACGTAAAAGTATGTGGGCTTCACTAGCCTTAGAAGGTTATGTTGGTCAAATAGTTTAAAATAAGGATTTTTTAAATTTATAAGCAGACCTTAAATGATCGCTGAACATCTACACAGCTAGTGTTGTCAATGGTGATTTAATTCTAAATAAAAAAATATTTAAGCAGCCATAGCTCAGCGGGGTGTGGTACGGATTGTCGAGACGTAAGTCACAGGTTTGAAACCAGCCCAAGAGCAAGCACCTCTGATTTTTCTAGGTTACGTGTGTTATTTGTTATTAACCGCTTACTTTAACGCTGAAGGTAATATCGTAAGGAAACCTGCATACCTGAATAGTTCTCGTTAATAATTTTGAAGGTATGTGAAGTCTGCCAACCCGCATTAAACCAGCGTGGTTGACTAAGGCCTAACCCCTCTCATTCAATAGAGGAGACCCGTTCCCAGCAGTGGGACGTATATAATACAGGGCGAGCATTATATTATCTTCTTTAGTTCCCATTACTCTTCTTCTCATATATAAAAATCAATCGCTGTTCTTTAGTCTCGAAAAAACTCCTTAATGGATGGACCGATTTCGATGATTTTTTTGTTTTTGTTTGAGTGGGTCCCGGGATAGTTTAGATTCACAATTGGACCCGGTAGGTGGAGAAGCATATTTTTAATTATATGTTGGAGTGAAACCGCGCGAGACAGCTAGTTATTACGTACAAAATTATTTAATTAAATTTGCGAAATTTGCTAGTTCCCATTTTCCCTCGTGACCTTAACCAAATGTATATGGAACAACTCTCGAAGTAAACGATCGAACACAAAAAGTATCATCAAAATCTTTGACGAAGATATACCGTAACATACACAAAAAATACAAACGAATTAAGAACCACTTCATTTTATATCGATTTAAATATCGAATAGAAGCGCGACATCTACTAAAATAAAAGATCAAGTTCAGTGGCACGACACTTTCACCTACGACAATGGCGCGCCGTTTCGTAATGAACCGACGCTCATTCGGAACACAAACATCCGCTTGTCTATTGATAGATTGCGACCATTGTCCTTATCTTTTATCGTGCTCTGACAACCTACAACTGGCTTACAATGTGGTCCCTCGTATGCGAGAGGCCGTCTGGGTTGGTACCACCGCTGTCTCTAGTTCTGCCGCCAAGCAATAATGTGTAAGCATTTTTGTGTTTCGTGAAGCCAGTGAAATAACTGGGTATTATGAGACATCTTATGTCTCAGGGTGACGAGCGCATTTCAGTGCCATGCAGTGCTTTGTAATTCAAAGTTCTGTGCTGTGTTGCTTCTGTTTATGGGCAGGCGTGGCGCTGACCATCAGGCGAGCGCCTTATTCGTCTCGTCATTCAATCAAACAATAAAAGCTTGGCGGGTAACTGACTGAATAGCGTCATGTACATACTATTTTATTGAGTAGTAGAGCCACGCTGTAGACAGTTTTTTTTTTTAGTTCAGTCTCATATAAGACCGAGGTAAAGTGGCAGCTTAATATTACATTTCATACCGTGATTGGCTTATTCGAAGGCCTAAATTCCCCTTCCATTCCCAATTCCTTAATTATGTCTTTAGTTTAGTTCTTAGTTAGTCTTTAGTCGGCAACGCGCCTATGATTATTCTAGTTTTGTGGGCGTGCATGGGCGGTAGAAATCACTGACCATCGGGTGACCTACTTGTTTATATAATTGCTGGCCTTTGGTATAAGAAAAAATTAAAAAAAAATATATCATTGAATAAAAATAATTCTCTTTTTGCTTTGCTTTGCTGAGTCGAGTCGTGGACTCAGACGATGTAAATCCAGTAGAGCAGGCCATATGCTGGTAACCATCGAGAGATGACAGCTCTCTTTAGTCAAAAAAACATAATAACAATAATTGGACTGCGTAATATTGCAGTATAGTCACTTAGCCGTGCCCAAAAACTGGTAAAACCCGTTATCGTTGTTGTGATATAATTTTTACTTATGGTGAAATCTTGCGTATAATGTATAATTGTTTACACTATCTTTTTTGTTTATTTGATTGAATGACGAGAAGAGCAAGGCGCTCGCTTGATGGTAAGCGCCACGCCTGCCCATAAACAAGCAACACCACACAGAATTTTGAAATGGCACTGAATTGCGCTCGTCACCCCGAGACATAAGATGTTAAGTCCCATAATGCCCAGTAATTTCACTGGCTTTAATGTCCTTCAAACCGAAACACAACAGTTTTATGGGCAAATAAAAAAAATGTCTTCGCGGTTTCACCCGTATCCATCTTAATGCTCCGCTGGCGTGGGTCATAGCGTTAAAAAATATACAGTGTGAATATGATACTGAAGTGGTTCAGAAGTTACACTATCACAGGCAAACGCACCAACTCTGCTTCTTCCAGCTGCCCTTATCCCACTCGCACTGAAGTCGGACATGTTTTTAACACATGCTACAGAAAAATTTGGCTTGTAGTTTTTACGACCGGTAACTTGGTTGATCTATCTATCTTCTATCTATAACACACCCAGAACTAAAACTAGTATTTGTTGATCACACAAACATTTGTCTCGGTGCGGGGATCGAACACACAGCCGGCTACTTGTACGTCTGTCTGTACGCACCAACGATAATATAATTTATAGATACTTTACAACACGATCATTTTATGCCAACCCTGAATAAACTTAGCAAACACCACGCTGTAGACAGTTTTGTCTACAGCTGAATGGGCCGGCTCGACCGGATTGTTACCACTGTCTCAAAGAAAACTGACGTAAAGTAGCGGCTTGTTTCGTACGGTGAGTGAGATATCTGGAGGCCCAAATCCTCCTTTCCTTCCCAATCCCTTATTATCTCTTTCCTTTAAGGTCGGCAACGCACCCATAATTATTCTGGTATTGTGGGCCGTGGAGATCACTTACCATCAGGTGACTTAGTTACTCGTTTGTCGGCCTATGCTATAAAAAAAATCCTATATTTCAACGACAATAAAACTCCTCTAACCCGTTCGTGACAATCGCTCGATAAGTATCAAATTAAAGTTAATTAACAAAAAGCAGATGTATATCTTTACGAAGTGAACGCCAATGAAAGTGTCGTGCTAAATGTACAAAAACTATTGCGGACACAATGAAGTTCCCCAGATGACTTGCCTACATTCATTCTCATTGTATTGTTTTTAATATTTTCGTTTATGAATTTCACTATTGCGTAATAATTATAAGGCTTCCTCTATTAAAGTTGGGTGTCTATTTATTAGCTATCTTAGCTACTTTAAGAATAAAACTATGAGCTCTTTGCTACATACATTTCTGTATTTGTGATTGGTCAGTTTTAGTTTGGCGCTAAAAACAGACCAATCAGATATTTCTTCTATGTTTTTGAGCGCACTATGTGTCAGTATAGTTCTATTATATTCGTTCTACATACCTTTCTCTAATTGTTTTAATACCAGGACAAAAAAGAGGAGGGATATAAGATTGGCATCTTTGTCTGTTTCTGTGCTAGTGTGTTAAGTGCGTTTTTGTTGTTATTTGTAATTGAAGTATGGTTCCTAACTTGACACTGGCATAATGTCTAACAGATGCCATTAAAAAAAAGTATGGTTAAATTGGTATTAGTTTACCTTTACTAATGCAATGTCACATAAATAAAGAAGCAAAAACCCAAGAACTATCTATCATATATGTACATAATCCCAACCGGAGTTATGCTTGTATCAGAGGGAACACGGTGTAACAATTCCTGGATTTGCCCAGTTTATTTCCGTCCCGTGATGATTATTATGGCTTAATATCGGGGACAATTACATTTAGCAACAATATCTTTGGTTGATAATGTTCTCACACTTCCATAACAATTACCAGTCGCTCGGCTGAGCTGCCGTGACAGCTGGCGTGACCAACGAGACGTGATTACATACGGAAAGCAACTGTTACGCGATTTCATCCGTGTCTCAGAATGTAGGTAGGTTTTTGTCGGGTTGATGACCGTACCAGAAAACGTAGACTAGATCTTGAAGTTTAATTTGTCTGTATGTTTAATTCCACCAAACGTTGTTAACTGTTTGATGACTGACTGGAAATCACAGAAATTGTGAATAACGGTATACGCTTTGAATAATAATAGTATTGCTATATTTATTTTAATTATGTACATAAAGAGTAATAAACTAGATATAGAAAATATATAACGTTTAATTTTAAATAATTCGAAATATAAAAGTAGAATTAATTGCCAGACTAAAAAACAATTAATATAACATTCGAAACCATAAATCTAATTGTTCTCATTCAAGATGGTCAGGTGGAATTGAAAAAGATTGATCGCTTCTTTTGATGTTTGATTGACATCTTGATGGGTTAATTGTTACGGTGTGACCGATGGTGTAACCTGTGAATGTAGCTGTGAGAATGATTGTTGTGGTAGATGTATGGTGTAGACGCGCATATTTGTGGGGTAATTTTAGACAATTAATTTTCATTATTTTCTTCGTTTTTTAAAGGTATGGTGAAATAATAGTTTTTATGTTGGTATATTTTTAAATTAGTTTATTTTTGTTCACATTTTTATTACTGGATTTTGGATTTAGTTTTTATAAGTACTATGTTTTTCATAAACTTTTGATATTTTAAACTATAATTTTATCGGGCCTAATTCTTAAAAATATTTGGCTTTTAATTTTTATTGTGTTACGTAATTAGCCAAATTAAACACTTTATAAACTTATATAAAATTTTACATTTACTCCCAATAAAATGAACAATAACAATTCTTCCTCCATTGTTACCGAAGCATATTAATTTGCATATTCTTATTTCACGTTTGTCACTTTGAATCGATGATTCAGCAAAAACTAGTGAAATGAGCCTATTTAGCATACTTACCTACAATTTTATTACCATTGTATACCTTATCCCCTTGTTATAAAGATGATGCATGTAGATGAAAATGAAAGTCAATGAAATAACTAACATATTGTATTGTAAAGTCTTCTCACGGTTTGATAGAGTGTTAACTGTTGTAATATTTTTCAGTTACGAGTTCTAATTTGAATGCAATTGACAAAAGAAAAATACTGATTAATATCGGTTGAAGTTCAAGATACTTTATTATCATCGTCTACAGGACTATCATTCTTTTATTCGCGTGAAAGCACATGACGAGCATATCGCTCGCCCAAAGTCAAGCGCCATTCTTATCCATAAACAAGAGCAACACCACTCAAAAATTTGAATTCTTCCATAAAAGCTAGTAGTTTCATTGATTTCAATGTCCATCAAACAGAACATAACAGTGTTTGCCGGCAGATATAGACAAAGTACTGGTACCCACCCAGACCGACCATCACCATGACCTACCACCTAATACGTATGTATTAGTTTGGTGACACCCCTGAAACGAAAAAATCCCACGATAGCAGCGTTTGTTATAATAAAGTTATATCAGTGGGTAAAAGTAAATTTTACCCACTGATTCTCAATCATGGTTTGAATGAATCAAGGCCAGGTGCCATTATTGCGTACAAAACCATAGAGTATTATAGAGTGCATAACCACGTTTCTTCCCCACGGTGTAGTTAACTCCCATCGCTTCTCACGCTCGGACACAAATTACTAGCTTAGTAATACTTGTCGACTTACTGAAGGCTGGTGTGACTCTTCCTATTTGTTTTTATGAGACAATCTTTGAGTTCAAACTTATAATAAAGTAGTCATTTGACTCTGTAAGTTGGACTTTGGTGCATCCATCTCTGTGCTCGATAATCTTCTCGATACTCTTCTTATGAAACCTTCTCATAAGAGAGGAATTAAGAAGGTCGGCGGTATATTTTTACAAAAAATACTAACGCCTTCCCAAAGACACTATGCCCATACTTTGTTCGATGTAAGATGTTGTAGACAGTTTTGTCTCTCTGTATGGGCCGGCTCGACCGGGTCGTTAACACTGTGTGAGATATCTGGAGGCTCAAATCTCCCTCTCCTTCCCAATTCCCACATTATCCCTTTTCTATAAGGTCGGCAACGCACCCATGATTCTTCTGATATTGTAGGCGTACATGGGTGGTGGAGATCACTCACTATCAGGTAACCACTTGCTCATTTGCCGGTCTATGCTATTAAAAAAGAACTGCTGAGACAGAGAAAAAGACTAGTCCCCCTTTTATTATAATTCGCACACACCCTAGCACAGTAGTGCAGCCAACTACAGTGATAGCAAACTAGCATCAGCATTGCATTATTATGAATGTCGTTCAACCTGGAACCACTCTCCGCTTTGCGTAATAGTAATACGCGATATAAATATTAAATCGTATAATGTAACAGTTAAAAGTAGATTAAGCGTTAATTTATTGACAAGCAAAATTATACACTAGATTTTGCCCGCAGTTTTGCCGTATAGAACTCAGTGAAGTAAACATATAGGAGAACGTTAAGGGCGGGTATCTGCTGGTGGTAGGATATTCATATCCGCCCGGATAGCGATCACCGTACACATGGTGTTAAAACTTGCCATAGTGATCTACCTTGTGTGGATCGCGTTCCAGGATCAGCCATTGTATATCCGGTTCTGTCGAGGGGCATGCGACATGACTTGATGATTGGTTGGTGCGGGTATAGGGTTATATTCTTGTGTCCCTACGCCTGCATCGATCATCCGCCTGTCCTATCGCAGATATAGGGAAGAAGCTTTTATACAGGCCGGCATGATACTGGTGACCACTGTACAGCAGTCACTTTGCCGTGCTAGGATAAAAAAAATATATAAACGTATTCAACCCGCTTTTGCCTTTGATGAGTAACTATTACTTTTGTAGTATTGTAACTAGGCAATCAAAAGCGTTCCAAATTGTTACGTCGATGCCGCTTTGTTAACAATAATGCCGGAACAAAACGTTTCGTTTCAGCCGACATTTCACAGATTTAAAAAAATATAAACAAAATATATAGTTCGTGTTTTAATGCTGAAACAAACGCACGACTGTCATATTACAGTCGTAAATTCATCGTAAAGATTCGATATCTTGGATTTTTATAACGTGGACCGGTAAACGAGTGGGTGTCTGATGGTAAGTGATCTCCACCGCCCATAACCACGAAAATCAGGGATACCTTGCCAACATAAGAATATAGGGATAATGAAGGGATTACGAAAGGGAGGGGGTGTAGGTTCTCCGGATATCTCACTCACCGTACGAAACGCAGCAGCAAGCCGCTACTTTACGTCGGTTTTCCATAAGACAGTGGTAACAACCCTGTCGAGCCGGTCCATTCATGCTGTAGACAACACAATTTACAGCGTGACTCTACTACATAAGGATCACTCTTCAACATTAAGCACTGGTATATGGTTTCCCAATTTGTATGCTAGGTCACATAGTCTCGGAGTGACTTGGATGCCCAATGCCATGCACTGCTTTGTAGTATAAAGTTCTGTGATGTGTTTCTTTTGTTTATGGGCGCTTACCATCAGATGAGCAACCAGCTCGATCCACCAGGCATTCAAGCAAATAAAAAAATTGAAGACGATCTAATCACTGGTAGGGTGGAAAATTTTTGTGACCTGTGCACATCGTACAATGTATAGAGGTTTTATTTTGATGCCTTCTGCGACTTTTGATGATGATTATACCCTTTGGTACGACACCCAAAAACGCAGATCATTCCAGCAAAATGCTCGCATAATACGCACTTAGCTTATGCATGCTAAATAATCTGGGGCATGGGTAGCAACTGACGCAATAATCGTTTATAAAAAAAAGAAAATACATTTTAACCGGCAGAATTTCGCAACGATTTGAATTCCAAAGGATATGGCTTACGATTTCGGATATTTCGAAAATCACATTACGGGCTAAAGGTCACTGCGACCTCGATGTAAGCAATTAGTTGCATGGAATTTAATATGATGCGTCCATACCAGTCGCTGATAATTACATTACAACATAAGCCAAAGGACAAATAGTTATGTAACATTTACATTTTTATATTTTTTTTTATCCGAGCACGGCAATGTCGCTGCACTACACCTGATGGTAAGCGCAGTGCATTTAAAAACCAGCAACCACCGACAAACAATGAGTTTATTAGTGGTCACTAGAATCATGCCGGCCTATATAGATGCTTTTTACATTCCGAATAGGGATGAAGCAAATTGAAAGGCCTGCGACAGAACAGGCGGATGACGAAGCAGGCTCAGGGATACAATTATGTATCACTATACCCGCCCCAACAAACCATCAAGACATGTCGCAAGCCTTCTTCTGTCTTCTGGAACGCGATCCACACGGTGTGTGGGTTATATGGCAGATTTTAACACCATGTCTACGGTGGCCACTATCCGAGCGGATATAAATATCCTACCTTCAGTATTCCTCTTGTGTTCATGGGCGGTAGAGATCACTTACCTTCAAGTACGTCATTTGCTCACTTGCCAACCTCTTCTGTAAAAAAAAATCAGTTTGAAAAAGACAATTTGAATTTGCACTCTATAATGAGTAAAAGGTCGCGGGTTAAAAATAATTGACCTCTTCAACGGTGAATGACGTGGCCTCTTACATGACAGTTTTCTGTTATAATTTGGCTATGTTGTACAACACACTCTCCGTATAAATGTATGGGATTTAGACATTATTAACGCTGCAGTTGATGGGAAAGTCATTCAAGGCATGTCAAGACACAAATGTTGCAGATTGCGAAGTAACAAGTATAGAATATTTGCCGCTTAAATGGATATAATAAACTAGCTATCCCTCGCGGTTTGACCTGCATGTTACTGCCCTGCTCCCATGCGTCATAGTGTGATATACATATAAAACTTCCTCATAAATCACTCTATCTATTGCTGAAAACTGCATTAAAATTCGTTGAATAGTTTAAAAGGTCTAAGCGAACAGACAGAGGAAGCGACCTCATTTTATACTATTTAAATATATAATATATACAATAATATAATATAAAACAATAAATAAATAATATAATTTACATAGCTATTGTATTTTTATGTCCGTATTCATAGCATTATAATATTTTATTCGATTTGCAATTCGTAGATGGTATTGGTAAAGATTTTCGTAATATGAAAGGAAGATGCTTTCGACATTTACTTGCATGCGAATAATAATAAAACGAATTCTATGCCTAACATAAACACATACAGTTCGTATAATACCAGAAGAATAATTGCTGACATTAAAGGAAAATAATAGAAATTAGGAAGGAGAGAAGAGGTGTTTGCCCCCGGTAACCTTTTTTATAACATAGGCCAGCAAGCGAGCAAGTGGGTCACCTGATGGTAAGTGATCACCACCGCCCATTTACGCCCACAACATTAAAAGAATCATGGCCGCGTTGCCGACAGCGAAAGGGATAATTATGGGATTGGGAATCGAAGGGGAAGCATTAAGTCCGCCTTTAAACTCCATATCAAAAAGTATAAATAAATAAAATAAAAAGTCGGTAAAATCATGTGATGGAAGTTTAGTAATTTAGCGTTTCATTGTAACTCCAAACTTTGAAGTTAAGCCATAACATAAACTCAATAACCCAGTTTTAAAATCGACCGGACACATGAATAACCTTAATATCTCACCATTTTCGGCAACTGTTGCCACTTCACCCCACTTTGGAGTCATCAAAAATAAATGATACTTCATCGAGGTAAATTTTTATTATATCGATGTGACACTTTTACTTTTATACCGTTTGAGACACCGATGACGCAAACTGCACGCACGCTGTGTTCGTCCCATTTGCAATATTTGCGTATTGTTTAGTAAATTTTAGAATAAACAACATAATATGTAAATGCAGTTTACAAATTTTAGTGTCTACGTCCAAAAACTGTTTACGCGAATGTTACACATTGAAATATAATTTAAACGGATTTTATCCATTTATTCCAATAACTGTCTCACAGAAAACCGACGTAAAGTAGCGGCTTGCTGCTGCGTTTCGTACGGTGAGTGAGATATCCGGAAGCCCAAATCCCCTTCCCTTCCCAATCCCTAATTATCCCTTTCCTTTAAGGTCGGCAACGCGCCCATGATTCTTCTGGTATTGTGGGCGTACATGGGGGGTGGAGATCACTTACGATCACTTGACCCAATTGTTCGGTTACCGGCCTATGCTATAAAAAAAAATACGAAGGATTACTCACTTTTCCCACGACTGCTCTTAATCAGTTCGGAAACAGTACAAAAAATAAACCTTCCGTTTTTTGTCGGTTAATAAAAATAAGAATCCCCAAAGTCAATTTCGGACAGTCAAAAGACTTGAACTATCAAAACTATCCGACATACCGACACGAACAAAGCGTATACTTTTATTTTTAATGGAATGCCGACTGACTGGTTTGTTGTTTAAACTATTTTTTGGGACGGTCAATGTCCAAGATATAAGCGTGTGGCGGGCTCACTGGATCAAAATACTTTGGGGACAAAACTTTGTTATTTTATATTATATAGCATAGACGGCAAATGAGCAAGTGGGTCACCTGATAGTAAGAGATCTCTACCGCCCATGTACGCCTACAATACTAGAAGAATCATAGGCGCGTTGCCGACCTTAACGGGAAGGGATAATTAAAGGATTGGGAAAGGGAGGAGGATTTGGGCCTCCAGATATCTCACTCACCGTATGAAACGCAGCAGCAAGCTACTTTACGTCGGTTGTATGTGAGACAGTGGTAACGACCCGGTCGAGCCGGCCCATTCATGATGTAGACAAATTGTTTACTGCGTAGCTCTACCACTCTTAGAATAAATTTATACCACAAACATAGGTAAACAAAAGTAAAATACCTTGCTTATTAAGGGATACGATTTTTTTTTCATGTTAAGTAGGAACATCCGCAAGGGCGTATAAATAGGAGTTTTTACTGTTAGCCTTTATTGCTTTAACAGCATATGCGGGTTCGATTGCCGCATCGAGCCAAATGTTTGTGTGATCCACAAATATTTGTTTCGGGGTCTGAGTGCGGTGGGACCGCAAGTCCTTCATAGTTACCCATAATACAGTTAGGGGTCAAAATTATGTGTGTGATTGTTGGGTGTATTTATTTATAGGTACTTATATAATATTCTAACTTGTAAGTAAGCATCTTAGATTTATAAGTCGTTTTGTACGATAATGTCTTCGCTAAGTCTGTACTAACAATACGGTGAATCCATCGCCCCGTGAGTTCGACTCACAGTGACATCAGATTATAAAATATTAGTATATGTAATTTTGGAATAATTAAAAATTTTACTTTCGTTTATTCCCTAACAAGTACCATTTAAAAGATTTATGGTTAATTATGGTCGCCTTTTAAAATATGACCCGCGTGAAATGAACATTCTTACGATGACTTTAGAAAGTTAATTTTGGTGAGCTCATATCGAAGTTACGCAGTCACTTACTGGATGACTAAGTCGAGTCTATAGATCACATCCTTATAGTCTACCTTAAGAAATACTACACTCAAACTGCTACCACCACCTATTTGGACCAAATACTAAACACTAGATATTTTATGCTATTCAAAAATTCAACACTAAGCATTTAACATAAACACTTTCTCCTATGCTCACAGCTGTTACGTTCGTTAAGCGAGAACTCAGGTTTATACAATCAATTTGTACTTAGAATATATCACCAATAAACTTGAATGTTACATCACTATATACACTTATTGTAAACCAGACTCTTATGTCATACATTAAAGTAGATCTGTGAAAGGTACATACAGTAATCTGGGATATGAAAGTGTTCTATGTAGGTAAGCATCAATAAGGAAGCTTATAATGAGTTCAATTATCTTGAATGTAAATCTTAATAAACAATTACAGTGGAAGTGTTTCGAACTTTGTTTTAAGAATAAGTAAAACTATAGATATTTATTAAAATTACATCTACTGAACTATAGAATAGATTGAACTCCCATGGGTATTATTGTAGGGAGAACCATATAAAAATATTATAGAAGCAATTCAATAAGACAGCCTGATATGATGGCGGACATATCTCTTCTCTCGGTGATGAAATTTACTTATCACCAAATCCATCATACCAGGCATAATGTACCTAATATGCGAGAGAACGCTTGCGTTGCAGCAAGTGTGTTAGCACTGATTCGATGTGAAGGACATTGAAGCCAGTGATATTAATGGGCATTTGAGATTTAACATCTGTATCTTGAAGTGACGAGCGTCGTCTAATGACACGCAGTACTTTATTTTGTAATTTAAAGTTGTGTGGTGTTGTGTCTGTTTAAGGGAAGGTTTACGCTTACCATTATGCGAGCAAAATGATCGTTTCGTCATTCTGGATAATAAATAATATCTATGTTAATAATTTTATCAATCAAAAATGTCTGCAATACCCCCAAAAAGAATACAAGGAGTACAGACTCCTAGTGTTAATTACGGAAATGTTTTTATATGATACCTAATGATTATTTCCTATTTGTTTCAGGTAACAGCCTTGGCTGTGCTCAGCACAACACTGGCGAAAAACTCGACGGCAAAAGCGAAACCGAAACGACAACTAGACAACATACGAACACCACAAAACTTACAATATTCATTGGTACTGCCGCATTCAAGAGTGGCCCATTTCAGATCGCTATCTAACACCAACCGAAGAATATCAAATGGCAGCCATAAAGGCAAACTCCCACCCTATGCCGTGCAGATGGAACCTGTCGTCCAGTACTCACAGAAAGATCCTCTGTACGACCCAAGTCTAGATAATGTAGAAGATTCTATTGTGAACAAGAATGAGATCTATGCGCAATCCAAAATTCTTAATATCCAGGATCAGTCTTCGGAAGCCAGCTACGGTCCACCTTACGGATCACTGCCAACTGCACCTCTATACAGTCACGATCCCCACGCACATTATTATGAAGAACGGGAACCAATCATCGAAATTATTATTAAGGAATCAAATGAATCGCTCCCCGCTCCACCGCCTACACCTGCGCCGAAAAAAAAGAAGGAGCCCGTCCATGTGTTTTACGTAAAATACAGCAAAGACCCACATTCAAAAGACAAAGTGGTTTATGAAAAGCCGATCCCAGCTATCACTCCTGCGACAAATGAGGAAGACAGCCACCATGACGAGTATGTTACAGTGACTCCCGAACCAGTATACCTGCCTCCTAAAACAACAACCTTAAGGGCTATAATCAAACCTGAGTCTGAGATTTACCATAGTGATAGCAGTGTTAAAATCACTTTTGGCAATGAAGGACGTCATTATCATGAAAGAAGGCGACATGAAGGAGACTCTTTCTCAGAGGATCGCGAAGAGACAGCACCAAGGCCCGCAATCGCATTCCCAAATGAACCGCCGCCACAAAATCATCAACCTATTGAACGTTCAGCCTCACCGAAGCCTCAGTTCCATGAAAGTGCTAGACCCACAATATATCAACCAAATCCTAGCGTGCAGACTTACAAATCTGTCTCTCCTCATGCACAAAGCCGTATACAATTCCAGCCACAATTTTTCCCAACCGAACAGCAATTACCAAGACAGGGACCGTCCGCTTCGACCTTCAGGTCGCAATCTCATATTCCTCGTCACCCATTCGGACCAACCCCAACACCTCTAATTCCTAACGCAGCATTTGCAAATGGTCCTACAGGTCCCATATTCTCTGGACCCACCGCTAGCCCAGCCCACTCAAACCCAGTCGTATCACCATTCCCAAATACATTCCAAAGGACGAATCCCTCACCTCAGTCCCGACCCAGCAACCCACCTCCATTTGGAACGAGAACGCACTTTAATGGACCTCCAAAGGCTAGTTTCCACTCTGGGCCTCAAAGACCTTTCCATCAACCTCAATCACAATCAAAGCCATTTTTCGACGAAGCCAAATATTTACAGGAAAACTATCACACCATAACAACCGAGCAAGTCGATCCTCCCAAAGAACAAGTGTTGCCAAATCGACCACCACAACACTTCAATCACCTGACTCAGCCGAGTGCTAGTCCAACGCCTTCTAATTTCCATGATGTTAGGAGGCCCCCAATAATCCCTCTCAATCAACAACTGCCGCAACAGAAACCACCTCAGCAATTTGTCGAAACTATCCATAGCAAACCTTCCCCCATAGGTCCTAGTAGTTCTCCGTTCTTTAATCTGAAACCATCTCCTCCTCAAATAGAAAACAATCGCCAACAATTCCATCAGCAAGCTCAACAACAGTTCAGCTTCCATCAGGGTCCAAAACCTTCACCGAGGCCCATTCAACACTCTTTTTCGAATCCTGTATCCTCGCCATCTCCCTTACCACATAATCAGTTCCTACCTCAACCGTCTGCACCTACTCTGTATAACTTCCATCCCCAACCATCACCAACACCGGAACAACTACATTTCCAACATCAAAACTCACCATCAGAAAGACCACACACACAGTTTCAGCAGTCTCACGGACCATCAGAGAGACCATTCCAACATATTCCCGGGCCTTCCGAAAGACCGCATTTTAATCAACAAAGCAACTTCCAGGACCAAACCAACCATCAACATCAACAGAACGTTGGACAGTTTGTGCCAAACGGCGGTGAATTAGTTCCAGCTATATCGAAATACGAACAACACATAACTGTAAATGGACCTACTGGTCAACCAGCATTCAGCGGCTTAGGTGAATCGCAACCATCACCTACACCTCAGCAACAAGAGCAAAACTACCACCAACTCCAACAGAAACAACAGCAAGAACAGCAACAACATCAACAACAGCTACAGCAGCAACGCGACCAACAATACCATCAACTGCAACAGCAACAGCAGCAACAATATCGTGACTCAGAACAAGAACAAGTTCGCCTACAACTTGCTCAAAATGTTCAAAAGCAACAAGAAGAAATACAGCGTCTTCAAGCTCAATTACTTTTAAGCCAACAACAACATCAAAATAAACAGTACGAGCAAAATTTTAAGCAGTTACATCACAATTTCAACCAAGAGGTTCAGGCAACCTCTCCCAGATCACAATACATTCAGGAAAGGTCACGACCGCAGCCAACTTATGCAACTAGCACAGCGTCGCCACCCTACTACCAGTCTACTTCGAGAACGGTTGAAATAAGGCCAAGCACTCAGAAGTACGAATCATCAACAGCGAACTCAATAAACACCAATCCTGAAGACAAGAAAGAAGAGAAGAAGAAGAAGCCCGCAATTGAATTGCCTGATGAAGTTCCTGACGACCTTCGACAACAACTTCTTTCTTCTGGTATCTTAGATAATGCCGATATTAGTGTATTGGATTACGATAAAGTTGGAGAAACGCCTCTTGAATCGCTGCCTCCAGACCAGTTGGCAAACTTTTTCAGCGCAGGTGGAGCGCAACAAATAGCCGCTAGTGAGAGAAGACCAATTATTGTTAAACCTAACGGTGACCGCATTGAATCTAGAATCGACGAGGACATTATGGAGGAAGATCAAGAAGAAGCCGCTTCTGAAAACCTACCCACTTATGTTGCGGCGCCGTCTACCAAACAAGAAGTTGAAATGAAAGTGGTCCAATTTGATCCCAATACGCCTGAAGGACAAAACATAGCAAAAGAATACGTGAATGAAAATGCTACCCAATTGGACCCAGTGGCTTTAAACGATAAGAAATACAATAGATACCTACCATTAAAAGTACGAGGCAATCAGTTCCCCTTACCAGATATTCTCAAAGGAAGAAAAATTACGTCCGTTGTTGTATTAGCTCCAGTTGAGACAGAGGTTTTGAATGGCGCACACACAAGGACCGAACGTGCAGCGAGCACTGATCTAAAAGGCATCAAATTTGTTGCGGGAGAAAGCCTGCAAAATTTGCTGAAGAATCCAACTAAGGATAATTTCGAGAAATGGTTGGAGATTGAAAAAACGACTGTCTCCGACATGCAGTCAATAGTTTTGCTTGTCTTGGGGTAAGATTTAAGTAGTATATTTATTTTAATTCCTTTAATTTGAATAACATTAGTATAAATTATTATGTACATGTACATATATGTCATAACCTAATGTTTTGTTGTTACAGAAACGAAAATCCCACTGAGGAAAAAGAAATATACATGTATGATATTGGATCAGGCTCCGTGAGCAAACTAAATGGTGATCTCTCTAGTGCTTTTATTGAGGCTGCAGAGAATAACTCGCTAAGCAAAGATATCGAATCTTTAGCCATTGAAGGCGAAGGTACACCAGAAAACTTCGAAAAAGACGAAATTGCAGAAGGTTCGGAAAATGTGCCATTATTTGTAGACTTATCGGGTGTAAGATTAGATCAGCGAAATAGTAATCAAGTATCAATTTCGTCAGGATACAGTAAAACTAAACACGGCAGAGCATTGAGAAGGCATTAAGTAATTTATCTAACGCCCTAAGGCGTCTGATTTTTGTAAATAGTATAGAATTAGTATTACTAAATTAATTATGTCGCGATGTTGCGTGTAGTCGTATTTTTTACAAAAGTGATGTTTGAGAATTGTACAATATAATGTAACTGCCCATTAAAACTTGTTTTATTTGAACCACAAAGGATAAAAAAGGCCGGCAAACTAACAAGCGAGTCGCTTAATGACTAATGATCTCCAATGACAATAAACACCTTCAGTATCTAGGCGTTGCCGACTATGAAGGAAAAGAATGGGAATCGGATAGGAGAAGGGAATTTGGACAAAAAATTTACTCATTACATGCAACGCAATGCAACAGCATAATCGAGTTTTTGTGGTACTTACCCGGTTGAGCCGGCCTCTTCATGATAATATTTTAAATACAATACTGTGTGTGGTTCTACCACGTAGTTGACATTCAACAACAACAAAAAACATATTGATATGATTGTATCTACACTCATTTCATTGTCATTAGATTTTAAATTGATCTTTAGTAAAAATTTAAATGCATACTTAATATTTTTGCTACAAAATGTACTAATTTCGTGATCTACTCATTTAATTAGAATAAAAAAATCACAAAATGATAATCGATTGTGAGTATTTTGAAATCGATCATAATTTTTCTGACCTGGCAACATTGCGCCCAGCTGTCACACATATGGATTATTTATGGTAGAAAGTTCATGCCGCAGTGAAGAAATATTCAGTTTTTAGTTTTTTTCATGTGTTTAGTTTTTTATTGACTGGTAATCATGATGGAGGGTTCACTGAGTAAATGGACCAATGTGATGAAAGGGTGGCAGTACCGTTGGTTTGTGCTGGACGAGAATGCTGGCCTGCTGTCCTATTATACGGTAAGTGACGTTTCTATATCGTAGGTAACAAAAATTTGATTTTACATATCCCACCTGTACTTTTCTTTCTTTATAGGGGATTTAACAATAATTTATTATAGTATATGCCCTTTTACTAATATATTAATTACCGCTGGAAAATGCGTTTATTAGTCATTTAATGAACTATACACAAAGATGTGCATAAAAATAGTATTTGGCGACTGTTTAGAAACTTGCAAAACTCGTTATAATTTGCGTTAAACTGTCAATAAAGAATTGACATGAGATATAAGTCCGATTTATGTTATGATCAAGGCTGTGTATTCTCTTTTCCGTAAGCATTCGTTATTAAAAAAGTATATCGTAAAAAAAACATCGGTATGCACTAAATACTAAATAAAGAAATACACAAAAAAGTGGTTTAGTGTTTATTTAGAAAACAATATGTTATTCAACAATAAAATAAAATTATAACATCAAAATCTAACATTCTGAGTTTGAAATAAAATGTGCATGATAATAAAATTTACTTATCAATGATAAGAATTATTGTGAACATTACATGCATTCAGTGCAATCAACACAACGATTTCACAAATAAACATATTATTATTAGCTTTAAGATGTATTATGTTATTGATCTCAGATTCTTCTATAGGTGTTTACTGAAACTAAGACATTACTATAAAAAATTTACTTATACCATAGACTATATATTTATGTGTAAACAATTGTTACATACTGGGAAGGTGAGGCCCACAGATAAAAGGCTAAGTTATGTTAATAACACCCTTGTTTTTTTATTTATTAGGATTACCAACAATTAACATGTATGTCTCTTGTCATATTATAATTAAAATTTAAGATGTCTATAATTTTTTAGAGCCTAGCATCAGGCTCAATGGCTTGCTTTAAGAGAGGCCTATGTCCAGCAGTGGACTAACACAGGCTGATGATGATGATGATGAATTTTTTAATCAAATAAAGAAATTCATGTTTTATTAACCGCAACCATATTTTATGGATACTATTGTCGGTACTGTAATTTTTATTTTATTGCAAAAAGGAAGTAGTCAATTCGAGGATTTTTTTCTAACATACATTAGAATTCTAGCTAACATGGGTTCCTTTCAACCTGTATTAGTGATGTCCATAATGCATTATATTATATTAAAATTAATTATGTTTGCAGTTTAATGTGCTATGATCACTGTTAGACTTTAATGTATTTTAATAAATAGTAACTGCTTATTTAATAATAATAGAGTAGTACCCCTGAATTACTAACATCCTACAGACAGACACATTGACCCCACTGCGAGTGGGATAAAGGCAAGTGGAAACAAATAATATATATAACTTAAGAATAAATTAATTATAATGTTATTGCACAGAATGTAATTCAACAAGCAATATAAAAATGGAAAATTTAGTGCCTGTTTCATAATCCCCAAATAAACATTGTTAATTAACAGATAACATTGAAATTAAACCAATTGAAATGGATTTTATCACGGTTATTTATTTTTATTTTGGTCATGACATAAACAAAAGCTTTTCACATGATAAAATCTGTTTAAATTACTTTTATTTCAATGTGCAATATTCGGGTAAATATAAGAAATCATAAAAGGTAAATTGTATTAGGCAACAATATACAAAATAATCTGTTGTCAATACACATGGAGAAGCGCATGTCAAATTGCTACTTCACAAATTGGCTGTTTAATATATTATTTTATCAGCATGAAGGTTGCTCACCTGGTGGCAAGCGTGACTCCTATCCATAAACAGGAGCAGCACCAATTAGAAATAAAAAAATTTATTTAATAGAAATTAAAATTATTTAAATAAATAAATAACACCCAACAGTCACACACATAGCCCTGACCTCACAGTTAGATACGAGTCTTGTATCGTGGGTATCAGTAACTACGAGATACTTTTGTTGTGTTTTCTCACAACACCCAGACCCCGAAACAAATATTTGTGGATCAGACAAATATTTGCTCGGTGCGGGAATCGAACTCACGGCCTCACGTTTTACAATCGGCTACTCGCCCACTGCGCCATGGAGGCTGTCAACACTTAATTAATTTAATTTAACTTAGAAGTACTGCATGGCAGTGGACTAAGCTTGTCACCCCAAGACATTAGTCCGAGAGATTAAATCTCTTAATACCAGTAATTTCACTGGCTTCAATGTCCTTCAGTCCTTCAATCCGGAACACAACAGTACTTACACACTGCTGCTTGGCGGCAGAATAAAAATATATTGTTTGGGAGATTACAATTTAAATGGAGATTGTGAAATAGGCCCTTGCATTTATTAAAAATGTCACATAAGCCTCTTTTCTAAGCTTTTCACACCATTATTTATGTGATTTCTCTTGTTTGTATAATTGGTTTTAAAGAATTTGTAAAACATATAGTAAACAAATATGACATTCGGGAAATATAACCATGAGACGGCCATTGGTGCCGGACAACTTGGTAGGAAAATTTGCATCGAGTATATTAGCATGACGGTGAATTGTACCTGAAACAAAAAAATACTATACATACATACGCTCTCACGCCTGTAATGCCCGAATATGAAAACGGCAGTTAAATCCGTTGCATAGTTTAGGAGAAATAAGCGAACAAATATACGGACGTAGTTTTTTTATTTGATTGAATGACGAGATTATATAAGGTGTTGTTTCATAATGCCCAGTAACTTCACTTGCTTCAATGGCCTTCAACCCGAAATACAACAGTGCTTACACATTGTTGCTTGGCGGAAAGAAATAGACAAAGCGGTGGTACCTGGTACCAACTGTCGCCAACTGTTTGAAAACTTTCCCCCTAAAGCAATTTCAAAACCCACTAAATTCAAAGTAAAACCCCCTGACGGTAACACAAGTATATCATTTTCAATATAATGAAATAAACAATTTTAAACTAACAATAACAATTATAAATTTAGCTGCCAGCTGTTACGACTAGTATGTAGACATATTACCATCATCATCTAGTAACCATCAATGACAGTAGTGTCATTTGATCCATTCAAATTTTCTTATAAACTTTGATAGAATAGAAGTATCGAATATGGAGAGTAGTGCAAAAAAAAATCAATTAAAATTTTATCCCTAAAAATACCCCCAAAAAATTATTCCCCCTAAAAAACTCCCTGTCGAGATTTTTTCTCCATAAATTTAGGGGGAAACCCCCCAAGTTGGCGTCAGTGTACTACCAACCCAGACGGGCTCTCGCATACGAGGGACCCACCATGTAAAATAATACTATAAATACTACGTATTATTGAAATAAAACTAATTTAAACGGATTTTACCGCTGTTTTTTATTTTAATTTTGGTCCCGACGTTTTGAAAGCTTTTCAGCCTTCGTGGTCACGGGGTGAGGTTACTTCAATGAGTAACATTCGCGTAAACGTAAGAAATTACTACGTATTAATTACGTACCATCTGTATGATTGTGAGCCATTTTTTATACTTCATTAGGATACTCTTGACGCGTGGACTGCCTTCAGACGATAATAGGTAATATGTGTACATAATCACATGTACTGCACTGTTGAGCATGGGTGGAAATGATGTTATACCACCTGAAATAATATAATTGTTAACGGATTCGTTCGTACATTGTCCGAAGAGGGAAGACGCAAATCGAGGGGCCTGCGACACGGCAGGCGGATGACCGATGCAGGCACAGGGGTACAAGTATGTACCCCTATACCCGCCCCAATCATGTCGCAAGCCCCTCGAGAGAGCCGGATATACACTGGGTGATCCTGGAAGGCGTTAACACAAATACAAAACACATAGACCTCACCCTACAGTAAAACACAATATTGTGGTGCAGTAAAAGCATTTTGTTTTTATTTTATTTAATGACGAGACAAGCAAGCCGCTCGCGTGATCCTAAGCGGCACGCCTGTCCATAAACAGAATCAACACCACACAGAACTTTGAAACACAACAGTGCTTACACAATGTTGCTTGTCGCCAGATATAGACAAAGCGGTGGTACCAACCCAGACGGCCTTTCGCATACGAGGCACCTACCACCTTGTATACATTTGTAGAAAGGTAAAAATTACCTCCACAACTTCGAAAAGCCCTCCGGAAACCTGTATTCATACTATTTGTGAAATAATTACGTCACACAAACATCCATATATGCCTCGTTATACAATGTTTATATAATTATATAATTACAAGGCAATATCAACTGAGTCCCTTCACCGCAAAGTTCATATTTATGCGGAAGGACCTACTTTCACCGCTCACTAGACGCCGGGGCACAGGTTAAATCGAAGGATTGCTTTATCAGCCGGTCACTTGAGAGTAAATAGGTTTGATGATAAGATTTACTACGCAGAAGTGTGAAGGAGCTAGAATTTTCTCGCGATTTCACACCGTCATAATTAAAGTCGAAATTTTACCCTAACATATTACTGGCATACTGCAATACAACCGTTCATCCGTTTAGGGGTGAAATGTGCAAAAAAACTAACTTTATGGATGCTTCTTTACATAGTATTAAATGAAGTACCTTCCGCTGTTTGTTCGCTTGGATCTTTTAAACTATTCAACGGATTTTAATGCAGTTTTCAGCAATAGATAGAGTGATTCATGAGGAAGGTTTATATGTATTACACGCTATGAACCATGGGAGTAGGGCAGGTGAAACGGCTCGGGACAGCTAGTACAACATAAAAGGCATCAACTGCCGAAATTTCGAGTTTGTAGCCCCAGCGGTTTAGGCTCTGCGTTGATGATGACATGTGTATCGATTGAAGAGTTGAAGGTTTTCTGATAATAAAATTCAACTATGACAAAACATATCCAGCGGGTAAGCTTGTCGTATCTGAGAGTCCATCTGGGTAGATATCACCGCTTTGTCTGCTTCAGCCGCCAAGCAACTGTGTGATGTTTGAAGGACTTTGAAACCAGTGAAATTACTGGGTATTACTGTCTCGGGATGACGTGCGCAGTCGAATGACGTGCGGTCATTTGTAATATGGGGTTCTGTGTGGTGTTGCTTCTCTTTCTGGGCAGGCGTGCTTATCATCAGACTAGAAATCTGCTTGTTTAGTCATTCAGGCTAATAATAAAAAAACAAATGGTAAGTGATCGTGACTTTAAATAATCATGTAGGCATTTTCGACCTTAGAGGAAAAGGATAATTAAGGAGTAGGAAAGGAAGGAGGGCCTCTGTATATCTCATTCACCGCACGAAACGCAACAGCAAGCTGGTGTATGTCGGTTATCTGTGAGACAGTGGTAACGACCCGGTCGAGCCGACACATTCACAGACATAACTGTCTGCAGGTAGAGCCACGCGCTCTACCACGCACAAAAACAATAACTGAGATAAATTTACGAAATTGTACCAGTTCCGATGTTACGTATTGAAACACATACAGTTCATGTGTTTGAATCACGTAATAATAACAGGTCAGTCAACTCGAACCTGGTCGCAGACTGATCGAACGCACTGTTCTATGTATTCACTAATGTCACCGCTTAGCATTCTGTCACGCAGTATGTTCACAGTAATTTGTTGTATTTAGATTTAACTAGCTTTTCCTCGCGGCCCCGCCCGCATGATATGCTTTATCCGGGATAAAAAGTAGCCTATGTTCATCAGCGATAATGTAGAATTCTAATGGTGAAAGAATTTTTGAAATCGGTCTAATAGTTTCAAGTTTATTCGTTACATACAAAAATACGAATCTTTCCTCTTTAAAAATATTAGTGTAGATTAGTTGAATACGAAATTAGTTTTCGAACGATTCTTTCCATTTTTTCAGTATGGATTACTAGTTTGAGACTTTGTCAATAGTATTTTTTTACGAATTCGAAAACTGAACGCGAATTTGTAAGTCTTACTAGACTTGTAATTGTATTATGAATGCGATATGGGCGTTAAAGGAAAGTAATGGAATTTTGGGCCACCGGAATTGGAATTGTTTAAGGAAACTATCAAATATATATATAACTTGTAATACGCCTGCTGGTATTGTGGATGTTCATGATCATTGGAGATCACGTACCATTTAGTGACCCATTCACTAGTTTGCTTAACTCTGTTGTAAATAAACCCTTGTCACTGTACAAAAACCATTAATCATACGAGTTCGCAATGTTATATATACCAATGGATATTCCCAAGTACCTTAGCTGTCTAATAACAAAATTCACTTCGACAGCCGCCCACATCAGTGAAATGTCATTTCGTTAATAATGTTCGACTTAAAGGGTTTAACCAAAATGTAAAGAGAGACAATACCTATGTCAGTGGTCCAAGTTTATTGGACTCGACGACGCCTGGGGCAACGCTTTGATCAAATTGGAATTCGTTATACGTTATAAACACCAGAATCATTTATTTAAAGTTTCTCGGTTCTGGGATTTCTTTAATTTTAGAACAGATTGGGAACCTTGTGACTTGCCTTGTCTTTGCCTTGTATTGCGTGAATGTTTAGTGTCGATAAATTTGTCGCCTTGTCCAGTTTTATATGTTGAAAGGATATTGGGTAATTAAACACTGACATTGTGCTTGAATGTAGCATTACGAAAATACAATGCCAGAAGAATCTTATTTGTGTTGAGGGTTTAGATAAAGCCATCCGATGTGGAGTTTTTGCAATCACCAATAATTTCACTGAACATACCAATTATTAGCTTCGTCAAAGTAGTGCCTGCTTATCTTTACATAATATAAAATGAAGTCGCTTCCGCTGTCTGTTCGCTTAGATCTTTTAAACTATTCAACGCATTTTAATTCAGTTTTCAGCAATAGATAGAGTGATTCATGAGGAAGGTTTATATGTATATCGCACTACGACCCATGGGAGCAGGGCAGTAACATGCACGTGAAACCGCGAGAGACAGCTAGTATATACATAGATGATAACCCGAACTTAAAATAAGTACTCAACCCCTACCCGGAAACTAAACAACCAATAAACCACAGAATTAAAACCCCTAAGCTATAATATTCCTATAAAGCGAAACGATGTGAAGTCGATAAAACGGCACCAACGAAACGTTTTACTGCCCATAACTTACTGATTGCGATTCGCGATTGCAACGATATTTCGATTAATGTGTACCAATAGTGACGTGCTTCAAGATTTATAGGATTGCGAGTTTTGTGATTCATTTACACGTGGCTGCACCTAAGAGGGTTATTTTTATCACATCTGTTTTTTTTAGCCTAGCACGGCAAAGTGACTGCACTACACCTGATGTTAAGCACAGTGCAGGGACCACCGACATACAATGAGTTTATCGGTGGTCAGCAGCATAATGCCGCTTCTTCCCTCTTCGGAGTATGCTCTGAAGAAGTAAATCGAGGAGCCTGCGACAGGTATACAAGGATGTACCCCTATATACTTACCCCAATCAACTATTAATTCCTATTGCAAGCCCCTCGACAGAACCGGATATACACTGGAAGGTTCTGGAACGCGATCCACACACCTTGCGTGGCACCTATTGCAGGTTTTAACACCATGTGTACGGTGGTCGCTATCCGGGAGGATATGAGTCCTACCACCGGAAAACTAAAAAAAAAATACCAAGGGCAATGCCAATATGATTGTATTATACCATAATACTGTTACAGTTTTCTATCAAAATGGACCGTAATGTGTATGAAACAAAAACTTGTACACTTTTTACACGCTTTTTATTAACTTCACCTGTATGTTTGTTTGTTTGTATGTTTGTAACCGACTCCTTTGGGCGCGATTTTGACCCACTTTAAACGGCCCGATTTCGTTCAAACTTTGTAGATTTATCGAGGACCGATGACAATACAATAATTTGATAAAAAAAATAATAATAATTTAATAATAAAAATAATAAAATAATAATTTAATTTAATTAATTATTGATATTCGGGTTAGGAATTAAAATTGTACTCTCTGGATCTTCGTTAATTATATGGAATATCGTAGTATCTAATAGTGTCAATAGATGGCGCTTTTTTGATGTTCGGGTTTAAAATTAAAATTATACTCTCCGATACAATATATTTATATTTTAACTAAAAAATGAAAAATAAATAATAGTTTAAAAAAAAACAAAAAACACGCTTTTATAGAAAGTCTAACTAAAAAATTGAAAATAAATTTGAAGAAAACAATGTATTTTATTGTAAAAAAAAGCGTGGGGTGCTTTTTAAGATACTATCTAAATGATAATCCTTCTACTCATATGTGTCAATATAATATTGATTACTATTGACACCATGCACCGCACGTTTTTTTTACAATAAAATACATTGTTTTCTTCAAATTTATTTTCAATTTTTTAGTTAGACTTTCTATAAAAGCGTGTTTTTTAGTTTTTTTTAAACTATTATTCTCATTCAATTGAGTACTAACATCTAGATTCGCCAATTGTTAATACTCATCATTAAATACTGATCCTGATAAAGATAAATATTGATACTTGGCTCGCGTAACATTTCCATTTAAAGCGTTTTAGAACGGACCGTTCAAATTACCGTAGCCTTCACGAAATTCTCGGATGCCTTCACTCGGAGTGCTCATTGCGATTTCCATAAATCAAACTAAAATGTACTTAGGGATTGAGTATCATCAAACGCTTATTAAGCAACAATTTGATACTGCATATATGTTACAGCGGGTTCACCTTGTTCGATTTAGTTTTAGATTTTAGTCTTATAGTCTATTTAGTCTTAGATTGGCAGACGAGCAAGTGGGTCATCTGATGGGATGCGGTCTCACCGCCTATATACGCACAGAATACCAGAAGAATCGTGGGCGCGTTGCTGACCTTAAAAGGATTGGGAAGGGAGTTGGGCCTCCGGATATCTCACTCACCTTAGCAGCAAGCCGCTACTTTACGTCGGTTTTCTTTGAGACAGTTATAATGACCCGGTCGAGCCGGTCCATTCATGCTGTAGACAAAACTATCTACAGTGTGGCTCTACCACTCTGAATTTAGTTAATCAACTTCTAAACCGTTTACACTGACTTAAATCGAATCGATCAACAATAACTATACCATTTTTGTAAGTCGATTAAAAACAGATTTATCTGTAGACTGATTTGAAGTGTCATTTCAGATGAGCAGTAAGCTGTAAAATATTTCCTGGTCCGGGATCAAAGCCAGTTTTGTATTATTAATTAATAACAGGCATAATCTTCATGAGTAGTTTGACGAAGTTGATTGTCAACGATTTTTATGACGCTAGACTTATTTTTACATGCTGGTAGTGATGGATGTCCTGGTCAAAACATATTTGTAGAAAGACTTTGTTTAATTTGTTTTTATCAAATCATTTCAAGATTTAACAAAAAAAATAACATTTATTTTATGAAATTTAGACAATCACCCAATCGATATTTCATGTCTGCGCCCTTAATTAGCTACCACTGTCGAGAATTTTCGCAGATAGAAAATTTGGACGTCTCGTCAAAACAAAGCTACCCAAGTACTCACGAAGGTTCTGACTGTTATTGATCATTTTAAAAATAATAGTTTAAAAAAAACTAAAAAACACGCTTTTATAGAAAGTCTAACTAAAAAATTGAAAATAAATTTGAAGAAAACAATGTATTTTATTGTAAACAAAAGCGTGGGGTGCATATGAGTAGGATTATCATTTAGATAGTATCTTAAAAATCACCCCACGCTTTTTTTTACAATAAAATACATTGTTTTCTTCAAATTTATTTTCAATTTTTTAGTTAGACTTTCTATAAAAGCGTGTTTTTTAGTTTTTTTTAAACTATTATTTATTTTTAATTTTTTAGTTTTTAATATATTGTAGCAGAGAGTATAATTTTAACTTTAAACCCGAACATCAAAAAAGCGCCATCTATTGACACTATTAGATACTACGATATTCCCTATAATTAACGAAGATCCAGAGAGTACAATTTTAATTCCTAACCCGAATATCAATAATTAATTAAATTAAATTATTATTTTATTATTATTATTATTAAATTATTATTTTTTTTTTTATCAAATTATTGTAGTGTCATCGGTCCTCGATAAATCTACAAAGTTTGAACGAAATCTGGCCGTTTAAAGAGGGTCAAAATCGCGCCCAAAGGAGTCGGTTACAAACATACAAACATACAGGTGAAGTTAATAAAAAGCGTGTAAAAAAGCGTGTAATAAAGTGGGTCAAAATCGCGCCCAAAGGAGTCGGTTACAAACATACAAACATACAGGTGAAGTTAATAAAAAGCGTGTAAAAAGCGTGTAAAAAAGGAGACCACCCGGCCGGCCCATACATGAATCACATTTCAGAGATAGTTAGTGAATATCCAGCTTTTGTAGATTAGCATAGTATTTCAAGCTGCTAGTCACATATTAAATGTATTCCTGAAATGCATTTCACTTTCTGTATTTTGCCAAGCGAGATCAAAAACATGTAAATATTTTGAATCTAAATATTAGTCTGGCGAGATACGCCGTGAATGTTGGAGAATATTATTTACTTTATCCAACGCCTGTTCTTGTTTGTTTAAATATAACATTACATTTGAACAATTTGTGATTTTGAATAAAAATTCATCGAAGTTCTGTAGAAATAGCGAATCCCGTTCAATTTCTATTTTCGGTTATGTTTTTAAGTTATTTTATTTTTTGGTATTGTTACTAAGGTCGTACATACAATATACCTTAGCTATTTGTTCAAAAAAGTTTAAAATGATGATGACAAACGCGTTATGATTTAACAGTAACTAATATAATAGTATCATGTACATAATAGAAGTGCATAGCTCCTCTTTTTCTTCAGTATGAAGACTCGACCGGGGCGGTACTACCTAAAGTAAGTATCTCTCCTAAAGACCATTCCTCCCCATAAAGGTCAGCAACGTACATATAATTCTTCTGGAATTCTAAATGCCTATGGACGATGCCCATTTGTCCACATAACTGCCTTCGTACAAAACCTTTCATCGAACATATATCAGAGGCTTCTCGTATAACAGTGCTCGTTTGTCAGACGTCTTTCTTTCCAAGAGATCTTCTATAATTGGAAATATGAGCCGCTGAGCTGGGGAAAACGTCTCCTCTTCTAACAAATTAGATCACGCCACGTGATACCTATTTCATGGCCTTTTGCGCTTAATACAACCATTGTAATATTGCTGGTTAGAAGATACCTGATCATGTTTGTACCTAATTGGATAGCGAACGTGTACTTTACAAGTCTTGGAAAACCTCCCACAGCGACTCGTACAGGCAAGTCGTATTCTATGATCAGCCATGATGATGAATGACTGCCCGCGCCAGGGGTTACATAATCCATTAATCGTTTACTAATTAGTGAGTACAACTGGCTATGAGCCTCATGGGTATGTTTAATCCTGCATTTTTTTATCCGAGCAAGGCAAATTGACTGGACTACACCTAATGGTAAGCGTAGTGCAGTCCTAAAAACCAGCGACCATCGACAAACATTGAGTTTGTCGGTGGTCACCAGAGTTACGCCGGCCTGCATAAATGCTTCTTCCCTCTTCGGAGAGGGAAGAAGTAAATTGAGGGGCCTGCGACAGGACAGGACAGGATGACCGATGAAGGCACAGTGATACAAGGATGTACCACTATACCCACCCCGACCAACCATTAAGCCATGTCGCAAGCCCCTCGGGAGAACCGAATATACAAGGCTGATCCTGGAACGCGACCTACACAAGGCGTGTGGATCACTATGACAGGTTGTAACATGTGTACGGTGGTCGCTATCCGGACGGATATGAATATCCTACCACAAGCGAAGAAGATACACGAATTTTGCTCATGTACTAAAATAACAAACCGTTCAGAACAAAAACTAACTAACACGCCAGATCACGAATGTGACTTTAAAAAGACCGTTTATGTCTGATAAAGTTATTGGCGTATCTATCAACACTCACATAAAGCTGCAGGTATAATACAGTAGATTGATTACGGACCGTGCCAATGTTAGTAAACACGTCCATTGAACGAGTTAATGGATGGCGCGCTCCACACCCTGTGCAAACAAAGCGCTTCGTTGCTGTAGAATCTTATCAGGGATAATGGTTGTATAGACCTCATATAGTTACGCCTGGTTTCTGAAACGCTGATCATTGTCGAAATAAACTAATCACCTGTCAACTCTCGGTGTCAAGACAAAATTGAGTTTCTAGAAAAGAAGTTTCTTTTGATTTGACATAGTTATCAACGCTTTCAAACTAATATGAAAAATTCGTTTGTCAAACGCTATTTTGGGTTTCCGAAAGATTCATAAATAATACCGTCGTCGAATAGTGTATCAATTACTAACAAAGATAGTTCGCAAATTAGAGATCAATATTTTTTGCACTAAATAATGTTTCAGAAACTCAAATTGAATTGACAGGGCTGTCAAAATCAAAGTTCTATTACTTGAATGTTGATTTGACCAGCCTTTGAGAAAGAAACCGGGGATAAGTGTCTGATGTAGTTAATAAATGAATAAACTTTATTCAATTTGTGGTATTTGAAGAACCAACCTACTAGCTGTTGCTTACAGCTCCGCCCGTATATACGTTATCCTTTCCAGGATAAAAAGTAGCCTATGTCCTAATCCAGTGTGTCAAATTTCATCCAAAGGCATTCATTCAGTCAGGCGTTCAGTCGTTAAGGCATAATTGACTAACAAACCATCAAATTTCACAAACTTTCATATTTACTATATCAGTGTAATTGTGTTTACAATACATCTTCGTCCGATTAAAGAACGCATTCGTATTCTAAACATAAACGTTCTCACAGAACATTTCCAACAATCGGCGTCCAAGTGTTGCCAGAAACAGACCGCCATTAAACTAGATTTATCGGCCTCTGTTAACGTTTTATCTGAAATCGATGTCGGAGCCTGTATAGCGTATTGTGTAATAGTGGTGTTAAGCTTTTGTCTACAGTTTGAAAACTTGCCAGCCCCTCGGTTCCGGTTCTCGGTTCTTGACCTTAAAACGTAATTGTTTTAATAGTTTGAAGATCTTTAGCTGAGAAGCCTAAAGTTTATACAGCACTAGCTTTTGCTCGCAGCTTCGTCTGCTTGAAAGTTTTTTCTGGTATTAGAAGTATTTCTTCCATACTCTTCTGCACTTGTTCATCCCCTTAAAAAGGGTAAAGGTTTGAAAAACGAAGTAATACATGTTTCATTAATTGTTTTCAAGCGTATTATTACCGTGTTCCAAATAAAGACGAGGACAATATTATTACCCATGCAAAATTTTTACTTCATTTTTAAAGACGGAATATCAAAAAGTCACTAGTGGAACAGATCGGTGGATAAAAATACTGTGTCAAAAATTTCAGCTTTTTAGATCCGACGGTTTAGTCTATGCTTTGAAGAGTCATTCAATCAGATGTCTATTTTTATAATACTCTACTTTTAACGGAGATATGGCTTAACATACATTAGAAAAATACAGACTAATAAGACTAAATAAAAAACCTCCTTTTGTAAGTCGCTTAAAATCCAACTTATCTTAAACTAACTAAATATATGAAGGTATAAAAGCTATCTAAATAGCTGTTAAAAACTTACCATTATGTTTTGTTTGTACTCATTAATTAAATGAAGTAAAAATGGAGTTACAGATTGTTTATGCGGATGAGGAATTAACCTTGACAATCAGACAGAGGAAGCAGCCAAAAACAATGAGGCCAACGGCTAGACTCTGTCCAGACATATTCCACAAATATATTGCAATAAAACAACGGCGTGAAATGATTCGATTTGGCACCGACAGCATACAAAGCTCATAATTCGATATGCCTCGAGGCAGCTTGTAGTTTCCAAAGTCTTATAATAACTCTTGTCAACATTGCCTGCCGTTCAATTTGTCTACCTACCAAGTTTTATTTTTTATATACAACCGAATGACGAGACGAGCAAGCCGCTTTAATATAATAATTAATATATAATAAATATCTATCTAATGAAAAGATTATGAAAACAAAAATTAGTTAGGTCAGAAAAAATGATGGGCAATTTGTGTGTTACAGTCCATGTGTTGATGCTTACATTTAAATGTGTATAATCCTTTCATTCCGCTCCGTTTCAAGTAAAAGGGCCACAATAACCTTGTTTGTGTCTAATGATGATTGTCCAAAGATTGCATTAATACATATGGCTTGCAGTTTATGCTCGTCACGATTCGAAGCGACCTCGCTAGGTACCTTTCACAATGCAAACACTGGTGGTCCATCGGTAATCTGCTTTAAATCCGACGTTTCTAATGAATGTATTGCGTTGAAGTTTGGTATTTGTTTCGTTTTTATTTACCTCTTCAGTGCGGCAGTCAGCACCAGTCACTTTCAGCGTCAGTCATTTTTCTGGGATGTATTGAAATTCTTTCGCCCTTTTTGCATAACCCGGCTCGGAGGTATGACTATTTAATCAGATTGCCAGTAAAGCCTTTGCTCGTAGTTTTATCTGGATTGCTATCATACACGAGTCTTTATTTGAGACCGGCCAGTATATATCCAATTATTCAGGCCTCAATAGAAAACACACTTTTGGGTGTGCATTTTTGTTTTTTAACTGCAAGGTTTCCATCAACATCTGGATATTTTGCGATCCTAGTGCATTCTAAAGTTTTCGCATCTAGCAACCGTATGCAATCGAATCAAAATTTAATACCAAACTGCAGACTCACCTCCTCTTACACAATACGTCATAAATTACATTCATTATTATAATAAATTGACTTACCAAATCGACATAATATGAATCAATCATGTAAATAATGTAATATTTTGCACGACACGGTGCCTGGATAATGATAACTTGTGTAAAAATATTAATCAGCAACTTGCCAGTAGGTCAAAGATGCGTCGCATCGTGCGTTTGAATAGAATAAAAAATGGCCTAACGAGGCGTACGAGAAAATGTTGCGTAAATTAAAATTGACTTCAAAACTGACACTGAAAATTAAAAAAATTACAATTACTTCTTAAGGTCTTTTTGTATTTGGTGCAATTTCAGTTGATCGGCAGTGTCAACGCCACTGATTTCCAAAGACCTCTAGATATTATATATTTTTTTCTATTCAGTGTTGTTTTTAGTCGATGTTTAAATTATGTTTAAACTTATTTTATTTCATGGCATTTAAATTCGAATACAGTTACAATCGCGACGAGTGTGGATGTTATCTTTTGAAAAGTTTCATTTTTTTACTCCGTACTGGTGGTCGGTTAAAAATCATTAAACCTATCACTATTACTAAAACTTAGATTACATTTTGTCAAGTCTGGATGTATCCCTGTAGTGAATGGCAGATGTATGACTAGTGCATTCACGATACGTGATGTTCGCAATATTGCGATTGTGATCGAAAACGAGATTATAGCTATCTTCTATATCTGTATAAGTCTGAACGTGTAACTGGTTTTGTTCCAAATAAAGGAAATAAAATTCCAAATGCGATAAACTTGATTTTATCGAATCCGAAAACACCAAAAACGTTTCCCTGACATATTTGTCGCATTTTTTTTATAGCGTAGGCCGGCAAACGAGCAAGTGGGCCACCTGATGGTAAGTGATCTCCACCGCCCATGTACGCCCACCACTAGAAGAATCATGGGCGAGTTGCGGGCTTAAAGGAAAGGGATAATTAGGGATTGGGAAGGGGAGGGGATTTGGGCTTCCGGATATCTCACTCACCGTACAAAACGCAGCAGCAAGCCGCTACTTTACGTCGGTTTTCTGTGAGACAGTGGTAACGACCCGCATGAGCCAGCCCATTTATGCTGTAGACAAAACTGTCTACAGCGTGGCTCTACCACTCGCATGACAATAAGTGACGGTTAATTGTTTTCAATTCTATCAAAATTTCACAATATTTATATCAAAAATATAACAAGTCAAAAATGCATTCAAAACAACCTAATTTCAAGAATCAACTGCGTGCTTCACAGCTTTGTTTTTTTTCCATAAAAGTAGGCTGACGAAATTGTAAACGTAACGGAACGATGAAGGAGCACGCTATTCGCGAATAACCACTAAATAATCATAATTTACAAAACATGTTTCAACATGTAAAGGTCTGTTTAGGGTTGGCATAAATGGCATTGCATTGTCTTCTCAGTTGAAATCTAGTAGCTTCGTAAACTGGTTTAACTTATAATTTTGCTATGAAATTGAAAAGAGACGTTTTGTCGTGACTGAGTTTAAAAAAATAAACTCTGATGAAAACAGAATAGTTGTCTTCTAATTTTAATATCTTTGACAAACTAAAAACTACATTTCTAGATGTTTGGCAACCCTAGGTCTATTTAAGTAAATGATGGTTGAATAGCTCAATCGTGGATAAAAATGCCGATTATGTCATGCGATTATGTTATGATATAAGCATAATAACAGTCGATATTTTTGACACTTTTTAACAATCTTGTCATTATATGAGTCACTAGTGTTGCGATAGACAGCATATTCAATACCTGCAGTGGAACCTACATTATTACGATTAAAGTTATGTTCAACCTTCCTTTTTTACTAATTGGTACAATTATACAATCAATATCCGGCCATTCGAGCCTAAGTAGGAATTCAAGAAAATATAAGTACATCATTTTAAAGTTGTTAAATCATCATAATCGCGTTCGTATTTCCGAAAAAGACGAAGATAGTTACTGTATGTGGTTTCATTTTCAAATAATTTATTGTGTTCCGAATCTAGTTACCTACTTCAATCTCTTATACCTATAAGTAGTCATATTCGGCTGCTAATAAGCAAACCTCAAACTCCCCCTTCACTCTTGCCTCATCAGATAAGTTTACACTTACCTCCGACATATTTCACACCAATCCATATCAAGATTATCGTGCTGACATGATGATAGATGTGTAAGAACGACGCCTGCCTCTCCTTCTTCCTCAAAAGGAAGAATATCGTCTCCAACAATTCGGCAAGTTTTATAACCACCGTCCACCAGAGGAAGCGTAACATCCTCATCGGTTCAGGTTTCGTTGAGTAGTCTGGTAACACGCATCCAAAGTGGTATGTCGTTGTCCAACCTGACGTCATTATCTGGAATAGAAAAGAATAACTTAAAGAAACAGATAGAAAAGACTAGTAAAGGCAAATTACACGGCTATCACAAGATATTTTAATTACGTCCGAGGAGATGCATATGATTTTATATGTGGTATAGCCATGACGTAGCCAGTTTATCCTCAAAGAATGGATCAACTCGACCACTGACTCTCAGAAAACAAACGCGAAATAACAGCTTTACTTTTGCCTTTCGTGCGTGGTTTTGGTGGGATAACTGATATTTTTGTACCCGACGGGATAGCAGTCACTGTAGGATATACAGTCGCGTTCCGAAGTCAGCCAGTGTATAAATAGTGAATTCAGCCCAACTTAATTCTCTTGACGGACACAATGTCTCTTGGCGGTCGACATTAAATTTAGACTGAACTTTACTTATATCAGGTCCAATGTGGTTACTTTGCCGTGTCAGGGTAAAAAAAATATCTTATTTTCTCTCATCTCAACCCATTCTTTTCTTTCTGGTCAGCAGCACAGACAGGATCCTCGATCAATTACGAACGAGTGACGCATTATGCTCATGTGTCGCCGGCCTTCGGCTTTCAAATTGTTTTTTAAAAACATCAAAAGTTGCAGAAAACAACAAAAAATGTAGAAACTGCAACTAGTCACTCTGGTTGATTGTTACCTGCGCTGACACCATTTTATCCCCCCCATAAATAGAATAATCGATTTCAGAAATACAGAACGCCCACAAAATCATCTCGTAACGTGCAGCAATATTAATAATAAATTCCCATTTTCATCATAGTTATGAGTTATGTACTTTCGTCCAAGGCCGGTTGAACAATTGGGTGAAACAAGTGGAGTGTGCAAATAGTTGTGTAGGTATTTGCTCGCAGATTACATCTCGGAGATAATGAACAAACAAAACCGGTGGAGGCTGGAGACATAACACACAAGATTCTCTGATATGATGTATAGATAGATCAATGCTATGAGGGCAGGTTATCTGATGTTATATATATGGATGTGACGCGATTTGGCGTTCTCAAGTTGCTCTTGCTTTATCAATGGCTGGTCTAATCTATTACTTATTTGTATGGCCTTTGCGTTGTTGCCCTACCACAATTCTGCCAATGTCACTTAGATGCTAGTGACAGGATATTCATATCCGTCCGGATAGCGACCACCGAACACATGGTGTTTAAACCTGCCATAGTGACCCACACACCTTGTCTGGATCGCGTTCCAGGATCAGCAAAAATTTAGATTTTCGTTTTCTATTTTTAATTCGTAATATCTACGTGATACTTTTTTTTTATCCGAACACGACAAAGTGACTGCTCTGCACTTGATGACTTGCGTAGTGCAGTCCAAAAAACTAGCGCCCACCGACAAACAATGAGTTCATCGGTTGTCAACAGAATCATGCCGGCTTGTATAAATGCTTCTTTCCTCTTCGGAGAGAGACGAAGCAAATCGAGGGGCCTGCGAGGACAGGCGGATGATCGATGTGTCATGAGTCATGACCAACAAATTAAGTGGACATAATAATATATTCGGTAATCTCAAACTTGTGTTGGCCATACATATCATTTGCGTCTTGCACAGCCTAGACCCTAATGGCGATCCCTCTACTCATACTAAAGATGTAGTTTCTAATTTATACATTCGCTTACACCAAAATGTAACAAGCTCCTTCTAAAACATTGGGACTATTAAATTTTTAAATTGTAGAAATGATGTACAAACTAATTCCGCATTGTCTGAGTGAAAGGCTCTCGAGGAATGCGTCACTCATATGTCGAGGTTTCCTTTCTGCCATCATATGGGCCCATGTTATAAATTGTTCCTGTTTTCAACATTCCTCCGTATGGTAATATGGCTTTCTATAGTATGAGTTATGGCGCATATTATATTACTTTACGTATTATTACCCGACTTCAACTAAGGAGGATGTTCTCAATTCGGCGCGTTCATATTGTTTTATCTATTCATGATTATTATTAATATGTGCTTCTTAACGAGCACCTAATCTTGAAAAAAAAAATCCGCCTCATGAACACAGGAATCGAACCCGCCAATATTCTTTCAAGTTCTAACTACTCAACCACAATGTTTTTGACATCGTAATACACCATTTACGGTAAAAATGTTACAAAAGGAAATAAATATCGCAACGGAAGGATGAGTCAGATTCATCAAAATTCAACTGTGGTCACATCTCGTAATACCGTAGGAAAACTGTTATTCTCGTTCGTGATCTTATTACCATGATTATGTAAGTCACATACTAGTTAACAGCACCTGTCTTCGTATGGATATTCTATCGATTTCATCATCATCAGACACAGGACGTCCACTGCTGAACATAGGCATCCCCCTAAGATTTCCAGACCGACCTGTTGGAAGTGGCCTGCATCCAGCGACTTCCTGCGACCTTTATCAGGTCGTTGGTCCACCTTGTCTCTTTTATCGATTTGTTGACCTAAAATTAAGTGCCTGATTTTTGTTTTGAATCATTAAATATATACACCTAACAATCACATACATAGCCCTCACCCCACACTAGGTAAAACCCGTATCGTGGATATCAGGAACTACGAGGGACTTGCGGTCCCACAACACCCAGCCCCGAATATTCGTGGATCATACAAACATTTGTCACGGTGCGGGAATACAACCCACGGCCTCTCGTTTCGAAGCTTGGCTTAAATAATTGATAAATATGGGGCAACGCTGTCTCTCATAATTTCCTTTTATTACACACAATAACAATTTACAGATTTGCTGTTATTTCCCACCAAACGTAATCTAAGAGTAGGGCATAATTGAGTTGCTTCTTGCGGTAGTTAATGGTGCAGGATAGGTGGCAATAGATGAAATATGACCTAACAGTATTTCATTTCATACTGATTTGTCGGTACCGCTCTGGTCAGGGCAAAGAAATGTGAATGCTCTACATACAATAGTTGATGTGACACAGCGTATCCTTTTTAAAATGACTCACGAACCATGAAACAGTGAGTAACAGTCAGCATCCGGATGGGTTTATACGTTACAAATGAAAGCGGTGGACGCGGCTTTGTGTATTGTCTCACTCGAGTTCATACTATTCGTGCAGAATTATTATTTTGTAATGTACGCGGATTTATATGCAGTACGATTGATAAATAATTTGTAATTCAAAATTTCGTCTACTTTCTTCTTTTATGTACTACCTATTGGTGGAAACTTTATTGGATTAAGAGCTAAAAATATTACATGTACCTTAAGTTATAATTATTCTGTATGTTTCCCAAATAAATAAATAAATAAATAAATAAATAAATATTAGTTTTTGTGCTTTTGGGTAGAGCATAAGTAAGTATGAATTAGTTTCCTTATGCCTGTATCCCGTTGTGCAACAGACATCCTCGGCTAATTATCCGAAGGAATAATCAGATGTGCAATGAGATTATCTTGCTCGTACACCTGCCCACCATTGTAACTCCTGTGCACCAGGATCGATAATGGCACGCCTTTTGTTGACACCGAGCTATGAAGCTCGGCGAGTCTCTAGGAATGCTACATTGTCTTAGTCCCGCAACGAAATAAATCAAATAAAAATTTTGGGAGGAGTGGTAAATATTAATTGTCCACTTCCCTGCATCGTAAAGTGGAAGACAAGCTAACAAACTAAGTAGGTATCAACCCCAGGCACAAGGACATTTACGACTGGAAAAGCCAGTAGTAAAGCACCACGGTTGTCATTACCATTGCCACCGGTTGTCTTATCTCGCGAGCTGTTAAACTTGATTTCAATAATAGGTTTGGCAAAAACACTGAAAAGCACGGAAATTCTTCCTAGTCTCCACAATATCCATATAGTATAGGATTCCAGATATTATTTGCATACTGTCTAACATAACGTTGCGCACATAACGCACATAACGTTGCGTGTCACCAGACACTCCCAAAGAATATGATGTGCAGATTATTCGTACCGACCATTAGGTGTAGAACGTGGGCACGTAGGCGATTCAACTAAACTAAATGAGAAACGTGAAAAGTTAAACAAAAAAAAAAAAATTGTCATTTCGTTTTTGGCTTGTGAGAAATTCTGAAACACAATTATCAACTTCTGGCCAAGTTTTTGTTAGATGATCGCGAACCTACGGTAAGTACTGATATAGATGGTGTCCCTTAGTAGAATTATGCCTAAGAGATAGACAGATGTGCAATGACATGATAGGGACGGAGCCTAATGTCTATACGATATCCCGACTGCCCGATCTGGATTTAAAACCTTGGATTTCAATATCAATAGCCGAAGTACACTACCATTAGATCACTGCAGGCGTGATGTTGGTGCAAACTGTTTTATTTTAAATTTCAGCTTATACTTAATATTCTAACCGGACACATGTCCGACGTCTATTTTTCCAAGGTAACGCTATTAATTAATTTGACACATTGAATATTCAAGTGGTTAAAAGCTATTTTTACAACTGAATAATATCAACCTTTACTTCGAAACGTTTTAATGTCGGTGCAATAGCTGTTCTATTTGTTACCATTAAACCAAATCAGGTAGCTGCCATGTGGCTTGTAACATCTGGCATTATATCAGTAATGTACATAATATCTAAATCTATATCTCCATTAGCAGCATTGGCTAAATGAAGCTATAGTTCAAACTCAAACTGTCTGTCATATAAATTGTAATCGACTGTTTCTGGTATGCTTATGGTGGCGTGGTTATTTGAAGTAAACAAGTATTCGTCTACCATTGATAGCTTTTTAGATAATTGTTAGACGATCCCCGCACCGAGATAAATGTTTGTGTGATCTATAAATATCTGTTTCGGGTCTAGGTGTTGTGCGACCGAATGTCTCTCGGATTTCCTGATACCCACGACACAACACTCGTATCTTACTGTCAGGTCAGGACTGTGTGTGTTAAAAAACGACGTATTTAACTAACCAATTTTGTAAATATTAGTACTTTTACAACCTATGATAAATCCTTGAAACAGTTTCGAAACGAATGCCGTAGTATTAATTGTTTCGTAAGATGAATCAGCAGATTCTTCTTATATACTTGAGATTAGACCAAATGATTAGCATAATAATGTACGCAATTACGATATAGTATATGAGATAATTAATTAATTATGATTACATTCAGATTCTGCTGCACTGCATGCAAATGTCTTATAATTTTTTGCACGAATGTAATGTCTACCAGACGGGCAGTGTGTCGGGCCGATCGTAAACCTTGAAGACCACGATTCGATTATTTTTTATTCAATCGGAACGGCATTAATTATTCAAATATAAATTCAGTACTTAAAACAAATTTGATGAAACAAGTAAAATGATCAATTCGCTACACTGATTCCTGGGATGTTTACCAAATAAAACTTGAAATTTATTAACAAATGCTAAAATTGTAGGTCACCTTCCCCCGAGAAGCCTGTTAACCCGATGATTGCAAAGTAAATAAATAGCACCCAACAGTCACACACTTAGTCCTGGCAATAACGATTCTTATGCCGTATGTACATATGTATTGGTGCTGCCACACCGGTGTTATAAAATGTTCACAAACATTTTCTAACATTAAACATTTACTAACATTGCGATAAATAGTATCAAATTTTTGTTAACAAATGTTTAATAATGTTTTTAAACATTTTATAACAGCGGTGTGGCAGCACCATATGGAATCCAAGGTTTTATAAATGTGACGAAACCGGAGCACGTTATTAGTCTCAGTGCAACATGTTCAATTATAAGTAACATCTTGGAATTTGGAACACCGTTCCGGATGCGGATTGAAATTGCTAATCTATAGCGGTTATCGTTGTTGTTAATCTTTTAACGGGTGGTTCGCATGATAGTTATTGTGGAGTAATCTAAAATCTAGTAACATTGCCTAAAACGCTAAACGCCTATCTCACATAGACAGTCGTCTATAGTGTGAATGGGCCGGCTCGACCGGGTCATTACCACTGTCTCATAGAAAACCGACGTAAAGTAGCGGCTTGCTGCTGTCATACAGTGACAGATATCCGGAGGCCCAAATCCCCCACTTCTTGCCCATTCCTTAATCCACCACCGAGGCAGTCAACTTTCAAAACTTCTTTCTTTTCTTGACTTAAATAATAATAAAAGTTAATTGGCGATAAAATGTTACTCGAATATCGTAAATCAGGCCCTAAATGTAATTAAAATATCTGCCCCTGACAAACATATAAACCTTAAAAATAATCTTAAAAGTGTTTCGAATGCAACCAATGTCTCAGATTATGTTAAAACAGTACTAAAGTCGCTTCAGTGCAGCTAAAGCAATCACTAACGACTTCGTTGGAATCTGAAGTAACGTTCTTGTGAAGTAATTTAAACATCGCTTGTCTATTTTTGCCGTCAAGTAACAGTGTGTAAGCACTGTTGTGTTTCGGTTTCAAGGACATTGAAACCAGTGAAATTACTGAGCATTATGAGACTTAACATCCTATATCTTGCGGTAATGAGCGCAGTTCAATGCCGAGTTTTATATTACAAAGGTCAGTGTGATGTTTCTTCTGTTTATCGGCAGACGTGGCGAGCAGTCAGCGAGCGTCTTGCTTGTCTCGTCATTTAATCAAATAATAAAAAAAACTTGTTACGTAGTCGTAGTATTATTAAACGAATTATTATTTTTTTTTTTTTATCCTGGCTCGGCAAAGTGACTACGCTACACCTGATGGTAAGTGTAGTGCAATCCAAGAATAGTGTCGACCAACGATAAACAATGTGTCCATCGTAGGTCGGCAAGATCTTGCCGGCCTGCCAAAGGGCCAAGGGGGAGGGGAAGGAAAAGGGATGGGAAAAGGGTTAGGATCAGGGGGCAAGCCCCCTGGGGAGAACCGGATATACACTGGCTGACCCTGGAACGCGACCCACACAAGGTGGGCCACTATGGCAGGTTTTAGCACCAGTGTACGGTGGTCGCTATCCGGCCGAATACAAGTATCCTCCCACCAGCATATCAGCAGCACGTTTTAATAAACGTTCAATTTTAAAACAATTGTTTCGTGCATTCGATGTACATTAATCACTCCCATTATGCCAGCGCTTTATTGTTCAAGTATTTCATACTCGTGCTATAGCTACCTTTTATTTCGCCACAGGGTGAGTTTAAAAATAAACTAGGTTTATTGACGTCAATTCATTGTTGGAATTTTTACTGGAATGGTGACTGGTACCCGTCGCTGAACGGTCGATATAATAAGCTATGGGGGTGGTATGTGTCATAGAATCGCAGTAGCTTTGTATCAATTTCCATTGAACCTACATTAAGTTGCTGGTGATAGGGAATGAATGAATAGCTATGAATACATATCCGCCCGAATAGCGACCACCGTACACATGGTGTTAAAACCTGCCATAGTGATCCACACGCCTTGTGTGGATCGCGTTCCAGGATCAGCTAATGTATATCCGGTTCTCCCGAGGGGCTTGCGACATGACTTGATGGTTGATTGGGGCGGGTATAAGGGTACTGTGCCTGCATCGGTCATCCGCCTGTCCTGTCACAGGCCCAAAAAAAAAGTAAATTTGGTTGGTCGGACGGTATCTGATATTGTTATACCTGACTAGATGGCGACTACCGAAAAACCTGCTATACTCCTGCCCAACATCGTTCAGGCGAACTGTATCCCGGGATAAGTAACTGTAACTTCAGGCCGGCATGATTCTGGTGACCGCCGATAAACTCATTGTTTGTCGGTGGTCGCTGAACTGCACTGCGCTTACCATCAGGTGTAGTGTAGTCACTTTGCCATGCTCGGATAAAAAAAATACTATTGTGGTCGGAACACTTGTTTAATAAATATTGTATGCCGGATACCTAAATGTGTTCGCCTCATTTCATAATATTAGCTACTGGGACCCTATTATATAAATCCGAAACGAAGCAACGAAGTTCGTAAAGCAAAGTAGGTATAGAATAGCCATTAGTAATGACATTAGTGGTAGAAATTACTGCCATAAAGATTAATTTGTAAGTAAAAACGTATATGAAAAATGATTCGATATGTCATAATATCTCAATCACACTTACATCAGAATTGCATCTAGTGCAGCGATTATTTTGAATCTGGGTCTAAATGACGTAAGCGGTCAGATGTTTCGAATGTTATACTACCAATTATTATTGACTAGCGACCCGCGCCGGCTCCGCGCGGGTAAAATTATGTTTGTTACGACATCACATTACAAATCTTTGAATTTTTCAGCTTTTCTGTACTACAATATGTATGTACATATCTTAAATATATAAAAAATATATAAAAATAAGTCGGGTTTTCCTTCCTGACGATATAACTCCAGAACGCACGAACCGATTTCCACGGTTTTGCATTCGTTGGAAAGGTCTCGGGCTCCGTGAGGTTTATAGCAACGAAAATCTAGGAAAAATTTCAATAGAAAAGCGGGAAAATAGGGAAAATCATTTTTTAAATACAGCGCCATCTCTGATACATAGCATGTACTACAAACCAATATTTTAAGTAGATGGCGTCGGTGCGTGACACATTGCTGACAGATGGCGCCACTGTTAGGCTACTTTTATCCCGGAAAATACAGATCACGCGGGCGGAGCCGCGCGGGACAGCTAGTTATACATATAAACCTTCCTCATGAATCACTTTATCTATTGCTGAAAACTGCATTAAAATCCGTTGAATAGTCTAAAAGATCTAACCGAGCAGACAGCGGAAGCGACTTCATTTTATACCATGTAAAGAGAAGATGTGTTATGCAAAATAATTTATTTTGTTTTTGTATGACCGTTCTGCCCGCTTAACATGAGCCTATGAGATATCCCACGCGCGTGAGACTAGTTTCTCGCTTGTACCATACCTGACCCCACGTGATAGAGATATAGGTTTTACAAAGTTTTTTTCAAAGTTCTGTGTGGTGTTGCTTCTTTTATGGACAGGGGTGGCGTTTACTATAAGGCGAGCAACTTCCTCGTCTCGTAATTAAATGAAATAAAAAAAATGTAGACTTAAAAAGAAAAACAATCAGACTGTATTATACAGGACTGTTACTATAGTTAGGATACTTACCCCCCAAGTAATGGTGGCGTTCGCGAATATCTGCACAATGTTGTACCATTTTATGATGCTCCTCAGGTTTAGTGGTTTTTTGTCCTTTATCAACCTCGGCAGAATGATCTTGATGATTGTCAAATAGCCAGCAATGATGACTGCTATCGGCCATGGTGATGTCATCAGCGGCCAGTCTTTCACTCGGGGATCTGCGGTGATGAGAAAGAATAAAGTGCTTTATTTCCGCACTTAAATTCTGTGTGTAACTTTGTAGTGATTAGGCGTATAGTTTCTTCACATCCAAATATGTATAGTATAGTTATTATAGTACAGTTTCCCAACCCTAATTATTCCTTTAAGGTCGGCAACGCGCCCATGACTCTTCTGGTGGTGCGCGTACATGGGCGGTGGAGATCACTTACCATCAGGTGACCCACTTGCTCGTTTGCCGACCTATGCTCTAAAAAAATCACAAACCAGTATAGCTTAAGGGATTGGGAAGGAGAGGGGATTTGGGCCTTCGGATATCGCACTCACCATACGAAACGCAGCAGCAAGCCGCTACTTTACTTCGGTTCTCTGTGAGACAGTGGTACCGATCTGGTTGAGCCGGCCCATTCATGCTATAGACAAAACTGACTACAGCTTGGCTCTACTACTCAAATATGCCCATCAAATATATGATCTCCGACAAGGGCATGTCACGAGTACCCTCATCATCATCATCATCAGCCCCAGCACGTCCACTGCTGAGCATAGGCCTCCCCCAAAGATTTCCAGATCGACCTGTTGGAAGCGGCCGGCATCCAGCGACTTCCTGCCTTTATCAGGTCGTCTGTCCACTTTGTAGATGGAGTACCCTCAAGCGGCGGAAATGTATGAGAAGGTGTATGAATGTGGAAGAGGTATGTCAGGGTAGTAACTTATACCACTGAATAGTCTCTACCTACCCCATATATGGGTGTGAATGTGTATATTTCGTGATGCATAGAGAATTATAGTAATTTTGTTGAATCAAAAAGGTTTGTGTGTTGAAATAATCATCTTTCAAAAGAAAAAGAAATAAATAGATAAATACAGCCAACAGTCACATACATAGTCCTGACCGCACAGTAAGATACGAGTCTTGTGTCGTGGGTATCAGAAACTGCGAGAGACTTTCGGTCTCACAACACCCAGACCCCGAATCAAATATTTGTAGATCACACAAATATTTGTCTCGGTGCGGGGATCCAACCCGCGGCCTCTCGCTTCACAGCCGGCTACTCGCCCGCTGCGCCACGGAGGCTGTCAACTTTGCCACAATAACAATTGCCATTTCAGATAATGAAAATACATTAAAATAACAAAAAAAAACGTAGATACAGGCCGACATTTTACGTAATTTTTCCTCAACGTTTCCCAACATCCACTCTTAATTAGATGAGATTAAGCAGATTAAGAGAATGCTAACGCGCTAAAAGAAAAGAAGTCTTAAAGGTCATTAGGAACAGTAACGTCGGACTCGAATTTAACTAATAGACGCTGACCTAGATTTTGGAATTCAGACATTTCTTTGTGCCGTTGCCGAGTGTTGCCTGCTTTGAATTCTGAGTGTTCCGTATAATAACTCCGGAACGAGGGAGGAGCATAAAAAATGTGGATATGTGGAAGATTATTTTTATTTGATTGAATGATGAGACGACCAAGGCGCTCGCCTGATGGTAAGCGACACGCCTGCCCGTAAACAGAAGCAACACCACACAGAACTTTGAATTACAAAGCACTGCATGGCACTGAACTGCGCTCGCCACCCCGAGACATAAGTTGTTAAGTCTCATAATGCCCAGTAATTTCACTGGATTCAATGTCCTTCAAACCGAAACTTGCGGTGGCGGTCCGCTTGGCGGCAGAAATAGACAAAGGGGTGGTACCCACCCAGACGGCTTCTTCCATACGAAGGACCTACCACCTTCTAGGAACCCAAGACCTAGGAATTTAACTCAAGACCACCGGTTTCTGAAGCTTAATTCGCGTTCACTAGATGAATGACGCGATATGTTAATTAATGTATTTACTCGGACTTTGGAACAAAGGTATTGGCATCTAATTAATTTTAAGCTAATTTAACTTTTATATTATTTTATTTTCGTATACCAATGTCATCGGTCACTGAGTACTTCGCAAATAAAATACAATTTCGATTATACGAATAATTAAATAAATTAATTTACGATTTTATGATAATTTACGATTTTATTTACATTCTCGAACCAAAGTTGAATGTTTTAAAAACAGTGACGTACATGATCATAACTGCATAAATAGGTGTTTTAGGTACTGCAATGTGACCTATTTTCACGATAGGGTCTCAATTATTTTTTTATGATTTAATCACAATAGGGTTGTCTCGATTATTTTTTAACATTTATTACATTACCCAAAAATTATTATCGAAAGTAATTTTATAAGTCTGATCAATAATAAATAAATTAGAAGCCATTAAAGTCTGGTTGAGGAGGTAATTTAAACACAACAGTGCTTACACACTGTTGCTTGGCGGCTAAAATTGACAAATGTAAACTACTATTTTGTAAATGTAAACTTCTCTTTTTCTTTTTTTTTCTTTCTTTTTCGCTGGTGGTAGGTTATTCATATCCGCCCGGATAGCGACCACCGTGCACGTGGTGGTAAACCTGCGATAGCGATCCACACGCCTTGTGTGGATCACGTTCCAGGATCAGCTAGTGTATATTCGGTTCTCCCAAGGGGCTTGCAACATGACTTTATGGTTGATTGGAGTGGACATCCTTGTATCACTGTGCCTGCATCAGTCATCCGTCTGTCCTGTCGCAGGCCCCTGGGCGTGACTGGTGACCACCTATAAACTCATTGTTTGTCGTTTGTCGCTGGTTTTTTTGGCTGCACTACGCTTACCATCAGGTGAAGTGTCACTTTGCCGAGCTCGGATAAAAAAAACTCTAATGAGGAAACTACATACTCTATTGTGGGTGGGCATATTAATGTTGTCATATGCCATCATAATGGTTTAATAATCCACACTGCCTAACCTTAAACACAATGCACAACAATTATCGGAATGAACTAATCTCAAGATATTTTATCGGCATAGCAATAACACCGTTGGTTCGTGCATCGGTTTCAAGTTGCGAAACGTTCGGGAGTGTCGGCCGTTGGCACACCGGTGAAAGGGTTCGACGAGTGGGCTTCTGCCGTTCAGTGCGGCCGATATGACTATGTTACTGTTAAATATGGAATAAATTATACAATATAATATTTAATACAAGTAAAACATTTGGCAGTTGGTTACGCACTGACGTTTATTTGAATTATATGTGGCCAGTAGCTATGCTACTCTTCCAAGAAGTCTAAAACATACTTAACAGTTACTGTTTGTATGTGTGTGTTGTGGATGATTTAAAGGATTGTATATTGTCTTGTATACTTGTATATTGCTGGGGCGACGTGGAATAAGTCTTATAGAAACAATAAAGAAACTCTTTTTAATTTATGACCAATACCAAATTAAGAGATTAAACATAGAAGTAAATGGCTTTACAATGGGTAGCTTTATCACTGTTATTTCAAATATATTAAGCAACCGCAATATAAGTTTAATCAAATATCATCATCATCATCATCAGCCACAGGGCGTGCACTGCTGAACATAGGCCTCCCCCAAAGATTTCCAGACCGACCTGTTGGAAGCGGCCTGCATACAGTGACTTTCTGCGACTTTTCACAGGTCGTCTGTCCACCTTGTAGGCGGACGTCCAACGCTGCGCTCAATATAGATATATATCGAACAAATATAGGATAAAGAAATTAGACAAAGACATATTTTTTTATCCGATTACGGCATAGTGACTGCACTACACCTGATGGTAAGCGTAGTGCAGTATGTATCCGATAAGTGACATATCGCATTTAATTATGTCTTTTACATCGCCAACCCTAGCATCCTTTCACGAGGAATTCTTTCACAAAGCAATAAAGACTTGTTACACGATCCGTTGCTACATTTTCCGATGGCATTTATAAACTGAAATGTGTATGGCATTTGTAAATGCCACGTCGTTTCAGAGAATGACTAGTTTCCGCGTAGGTACTGCCGCGGCGTTTGGTATAATGTCGGTAAATAATAATAATAATACTAGCCTTGTATTATATTTGTCCTACTGCTGGGCACGGGCCTCCTCTACGGAACGAGAGGGGTTAGGCCTTAGTCCACCACGCAGGCCTAATGCGGGTTGGCAGATTTCACATACCTTCGAAAAATCTTATCCGAGTTCTCAGGTATGCAGGTTTCTTCACGATGTTTCCTTCACCGTTTAAGCAAGCGATAATTAACAATTAATATACACGTAACATAGAAAAGTCAGAGGTGTATGCTCTTGGGACTGGTTTCGATCCTGCGACTTTCGTCTCGACAGTCCGTACCACTCCCGGGTGAGCTAACGTCGGTAAAGTTGTAATAAAAACGTTAAATGTCTCGAAACCATGTTAATGTTGGATCGTATTACCTTGTTTGTTAATTCGGAAGTGTGTTTTGTTATTTTGTGTTATTTTAATGATGTTTGAATGTTACTGTGTCGAAATACACGTTTTAGTAATTATGCCGATGATTATTACAGCAATTTAGCACAATTTAAATCAGAGAATAAGATTATTTTTGATCTCCTAGTGTGGCGAAACGAATGAATTTATAGTGCCGCAAAGAAAACGGCGTGTAGAAAAAGATTTGAACCAAAATATGGACCGAATATAATTTTTAAAAGTAATTTAGTTTGCCACCAAAAGTAAAATATTATTACCGGTTGAGAATAAACTTTGGCGTCGAAACTCTTTGTTTTTGTTTTTATATCATATTGTCATAGCAAACGAGCTAGTGGGTCACCTGATGGTAAGTAATCTCCACCGCCCATGTAGGCCTCATATCAGAAGGATCATGGGCGCGTTGCCGATCTTAAAGGAAAGGGATAATTACGGGATTGGGAAGACGAGGGCGATTTGGGCCTCTGGATAACTCACTCACCGTACGAAACGCACCAGCAAGCCGCTACTTTACGTCGGTATTCTGTTAGACAGTGGTAACGAGTCGGTCGAGGCGGCCCATTTCTGCTGTAGACAAAACTATCTACAGCGTGGGTCTCTCAAAATGTATTTTTAAATCCTCTATTTGTCATTACGTTATGAAAATGACGAGCTATCATTAGTAACAATATAGTTTTAAGCCTGTATTTAGGCATAAAGTTAAAGAGGGGAAATATTTACTGGTCTAACGATATAATTTTCTTCTGATACATAAATCATTTAGTTATGTACCTAGTCCAACAATACATTTTCTTTCTTTCATGTTTGTTAATTACATCACACGACACAATATGGGATATAAAGCCGTGTTGGAAACACGCTGCGACTTCTGCAGTATACATTTAAATAAATGAAAAGAAAATGTCAACGCGTTGGCTCGACCCCACGTTACGACCTAGGGTTGTCAACTATATGGAGTACAGTATAACACTATTTTTACGTTATTTATCAGAGCATGGCAAAGTGACTGCACTACACCTGGTAAGCGTAGTGCACACACGCTCGCAAACACCTGTGGCGACATACAGCGCGCACAGCACAACTGTCGAATACAACGTCAACCGATCCTGAATCGCGCTAGCAAAATTTGCGCGACGATTAATACGAGTTCCGGACATGAGCCATCGGAGGGTCTGCGGCCGGTCAGGTATAACACCCATCTGACTGGAGATCTCCTCCTTCGCCAGAGGGACACGTATACCCGTTCCTCTACACACCCACCAGAGCATTCAGTCACACCAGACCAGCCAAGGAACACCAGGCCAGCCAGACACGCCAGACAGACAGACAGAGAGAGAGAGGTGGTCAAACTCACTCATCTTTTTTGTTCGGGGATTAAAAAAACATAATTTTCATTTCCCCTATTAATTATGTCAGTTAATTGCTGTTTGTACATTATATTATAAAACTGTTTTAATTAAATGACAACCCTACTTGCACCGGCGTGTAGGGTGTCAGAGTTTATACTAATGTAGGGCAGGCATGACTCGGCATGAGGAGTTATTAATTAAGAGTATTTTTCCTGGCATTTTTTTATTATTTGATTGAAAGACTAGGCGAGCAGGGCGCTCGCCTGATGGTAAGTGCACCACCACCACGCCTGCCCATAAACAGAAGCAACACCACACAAAACTCTACAGCGTGGCTTAGCTTTTTTATTAAAGAATAGCTTCGCCTAGCATGGCGTTTGCAATCCCTCTTTACCTTTCTAAGTGAGAATTGTTTTTTTTTTCAAACAATCCTTCCTGAGCGTACGCACAACAACTCGATGAAATTGTATTGAAATTGGTTGACAAATGTATGCACACATATAAGACAGAAAAACATTGATTATATGCAAATATGCAATACCATTTTAACCGACATCAAGTAAAAATTGAGATATTAATTTTATTTTGCTAGATTTATTAACTTAAATCAATAATTTAAATTTCTATTTTGCACAACCATATATAGGATATGTGGGTTTTATAAAATACCGAATTTAACCTAATTAAATCTCGTTATTTAGAAAAAAAACAATATCTAAATTTTTACTTAATACGAGTTGAATTCTTATTGCGAATTTGCATTCAATTGCATTAAGAAAAAATTAAAACAGATAAGAATATTATAAAAAAAAATGATGTACCTGCCCTTTCGTAGAAGACATCGTGGTATAGTTCCTGTATAGCGTCCATCATCCTCACGGTGCCAGTGTACAATTTGAACTAGAGTTACAAACTCATTGTGATTTGCAAATTAAATTAAACACATGTCGATGTTTAAGTGCATCGTAATATATAAATAGTGTTCTGTAGTTTTGCCATTTTTCGCGACATGCTCGATGGGTTTTTTGAAGTGAAAATTTCTTTAGCCGTGTTGAAAACTTTTTGGTAAGGGGTAAACTTTTGCTTTCACGTCAGCGACATGCTAATGTTAATTCAGACTATACACGTATATTATACCTGACTGTGTGGTGTGCGCGTTAGACGCTTTTTGGATCGGTGAAATCTTGTGAGCTTTGAGTGTCTGTAGCTATACAGTCAGTCAGCCCGTCAGTCCGTCAGTCGGAGTCGAGTCGAGTTGAGTTGACAGTGAGTACTAGATAAATATACTTAAGTTATAAGTTTTGACTTCTATCGGCAGTCCCTATGAATGCCAATTTTTTATTTGAGTTTCCTTGCTAACACCTGTAAGTCCTGTAAACTAGGATCGATTGTGGCAAGCATTTTGTGGACACAGAGTAATGAGACTCGGCAATTCTCTGGGAATGCTAAATTGTCTATGTCTTGCCACGGAATTAATCAAATAGAAAGTTAGAGAGATTTTGAAGAGATGAGTTAATGTGCTTTTCAACGCAGTCTCTCTTATGTGGTTCAATTTTTTTTTGCTACGAAACCAAAGTCTCGGCTTATCGCGAATTTCAATTTCACGACACTCCAGCCCACTGTTCAGCTCTATTCTCCTATATATCGCCAAGCAGCAAAGTCTAAAGACGGTCGTGTTTCGATTTGAAGGGCATTGAAGACAGTGACATTAATGGCCATTACGAGGCTTAACAACTTACGTCTTCGGCTGACGAACGCAGTCCAGTGCCATGCAGTGCTTTGTAATTCAAAGTTCTGCGTGACGTTGCTACTGTTTATAGGCAGACATCGCGTTTACCATCAGACGAGTGACTTGCACGTTTCGTCATTCAAGCTATTAAACAAAAAATATTCTTATTACAACTCAAAACAAGTCAAACTTTTTGAATCACTATGTATAACAATAATATTATGCATTCCAAAGGACTGATTATAATATAAAAGAGCAGGACCTCGCAAAGGTCATTCTGTCTCGCTTGAATATACTTACTGTTAGATATGTATACAACGTTAAGCCCTCACATACGGGACGATTTGTCGAACCGATTAATCGTCAAGATTATTGTAACGATTTGTCGCTACTTGACGTTGGTCTACACGAACAAGGACGTTGTGATCAATTGAAATAAGAGTCCCTATGCTATAAAACGATACTAAGCGACTAAGTTCGAAAACCTAATGTAACATAGAAAGTCCATCACATTGATAATATTTGTAATATAAAATACTATGATTAAATTATAGGTATGTATAAAAAGGGGATTTTTTATTAATAAAACGTGCTATGTTAGTTTTTTTTTTGTCATTTTAACATGAATATGGATACCATAAAATAACGATAAATATGAAAATGTTATTCTAGTCATGGCTATTCTATACCTACATTACTCTATGTATGTTCCGAACATAAGCCAAAGCCAAAGCAACACCACACAGAACTTTGAATTACAGAACACTGTCACCACCTTGTCACAATTATCTTGTGCCAAGTGGTCCAGTCATTTTAGGAAGTTCACCTCGAAATCCGAGATACCCGGCTGTAAGTCTGTAAATAGTTGTATATTGACACCCTAAAAGTTGTCTCAAAACCTACATATTGTAGGGTGTGCGCAACTATTAAATTTCAAGGTCAAAGGTCACAAAAATCGCTTTTTTTGTAAATATCTCATTTCCTATGGGTTTTTTGCTATTTTTATCCATTATCAATATTGTAGAATACAAAATTCTCTACAAGTTTTGTTTAAAACTTTTTTTCATACGGTGAGCTTGTAGTAGTTTTGCCAAAAAACGTAATTTAAGTTTTGAGCCTTTTAAATCACGCTGTACGGTTTTTGCACTTAACTCTATTGAATAAAATGTCACAGCTGACGATGTAATTATAAAACACAAACGCTTAAGAAGGGCAACTTCATACATATGAAAATACGTCTCAGATTCACAAAGACGCTCTCGACAGATTCACTGAAAAAGTTGCGACAGTATTACTTAGTTCATTGATAATGACAAAACGTAAAAAAAATGTGTTTGGGAAATGCACATACCTATAAATAGGTAACACAAATTTGACTAAAAACAAATAATCATTATAAAAGTTACAAGATTCGATTTTACTTAGGATTTTATTACATTTCATAGGGTAATCTAATATTTATTTCAATTCCTAAATTACTATTTTGAGCCGTTTGCCTTCTGTACGCTTGGCGATTTTATAAAGCGGGCACATTGACCTCGACGGTATAAAGCCCGCAATACATGTTGGACGTGTGTTGCCGAGTGATGACTAACACCAACGTATAGATAGTATTTTTGGGTATCAGGATAGTATCGTGGGTATCAGCAACTACGAGAGACTTTTGGTCTCACAACACCCAGCCCGGGGTCTGGGTTTGTTTCGGGAAACAAATATTTGTGGTTCACATAAACATTTGTCTCGGTGCAGGGATCGAACCCGCGGCCTCTCGCTTCACAGCCGGCTACTCGATTGGTTTTCGATAAACTTGCCGAACGTCTAGGCACTAGCGCTTGCCTTGTATTAATTTACCTACACTCGTGTTGGCCTTATCTCGTCCAACATGTATTGCTAGCTTAATGGTAATGTATGTGTGTGTGTCTCGTTCATTCGATGACGGGTGTGTATGTTGATTTTTATATGTGTGTGCGCGCGTATACAGACTGTTTAAAATTTATCTAATGTTAACGGCATTTAATTTGTTAGGAAATATTATTTTTTTATTTTGCCTTTAATAAGAAAGTGTCTTAGCTCAAAGTACTTGTATTAACGAACACTACACATGGTTTCATTTAAGTATAGGGTGTCAAAATGACACTGTATACTATATACCATATTCTGAACATACACTTATCTAAAGTAAGACGATTCCATCCAGCACCCACTCGCTCTTATTTCCACCTCTGCTATAAAAAACGGCAGTACTTTTTTTTTCATTGCCCTAATAGGCAGACGAGCAAGGGGTTCCGCCTGATGGTAAAAGGTCACTGCCGCTCATGGACATCGGCAATGCCAGGGGCACAACCAAGCCGCTGCCTGCGGTAACCTATTATGTCTTTTCTGTCAGCTGATATTTCATGAGGTCCTATTTTGGTCTAGCTTTCAATCTGATGCTATCTTGTTGCAGTCCAAAGAGAAGATGACGCGCGGCGTGCGGCGCGGCTGCGTGAGACTGCGCGCCGCTGTCATAGGCATCGACGACGAAGACGACTCCACCTTCACGATCACCGTTGACCACAAGACCTTTCATTTTCAGGTGATTATTAAACACTAACTTCATCAGTAAATGTCTCGGTGGCAAAAACTGTTTTGAGCTGGACTCTGAATTTTTTCTTTTTATAGCATTGAACGGCAAACGAACAAGTGTGTCACATGATGGTAAGTGATCTCCACCGCTCATGTACGCTTGTTTTTTTTTATCCTGGCTCGGCAAAGTGACTACGCTACACCTGATGGAAGTGTAGCGCAATCCAAGAATAGAGTCGACCAACGATAAACAATGTGTCCATCGTAGGTCGGCAAGATCATGCCGGCCTGCCAAAGGGCCAAGGGGGGAGGGGAAGGAAAAAAGGGATGGGAAAAGGTTTAGGATCAGGGGGCAGGCCCCCTGGGGAGAACCGGATACAATACATACAACCGCTTACAATACTAGAAGAATCATAGGCGCGTTGCCGACCTTAAAGGGATAATTAAGGTAGTGGTTTGAGTTTCCCAATATCTCACTCACCGTACGAAACGCAGCAGCAAGCCGCTACTTTACGTCGGTTTTCTGTGAGACAGTGGTAACGACCCGGTCGAGCCGGCCCATTAATGCTATAGATAAAACTGTCTACAGCGTGGCTCTACCACTCGAGGGCTAAGTTTAAGTGGGCTAAAGAGGTGTGTAAAGATCGTAGCAGGTGGAAGTCCGTTGTCTCTACCTATCCCTATAGCAGACAGGCGTGAGTCTATGTATAATAAATAAATAAATACATCCAACAGTCACACACATAGTCCTGAACCCACAGTAAGATACGAGTCTTGTGTCGTGGTTATCAGGAACTACGAGAGACTCTCGGTCTCACAACACCCAGACCCCGAAACAAATATTTGGGGATCACACAAAAAAAATCTCGGTGCGGGGATCGAACCCGCGGCCTCTCGCTTCACAGCCGGCTACTCGCCCGAAAAGCCACGGAGGCTGTCAAATTTTGTTGTGAGGTGTAATAAGAATATTTCTTATTTACGAGCTTGAATGACGAAACGAACAAGTCGTTACTCTCCCGCTGCGCCACGGAGGCTGTCAAAAATGTATATCGTCGATGAAGTACCAATACCTCCTAAGTGTTGAGAATCTAATTTTACACCAAACTGTTTAAAATAAGGCTTTATTTATATTGATCAACTATTGATAGTAAATAGTTTCCAATACATTACCTTTTTTATTTATTTTATTAGTTACTAAGGGATGTGGTTTATGTTTACGTCTATTGTAATAAAAAAGTAATTTTGGACTAAATTATCAGTTAGGAGGTATTGGTACTTCATCTTCATCGATGCATTTGCTCAGGGTTTGCGAAAAAAACCCTCCCTCACATGAGGTCATAACTTCCAGGCCCGAGACGGCGCTGAACGCGAGCGTTGGGTGCGAGCCCTGGAGGACACGATCAGCAGGCACGGCAGGAGGGAGCGCTGGTCCCGCTGCGTGCCGACGCCGCGACACCGCCACGGGGACCTGGAGAGACGCATCGCGGAGGCGGACGCGTACCTGCAGATCATGATCGAACTGGTCGCCGTGAGTATATGACACTCTACTAAACTATCAGCTAAGGATCCGTTAATGAGGCGAGCGTTGGGTGCGAGCCCTGGAGGACACGATCACCCGGCACGGCAGGAGGGAGCGCTGGTCCCGCTGCGTGCCGACGCCGCGACACCGCCACGGGGACCTCGAGAGACGCATCGCGGAGGCGGACGCGTACCTGCAGATCATGATCGAACTGGTCGCCGTGAGTATATGACACTCTACTAAACTATCAGCTAAGGATCCGTTAATGAGGCGAGCGTTGGGTGCGAGCCCTGGAGGACACGATCACCAGACACGGCAGGAGGGAGCGCTGGTCCCGCTGCGTGCCGACGCCGCGACACCGCCACGGGGACCTGGAGAGACGCATCGCGGAGGCGGACGCGTACCTGCAGATCATGATCGAACTGGTCGCCGTGAGTATCTGACACTCTACTCAACTATCAGCTAAGGATCCGATAATGAGGCGAGCGTTGGGTGCGAGCCCTGGAGGACACGATCACCAGACACGGCAGGAGGGAGCGCTGGTCCCGCTGCGTGCCGACGCCGCGACACCGCCACGGGGACCTGGAGAGACGCATCGCGGAGGCGGACGCGTACCTGCAGATCATGATCGAACTGGTCGCCGTGAGTATCTGACACTCTACTCAACTATCAGCTAAGGATCCGATAATGAGGCGAGCGTTGGGTGCGAGCCCTGGAGGACACGATCAGCAGGCACGGCAGGAGGGAGCGCTGGTCCCGCTGCGTGCCGACGCCGCGACACCGCCACGGGGACCTGGAGAGACGCATCGCTGAAGCGGACGCCTACCTACAGATCATGATCGAACTGGTCGCCGTGAGTATCTGACACTCTATTCTCCCCATTGAATATCAGCGCTGTAGTACAGCTAAGGATGTATTTCAGCATAAAACTGAATGGGGAGTCCTGTTATTGGTCTAGCATGGTACTGTTGTGTTGTATGTAAGAAAACTATGTATTTTGTGTCTAGTCCAATAATAAATGTTTCTTTTTTCTTTCTACTAAACTTTCAGCTAAGAATCCGATAATGACATCAAATGTGCTGGTGGTAGGATATTCATATCCGCCTGGATAGCGACCACCTTACACATGGTGTTAAAACCTGCCACAGTGATCCACACGCCTTGTGTGGATCGCGTTCCATGATCAACAAACGTATATCTGGTTCTCCCGAGGGGCTTGCGACATGACTTGATGGTTGATTGGGGCGGGCATAGGGGTATCCTTGTATCACTATGCCTGCATCGGTCATCCGCCTGTCCTGTCGCAGGCCCCTCGATTTGCTTCTTTCCTCTCCGAAGAGGGAAGAAGCATTTATACAAGCCGGCATGACTCTGGTGACCACCGATAAACTCATTGTTTGTTGGTGGTCGCTGATATTTTGGACTGCACTACGCTTACCATCGGGTGTAGTGCAGCCACTTTGCCGTGCTCGGATAAAAAAAAATATAACCCAGACCATAATTGTCTTGTTACATTTGATGTCATTATCTATAATCTCATTGTTTGTCGGTGTTTACAAAAAAACAATTTTCAAAACAATAATTTTAATGTTGTCTTAATTAGTCTATTTCTGCCGCCTAGCAACAGTGTGTAAGCATTGTCAGTGAAATTACTGGGAATTATGAGACTTAACATATTGTCTCGGAGTGACGAGCGCAGTTCAGTGCCATGCAGTGCTCTATAATTCAAATTTCTGTGTGGTGTTGCTTCTGTTTATGGGCAGGCGTGACGCTTACCATCAGGCCAGCGCTTGCCGTGGCTCGTTATTCAATCAAATAAAATTACAATAGCAATCTTTTTTTGTAGAAAATGAACAACCGAGTATCGGAGCTGGCGGATCCTCAGGAGAAGACTAAAGGACAAGTTATTTTGGACCATTCCAATGTAAGCGTTAAATATTTTTTTTTTACAGACAAAATAAATTAATTAATTAATACACCCAACAGTCACACACATAGTTCTGACCCCACAGTAAGATACGAATCTTGTGTCGTGGGTATCAGGAACTACGATAGACTTTCGGTCTCACAACACCCATACCCCGAAACAAATATTTGTGGATCACACAAACATTTGTCTCCGTGCGGGAATCGAACCCGCAGCCTCTCGCTTCACAGCCGGCCACTCGCCCGCTGCGCCACGGAGGCTGTCAAAAGAGCTTAATAAATGAACCCATTTGGATACGACATGGTTTTATTTGAAAGCCATTATAGTGAAATCTGGATGAGTGGGCCCTGAATATGTGAGAAACCTCTGTTATGGATAATTACAATGAGGTCCCGACACTTTTGCATTGAAATATCATCATCTGTTTCTGGGAATGTATCAGCTGTTTATTTAGTGTTGTCCAAAAGTTACAATTCGCATATCGACAAGTTACTCATTCGATAAAAAAGAAAATTATTTATTTGTGCCCTAGCAATGCAACCGGATTGAATGTAATTTGTTAAATAGTCTGATATTGTCCACTATATTATGTTGTTTAAATTTAAATAAAAACCACACCTTTTAGTCAGCCATCGTCTAGTGCCTTAGGTCCCAAAGTGGTAGTTCCAAAATGGGTCCACGGGAGACGTCCTACGTTGGCGTGACAAAAAATGGCGGTTCACAATTCGTAAGCGGGGAACTACGAAAATGTATCTGCTTTCGATAGTGAAGAACTAAAATGTTGGCTTGACTTCACCTATGGTCAGGGGGCCCTCGGGTAGCTGATACACTTGACTACTATCAAGCTCATTTTCCGTGAGTAGCTTCGTTTCGATGAGACGACCAACAATTCCCTATGCGAAAATTCTCTATTGTGGTAGCTAAAAGAGGTAGCAAGGATAGAATATTTCGATTTGATGATACTCAAAAAATTATTATTTTATTGGTAGGACAATATGACAGTTAAATTATATAAATATTAACTAAGTAAAAACAAAAAAATCAGCTGGTTAGTAATCATACCTATTGGAAGGAGGGGCTTCCAATAGGTATCGATAACGAGGTCATAAGAATGATTACTAACCAGCTGATTTTTTTGTTTTTACTTAGTTAATATTTATATAATTTAACTGTCATATAGTCCTACAAATAAAATAATAAATTTTTGAGTATCATCAAATTGAAATACTCTATCCTTGCTACCTCTGTTAGCTACCACAATAGAGAATTTTCGCATAGGGAATTGTTGGTCGTCTCATCGAAACGAAGCTACTCACGGAAAATGAGCTTGATAGTAGTCAAGTGGATCAGCTACCCGAGGGCCCCCTGACCACTATAAGCAGATAATATTTTAAGATGCTCAGTGACTGTTACTTGTAAAAACATGCATATTTTTTGTCGAGTTTTGGGAAATGGTAGAAATGTAGCTGCAGGGGGCCCACTGGAATCAGCAACATTTAGAAAGTTGTTTGTCAGTAACAGGTCTGGGTACCTCAGGTCTACTGACTGTGTGCGTGAGTGCTGTGTCTATGTAAGGGTGTGTGCCTTTCTATTTGTTTTTCTTCAGTCCGAACCCTACCTTCCAATCCCATGTGGGGATTTTATAACCCTAAATTTAAATTATGTTAAAACTATCTTTTGCTCGCGGCTCCGTCCGCGTGATCTGCTTTTTCCGGGATAAAAAGTAGCCTATGTCTTATTCTGATGTATAAGCTATATTATTGTAAAGTTTCATTAAAATCCATTCAATAGTTTTTTCGTGAAAGAGTAACAAACATACATCCATCCATCCGTACTTACAAACTTTCGCGTTTATAATATTAGTAGGATATAATTATTTTTTGTATTTTTGTTTATATTGGAAATATAATTTGCTATTATTTTTATTGCAGGCGATGTTGGACAATATAAAACATTCCATAGTACTTCTACAAATAGCTAAGGTAAGTACAGTGTTTACTGTATGTATATATTTTTTATAGTATGGAAGATGCTGACAAGCATATGGGTCACCTGATGGTAAGTGATTTCCATGGCTTATTGCCACAAGAATCATTGATGCATCGCTGACCTTAAGGGATAGAGATAATTAAGGGTTTAAGGACGGGTTTAGATCTATGTATATAAACTAATTTAATAGATTATCGAACCCGCAAAATAACTTGGGCAGCCAAAATTTAGTCACTCGCGGTGTCGAAGCTATGGTTACCAGAGATCAATAGGTGACGGTAGGCGTAGAAGGCGAATGAAGCCACTAACTTCAGCTTGGCTTCAATTATTAGGCGGATATCTATACTAATAATAAAGCTGTAGAGTTTGATTGTTTGATTGTTTGTTTGAACGGGCTAATCTCAGGAACTACTGGTTCGAATTGACAAATTCTTTTTGTGTTGGATAGTCCATTTATCGAGGAAGGCTTTAGGCTATATAACATTACGCTGCGACCATTAGAAGCGAAGTATCAGTGAAAAATGTTGCAAAAACGGGGAAAATTATTCATTTTTGAAGGCTTCCGTTGCTAAGCTACCGAAATAATATTATTTGAAGGCTTCCGTTGCTAAGCTACCCAAATCTATACTAATATTATAAAGCTGTAGAGTTTGATTGTTTGTTTGTTTGTTTGATCACGTGGGCGGAGCCGCGAGCAAAAGCTAGTTGTTAATAAAGCCGATAATAATTATTCAATACATAATATTTAAATTCATCTTTGCCCTTGGTTTGATTGTATAAAGGCAATGAATCGATACATAATATTTCAAATTACCTTTGCCTGTGAATTGATTGTATAATGGCAAATGAATAACTGTGTTTGCTACTGGCTTATAGGATAACGGCTGACGTGTCACTATCATATAAATCAAAAGTACAAATTTACAAACTCGCACACATTATATATTCCTACATAAAATTCTTGTCAACTAGCGCCATCTTTGAACACTTTCGCAAAATATATAGTTCGGCGTTGCATCAACAGATGACGTGATTTTAAGAATTAAGTTAAATGAAATCACTAATTTCTCTACACTTACTAAACGGCAACAGATAGAATTAAAAAATATCGAAACACAAATTTTGATTGACCGATCTGAGATTTACATTCAGCACCTTACTATTAGTAACGATAGGGTCATAATCAACGTGAGAAATGTAATTCTATAATCTATTATCTGTCACAGAACACAGTGAACCCGGTGAACGGTGTATATCATGGACCTACTAGTACTTCGCAGACACATATCAAATCAGGTAACTTACACCGATTAACTCTATTACAGTGCTTTATAACTCAAAGTTATGTGTGGTGTTGCTTCTGTTTACGGAAAGGCGTCGCGCTTACCATCAGGCGAGCGACTTGCTTGTCTCGTCATTAAATTAAATAAAAAAAAAGTTTGAACTAATTGAGTTTGGCAGCTACATTAGATTAAGTATGTGTTAAGTGTCTTACATAAATCATATAAAATCACTTATTCAGTCTTTCTTCATGATGTTAAATTAACTTATTTATTTTGAAGAATTAAATAAACCCAACTGTCACATACATAGTCCTGACCCCACAGTAAGATACGAGTCTTGTGTCGTCGATATCGGGAACTACGAGAGACTTTCGGTCTCACAACACCCAGACCCCGAAACAAATATATGTGGATTACACAAACATTTGTCTCGAACCCGCGGCCTCTCGCTTCACAGCCGGATGCTCGCCCGCTGTACCACGGAGGCTGTCGATTATTATTTATTTACTTGATATCGTTGTACCGTTTCGTGACAGGTGAGATGTCACCACACGTGGAGATCGGGTCCGAGTGCAGGGAGCTCGTCACACCGACACACTCGATACAACCGTTGGAAGATTTGGACGCGCCACGTGAGATATATGTTTTATGGCCCGGCACAGCAGCGACTTTTTTTTTATAGCATATATCGGCAAACGAGCAAATGGGTCACCTGATGGTAAGTGATCTCCACCGCCCATGTACGCCCACAATACCAGAAGAATCATGGGCGCGTTGCCGACCTTAAAGGAAAGGGATAATTAGGGATTGGGAAGGGGAGAGGGAATTGGGCTTCCGGATATCTCACTCACCGTACGAAACGCTGCAGCAAGCCGCTACTTTACGTCAGTTTTCAACTGACTGACTGACTGCACTGCTTATAGTAAATACAAAAAAAAATCAAATGCAGTCATTTAAAAGCAGCGATAGCTCAGCAGGCAGTGGTACGGACTGTCGAGACTAAAGTCGCAGGTTCGAAAACAGTCTCAAGAGCATACACCACTGACTTTTCTAAGTCACGTGTATATTAATTGTTAATTATCGCTTGCTTTAACGGCGAAGGAAACATCGTGAGGAAATCTGCGTACCTGAGAACTCGATAAGATTTTTCGAAGGTATGTGAAGTCTACCAATCCGCATTACGCCAGCGTGGTGGACTAAGGCGTAACCCCTCTCATTCAGTAGAGGAGGCCCGTGCCCAGCAGTGGGACATGTATAATAGGGTTAGTAAAAAAAAAAGTCATGTTATGTATTTTTAAATTTTATCTCTTAAACAAAAATATTTTAAGTATCAACAATAAATAGGAAAAGTCAACCTTTTTTTCATATACGTTTTTATTCACAAATTAATCTTTCCTGTAGAAATTTATATCTATACCTAATTTTCTCTATGTATGTACGAACTTCGTTTCGGATTTATAGCATAGGAGCCTTCTACAAGATTCTCAGCATGATTACGCTGCCATAAACCAATGAGGCGACTACGTTACGGGATGTATATTCTATTCGTGTTTCTTCGTTTCGGATTTATAGCATAGGAGCCCTCAACCTCAAGTTTCTCAGCATTATTATGCTGCCAGTAAACCAATGAGGCGACTACAATTATGTTCGTTTTTACAGGACAAGCGATGTCCCTCCTCGTGCCAGACACATCGTACTCTTCGTCTGAAGGTGAAGACGACTTCTACGATGCGGACGACGAACCAGCCGACACACCGCAACCGGGACCCAGGTCAGTTTACAACAGTGTTTCCCAACACCGCTCCCACGCCCCACGGGGGGGGAGCAATTTGATAGTTCTTCTTCGTTTTATTTATGGCTTTCGCAGTATTATGCATTTAGCCAGTGTCAAGTATAGTTAATTCTCAAGTAATTTTTACAAGAACGATGAAACACGGGTGCGGTCGATTTCAAGGTCTTGTCGGAGTTTTGGTGTTAACTCCTTTCAGTACGATTCTTAATTCACTTATTTCAATGTTTCCATACACTGTTCATCACCGTCAATGTTTATTGAACAAATCCACACCACTTTTATACAACAAACACAACTCTAAACTAGTTTATTAAATAAATTAAAATAAGCGATGAACTGCACTGTCAGAATTCCCGCCAAAACTCCAATTTGATAGTTAAGGGGGGCAATTTAAAAATGGACTCGACACGACTTTAACCCTTTCGTTTAAATGCAATGCTAGATATCGGTGACAAATTTAACAAAAAAATGTTAAGATGGGGCATGGCCTAAAAAAGGTTGGGAAACACTGGTTTAGAATATAGACCTACCTGTCTTCATTTTACGGTCGACTTAAGCTCTTTCAGGACTTGTGCATAGTTTTTAACAGGATTTTAAAATAAGTTTATAAGAAGATAAAGAAGAAGAGAAGAGAATGAACGATAGCTCAGCGGGGAGTGGTACGGACTGTCGAGACAAAAGTCGCTGGTTCGAAACCACTTCTGACTTTTCTAAGTTACGTGTATATTAATTGTTAATTATCGCTCGCTTTAACCGTGAAGGAAACATCATGAGGGAACCTGCATACCTGAGAACTCGATAAGATTTTTCAAAAGTATGTGAAGTCTGCCAACCCGCATTAGGCCAGCGTGGTGGACTAAGGCCTAATCCCTCTTATTCCGTAGAGGAGGCCCGTGCCTAGCAATGGGAGTATATAATACAGGGCTAATAAAAAAAACAGAGTAGCCTCTTTTTTGCACTGAGCCAGTACAAGGACCCACTTCAATTGAGGCGAGGTACCTCGAAGCTCGACGGTACATTTGAAGTATGCTGTGGTTTGTATTGCTTTATCTTACAAGTGTGATTGATGTTTTACATAAAATTACTTGTCTACTATTGAAGTCACTCACTCTTTCACGCACGCAGTCCGCATCATAGGAAGAATAGAGAAACGCGATGTAAAATTTAAAGTAGGTAGTACAAGTAAAAATTTCGAGCCATTCTTACTTTGTGCGTGCGATTTTGAATTTTATTCGTCTGCAATTAGGTCTTATTTTTAAATAAAATGCACACAACAGTCCTGGCCACACAGTGGGATAAATTGTATCGTGGGTATCACGAACTATGATAGATTTACTATACCACAACACCCAGACCCGAATCAAATATTTGTGGATCACTCATACATTTGTCTCAGCGTGGGAATCGAGTACACGGTCTCTCACTTCGCAGCCGGTTTTTCTACCACTGCGCCAAAATAGAAGTGAAGTGAAACTATGACACTGTATTACGATTCAAGTTGAACGCTTCGGTTATCTTCATTTATCACGGGAATCACGTAGGGCGATAACGCTGGTCCAATTTGATGGCGTTGTCACATTGAACTATGTACCTATTTTTCGAGATTTTATTTTTTTTACTTTTTATTTTTATTTTACTGAATTGAAGAAGGTGCTAAAGTGTAAATTCCATCAGTCAGTTCCAGAAATAAAAAAAAAAAAGTGCGTATGCAATTCACACACGCGGAAGTGAAACTTCAGAAAAGTAGCCTACAAGAGAATGAGATAAACAAAAAGGAGACGAAGATTACAGAAAACACTGTATACTTGTAATCTATCTCATTTTCTCGCAGGTTAAATCCTATTTATGAATATGTTTGTTTTTTCACGCTTTTATTATCTTTATACGTATGTTAGTATGTAACGGAATCTTTGAACATGATTTTGACTTCCTTCAAAACGTCGGATTAAATCGAAATTTGGTATACTTATCAAGGACTGATGACAATTCAATATTAGAAATATTTGTTTCTTCTAGAAAATGAAAAACAAAATGATAGTAGAAAAAAACTAAAAGCACTCAAAAATCACTGTGTCTACGATACTGGCCATTACGATATAATATAACGATTTAGCAAAATAAAATTAATATCTCAATTTTTACTTGCTATGTGTTATTGCATATTTGCATCCAAATATTCTTATCTTTATTTAAATTTTCATAAAACTTTATGTAGCACACAAATGTATGAGCTACAGTGTACAAAATTATACAATGTAGCTCATGCGATGCATGTAACCGCGGAATCAAACCGGGTCGCGGTTCAATGACATCGGGTCACCTGTAGGGTTGGACAGCAATGAACTCAGGTAACCAAAAATGTATTTCAGTTTACGAAAGATTTGGTTGCGAATTAACATCGACGGTGTGCCAACTGTCAGCCTGGAATGCGACCCACGCAAGGTGGGCCACTATGGCAGATTTTAGCACCAATGTACGGTGGTCGCTATCCGGTCGGATACAAGTATCCTTCCACCAGCAAAGGTGTAGTAAGATATACAAAAAATACACGTGATTTTGAGTGGGAGCGGGGGGGAGAGAGTTGAATCGAGATTAATGGACGGCCCCTATAGAATGCACAGCAATGCATCGTCAGTCGCTCATGTTTTTTGCATGAGCGTAAAAAAACATTAGTCCATTTCTAGAAACAAACAGACTTAGTATGCAATGTTTTATGGATTTATATTAAGATTATGGTTATTTTTGTGCGTGCTAAATGTTTTTTTTTATAACATAGGCGGGCAAACGAGTAAGTGCGTCACCTGATGGTAATTGATTTCCACCGCCCATGTACGCCCACAATACCAGAAGAATCATAGGCGCGTTGCCGACCGTAAAGGAAAGGGATAATTAGGGATAGAGAAGGGGAGGGGATTTGGGCCTCCGGATATTAGTCCACCCCGTGACCACGAAGGCTGAAAAGCTTTCGTAACGTCGTGATCATAATTAATAAAAACCGCGATAAAATCCGTTTAAATTTATTTTAACCGACTCCAAAAAAAGGAGGAGGTTCTCAATTCGACACTAGGCACCGGTCAACTAAAACTGCACCGACTCCTAAGAGAGCTAAAATTGATATTTTCTACTTTTCAGTTATATATGTTTTTGAAGTCGGTTTTTAAGTTTTGTTAAACTTTATTTAATGTTTCAATGTTAATATTATTTTATTTCCAAAACACTACAACAACAAAAAACCGGAAAATGTCGCCGCCATCATTTAACCTATGAATAAAACCATTCGCCAAATTGAATCGGAATGATAGAAATAGCGTGTTCTATTAAATGTGTTTCGGAACTGACGCTATACGGTTATCCGTGTCCATTGCTATCCGGGTTACCGGAAGGGTTGCTACACTAAACAATATTTACGGGAAATTTGGGATTTTTAAATCTGGCCGCTATGACAATGACACGCGAAAGGTGACAGTTGACAATTTCTAGTGCAGTGTGTCGGTGACGAGCAAGGCGCTCGTCTAATGGTAAGCGCTATGACTGCCCATAAACAGACACAGAACTTTGAATTACAAAGCACTGCATGCCACTGAACTGCGCTCGTCATCCTGAGGCATAGGATGTTGTCTGATAATGCCCAGTAATTTCACTAACTTTAATGTCGTTCAAACCGAAACACAACAGTGCTTACACACTGTTGCTTGGCGGCAGAAATAAGGCTTTAACTGTGTGTATTATTAATCAACACCAATAATGTGACAATTATGTCATTTTTGACATTTCGTATGGTGAGAAGTATTTGAATTCCTACATACGTATTTATTATACGAGTTTGGCTGTTTGTGATACTAAAACTTGACCTTTATGTGATTATTTCTTAAATTAAAATAAACCTTTTGTCAAAAAAACCATCTACTGGTTTCATGCACTTGACATCCATTTTTGAACTGTAAACAAGGTGAACGGGTTCCAATAACGTGATTTCATTATAAACAAATTTACATTAATTTTGTAACAAAACAAGTTAAAATAAATGCCTAGCACGTGAATGTATTCAACATTAGTTTTCTATTCTAACAAGTTCACGGCCAATGACGATCAATGACAAACACAATATATTTCTATTTAAAGGCGATTTTTCTTTTTAATGATGTAGACTACCTTAGATTCTTTAGAATTTATATAACTTTCCACGTATCAGCATATAATTAGAGTTAACATAATCCGCCATATTATAAAACGTAGACTAAAATTGTACAGCGTTAAAGTCACGCTGTAGACAGTTTTGTCTTCAGCACGAATGGGCCGGCTCGACCGGGTTATTACCAACGTCTCCGCAAATAGACATACAGTAGCCGCTTGCTTTTACGTTTCCTACGGTGAAGTATCTCGAGACTCAAATGCTCCTCCCGTTACCAATTCCTTAAATATCCCATTCCTTCAAGGTCGGCAACGGATGATTCCGCAGGTATTATGCTCATGGGTGGTGGAGATCACTTACCATCAAGTGACTCACTTGCTCGGTTGTCTGCCTTTGCTATAAAAAAAGATCATTCTTGGTTAATACCAATTAATTTTGTGGCAACCCCTACTAGCGACATGATTTATATCCGGTATTAAAGTTATTCTACTTTATATCATCATCATCATCATCAGCCACAAGACGTCCACTGCTGAACATAGGCCTCCCCCAAACTTTAACACAAAGCTGGCAACATCAGATGTAAGATCGATATGCATTACCGGTTTTAGGTCACAGGCCATCCGCCAGTTGTGAAATAATCGGTCGATGAACTGCAAATCGCGCGGCTGACTTACGCGGACTAATAAAAATATACACTAGTATCTAGTTTTATGGGCTAGGTGTGGTCCGAATTGGTTTAGTGCTGTGGTCGAAGTTTTTATACGACAACAACAGTTTTGACATATACGCACTCTCGCCTGTAATCCCCGAAGGGGTAGGCAGAAGTGTAACCAGTACACCCACATTTCGCCGGGCGTATTTCCGTCCCATGATATGAAGGGGACGAGCCTATCGCCACAACAAGCAATTTACAGACTCTGGGCTAAGACTGAGCATTTTGTGATAGAAAAATCCAATAACATTTTCCACGACTCGGAGATCGAACCCGAGACCTCAGCACAGCAGTCGTACCGCGTACCTAATACTGCTACATGAGGCATTCAGTTTTAAATAAAATAAAAACAAAACAATCCAATTTAGTTCGGGCATTGGCTTGCACCCATATCACATTAAAAAATTACCATAATAAAATGAATTACAGTAGAATCCCGATTATCCGGACCTCGATTATCCGGATATCCGATTATCCGGACTCATTCTTCACAGCTCTAATTACCGACTTAGAAATGATTTGACGGCGCAACAAGACATTTTACGACGAGTTTTTTTCTCGCCTCCGACGTGTAGGTACTGCTCTCATTTGTTTGCGCGATAGAGTTTGCTATTGTTTCAATTTATTTGATAGCGTCCAACTAATAGGTTATATTTAACATTAGTGTTTACGTTTTGCGTTAGAAATGTATAATGTCTAAGCGAAAAAGAGCAGTGTTATCTCTCAATGATGGCCTTGAATCCCGCATTTTAACTGATGAAGAACTCATTAACAGTAACAGATTTGAAAAGTAACGATAAAGAAGATGAAGAAGAAACTGAAACTGGTGATGTATGTCAAGTTCCATCTCACGCAGAAGCTATTGGAGCTCTAGATGTCGCTTTTAAATGGTTTGAACGACAGGACGAATCGGATCCCATACAGTTATTATAAATGAAGCGTATCAGGGACTTGGCCGCAATGAATATTTTTTATTTTTATTTGAATGACGAGACTAGCAAGGCGCTCGTCTGATGGTAAGCGCCACGGCTGCCCATAAACAGAAGCAACACCACACAACTTTGAATTACAAAGCACTGTATGGCGTTGAACTGGGCTCGTTATTCCAAGACATAAAATCTTAAGTCTCATAATACCCAGTAATTTCTCTGGCTTCAATATCCTTTAAACCGAAACACAACAGTGCTTACACCCTGTTGTTTGGCGGCAGAAATAGACAAAGCGGCGGTACCAACCCAGGCGGCCTCTCGCATACGAGGGACCTACCACCTTGTAAAATGTGATTCATTACGTCAAAGATTAATCACAAATTATTTCCAACCAACATTTTACATTACATAGGCTACTCGATTTTTTTTACATGTATGTCCCTTTCTATAACAAAAAAATTATTAAAAATTGATTATTGTTTTATTTGACTTTGAAATCGATTATCCGGATTTTCGATTATCCGGAATACCCCTGGTTTTAATTGATCCGGATAATCGGGATTCTACTGTAGTTTATGTGTGTATTTATGTAAAGATGAAATCCTTAAAAAAATATCAATTGGTTTTTCCGTCCATGTGGTCAGATATCCCGTGCTTAAATATTGGATTAAATTAGGTAAAGTAAGTAATCTTAACATAGTATAAAATGAAGTGGTTTCCGCTGTCTGTACGCTTAGATCTTTTAAACTAATCAACGGATTTTAATGCAGTTTTCAGCAGTAGATAGAGTGATTCATGAGTAAGGTTTATACTTATCACGCATGGGAGCAGGGCAGTAACATGCTGGTGAAACCGCGAGGGACAGCTAGTTGGCATTAAATTACAGCCTCCGTGGCGCAATGAACGAGCCCATCCCCACACCGAGACAAATGTCTGTGTAGTCCACAAATATTTGTTTCAGGGTCTGGGTGTTGTGAGACCTCAAGTTTCTCGTAGTTCATGATATCTACAACACAAGACTCGGTATCTTACCTACTGTATGTGACTGTGGAGTGTATTTTTTTTAAGGTTTCTTTACATTATTAAAAATAAAAAATATATTTAATAATTTAAGAATCTAGCATCTTCCAATGGCGAGACCTAGGACCCAAGCCACTGGCGGTTAGGATCCAAGAGTGACAAACCTCGTCACAATGTATGCCGTGTATAATAACACCATCTTCTGAATATAGCTCTTGACCCAATTAAGAGCCTTTATAGCAGCTGTTGGTCGAGGCTCGTTGGTATCAACCCATTAACAGTAACGGATATCGGGACAATGATTGTCGAGTCCACATCCCACATGTCGGTAACCTCGTGTGCCAGGTCTAAATATCTGTTTTTTTTTTCTTTTTCGGGTTTAACGAGGTTTTAGTCATCGCTTGTTGACAGCCTCCGTAGCGCAGTGGGCGAGTAGCCGGTTGTGAAGCGAGAGGCTGTGGGTTCGATTCCGGCACCGAAACAAATATTTGTGTTATCCACAGATATTTGTTTCGGGTCTGGGTGTTGTGGGACAGTAAGTCTCTCGTAGATCCTTATACCCACGATACAGGTTTAACCTAGTGTTGGGTCAGGACTATGTGTGTCACTGTTGGGTGTATTATTATTATTGTCGGATGTTTTTATTACTGTTATATAATTTCCATCGTTATCAAAACTTAAGACCCGGCCTAGCGACGACTTATCGATTTTTAATGTAGCGCTACTATTTATATGCACGTAGCCTGAGAAACTGCACACTTTGGTACTTGTTAATTTATAGTACAGCTTGTATTTTACTGAACTAAATTCTGTGGATATTATCACACTGGGGATAGGCATAGCACTGGCTGCTCGGGCATATGTTCTTTTAACTTACACTACGGACTAGGTATTCTTCCTAAGAATCGAACCTAGGTCTCAGTTCACAAACTACACAGGCTAGTAGTGCATAAAGAACCGACGTAAAGTAGCAGCTCACTGCTGCGTTTCGTACTGCGAGTGAGATATCCGGAGGCCCAAATCCCCCTCGCCTTCTCAATCCATTTAAGGTCTGCAACGCGACTAGCAGTCTTCTAGTATTGTGGGCATACATGGGCGTTGGAGATCACTTACCATCGAGTGAAACACTTGCTGGATTGCCGGTTTGTGCTATAAAAAAAAATGTGATGGGCTGGTCTCGGATATTTTCGTACCCGACTGGATAGTGACCATCGTATACATGGTGAAAAATTCGCCATAGAGGCTCGCTCACTAAGTCGCATTCCAATTTATTCAGGCCGGCATAGTTCTGTCGTCCGTTGAGGTACGTCATATCTCTTGACGATCGACATTATATTTAGACTGCATTGTACTCAACATCAGGTCCAGTATAGTCATTAGTCACTTTGCTGTGCCAGAATAAAAAAATTGGCAGTCATAGGGACTGCCGATAGAAGTGAAAACTTTATAACTTAAGTATATTTATTTAGTACTCACTCTCAACTCGACTCGACTCTTATTGATGGACTCCCTGTATAGCTACAGATACTCAGAGCTCACAAGATTTCACCCATCCAAAAAGCGTCTAACACGCTACAGCACACGGTCAGATATACGATGTGTTATACGTGTATAGTCTGAATTAACATTAGCATGTCGCTGACGCGAAACCAAAGATTTTACCCCTACCAAAAAGTTCTCAAAGCGGCTAAAGAAGTTTTCACTTCAAAAAAATTCACTACAAAATAAAAAAAAATCTATATTACAAATCTTAATCTTATATTCCTTAGGGCAGTGTACCAATCGTAAACGGCTCCACTGACTTTTATTTTACTATAGCTTTTCCTCGCGGCTCCGCACGCGTGATCTGCTTTTTCCGGCATAAAAAGTAGCCTATGTTTATCAGGGATAATGTAGTATTCTAATGGTGGAAGAATTTTTCAAATCGGTCCAGTAGTTTTTAAGTTAATTCGTTACATACAAAAATACAAATATTTCTTCTTATAAATTATTGTTTACAATGAAATACATACTCTTAATCAACAATACATTTATTTGGATAAAGAATAATATTATGTTGATAACGCTTTGGAATCAAACAATTTGATTACCGTAGCAACAATTTGATTACCATAGCAACGGAAGCCTTCAAATATAAATAATTTTCCCCGATTTTGCAACATTTTTCACTGATGCTTCGCTCCTAATGGTCGCAGCGTAATGTTATATAGCCTAAAGCCTTCCTCGATAAATGGACTATCCAACACACAAAATAATTTTTCAATTCGAACCAGTAGTTCATGAGATTAGCGCGTTCAAACAAACAATCAAACTCTACAGCTTTATTATATTAGTATAGATTACACGTTATTTATGGCGAAATATTTTGTAGGAAAAAGGGATAGGAAAAGGGTTAGGATCAGGGGCCGAGCCCCCTGGGGAGAACCGGATATCGTTGGCTGACCCTGGAACGCGACCCACACAAGGTGGGCCACTATGGCAGGTTTTAGCACCAGTGTAAGGTGGTCGCTATCCGGTCGGATAAAAGTATCCTCCCACCAGCAAGTTACCATAAAAGCTCGGGCCGGCGCTGCTTTCAGCCATGTCTGATCATCACTATAGCGACAATGGCGCACATAATTTCACATACTTTGTAATAAGTCACGTAGTTAGTAATAAGTCGTGTCACATACGTCACGTACCATATTATTAAATAAGCACGATTTGTACACAAACCAAAAACCATCTCGTGTCTCACTACATCTCATGCCATAAACATATGTCCGACAGACATTTGACAGATTTGACAGCCTCCGTGGCGCAACGGGCGAGTAGCCGACTGTGAAGCGAGAGGCGGGTTCGATCTCCGCTCCGAGACAAATGTTTGTGTGAGCCACAAATATTTGTTTCGGGGTCTTGGTGTTGTGAGACCGAAAGCCTCTCGTAGTTCCTGATACCCACTACACAAGACTCGTATCTTACTGTGGGGTCAGGACTGCGTATGTGACTGTATTTATTTATTTACTAGCGGACCCGGCCACGCGTTGCTGTGCCTAAGGTATATATCTGTCGGTAAATATCAAAAATGGATATATCCAAACGAATTTTTTTTTCATGGTTATTATATTTTAAAAACTGATAATTGTGTATAGATTTACGTATGAAATACATTAGATTTAGATGTATTTATATAACACGATGGTTTAATGTAGCTTAGTTATGATTGAATAGGCACAAATTTCGTAAAAAAACGAAAATAAAGTTTGGATATATCCAAGTTTGATATTTCCAAGTGGATTTTACTACTTTTGAAGTAATTCACAAGTGGATTTATCTAATTTTGATCTACTCTGTCATTGAATTGACATTCAATGACAGATCCTGACGGGTTAGGGTTGTCGTCTTTATGAAAAACAAATGGTACATTCTACATGTAGGTATAAACGGTAAACCGGGAGCAGAGTACCTGAAAAAAATGCCCTTTTAAGTACCTATTTATAACATAAGCTCACGCCTTTATCTCGGAAGGTGTAGACAGAGGTACGTTAGTGCACCCATAGTTCGCAAGATGTGATAGGTGTCGAGCCTATCGCCAAACCTGACACAAATTCCAGTCCCGGACAATTACTCTTGTGTGATTTTTCGAATTGTAATACCTAAAAAAAATCACGGTTCTTAGCATTAGTGGTGTCGTTTTATTATATTCAAGTAGTTACTTACATACACCCATACCAAATTCTCTGTGCACTCCGTCACCGATGGTGCAAGTTAAAATCTAAATCTTAACTAAAATATTGGACCATTGTAGAGTGACGAGTCAAGTAAGGGGATTTACAAGGTGGTAGGTCCCTCGTATGTGAGAGGCTGGGTCGTATGGGTGGTTACCACCGCTTTGTCTATTTCTGCCGTCAAGCAACAATGTGTAAGCACTGTTGTGTTTCGGTTTGAAGGACATTGAAGCCAGTGAAATTACTGGGCATTATGAGACTTAACATCTTATGTCTCGGGGTGACGAGCGCAGTTCAGTGCCATGCAGTGCTTCGTAATTCAAAGTTCTGTGTGGTGTTGTTTTTGTTTATGGGCAGGCATGGCGCTTACCATCAGGCGAGCGCCTTGCTCGTCTCGTCATTTAATCAAATAAATAAAAAAATAGAGTAAACCCTATCAAATACAAAGACAAATCATCAAAATCAGCGGAGATATCGTTTAACATATTTGCATAAAACATTACGGACATATTGAAAACTTTCTCCTTATTGAAGTCGGGTAAAAACTAAAATCGCGGCATATTAAGTTCATCAATAATCAACAATAATGCTATACCTAAGATGTATAGTACACTACAGCATATTGCGAATTGCGGCCAACAACTTTGACAACCCTTGCAGAAGTACTAACAATTCTGCAGCATTACGTTTGCAAACTTACCGATTTTCCTTCAATTGCGCGTTTTTATTAAAAGTTGCATAGATTTTACGGTTTCTTACTTTGTCTGAAGTAACTTTTGGTATAGCACTCATTTCGAAAGTCCGTAATTATTTAAAAATATTAATAAAGACCGAACACGAACGCTCATTACGATCACGTCAGATTTGAAATTTTCGGCCATATTGCAAAAATGCGCCCTCGTGATTGGTCAAAATGGATTTTGCCAATATTGATAAAATGTATAGCATGGATGTTGCTGAATTTGATATACCATCAAACTTTAGACCAATATTACTATGGTAAAATAGTAGATTTTTACACTTTTGTAAATAACGTCCTTTCCGTAAGAACCCTTTAGTGGTGATGGCATAAAAAAACATTTTTTTACCAACAGTGGATATAACCAGTTTTGATATTTACCGACACATATGTTAAATTATATTGTAGTAAACCATTCAATACAGTATGCGCCATGTATTGGATACTTACTCAATTCTGCCGATAAATTACCTTACATCGCCATCTTTTAGAATCTTATGGAACTTACAGAATTAATTATAACTCTTTTTTCATATAACAAAGTCCAGTCCAGTCCAACTCCAGTCCGGTCCCCAGTCCAGTCAGTCACCAGACCAGTCAGTCCCCAGTCCAGTCCGGCCCCAGTCCAGTCCGGCTCCAGTCCGGTCCCGTCCAGTCAAGTCCCCAGTCCAGTCAGATCCCCAGTCCAGTCAGATCCCCAGTTCAGTCAGGTCTCCAGTCCAGTCAGGTCCCCGTTCCAGTCCGGTCCCCAGTTCAGTCCTGTCCTCAGTCCAGTCAGGTCATCAGTCCAGTCCGGTCTCTAGTCCAGTCCGGTCCCCAGTCCTGTCGGGTCCCCAGTCCGGTATCCATTCTGGTCCCCAATCCAGTCCGGTCCCTAGTCCAGTCCGGTCCCCAGTCCAGTCCGGTCCCCAGTCCAGTCCGGTCCCCAGTCCTGTCGGGTCCCCAGTCCGGTCCCCACTCCGGTCCCCAATCCATACCCCAGTTGTCCGGGTCCCCAGTCCAGTCCGGTCCCCAGTCCTGTCCGGTCCCAGTCCAGACCGGTCCCCAGCCCAGTATGACCCCAGTCAAGTCCGGCATCAGTCTGGTCCCCAGTCCAGTCTGGCCCCAGTCCAGACCGGCTGCAGTCCGGTCCCCAGTCCAGGCAGTCCCTAGTCCAGTCAGGTCCCCAGTCCAGTCAGGTCCCCAGTCCCGTCAGGTCTCCAGTTCAGTTAGGTCCCCAGTTCAGTCCGCTCCCCAGTCCGGTTCCCAGTCCAGGCCGGCCCCAGTCCAGTCCGGCTCCAGTCCGGTCCCGTCCAGTCAAGTCCCCAATCCAGTCAGGTCCCCAGACCAGTCAGGTCCCCAGTTCAGTCAGGTCTCTAGTCCAGTCAGGTCTCCAGTCCAGTCAGATCCCCATTTTAGTCAAGTCTCCAGTCCAGTCAGGTCCCTATTCCAGTCCGGTCCCCAGTCCAGTCCGGTCATCAGTCCAGTCAGGTCCCCAGTTCAGTCCGCTACTCAGTCCGGTCCCCAGTCCAGTCCGATCCCCAGTCCAGTCCGGTCCCCAGTCCAATCCGGCCGCAGTCCAGTCCGGCCCCAGTCCAGTCCGGCTCCAGTCCGGTCCCGTCCAGTCAAGTCCCCAGTCCAGTCAGATCCCCAGTCCAGTCAGATCCCCAGTTCAGTCAGGTCTCCAGTCCAGTCAGGTCCCCGTTCCAGTCAGGTCTCCAGTCCAGTCAGGTCGCAGTCCAGTCAGTTCCCCATTCCAGTCCGGTCCCTAGTCCAGTCGTCCCCAGTCCAGTCCGGTCATCAGTCCAGTCCGGTCTCTAGTCCAGTCCCGTCCAGTCAAGTCCAGACTGGTCTCCAGTCCAATCAGGTCCCCAGTCCCGTCAGGTCTCCAGTCCAGTCAGGTCCCCAGTTCAGTCCGCTCCCCAGTCCGGTCCCCAGTCCAGTCCGGTCCCCAGTCCAGTCCGATCCCCTGTCCAGTCCGGTCCCCAGTTCAGTCCGGACGCAGTCCAGTCCGGCTCCAGTCCGGTCCCGTCCAGTCAAGTCCCCAGTCCAGTCAGGTCCCCAGTCCAGTCAGGTCCCCAGTTCAGTCAGGTCTCCAGTCCAGTCCGGTCCCTAGTCCTGTCCTGTCCTGTCCTGTCCTGTCATCAAAAAGACATCAAGTGTTTCATACCCAGGAACAGTTTGTACTGGAAAATTAAGTTGTCGTTTTTAGTGTTTTCCTTTACTTATTATCATACCCGGGAACAGTTTGTACTGGAAAATTAAGTTGTCGTTTTTAGTGTTTTTCTTTACTTATTATTTATGTTACTCATTTTTTCTCACCGGGTAAACCTTCCCTGAACTTCCACAAATATTTCAAGATCAGAATTAGCCAAATCGGTACAGCCAGTCTCGAGTTTTGGCGAGACACACGCACAGCGATTCATTTTTATATATATAGATAATCACGTTATGTATTAGTAAGTATAATCGCTATCGTCCAATGAAATTTTTGATCGCAATTGACTTCGCTCAATTACGTGTCGATAAACTGTACCGATCGGGCCCGCATCCCACATACGAACCTCTTGTGCCACATACGAAACAGCTGAACGATCTCCAAAACGACCTATATACGACTGATGCAACCACTTGACTTGCACCGGATTTAGAACGGTGTAACTGTATTGTAATTATGTAGGTCAGAGGTACTCAGACTTTTTTCTCGTAGACCACTTTAAAAATTTAGCTGGTTCCGGTGGACTCCCTGCTATATTTCTACCATATTCCCAAAACTCGACAAAAAAATGTGAAGATTGTCACGTCTACGTAGACCCGCGGGACCGTCGGGACCAAAATAAAAATAAAAAACCGCGATAAAATCCTTTATAATTAGTTTTATTATTTGATTAGGTGCACAATTCTAGACTTAGGGCTGATACTGAGCATTTCGTGATAGAAAAACCCAATGTCACTTTACCCGACCCGGAGATCGAACCGGAGACATCAGCTCAGCAGTCGTACCTGCGCCACCGAGGCAGTTAGTAAATGTGCTCTACCACCCAATTGCTATTAGCGCGGCCTTTCCGTGTAACAGCTGAATTGCTAGATAGCGATACTGATGCTCGGGATCAAAGTTTTTTATGACAATGTCTCCAATGGCCATTATAAGTACCCTTTAATTTTTTTAGTAAAATACCAATTCAACACACACTACTCCGTATAAATAGCGTGATATCTTTTTTGTATTTTTGCGTATTATATTTCAACTGATAAATAACATTTTCTTAAAGTAATTTAGCCATGTTGGAGATTTTTTTAATTGATATACAGAATTAATCTCATGGTCACCCAGAATCGACAAAATAACACTAAGAACTCGCATCTATGTTCGAAATTTAATTGAAAATCTCGTTAATCCCTCTGCGCTAGTTTCATCATCGGTTCTATTATAAACACAGTGGTATAATGGTTATTTATTATTTTAAACAACCATTGTATGTGTGGTCGTGTTTATAATGGCTAGCCATGTCTAATATAGGAAAAATCGCTGAGGTAAAATTACCAAGCAGTAGACGAAACGGAACAGAGAGGCTATTCTATAAAACGTTACGAAACAACGAATTTCGTAAACGTAGACCTAATGTAACTTAGAATATTCATCACAATAATAATATTTCTAATATAAAATATTGTGACTAAAATAAAAAGTTGTTAAAACATATTCCCGTTTATAAACGGGAATATGTCTGATTATTACAACGTGCTATGTTACAATTATTAGGTACTATTAAATTCTTTTTTATCACTAAATAGGAAAAATCAATAATTTTTCATTTCTATTATAATTATTTTTCATAAATAAATCTTTGTGATAGTAATATAAATCAAAAATATTATTCTAGTAATGGCTATTCTATATCTAGTGCACTCTATGTATGTTCCGAACTTCGTTGCTGCGTTTCGGGTTTATAGGATAGGCGTCCAGACATCGCCAACATTTTTTATTCATTTTTTAAAATTTCTTGATAGCAATCATTTGAAAATGGAACACCGGCGACTGCTGATCATTTTCGTTTCGTTTCGGTCCGTCGTCATATGTTTTTATGTACATGCAATAGTTTACACACGAAGACACCACGCAAAACCTTTTACAGCGAGATTCGATTTTGATCGTTTCTTTTTGTATCGACTCAAAGTTGTTCCTATTTAATATTTGATGAAATATGCCAACCCTAAAGGTTTGAAATTGAGGATGAAAGACTACAATTTATTTAAGCAAAAGTTGTAAAATAAATACCTTTTTATATACACAGTTTTAGTATAACATTTGTGTTTCTAAATGGGTTAATAGCGCAGTTCATGAAGGATTTTACATTTTTGTAGAGATCTGCTACAGTTTTTTGCCCATTCTTGGGTACTGAAATTGCCGTATACACTGGCGGTGCAGTAAAATTTTATATTTAACTGTTATTATTTTATTTTATTTATCAAATTGATCTTTCCATCAGTTTTATATCAATGTCTACATTGCTCACCTACATCAGATCATTTTTTCAGTTTGCCTCCGCTTCAAAAAATCCTAAAAATCCCAAAACTATTTTGGTAAATCAATTACCCCCATATCCCGATACATGGTGTTTATTTATAAACAGCATCCGTGCAGAGCGGGTGTCTGCTCGGCGAAGGGTTCGCGCTGCGTCGCGTCGCGTCGGCGCGATGACGTGCGCGTGACGTCACAACGCGTGCCAACGGACTGTACGCGTAGATCAGGCACACCTATGCAGTGGTGAATTTTGTATAGTGCCATCTTGGATGTATTTGTTTTGTACGATTTTATTGTCCGATTCTAGTGTCGAGAATCGGATGCGCAAATTACTTATTTTAAATGGTATAGAACTAACGGGAAAATGTCTCAATACAGATTGAGTTTTCCGTAGGTATTTTTATTGAAAAAAATCATCATCAGCCACAAGACGTCCACTGCTGAACATAGGCCTCTCCCAAAGATTTCCAGACCGACATGTTGAAAGCAGCCTGCATCCAGCAACTTTATACTATTATTGTAGACATAGATATGAACTTATACTAATAATATAAATGCGAAATTGTGTTAGTTGGCTTGGCCTTTTTCACTCGGCAACAAACCTAAATGATTTCTATAGACTAATGTATAGGGACATAGGCTACTTCTAATCTCGGAAACATGACTGAAAAGACTTCTACACGGCGGAACCATGAGCAAAAATTAGTAATCAATAAAGCCGTTATATATGAACTTTCAAAGTAGTCTAAACAAAATTGAGTGTCCAAAACCGTGCCATCAACACGTCCAATCTACATCTATTGATCTTTGCCAAGTGCCAACCCGGCGAGTCGGCGGCAGACGGCAGTGTACGTCGGTACGCGCGCCGCGGCGCACATCGCACGCCCGTCCGCCCGCCCGATCGATATCGCAACAACCGCATACATCGTTTCACTTGTTGACGACCCCCACGCGTCAAAATAACGTACGTGTCTGTGTGTACGCGTGTTTATGCGTTTAATGCTATTCCATTTTTAAAAGTGCATGTTCGTTGTTTTTTTTTAATCAACCTGTATTTCTTTTGCATTGTAGTTTGTGTAAATGTTTGTGGCGTTGAGTGGTGTGTGGTGGTAGGTGGTCATTGTTTCCCAAGGACTTTCGGCACACACGATGGTACTCGATATAATTATGATGGTTTTGAAAGGGGATTATTATGATGAAAATATTAAGCCCTATTTATACAAAGTACAACATTATGCAAGAGTAGATATAACAAAAAACTCTAATTTTCTAGGCAGCGTAATACAATTTTCACCGTCCAATTGCATGACGCAGCATTGTAAAAAAGTTTTCTGTTTATCGCCTCTATCGTGCGATAAATCTCGTGTAAATGGGGCTCTATACTTTTTACGTCATACATTATGATATTATTGATAGTATCCAGTAAATTAACCCTAATTTTCTTAGTCATTATTAAATGCGCAATGCGTGAAGGGGGATGTAAAAAGCCGGCCGGCATAATTGTAGTGATGGGAACTCTCGGTTATCGACATTTACATACTTTGAATTACACTTTAGTTGCGATCAAAATCACAAGAAGAAATCCGGGTTGTTTTTAACCGACTTAAGAAATGGAGATTCTGTATTCAAATCGTATGTATTTTAATTTGTTCGCGAATTTCTAATAAAATCTAATTAATCAATTTTGATTGTTTTTTCACTAACGTAATCTACTTTCTTTGTTTACAAGTAGGTTTTATTAGATAAATAATTTTGAGTAAATCGTATATACCATCAGTTTGACATGATAAAAAGTAAAATAATTTCGTATCAAATATATTTTTTATAGCATAGAGCGGCACACGAGCAAGTGGGTCACCTGATAGTAAGTGATCTCTACCGCCCATGTACGCCCACAATACTAGAAGAATCATAGGCACGTTGCCGACCTTAAAGGGAAGGGGTAATTAAAGGTTTGCAAAATGGAGGAGGATTTGGGCTACCGGAAATCTCACACGCCGTATGAAACACAGAAGCCAACTGCCATTTCACGCCGGTTTTCTGTAAGACAATGTTACCAGCCCGGTCGAGCCGACCCATACCTACTGTAGACAAAACAAAACAGATTTTAAAATACGAATCGCGGTGCGTTTGATATCAATTGTCAACGAGTTTCCACTTTAGTAACATTGAATAAAAAAAAACATTCAAATTTAAACCATATAAACATTTATTTGCCACAATACATAAAAAACAACACATTTTTAATAAATGATCTTAACAGAAACTCGTACTCATTTGGCGGAGTTATACGACAAAAAAAACATGTGCAGAAAGAACTCCCTCCCTTGTGAACTCGGTTAGAAATTATCCCATAATAGCTCTCAAATGTTTTACTGCGGGAGTTCATTGTCCTCATTATGGAATCGCCATGTACAGAGAGAACTCCCTCCCTTTTGAACTCGGTTAAAAATTATCCCATAATAGCTCTCAAATGTTTTACCACGGCAGTGTATTGTTCTCATTATGGAATTCCCCTTTTGCGTCTGTCAAGTGTATACTGTAATGCGGGGGGCGGTTACTATTTTTCAACGATCCGGTAGGGGATGCGTTTTTAAAAATCACTCGCTTTTATTTTTAGACTAGCTGGCTTTCGCAGTTTCACCACAGGTTACTGTCCTGCTCCCTTGGGTCATAGCGTGATATACTTATAAACTTACTGTGCTCACGACCCGTCCCGGTAATTATTCCTAACATCGGTTACTGTGGTCATTTATTGTACCATTTTAACAACTATACCATAAAATATTACTCATCATCATATTGCCTTTTTACTTTTGATATTTAAATATAAACACCGTAAATCCTTCTAATATTATAAACGCGAAAGTTTGTAAGTATGGATGGATGTTTGTTACTCTATCACGTAAAAACTACTGGATGGATTTTAATGAAACTTTACAATAATATAGCTTATACATCAGAATAAGACATAGGCTCCTTATAATCCAGGAAAAAGTAGATCACGCGGGCGGAGCCGCTAGCAAAAGCTAGTATATTATATTACCTCATCTACATTATTATCGATAGCGCAGTATATATAACATTATGAATCATAGATTTTTAAGAATAATAAGTCATGTGTACGTGCGTTTATTTCTCACGATTCGTTTTGTAATGTAATAAAAATCATCGTAAAACTGAATTACTACGAAGTAAAGTTAACTGAAATAGGGTTTTCTCTTTTCAAATTGGTGATAACGAGGTAAAATGACGGACCTTAACAAAATTTCGTTTTCATTGTAGACAGACTTAATTAGGCTACTGTACATTGACTTTGAATTAATGAAGACGCAATCAGGCCACTGTCACTTGAAGGGGTAAAAAACACACGCAAAGGGGTTAAATTTATAATACCCTTTTTTGTCGGGTGTTAAAAACCAACCGTGTTTACGTGTTTTCATAATTTTATTCCTTAGTCGCGTACTAACCTTGAAATAACAATCATATTTTACTCCTGTCAACAGTTTTCCCATGTTTTTCAACATTTCAATTGCATTACATCGGTTTAGTTTCTTGGTATACACCTAGAATTCAAATCGGTCAAATGGGTGGTAAAGGCTTTTATAGCATAGGCCGGCAAACGAGCAAGTGGATCACCTTGTGGTAAGTGATGTCCACCGCCCATGTACGCCCACAATACCAGAAGAATCAGGCGCGTTGCCGACCTTAAAGGAAAGGGGTAATTAAAGAATTGGGAACGGAAGGGGCATTTAGGCGTCCGGATATCTCATTCACCGTACGAAACGCACTATCAAACCGCTACTTTACGAATAAACTTAAAAACTACTGGACCGATTAAAAAAATTCTTTTGCCGTTAGTAAGCTACATTATCACTGAGTAACATAGGCTACTTTTTATCCCGGAAAAAGCAGATCACGCTGGCGGAGCCGGGAGGAAAAGCTAGTTACGTATGAGACAGTAAATTTTAGAAGTAGCAATTTCACAATCTGTATTTTCAGTGACTATAATAATTTTGCACATTTCTGTCATATTTTATCTGGTAGGTACATTCACTGAGATTTGAAACTTCCTCTTATTCTAAATCACCATAGGTTTTATGGTTTAAGAATGACGATAAACACAAAATTCGGGATGAAGAAAATGCCACCAATAAGGTCCACCATCTCTACACTCCCGTTTCTATACTTCCACACATCACATCCATACTTTCTTTAGAACCGCACCATAATATTTTTTATGTTTATAATGCTATTCGGTTTTTGACGAATAATCGTAATGTTTATAATTGTGAATAAATAAAATGTTAAATGTTAATGACTTGTTAAAAATATAAACATATAGCTTTTGCTCGCGGCTCCGCCCGCGTGGTCTGCTTTTTCCGGGATAAAAAGTAGCCTACGCCCTATTCTGATGTATAAGCTATATTATTGTAAAGTTTCATTAAAATCCATCAAGTAGTTTTTACGTGAAAGAGTAACAAACATCCATCCATACTTACAAACTTTCGCGTTTATAATATTAGTAGGATACATAGTAGGATGTTATATTTCTAGTCTCCAAATTCTCTAAAGTGAGAACAGGTGACGCCTGTAATTTGGCTGACTTTATATATGAAACAAAGGCGTCGTCGGTTTATACCTTCAAATCTATTATCCGGGATGTAACGAAGTATAGGTGGAGACATAATGTCGTCTTTCTGTCTACACCGCTTACATTGTTATGGATTGACAGTATTTTTCATATGATTCCCAATTCTACAGTTTTTCTCGTTTATGTTACTAGATGTATTGATACTAAACAATCATTATCTCACTTTTTATTGCTGCCTATCTTTAGGCCCACTTCGTGCCAAGGGCCATCTCCTTACGCAAATGTTTTATCGTCTTGAGCATGTAATAGTTTCACCAGTGGCTCTTATATCTAACTCAATAACTTTAAACCAACACGGGATCGTTCTTCTAGCACAACCTAGTACAAGCATTTGCAAGCGATTTGATTTTCTTATTGAGAATGTATTATTATTAGATAATGTCCATTTTTCCACGGCAAATATTCTAGTCGGATATCCAATTTTTTCCTACAGTATAAACTTAAAAAAAACTCATAGCGGCTGAAAGACAAACTTAACACGAACACGTCTAGTGGACCGTACACAGTGCGTCAGTTATGTGAAACAACACTAAAACTATGTGATTCAGCGTACATTGACCATACATTTGTGATAGTGCACACGTGATCATGTTGCGGGCTTTGACGTCACGACGATGGTCGCTGCGACGAGACAGCGGCAGGTGAGAATTACAATTAATATTTATACGGAATCAGGGATTAATGGTCCCTCGTATGAGAGAGTCTGGGTTGGTACCACCGCTTTGTCTATTCTGCCGCCGAGCAACAGTGTGTATGCACTGTTGTGTTTCGGTTTGAAGGACATTGAAGCCATTGATATTACTGGGCATTATGAGACTTATGTCTCGGGGTGACGAGCGCAGTTCAGTGTCACGCAGTGCTTTGTAATTCAACGTGCTGTGTGGTGTTGCTTCTGTTAATGGGCAGGCGTGGCGCTTACCATCAGGCGAGCGGCTTGCTCGTCTCGTCATTCGATGAAATAGAGAAAAAAATCGTATATATTAAGGTTAAGAAACTACTATATACACTGCTACAACCAACGCCAGGATCGATAGTGGCTCAGAGAATGACACGGAGCTAGTCTGAGACGCGGCGAGTCGCCGTACAGCAACGTTATCTTTACACTACGAGTAATACATTTGATGTATCTAGAATCTACAATAAAACGATATTTTTATTTAAGTTCAGTTCATTAGCAAAACACGAGACATATAATAATGAATGAGTTAGCATAATGATGTCTTATGTTTACGCGAATATTACACATCGAAATAAAACTAACCCGGAACCCAAAAGACCAATTGCCAGCAATCAAGACACTGTGAGCTCTTTCTGCATAGATCGGACCACTAACAAAATAAAAAAAAAACCAGTAATTGTAAACTGAAGGTAGGGACTGTAACATTAACTTTTTTGGACAACCTACACCTCAGTCCACCACGTGACGTGAGGCTGAAAAGCTTTCGAAACGTCGGGATCAAAATAAATAAAAAAACTGCGATAAAATCCGTTTAAATTAGCTTTATTTCAAGAGGTAATATTTTTTTTTATAGCATAGGCCGGCAAATGAGCAAGTGGGTCACCTGATGGTAAGGGATCTCCACCGCCCATGTACGCCCACCACCAGAAGAGTCATGGGCGCGTTGCCGACCTTAAAGGAAATGGATAATTAGGGATTGGGAAGGGGAGGGGATTTGGGCTTCCGGTTATCTCACTCACCGTACGAAACGCAGCAGCAAGCCGCTACTTTACGTCGGTTTTCTGTGAGACAGTGGTAACGATCCGGTCGAGCCAACCCATTTATGCTGTAGACAAAACTGTCTACAGCGTGGCTCTACCACTCAAAAATTTATGTTTCTTAAAGATGCAAATATTTACACAGATGGTCTTCAAATGATAATATAGACTTCCGAATTACAGATACGTCATATTGTCTGTTTGATGAGATCACGATTGTATTTATAAAGAAACGATGCAGGATTATTAATATAACGTTTAGATATTTCTTGGAAATACACTAGTTTATTACAAATTAAACGTCCGCGTCGGTACAGAAAGACAAATACAGAAAACCGACTACCGATTTAATAATACTAGCCCTGTATGGTACACGTCCCACTGCTGGGCAAGGGCCTTTTCTACTGAGTGAGAGAGATTAAGAAACTACCAGTTAAGAAAACTTTTACTTTCTAATTAAGCTACGTTCATACACGATGAATAACACAAAAAAACATTCAGATGAATATAATAATAGGATGCATAATAGTTTAGAAATCAAATCAATTTGAACTGAAAACAAAACATAAACTCAACCAGTTTCTGCAATCCCTGGAATAAAATCAGATTACGTGTTCAACGTCATAAAACTCCAAGTAATAGACAAACTAACGTTAGTGCTTTATTTATATAGCCAATAGACATAAAACTGGGAAACAGTGCCGGTAAGAATGGGAGTAAGTAGCTCAAGGCCGTTCGAATATGGTACGGATGTCGGCTTTTACCGTCCTGCTGCTAATACGGAAATATGTATGGCCTCAATATAAGAATAGAATAAGAATTCAATATAAGTGTAGAAAGAAACTATGTAAGTTCTCAAAGTAGTGACACAATTCTTTTGTAATGCTGAAAATTTGAATAAATCCGGCTCGTAGGACCAAAATAATGATCATATCATGGAATTTATTCGATAAGTTTGAAGCCGGTATTCAAAAAATTGGTATATTTACTTTGAAAATCTTTGAAATACGAATATCTAATAAGTGACTAAAATAATATAACATTTATTTTTTTTAATTAAGAAGCCAGTGCCTCTAGTGCAAGATGTTTAATGACTGCGTCATCATTATTTACAAAAATATTATATATGCAGATCCATACACTACCTCTAGCGGTATGTCTTGGAAACGTGTTCACTTCATACATATATCTCATTATACGAATGTCATGACAGGTATCGAAAAAAACTCGCACTAGGGACACTGTATTCACTAACTTAACCGTTAAAAACTTCTGACGTTAACTAGAAAAAAATCATAACTTAAAATTTCATCTGAGTAAATTTCCTTTAAACATTCCAAAAACATAACAACTTTTAACAACAATTACACTAATTTTCAAACATAAACACCGCATTCTATTCGGTCTGTTCATTTGGATGTTACAATGACTACAGGCAAACGCTTCTAAGTGTTCTATTTTTTGTCGGAAGTTAAAAATTTAAGTTAAATTTATGAACTCGAGCGGGTTTTCTCCGTAGGAAGTTAAATGACGCCGCCGGCTTAATCGTTTAGACAATGTCAATTACATTCCTCTTTAGTCGTTCTTTAATGAGGAAACACTTTATTCTTCCATAGTGTTGGTGTGGGCTGGGAGTAGTTTTCTTTTTTATTGGATGTATGACGAGACGAGCAAGGCGTTTGGCTGATAATAAGCCTATAAACAGATGCAACACCACGAAGAACTTTTTATTACAAAACACTGCATGGCACTGAACTGCGCTCGTCACCCCGTGATGTATGATGTTAAGTCTCATAATGGCCAGTAATTTCACTGGCTGCAATGTCCTTAAAACCGAAACACAACAGTGCTGACACACGGGTGCTTTCGCAGAAATAGACAAAGCGGTGGTACCAACCCAGACGGCCTCCCGCATACGAGGGACCTACCACATTTGTCTGGTGCGGGAATGGAACCCACCGCCTCTAGTTTCGCAGCCTTATATAACTAACTTAATATGTAATGTTTGAAAGGAGTTCAAAATCGGCAGTGCGCTGTAATCCGGCTGGGCTAAATTAGGCCCTTCACCCCGCGCTGTGCCGGAAAGCGAGTCAAATGAATTTAGAATACATTTGTTTTAACGCTTTATTTATTCGGAGATTTGTGGAAGAATTTAGGCAACAGTCAACCGGTGAATAGTTTCAGAAAAATATCAAACGACTTATTGCTGGTGGTGGTATATTGATATCCGCCCGGATGGCGACCACCCTACATATGGTGTTAATAAACCATATGTACGGCTAAACCTGCCATAGTGTCCCACACACCTTGTGTGGATCACGTTCCAGGATCAGCCAGTATATAACCGGTTCTAAAATCGATAGATTTTGATTTTTGAGAAAATTGCGTACAAATTTATGCGAATTTGTGTGGTTTAAATATAGAAACTCCTTTAAAGTCAATTAAAAAATACACCCTACACTCACAAAACGCCTTCATCGTAGACATTGGAATCCTTATGAAAGCTGACTGACTGAAAGACTGGACACTAGTGTAATTAGTACGTAACAGACAAGAATTGGCTCTGTGTAATATGACGCCAATCCTCGCAAAACGAAGGTAGGGTTGGCAGGCTCCGATAGTTGTAGACACTTCACATGTAAGTACAATATTAGTAAGCATATTTAGAATTTAGAATTCCGTAATGTATTTAACTTGAAATAAACCGTTCTAAAATATTAAGGTATCTGAAAAAAATGCTTTTCAAAGCCCTAATATTATTTCCGAGACTACCAACTCACATACAACCACCGACCATGAAAACAAATATGTTTTTAATAGCTCAGGTTAGCAAACAGGCAAATAAGTCACCTAACGGTAAGTGGTCTCCATCGTCCATGAACTTCCACAATACCAGAAGAATCATGCACGCATTACCAAGATTTTAGGAAAGGGATAATTAGGAATAGGGATTGGGAGGTGAGTTTTTTAGTTTGGCTTCCGGATACCTCATTCATCATACAAAACGCAATAGCGGGCCGCTAGTTTATGTCAGTTTATATGAGAGTTTAGTAACGACCCAGTCCCGCAGATTCACTCTGTATACAAAACTGTCTACAGCATAGATTTATCACTCTTAAACTCTAATGTAATTCAAAGGCACTTTTTTGTATGAAACAACATCAGATATTTTAAGATGACAACCCTAAGTGCGTCTTGGCAATTCCTCCCCTAAACAAACATAGTGATCACGTCCAAGATCAAGAGGCCCTTCAGCACTCTAACGTCTACGCGAATTAATTTACGTTTCATTTCACGCATAATGTAATGTCTCGGTTCGGCGCGAGTTAGAGAGCCCTTGTCTTTGTACCTGTTCCTCTTTACATTGTGCTGACATTAAAGGTGGGTGGCGTGGGTGCCTCCTTTGTGCTTCCTCCTTTTAATTTTCTTTGTAAAACGGAATAATAAAACGTTTGTTAATCAGTACGAATGCTTGTGACTGTTTTTGCGTGTGTTGTAATATGAAATGTTGCTTTGTTTCTAATTTTGAAATCATATTTTCTTTTTTTTTTATTTATGGCTTGGCATTATAGTGCATTTTGCCAATGTCAAGTATAATTTATTCTCGTTATATTTACAAGAACGATGAAACGCGGGTGCTGTCGATTTCAAGGTCTTGCCGGAGTTTTGGTTTCCATACGTTCGTTTCATCACCGTCAATGTTTATTGAACAAATCCACACCACTTCTATACAACAAACACAACTCTAAACTAGTTTATAAAATAAATTAAAATAAGCGGTGAACTGCACTGTCAGAATTCCCGCCAAAAACTCTAAATCATATTTAAGTCTTATTTAGATAGTGTGTGCGTGTGTGTGTTGGCTTAGTGTGATTCTTCGAAAACTCTAACACCAATTGGATGCAAATATTCAATAACATTTCAACCCACATCAAGTAAAAATTTAGATATTAATTTTATTTTGATAAATTATCCCTTCGATATCCCCTCAACTCTTGAAAGTTTTTTTTATAAAATTCAACCGTGAAATAAAATCCGCCAGCTTTCCATATATCACATATTAGGACCTTCTGACCTATCTGTTAAACGCTTTAATACCAAAGGGAAAGCTTGACCCTCGGCAGTTGAAGGTTAAAGCTGCCTCATAAAATGTGAGGTCAATAGCTTCACCCTCAAGGGCGAAGTAAATGAGATTAGGTAGGAAAGGGCTTTTAGCATTGCACGACCGTGGATATTTAGAATGTTTTTTGTTTCGTGACTTATTTAGAAAAAGAAAGAAAGAAAGAAAAATTTATTATTGGACTAGACACAAAATAGTTTTACATAGGTTCATCATACCAGTATAATCTTAGACCAATAACAGGACTTCCCATTCAGCTTTATGCTGAAATACAGCCTTAGCTGTACTTCAGCGCTGGTTTTCAATGGGAAGTCTGTGTGACGTGCGAACGCAATGCAAGTACAACAAAAATATATAAAAATTTAAACAATATAAACAACGATTAATAATCACTAAAACTAATTTTTTTTTTAATTTTAAACCAATTATTCTAAATATATAGACAACAATGATCCGAAATATGTCTACGCAATACCCAGAACAAAAAACTCAATACCCGTACTCTACCCGTCTTGCTCGGGCATAGTATGGTGCTTCGTCTATGGCGAGAGCGCGGGATGAGACGGGAAGGGCGAAGCAAACACAGGCGAGCCGCATTGCCCACGCGACGGTCGGTGCCGCGCGAGCAAGGCAAGATTAAAATTTTGTGCAATTAATACTCTTTCTACACGAATATGCCTTTATATATTTCAGCTTTTTACAAAGTGGCACAATTAGTGGAGTGCGTAGAGTTGTTTTTGTAAGTAGAGCTGCACACAGTTTTGTCTTCTGGTATTGTTGGCGCCATGGTGGAGATTAGATGGCCCACTTGCTCGTTTGCCGACCTATGATATATTTTTTTTTATCCGAGCACGGGAAAGTGACTGCACTACGACTGATGGTATACGTAGTGCAGTCCAAAAAACTAGCGACCACCGACAAACAATGAGTTCATCGGTGGTCATCAGAATCATGCCAGGCTATATAAATGCATCTTCTGTCTTCAGAGAGGGAAGAATCAAATTGAGGGGCCTACGACAGGACAGGTGGATGACCGATACAGGCACAGGGATACCAGAATGTACCTCTTATACCCGCCCCAACCAACCGTAAAGTCATGTCGCAAGCCCCTCGCGAGAACCGGATATACACTGGCTGATCTTGGAACGCGATCTACACAAGACGTGTGGATCACTATGGCAGGTTTTAACACCACGTGTACGGTGGTCGCTGGACGCATATGAATATCCTACTACCAGCAAAAGTGTACCGCAATCCAAGAATAGTGTAAAGTAAATCCGATCAAATAAAACTTGTATTGTCCCGGTAACAGCTGAATACTCACAAAGACATGTCTAAATGTGTTCTTTCAGTTTGTTTTTTTACGTCATGTGCAGTGTAAGATTATCCATTGTGATCCAAACAGAAGCAGGTTTTGTACGGTGTGGGTTTACTTTAAGACGCGTGTTTACTGTATTGTGGCGCTCATAGTCAGTTGAACTCACTGGTTGGTAAACGATTAGCGTGTACCCTCTGTACACTCTGGGCAACCTCTGCCATGATCAGTCTATGGATGGGTGACCGCTTAATGGTATTTCAACTGAGCGCCTCCGTGCCTCGGAAGGCACGTAAAAAGCCTGTCCCAGCTATTATCAACTGATAGTATTCGTTTAGACAAGTCGGAGGCCTTTGGCCGACTTGAAAAACCTTGACACTAGGTTGGCCACTAACCATTCGATATAGAATAGACTGCATTGTGACGTCACGAAGTCCTCACCAATTACCACGGCTTCGTGTTCCTTCATTACAACGCTATGTTTCTTTCACTAATTTCATTACTTTTAAATGATTTCACAAAATGAGGAAATACTCAATTTGCCGCGTTTTTTCATTTTGTGTTTTTTTATTATTAGATTTATTGAAGAATTTCTATTGGAAATTCTATTCTTAGTGCATGCTATTGTGATACGATAGAGTTCAAATAAAACAGTGGGCGGAGGAATTTTAAATTTCGCGCCTTTCTAAACCCAGTTTTGTGTTTGCTCTCTATGTGTTCTGTTCTGTTAAATACTTGTGACTGTGTTGTACAATTTCCGTTATTCCGTTACAAAGTGTATTCTACATTACTTAACTGTAACATTGTTAATACATTACAAGGTGGTAGGTCCTTCGTATGCGAGAGGCCATCTGGGTTGATACCATCGCTTTGTCTATTTCTGCCGCCATGCAACAGTGTGTAAGTACTGTTGTGTTTCGGTTTAAAGGACATTGAAGCTAATAAAATTACTATGCATTATGAGACTTAACATCTTATGTCTCGGGGTGACGAGCGCAATTGCCATACAGTGCATTGTAATTCAAAGTTCTGTGTGGTATTGCTTCTGTTTATAGGCAGGCGTTTACCATCAGGGGAGCGCCGTGCTCATCTCGTCATTCAATCAAATAAAAAATAACAATAACTTTATATTGTTCCAAGTAACTCTACACTAAACGCAGTCACCGAGGAAGCATCGCTTCACGGCTCGGCTGTTGCAGTCATTCATCCGTACAACAGTCTTACTAGTATTGTTATGTTGCATTGATCTAGTGGCAGCATACATGGGTCGAGAAACCGGGAGGTTCTGGGTTCATAGCAAGCAATATGTTTTACACTTAGTGACAGGGTTTTTTTTATTAGCCTCAATGAGACAACCAGCGTGTCGCTCGCCTGATGGTAAGCGCCAGCACCACTAATTTTGAACTAAAAACTACTGCATGGCACTGGATTGCGCTCGTCACGCCGAGACATAAGCTGTCAAGTCTCACTATGTCCAGTAATTTCACTAGCTTCACTGTCCCACAAACTGAAACACAACGGTGCTTGCACACTGCTGTTTGGCGGTAAAAATAAATAAATAATAAATAAATAAATACGCCGAAGCGGTGGTACCATTACCATTTACATAGTAAACTCACTGGCTTCAACTGTGCAACCGATGCAGTCGTACCAATAAGTGTAGTCATAATACATTTGTAGTTACAACTAGAAGCGCATCAGAGCGAGACGACGCGACCGTTGTAACGGTGAGTTAACAGTGGAAACAGTGGCAGCTGGCAACAATGTGAACATTAGTGACGCTGGCGTTCTGGTTGTGTCATTAACTCTATAGTCCACACCACGATACGTACTTTACTGTACTACAATTGAAGTTGGGCAATTCGGGAAGCGTAGAAATGAGCCAGTAGGCTATGTAACAGTAGGGTGTAAGCCACTTTGTCGCGCCAGGTCGAAAAATGTATTTAAATAAATAAATAAATAACACCCAACGGTCACACACATAGTCCTGACCCCACAGTAAGATACGAGTCTTGTATCGTGGGTATCAGGAACTACGAGAGACTTATTGAAATAAAACTAAATTAAACGGATTTTACCGCTATAAAATCCGTTTAATTTAGTTTTATTTCAATGAGTAACATTCGCGTAAACGTAAGAAATCATTACGAGAGACTTTCGGTCTCACAACACCCAGACCCCGGAACAAATATTTGTGGATCACACAAACATTTGTCTCGGTGCGGGGATCGAACCCGCGGCCTCTCGCTTCACAGCCGGCTACTCGTCCGCTGCGCCAAGGAGGAATTTTCTTCTTGAGTACCTGACAAGGCCCGGATACCCGGGCATTCATTGTATATTCGTATTATATGATAACCATCTAGCCGTCCCATAAACAGAAACACCATCTTAACCTTTGAATGTGCTCTTATTCCGTTGTTTACTAAACTATATGCATAGGTTACCAAAGACAATGCGGAATGTTATTATTGTATGATATAACACCCCTGGCCGTCAAGTGATCTATATTTCACAATAATCTCTTTTAGACTAGCTTTTCCTCGCGGCTCCGCCTACGTTATATGCTTTTTCCGGGATAAAAAGTATACTATGTTACTCAGTGATAATATAGCTTTCTAACGGCAAAAGAATTTTTGGAATCGGTCCAGTAGTTTTTAAGTTTATTCGTTACATACAAAAAACAAATCTATCCTTTTTATAATATTAGTGTAGAAAACTATTTGTAAACAAATCTAGGGGATAGGCCTATGCGAGAGCCTGTCTGGCAGGTCTGGTGGTAACGAAGTGTTCCGGTTTGGAGGACTCCGAAGCACATGAAATTACTGGGGTTTGTAAAACATCGACAGACTTCTGCAGATCGCTCGTCTGATGGTTAACGCCACGCCTGCCCATAAACAAAAGCAACACTGCACATAAACTTGAATTACTAAGCAGTACATGTCACTGGACTACGCTCGTCACCTCAAGAAAAAGATTTTATAAATCCCAGTAATTTTATTGGCTTCAGTGTAATGATTTCTTATGTTCTTACGCGAATGTTACACATTGAAATAAAACTAATTTAAACGGATTTTATCGCGGTTTTTCTTCCTTCCACGGGGTCCACCTCGTGACCATGAAGGCTGAAAAGTTTTTGTAACGTCGGTACCAAATCGTCGGGTTACACGGTTATCTCGGTGCGGGAATCGAACGCGCGGCCTCTCATTTCACAGCTGGCTACACGGCCGCAGCGCCAAGTCGAACCATCTCAAAGTAATATTACACTACTTAAAGTGCAGTATTCTAGAACCTTCCCCTCACAAACATTCGATTCTACATCATGTTCACAAAGTAAATGAGAATAATAGAATACGAGAAATCGTTCGTAAACATCTGGTACTGAATAATGTATTACGGATAATGTAACCCAACGGGGAAAAAATAAGCATTTTTCAGTGTTTTTATACACCGTGTTGTTTGTGTAGAGTTGTTTTTATTATACGCAAATCGGATTTCGAAATGTTTGAGGTGAATCTGTTGGTTATAAGAGGAACGATTTTGTTTTATGAAGTGAAAACTTCTTTTAGCGCGGTACGCATATTTTTAGATAATCTCTGGTGGCACCGTTACAAGACGCAGCTATAGTGTGTGCATATATGCATGTACACATAGCAGACCGCGAACGCGTCTAGATAAATAAAAAAAAAACATTTATTGCTATAAAATTTATAACAACTGTTTTGCCTAGTGTTTAAACAACCGATAATACAACAATTGTTAACTCCCGATAATTTTTTTTTTTTTTATAAATCTAATGTTACGATATCACAGCAACATATTATACCGAGTATAGACGTTTAGTATGGCGTTTCGCCGTCGCGATCGCATCTTGTTTGGTAAGTTTCGGAGCATTAACTTTTTTCACTTCTGTCGGCACTCCCGGAGTGCAACCTGTAATTTTTCATTATTAGCCTATACTTATTATATATAGTCCTCTGCTGGTACTACATTGTAATATCTATATTAGTTTGATCATAATGATAAATATGCTAACCCGGTAGGCAATTTTTTTTTAGCTATATGCATGAAGGAAACATCGTGAGAAAACCTGCAAAGTAAAGTAATATATTTTGTTGTAATATGTATTATATTTTGTTATATATATTTTTTTGTAATACGGTTGTACTTACTCAGAAGGAATGTTTATTGTTTTTGTATTTGTTTGGCACTCTGATCTGACCGTATTCAAATGTTAAACCTATTTAACTGTCTTCTACCTTAGTATGATTTATTTGTGAAAACTGTGTTTGTCTTATGTGTAAATCATGTCATTGTAACCAAATGTGTTGTATATGCTGTATGTTTTCCTTAATCCTACTAATATTATAAACGCGAAAGTTTGTAAGTATGGATGGATGCATGGATGTATGTTTGTTACTTTTTCACGTAAAAACTACTAAATGGATTTTAATGAAACTTATATATAGCTATAAACAATAATATAGCTTATACATCAGAATAAGACATAGGCTACTTTTTATCCCGGAAAAAGCAGATCACGCGGGCGAAGCCGCGAGCAAAAGCTAGTATTAATAAATAAATAATTCTCGGAATTTGAGCCTCCATATAGAATCTTTAGAATCTTTAGTTTGGCTGGTTATGCATATTTGTTTGAATTCTAGATGAAGGTCTACTACTATTAAAAAATAACCTCCACCACCCCCCAAACATTTTAGTACAAACATGTTAGTTGCGTTCCCGGTCGCCACCAAAAATACTTACGTCACAACCATATTAATTTGTCCAACACGCTACGTGGAAGGTCACAATGCCCAACCTTTGATCCAATCCATAAATCAAGCCAACATTTGCCACCAACGACCCCCTGTATCCAAGGTCAGGCGATCGATACCGTTCAGCAAGCCCTGACATTGGCCGTCAGTTTACAACTGTCCGTTCACACGATCTACACTGACTTTCCAAGGTGGTAGGTCCCTCGTATGCGAGAGGCCGTCTGGGTTGGTACCACCACTTTGTCTATTTCTATCGCCAAGCAATAGCGTGTAAGCTCTGTTGTGTTTCGGTTTGAAGGATATATATCCGTCCCATGATGTGATACGAGTGAGCCTGTCGCCACACCGGCCACAAATTCCAGACTTCGGGTTGATACTGAATTTTAATTATTTCTATTTACATTCAAAAAGGCTATAGCTCCAAGTTAATTCCATACAAATTTATATAAACACTAGATGACCCGGTGAACTTCGTATCACCTACATATATTTGTGTAAAATGTGTCCTGTTCTTGTCTTGTCCCCGTCCCGATCTCCGTCCCGGTCTCCGTCCCGGTCTCCGTCCCGGTCTCCGTCCCGGTCTCCGTCCCGGTCTCCGTCCCGGTCTCCGTCCCGGTCTCCGTCCCGGTCTCCGTCCCGGTCTCCGTCCCGGTCTCCGTCCCGGTCTCCGTCCCGGTCTCCGTCCCGGTCTCCGTCCCGGTCTCCGTCCCGGTCTCCGTCCCGGTCTCCGTCCCGGTCTCCGTCCCGGTCCCCGTCCCTGTCCCCGTCCCTGTCCCCGTCCCTGTCCCCGTCCCTGTCCTGTCCTGTCCTGTCCTGTCCTGTCCTGTCCCTGTCCCTGTCCCTGTCCCTGTCCCTGTCCCTGTCCCTGTCCCTGTCCCTGTCCCTGTCCCTGTCCCTGTCCCTGTCCCTGTCCCTGTCCTGCCCCTGTCCTGTCCCTGTCCTGTCCCTGTCCTGGCTTGCCCCTGTCCTGTCTAGTATATATACCAACAAACCGGTTTATACCTGCGCTTATAGATGTTTCACATCAAAAAGACATCAAGTGTTTCATACCCAGGAACAGCAAAATCAACAACTACTAATAAATTAAAAATTAATAAAAAAAACATTGTCCAGCGGACAAAATTGTGAATCTAAACCATTCTCAGATCCCCTTGAACACACACAAAAAATTTCATCAAAATCGGTCCAGTCGTTTAAGAGAAGTTCAGGAACATACACACTCACAGAAGAATTATATATATAAAGATTTCCACCCCTGAGGTGGTTAAATCGGGGATTAAAGACTAAAACATCGACATGTATCCACCGATTCTGATGATTCTCGTAAAGAAATAATAACTTTTTACAATAATAGAACTGACTCGTAATACTAATGTTCATTAATGTCCTTCGTGTCGACACAGTTTGTTGTAAAGGTCAGAAAACCTAATACAGATTTGGAAATTACAATGCGTAAAATCTCATATTTAATTTCAGGCTTGTATCAAAGCCTTTACGACCTTTAGGTCATCCGTCCATCAAGGTACAGCATTGTAGTGTTAACTGAATTAAAAATAACAAAATTAACCCCCTCAATACTCCGGAATGGAATCTAGACACTACGACTCGACGCGTCGGTCAAACGAATGACAACACACTGAATAAGTAAAAAGGACATGGTATCTATGAAAAGTTCAATATAATTAGCAAATCGACACTGATAAGGTATCATTCGGTCAATGCCAGTATATTGATTATGTTATAAACTAGCATCCGCTCGCGGCTCCGCCCGCGTGAAGTTCTGCACCGTTATATTATCGATATCTTTAAATTGGCATAACTTCAGGCGAGCGCTTTTTTCGTCTTGTCATTCAATCAAATAAAAAATAGCATCAAGAAACGCAGCGTAGGTCTTTTGTTATTATCTTTTTATAAATTTAAAGATGAATATTACATGCGAAGTTAGTTACTATACTATTTTCCATAGTCCACATTAACCAAAATAAACAATATATTACGTTATACGTGTCATACAAATAACCTAACCTAAGCTAATGATCAGTTAATTAGCTATGTGTTTATAAACTGGTCCATTTAGATAATATTAGTGTTGTAAACAAACGTGCTTCATTAATGTCCAGTTTCCGAGGTCCTTTAACAGAGAGTTAGGTGTTTTTTTTAATTTTTTTTATGGCATATACTGACAAATTAGCAAGTGAGTCACCTGATGGTAAGTGATCAACACTCATGTACGCCCATAATACTAGAAGAGTCATAGGCGTGATACTGACCTTAAAGTGAAGAGATTGGAAAGAGGAGGCGGACTAAAGCCTACTGATATCTCTGGTTTTCTGTGAGACAGTAGTAACGACCCGGTCGAGCCAGCCCATTCATGCTGTAGACAAAACTGTCTACAGCGTGGCTCTACCACTCGTAAAATAAAATTCTTTTTCACTGTATTGTGACTACACCGCTGTCGAGCTGTGTGGAATGTAGAAATGTATTCACTATATAGCTATTGCCATTTGGCCAGGCCTATAGTTTATTGTTGTATAACATGAGATAATGATTACTTATGTTTACGCGAATATTACACATTGAAATAAAACTAATTTAAACTGTGTGGACTCTCTACCCTGTGACCACGAAGGCTGAAATGCTTTCGAAACGTCGGGATCAAAATTAATAAAAAAACCGTGATAAAATCCGTTTAAATCACATAGTTTTATTTCAATGTCATGAAATATTTAAGGATTCAATTTTAAAATAAACTAAGAATGTGCGTGCGTAAAAACTAAAACAAATTCGCAGCTTTCTAGATGTAGCCTGATTACTATCGCTTCAACCCTATTATTTTAATAAGCTATTATTATTTTTATTACGTGTTATGTGACCTTGTGAATTGTGCTATATTATATAGCAAATTTCCTCTTATACAGTGGAATAGGGTTGTCGAATGCTCTAGTTTTATGTAAACTAACATTTCGCAGGATTGTTACTTTTTTTAATCGCATCGGTCGGCATACGAGCAAGTGAGTCACCTGATGGTAAGTGATCTCCACCACCCATGTACGCCCACAACACCAAAAGAATAATAGGCGCGCTGCCGACCTTAAAGGGAAGGGTAATTGATAAGATAAGGGGATTTGGGCCTCCGGACATTTCACTCAACATACGAAACGCAACAGTAAGCCGCTACTTTACGTCGGTTCTCTGTGAGACAGTGGTAACGATTCAATCGAGGCAGTCCATTCATGCTGTAGAAAAAAGTGTCTACAGTGTGACTCTACCACTCATGTGTACATATGTAACTATCTGCAATAAAGGCCCACAACTTGGATGTACATTATTATACAGCTCATATTTCAGTCCGGAATACCAACTCCAATCTCCTTCGACCAAGGTCATGTACGGGCTATTCTGGCAACCCTGACCACCAGTAGTGAATAACAATAATGTGACCTTCGCGATAAGGCATGTCGCTTTTATTTTATATATTCCAATAAATGCCAAACCAAATGGGCTCACTGATTTATACCATCGTAATGTACTGTGAAGAATTGTTTACGTAGGGCCAGTTGTCTGGTCTTTGTCGCCTAAAAGTAGACACCGGACAACAAATGACGCGCAACATGTTGCACTATGCTAGGTTGAGACGACATGGATTTTAAACTCCGCCCAATGAGTTCCAGCTTTCGTCTAGTCTTTCAAAGTGAAAAATACATACAACATTAACAGGCCCTCAGGGTCGGGACCACCGTCTGGGAACCTCGGATGTAAACCTTTTGAGTGGTAGAGCCACGCTGTGGACAGTTTTGTCTACAGCATGAATGTGCTGGCTCGACCGGGTCGTTACCACTGTCTCACGAAAACCGACGTAAAGTAACGGCTTGCTGCTGCTTTTCGTACGGTGAGTGAGATATCCGGAAGCCCAAATCCCCTCCCCTTCCCTATCCCTAATTATCCCTTACCTTTAAGGTCGGCAACGCGTCCATGATTCTTCTGGTGGTGGGCGTACATGGACGGTGGAGATCACTTACCATCAGGTGACACACTTGCTCGTTTGCCGGCCTATGCTATAAAAAAAAAAAACAAGGTATTTCAATTATGAGATGTAAGTTTTGAGAGAGATTTAACGATAGAAAGCAGCGAAAGCTCAGTAGTGTAACCTACTCTGAGACGAAAGTTGCAGGTTCGAAACCTACACCAAGAGCATGCAGCCCCGACTTTTAGAAAGAAAGAAAAATGTATATTAATTGTTAATTATCGCTTGATTTAACGGTGAAGGAGACATCGTGAGGAAACCAGCATACCTAAGAATTTCTCCATAAGAATTTCGAAGGTATGTGAAGTCTGCCAACCCGCATTAGGGCAGCGTGGTGGACTAAGGTCTAACCCCTCTCATTAAGTAGCCCAGCGATGGGGCGTATAATACAGGGCTAGTATTATAGTATTGTGTACACCATGACTAAACTATGTTTCGCATGTCCTCGCCCCATATGGATCGAAATTAACCTACAAATCCTAATTAAATATACTGCTTAAGGTCTTTTGTGCTGACCTTGGCCTTTATAGTACACGTTATCAGATTCTTAATTAGGGTCGATCGATTTTCGTTAATACAAACATACACAAGAGGCTTCACAGACAATATTATTTGTAGATCATCAAATATATACATACATACACTTACGCCTCTAGTCCCCAAGGAGTAGGCAGATTTGTGACCAGTACACCCACATTTCGCCGATCGTATCTCAGCCCCATGATGTGATAGGGGACGAGTCTATAGCCATATAGGGCATAATTCCAGACTCCGGGCTGATATTGAGCATAACATATTATATCACTTTTACCCGACCTGGGGGTCGAACCCAAGACCTTTAGCATAGCAGCCATAACGCGTGCGCAATACAACTGTGCCACTGAGGCAGTCACACAGTCCGTAATTACACAAACATACAGTTATTCCATTTTTTTTAAATCAAATTATATGATGATTACTAACAAGCGACTGTTAGTAAATTAAATCAGAGATTAATAAATGTTTCACTAAATAACGTATCAGAAACTCGAATTTATTTGACAGCGTTGTCAAAAATCAAAGTTCTGTAAGTTTAATGCTGATTTTATCAGTTTTTGAGAAACCAAGGGTCAGACCCAAAACAAATGTTAACATGTGTAGAGCACACAAACATATCAGTCCGTGCTGGAATCGAAGTAGCGTTCTCTCATTACACAACCGGCTTATTGCTCACTACGCCACTACTCTTTCAGAGGATATTTCGGAGGATGTTTCGTAATTACATCTAGGTCATCGTGATTTCACACTCGCTCATATTTGAGCGTACCGTCAATTGAAAGAGAAACTGCGCAGTGCTAAATAATCGGTTAATTGTTGATAATTTCCTAAAACGATTGTACTAGTCATTATTACTGGCAGACAATCAAAAACTACAATGTAGTCTCATGCAGCGCGCGTGTACGGACAACCGGTCATTGGAATTCCATTTTTTTTATTTTCTTGAATGATGCAACGTGCAGCGACCTCCTTGTCTTGTCATTTGGCTGAAAACCCTTCATTTATTATAGCAAAAATGTCTATAGATCAAGTGCTTTGTAAACTCACTTTTTTTAGATTCTTTTTTTTATTTATGGCTTCGCATTATTATGCATTTCGCCAATGACAAGTATAATTTATTCTCAAGTCTTCACAAGAACGATGAAATATAGGTGTTCGTTGCGTTTTCAGTCTTGTTGAAGTTTTGGTTTTCTCCAAAATTTGAAATTCACTTATTTCAGAATTTCCATACACTGTTCATCACTGTCAAAGTTGTTCAAGTGTGGATCTGGATTATTAAGTGGATCACCTGAAGTTTTTTTTTAACCTAATGGGGTAAACTGCATGGGCCCCTGTTAATGGGATACTGGCGACCTGGCTGTATCAACTGATGTTTAGTGATCTCCATCACCATCCGACCAAGAATCATGGACACGTACAGACCCTGAACTCATGGGATAATGTAGGGATTAGGACGGGGATGATTAAGAGATTGGGAAACATAGTCTTGATAAAATCCTCAATTATTCGAGAATCGATATGTTTGTGCTCCTCACTGTCCAGGATATACGCAACATACGTCGCCAGCACCACATCACTACTTTGATGTTAGTATGCTATATTTAATGATTGATTGTTACAGTGCGAGTCGCAACTGTCCGGCGGAGGGCGCGGCCGAGCAGGACTCGGCGCCGCCCGCCGCTGTGGATCTGCCGCGCACCAGGGATGGAGAAATCGACTATGACGGTAGGCCACCTTACTTACGGAATTATCAATGTAGAACGATCTTCTGAACATTTTGTCTGAATCAATAATCTAAATCTAGAAAGTTCGGGATCGCATATTCATATCCGCTCCGATGGCGACCATACGTATGGTGTTAAAACCTGTCATAATGCCCCACACACCTTGTGTGGATCACGTTCCAGGATCAGCTAGTGTATATCCAGTTCTCTCGAGGGACTTGCGACATGACTTGATGGTTGGTCGGCGCGGGTATATGGGTACATCCTTGTATTACTGTGCCTGCATCGGTCATCCGCCTGTCCTGTCGCAGGCCTCTGGTGAACACCGATAAACTCATTGTTTGTTGGTGGTCGCTACTATTTGGACTGCACTACGCTTACAATCAGGTGTGGTGCAGTCACTTTGCCGGGCTCGGATAAAAAAATAAAGTGGAAAAGTCCTCATACACTATATTTGTTAAGATCATAAATAACCATAATGCCGGTGTTTATGGACGGGTTTATTCCGGCTGTATGACTGGGCTTAGATCAGAGATATCTAAAGTAAAAAAAAAACTCGGGCACCAGCGAGTTTTTCGGACCTGCCACCTTGTAAAAGATTCTTATTTATTTACTTGACAAGTCTTTTAACTTAACACGCATATGCACAAAGGAAATTACCCACAGTACCTGACAGGGAGCAAGTTTCATGCCGCTTTAGTTTGCGGGTTACACGAGACGCGTGACTAATTGTTACACACGCGAATGTGTGACGTTCTGGGAGGTGATTCGCTATAATAAACTGCTGAGACTCCCTGTGGTTTCGAAATAAGGAATAAATACACCCAACAGTCACACACACATAAGTGGTAGAGCCTCGCTGTAGATAGTTTTGTCTACAGCATGAATGGGCCGGAGCGGGTCGTTACACTGTCTCACATAAAACGGACGTAAAATATCGACTTCATATCACTTGCGATCCCGCAACACCCAGACTCGAAACCAACATTTGTGAATCACACAAACATTTGTCTCTGTACGGAAAGCGAACCCACAGCAAGCGTTAAATATATTATTATATATATTTTTTTATACTGGCTCGGCAAAGTGACTACGCTACACCTGATGGTAAGTGTAGCGCAATCCAATAATGGTGTCGACCAACGATAAACAATGTGTCCATCGTAGGTCGGCAAGATCATGCCGGCCTGCCAAAGGGTCAAGGGGGAGGGGAAGGAAAAGGGATGGGAAAAGGGTTAGGATCAGGGGGAAAGCCCCCTGGGGAGAACCGAATATACACTGGCTGACCCTGGAACGCGACCCACACAAGGTGGGCCACTATGACAGGTTTTAGCACCAGTGTACGGTGGTCGCTATGCGGTCGGATACAAGTATCCTCCCACCAAATAAATATACTCCATAATACGCAGACCTACTGAGGCAATCCGGTATCTGTAAGATTTTCTGACAAAAAATGACCTCGATGAGCCAATGTTAAAACCACGCTTTCCACAATCTTTGTCGTTTCATCCATTATCACAGATTTATTTTATTTAAACTTTATTGTACACAAGAAGTACAGGACAGAACACTAAAATATAACTAAGATGAGAAGTACAATTTAAAAGGAGAGGATAATTAAGGGAACTATTACTATTAGGTATCTATACTATCAAAGGTATATATTTACTTGATGTGGGTTTAAATGTTATTGCATATGTATTTGCATCCACATAATACGGCACGACTCGCTATACCCAAGTTAAGCTATGACGCGGTAACATCGCGGGCGCCAGTGACTCAAAGCGTTCGTCATACGAGGATATTCGTGTACACGTGCCGGGAATCTATAAAGTATAACGCTGAATGTGGCTCGCATGATACACGAATCATAGGCACGTTTTGTGTAACAAAAATATTTGCCTCAAACATAACCTCACGCATAAATAAATACAACCAACAGTCACACACATAGTCCTGACCCTACAGTAAGATACGAGTCTTGTGTCGTGGGTATCGGGAACTACGAGAGACTTTCGGTCTCACAACACACAGACCCGAAACATGGATCACACAAACATTTGTCTCGGTGCCGGGATCGATCGCGCGGCTTTACGTGCCCTCCGAAGCACCGAGACGCTCAGTTGAAATACCACTATGCGGTCACCCATCTACAGACTGACAGCTCCAGAGGTTGCTAATCTTGCTAATCGTTTACCAACCAGTGAACGCAACTGGCAATGACCGCCTAAGCTTACTACACTCTATTTACACTTCCGAACTTCGATGTTTCGTTGCGGATTACAGCTTAGGGGCCCAGTATTAGCAGTATGTAATTTAACACGCGATAGGCAGCGGCATGGCCGTGCCCCTCGCATTGCCGATGTCCATGAGCGGCGGTAACCGCTTACCATCAGGCGGGCCGCTTGCTCGTCTGCCTATCAAGGCAATAAAAAAATAGTTTGTATAAGTTGTACCTTTAAGGCCGGCAACGCATTTGCAAGCCCTCCGGTGTTGCAGATGTTCATGGGCGGCGGTGATCACTTTCCATCAGGTGAGCCTCCTGCCCGTTTGCCCCCCTTATTCCGTAAAAAAAAAAATTTTTGTATTTTCCTTCGGTCGGCAGCCCTGTACGAAGACGAGTCGGACAGCGACCTCGGCTCGATGGAGAACCACGGCTCCGTGGTCACCCATCTACTCTCGCAGGTCAAGATTGGAATGGATCTCACTAAGGTAAGGCTTACATTTTTTTTTCCATTAGCAACAGCACCGGGCGCAACTTGATAAAATGCCATGCCAAAATTAGAATGGACAATCTCGATTTTCGCCTCTACGTGCGGCCTATTTCAAATAGGCCTAACTTATAAACTTAAGGCTTTTTGTAAGTTTTACTAATGAACTGACGTAAGAATAACATAAATAAGTGGCTCATGTAACTAACGGTAACTTACTTTAACACTTCAACGTACTTTTATGATCTGACAATTTTTTTTCTGTTCTCTAAATACTAAAGTAATATAAAGATAATGATATTTCCGAACAATAGTTTCTTTGTAAGTCACCAAATTTATATTGTTTACAATTTTACAAATAGCATATTTGTAAGTTGTAAATTTGTAAGTTCTACTTTTATTTATTTATTTTTATTTTAGGGTTTCCAGAAGGAAACCTACTTACCGACTAATTTAAGATCTACATACATAAGTGGCTCATGTTACTTTTTTTTTTATTACGGTAACTTAGTTTAACACTTCGACGTACATACTTCTATGATCTGAATTATATTTTTTCTTTTCTCTTAATCAAAGCAATATATAAATATACTAGATGACCCGGTGAACTTCGTATCACCTACATATATTTGTTTAAAATGTGGTCAAAACTTGATCCAAATGTTTCATTTACATTAAATGCAATTAAGTAAGGTACTGCACCATAGCACGTGAGGTAGCCCGTCGCATATTTAATTGACTTCGACGACCTAAGTCAGGTCGTCTTCCACCTCCCCCCGGTGGGACAGTCCTGTCCCTGTCCCTGTCCTGTCCTGTCCTGTCCTGTCCCTGTCCCTGTCCCTGTCCCTGTCCCTGTCCCTGTCCCTGTCCCTGTCCCTGTCCCTGTCCCTGTCCCTGTCCCTGTCCCTGTCCCTGTCCCTGTCCCTGTCCCTGTCCCTGTCCCTGTCCCTGTCCCTGTCCCTGTCCCTGTCCCTGTCCCTGTCCCTGTCCCTGTCCCTGTCCCTGTCCCTGTCCCTGTCCCTGTCCCTGTCCCTGTCCCTGTCCCTGTCCCTGTCCCTGTCCCTGTCCCTGTCCCTGTCCCTGTCCCTGTCCCTGTCCCTGTCCCTGTCCCTGTCCCTGTCCCTGCCCCTGCCCCTGCCCCTGCCCCTGTCCCTGTCCCTGCCCCTGCCCCTGTCCCTGTCCCTGTCCCTGTCCCTGTCCCTGTCCCTGTCCCTGCCCCTGCCCCTGTCCCTGCCCCTGACCCTGACCCTGCCCCTGTCCTGTCCTGTCCTGTCCTGTCCTGTCCTGTCCCGCCCCTGTCCCGGCCTGTCCCGTCCTGTCCAAATCGGTACAGCCAGTCTCGAGTTTTGGCGAGACACACGCACGGAGCGATTCAATGTAAAACATTCCAAAACCAACAACTACTAATAAATTAAAAATTTATTAAAAAAACATTGTCCAGCGGACAAAATTGTGAATCTAAACCATTCTCAGATCCCCTTGAACACACACAAAAAATTTCATCAAAATCGGTCCAGTCGTTTAAGAGAAGTTCAGTGACATACACACTCACAGAAGAATTATATATATAAAGATACCCGTACGGTAGTATATTTGTAAGTCACCAAATTTTTATTTATTTATTTATTTGGGAAACATACAGAATAATTATAACTCAAGGTACATGTAATATTTTTTTGCTCTTAATCCAAAAAAGTTTCCACCAATAGGTAGTAAATGAAAGAAGAAAGTAGAAATAAATAAATAATAGTAAATTGTTTTTTTTTTATTGCAGGTGGTGCTCCCTACGTTCATTCTTGAGAGGCGATCGCTGCTCGAGATGTACGCGGATTCATTCGCACATCCAGACCAATTCGTGAAGTAAGAATTACCATTTTTTTTATTTACCATCTTGGAACAATTTTGTAGTTATCATAATGTGTTTTTTAATCCGAGCACGGCAAAGTGACTGCACTGTAGTGACCATCAGGAAAAACCATCAACCAACAATTTTTTACTCTCGCCTGTAATAATATACACATAGTCCTGACCCCACAGTAAGATACGAGTCTTGTGTCGTGGGTATCAGGAACTACGAGACTATTTCGGTCTCACAACACCCAGACCCCGAGACAGATATTTGTGGATCACACAAATGTTTGTCTCGATGCGGGGATCGAACCCGCGGCCTCTCGCTTTACAGCCGGCTACTCGCCCGCTGCGCCACGGAGGCTGTTGATCCCCGAAAGGGTAGGCAGAGGTGTAACCAGTAGTCACATTTCGCCGAGCGATGATGATGTGATTGTGGACGAGCCTATTGCCATACCGGGCACAATTCCAGGCTGATATTGAGCATTTTGTGATAGAAAAACACAATATCCTTTTACGGGATCGAACCCGTGTCAGCTCAACAGGCGTACCGCGTACGCATTACCACAGCGCCACCGAGGCAGTACAATTATCTTTAACTTATCGTTGAAATAAAACTACATAATTTAAACGGATTTTATCGCGGTTTTTTATTAATTATGATCCCGACGTTTCGAAAGCTTTTCAGCCTTCGTGGTCACGGGGTCGTCGGGATCAAAATTAATAAAAAAACCGCGATAAAATCCGTTTAAATTAGTTTTATTTCAATGAGTAATATTCGCGTAAATATAAAGAAATCATTGTTTAACTTATCGTTTTCCAGGATAGTGGACATGCCGACGCCACGTGAGCGGATGGTGCAAGTGGTGCGATGGTATCTGAGTTCGTACCACGCCGGTCGCAAGTCGCAGGTCGCCAAGAAACCGTACAATCCCATACTGGGGGAGGTGTTCAGATGCCACTGGGATATGGAGGGAATGCCCGAAAACAATGCCAATAATGATAAAGTGAGTTAGTGATACGTTACATTAGTTCTTTTTTAACACGCTTTTATTAGCTTCAGACGTATGTATGTTGGTATGTTGGTAGGTTTGTCTGTAACTTGTCTTTGAACGTGATTTTGACCCACTTCAAAACGTCGGATTAAATCTTGACATCGCGATGTAGATGTGCCATACAATATGGATTATTTTTAATAAAAATAATACCGTTAGGTGGTGCAGTAATAGTGTTTTTTGTCCAACTGGTTAAATCTTTGATAAGTATGCCAAACTTCGAATTAATCCGACGTTTTGAAGGAGGTCAAAATCACGTTCAAAGATTCCGTTACAGACAAACATACATACGTCTGAAGCTAATAAAAGCGTGTTAAAAATTAAAGATTTTTTTTATTTAGTAACTCCTATTTTTCATCGAAGTGGACTCGTGAACTCGTGACTGTTATGAATATTTTTCGCTTTTTCCAATAATTTTGCATTTCGCCATGGTCGCGCACACATATTTATCATGTATACGTCTTGGAACATTTTATTTTTCTTTCTTTTTCATCCGAGCACGGCAAAGTGACTGCACTACACCTGATGGTAAGCGTAGTGCAATCCAAAAAACCAGCGATCACCAACAAACAATGTGTTTATCGGTGGTCACCAGAGTCATGCCAGCCTGTATTAATGCTTCCTCCCTCTTCGAAGAGGCAAGGAGCAAATCGATAGGACTGCGACAGGACAGGCGGATGATCGATACAGGCACGGAGACACAAAGATGTACCCCTATACCCGCTACAACAAACCATCAAGTCATATCACAAGCCCCTCGGGAGAACCTAGTGTATATATACATATACACTGGCTGATCCTGGAACGCACACAAGATATATGGGTCACTATGGCAGGTTTTAACACCATGTGTACGGTGGTCGATATCCGGACGGATATTAATAGTCTACCACCAACAGACATTAAACCACTTCACGCTCGTCTTTTATGAAAAAGAGGTGTTACGACCATTCATACTGTAGACAAAACTGTCTACAGCATGGCTCTACCATTTGTTACGTCCAACGTACAATATACAATTCATTTCAATATAAATTGAATCTATTGAGATCCGCACATGACTTATGGATCACTATGGCTGGTTTTAACACCATGTATAAAATGGTCGCTATCCGTCCGTATATGAATATCCTACCACCAGCAAAACTCATTGATCATACTATGTGGCGCAGCGGGCGGGTGAAGCGAGAGGCCGCGGGTTCGATCCCCGCACCGAGACAAATGTTTGTCTGATCCACATTTATTTATTTCAGGGTCTGGGTGTTGTGAGACCGAAAGTCTCTCGTAGTTCCTGATACCCACGACACAAGACTCGTATCTTACTGTGGGGTCAGGACTATGTGTGTGACTGTTGGGTGTATTTATTTATTATTTATCGCAGCATTTGGTCTCGACGTTTAGAAAGCTTTTCAGCCTTCGGGGTGGACCCCGTGGATGGAAGGCCCAAAATTAAAACAAAAAAAATCACGATAAAATCCGTTTAAATTAGTTTTATTTTAATGCGTAACATTCGCGTAAACGTAAGAAATCAGTCTAATCAGAAAATAAAAAAGACGTTCACGTCATATCACGTTCGTGTTTTTTTTATATCCGAGCACGGCAAAGTGACTGCACTACACCTAGTAGTAAGCGCAGTGCATAAAAACCAGCGACCACCGACAGACAATGAGTTTATCGGTGGTCACCAAAATTGCCGGCCTGTATAAATGCTTATGAAAATTCCCGAAACGCTCAACTTCAATTGTAGTACAGTAAAGTACGACGTATCGTGTAGATATACTGTAGTATTTATTTATTTATTATATCATCAGGAGGTCGGCGACGGTCCCGTACCGTGGTGTACACCGGACCAGCTGTCCTTCGTGGCCGAGCAAGTTTCCCACCATCCACCGATATCGGCGTTCTACGCGGAGCACGTCAACAAGCGGATCCAGTTCGAGGCGTGGCTGTGGACCAAAAGCAAGTTCCTGGGCCTGTCGATAGGCGTACATAACATAGGCAAGGGAACTGTGACGCTGCTGGACACGGGAGAGGAGTACACGCTGACCTTCCCCAATGGATATGGCAGGTAAGATTGATATGGCAAGTAATTGTCCCACTTATACGGGTTAATGAGCTACGAAGTCCCAATTATAAAGGTAAACATCGAAAATATATAAGAAATCAATTCTCAGTTACAAAGGTTTGAAAATTCCCAGTAACAAAGGTATTTCAATGCAAAAGTGTCGAGATCTCATTGTAATTATCAGTAACAGAGGTTTCTCCCGCATACAGGTTCCACTGTAGTTAGTTTTTCCGAACCTTTTCCGTACATAGTCTTTTTTCTTTACTTTTTTCCTTTTTTGTCTTCATTTTTTTTCTTTTGTTCCCTCGAATATGTCATTCACATCTAACGTAACATAAAACGAATAACGAAGTTCCCGTCTATTCCAGATCAATACTGACTGTACCATGGATAGAGCTCGGCGGTTCGGTAGTCATTGAATGCGTACAGACAGGACACAAGGCGAACATAGAATTCCTGACGAAACCATTCTACGGTGGCAAAAAGCACCGCGTCACCTGCGAAGTGTTCGCGAGTCCCGACAAGAAACCGTATTACACTGCCCAAGGGGAGTGGAACACGAGAATGGATGGACGGTGGACTGACACTGGGGTGAGTAGACAACAGGGTGGGGTGGTTGGATTCTTTTTTTTTATACTTCTTATAGCGCGTTTCACGATGCGCGTGCACGCCGACATCTAAAGCTGACACCAAGATTGTTGATTTTTTTTATCCGAGCATGGCAAAGTGACTGTACTACACCTGATGGTAAGCGTAGTGCAGTCCAAAAAACTGGCGACCACCGACAAACAATGAGTTTATCGGTGATCACCAGAATCATACCGGCCTGTATAAATGCTTCTTCCCTCTGCGGAGAGGGAAGAAGTAAATCGAGGGGCCTGCGACAGGATAGGTGGATGACCGATGCAGGCTCAGGGATACAAGGATGTATCCCTATACTCACCCCAACCAACCATCAAATCCTGTGGCAAGCCCCTCGGGACAACCGGATAAACACTGGCTGATCCTGGATCGTGATTCACACAAGGTGTGTATATATAGATCACTATGGCAGGTTTCTACACCATGTGTACGGTGGTCGTTATCCGGGCGGATATGAATATTCTACCACCAGCAAAAATATAATTACGAGACGTGTAGATCGATGTTAAGTGTCCATGTATGCACATAAACAGAAGCAACAATAATAAAAATAAATAATAGTTTAAAAAAAACTAAAAAACACGCTTTTACATAAAATCCAACTAAAAAATAAAAAATAAATTTTAATGAATTCGAATTAGGAATAGTGTACAAAATTTAAAAATATATATAAATTAAGAATAGTGTAAATAAGAAAAAATATGTATTTTATTGTAAAAAAACGTGGGGTGCTTTTTAAGACATTATCAAAATGATGATCCTTCTACTCATATCTGTCAATAAAATATTTTTATAACTATTGACACCATGCACCCCACGCTTTTTTTACAATAAAATACATATTTTTTCTTATTTACACTATTCTTAATTTATATATATTTTTAAATTTTGTACACTATTCCTAATTCGAATTCATTAAAATTTATTTTTTATTTTTTAGTTGGATTTTATGTAAAAGCGTGTTTTTTAGTTTATTATTATTAAATGACAACGAATGAAACGAGCCAGGCGCTCGTCTGATGTTAAGCGCCACGCCGGTCCACAAACAAATGCAACACCACACAGAACTTCGAATTACAAAGCACTGCATGATACTGAAGTGCGCTCGTCGACTCGAGGCATAATATGTTAAGTTTTATAATGCCCAGTAATTTCACTGGCTTCAATGCCCTTCAAACCGAAACACAACACACTGTTGCTTGGTGGCAGAAATCAACTAAGCGGTGGTACCAACCCAGATGGCCTCTCGTATACGAGGGACCTATCACCTTGTAAATACGGTATACGCTTTTCGGTGTGTGCTATGGCAGCGTTCGGAGATACTGTTCGAGGAGAGCAATATGGAGTTATTTTATTAAATAAAAAAGGCAAGGTTGTATATTGGTATATATACGGTATACATTGTACGGTGTGTGCTATGTGTGTGTATGCGTAGCGTTCGGAGGTGGTATTCGAGGTGTGCAACATGAAGCCGCGTCGCAAGCGCGTGGCGCCGGTGTGCCGGCAGCGCGCGCACGAGTCGCGCCGCGTGTGGCGCCACGTCACGTGCGCGCTGCACGCCGCCGACTGCGACGCCGCCACCAGGGCCAAGCGCGCCGTCGAGCAGCAGCAGCGGGACGCGGTCAAGCTGCGCGACGCGAACGGCGACAAGTGGATCACGCAGGTAACCGACACACTACCCACACACACACACACTGAAAACCACTATAAATTACATTTCGACAGCCTCCGTGGCGCAGCGGGCGAGTAGCCGGCTGTGAAGCGAGAGGCCGCGGGTTCGATTCCCGCACCGAGACAAATGTTTCTGTGATCCACGAATATTTGTTTCGGAGTCTGGGTGTTGTGAGACCGAAAGTCTCTCGTAGTTCCTGATACCCACGACACAAGACTCGTATCTTACTGTGGGGTCAGGACTATGTATGTGACTGTTGGGTGTATTTATTTATTTATATTTTATTTAATTACACGCACGCACCCGCACCCGCGACACACACACCCACCGAATACGCCTATAAATAACGGTACTGGTGTCAATGAATTTGGGTTACTGGTATCTGGGTAACTAAAATAAATAAACAATAATTTCTTATGTTTACACGAATATTACAGTTATTCCACCCCGTGACCACGAATGCTGAAAAGTTTTCAAAACGTCGGAATCAAAATTAATAAAAAAAATATATATATTATATTTCAATGTGTAAATGTTACCACTGCTTAAGATGACTATTTTAATAACGGTGTACTAAAAATAACCTTAATACACACAAAAGTACCTATTGCCCATTCTTTATCTTATGCCCACGGCACATGTGAGATAAGGGTAATAATTACCTTTAAAAAATACCTGTAAAATTATTACAAATTGTAACCGAAAACTACAAATTTTTGTCATACCAGTTTCGGTTCCTAATTACACACACTACAACGACGCAAATACGCAATAACATTACAATCCACATCACATTGAGAATCAGAATATGAATATCCTGCCAACAGCCTAAACTAGTTATTCACTACTTAAGACATAACAAAACTCATACGTCTACATCTACAATATAACCTCACAAAATATAACATTACGTCTCTCCATTTATCGACCAACTAACAGTTATTTATCGAAAAAATAACCATTAAATTAACATAAAATTTTCCCCACAGCTATTCAGCCCGAAAGGCGAAGACGGCTGGGAGTACAACAATCCATTGAAGAAACGTTTGAACGGGTCAAAAACGAGCCCACAACACAACAAGAGCACAGAGAATGTTGTTGACAGCACCAGATAATCGACGTAAACACCCATTATGGACTCTTTATCATAGCAAGCAAGGTTAAAATACCGATTTCACAGCAACAACGGACCTTGTAGTGCAGGCACGTAGCCACCACAAAAAGTCTATTCACTCCTAATGTACATATACACCACTTGTCTATGGATTTGCACTTAACTAGACCAAATGTTGGGTGGGAGTTTTGGCGGGAATTCTGACAGTGCGGTTCATCGCTTTCGAAAACTAGTTTAAAGTTGTGTTTGTTGTATAAAAGTGGTGTGGTGTGCATTTATGCAATAAACGTTGACAGTGATGAACAGTGTGGAAATATTGAAATAAGTGGATTAAGCATCGTACTCGATGGAATTAACACCAAAACTCCAACAAGACCTTGAAAACTTTCACACCGATATTTCATCGTCCTTGTGAAGACTTGAGAATAAATTTTACTTGTCATTGGCGAAATGCATAATAATGCGAAGCCATAAATAAAAAAGAAGAAATGTTGGGTTGCATTATGCATTATGGGTCTGAAGCAGTTAATAAATTTCGGTCCTAATTTTGACGTGTGTTCTTTTAATGTGGTACAGATCAATACGTGTAAAAACGCCACTTAAAAATGTTCTTATGACGTCACCATGGTATCGATTGATACATGTTTAATGGCGTCTTACAGGTCATGTTTGTGTTTGGAGGTAATCTATGGGTTATTTTATAGTTTAAGTGTCGGTCAGATGGTGTAAGTCTCGAATTGTTGTAATATATTGTTGGTGATAGCGGGTTGGCACAGTTCAATTTAGATTGATCAACTGGCTGACTGCCCGGATCTTGATACCCGGGTATTCCTTTAATATACGAACAAGTTTGTAAAAATTGTCGAAGTAAATATTTTTTCTCGTACTGTAATTGAATGGTAGCTTATGCAACATGCACAAGAAAATGAAATCGTATGAGGATGGTATAAAGGTAGATTTCGTTCGCGACGGAGACAGGAGACCGCGACGCGCGACGCTAATTAGACGACAGTGACACGTCTGCTTTGTACGCAATAGGGAAGTTTCCTATGTTGAGTTTTATACAATATTTTTGAGCAATAGAAAATAACACGAAAAAGAATCCCTTGTAGAAACACAATCCAAATTGGTTCAACAATGAACATGCAATTATGATTTTAAATATTGGTATTAGCAAAGATGAGAGCGTAGTGAGGACATCTAACTGTCTCGCTCACGTGTGCACCGTAACAACCGGTGACGTCAACGTTTGTGTCGTCTATCATTGACAAGAACCCCTTCCATCAAATGTTTATGGCTTCTAACATATTTACTTTTGTATTTTATATACAAATATATAAAACACTTAATAAATCTGTCCAAAAATAAGACTTATGTGTTTAGTTTGTTGGTTTAAATAATTTAAAAAATCAGGTCAGGTACCCTATTTTATTGAAACTGTCGCTGGTAACACTTGCTTGTCTAGGGCGCATACGTCAGTCTGCCAAGTCATATTGTGAACACGCCACGGCACGACACAAAATTGGTGTGGTATGATTGAGGTTTAATAATGTATGTCGATTATGTGACGCCTGGATTAAATTTGTAATGTTTGTTCACATAAGTGGCTTAGAAAAAGAATATCAATGTAATTTACATTGCAAGTTGGTTAAATAATCACATTATTTGAATGTGTAGATCTTTTTGGGATTTTTCCCTTCATACCCGCATACAGAAGTTGCATGTTCGTGTTACAGTAGCGGTTACGTGCTTGTCGTAGGTTATAGAGTAATGTTATGCGATGCACTATGTTACTCGCTTACAAATTCTCGGAAAGTTTCTCTAGACGGTATTGAACAGTTTAAATGCCCAACTCAGAGATGACAGTTAACTTTAATTGACAATTATAGTACAGTTCGATTATTTCCACATATCAAATTAATGTTTTACGCTCCGTTACTGCCGTATTTGAGGAATAATCGAATTATAAGAAAATTAAATTACTTAATGACCATTAGAATTAATTAGCGTCTCTGAGTGCGGAAGCCATATTTGTTTTGATTTTTTTCAGGTTATGTTTGACATGTTATTGACTTCATTAAACAGATTTCAATAATTATGCTTCAAATATATGATTAATGCACAAAAAATGCATTTTTTTACAAATAGCCTAAATTTATATGGAGACAGTTCATCGCATGACATATATGAGAATATAACAGAAAAGTTATTGTTTACGAAGCCGCTTCAGACAGTATGAATAAAAATATTGTATGACGCGACTTCGACAATGACATTTTTCTGTATATTCTCGCCGATGTCGAGATACTCTCCCCATATCAATGTGGCTTAATTCAACGTGCAAATTACATAAATACCTCTGACTTTTTATTAAAATTTAATATTTGAATGCATATTAATACTGCCTTTAAAACACTTTGAAAACACAGAAATAAATTAAGTAACACGCAAGCTTAGGTATTGAATTTAATAGAATCTCTAAAATACTCGAAAATTTTAAAGTCTGTAAAATGAAGTCATAACTTACAAGCTAAATGTAGGTAAGCACTACTGTGCTAGCGTTAGATAATAATGCCCATACTTTTGATTTTATCCCCTCCACACGATCAAGCAAACTTGACAAGCGTTACTGATGATAATTTTTATTTTAATTAGATCACGTGATCTTTTATTCCTTTTTTATTTTTTATTATTCGATGATGTTTTTAGATACAGTTTTGACAAAAACTTAGACCATGTACTAAGGTAGAGGTTGCAGCCCTTACAGAAAAAAATGTATTGATTACTATATCGTTTTTATAAAAAAAATATTTACTGTTTTACATAGGATTTGTAATATAAAAATCACACACGAACGTCAACACGAATGTCAACATCAATAATGCTTGTCATTTAAAACTCATCGTTTTAGCGATAGTGAATTCCCACTATTACGGCCTACGATATAAATTGAGCGATAAAAAAAATATTGTAAATATTTAACATTCTTAAAAAGTAAATTTTCTAAGCTTCGATCTTCGAACATGGTTGGCACGGGCGTTATCGCTCGTACTACTTGGACTTAGGCCGTGTACTAACTAATAAATAAGGCGATACAACCCTGCACATATCTACAGATGTTTGTAAAGGCAATGATAGTCGGATCCGTTTACAATTATTAGGGTTGTCAATTATGGGAATTGGAATAGAGATGCTTGATGATTGATGATGGCTTGAAGTATTGATAGTGCGAACATTGTCTAAGATTAAGGGTCTCTTTCATACTATTCGAGTAGGATTCAACCACTAATTAACGTACAATAGATGCTTTAAGGTACCTAGTACACGTTTTTCTTCCTGTATACAAAATGTTACAGAAGGCTGTGGTCAAATTAAAGCAACGTATAGTGTAAATATATGGACCATAAATAAAAAATATATTTTTTATCGAATGAAATAACATGTCGATATTCAACTCGCAACTTTGGACAACACTAAATGATAAATAGCCGATACGAATGAAGTAATTAGGCGCGCAAAGGTAATGCAAATAATTGGTAGTCATGTGATCGACATTAATAAACGAGTAATTAAAATAAGCGTGATATTTTACGGTCTAAATTTAGATAAGATCCAGTAAATACACTCACAGTCCAGGTGTATGTAACGACCCTTAAATATGACCACAACTTTTTGTAACAAGTTGTAAATAGAGTTTTGGCGGGAATTCTGACAGTGTAGTTCATCACTTATTTTAATTTATTTCATAAACTAGTTTAGAATTGTGTTTGTTGCATAAAAGTGGTGTGGATTTGTTCAATAAACATTGACGGTGATGAACAGTGTATGGAAACATTGAAATAAGTGAATTAAGAATCGTACTGAAAGGAGTTAACACCAAAACTCCGGCAAGACCTTGAAATCGAAAGCACCTGTGTTTAATCGTTCTTGTAAAAATAATTGAGAATATATTATTATACTTGACACTGGCAAAATGCATAAAAATGCGAAAGCCATAAATAAAAAAGAAGAAGTTGTAAATATCAGAGTGGGACTTTCTGAGAGGTGGTGAAACAGGCGCTTAATTGAGTCGAGTTATGGTTATCTACAAATCGTAGGTCATCAGAATAATACTAATATATATTTTAGCTAATTTTAATATTAAAACTAGTCATACGAAAAATTACATTAATGTTCAAGTTTGAAATAATTGTAAATGGATTCGACTCCACGAAACAATTTGTTAATAATTCTCTATACTTACGATATATGAACACGCTTTGCCACTTTCGATGATACATACTTCATTATCACTGGTAAGGATTAGAAATTTTGATAATGTAATTTCTTATCCGGTACCCGCTAAGAGCTATTACTATAAAATCATTAACAATCTATTATTTAGGCAATGTGTTGAATAACTGCCAGTACGATGCTTGTTTTTACACCAACCTTGCCACTTAATGGGTGTTAAAAGTCAATTTAATTTAGGTCATTGGTTGGTGAAAATGAGCATTAAGAGCCTTTACAAACTATTTTTTTATATTCGCAGAGAATATGCGTTTTTAAAAGTATGAATCTGATTGTTTATATCGATATAACATTGGTATCGAAACAATCGAGCGTTTTAAACCGATTAACGTTACTATCGATAAGTTTTTATCTAAAACGCAGTTGCTTACTTTGGTATCGATATTTATTTTATAAAGATAATAGCTTTTAACGGGGATTGGATATAACATTCGACTTACATCTATATTCTCTATTAAATAATACCATCAGCGAATATATCGGAATAGTGACGTCACGAATGAATGCCTGCGAATCACTACTTGAAATGATTTCGAATGAATCAAATTCTGTTTATTTTTATTCAAATCTCTTCCTCCGCTATGGAGGATAAAGAAAGGTGAAATAATTATGTCTACTTATAAAGTCGTCTATTTAAGCAGATTAAAAAACATTCAGGGAATCTTTGAGCCTTTTTTATTCTATTTTAATTAACCGCCATCAGTTTACATTATGGCTTCATCGATTTTCGATGCTGTTACTGTCGAGTCGTAAATAGCAATAACTAAAAATAAAGATTAAAACGTAGACATCTTTCAGCGGTGTTGTGCATTATTCGATAGAGTTTATGTAGTAACATATCTTGCCACCGCCAAGTTATATGTAATTATCGCATCTCAGTATTCTCTAGATCTCAATATTTTCACAGCGACTCATACGATTGCTCTGTCGCACTCATTCGGTCATATTCGTTGGTTCTTGTGACGTCATTATATTAAATTTAATTTTACACCACACTGAATTCTAAGTCCATGTACACAATATGTATATTTTGTTAGTGAAAAGACTGAGTGAAATAAAAACGAAGCAACAAGGACGAGTCACGGCGAACGACACACGACGTGTAAAATTAATGGTATAGCACGCGCGCAAATGCAAGTCACCTCATAACGTAAGCACCGCGAACGCCGCAAGAGGTGACTAGCATTTACGCGCGAACTACAAATCGTTTAACATTCGATCACATAGACTTATTTAATTTAATAGTTAAAATACCATGTTGTATATTTAAATAAAAAACGGTAAAATTGTTTTGCTTTTTTTATTTACCCATTTTTATAATCAGAGAAATGGAGAACATACAGCCAATAAATAAATACAATCACAACGTGAAGCAAGACTATTACGGTAAGTAACGTACATATTCTAAAAGAACATGATAATAAAAATGTTGTATATATAGTAGATACATAATATACAACTTTATTGATTTTTTTCCAAGTATTTTTTCAATTTTCATAATTTTTCTCTTGATACTATTTCATTATGAATGAATGGACTTATTTGATTCTGAAACAAAGTTGACGCAGGCATAGTGGTAGAACAAAGAGTTTGTCTACAGCATGAATGGACCGGCTCGATCGGACAACATATTCCGCTTCCTAATCCCTTCATCCCTTTCCTTCGAGCCAGACCATACATGTAGACTAAAATAAAGGAAAGACGTGGGTGCCATTTTTTCTTTTAGTCAAGTCAGTCAATTGGGAAACATATCTGTAACGTATAAAAAACAAAGGACATTGAAGCCAGTAAAGTTACTCAGCATTATACAAGGTGGTAGGTCCCTCGTATGCGAAAGGCCGTCTGGGTTGGTACCACCACTTTGTCTATTTCTGCCGCCAAGCACTGTTGTGTTTCGGTTTGAAGGATATTGAAGCCAGTGAAATTACTGGACATTATGAGACTTAACAATCTTATATCTAGGGATAAGGAGCGCAGTTCAGTGCCATGCAGTCCTTTGTAATTCAAAGTTCTATGTGGTGTTGCTTCTGTATATGGGCAGGCGTGGCGCTTACCATCAGGCGAGCGCCTTGCTCGTCTCGTCATTCAATCAAATAAAGAAAAAGCCTTAACATCTCGTGTCTCGGGGTGACGAACACAGTCCAGTGCCATGCAGTGCTTTGTAATTCAAAGTTCTGATAAGTTAAGTTAGTCAATAGTCTCATAAAGACAAATGCTCTGGTACTTAACCTGTCATAAGCGCTTTCTTAGCCTACATGATAAATAAAGATTTTGATTTTTGATTCTGTATGGTGTTACTTCTGGGCAGGTATGACCTACAGTTCGTTATCTCGTCGTAAAAAAAAATTATCTTACTGCTCCTTTTGATGAAACTGAGCGCTCTATCCAAAGCAGATAGTTTCTCGCAAGCGGACCCTTGTATGAGAGCCGATATTGGCGCTGTCAGGACCCTGAAGTTCGTCTCATTGAAATCCATAGTCTCGTATAGGAAACGTGATTGTCTGTTGCTTAACATCCAGAGGTTGCCTTCGTGATCCACCTAACAAGAATTGGCATGGAAGATGGTCAACAAAAGGTAATATTCTTTTATCTTTTTTAATTTGAATGCCTCCGTGGCGCAGCGGGCGAGTAGCCGGCTGTGAAGCGAGAGGCCGCGGGTTCGATCCCCGCACCGAGACAAATTTTTGTGTGATCCACTAATATTTGTTTCGGGGTCTGGGTGTTGTGAGACCAAGTCTCTCGTTGTTCCTGATACCCATGATACAAGTTTCGTGTCTTATTATGGGGTCAGGACTATGTGTGTGACTGTTGGGTGTATTTATTTATTTTAAAAAGAAAAGAATACGCGGTATGACTGCTCTTCTGAGGTCTCGGGTTCGATCCTGGGTCGGATAGTGATATAGGGTTTTTCTATCACGAAATGCTCAGTATCAACCCGGAGTTTGGAATTGTGTCCGGTATAGCGAAAGACTGGCACCCCTATCACATCATGGGACGGAAATACGCTCGGCGTAATGTGGGTGTACTGGTTACACCTATGCCTACTCTTTCGGGGATTACAGGTGTGAGTACGTATATATTTTTTTTTTAATTTCGACGGTTCTTCGATTCCAACAATGGTTATGCCAATGTCCAGTACTAATAGAATCATTCGGCCCTAAGTCGCCACAATACGGTAGGTTCCTATATTAAATTGTAAAGATTTTATTCTACGCAACAGAAAATAATACGAAAACAAAACACCATAAAAACTGGTTTAATAATTGCCCGCAATTATGATTGGAAATATTAGCATGAGCAAAAATGGACGCGTAGTAGAGACATCTCACTATCTCGCTCGCACTCATGCACAGTCGGTAATGGTCGTTTTGCACGGTCGCGTCACGCGTCGTCTGTCATTTTTTTTAGCCCTTTGGGATGAACTACAGCGACCCCTGCAGTATCTTATCCCAGGGCCAAAGGGGAGGGGAAGGATAAAGGAATGAAAAAGGTATAGTAAGAGGGGGCAAGCCCTTTCGGGAGAACCGGATATACACTGGATGATCGCGGTACGCGAGCCACACAAAGTGGGTCACTATCGCGGGTCTTTGCACCGTGTATGGTGGTCGCTATCCGGGCGGATACGAATATCCTACCACCAGCAGGGTAAGGAAATTGCGAGGGGAAGGAATTAGGGAAGGGAAAGAGATAGGAAGAGGGGGGTCGTTTGTCATTTGACGAGAATAACATTGAATGGCTTCTAACTAATTGAAGTTTGGATTATATAAAACTATTTCTACAATATGATTTGGGTAAGTTTCATAAATAAAAAACAAGTCGACCATCTTATCGACGTACCACAAGGTGGTAGGTCCCTCGTATGCGAGAGGCCGTCTGGGTTGGCTACCGCTTTGTCTATTTCTGCCGCCAAGCAACAGTGTATAAACACTGTTGTGTTTTGGTTTGAAGGACATTGAAGCCAGTGAAATTACTGGGCATTATGTGACTTAACATCTTATGTCTCGGGGTGACGAGCGCAGTTCAGTGCCATGCAGTTGTTGTAATTCAAAGTTCTGTGTGGTGTTGCTTCTGTTTATGGGCAGGCGTGGCGCTTACCATCAGGCGAGCACCTAGCTCGTCTCGTCTTATCAATTAAAAAAATATATATCGTATCAGTAGAGATCTTTCTTACTTTAACATCGGAAGGAAACTCCAGCACTTTGCAGTCGCTAAATATTACTTGTGCGTTTTCTTTATTAAAAGGTTTCTCCGTATTCCAACAAGCGACACCGTTTTTACATAACTGAAATAATACAACTATTTATAAGAAATTAATTTACATATCTACTAGTTCAGAAGGTGGCAGGCCTTTTTAACACGCTTTTATTAGCTTCAGACGTATGTATGTTGGTAGGTTTGTAGGTTTGTCCGTAACCAACGGAATCTTTGAACGTGATTTTGACCTGCTTCATTTATAGCATAGACCGGCAAACGAGCAAGTGGGTCACCTGATGATAGGTGATCTCCACCGATCATGTACCTACCTACGCCCACAATACTAAAAGAATCACAGGGATATAATTAAAGGCTTGGGAAGGGGAGGGGATTTGGACTTCCGGATATCTCACTCACCGTACCAAACGCAGCAGCAAACCGCTACTTTACGTCGGTTTTCTGTGAGACAGTGGAAACGACCCGGTCGAGCTGGCCCATTCATGCTGTAGAGTTAGACAAAACTGTCTACAGCGTGGCTCCACAGTTTTGTCTATTTCTGCTGCCAAGTAACAGTGTGAAGCGATAGGCTGCGAGTTCGATTCTCGGACCGAGATAAAATGTTTGTGCGATCCACAAATTCTTGTTTCGGATCTGACTGTTTCTTCAAAGGGGTTGACGTCAGGCAAACTGCTGGTCGTAAAAACTACAAGCCAAATCTTTCTGTAACATGTGATAAAAAGCATGTTGCACCGACTTCATTGCGAGTGGGATAAGGTGCAGGTGGAAGAATAAGAGATTTTAATTCTATAGAGCTTTAGTTCCCAAAGTTGTCCAGGTGGACCCCCAGGGGTCCACAGGAGACTCGACGGGGGTCTATGTTAACGTGGCAAAAAAATGAGGGTTCACAATTTGTAAGCGGGGGACCGCGAAAATTTATCTGCTTTTGATAGTGAAGAACTAAAATGTTGGCTTGACTTCACCTATCAATGTAGGCAGATAATATTTTAAGAAGCTCAGCAACTGTTATGGCCGGCGCTCATTGACGGCATGGCACGGCAGGTCATGCTGCGGCATCCCGCGGCGTCCCGTGGCATGCCGTGGCATCCTGCTGAATGCCCAGCCACTCTCTCTCTCTCGCGCACCGCGGCAATCCGTGGAATGAAACGGCATGACACGTCTGGCCGGAGCATCCCGCGGCGCGTCGCGTCATGCCACAGCATCCCGCGGCACGTCGCGGCACTGTGGTATTGAAATAAAGTAACGTGAATTCTAAACTCGTGGCAATAAGATTCAAAATAACTTGATTAGTAATAAAATCCTTTGCCATGCCATGCCGTGCCATGCCGTCTATGAGCGCCGGCCCTTACTTGTAAAAACTTGCATATTCCATATTCAGTACAACATGTCGAGACTTGCAAAGCGCCGCAGGGGGTCCACCGGAACCAACGAAATTTTGAATGTGGTATATGAGCCAAAAAACGTCTGGGAACCTCTGCTACAGAGAGAAGAAATTAAGGAAGTTGACAAAACTTATCCACTAGAAGCTGTCGAATTATATCACTTACTTGTGTATAAAACAATACTTTAGAAGCCTGGTCGTAGTCGCACGCTGTCGCTTGAGACATGTGACCTCTCTCACCAACTATCTACAAAGCTATATTAATATCTAGTGAATTAAGAAATTAAATGGAATGGAGGCTACGTACTGGCAAGCGCAGCGTTGGACGTCCACCTACAAGGTGAACAGACGACCTGATAAAGGTCGCAGGATGTCGCTGGATGCAGGCCGCTTCCAACAGGTCGGTCTGGAAATCTTTGTGGAAGGCCTATGTTCAGCAGTGGACATCTTGTGGCTGATGATGATGATGATGATGAATTAAGAAATATAATAAATACACATTCCTACATGAAGCGGTAGTTAAATGGTTTAAATAAAACTAGCCGTTAAAAATCATTGTGGAATTCTGCACTTAATAAAAAGCAAAAGCTTAAGGGTGACAACCTTCAAACTTTTAATACACTTTTTGCGTCGAAGGTTATATAATAGTGGCAATCGGTGGCGTAGTTGTAATGCATAAGTACGCGGTACGACTGCTGTGATGGTATCTCTGGTTCGATCCCCGCCTCGGGTAAAAGTGATATTCGGTTTTTCTATCAGGAAATGTTCAATATCAGCCCGGTGTTTGGAATTGTGCCCGGGATAGCGATAGGTTCGATCCTATCACATCATGGGACGGCATAATCTCAGCGAAATGTCACCCACATTACTGGTTACACTTTTGTCTACCCTATCGAGGATTACAGACGAAAGTGCATATTGTATTATAATATAATACATAATTACCTATAGTAAAACTAATGAGCACCATACTTACTTCAACACCATTGAATATTTCTTCCTTTTGTATGTATTTATCTCTCAACAACCTCGTTGACATTCGGAATTGTTTAGTACTTGATGTGGGATTGAAGAAAAGATCGCGATGTCTGCAATTATCCCACTTATGTTATCAATGTGAAAATATCCCGCTTATATTTTACATGTAAAAGTTAGAATGTTTGTGAATTTAGATGTTTTTTTTATTAATCAATCGACTATCACAGCATCCGTGACGCAGCGGGCGAGTAGCCGGCTGTGAAGCGAGAGGTCGCGGGTTCGATTCCCGCACCGAGACAAATGTTTGTGTTATGAATAAGATGTTAAGTCTCATAATGCCCAGTAATGTCACGGGCTTCAATGTCCTTAAAATCGAAACACAACAGTGCTTACACACTGTTGCTAGGCGGCAGAAATAGACAAGCGGTGGTACCAACCCAGACGCCCTCTCGCATACGAGGGACCTACCACCTTATGTATATCTGACTGTCCTTATAAAACGTGTAATTAAGTTATCATACCCATTACTCTTAACATGTGACAACGCAGCAGAAGATATGCCATCGCTCCAATAGAATTCAACACCACCAACATTATACACGCCAGCGTGGGGGTCGAAATGGAAGTAGTGGTTTTCCACACGCCACCCCTCGTTTGTGGGCAAATGGTACACTATTATTGCATTCGAGCCCATGTCTGTTATGTACGCGTAGCTGTTGTCGCAATCTTTGCCCACTATATCCACTACCTGATGTAGAAATAACTAACATGTATTTTCCCCGTTTTCACCGACTTATGATTAACCTTATATGATTATTTGACCCCTAACGCTCAGCAAACATGACATGTCATTGCGTTTTATAAATTTAGTCTATTTTTATATTACACTAGCTTTTGCTCGCGGCTCCGCCCGCGTGATCTGCTTTTTCCGGGATAAAAAGTAGCCTATGTCTTATTCTGATGTATAAGCTATATTATTGTAAAATTTCATTAAAATCCATTCAGTAATTTTTACGTGAAAGAGTAACAAACATACATCCATCCATACTTACAAACTTTCACGTTTATAATATTAGTAGGATAATGTGAATGTACCACCTAGCATCTGCCAATAAATGCTTTCTTTCTTTGAGACGTTAGGTGTCACTTAAATCATTGGTTGGTGAAAGCGGGCAATTATGTTTATCATTCTCTCATTGGTCCCGACCAAGTCATGTATTCGATCCCCGGATCGAACAATTCTGATGTTTTCTATGAATATATTTCTGCGATTGGACAAATTTGACTTAACTAAGCTAAATTTTGACTTCAGAATTGTGTAAAATGCATTTTCCAGCGGCTACATGCTGGAATGTGATGAGAGCTTTAATATGATCATTGATGAAGATAAGAAGATCAAAGGAAAAATAAAATGGATATACTTTTAATTTATGGAATAGGAGGCAACTGAACAAGTGGGTCACCTGGTGATCGAGTGGTAGAGCCAAGCTGTAGACAATTTGTCTACAGCATGAATGGGCTGGCTCGACCGGATCGTTACCACTGTCTCACAGAAAACCGACGTAAAGTAGCGGCTTGCTGCTGCGTTTCGTACGGTGAGTGACATATCCGGAAGCCCAAATCCCCTCCCCTTCCCAATCCATAATTATCCCTTTCCTTTAAGGTCGGCAACGCGCCCATGATTCTTCTGATGATGGGTGTACATGGGCGGTGGAGATCACTTACCATCAGGTGACCCACTTGCTCGTTTGCCGGCCTGTGCTATAAAAAAAAAAAAAAAAAGTAATTACACATACACACATAGACACCTACAATACCAGAGGAATCATATAGTATATAGTTATTTCTGTTCGCTTACAACGCTGGTCAAAATAGATGAATCTCTAAGAACTTCGTCAGTAAACTCATATCGGTTTATAAGTGTGTCCGTATTCAAGTCGAACACTAATATAGCGGGTGCTGCTAGTTGTTTTACTTCGTCTGTAAGCAATAATTAAAATTAAGTAAATTCGACAGCCTCCATGGCGAGTAGCCGGCTGTAAAGCGACAGGTCGCGGGTTCGAACCCCGCACCGAGACAAATGTTTGTGTAATCCACAAATATTCGTTCCGGGGTCTGGGTGTTGTGAAACCGAAAGTCTCTCGTAGTTCCTGATACCCACGACACAAGACTCGTATCTTACTGTGAAGTCAGGACTATGTGTCTTGTTGGGTGTTGGGTGTATTTAATTTATTACGGTCTAAGTATTATAACGTAGTAAATGAATTGAAACCGCCCTACAAGATGTCATCTACTTATTTCAGTAGAAATAAGTAGATGACATCATATGCTGGTGGGACGATACTTGTATCCGACCGGATAGCGACCACCGTACACTGGTGCTAAAACCTGCCATAGTGGCCCACCTCGTGTGGGTCGCGTTCCAGGGTCAGCCAGTGTATATCCGGTTCTCCCCAGGGGGCTTGCCTCCTGATCCTAACCCTTTTCCCTTCCCATTTTCCTTCCCCTCCCCCTTAGCCCTTTGGCAGGCCGGCATGATCTTGCCGACCGACGATGGACACATTGTTTATCGTTGGTCGACACTATTCTTGGATTGCGCTACACTTACCATCAGATGTAGCGTAGTCACTTTGCCGAGCCATGATAAAAAAAAAAAAAAAATCTTATGTATTCCAATTACTAACCGACTGACTGCTGACTAGTTCTAAAGTAGTAGCTTCTAACTACATTTAACTTACGAGCCATATCAGCGACTCCGTTGTCAACTACCCACAATCGACTGCACTTATCCACGTGTACCCTAAACGTGGATATGACGCAACTGTTTGAAGCTAGGCAGCAGGCCTTGTCAGAGATGCATCCTTCATCCCAATTCGGATAGGGGTGTAAAGACTGGTTTTGAGTGCCGTTCACGTAAATATAGTTGAGGGTAGATGGAACACCTAATAACAAAACAAATAAGCGGCGAATTAAGAGCCTCTTTTAACGTCAGTAAAAATTAGGATAATTAATGATTTCACGGTGTAATAACGATAAATCAGATTATATGTGCACGGCTTGATAAGTGTGTGTAGCCACAATGATGTGTGCCTCTCACTATGTGTAGGATGACGGCTGACGTACCACCGTCACAATCAATACATATAAGATATCTATTTACAAGCTCTTGCACACCTGAGTACTACCTACTAAGGCGTCCACAAATCAATGTTTCTTTTAATCTGAATCCAAGGAACCACATCGAGGGCGTAATATCCGCCACTTCACGCAGGGTCGAAATCCTGAACAGGGTGCGTCAGTTTTTGACTCCCAGTCAGCTTTACGTGGCTAAGTGTGCACAGTTAGGCAGGCCGGCATGATCGTGCCGACCAACGATAAACACACTGTTTGTCTTTGGTCGACACTATTGCTGGATTGCGCTACACTTGCCATCAGGTGAGGCGTAGTCATTTTGCCGAGCCAGGATAAAAAAAAAATATGGTTCGTATACTCTTTGATGGTTTCTTAGGATGATCGAACTACTTTAGTCTCAACCTGCGGTATGCGCGGGGAGGAGACGGAGTAGCCATAGTCGTGTAGCTATGTCCTCCTGCCACATTCAAAGTTCAGGAAGAGATCTGTAACCTCTAGGGGACTACCTCTGATTCTTACCTCTGGGATTTTTTGATTACTAAATTAACCTTGTATTATTCTGTCCCACTGCGAAGCACGGGCCTCCTTTACTAATGAGAAGGGTTTAGGCCTCAGCTCGTAAGTAAATATGTTATTAAATCTCTGCAGTTATGTACCTTTTTTCCACCTGGGTACAGTAATAAATAATTTGTCTTTCCACCTAGCCAGTCCTGTAGGCAAATTATTCTCAGGTATGTATAGACCTGAAGCTAAAGCCGACTCTCGATCTCCGTTTTGCCATGCATAGTCTATAGTTTTCCATTGGAACTTGGGAGGTATTAAACAAAATACTTGAGCAAAGAATAATGATATCAAAAGAATTGGAGTTCTCATTATAATATGATTTCGAAAGGCACTATTTATAATCAAAGATTAATAAACTATCTCAGGAAACTATTAATTTGTATTACATTTTTTGATTTTTAAACCTAACGAATTTTGAAGGGTGATGTCAAGCAAAGAACTCAAAGAGTCGTAGACAGACCCCTGTAGGCATAATATGAGGCCTCGTTGTAAGTGCGAACACATAGTGATGATTGCTATAAAATCTGTTGATTAATTTTTGGCCCTAAAAAATACCAGATCAATAATGTACTCAGGATTCCACACTTGGCAAAGAGCTTACTTAGTTTCTGAATACAGGTTAGCGTATTCTTGAGTATTATTTATGAGCACAACCACAATGTCAGAATTTCCGCCAAAACTAAATTGTTGGAAATTGTAAAATTAAGGATTAGTAAAGAAATGCAGAGAACCTATCAAAGTAAAGGTCGAGCTGCACTGGTAGGGCGATTATTTGCATTGCCAATTAAGTTGACTATTTTTAAGTCGTGTGGTTTTGATTCAATTCACCCAATAAGGTGAATTTTCCAAATTTGCCTGCTATGTATAGTGTTTTTGTAAATCAAATTTCAGCTAGGTTCATGACCACTTCTTTATAGTGATAGATATTTACTTTTGGTGAACATCCTGTTTTAATACTAAAGACTAAACGCAGCGATAACATTATCTTTGGTAAGTACATAGACTTTTTTTTATAAGTCGATGGGTAAGTATAGAAAATAATAAGTGGTAGCTAGTGGCAACACTGCATGTCATGTCATCACTCATTCACCAAACACATGTGACATGACAAAGCCAATAATAATTTACTTATATCGCTACCAGTAAAATTAAAAAGACACTAAAAGGATTATTCCCATTCAAGTGAATAATAGTTAAGGTAAATCTATCTAGAACCACGTTCTGACTTCCTACATTTATTGATAGTAGCGCCGCGACGCGATGTCAACAGATGAGGAAGTGCAAAATGGTGAAGGTACTGCCGTCGGTGACCAAACGGAAAAAAGAATAGGCTGTGCACATTACAAACGCCGTGCAAAATTCGTGGTAAGTTTCACCGCGGAATAACTACGCATTTTTATAAATAAAAACAAAGTTTAAAATGTCGGTCAATCTAAACTAACTACGTAGAACATGAATTGCGAATTAAAGAAAACAAAGCGGTGTCAACGAACGCCGAATCAGTCCATTGTGATATTTTAGTGTGCTAACTGCGCTCGTTGCGCGTTGACTATTTGTTTTTCATTGACATTATTTAACCTTAATATAGGTCTCCCTGATCTTTAACAAAGGTTCATGGTTATCATTACAAATCTGTTATTAAATGTAAATTGATCATATTAATTTCAAATTCTACAACTAACTATGCTGAGAAATAATTAAGATGATACAAATCTATGAATTTAGGCCAATTCAAATCAACACAATTCTTAGAAAGCAGGAGCTTTTAAGGAATTATATTGTGTGTTGATTTTATATTGCATTTTTTCTATAAGCTTTCTGAAAGTTTGGACTTTGATATTTGCTGTTTAATATTTGAATTTTATGCAACATTGTTTGTTTGCTGCTTGTTTTTACTATATATTTGTTGTACAATGTTCAAAGAATCTGATCCCATAAAGAATATATTTAACTTTTTTACAAGAAGAAAAATATATTTTGTATTTTAAATGGGGTACACCTAGGAAGTGTTAAATGTGCAGTGTAACACATGTTTGTATCCAGTAAAATAGTGTGTGGTGATCACAAAGCTAGATAATTTGGTTATGTTGGTCCTGCAATCAATGTGTTATAATATGAACTTAAAAATAATCAAAATGAGCTGTTAAGTAAAGTAAACCTGCCAATAGAAATATATATGGTATATTGGACTACAAATATTGTGTAAAGATGCACATTGTTCCCATAATTGGCAGTTTATGTACATACATACGCACTCACGCCTGTAATCCCTGAAGGGACGGGCAGAGGTCTAACCAGTACCCCCATATTGCGCCAAGCGTATCTCCGTCCCAAGATGCGATAGGGGGCAAACCTATTATACTGAGCATTTCAAAATAGAAAAACTCAATATCACTTTACCTGACCCAGGGATTGAATCCGACACCTCAGCACAGTAGTCATACCGCATACGCAATATGATAGTCAACAAATAATGTTTAAACAATCGCAATTAACATTCAAGTTTAGTTTCGACTTAAATATCTTTACAACTATGTTACAATACTTATGTCATCAAATATTATCTGAATGTAAATATTATTCTCCACAGACTCCGTGCTGCAACAAAGTGTACATTTGCCGGTACTGTCACGATGAGAATGAACAGCACTACTTCAACAGGAAGTCTGTCACTGAACTCATTTGTACCGAATGTGATACACGGCAAAAAGTGCAAGCCGAGTGCCAGAATTGTGGTGTTCGATTTGGAAAGGTGAAATACTTTAATTTGCAACAAATTTTACTAACCTAGTTTCAATGTTTCATTATAGATCTGTTGATTCATGATTTTTTTTATGGTAAGCGCCGCGTCTGCCCATAAACAGAAGCAACAGAACTTTGAAATAGGAAGCACTGCATGGCACTGAACTACGCTCGTCACCCTGAGACATAAGATGTTAAGTCTCATAATGCCCAATAATTTTACTGGCTTTAATGTCCTTCAAACCGAAGCACAACAGTGCGTGCATACTGTTGCTTTGCGGCAGAAATAGAAAAAGCGGTGGTAACAAACCAGACGGCCTCTCGCAATATATTAATCATAACACTTCCTAATATTCATTAAATGTTTCAGTCGTTTATTTAAACATAGTGTATACTCTAAATACAGAAATTCAGGAAATTTCTTAGTAATTGATTAAATGTTATTTAATGTAATTCAATAGTTAAAACATATTTACATTTAAATAATAAATATAATTATGGCAAAACATTTGTTCCAGTACACTTGCCTGATATGCAACCTGTTTGATGATGAGGACAAGAGACAGTACCATTGTGAGGGATGCGGTATATGCCGTGTGGGTGGCCGAGACCGGTTCTTCCACTGTGAGAGATGCAACATGTGCCTGCCTGTGCAGTTACAGCGTGTTGGACATCGGGTGAGTGAATTTACAGGATTTTTTTTTATTTGATTGAATGACGGGACAAGCTCGCCTGATGGTAAACGCCACGCCTGCCTATAAAAAGACGCAACACCACACAGAACTTTGAATTACAAAGCACAGCATGGCACTGGACTGCGCTCGTGACCCCGAGACATAATGATGCTAGATGTTAAGTGTCATAATGCCCAGTAATTTCACTGCCTTCAATGTCCTTAAAACCGAAACAACAGTGCTTACAAATTGATGCTTGGTGGCAGAAATAGTCAAAGCGATGTTACCAGCCCAGACGGACTTCCGCATACGAGGGCCCTACTTACCTACCACCTTGTATTGGATTTACTTGTCTAGGATTACATTATTGGAGTAAGGTGACCACTGAATACCAACGCTGTGTTGTGGTATATACTTGTCATGGCACAACATGCCAAATGTTGTATTTATATTTTACTAGCGACCCGCGCCGGCTTCGCATAGGTAAAAATATGTTTGTTACGACATCACATTACAAATCTTTGAATTTTTCGGCTTTCCTATACTATAATATGAATATATTATACATATAAACCTTCCTCGTGAATCACTCTATCTATTGCTGATAATTGCATTAAAATCCGTTGAATAGTTTAAAAGATCTAAGCGAACTCTTTTTTTGAGTGGTAGAGCCACGCTGTAGACAGTTTTGTCTACAGCATGAATGGGCTGGCTCGCCCGGGTCATTACCACTGTCTCACAGAAAACCGACGTAAAGTAGCGGCTTGCTGCTGCGTTTCGTACGGTGAGTGAGATATCCGGAAGCCCAAATCCCCTCCCCTTCCCTATCCCTAATTATCCCTTTCCTTTATGGTCGGCAACGCGCCCATGATTCTTCTGGTGATGGACGTACATGGGCAGTGGAGATCACTTACCATCAGGTGACCCACTTGCTCGTTTGCCGGCCTATGCCATAAAAAAAAAAAAAAAGAACAGACAACGGAAGCGACTTCATTTTATACTATGTAGATTATGTAGCACCATTGATGCGTTTTGATATTCATTATAAACTCCGATTCAAAGTTGCCGAAGTCGAAACCGATGGTATAAAATATATCGTAAGTTCCGACCTTTCGGAGTCTAGGAGTCGAAGATCCGTATCATCCCTAAACTCAAGTTCTCTAACCATCCCATCATGAATGATTCATCACACATATTGAACTAATAGTACAGTTTTATCTTTCTAGTGTGTGGAGAACGTGTCTCGTTCAAACTGCCCGGTCTGCCTGGAGGATATCCACACGTCGCGTATCCCGTGCCACATCCCCGACTGTGGCCACCTGCTGCACAAGCCGTGCTTCGAACAGCTGCTCCACTCCGGACACTACGCCTGTCCCACGTGTCAGACCAGCATGATCGACATGACTAATGTGAGTGATTCATCTTAATTCTATAGAGTACTTACTGATCTACCCTTACGAGTGGTAGAGCCACGCTGTAGACAGTTTTGTCTACAGCATGAATGGGCCGGCTCGACCGGGTCGTTACCACTGTCTCACAGAAAACCGACGTCAAGTAGCGGCTTGCTGCTGCGTTTCGTACGGTGAGTGAGATATCCGGAGGCCCGAACCCCCTCCCCTTCCTAATCCTTAATTATCCCTTTCCTTTAAGGTCGGCAACGCGCCCATGGTTCTTCTGGTATTGTAGGCATACATGGACGGTGGAGATCACTTACTATCAGGTGAACCACTTGCTCGTGCGCCGGACTATGCTATAAAAAAAAGACCTACAAAGACATTTAGGCATTCCCAGAGACTCGCCGAGCTTCACTGCTCGGTGTCGACAAAAATGCGTGCCACTGTTGATCCTGGTGCACAGGAGTTACAGTGGCGGGTGTGTGGGCGGGATAGTCTCTGACCTACATACCTAAAACCTGGCTAAGTGCCAGTAGAACTCACACACCGAGTGTTCCGTACCCACAACATAATGTTTGTTAATTGTATTGTTTGTTAAGAAATCCACCAGAATCTTAGGCCAGAAATGTGTGGTCATAATATTTAAAGGACGTTACATGCACGTGACAGTGAGTGTTCATGTACCGGATAAAATCTAGATATCATAAAATTTCACGTTAATTTCAATCACTTGTTTATTACAATCGATAAGATCGACCATATCACTATAAATTATTTGCATTACTTCTGCACTCCTAGTAGCAGCTTTATTCGTATCAGCTGTTCATTTAGTGTTATACAAAGTTGCAAATCGAGTACCGACTTTTTAATCATTCGATTCAAAAGAATATACTTTTTTATAGCATAGATTGGCAAACGAGCAAGTGAGTCGCCTGTAGGTGAGTGATCTCCACCGCCCATGCACGCCCTTAACACTAGAAAAATCATTGGCGCGTTGCCGAGCTCAAAGGGAAGGGATAATTAAGGGATTGGGATGGGGAAGGGGGTTTGGGCTTCTGGATATCTCACTCACCGAAATGCACCAGCAAGTCGCTACTTTACGTCGGTTTTCTGTGAGACGGTGATAACGACCCGGTCGAGCCAGCCCATTTATGCTGTAGACAAAACTGTCTGCAGTGTGGCTCTACCATTCAAAAATGTGTGTGTGTCTTTATGTCCCAGTAATGCTATCGGATTTGATGTAAGTCAGATTTCCGGAGGGCCAAACTGTCTCCGGCGTGGTTGTATCAGTTGAATATATTATTATTATTTTCCAGTTATGGAACTACTTGGATTCGGAAGTGGCCGCGACGCCGATGCCGCCTGAGTACGCTGATTACAAAGCCACCATACTTTGCAAGGATTGTCATAAGGTAACAACTAAATTATAATACATACAAGGTGGTAAGCCCCTCGTATGCGAGATGTCGTCTGGTTTGGTACCATCGCTTTGTCTATTACCGTCTCCAAGCAACAGTGTGTAAGCACTGTTGTGTTTCGGTTTGAAGTTGTTTGAAGTTTGTTTGAGGAAATTGAAACCAGTGAAATTACTGGGCATTATGAGACTTAACATCTTATGTCTCGGGGTGACAAGCGAAGTTCAGTGGCTTGCAGTGCTTTGTAATTCAAAGTTTTGTGTGGTGTTGCTTCTGTTTATGGGCAGGCGTGGCGCTTACCATCAGACGAGCGCCTTGCTCGTCTCGTCATTCAATCAAATAAAAAAACATATCTGGCCTACTTTACGAGGCCGTATTTCTTTGGATTTTGCCCGTTTGTGGATAGTTACAAAATTTCATATTTGTTCTCACTGAAAAAATCACAGATATTAAAAGAATAAATAAATAAATACACCCAACAGTCACGCACATAGTCCTGAACCCACAGTAAGATACGAGTCTTGTGTCGTGGGTATCAGAAACTACAGGAGACTTTCGGTATCACAACACCCAGATCTGGAAACTAATATTTGTGGATCACACAAACATTTGTCTCGGTGCGGGGATCGAACTGGCGGCCTCTCGATTCACAGCCGGCTACTCACCCGCTGCGCCACGAAGGCTGTCAAATTTCACTGTATGAATAAAGCCCCTACTTTACGTCGGCTTTCTGACAGTGTTAACGACCCGGTCGAGCCAGCCTATTCATAGACAAAACTGTCTACAGCATGGCTCTAGCACTCAAACAACTAACTAATAATATTGGTTGCAGCTGTCTACGGTGAAATTCCACGTGGTAGGATTGAAATGTCAGCATTGTGGCGCTTACAACACCTGTCAGACGAATGGCTTTCACAAGTGAGTTCAGTGGTTTTTAATATCTGGTTATCGTCACTGTCGTCATATCTGTTTTGCTGGTGGGAAGATACTTGTATCCGACCGGATAGCGACCACCGTACACTGGTGCTAAAACCTGCCATAGTGGCCCATCTTGTGTGAGTCGCGTTCCAGGGTCAGCCAGTGTATATCCGGTTCTCCTCAGGGGGCTTGCCCTCTGATCCTAACCCTTTTCCCACCCCTTTTACCTTCCCCTCCCCCTTGGCCCTGGGATGAGATACTGCGGGGTCGTCAGTATGCCGTTAGCAGGGAACCCGTAGTCCATCGCAGGAACTTTGGCAGGCCGGCATGATATTGCTGACCTACGATGGACACATTGTTTATCGTTGGTCGACACTATTCTTGGATTGCGCTACACGTACCATCAGGTGTAGCATAGTCACTTTGCCGAGCCAGGATAAAAAAAAAAAACTGGGATGGCGAAAATACTAAAGCGCCAATACGTCAACGTAGCGTGAACGTAGAGCATTTTAAATTTGTTTTTTTTTTCTTTTACAAAATAATCATATAAATTTACCTACTTTTTTTATCTTAGCACGGCAAAGTGTCTACATCTGATGGTAAGCGTAGTACAGTACAAAAAACCAGCGACCTCCAACTAACAATGAGTATATCAGTGGTCACCAGTCATGCCGGCCTGTATAAATGCTTCTTCCCTCTTTGGAGAAGCAAGTTGAAGGGCCTGCGACAGGACAGGCAGATGACCGATACAGGCACAGTGATACAAGGATGTACCCTAATACCCTTGCCCCAACCACCAACAAGTCATTTCGTAAGCCCCACGGGAGATCCGGATATACACTGGTTGATCCTGGAACGCGAACTATGGCAGGTTTTAATACCATGTGTACGGCGATCGTTATCCGGGCGGATATGAATATCCTACCATCAGCGAATACTTATACCCTATACATTGCTTGCTTTGACCACATCTTTCTATAACAAAAATATACCTTCTTTTTATTCTTACCAACAACTGTATGTATAATGTGTTAATTAAATTTCTCCGAACTGAACAAGGAAATATTCAGTCAAATTTATATGTAACAGAGAGACGGCCAACGCAGAGGGTGGCGACACATCATCATCCACTTCCACGTCGAGCAGCAGAAGCACGTCGAACACTTTCACGGAGCATAACGAACGGGAGAGAGACAGAGACCAGCCCAGCATCTCCGACCATCTGCCGCGAGCCAACCCGCTGGACGAACCACCACAGGCCTGACTGCACATCCATAACCTGCCCTAGACAATTTCCACTCCGACCAAATGTATGTCAAACTTGTGGCTCTACACCTGTGAAGTGTGCGTGAACATGTCTAGATAATGATTTCTTATGTTTACGCGAATATTACTCATTGAAATAAAACTAATTTTCCTTCCGCTGCCCCTTGGCCCTTTTTGCCGATCTTGCCGACCGACGATGGACACCTACTATCAGGTGTAGCGTAGTCACTTTGCCGAGCCAGGATAAAAAAAAAACTAATTTAAACGGACTGGATTCCCCAGTCCACTACGTGCCCACGAAGGCTGAAAAGCTATTGAAACGTCAGTATCAAAATTAATAACTGCGATATAATCCGTTTAAATTAGTTTTATTTCAATGAAGTCTTAATTTGGATGTCCTTTAACCACCAATTAATTGATAACGGCGTATGAAATGTTTATTTGAGATGGGGCAAATTTAAAAAAAAAATACGTAGGCATCCGGGCAATGGTTCGTAGGATCAGGGATGGACCAGCAAGGTTCTGCGGTGGGCTGGGCCCGTCGAATTCTCAAGAGGCCCACTTTAGCAACAATATGCGCTGTATGTGTTAGGTTGTCAAAAATACAGACAAAATGTTATCACATCTGTACCCCCTATAAAAACTACATACAATGTAGTGTGATTTATATTTACCATTAAATAAATTGTGTAATTAATTTGCTCATTTAACATCCATGTCGGACGCCAGGTTCGAATTTAGTGAGAATCTTAGGGGGTCCTTTGATCCAATTGACCCCCCAAAGTTCAGAAAGTAACTTGCATTTCCATTAACGGAACTTTTTGTTCCATGCTTGTGTACAAAATTTTTAACATATTTGTTTTAGTGTTAAGTATTTTAATTTTGCAAGTCACTTCTATGACGTCACATGGTAATACACCAAACTCTTAGAAAATGTGTAATAACTAGAGCAATAATGCGTCAATCATTAATATATTATACAAGTGTACATTTATATTGTGTGTGGCGTAGTTCTAAAATGCTAGATTTAGACCATATTTGATTAAGAGTATTAATTGTAAATACTGCGATTTACATTTATGTCTGTACAGAGTTATAAATTCACCTGATACAAGATAATCTGACTATTATTAGCACAACTAAACAGATAGCTTAATTTTGTGGAATAAAATTTTACTTCTTTTCTTTGGTATTGTGGCAATCTACTTCGGTTGAGAAACGGCGAGGTCCGAATTTGTGTCGGATATGGCCATAGTTTCGCCCCATATAACATCAGGGGACGACAATAAGCTCGACGAAACGTGAATGCAGCACCAGTTGCACGTCTGCCTACCCCTTTAGGTATACAGGCGGCGTACTAGGTGGTCTGGCATTTATCGTCACACTGTGTGGGTTATAGACCCTCGTGTCCCTTGAGATGGACCTGGCTTTATGACCGATGTATTTTTTTTTAATTTGTTGTGAAGTAACAAAACGTTCCTACAGACATAATAAGATTTAAATATGTATTTAATATTTTGTTTAACTTGTTATTTTAATATATAATGTAATATAAAGTAGTAAAACATTTAACCCTTGATAATAATGCCAGCCCTGTATTATATACGTCCCACTGCTAGGCACGCCCCTCCAATGAGAGGGGTTAGCCCTTAGTCCACCACGCTGGCCTAATGCGGTTTGGCTTCACATACCTTACTTATATTTAATTGAGGGTTTGTGTCTAACTTTCATTTAATTATGAGTGATCGTAATAAAAAACCTCGGCTTTGTTAACTCTGATGAGGCTTTAGTGATATTGTAAGCAAATGTAGGTGAAATTTTATTAGATAATGCAATATTTAGATAAATTAACTTTTTATGGGTAAGTTTTTTAAGTAAATATAAAAATTTTACCTTCCAATAAAATTTGTATTATGTTTCCTAAGACGTCTGAAGTCCTTATGAGAGTACATCGCTTCATTCCGTCGGTTCCCGCTAGGTGTCGCTACTTTCCGTACGCTTCCGGCCTAAGCGCCCTCTGCTGGCCCTAGCTGTAAACTAATTTATACGAGACAAACCACCATTTTATATTTCGTCATTGTTGGTCTCATAATGCATTGATGGATGTAATATTCACCAGGAAGACATCACTTGGACTTCAGACGTCTTAGGAAACATAATACAAATTTTATTGGAAGGTAAAATTTTTATATTATGTGTTCCGTTTGACGTCTGAAGTCCTTATGAGAGATCTGTTTGTTATCTCCTGGTGGTTTGTATATAAAGACGCAATAATGTGATCTACTGTAGTGAAAATTTAAATAAGGCTATTATGGAATTACCAATAATTTACTTTGATGTACATTCGATAAATGTACTGCATTTAACAAAAAATAGTTAATCAGCAAAACAATATACTTAAAATTTAACTAAGAATCAAGATACAGAAAAATATTGAGATAGCGATTTCTCAGAATTATTTGAAACATTAGAATCAAGTATATGCCTTTGGTAATATTTTCGGAACGTTGTTTCGTGCATCCGATTCGCTTTAGCCAATATTTCATTGATAGGATAGTTTTCAATCCAATTCAAAGAAGATACAGCTGCTCGAAAGCTGCCCGGTGAGGCTTCTATTCCTGCTTCCGACAGAAGTCGTTTCACCCAGCCACCAATTATAGTGGGTGAGGCAGGTTTGTAAGGTGCTTTGGTTGTAAGAAACAAATTCCATACAGAGTCCCCGATGTCTCGAGTCAAGTTTAAAAGCCTCTTTAGCCAATAGACAGGGTCAATATTTCGATCTGGCTATACTAGTTACGGTTTTACTATGTCAGGGCAGTCTTGGATTTGTTAATAGGCCGTATGGGCCGCGGCCTATGGGCGGCAGACTCATAGGGGCGGCAGATTTCAGAGGACGCTCAATCGATTTAAGTATAAAAGTACTAATTATCTTTAAATAGTTAATAATTTTATTGATAACTTTCAAACTCATTCGTTTATTTAACTTTAGTGCCTTCCATAATATTTGTATTATGGAAGGAAATGGAAAATTATTAAGTATTTTAGAAACCTACATACACACATATATATAAACCATTTATGTGGGGCGGCGGAAATAAAGTGGCCTACACTCATAAAAAATATAAATCCGGCACTGTGTCAGGGGGAGCTATCTCATGGGAGAGTAGAGAGCAGTGGACAGTAGCTCTCTCCAGCATGGAGGCCGAGTACATGTCTGTGGCAGAGGCAATGTATCTCAAAAATCTGCAATATGAAATTACTAAGCAAATATACCCCATAGTGTTATATAATAATAGTCAGAGTGCACAAACGCTAGTAGATAATTGTTCATTACATAAAAGAAGTAAACATATTGATATCCGTTATCATTTCTTAAAAGATGTTAACGAAAAAAAAAAAAAAAAAAAAAAAAAAATATTATAAAGTATTTGCAAACTGATGACATGCCCGCTGATGTACGTATTAAAGCTCTCAGTCCCAGAAAGCATTACCTATAACTGTGTTAAGAGTTTAGGACTTGTAGAAAAATAACTATTTATGGTTGCATATTTGTGCAATTATAGTTTCATTTGATGTAGTGGGGGTGTTGAGATTATTAAAAAGTTACAATACATCAAGGTAACGAACGCCATCTATTACCTATATTATGTACAAAGTTTACAAGTAATTGCCATTGTCTATGATCCCAGATCTGAATTGTCTTTTTATATGTAATAAAGTCAGTTGTTGTTCGCTGCAATTGCAGCCAATGTGTTTTAATAATATCCAAGCGAGATCGTAATGCCAACCCCTGCTGAACGCGTCGTGAAAGCAAGCGTTCGAGTCTGACAAGTCTCAAGAAACATAAATGGGAACGACATGAGCGTTCTGCGAGGCAAACAGATCTATAACAGGAGTTCCCCAATGTTTGAAGATTTCTTCGGTTGCCTCGCTTACCAAATACCATTCTGCGATGCTTAGATCTCTCGACAAGTGGTCTGCCTCTGTATTGTACACTTCTGGTAGGTGGTGAAGGTGTGATGTGATCGTCCACCAGTGTCAGTAGTTTCATGGTCAAGTCCAATAGTTTTTTGTGATCTGGTCCTGGTTCTTTATATAGGCCACCAGTCTTGTTGTCGCTCTGTAATAAGACTTCCGAGACTTTTAGGGCTGTGGCTTTGGCTGATAAAGCCGCACACACAGCGTACATCTCCTTTAAGTTGCAATGCCAGTTTATTTGATGGTGTCTCCAGGTACCTTGAATTCTCTGGTTGTTCAGCACAGCACCCCATTCGTATGTCCGAGGCATCCGTGATCAAATAGTTTGTTGGTCTTGGACTTGGGTGAATCTCTGTTCCCAGGGAGATATTGTCTATACACCATTGTATCTCGCGCCGCACTTCCATCGAAAATGGTTTGCTGGCGCGAGGAAACCTGCGAAGTTGACTGCTGTGTCTCTGCAGCGTGCGGCAATGCAACCTTCCCCGGTGGGTGATGAAGGTCGCAAAGTTGACATACCCTAAGAGGCGTTGCGCCTGCTTGAGGGTCCAACTGCCGGCTGTGAGACGATACACTAAATACTGGCAGACCTTATTTACTTTGTCTAACGGCAGGGACTTTATATTGTCCCCTAGAACGCCTAGAAATTCGACCATCCTTGTTGGAGTGATGCTGTGTCTCTGCAGCGTGCGGCAATCCCCAGTGGGTGATGAAGGTCGCAAAGTTGACATACCCTAAGAGGCGTTGCGCCGGCATTAGGGTCCAACTGCCGGCTGTGAAAGGATCCACTAAATACTGGCAAACGTTGTTTACTTGTCTAACGGCAGGGACTTTGTATTTGTTTGTGTGTCCCCTAGAATGCCTAGAAATTCGACCGTCCTTGTTGGAGTGATGCTGTCTCTGCAGCGTGCGGCAATGCAACCTTCCCCGGTGGGTGATGAAGGTCGCAAAGTTGACATACTCCAATAATGATGACGGATTTTTCTAGATTGACGCACCAACCCAAACTTTCTAGTAGGTGACGTGCTAAGGTTATTTGGGTGGCGAGAGTGCTCTGTGATTGGTGAGCAATCAAAAAATCGTCGAGGTATACTACGACACGTAGAGCCTTGGATCGTAAAACCTCTGCTATCCAGTTGGTCACTGTTGTGAACCTCTTTGGAGTTGCTGCCAAACCGAAAGGAAGGCATCTGCAGCAGCTGGCCCATGTAATTGAATCGGAGAAAGCGCCTGTGCTCCGGTTTTATGGGCAGATGATAATAAGCTTGGGAATATCGAGCTATTTATCTCTACGGTTAGTTCTACTACCCGACTTCTCCTTTCGCCCACCCTTTCTTTTTGAAATGGTATTTTCGAAATTTTTAGACATAGATGGCTCTGGAGAATTAGCTTTAGGCCGTCCAGAATTGGTTTGCTTTGCAATTCCATCGACCCCACCAATCTTTTGAATAAATGAGCCTAGCCATCAGGATTGAACATATATTCTACCGAAAGGGGAATTCTAGCCAAGTCTTCTTGTATAAACTTATCTTTTACAGCTTTTAACAAGGACCGACGACGTTGTCCTGAGATATAAATTTATAATTTGTCTAGAAGCCGAATTTGACAATAAAATTTGCACACAAAATATTATTTACATGACTCACCAGCTGTTGAAAAAGAATTTCAAACCTCCTTTCCAAGCTACGTTCCCGCTGTTATACTTACGAGCCGGAGGGCTATGTCACTGCTTGATGACAATGATGAACCGCTATGCTCCTCGGATGCTCCATCCAAATCCGTAGGTGGTGGTGAGGCCGGCCGTTTTCTTGAAGAACCCGAACACGCGATACTTTTATCATGTCACTGCTTTTATCCATATTTGGAATAAATGCGTACGGAAAACCAAAATATTCAAAAATCTTATCGAAATTTCTACTTCAGTCTCGAAATATCGAAGATTTAATTATTCTTAATACTTAAGATCACCTAACCGTCACGACTGTTTGAAAAACGACGCAACAATGACGAAATATAAAATGGTGGTTTGTCTCGTATAAATTAGTTTACAGCTAGGGCCAGCAGAGGGCGCTTAGGCCGGAAGCGTACGGAAAGTAGCGACACCTAGCGGGAACCGACGGAATGAAGCGATGTACTCTCATAAGGACTTCAGACGTCAAACGGAACACATAATATATCATTTTTAATATGTAAATTCAACTAATAGTCATAAATTACTGATCTTTTTTTATATCAGTACGGCAAAGTGACTGCACTACACCTGATGGTAAGCTTATTAACCGCCAATTTTAAATAGCTATCTCAAATCGAATCTCCACAGCGACCCCGAAGATCAACCAATCAAACTTAAGTTCTACTTGTGACATTTAAATTGTATTCTAACTTGCTCACTGGAATCGATATGGAGACTCAAGTTCAAACTATTTTTTTTTTATTGAAATAGGCCGTAAATTATATGACATATGTATTGACATTCAAACGCTCCACATAGTAACTAAGATTCAGGCATATCTAATTTATTAATTGGATGTATTCTAAATTTGAAAATAGGTGTGTTCATAGTTCCGCGCCATCTATTATATAAAAATAAGTCGGGTTTTCCTTCCTGACGATATAACTCCAGAACGCACGAACCGATTTCCACGGTTTTGCATTCGTTGGAAAGGTCTCGGGCTCCGTGAGGTTTATAGCAACGAAAATCTAGGAAAAATTTCAATAGAAAAGCGGGAAAATAGGGAAAATCATTTTTTAAATACAGCGCCATCTCTGATACATAGCATGTACTACAAACCAATATTTTAAGTAGATGGCGTCGGTGCGTGACACATTGCTGACAGATGGCGCCACTGTTAGGCTACTTTTATCCCGGAAAATACAGATCACGCGGGCGGAGCCGCGCGGGACAGCTAGTTTTGTATAAAAAATGTTAAAGCTTATTTATTACGTTATGCTGGCATCTATGTTTATTATTTAATTTTATTTTAGTCGGCTACGACTTATTTTTCTTTGGTGCATCGATTAAATACGTTTAAAAAATATGTTTTTTATTCACCTTTAAACCCACCAATATAGACTTTGAGAACCTTTTTGACCAAATTGGCTAATATTAAAAGTATAAATTTCTCATCAGTTATAAAAGTTGCCATTAAAATTATATTATTTATTTATTAAATAAATAGGTAACACTAAAATTTGTTTGGTAAATTAAACGAAACGTCAAGAGTTGTTTTCAAGTAACTTAGTGCACCCTCCTTCGGTTCATCACCATAATGCCAATTATAGATAGGTGAAATGTTGTGAGCTCTGAGTATCTGTAGCTATACAGTAAGTCAGCCACTTCGTCAGTCCGTCACCCCGAGTTGAGAGCGAGTACTAAATAAACATACTTAAGTTGTAGGTTTTCACTTTTGTCAGCAGTCTCTATGACTACCATTTTTTTTTCTATTTATAGGCCTTTTTTCCGAGCACCGCAAAGTGACTACACTACACCTGATGGTAAACGAAGTGCAGTCCAAAAACATGCCGGTCTATAGAGGTCTATACATATTTAGTGGAAGACCTCGTCGAACTATCTTAGATCAAGTAAGAGATATTCTCGAGAAAGGCCTGGTCAGAAGTACCTTAAACCGACGCATGCATGAAGAATTTAATGAGAGTGACGGAGGCCAAAGAAGTGTGAAAGGATCATAGCAGGTGGAAGTCCGTTGTCTCTGCCTACCCCTATGGTAAACAGGCGTAAGTCTATCTATGTAGATACAAATAGAGGTCGTTATTTAAGTCGGCCATAGTCCAAATAACAATTTGAAATGAATTAAGCCACTTCAATCTTCAAAGTTAAATAAAACAAATGTAAGATTAAAACTATATTTAAATATCGACATTTTGTCTCATAAAATAATCACATTATCAGCATTTACATTAAAAACTTAAAGCATAAAGGAACATAAACGCAAGTTTTATAAAAAGACAAACATAACAATCGCATTATTATATTAGAATATATTTATTGCGCGCAAAATAACTTGTCCTTTCTGAAGTTAGCCACTTCACTTGTCTTATACGCCTTCCGTCGACATAACATAGGCGCGACGTGTAAGGCCGTCTCTGCGGCGCTGCGACACATCGATATATATTTTTTTTATTTGATTGAATGACGAGACGAGCAAGACGCTCGATTGATGGTATGGTGGCTCAGCACGCCTGCCCATAAACAGATGCAACACCAGACAGAACTTTGAATTACAAAGCACTGAATGGCACTGAACTGCGCTCGTCACCCCGAGACATAAGATGTTAAGTCTCATAATGCCTAGTAATTTCACTGGCTTCGATGTGCTTCAAACCGAAACACAACAGTGCATCTGTGGCGATATATTTTGAATCGATATGTTTTAATTTTTTTATTTAATATCGAAATCATATTTAAATCGATATGCCGCGAGACATACTTCAATCCGGGCAAGTTGTTTCGCCCCTATTTTAATATGCCTAAAAATATATAATAAAATATGTCTTGGAGTAATAATATATAGGGAGTGCGCGCTCAATAGAAAAAAAACGGTCTAAAATCACTGACCAATCAGTGACCATATGAGTTAGTATTGCTTCTCCTTCTAGCGGACTATTTTCCCCAGTGTTAAAAAGGGACAGAATACTAACTTGTGTGCCTCTTTTTACAAAATACGGACCAATTTTAATGCTTTATTTTCATACTCCCTCTATATTCACTCCATGTATTATGTATATTACGAAAACACTCATAGTTACCATAACCGAGCAGAAATATAAAGAAGAAAAGAAACGGCACGATTTTAAAACCTTCTTAAAAAAGAGGATGTTATATGTATATTTATACATCAAGTTGAATTTCTCGACGCTTAAAAATAACATAACTGAACAATAATATTCATTTATTTATACAGTTCATCATTTAACCTGCCGACATGGGGGTCGAATACCCCCCACGAATATTATGCATAAATCAATGCTTAAAATTTATTTACATTTGCGATAAAATATTACAAGCTTATAAATTTAATAACATACAATTATTATTATTATTTAAAAGCATACTTTAATAAATATAATTAGAAAACGCTACATGACATGAAACTACGCCTGAGCAATGGTTTCAATTGAGCTCAAACATTATTTTTGACAAGTTTTGTTAAACTTTTTGTTCTTTCGCACCGATGGCATACAAATTGGCAGTAGGAAGGACTAAGTATATTTGGACTAATCATTAAAGACTAATATTTTGTTTAAATAGAAATCAGTGTGTGGTGTACGTACAGCCTTCGTGGCGCAGTGAGCGAGTAGCCGGCTGTGAAGCGGCGGGTTCGATTCTCGCATCGAGACAAATATTTGGGTATTTCACAAATATTTGTTTTGGGTCCGGATGTGCTTTCTCCCCAGAGGGTTTGACGTCAGGCAGGCGGCCGGTTGTAAAAACTACAAGCCAAATCTCTCTGTAACATGTTTTAAAAAGCATGTTGCGCCGACCCCATTGCGAGTGGGATAAGGTGGAAGAAGGCGAAATCCCATGTATTTGATTAAATCACATCGTCTGAACTGGGTTACAATTCAGTTCTTATTTTAACACATTTTAAATTATATTATTTTAGAAATTAAATCTTATTCTACTTTTAAACTGTACTAAATATTTTGCATTGTATTATAGGGTAAATGGCACCATTACTGACTATATTGCAAAAACAATAAATGTTACGATTAATAATACTTTCTTAATAATATAAGTCTAATACGAAAACGAAAAATATTTTTACTGGTAATAGACATCTCAAATCTAAACAATCATAATGGAAGATTTGCTACTCGGCTATATTATATCTGCATATGATTGCACTGCATAGAAAAACTGTTTAACTTGATCAAGCACAGTGTGTACTGACGCTGATGCATGATTTGCATACACGTGACGCAATCAGTTATTTTTATTTAATAACTTAGTAACTGACGAGGCAATGGCGACACTTGGTTCCCGTTGCGGGTTGTGGGTGGCAGACGGCGGGTACACATAATACCACATTTTCCGTCAAATCGATGGGATGACGGACCCTGGCATTAAGCCGAGATAACAGAAAGAAAAAAAGAAATGTTTGCCTAAGATTAAATACCTAGTAATTAGTTTTAAACTTATGGTTTTTATAACGAAATTACGCATACTTTTTATACGCAACAGAAAAAGTATAATACGAACATAAATGTATAGATTTTTATATCGCATTTGTCTAACACTTCAGTGACGATGTAAATAGATATTGTTAATTAAATGATAATTGATATCAGCTTTATCAATGATGCGATGCTGATAGTGGGAATTTACCATTCGTTAATACAAAAGGGGGAGATCGGAGAAAATACACGAAATATGCCAACAAGCTAACAATATTTAGAACATGATTATACAATTTTCATATCGAGGATGCATATGCAAACAAGACGTTCAATATTATATGAATACGTATCTACTATATTGATGTCATATTTTTTTATAGCAGAGGCCGGCAAACCAGCACTCAGACCTAATGGTAAGTGATCTCCACCACTTGTGAGCACTTACATTATAAGGAAAGCCATGGGTGCGTCGCCGATGTTAAGTGACAACTAAGCCAAATCCTCGCTGCAATATTTAAAAAATAATGTTTGCGTTTAGCCCACATTGACGTGGCATAAAGGCACGAAGATGATGATGATACAGGAAGTAGACTATAGGTGTGATGACGAGTGATTTCAAATATCTGATTAAAAACAACAGACAATATCTTCCTTCCTCCTCCAGCTTTATTAACAACAGTTAAATTCTAAGTCACCTTAACTTAATCACTGATTAATATCTCTTTAATAAAAGTTATATATTAATATTTACTTTTTCTGTATTTAAATTTTGATTAAATTTAAATTTTATTTTTTGAGATCGAAACAACAACTTCTCTTTGGTGTTAATTTTGAACGTAATACGTAACGCTTACACTTATAATTTAGTTTAAATACCAATTGTATCGTAATATATTTAATTTTTTTTTATATTAGTCACTGTTGCCAGTAATAATGACATTTACCCCAAGAATTGGTTATATATTTTGGCCAATGTATATCATGAAAAAGCTATAAACTATACTATACAAATTAGGATTAGTCCTATTTTAACCCCGGAAAAAAGAAGTGGTGTTATAGGCTTGACACAAGACAAGGGGTTGTCTGTGTATATGTCGAATAACGAATTTACATATTTGAATGTGTTTTGTTTAAAACGCTGTTTTAATCGATTCGAATGATTCTTAACTATATATGAAGAAATCTGGTCAGCCATTAGAAAAACTTGAAGATATATTTCTAAATGATGTCGGGGGATTATTAACGGTCAAATTAGTGTATAAACACTAAAATAATTACGACTCTTACCCTTGCCATATATACAAAAATGGGTTTGTAAATAAATAACATCATATAAATCTGCGCATTTTGACATTGCCTTAGTAAAATAAAATATAACTGTCGTGGGTGGTGGGCCCCAATGCATTTTCTAAATACAGCTCTGTCCGATGCAAAAATACTATTATTATACTAATTTGGAACGTTAAGGCAGTTCGTGGAATTGAAAATCTGTATATAATTGTTCCACCCGATTGTATACCTCGTCACAGGATGACAGTGTCTGTGGCAGGATTGCTAATGCCGCTTCTAGGCTCTCCGGCGTGCCGAATATCTGTAACAATCAACTTGTTTTATAGCATAGGCCAGTGGGCAAATGGTTCGTATCATGGTAATGTTCACCATGACCATCCACGATACTAGAATAATTATGGCCGCGTTACCGACCTTAAAGTAAAGGATAATTACAGGATTGGGAAGTGAGGAGAATTTGGGCCCCCGGATATCTCATCCAGCATTAATGGACCGGCTCGACCGCGCTGTTACCAGTGTCTCTTAGAAAACCGACGTGAACTAGCAGCTTGCTGTTGTGTTTTATGGAGCTCATATACTCCAGAAGCCCAAACCCTCGTATTTTTCCCATCGCCATTCAGTCTTTTTTTTTTTTATGGCATAGACCGGCAAACGAGCAAGTGGGTCACCTGGTGGTAAATGATCTCCACCGCCCATGTACGCCCACAACCAGAAGAATCATGGGCGCGTTGCCGACCTTAAAGGAAAGGGATAATTAGGGATTGGGAAGGGGAGGGGATTTGGGCTTCCGGATATCTCACTCACCGTACGAAACGCAGCAGCAAGTCGCTACTTTACGCCGGTTTTCTGTGAGACAGTGGTAACGACCCGGTCGAGCCAGCCCATTCATGCTGTAGACAAAACTGTCTACAGCGTGGCTCTACCACTCAAGTCGGCAAAGAATTCACGATTCTTCTAGTATTGTGGTGGTATCTTCATGGGCGGTGGAGATCACGATCGGGAGACCCACATTCCAGTTCGCCAGCATCTTTACATAGTATAAAATGAAGTCGCTTCCGCTGTCTGTTCGCTTAGGTCTTTTAAACTATTCAACGGATTTTAATGCAGTTTTCAGCAATAGATAGAGTGATTAATGAGGAAGGTTTATATGTATATCACGCTATGACCCATGGGAGCAGGGCAGTAACATGCAGATGAAATTACGACAGCTAGTCTGCTATAAAAATCGGACGTAAGAAAATCCTTTTTAAAGCCAGTTGAAATCCTCTAGATAGCCGACGTCACGTATCTGATGTAATTTATGTGTATAGTGTTATCAGAGTCAATAAACAGCGCATTACAATTGAATCGTGAAACGCCTCAAGTGATGTTATGTGGCCTTGTCTAGGCGAAACGTCATCTGTTAACAACTAATTATACGAAGATACTTTACGCTTTTTTTTAGCATAGGTAGGCATTCGAGCAAGTGGGTCACCTGATGGTAAGTGATTTCCACCGCCCATGTAGGCCCACAATACCAGAAGAATCGTGGACGCGTTGCCGACCTTAAAGGAAAGGGATAATTAGAAATTGGGAAGAGGAGGGGGATTTGAGCCTCCGGATATCTTACTCACCGTACACAACGCAGCAAGCCGCTACTTTACGTCGGTTTTCTGTGAGACAGTGTGTTTTATCCGACGAATCAAATAAAATCATTTATTGAATCATTAAGATGTCAAACATCATTTAGATTCAGTCAAAATTTAACTCTACCGCCAGTTCGGAATGCTGATTCGTTAAAGAAGAACGGGCAAGAAACTCTAACGTTGCTCTTTTCTGTTGTTGCATTTTATACGGTGAGTGGGATATCCGGACTACCAAATCACTCCCACCCCCGCCCCTTCTTAATTTTTTTTAAACACCCATCGTGTCGTGGGTATCAGGAACTACCAGAGACTTTCGGTCTAACAACACCCAGACCTAGAAACAAATATTTGTGGATCACACGAACATTTGTGTCGGTGTGAGGATCGAACCCGCGGCCTGTCGCTTCATAGCCGGCTGCTCGCCCGCTGCGCTACGGAGGCGTGGAAGGGGGTCTTTCCTTCAAGGTCGACAGCGTCCATCATTTTTCGGATATTGCCAGTGTACATGGGCGGTGGTACCTACCATCAGTTTGCTGTGTGCCAAACGAAACGTCATCACAGCCAACTGTATACACCGCTAAGTCAAACATTAAAAGATATTATCAGCATTTTGTATTGCTAACTATCGCACACCACGCGGTAGGTATCAATAAATATAATAAAATTATAGATAAAGACGATTGGTTGACACGATACGGTTGTAAATTTTGAATTGAGTCCTTGAGCGGAAAGTTGTCGCGTATGTAACACTCTTTTAATGCATGTTGGACTATAATGACCTTTGTTTTTTGACGCGAGGAAAAGCGATTTATCTTATCTCCCCACTTCGGGGGAGGCGGAGCGATTTCTTTTTATATCATAGGTCGGCAAACGAACAAGTGTGTCACCTGCTGGTAAGTGATCTCCACCGCCCATGTACGCCCTCAATACTAGAAGAATCATAGGCAAGTTGTCGACCTTAAAAGGAAAGACTAATTAAGGGCTTGGGAAGGGAGAGGATTTGGGCCTCGGGATATCTCACCGTACAAAATGAAGCAGCAAACCGCTACTTTACGTCAGATTTCTGTGAGACAGCGGTAACGACCCGGTTTGGCCGGCCCATTCATACTGTAGACAAAACTGTTAGCGTAGCTCTACCACTCAATGAATTTATTTATGTTAGGCTCACCGGTCTTACGACCCAGCATTAAGCCGCCCGGGAGAGACGGAAAACATCCGGGCGACCGATGAGCCGAGTCCTCAACACTATACACTGGCAATACCAACTAAAACGGTGACCATCCTCGACGCTTGCTTAGCTCCCCAGGATATCCTTAGATAAGGTAAGGATTGCTGATCGAATCGCACCTTTGTGGTGTCGCCTTGTGGACCGTCACCTTATTGGGGGCTCAGAAGGACGCCTTCGTGCAGCTATCCATTGGGGGTCGCACATACAAGTGTACGAATGGGTTCTACGACAGCCTTTCGCAACCCCCCGATGGCCCCAATTAGTCTCCTATGACTAGCAAGGGATACCGTGGCGGAATTCTCCAAACGCCCCCGATCCATCGGAGGACTAAAGTGACTTTTTTTAATTATTTGATTGAATGACGAGACGAGCAAGGCGCTCGCCTGTTGGTATGCGCCACGCCTGCCCATAAACAGAAGCAACACCGCGCAGAACTTTGAATACCAAAACACTGCATAGCACTTGAGCTCGTCACCCCGAGATATAGGATGTTAAGTCCCATAATGCCCAGTTATATCACTGGATTCAATGTCCTTCAAACCGAAACACAACAGTGCTTACACACTGTTGTTTGTCGGCAGAAATAGACATAGTGGTGGTACCAACCCAGACGGCCTCTCGCATACGAGGGACCGACTCCTACGACGTGCAAGGGATACCATGGCAGTATTCTCCAAACGCCCCTGATCCATAGGGCGAAGGACTAAAGTTACTTGTTAACTTATCGCGATTAGTATTATCTCGACCCGTCTAAACAGACGGAAGTGTCAATGATTGTAGGCACATACATCAGATATAGATGGTACCAAAGTTCAACTAAAATATATCGCTCATACAAAAGAACAAAGACGTATAATTGTGTTTTGTAAATGTGTCATAAACAACGTGTTGTATTATTCGAGTGTTTTATTTTTTTGCATTTCAATGATTCTGAAGTTTCACTTCTGCTTGTGAATTGCACACAGACACCCTATTTTTCTTATTTTTTATAGCATAGACCGACAAACAAACAAGTGGGTCACCTGATGGTAAGTGATCTCCACCGCCCATGTACGCCAACAACACTAGAAGAATCATAGGCGCGTTGCCGATTTTAAAGGGAAGGGATAATTATGGGATTGGGTAGGGGAGGGGGATTTGGGGCTCCGGATATCTCACTCATCGTACGAAACGCAGCAGCAAGCCGCTACTTTACGTCGGTTGTCTGTGATACAGGGTTTCAAAATCAGTATAGAATGAGCGTCAAACTAACGGATCCGTAGTAATCCATACAAGGTGGGTCAGTTTTGAATTTTGATCCTTAGGAATACCTCACGAGTCACAGAAGCACCCAATTAAATAAATAAATAAATACACCCAACAGTCACACACATAGTCCTGACCCCACAGTAAGATACGAGTCTTGTGTCGTGGGTATCAGGAACTACGAGAGACTTTCGGTCTCACAACACCCAGACCCCGAAACAAATATTTGTGGATCACACATACATTTGTCTCGGTGCGGGGATCGAACCCGCGGCCTCTCGCTTCACAGCCGGCTACTCGCCCGCTGCGCCACGGAGGCTGTCATTCCACCGTAGCTTACCTTCTTGAGCAGGTCCGGTCTGGTCGGCAGCGCGTGCATGGCGATCGTCGCCGCCGTCCTGATGTACCATGGATGGAACTCGGACAGGGTCTCTTTGTAAGCATCTTGGCAGGTTGTACACGTGTTCATGTCCTCGTCAGCTTCGCCGAGACGTTTTAGAAATAGACGTATAAAATCTGGAAACGGTGTCCGGTGTTTATTTAAGTTCTTCTACTTTTTTATTTACGGCTTCGCATTGTTATGCATTTCGCCAATGACAAGTATAATTTATTCTCAAGCTTTCACAAGAACGATGAAATGTCGGTATGGAAGTTTTCAAGGTCTTGTTGGAGTTTTGGTGTGAATTCCTTCCGGTACAATGCTTAATTAACTTATTTCAATATTTCCATACACTTATGGAATTCATTCACTTTTATAAAACAAACACAACTTTAAACTAGTAACGAAATACATTTAAATAAGCGATGAACCGCACTGTCAGAATTCCCGCCAAAACTCCGTTTGAGTTTTGAAGGCAATTCTTGAATTCGAAAATATTTCATGCCCAATAGAAAAGAGTAAAAAAATATTTACAACCCCAAAATACACGATCTATTTCTGCTATCAAAAAACAGTGTATAAGCGCTGTTGCGTTCCGGTTTGGGGGACATTGGAGCCAGTGAAATTACTGGGCATTATGAGACTTGACATTTTACGCCTCAGGATGACGAATGCAGTTCAGCGACATGCAGTAGATACTTCACAATTCGAAGTTGCTACTGTTTATGGGCACGCGTGAAATTACCATCAGGCGAGCGACTTATTATTCTCATTGTTAATGCTAATAAAAAAAAACTCGGTATAAATTTAATTAGCATAATATAATGTCATGCTTTTGCCTCAAGCATTTTTTAATTAACACTGTTGTAGGCTCGTCGATTGATGGCGTCATGCAAACTATGCGACCAATCCTATAATTCTATTGGGAATCATTTACCCCAAACTAATAATCGCAGATGTCTCTGCCCTCCCCCAGTGCCCGCCCTGAGCCGAGGTTCGTACCCCATAGGGGGTGCCCTCAGCGAGGTCGCTTAAATGTAAGGGTTGAGAGCGACTAAAGCGTTCGCCCGAAAGTCCGGTGAAGCTGTAGAAAGCCGACTCGCGTCAGGCTAACAGTACAACGCCAAACCGGAAAAAAAAGAATGGCGTTCATTTTGGAGTTCCGAAGACAAATTCCAAAAACGGAGCCCTCATAATAGCAGTACGGCACTCAAGACCGGCAGACGAGCAAAAAAGTAGGTAACCCAATGATAAGTAATTACTACCCATGAACATCTTAATAATAGAAGAATTAAAGCTACCTTTAAGGCCTTAGTTCCCAAAGTGGTCCAGGTGTCCCCCAGGACCCCCAGGGGTACACGTGGGTCTACGTTGGCGTGACAAAAAAGTGAGGGTTCACAATTCGTAACCGGGGGACCATGAAAAGTTTTTTTCTAAGGTTAGAAAAATAGGGGTGATTGCTTATTCACTCATTTATTTCACTGAGTTATTGTGTACACCTATCATACTTTTAATTGCTCTCATATTAATAAATAAATTCTACTAGTATATTAGCTCTAGCCACAAAAAAGTAGAAAATAATTATTTTTTAACTTTTTAACAAAAAAAAATCAACCGACGAAATAACTGAAAACCAAAAAATAATGCAATTTCAGTTGACAGGTGTGTCGCTCACAAAGTACATTGTCGCTGACACAGGCACCGACTCCAAAGAGATCTGCAATTGCGGTTGCAATAGGCTTTTTTTATTGTTTTTGCTTTTCGGTTTTTTATTCGGTTGAATTTTTTTCACAGTAAAGCCATTGATGGTTTTGGAATTTTCGCGTCGTGACTGGTACAACACATTATAAGATTCAATACAATGGTATCTCTGAGCAATGGTTACTTCATTGTATGAAAATGTATGACGCAGAGGACACCGACTTCACATTGCAAACATACTATGGATATTACGAATCCTATATTAACATTGTATGATAGTCTTGTATTCTGTCTGTTCGAGCATCATGCAAAAACTACTGGGCGGATTGTGATAAACTTATTGTGTTTAAAAGGCTCACATCGCAATGTGTAAACGTGATTATAGGTATGTTAGAGTCTGAGAAAAAAATATATAATAAAGACAGCCTCCATGGCGCAGCGGGGCGAGTAGCCGGCTGTGAAGCGAGAGGCCGAGGCTTCGATCCTCGCACCGCGACAAATGTTTGTGCGATTCACAAATATTTGTTTCGGGGTCTGGGTGTTGTGAGACCGAAAGTCTCTCGTAGTTCCTGATACCCACGACATAAGACTCGTATCTTAGTGTAGAGTCAGGACTATGAATGTGACTGTTAGGTGTATTAAAAAAAGAATATCAAGCACATACATACATGCGTAATTATTTTATGAATTTATAAAGTTATGCTATAAAGATCATATTGTATATTATTATGGCTTATTATATACGCCCAATCGCATTAAGCCAGGATAAGTATAAGTATTATTGTTGGACGTCTGCCTACAAGCTGGACAGACGACCTGATAAAGGTCACAGGAAGCCGCTGGATGCAGACCGCTTTCAACAGGTCGGTATGGAAATGTTTGGGGGAGGCCTATGTTCAGCAATGGTCGTCCTATGGCTGATGATGATGATGTATTAAGCCAGCGTGGTGGATTAAAGCCTAATCTCTCCCATCATCATCAATGGTTTTGGTCCAATAATAATGGCAAAAGGCGTAACGAGGAGGCTATTCGTATTAAGCATGAGAAATTATATGATAACATACCTCAATTTACAGGGACTCACGTAAAATTAGGTTTTATGCGGGGCATCGTTATAACGAGAGCGTATTAACCGGGTTTTAATATACACTTTTGAAAAATCACTTTAGTATCACCATGAGTATCCTAACCCCACAGTAGGATACTTGTCTTGTGTCGTGGGTATCAGGAACTAGGAGAGACTTTCGGTCTCACAACACCCACACCCCGAAACAAATATTTGTGGATCACACAAACATTTGTCTCGGTGTGGGGATCGAACCCGCGGCCACTCGCTTCACAGCCGGCTACTCGCCCGATGCGCCACGGAGGCTGTCAATTATTATATTGTAACAAAAGCAAGCCATACCCAATCCTCTATGCAAACGAAGCATTGTCCTTGAGCCGGACACGAAACCTTTCTTATCGTGCAAACTCGTTTCCTTTTCGTATTTCATCATTTTCTTAAAGGACTCATAATACGCCGAGTTCTCGCCTTCTCTGTGTTTCTCCATGACTTTTATTTTACTGGTCACATCGCTGCTTACAAATGAAAATACTGAGCCGATGAGGTTTAGAAATCTGAAAGGAATGACTTGTTTAGGAACACTAGATGTAATGGAAGGGTACATCCGGGTTAGAATGTTTTTTTTTGTTTTTTTATTACCTAGATGACTAGACGTGTAAGGCGCTCGCCTGATGATAAGCGCTACGCCTGTCCATAAACAAGAGCAACACCAAACAGAACTTTGAATAACAAAGCACTGCATGGCACGGAACTGCGCTCGTCACCCCGAGACATAAGGTGATAAGTCTCATAATGCCCAGTAATTTCACTGGCTTCAATGCCCTTTAAAGCGAAACACAACAATGCTTACACACTGTTGATTGGCGGCAGAAATAGACGGCGCGGTGGTACCAACCCCGAGGGCCGGCCGTCTGGGTTGGCGCGGCCTCTCGCATACGAAGGACCTACCACCTTGTATGAATGTGGCGTAAAAACACGACACGAACGTTCGTGCCGTTTGATTGTGATTGGTCGAGAGACGAACGTGTGACATTTTCCGATACAAAACTTAGACGACGCGATGGAAACGTTTCGCGTTTGAATTATCGCTTTCTAAGGCCGCCGACTCGAAGTCAGCGCCAAGCGGCGCGTTCAAATGCATAGATTTAAATGGACCCGGTCTCGATAGCAGCGGCGCGGCGCGGGCGCGAGGAGCGACGTACGAGCGGCGCGCGCCAAATGAGCGGCAACTGCGCGTCTGCATTGACGTAGTGCTGTGTATTCGCTTCGAGTCCGCGGCCTAAAGGAGCTGATCATTTTAGCACCCGACTGGACAGCGAGCCACTGTATATATGGTGAAAAATCATCATCGTCATCCCATCCCATGATACAACATAGCTATTTTAGGTCATGCGACACAATCAGAAGTCTCACAGAAAATGATCCCTATTAATTTACACATAGCACAACTAATATGCTCAAGCACTTTGGCATCATCTATAAGTGGCAAACGCTCTATACAGTTCCTTCTGGTTTACCCTTTTAATCTTATCAAGGAGTAATTTCGACATTTTATTGTAGCTTATAATTTTGTTTTATTGACATTATTATGTGAAAAGTAATAACAATAATTGATAATTATTATAGCAATATTTATAAAACCACCACATCACAGTTCTTCTTCTTTTTGAAGTGATAACTTCTTATGGGAGGGTGAACCGAAACGTTCCGTAACGCGAGCGGTCCATTGACCAGCCAGCGTTAGCCGACCTCCCTGGAACATTGATAATCTAAGTACCAGGTGGAGTCACACAGTGACCAGTCGGCTTGGACCGGACTTTGACACGACTTTGACACGACTTCGGCACGACTTCGACACGACTTCGGCACGACTTCGACACGACTTTGACACGACTTTGACACGACTTCGACACGACTTCGGCACGACTTCGACACGACTTCGGCACGACTTCGACACGACTTTGACACGACTTCGACACGACTTTGACACGACTTCGACACGACTTTGACACGACTTTGACACGACTTCGGCACGACTTTGACACGACTTCGGCACGACTTCGACACGACTTCGGCACGACTTCGGCACGACTTCGACACGACTTCGGCAGGACTTCGACACGACTTTGACACGACTTCGACACGACTTCGGCACGACTTCGACACGACTTCGGCACGACTTCGACACGACTTTGACACGACTTTGACACGACTTTGACACGACTTTGACACGACTTCGACACGACTTCGGCACGACTTCGACACGACTTCGGCACGACTTCGACACGACTTCGGCACGACTTCGACACGACTTCGACACGACTTCGACACGACTTTGACACGACTTTGACACGACTTTGAAACGACTTTGACACGACTTTGACACGACTTCGGCACGACTTCAACACGACTTCGACACGACTTCGACACGACTTCGACACGACTTCGACACGACTTTGACACGATTTTGACCGTACTTTGACACGACTTCGACACGACTTCGACACGACTCTGACACGACTTTGACACGACTTTGACACGACTTTGAAACGACTTTGTCACGACTTTGTCACGACTTTGACCGTATTTTGACACGACTTTGACACGACTTTGACACGACTTTGACATGACTTAGACACGACTTTGACACGACTATGACACGACTTTGTCATGACTTTGACCGGACATTGAGCGGACATTGACCGGACATTGACCGGACATTGACCGGACTTCGACCGGACTTCGACACGACTTCGACACGACTTTGACACGACTTTGACACGATTTTGACACGACTTTGACACGACTTTGACACGACTTCGGCACGACTTCGACACGACTATGACACGACTTTGTCACGACTTTGACCGTACTTTGACACGACTTCGACACGACTTTGACACGACTTTGACACGACTTTGAAACGACTTTGTCACGACTTTGACCGTACTTTGACACGACTTTGACACGACTTTGACACGACTTTGACATGACTTTGACACGACTTTGACACGACTATGACACGACTTTGTCATGACTTTGACCGGACATTGAGCGGACATTGACCGGACATTGACCGGACATTGACCGGACTTCGACCGGACTTCGACCGGACTTCGACGACTTTGACACGACTTTGAGACGACTCTGATACGACTCTGACACGACTCTGACACGACTCTGACACGACTCTGACACGACTCTGACACGACTCTGACACGACTCTGACACGACTCTGACACGACTCTGACACGACTCTGACACGACTCTGACACGACTCTGACACGACTCTGACACGACTCTGACACGACTCTGACACGACTCTGACACGACTCTGACACGACTTTGACCGGACTTCGTAACGTAACGCGTTAAGGCGCCACTCTGTCTGGCTTCCCTTTCCCTCACGCATACGGTAGCAGTAGGCAGGCTCCTTCCGCTCTCACTTTAACCCACATTAGTTTAAGTTATCACTTCTGTCGAGCGTCCCGAACGCACACTTCTTTTTTTTTTTTATTTATGACTTTCGCATTATTATGCATTTTGCCAGTGTCAAGTATAATTTATTCTCAAGTTTTTTACAAGAATGATGAAACACGGGTGCGGTCGATTTCAAGGTCTTGCCAGAGTGAGAGTGAGAGTTTGGTGTTAACTCCTTTCAGTACGATGCTTAATTCACTTATTTAAATGTTTCCGTACACTGTTTGTCACCGTCAATTTTAATGAACAAATCCATACCACTTTTATACAGCAAACACAACTCTAAACTAGTTTACGGAATAAAATTAAAATAAGCGATGAACCGCACTGTCTGAATTCCCGCCAAAAACCATCCACACCTCAGTTATCTTTATACTTATCAAGTATTGGTTTCCATTTTTAAAAATATCACCTATCACCGCCGACCAGTATATGAGGAAATAATATTTATTTCCGGTATCATGGAGGATAAAGCTGATTGATTGTTGGGTATTAATTATCAAACTAGAGATCTGTAACCATGCCCTTAAATTATTATTTTTGTCTGTTGTTTATTAAACTTCTTACATCATAAAGTAAGTATAAGCCAAAACACTACAGAATAGTTAACATAATAATTTAACAATTCAAACCTTGAATATTCATTAAAAACATAAAAACAAGAAAAATATCAAACAGTCTAGAAATTGTTATAAGATTTTTTAAAAGTTTATCAGTAATATAATATTACTCTATTCGAATTCAATTTGTTAGGAATTACTTTTTTTTACTTTTTCTAAACAGTACATACTTATAATAATTTTTAATTCAAGTAAGCTGTGTGCATAAATTGTACTGTATTTCAAGGCAAAATGAAGAAATAAAAGAATATAACTAACATCCAATCTCAAAACCCAATATGTGGCTACAATACTGTGTCTGTTGCATGTTAGTTTAGAAAGAAAATTGTAAATCCTTAATTGGCTGTAAGATCTGCTTATTTTTAAGTTATAATTATTTTTAAGAGCTGTGGATGTTGTTAATAAATAAATTAATAAATGTGGTAATTTGGATGTTTCATTGAACCATTAGTAGACCATAAATAAATTAGAAGTTCGATAAATTCAATATCCATATGGAAACAATAGAAAAATAAACATACTTGACCAATTCATTATATCCGTCTATATAGGCTTCTATGACCACATCATCTTCTTCTTTGAGACTCCGTTGGAAGCTCTGATGCACATAATGCAGGTCCAAAGTATTATCACCAGACATTTTATTCAAAAATGAGTAAAAATTCAATCACAAATTATCTGTTGAGTACACGACTAGCACCGAATGTTAACACAATCACTGTCATGTAGTGATGTGAATAGTCGATTTTATGTTTACTATAAATTATAAATTCTATTAATACATTTTAATCGAGTTAATTGATTTAAATGTCATGCCAACGTAATAAGCCTTCTGAAAGACATAGTCTTTCTTTCTTTCTTTAAATATCGTTAAACACGTTGCTAATGCTGGTGGCAAATAAATATTTTTTCTTTCTTCTTTCATTTCATGCAGCTCTAAGTAAGGTACAAGTACATGTGATGTCAAGCGATGTAAATCCACTTTTTAGAATAACGAAGTAATATTTGTGAAATATAATAATGAAGTAAGTTTCTCTGTAAAAATGACGATGATAATGAATGTGGAATTTAAGAATGAACAAGCCCGGAATATCTATAATATATCTTGTTAATGCAAACTATTTTCCTTTCAGGGATCAACGGTCACGTTACATGGTTAAAAATCTCAAGATTACTGAAGCCTAGTTGATATTCAACGAGGCTCAATGAAAATAGATAAACAACAAGTTAAAAAAATGTTATCTTGCAATCCGTTGTAGAAACGTTAAAAGACAGAACTATGTCAAAGCTTCGTCATTGCTCAAAGATTGTGATTTTTGTAAATTTTGTAATGAGTGGGTCTGTAAGTCCCTTATAGCTCTCGATACCCGTGATACAATGTCAAATGTGAGTTAATAAATGTTATTATTATAACGTAAACGATAATAAATAATTTACAATCTAAAAGTGTCTTTATCCTATTTCTGATTCATTGATGTCGATATAAAGTTTCAGTATTAGCATATCACTATCGTACGGCGAAGTCCACACCAGTTTATCCATCAAGTCTGCTGCATGTCACGTGACCACATGAATTTAATGAATATAAATTATTAGGATATAACGATTCATCAGATATATCAATACAATGAGTATGAGTAATATACTCATAACTTATCGAATACTGATAGTACCTATATTGGTTTTACCTCTAGTTGTCACTGTCAGCAACTAGAGGTGTGTACCGGAGCCAATTTTATCCTCCGGAGATTATGCGGAGATTTTATTGAATAACCGGAGATTCTCCGGTTATTCTCCGGATATTCAAAATAATTTAAATCAATATAGTTTAAGAGAAAAAAAACAATGCTTTCTGAAATATGAATTCACTTTATTAAAAAAATCGAATAGAAAATATCTAACCTACTAGGTAACAAATAATTAAAGTAAAACAAATCAACATACATTTATACTTATACCTAGAACCTTAATTCTACTTTTTGCACGCACTCCCTAGAATTACCTAATACTCATTGACATATGTAGACGACCAACAATTCCCTATGCGAAAATTAACAGAGGTAGCAAGGATAGAATATTTCGATTTGATGATACTCAAAAAAATATTATTTTATTTGGAAGGAGGGGCTTCCAATAGGTATCGATAACGAGGTCATAAGGATGATTACTAACCAGCTGATTTTTTTTGTTTTTACTTAGTTAATATTTATATAATTTAACTGTCATATTGTCCTACAAATAAAATAATTTTTTTTTGAGTATCATCAAATCGAAATATTCTATCCTTGCTACCTCTGTTAGCTACCACGATAGAGAATTTTCGCATAGGGAATTGTTGGTCGTCTCATCGAAACGAAGCTACTCACGGAAAATGAGCTTGATAGTAATCAAGTGGATCAGCTACCCGAGGGCCCCCTGACCATTTAAGCTACGAGTCCCACTTTTTTCTCACTATTTATAATCATAGATTTTTGAGCACGTAATAAAGCAATATAAGCCAACCGTATTGAAATTATCAATATCCACTATTGGAATGAACGAAATGTGTCTGATGCTTTAATTTCACCGCATTGTAGCGTTAACCAAAACGGGGTATTACCGCCAGAGACAAACTATATTTCCGCATTGAGTATCATGGACCGCGACTAGCGCGTTTACTGGAATAGGGATGTTCCTAAATCAACTAGTACTAGTAAATACGAGTAAGCACATACTCCATGCTATTCAATCGATACCAAGTACTTATGGCAACGATTCATCTTTGAAATACCTTTTTGGTACTTATTACAAAATTTACAAAGAAAATACTTAGTATCGAATCGAATCTAATGTTACTATTAAAATATTTGCGAACGCAAGACCGGCGAAAAATATATTAATCTGATTGTGAGCAAAATACTTACCAACATAAAACAAGTGGTTTTCTTGGGTAGCCTAAACAGAGGAGAGCTCAATGTGGTGGTAGTCGTGATAGTTTGTCGTGTAGGTTAATAGAAGCAAACTATATAACTATATATTTTATAGTATACTAGCTGTCCCTCGCGGGTCCGCCCGCGTGATCTGCTTTTTCCGGCATAAAAGTAGCCTATCAATGGCGCCATGTGTCGAAAATTGATCGTACCCTCTCAGAAACCTTCGTGGGCTCATGTACAACAACTTTGCTAAAGATCATCACATGATCAAATGCATAGTTTTGTCGGGAAAGATTTGATCGTCTTGGTCGCGGCATTGTTAATGATGATTCAAAGAGAAAACAAATTACTGATATTACATATCAATTGCGTTTAGCTATCATTTTTATAATTGTCAAATTTTTTACCATACTTTACCAAAGACAAAATCACGTTTAGCTGTCATTTAAGTTTTGTTATTCCACTGTCATTTGCGTTTTGTGTCATGTCAGATGTCTTTTTGTTATACCACGTTTTATAATGACTTGACTGAAACGCGGTCGAACGGGATAAAAAGTATCCTATGTCCGTCTCCTGGTTCTAAACTACCTCTCCACCAATTTTCAGCTAAATCCGTTCAGCCGTTCTTGAGTTATAAGTGGTGTAACTAACACCACTTTCTTTTATATATATAAGAAGTAAGATGAGATGCGATTATTATTATTCTTTTAGGATATTCATAAGAGTAGTATCGAACAAAGATACATCCGTAACCGCGACTTAATAATTCGTTCAGACATTTTTACCATTCAAATAACCGGTAGTTAAGAGAAACACCGATTAAGCTCCGGTACTCACCCTAACCGGTTATTATCCGGTTTTTTAAGAACCGGTACACATCACTATCAGCAACTGTCAGTGTCATGTCAAGTTGCTCAAATTGCGAGGTGTACGTATTTTTGTGTATTCAGCGCAACAAATGAGCAATCAGCTATTAATTTAATCAACATTCATTCGGTATTTCCAATTAATACGAATTAGTTATTGTTTGTCACTCATTGTAAAATAGTGGAACTATTTTTGTGCTTTAATTTTTATTTGATTGTGCTTACAGTATTTGATGGGATAAAAATAGGTGAGCATGTTCATTATGTGATGAAATTTGTTGTAATTGAAAAAGTTTATGTATGCTTATTTTGATTATTTGTTTATCGGCTTCCATCCATTTGCAAAACTAAAACTTTATGGAACTGGTTGTACCAGAAATGGTTGTGGGGTCATAGAGTAAGAAAACAAAATGTAAATAAATCTACCTACATTTTAATCTTGTTGATACGTACAAAAAGTTATTGTTTCTTTACCGAGAACTTTCGTAAATAAAGTGTTAATATAATATCCAGTAGTGGTAATTATATTCGTGCCAGTTACTTAATGTTGTTTGTTTTGGTGAAAATGGTGCTGCCACACCGATGTTATAAAAGGTTAACAAACATTTTCTAACATTAAAATTGTTACATTTTGTTAAGAATTGTTAGATGTTTTAAGTGCTCCCACACTGACGGAAAATGTTTGCAAACATTTTCTAACATTTTTTAACATTTTCTAACATTTTATAACATTTGAAAACATGACATCGGCCCTTCTTCTTTGACGGCTTCTTTGACGGCGCCGCTCTCAAAAGTACCGCCACCCGCGGTTAAAGAATGTTCAAAAATGTTACAAATTGTTAAGAAATGTTTACTAAATGGTGCTGCCACACCAATGTTATAAAATGTTATACAACATTTGTTAACAAACATTTTATCACAATGTTAGATAATGTTAATAAATGTTTAATGTTATGGTGCTGCCACACCGATGTTATAAAATGTTTACAAACATTTTCTAACATTAAATCTAACATTTTATGACATTTCTTAACATTTTATAACATTTCTTAACATTTTATAACATTTCTTAACATTTTCTAACATTTCTGAACATTCTTCTTTGACGGCTTCTTTGACGGCGCCGCTCTCAAAAGTACCGCCGCCTGCGGTTATAAAATGTTAAGAAATGTTACAAAATGTTACAAATTGTTAAGAAATGTTTACTAAATGATGCTGCCACACCGGTGTTATAAAATGTTATATAACATTTTCTAACACCGGTGTGGCAGCACCATTAGAAAATGTTATATAACATTTTATAACACCGGTGTGGCAGCACCAAAAGGGAAAAATATTTTTTTATATATTTTTTTGTAACATGCAACATAGAATGTGTCAGAAGTACATATTTTTTGATCATGTGTTTAATTTCTTTACACTGTCTGAAAGAAATCTATATTTATGATAAGATTCCATTGTATCATCCTTACTGTAACATTGTTCTTATGTTACTTTATTTGGTGTGCAATAAAGAATATCCCATATATATCTATCTATTATGTTTATTTTAATTTTTTAATACACTGTCCAATCTTTAACTACTTTAAAGATATGTTTTTTTTTTACAAAATACTATCTTATTAACATAAACTACTCAAAACAAAATAGGGCCCACCCTGTTTTTTTGCTGTGTTGTAAAAACTCTTAACTTTTTTATTATTTTATGAATGGGTATGTATGGACAAGGTGTATGGAAATTATTTTAACGTAATATTGGGAAAAATTAGCGTTTTTTTATCCTGTCTTTGAACTAAAATAGGTAACTGAGTGAAATACCTATAGAATATACCAATATTACCATCAAACTCAAAATAGGGAGCTTTTGGTGCGTGAGATCCACATTTGACAATACTTATCCTAATTATTTTTTGTTTTTACAGATTCATGCAAAACTATGACATCCAAATTGGAGAACAGTGATGACGAATCATTCATAATCCTGGACAGGTCACCGGGCTCTAGCTTAGGCATGAAGTGTGACAGTCTTGAGAATGGTGACTGCAGTATCGATAAGGAGCACTTGCAGGAGGCCATGGAAGAGATGCCTGGCGAAGTCAATATGGCGTTTAAAGCACACTTTAAGATTGGAGATTGTGTAAGTATTTTTAAACATGCTATTCGTGATTATTCACTCTTTTTATTAGATCAAATAAAAAAAAATAAGTTTCACTACATTTATTAATTTAGATTGTTTTTTAATTTGTGTACAGAAATTGGAATATTAAAAATATGTGTGATTAAGACAATTATTGTATTCTGTGCCATCATAGTATGTATAATTTATTTTTTCTCTAATCAATCTGCAATCAGTCGCAAGACTATAATCGGATGTGTTGAATGAATTAATGGACTTTTTGGCAAGTTAAAGCCATTGCCCCAACCCTTATTTGTATAGCAAATTGGCTCTGTTCAATGATTTTATTGGAATCGGTTGCAAAAACAATCTTGTTAGTAGATTCAGGTGGTTAACTAATCTTTCTGTATATTTTCCTATGTAACGTTTAGCTTCGTCAGTGATGGTTGGTATATTCAAGTAGTCATGGATCTCAGAGTATCACGTAAACCAAGGTGCAGCACATAGAGACTTAGGATGATACTATGTGTTCTTTGGAGACAAATAATATTGGACATGCTAGTTGATGACCACAGTTGGATCCCATATGCCCAAATAGGTTTTATAATTGAGCTGTAGACTCTAAGTTTATTGCTTAGAGATAGTGTAGATTGTCTTCCAAGGAGCCACAGTAGATTTCTCAAACGATGGTTAACTTCGTCCCGTTTATTAATAAATGTGGTCTTTCCATGTGATTCATTGAACCAAGTAGAATCCAAATTAATAATAATGAGTATCTCTATGAGCGAATGAGCGAGCTGGTGGGAGGATACTTGTATCCGACCGGATAGCGACCACCGTACACTGGTGCTAAAACCTGCCATAGTGGCCCACCTTGTGTGGGTCGCGTTCCAGGGTCAGCCAGTGTATATCCGGTTCTCCCCAGGGGGCTTGCCCCCTGATCCTAACCCTTTTCCCATCCCTTTTTCCTTCCCCTCCCCCTTGGCCCTTTGGCAGGCCGGCATGATCTTGCCGACCTACGATGGACACATTGTTTGTCGTTGGTCGACACTATTCTTGGATTGCGCTACACTTATCATCAGGTGTAGCGTAGTCACTTTGCCGAGCCAGGATAAAAAAAAAAGCGACCTGCTAGGTATTAATGTACGGACTCCGTGGCGCAGTAGGTGCAAAGCGGTCTATGAATCGGAAGGACGCGGGTTCGATTCGCACCGCAACATATTGGGTGACGCATAAATACGTTCTATGAGCCCGAATGACAACTTTGTTTTTAGCGTGGGGTTAGGAATATGTGATTTCACGGCTAGGTCGTAGGTATATTTATAAAAATGTAACCTCTTTACAAAGCAACTATTTTTAGAAATGCAATTTAGGTCATTAGTCTGTCTTCAATACAACAATACTGGAGTTGAACTGATTTTTTAGTATTTAAATCAATAAGCTCTGTGTCTCTGAGACGTTATAGTGCGTTGAAACGCATAGTGGCGATTTCTGTACACGTAATTAGTATTTGATGCTAAAAGAACGTATCCATACTACATGTCGTATTTTTTAAGAATTCTCGACCCCTCCCTCCCCTTAGACCCTTAAAGTTTTTACGTAGTATTGACAAGTGATACAGTTTAATCATTTCGCGGGCTGAAAGTGAAACAAATGAAAATAATTTGACTCAAATTCGTCTTTATTACGCTGCAGGTGTGCGAGCGAGATACTGATATGTCTTTTTTTACATACATGTATAGTGGTGATATATGTCACCACTATGCGCCCACCTTTCATACACAACAATATTTAAAATCATTTATGCACCAATTGTGATTCTGTTTTTGTCAGAGGATTTTTTTTGTGTAAAAATTGGTTTGTAGTTTTTACCGGCTGCCTGCCTGACGTCAACCCCTCTGGGGAGAAACACCCAGACCTGAAACACAAATGTTTGCGGATCTTTGTGGTAGGCAGCGGCTTGGCTGTGCCCCTGGCATTGCCGATGTCCATGAGCGGCGGTGACCGCTTACCATCAGGCGGGCCGCTTGCTCGTCTGCCTATCAAGGCAATAAAAAAAAAAAAAAAATCTCACAAACATTTTTGCCGCGGTGCGGGAATCGAATCCGTGGCCTCTCGCTTCACAGCCGACTCCTCGCCCACTGCTTCACTGACGCTGTCTATGCCTACCGCTAGAATTTAAAAACAACCCCAGCTGTACCTAAGTACCACTAAAAATATAAAAATGAAATAAGTTTTAACTTAAAACTTAAATAGCGATAATGATTTGTTATGTTTACGCGAATATTAGAAATTGAAATAAAACTAATTTAAACGGATTTTATCGCGGTTTTTTATTAATTTTGATCCCGACGTTTAAAATATAAAATAAAAAACGGCGATAAAATCTGTTTAAATTAGTTTTATTTCAATGTTAAACAGCGATTTCGAAATAAATATATTAAAACTGTATTTATGACGATTGACGGTAAACAATAGTAGATCTGAGGTTTATTCCCTGAGCTGAATAATGTATGACGTATTGAAGTTTTTAGTCACCTGTGTGTAAGAATATTATTTAGAGGTATATATGCATGCCAGCATCAGTATATTCAGTTTCAAGTGAATTTAATGCTGATAACAAATTTGTTTACTTCAAACACGCCTACATTGTGAGCGTAGAGCGGCCGCAATAACGCTATCGGTGTGAGGATTTTTTTTATTTGATTGAATGACGAGACGAGCAAGGCGCTCGCCTGATGGTAAGCGCCACGCCTGCCCATAAACAGATGCAACACTACACAGAACTTTGAATTTAAAGCACTACATGGCACTGAACTGTGCACGTCACCCTGAGATATAATATTTTAAGTCTTATAATGCCCAGTAATTTCATTGGCTTCAATGTCCTTCAAACCGAAACACAACAGTGCTTACACACTGTTGCTTGCCGGCAGAAATAGACAAAGCGGTTGTACCAACCCAGACGGCCTCTCGCATACGAAGGACCTTACCACCTTGTAGGTACGAGGCATGCAATGCTTTGTAATTCAGGGTTCTGTGTGGTGTTGCTTCTGTTTATAGGCTGGCGTGGCGCTTACCATCAGGCGAGCGCCTTACTCGTCTCATCATTCAAACAAATTAAAAAAAGATAAGAAATCTAAACAAAACCTAACGTAGACATAGATCAGATAAATATAAATATCGATAGTAAAATAGTATGACGCTTCTCCAAAGGGACTTTCCGTGTAATCTTCTTGGAAATACTCGCGTAGTATTGTCACACAGTTGTCACTGCACCAGTTTCCGTGTTAGTTTGCGTGAGTTTCGTGTAAGTTTATTTTTATTAATCGACGAAAAAACAGGTTTTTTTTGTACATCTATCCATTAATAACTTTTCACAGTCTTTTGGTGATTCTTTTTTTATAGCATAGGCCGGCAAACAAGCAGCAAGCAAGTGGGTCACCTGATGGTAAGTGATCTCCACCGCCCATGTACGCCCACCACCAGAAGAAACATGAGCGCGTTGCCGACCTTAAAGGAAAGGGATAATTAGGGATTGGGAAGGGGAGGGGATTTGGGCTTCCGGATATCTCACTCACCGTACGAAACGCAGCAGCAAGCCGCTACTTTACGTCGGTTTTCTGTGAGACAGTGGTAATGACCCGGTCGAACCAGCACATTCATGCTATAGACAAAACTGTCTACAGCGTGACTTTACCACTCAAAAAGGGTTCATACGAAAGGGTTATAGCTCAAAGTTATTCTCAATTAAGTTTTGAGAAAAAAATCCAACCACGCCTTACCGCTTGAATGGATTAAGATTATGTATCCTGGATTAAGACATAGGGTACTTTTCCCTAAAAAAACCTCTCACGGAAGCGTAGCCGCGACCAAAGCTAGTTCGTAATAAAAATCCCTTCACAGTGATCGAGCTGGTGCAATACTGGTTGTTTTCATTATGGTGAGATCGCATTCAAAACTCAAGAAAAAATACTATATTTTAAATCCGTAACGTATGAACTTATATCACTATAAGTTCATTCGTTTCGGATTTAAAGTCTGGGTGTTGTGGGACCGCAAGTCCCTGGTAGTTTCTCTTATCCACGATACAGGTTAACCTAGTGTTTTTTTAACCGGGCACGACAAAGTGACTGCACTTTACCTTGTGGACAATGCAGTGCAGTTCATAAAAACCCAATGACCACCGACAAACAATGAGTTTATCGGTGCCCACCAGAATTATAATAATAATACAAGCCTTGTATAGTAAATGTCCCACTGCTGGGCACGGGCCTTCTCTATTGAATGAGGTGGGTTAGGCATTGTCCACCACGCTGGCCTAATGCGGATTGGCAGCCCTCACATACCTTCGAAATTTTTATGACTTCTCAGGTATGCAGGTTTCCTAACGATGTTACCTTAACCGTTAATGGTTTCGCCAGACAGCGGACGGGGCGGGACGGCAACGCGACGCTGACGGGACATGCAGCAGTTGTAATGCATTAGTCAATATAGACAATGTCACACAGAACCGTCGCGCTCGACGCGACGCGACGCTCGATTATCTATACACAATCCCGTCAGCGTCGCGTTGCCGTCCCGCCCCGTCCGCTGTTTGACGAGACCATTATGGTTTCGCCAGACAGCGGACGGGACGGGACGGCAACGCGACGCTGACGGGACATGCAGCAGTTGTAATGCATTAGTCAATATAGATAATGTCACACAGACCCGTCGCGCTCGACGCGACGCGACGCTTGATTATCTATACAAAGACCCGTCAGCGTCGCGTTGCCGTCCCGCCCCGTCCGCTGTTTGACGAGACCATTAAGCAAGCGATAATTAACAATTAATATACACGTAACTCAGAGAAGTCAGAGGTGCTCTCGGGGCTGGTTTCGAACCTGTGACTTAGGTTTCGACAGTTATTAATATTTTTTTTTTTCATTACACTGGTCATATTTTAAAGTATTTACAATTGTTGCTATTGGCAAATAACCAATACAGGTTCAAAAAACTCTAATTGGCCGGAATCGTTTCAAAAATATCCACGTTTTCGTTGCATTTTATTCCACGTATTTTTAACCGAATTCGAAAAGAAGGAGTTCTAAAAGTTTATTTATAGCATAGACCGGCAAACGAGCAAGAGGCGTACAGACCACTTAGCCTGATGGTAAGTGATCTCCACCGCCCATATACGCCTACAATACTAGAAAAATCGTAGGCGCGTTACCGACTTTAAAGGGAACGGATTGGGAAAGGGGAAGGGATTTGGGCCTCCGGATATCTCACTCGCCGTACGAAACGCAGCAGCAAGCAGTAACAACGCGATTGAGCCGGCCACTTTGCCGTGCTCGATGCCGTGATATAAAAAAAATACCATCAAGTGACCCACTTGTTCCTTTCGGCCTATGCTATGCTATATAAAAAACGAGTTTTGAAGTCAGTTATTGAATGTTTTACGTTTAATCACATTGTACCAAGTGGCAAGTGACAATTGGTAAATTTATTCATACATATGTTCGTTAAATTCAATACATTACGTGTTTATTTAATCGTGCACGTGTACAAAGCCACAGCTGCATTATCTTCGCACTTATGTGTTAAATTGCCAGTTTTAATATAATTATTGATGGTATATGATGAAGAATATACTGTACCGTGGCGTCGCGGCCTCCATAGTTGCTACCCTGATCAAGTTGATCGGGCTATGGATGTATAAGAGAGTTAAGGTACGACTGTGGTGCTGTTACGTACATGGCTGCGGCATTTTCCAGATGCACGAGCGTTTCTCTTATCTTGGCACGACGGTTAATCGATTCCTCGCATTTCGACTAATTAACTCAATCAATCGGTATGATACCAGTTTTAGGGATTGCGGTAAATGTTTGTTTAAAGAAATTTGGTTTCTCTTGACATCTGATTCTTTAACACTTTAGTTTTTAGCGTAATTCATTTTTTTTTATATTAACTGCAATTGATAAGTTGAGTGCAGTCCAAATATAAAGTCTATCATCGAGAGACGCTGTGTCCTGCATCCGTCGACATTCTACAGAATTATGCCGGGCTGAAGTAACTGGACGTCCGCCTACAAGGGGGACAGACGACCTGATAAAGGTCACAGGAAGTCGCTGGATGAAGGCCGCCTCGCAACAAGTCGGTCTGGAAATCTTTGGGAGGCCTATGTTCAGCAGTGTACGTCCTGTGGCTTATGATGATGATGAAGTAACTGGACACACCGGCTGATCCCGGTACGCGACTCGCCATAACTAGCCACTATGTTTGATTTTTTATCGAGTGTACGGTGATTTTATACAGTATGGTACCAAAAGCAAATGAAATTTCAAAAATTGCACCGCTTTTCTTCTTTTCAGCCATCGCCAGCCAGCATGATGGTGGCCAGTACGATAGTGACTGACGAGGGTTGCACCGAAGAGTTGCAGAAACGTTTCGCCGAGATTTTAGACGAGAACGTGATACTGAAGTCGTCGTTGCAGCAAAACAATGATTCGATGAAACAGCAGTTCATGCTGATCAAGACCTGTCAAGAAGATATGATGAAGACGCATCTCATGCACAAAGAGAAGTTCGAGGAGACCAAAGAGTTGGTTGAGAGAGTGAGTACTATAAAGGCTGTTTTGTTAATTTTAAAAGACTTATACGCTAGATGCTAAAATGTTTCCTATAGCCGTTCCAACCAATTATTAAGTCAAGTCGCAATCCCCTTAAGAGAACCGGATATACACTGGCTGATCCTAAAACGCGATCCACATAAGGTCTGTGGGTCACTATGGCAGGTTTTAACACCATGTGCATGGTGGTCGCTATCCGGGCGGATATGAATATCATACCTTCAGCGAAATTGCGCTCAATGGTGTACATTTACAGAGACCTATGTCCAGCAATGGACAAGTTTAGGCTGATGATGATAATAAAAAATAATCATGATATGTGGTCAGGGAAGTCACAGTCACTTACTATGTACATTGTAGGCACTCTACGATTTTAACAATAACGTTATTGTAGCTTCGTCAAGAAAACAAGAAACTCAAGCAAGACGTAACCCGTCTGATGGAGAAAGAAGCACTCGTGAATGGTGAGACGGATGAGCAGGGGAAGTCGGGCCCGCCATCCGCCGTGGAGTTTGTAGCGTCGCCTGATGACGACACTATCAACAAACTCACGGCGCAACTCGAACTGGTCGAGAAGCAGAGGAGACAGGTGAGCGAAGTACGCGTGAATAGTGAGACGGATGAGCAGGGGAAGTCGGGCCCGCCGTCCGCCGTGGAGTTTGTAGCGTCGCCTGATGATGACACCATCAATAAACTCACGGCGCAGCTCGAACTGGTCGAGAAGCAGAGGAGACAGGTGAGCGAATAACTATTGAACACTGAGACGGATGAGCAGGGGAAGTCGGGCCCGCCGTCCGCCGTGGAGTTTGTGGCGTCGCCTGATGACGACACCATTAACAAACTCACGGCGCAGCTCGAACTGGTCGAGAAGCAGAGGAGACAGGTGAGCGAAGCACTATTGAATATTGAGACAAATGAGCAGGGGAAGTCGGGCCCGCCGTCCGCCGTGGAGTTTGTAGCGTCGCCTGATGACGACACCATCAATAAACTCACGGCGCAGCTCGAACTGGTCGAGAAGCAGAGGAGACAGGTGAGCGAATCACTATTGAACACTGAGACGGATGAACAGGGGAAGTTGGGCTCGCCGTCTGCTGTAGAATTTGTAGGGTCGCCTGGTGACGAAACCATCCATAAACTCACGGCGCAGCTCGAACTGGTCTATTGAACATTGATGGCACTATTGAACATTGAGACAGATGAACAGGGGAAGTCGGGCCTGCCGTCCGATTGGATTATCAAAATAAAATTAAAATCTCAATTTTTACTTGATATGGGTTGAAATGTTATTGCATATATGCATCAAATTTTTATATCGAATTGGGATCAAGTGGGTTTTGATAACTAAATCATATTTTTATCAACATGACATTCTTGTAAAGATCTAATCTAGAATGGGGCGTCCTGCTACTCAATTTTGTACCTTACTACACATAAAATTGGGTGGCGTTACGTCTGATGGGCGTTAGCTTATATTAGATGGGAAATTGTGTGAATTGGATTTATTAAGAATGTGATCGAATATGCAAACATGTTCAGTGTTAGGAGACGTATACCATGAATCAAATTCATGAGTGGTAGAGCCACGCTGTAGCCAGTTTTGTCTACAGCACAAATAGCCCGGCTCGATCGGGACGTTACCACTGTCTCACAGACAACTGATGTAAAGCAGCGGCTTGCTGCTGCGTTTCGTACGGTGAGTGAGATATCCGGAGGCCCAAATCCCCCACCCCTTCCCAATCCCTTAACTACCCCTTCCCTTTAAGGTTGGCAACGCGCCTATGATTCTTCTAGTATTGTGCGCGTCCATGGGCGGTGAAGATCACTTACCACTAGGTGACCCACTTGCCGGTCTATGCTATAAAAAAAGAATAGTAATTATTTTAATTTTTAGTCGCTTTCACACAGATATCGTTGTAGTATTCATAATGAAAGAACAGAAAGAAAGAGAGAAATAATTTATTTGAACACTAACTTGAGACATGAAAAGTTAAAAAGACATTCTTATGAAAATTCAAAATTCATTCTTAATGCACGCCATAGTTACTCGGATATGTTCCATTCGGTTACCATAAGTACATAAACAAAGTGATCAGATTTCCAGTAGCGCTCACATTTCACAGTATCATCGTGTAGTGACTTCTTCGGAGTGCATCCACGTTTTATATAAGAGCGTTATGAAATTTGATTCCAACATTAGCAGCTTCCACTATAGTCCTAATATCCTACTAATGTTATAAATGCGAAAGTTTGTAAGTATGTATGGATGGATTTGTTTGTAACTCTTTCACGTAAAAACTACTCAATGGATTTAATGAAACTTTAGCTTATACATCAGAATGAGACATAGGCTACTATGTTTTTCAAAAATCAAGCCCTGAAGGGTCTAAAAATGGGATGAAAGTTTGTATGAAAAATCTAAACCGCTGAACCGATTTCAATGAATTTTGGCACAAATATGATTGATGACCCAGGGTTAAACATAGGGTATTTTTTTCTTTAAATTTCAACCCCTAAAGGGCCGAAATAGGGGATGAAAGTTTGAATACAGGACTGGTATTATGTTTAGTTTAATGTCATCCCATCTTTTCCAGGTCATAGTGGACAACGAAAAGCTGACTTGGCAAAAGGAATCACTGGAGCACATAGTGGACGCCACTTCTAAAGAGAGAGATGACCTCAAGGAGAAAATTAAAAGCGTTGAGGTAAGGTTTTACATGTTCTTATCTTTTTAGCCCTAATAATGAGCCTTTTTTCTATTTAATTAAATGACCAGACGAGCAAGGCGCTCGCCTGATGGTAACCTACCCATAAACAGAAGCAACACAGAACTTTGAATTACAAAGTACTGCATGGCTTGCCACCAGACGAACGACCTGCTCGTCATTGAGAATAATAAACACAAATTATTGACAATTATAAATATGGTTACCATGTTCCTGTTATGATGACTAGCCTGATGAGAAAACTTCAAGTAAATCTACAACATGTAACATAAAATGTAATAATTAATAACCCATGCTTCTCTTCATTATATTTTTTTAAATGCATGTATTTTTTTTATCCGTTTAATGTAAGATTCGTTCTGGTGAGCTATTTAAAAAAAACATGCAATATTTTTACAAAAAATGTTTGTTGAAATAAAACTAATTTAAACGGAATATATCGCGGTTTTTATTAATTCAGTCCACCCCGTGGCCACGAAGGCTGAAAAGCTTTCGAAACGTCGGGATCAAAATTAATAAAAAAACACAATAAAATCGTTTAAATTAGTTTTATTTCAATGAGTAATATTCGCGTAAACATAAAAAATCATTATATAAAAATATTTTCTTTTTTTTGCAGTTACAAATGTCGAATAAGGAGTCCGAATATGCGTTGGAGGTTGACAAATTAAAGTGTAACATACAAGATCTGAAAAACCAACTGGACACTGTTAGCAACACCGTGAGTCTTTTCTTTTTACTACCCAGTCACTTTTTTTTATCGAGAAAAAAATAGAGGAAGCTTTTTTTTACTGCATAAGCCGGCAAATGATCAAGTGGGTCACCTGATTGTAAGTGATCACCCATACGCCCATAATATCAGAAGAATTATGGGTGCGTTGCCGACCTTAAACATTTACAGTTCGTCTGTATATTTTTTAATGTTTTTTCACGCATGACGACGGCAAGTCGTCAAATTTGGATCGATTTGAATGACTCTCTTTGTATTTGATAGGGTTAATTCCGATGGTGATCAGATTAGAATATCGTGAAAAATGTATTCCCAAAAGATATGAAATCGGGAATTAAAGCTTAAACACTAAAATATCGACATTTACGCGCCAGTTTATTGATGATTATCCCACAAAAAAAATACAAAAATGCAAATAAAAAAAAATACTTTTCTTGCACTCGATATAACTAACCAATAAATCTATTTATCTATTATTATTATTTTTCTATATTTTTACTTTTTTTTTATTATTACTTCGGTCGGCAAACGAGCAAGTGGGTCACCTGATGGTAAGTGATCTCCACTGCCCATGTACACCCACAATACCAGAGGAATCATAGGCGCGTTGCCGTTCTTAAAGGAAAGGGATAATTGGGGATTTGGGTAAATTTGGGCCTCCGGATATCTCACTCACCGTACGAAACGCAGCAGCGAGCCGCTACTTTACGTCGATTTTCTGTGAGACAGTGGTAACGACCCGGTCGAGCTGGTCCATTCATGCTATAGACAAAACTGTCTACAGCGTGGCTCTACCACTCGAAAAGAACTGTGGAAAAGTTTAGAATTGTTATGTATTTAGGGGGGGGGGGGGAAGAGATCGATATGGACCATAGGCCACAATGTACATAACACACTGTATATTTAATATAATGTTATTGTAAATAATGTACTCATATTTTAGAAATACGCGTCATCAGATGAAATCAACAAGCGGGACTCGGTCATAAAACAATTGGAAACTAAAGTGACCAGTTTACAAAACGAATACAAAAATGCACAGCTGAAGATCATGGAATTGGAGAATGTTAAGGTATGTTTTTTTTTACTAGCCCTGTATGATACACGTCCCTCCTCTACTGGAGGCACGGGCCTCCTCTACTGGATGAGAGGGATTAGGCCTTAACGCTGAAGGAATCAACGTGAGGTAAAGGTATGTTAATTTAAAAAAAAATCATTTAGGAGGTTTATTGTCAAATCCACATCCCACACGGTGGTAGGTCCCTCGTATGCGAGTGGCCGTCTGGGTTGGTACCACCGCTTTTTCTATTACTAAGGCCAAGTAGCAGTGTGTAAGGACTGTTGTGTTTCGGTTTGGAGGACATTGAAGCCAGTGAAAGTAACCTTATGAGACTTAACAATTTATGTCGCGGGGTTGTAGTAACCATTCAGTACAGTATGCGCTTTTTATTGGATACTTACTCGATCCAGCCGATAAATTACCTTACACCACCATCTGTTAGAATCTTATTAAACTCACAGATAATTATAACAAATAATTTGCAATAAAAAAATATTGCGACTATAAATTCAAATATAAACTATCCTATCTCTCAAGTTGGATGAAACTGCACACAGTTTGCAAAATTTGATTAAAATCGGTTCAGTAGTTTAGCAGTTCATCGCGGACAAAAAACGTGACACGATTTTTTATATATTATTAAGGTAATATTTTGCATGGTGTACAATAAAGTGCCTATCTATAGTTCAAATTTCTGCTTTTCCAGTTGGAATATAGTAAATACAAATCTGAAGTGGCGAAGACGATCAAAATGTATAAGGATCAAGTGCAGGAGATGCACAAGAGGCTGACTGATGCCACCACCACGGTAAACTTGTTATAAATATTTATATTGATAGCCTCCGTGGCGCAGCGGGCGAATAGCCGGCTGTGAAGCGAGAGGCCGCGGGTTCGATCCCCGCACCGAGACAAATGTTTGTGTGATCCACAAATATTTGTTTCGGGGTCTGGGTGTTGTGAGACCGAAAGTCTCTCGTAGTTCCTGATACCCACGACACAAGACTCGTATCTTACTGTGGGGTCAGGACTATGTATGTGACTGTTGGGTGTATGTATAATTTTTTTTTATGTATATTTCTATATAATGGTTTTTTTTTTATGTTGACGCTTGTTGTAAACCTGACACTAGTCGGCTCTATACAGCTTCACCGGACTTTCGGGTGAGCACTTTAGGCGCTCTCAACCCTTAAATATAATGGTGGTAGAGCCACGCTGTAGACAGTTTTGTCTACAGCATGAATGGGCTGGCTCGACCGGGTCGTTACCACTGTCTCACAGAAAACCGACGTAAAGTAGCGGCTTGCTGCTGCGTTTCGTACGGTGAGTGAGATATCCGGAAGCCCAAAACCCCTCCCCTTCCCAATCCCTAATTATCCCTTTCCTTTAAGGTCGGCAACGCGCCCATGACTGTTCTGGTGGTGGGCGTACATGGGCGGTGGAGATCACTTACCATCAGGTGACCCATTTGCTCGTTTGTCGGCCTATGCTATAAAAAACTTCTTTTTTAACCGCTTTTATATGAGGCAGGCCGTCATGACAAGCAGGCCGGCATTATCTTGCCAACCTACGATAGACACATCGATTGTCTTTGGTCGACACTATTCTTGGATCGCGCTACACTTAAAAGGTGGTAGGTCCCTCGTATGCGAGAGGCTGTATGGGTTGGTACCACCGCTTTATCTATTGTTGCCGCCAAGCAACAGTGTGTAAGCACTGTTGTGTTTCGGTTTGAAGGACATTGAAGCCAGTCAAATTACTGAGCATTATAAGATTTAACATCTTATGTCTCGAGGTGACTAAGCAGTTCAGTGCCATGAAGTATTTTGTAATTCAAAGTTCTGTGTGGTGTTGATTCTATTTATAGGCAGGCGTAGCGTTTACCATCAGGCGAGCGACTTGCTCGTCTCGTCATTCAATTAAATAAAAAATAAACTACGTACCATCAGGTGTGACGTAGCCACTACCGAGTCAAGATAAAAAATATCATGTTTTTGTTTGGATAATTTGTTTTTAACTATCTTTAGGACTCTGTGAAGTAGAAACAGCATTCCGAACTCGCGGTAGAGTTAAAGTTTGACCGAATCTAAATGATATTTGAGGCTGGTGGGAGGATACTTGTATCCGACCGGATAGCGACCACCGTACACTGGTGCTAAAACCTGCCATAGTGGCCCACCTTGTGTGGGTCGCGTTCCAGGGTCAGCCAGTGTATATCCGGTTCTCCCCAGGGGGCTTGCCCCCTGATCCTAACCCTTTTCCCATCCCTTTTTCCTTCCCCTCCCCCTTTGCCCTTTTGCAGGCCGGCATGATCTTGCCGACCGACGATGGAGACATTGTTTATCGTTGGTCGACACTATTTTTGGATTGCGCTACACTTACCATCAGGTGTGGCGTAGTCACTTTGCCGAGCCAGGATAAAAAAATATTTGACTTTTGATTGATTGATTTGATTTGATTACGTATTTGGATCCATTTATGTTTGTATCCTTACAGATGTTCCAGCCAGTAAGTCTGTCGTTGGGCAACGAACACGATAGCTCTTCACCGAACAATGTCAAAATATATAACAGGACGTTGAAACATCTGAGTGATCTGTTAAACAAACTGACGCATGGGTGAGTTTAATTAATAATGGCATCAGCACAGCCAGTATGGATATAAAGATAGTAAATATTTCTATTTTTTTAAATTAAAAAAGTTATTACTATACGCTTTACCATTACGCTAACCATCTCGTCATTCAAATAATTACTTGAATGACGAGATGGTATGCGTAATGGAATCACCATAGCCAGTATGGATATCAAGATCGATTTTTTTTAACTACTTGAATGACAAGATAGTAAGCCAGTCCTGCACATAAACAGAAGCAACATCACACAGAACTTTGAATTACAAAACACTGCATGGCACTGAACTGCGCTCGTCACCCCGAGGCATAAGATGTCTCATAATGTCCAGTAATTTCATTGGCTTGTCCTTTAAATAATAAATAAATAAATACACCCAACAGTCACATACATAGTCCTGACCCCACAGTAAGATACGAGTCTTGTGTCGTGGGTATCAGGAACTACGAGAGACTTTCGGTCTCACAACACCCAGACCCCGAAACAAATAAATGTGGATCACACAAACATTTGTCTCGGTGCGGGGATCGAACCCGCGGCCTCTCCCTTCACAGCCGGCTACTCGCCCGCTGCGCCACGGAGGCTGTCGAATCGAAACACAACAGTGCTTACACACTGTTGCTTGACGGCGGAAATAGACAAAGCGGTGGTACCAACCCAGACGATCTCTCGCATACGAGAGATTTACCAGACACTAATCCCCGAAATGGTAAACAGAGGTTTAACCAGTACATCCACGTTTCGCCGAACGTATCTCCATCCCATGATGTGATAGATTCCTATCGCCGTACTGGGCACAATTCCAGACTCCAGGCTGATACTGAGGAGTTTCATTAAATAGAAACACCCAATATCACTTTCACCCGACCCAGGGGTCGAACCCGAAACTTCAGCACAGTAGTCGTACCGCGTGCGCAATAAAACAGGCAGAGGCAGAGATAAATATCATCATCATCATCAGCCACAAGACGTTCACTGCTGAACATAGGCCTCTCCCAAAGATTTCCAGACCGACCTCTAAATAATAATAGACGTGGCCTCTAAATATGGGCCGCATAAGACGGCTCACAGTCACTCAGCGAGCTATGGAGATAAATATGAGATATATATTAATAAATACCATTTATAGGTTATCAGACAGTCTGGTGGAAACGCTCGGTGCTGCGGCCAGCCTGTGCGACTTGAATATGGACACCACCAATGTGGATCAGTTCAGGACTGGACTCGATGAGATCAAACAACAGTTGGAGAGGCAACACAGTGACTCTTTGGGCAATATGTGAGTATCAAAGTCAAGTTTGAGCCATGTTCAGACCTCGAGTCTTTTTATCCGAGCACGGCAGAGTGACTGCACCAGATTTGATGGTAAGCGCAGTGCAGTCAAAAAAAACAGCGACCACCAACAAACAACCAGAATCATACCGGCCTATATTCTTCTTCACACTCTGAACAGGGAAGAAGCAAATCGAGGGGTGAGCGACAGGACAGACTGATGACCGATGCAGGCACAGTAATTTAAGGAAATACCTATATACCCGCCCCAAACAACCATCAAATCCTGTCGCAAGCCCCTTGGGAGAACTGAATATACACTGGCTGACCCTGGAACGCGATCCACACAAGGTGTGTGGATCACTATGGCAGGTTTTAACACCGTGTGTACCGTGTCGCTATCCGGGCGGATATGAATATTCTACAGGCCGGCGTGACTCTGTTGACCACCGATGAACACATTGTTTGTCGGTGGTCGCTAGTTTTTTGGACTGCACTACGCTTACCATCAGGTGTAGTACAGTCACTTTGCCGTGCTCGGATAAAAAAAAGGAATAAGTTGGTGGGCTATATTGTAAAATACTGTTCCTGGTTACTAAATTAAAATAGAGGTTGATAAATACATCGGAGAGGTTGTTTTTAATTTATTTAACAAAAGTATACATCATGTTTTGTTACAGTGGTCAAGTAAGAGGTACATTGTCGATATTCGAAGGCATATTTAAAGACTACAACGACGTTGTCGAAAAAGTAAAAGAACAACAATCGGTAAGTGCGTAGTCCTTTATTTTTTATATCGATTTTTTTTAATAAACATTGATGATTAATACTTTGCAGTTCGATGCTTACTTAACTAATCACATTGCAATATACGAAGAGTGTCTTGAATGGGCAAATACTCGTAAAGATCGTCATATTAAAGTACTAGATACTAGATAGATAGGATATCTGGGACAATGAAAAAATATCTTTGGACCCTAGTGTACTTTTATCGAATAAGTACACTAGGACCCAAAGATATGTATTTATCTATTTAAATGACGAGATGAGCAGATGGCTCGCCTGATGGTAAGCGCCACGCCTGTCCATAAACAGATGCAACACCACACAGAACTTTGAATTACAAAGCATTGCATGGCACTGAACTGCGCTCGTCACCCCGATACAAAATATGTCTTATAATGCCCAGTAATTTCACGGGCTTCAATGTCCTTCAAACCGACACACAACAGTGCTTTCACACTGCTGCTTGGCAGCAAAAGTAGACAAAGTGGTGGTACCGACCCAGACGGCCTCTCGGATACTGGGAACCTGCCACCTTGTTAGTGCCAAATTAAGTATAAGTTGCGCAGTTCAGTGCAATACAGTGCTTTGTAATTTAGAGTTCTGTGAGGTGTTGCTTCTGTTTATGAGCAGGCGTCGCTCTTATCATCAGTTGAGCGCCTTGCTCGTCTCGTCATTCATTCAAATAAAAATAAATAATAAGGACATCTGTCCTTACTAATAAAATATTAGTCCTTTAGTAAAATATTAGTCCTTTAGTATAATATTAGTCCTTTAGTAAAATATTAGTCCTTTAGTAAAATTTTAGTCCTTTAGTATTTACTAATAAAATATTTTTTGTTTGATAGAGGCAACCGTCAGCGGATGCTGCGATGTTGTCCGCGGCGTTGTCGGCTCGGGATAAAGAACTGCGCACACTGGAGATGCAACTCAAGACGTTGCGCTCGCAGAAAGAAGATGTCGAACTGTTGAGAGCGCAGATCGATGTCTACAAGTACGTTGACATTTTGTGAATTAATACAAGTTTTTTATGTGACTTTTTTTGTATGGTGGATTTTTCGAGTGGTAGAGCCACGTTGTAGACAGTTTTGTCTACAGCATGAATGGGCTGGCTCGACCGGGTCGTTACCACTGTCTAACAGGAAACCGACGTAAACTAGCGGCTTGCTGCTGCGTTTCATATGGTGAGTGAGATATCCGGAAGCCCAAATCGCCTCCCCTTCCCAATCCCTAATTATCCCTTTCCTTTAAGTTCGGCAACGCGCCCATGATTCTTCTGGTGGTGGGCGTATATGGGCGGTGGAGATCACTTACCATCAGGTGACCTACTTGCTCGTTTGCCGGCCTATGCTATAAAAAAAAAATACCCGCTCCAACCAACCATCAAGTCATGTCGCAAGCCCCTCGGGTGAACCGGATATACACTGGCTGATCCTGGAACGCGATCCAGGTGTGTGGGTCACTATGGCAGGTTTTAACACCATGTGTACGGTGATCGCTATCCGGGCGGATATTACAAAGCACTACATGGCATTGCGCTCGTCACCCCGAGACAAAGATGTTAAGTCTCACAATGCCCAGTAATTTCACTGGCTTCAATTTCCTTCAAACCGAAACACAACAGTGCTTACACACTGTTGTTTGTTTGCGGCAGATATAGTATTGGCGGTAGTCCCGTGTGGTCAGTGTGTAAGCGGCTTGATGAGGAAGGCAAAGGACCGTCAAGGGTGGTGCAAACCTGGAAAGGCCTATGTCTAACACACACACACACACACACACACACACACACATACACACACACATACACACACGTACGCACGCGAACACACGCACACATGACATACCCACTTTTTTACTGACCTAACACAAGCTAACAAACTAGGTATTTCAATATTTTATTCGGTTTCTCAAGACACAGGCTCCGCTTAAATTGAGAACCCCTGGTAAATATTTTTTTGTATCAATCTTTTATTAAATAAAGATTTTTTTTCATTTTCAACAGTGGACGAATTCAGGCTGATGATGTGGTCACGTTGTCGTGCCACGATAAAATACCTGATTGTTGTCAATTTTATTGTAACATATCGATATTTCCAGGAACGATTTCGAGGAGGAGCGTGAAGCCAGAGAACGGATAGCCGCGGAGAAGGACAATATACTGGCCGACCTCGAGGGTCTGCAGCGAAGGAACCAGGACCTCATGAAGGAGGTACGTGTACTGTTTATTTATTTATTTAATCAAAATCAAAATCTTTATTAATCATGTAGGCTAAGAAAGCGCTTATGACAGGTCAAGTACAGAACATATGTCATTAAAAAGACTAACTTAGAATTAAGAGAACTTTGGACTAAACGCCGCGCTAAAGGCTGGCAGGAAAAGGCACACCAACAAGCATGGGAAAAGGGAGGGCATCCTTAAGTGAAGGGATTCACGGACTATGATATGGAATGATAACACACCATCGATAGCTACACATGATACAATATATAAACTGAAATATAATAAACTGTTATCAGGAGTTGTTCCGTTCCCGAGGATTCTGGCACTACACCAGTGTTGTCCTGTCCATGGTGTAGACCAGTGTTTCCCAACCTTTTTTAGGCCATGCCCCACCTTAATATTTTTTTTGTTTTAATTTGTCACCGATATTTTTTTTTGCATTGAAATAACCCAAAGCGAAAGGGTTAAAGTCGTGTCGAGTCCATTTTTAAATTGCCCCCCTTAACTATGAAATTGCCCCCCCTGTGGGGCGTGGGCCCCACGTTGGGAAACACTGGTGTAGACCAAACCGCCTGCTTGCATCACCCCTCTACCACTAATGGTGTGAATAAATTATAAAAATCATGTTAGTCTCCGAGAAATTCTGAGAAATCTGCTTACTCCATTGAGTCATAAGAGAAATATATCCTTTCTATTGAAGCAGAATTTGTATCAAAACTCACAATTTATGTGAAAATACGAAAATATTTTTTTTTATACATACGCACTCACGCTTGTATTCCTCGGCAAGGTAGGCAGAGGTATAACCAGTATACCAACATTTCGCCGAGCGTATCTCCGTCCCATGATGTGATGGGGTCGAGCCTATCGGCATACCGGGCACTATTTCAGACTTAGCTGATTTTTTCGTGATAGAAAAACCAAATATCACTTTTACCCGACCCGGAGATCGAACCCGAGACTTCAGCATAGCAGTCGTACCGCCTACGCAATACATCTACGCCACCGAGACAGTCCTTAATGCTATTATGTGAAATAATTATTCGACTTATTACTCCGCAATATTTAAATAAATTAAATGAATAAATTACACCTAACAGTCACACACATAGCCCTGACCCCGCAGTAACATACGAGTCTTGTGTCGTGGGTATCAGGAACTACTAGAGACTTTTCCTCTCACAACACCCACACCCCGAAACAAATATTAGTGGATCACACAAACATTTGTCTCGATGCGGGGATCGAACCCGCGGCCTCTCGCTTCACAGCCGGTTACTCGTCCGCTGTGGCACGGAGGCTGTCGCAAACAAATAATTGTGTGTCTGTCTACAGCTACAAGAAATCCGTAAGACTCGTCAGCCCCCCTCCGCCCCTACTAGCAGTGGGGCCAGTGCAGGAGCCAGTAAAACTCTCACTGGTACCAGGGTAAGTAACTACTATAAACATGTTTTTTTTATCCTCGCTCGGCAAAGTGACTACGCTACACCTGATGGTAAGTGTAGCGCAATCCAAGAATAGTGTCAACCAACGAAAAACAATGTGTCCATCGTAGGTCAGCAAGATCATGCCGGCCTGCCAAAGGGCCAACGGGGAGGGGAAGGAAAAGGGATGGGAAAAGGGTTAGGATCAGGGGGCAAGCCCCCTGGGGAGAACCGGATATACACTGGCTAACCCTGGAACGCGACCCACACTAGGTGGGCCACTATGGCAGGTTTTAGCACCAGTGTACGGTGGTCGCTATCCGGTCGGATACAAGTATCCTCCCACCAGCAATACTTGTATAAAAACAAACTTCAATAACTTGGTAGTCATTTAACATAACACATTTACATTAGTTTGCTGTTTTCCATTGTGAAATTTCCTATTTTTCGTCATCAGATTTTGCTGGTGGTAGGATATTCATATCCGCCCGGATAGCGACCACCGTACACATGGTGTTGAAATCTGTCATAGTGATCCACACGCCGTGTGTGGATCCCGTACCAGGATCAGCCAGTGTATATCCGGTTCTGCCGAGGGGCATGCGACATGACTTGGTACATCCTTGTATCCCTGTGCCTGCATCAGTCATCCGTCTGTCCTGTCGCAGGCCTCTCGATTTGCTTCTTCCCTCTCCGTAGAGGGAAGAAGCATTTATACAGGCCGGCATGACTCTGGTGACCACCGATAAACTCATTGTTTGTTACGCTTACCACTTACTACGCTTACCATCAGGTGTAGTGCAGACATTTTGCCGTGCTCGAATAAAAAAAAATAGAATTTAGTTATTACGACCGGATTATGCGCTATCAGGCTATTTTCTCATTATATAATTACAAAGTTATTAGCGTTTGTTTTGTACGTACTACGCATATTAATTTATTAAATTATAAACACACCCAACATACATAGTCCTGACCCTACACTAGCTTAACCTGTATCGTGGGTATCAGGAACTACGAGGGACTCGCACTCCCACAACACCCAGACCCGAAGCAAATATTATTGTATCACATAAACTTTTGTCTCGGTGTGGGAATCGAACCGACGACCTCTCGCTTCGTAGCCGGCTACTCGCCCACCTTGCCACAGGGCCTGTCAAATCTACAGATATTTTTATTAGCCAACATTCAGGCGTTTCGTCACTACGAATCTAGTTCACCCGCCTGACGGTAACCACGCCTGCCCATAAACAGAAACACCACACATGACTTTGAATTACAAAAAATTACGTGGCACTAGACTTCGCTAGTCACCCAGAGACAACCAAGAGCAACAGTAATAGACAAAATGGTGGTACCGTCTAGTGAAATGTCGATAAATAGTTCTTTTTTGTAATTATTATTGATTACCATAGAAAATTAATTAGTGATACCAGCCTATGTTTCACAATAGTACTCATATGTTTGATAATATTTTTTTGGTTTACATCATTTATGTAAGGCACGAATTTTCTTTTTATCCTGTATAGGAAAGTAACTATACCTGCATCTGATGGTAAGTGCATTGCATTCCAAAAATAATGTCGATTTACAATAGACGATGCATTTATAGTTGGTAACGAGTATTGCACCGGCTTTCTAGTGTAGATTACCAGAATTATGCCGGCCTTTTCGACTTTTCTTGGTTGACTTATTTTGAACCCATTTATATGATTCATTTATTTTTTTATCGAATTACATTTACTTAGAATAGAATGTAAAATTAATCAATAATGTTGTAATAAGGACCTTCCCAAGAAGAAGAAGATATGCACAACGCAAGAAGAGAACAATTGAGGGATCTTCATTTGAAACTTAGGGGCTTAAACTACATAATTATGTTCTTTTTCACCAACGTTCCCTAAACTTAAAAAAAAAAACTATAATAATAATATAATAAATACACCCAACAATCACGTACATAGTCCTGACCTCACAGTAAGTTACTTCGATTCGTAACTTTTTTTATAGCACAGGCCGGCAATCGGGCAAGCTTACGTGATGGTAAGTGATCGCTACCACACATGAACACCCATAATACAAGAAGAACCATGTGCACGTTGCCGACCTTAAAGGAATGGGATGATTAAGGGACTGGAAGGGGAAGGGGATTTGAGTCTCCGGATATCTGACTCATCGTACGAAACGCAGTAGCAAGCCGCTGCTTTATGGTGCTGCCACACCGATGTTATAAAATGTTAACAAACATTTTCTAACATTAAAATTGTTACATTTTGTTAAGAATTGTTAGATGTTTTAAGTGCTCCCACACCGACGGAAAATGTTTGCAAACATTTTGTAACATTTTCTAACATTTTTTAACATTTTCTAACATTTTATAACATTTGAAAACATGACATCGGCCCTTCTTCTTTGACGGCTTCTTTGACGGCGCCGCTCTCAAAAGTACCGCCGCCCGCGGTTAAAGAATGTTCAATAATGTTACAAAATGTTACAAATTGTTAAGAAATGTTTACTAAATGGTGCTGCCACACCGATGTTATAAAATGTTATACAACATTTGTTAACAAACATTTTCTAACATTTTATCACAATGTTAGATAATGTTAATAAATGTTTAATGTTAGAAAATGTTATATAACATTTTATAACACCGGTGTGGCAGCACCATTACGTCGACTTACTGTGAGACAGTGGTAACAACCCGGTCGAGCCGGCCCATTTATGTTGTCGACAGAATGGACTACCGTGCGTGACTACTATAAACACTCATAGTTATTGTTGTGGTGTTGAAACCTTATTTATAAATTTTCTTGATAAAAAAATTTGGTGTATTAAGCAGAGCTTAAAACGTTGTTTTTACAATCCTCGAGACGCCATACTGTAAATGTCGTTTATTTTTATCGATTTCGAATCGATTGTAACCTTAGGTACAATTCGATTAATATTGAAATTCATTATTAGATTAGAGTGTGAAAACAAACTTGCATAAATATTAATAATAGAATATTGTTTAATTTTATAATAAAAAGCTAACTTGCTATAATGATGTTAGTGTGCATTTATTTTGCGTTAATTAAATTAACAAAGAATGATGATAAATAATTATAATTCATACGAAATATTTAGAAATGTTGGGCCTTATTACAAATCGAATTCTAACTTGTAAACTAGGTTCCTTACAATGAGTAACTACAGGTAACCCACATACACACATAGTCCTGACCCCACACTAGTTCAACCTGTATCGTGGGTATCAGGGACTTCGAGAGACTTGCGGTCCCACAATACCCAGGCTCGAAACGAATGTTTGTGGATCACACAAACATTTGTCTCGGTGCGGGCATCGAACCTACGGCTTCACGATTCGCAGCCGGCGACTCGCCCATTGCGCCACAGAGGTTATTAGACCTAGTATATAGATAGAATACGTTTTGTAATAAAGCCGTCGTGTTTAAATTTATGTAACTTCAATGTCCCAATATTTGTTTGTGCGCAAAGAAATTTAAGCATTTATGTATGTAACTTTTGATACAATAAAATTGTAGCAATTTTTTTAAATTATTTTGTGATTTGGTTTATAAAAATAAAAAAAATATTTATAAATACAGTACTTATACTTTTTTTTATTTTGATTTATCTTAAATATGTATATTTAGGTGAGATTTTTTTTTATATTATTTGGTGTTGTTTCGTGTTATGTTGATTTTTTTCGTATTTTTTTCTAAAATCTTTTAAAACTACCAAAGTCGACCATTTTTATTCATTCATAATTCATCTCTAATTAATTTCATGTTTGCAAACATTGGATTGTTATTTTATCGAACTGTGTGTTATGAATTTTTAACAATATCATAACTGATATAATACTTTGCTACTAACATATTATATGTATTCTTCGATGTTTGATTTTTGTATGGTAAGCATGTTAAGGGTTAGTTTGATTGCGTTTGTTTTTAAGTAATATTTAACACGATGTAAATATTGTTGAAGATAATAAAAAAACTGATCATGTGCCTTCAGGGAGTATTTTAAGTATTTTATTAGCGTCTAATGATTTAATATAGTTTACAATGTAGAAGATAATTTAATATAGTTTTTGTTGGTAATAGGCTGGTATCATGATATTACATGGCGTGCGGGGAGAGGGGGGTTCGACAGTGACCCGTAACGCTACCCTATGTGAGTTGGCGGGTAGTCTGCTTCGTATCACGAAAGCTTCGTCCATCTTCGGAGTGTGAAGAAGCATTTATTCAGGCCGGCACGATTCCGGTGACCATCGATAAATTCGATTTGTTTATCGGTGTCGGATGGCTTTTTTGGACTGTACTCCCCTTACCATCGGGTGTAGTGCAGTTATTTTGCTCGGTAAAAAAAAATACAAAATATAGAATCGGTTGCTTATTCTGTTTTATTTTGTTTCTTTAATCGTTAATAATATCTTGCTAATACTTTGTTGTTATTGGACGACACGCTGAGTTAATTTAATATAGATCGCTTTTCACTAGATTCTTTATAAAGTTACACGAACTAAACAATTTCCTGTGTACTGATATTGTAAGTGGTGTATATTGAGTGCTATCAGTGGGCGTGTTCTGGCGAGCAAAGTTTTGATTAATCTAAGTTGGCGACTCAGAATATCTAACTGAGATATCGTTCGGAACACCTTGTAAATACTTTGAAACTTACCTGCGTATTTGTAATCGTTATTCTGAAGTCTGGTAGAGTCCAGTGACGTACAGTGGCGATTTCTGTTTATGGTCCGTCTTTGGCGCCCAATAAAAATGGGCCAAACACATATAGCTACAGAAACTTACACTTAACTAAGAGCCCACCTATACTTACTACCATACCTTACTACCATATTCATTCCCCGTTACTATGGGGCATGATTTCTCTGGTTGATGAAGACTGGCGCTAAATCATAACAGTATCTCCATAGAATACGACACTAGCCAAAGAGGTTACTTAAGTGTTGTTTGTGAATGCGGGCGTTAGTTTCTTAGAACTTTGTTCGCCCGAACGTTCCCATTGTACGCTAGATCGACGGCTTAAATTGTTGTTTGAGCAAATTGATGTCGATAACGTACTAACGATATCGTGTGTATTCATTATTAATTTGTGTTTACTTCATTACTTAGCACTTACTTACATAGCCTCCATGCACTTGCTCGTTTGCCGGACAACTAATATATAAGTCCTTCTTAAAAAACTGTTTTATTATAATTGTTTTTATCAATTTTCAGGTGTACAAGTGCCCCAAATGCATGCGATTCAATACACAAGTCTATGAAGTAATGCAAGAGCATCTAGATTTCTGCTTGGATGATTGGTAGGCACAACCTTTGCGCACGCTAGTCCTAGAAAACAGATTGTAATAACGTTCTAATGACGTGTAATTTTTACAGAAGAATAGTAGGAATTTTAGTTACCGAAAATGTGTGAGCCTTAGACCAAAAATATAAGAAAGAAGAAGAAGAAAAATATAAGTAAACGCAATATGTTCTAGTACACCCCGTTTCAATATCTTGGGCAACATATACTAAATAACAGTTGCCTCTTTTACCTAAGGTTGCTCTAATGGAGGCGACACTCTGGCAGGCTTTGATGCCTATAGTTGAGGCAGATTAAATGGATGTTTCACCTTGCCGACTGCCAAGGCTTATATTCAAGGACGACGGCATTAAAGCGGTTCGTTAGTTGTAGTTGTTGGCAAAATTGTAATTTCCAAAGAAAATTTAGTATTTTGATAATGAACGTATATTATGATTACTGTGATGACTTACATAAAACTCTAATTTTCGAAATGATCTTAATGCGTCAATGTGATTCTATTTGTGAAATTAAAAATTCAAGATAGTTGTGTTATTTATCGTACAGAAAACATTTTTTTACGTTACAACCAAGTCTCCATAACCATATTTTTATTAGAAATATACGGCTAACATAGGGCGTGTTTGGGGCAAACATAGTTCTGAGTAAGCTAAGTTAGACACTTAGCATAAAAAGTAAAGACTACTAAGTACAGCGTGTTTCGTCTTAGATAGGATTGCTAACGAATTACCTATATGCTAATTTGCGTTTAAGTATAGTTACTGTCAGTTTCTTTATTGATTGAATATATTTACTAATACGGATGATTAGTAAGCGAGATATTATGACAATCTAAGTGAGTATTGTGTCTCGAGCGAAAACTCAGTTAGACATTCTGTGTCTAACTTAGCCTACTCAGGATTTTGTTCGCCCAAACGCGCAAATGGACGGGCCACGATTGTTTTATATAAAGTAGATATTTGCAGTTTTTTTATAAAATATTTTTGGTTAGTTTTTTTAATTAGCATTAAATTCAGCATAAATAGGAAAAACAACACACATTCTGAAAGAATATCACATTTTTTTCAAAAACATGTACTTTAGTGTTGCCAATTTAAAATTAATTTTCCAGTGTTTCATTAATGATATGCAAATAAAATATTTAAAATACTGTTCTAATAGGAGGTTGTGAACGATGAGGTTATCGCACATAAATGATTTATACGATTAAATAGGTTTTGCGGCTAAGCGGCTTTTTTAGGATAAAATACATCTGCCAGACTCCCCTTTTATTATTTTTATAACCTATATGTTACTGGAGTTTCGCTTAACATAATAGGGAAACCTGCATCGAAAATAGTTCAGTCGATATTACGTGACGCTCGAACAACTGAACAGACAGAAAGACAGCAGGCAGTCCCGTATTGTTTTACTATAATTGTGCCATTCTATTTTTTATTAACCATAGAAAATTAAATGAGAAAGCTTTGAACTAAAGACAATTATTTATAAGAAATTATCTATATTATGTGAACATAATTACATTTATGGGCCTTATTTTTTCTCGCATTCTTCGATTTTTTACGGATTAGTATGATCATACAACGTGTAACTGAAACATGTGGTCAAATTTAGGCCATGTATAGTGTACGATACAATATTTCACCCCCGTAGTAACAAACCCGATTGCATTGCCAAAACATAAAGCATTTTATAGAATTAATAACATATCGATATTCGAATTGCAACTTTGGACAATACTAAATGATAAACAGTTGAACTTTTTTCTCACTCCAGCATTACTATTCTCGCTCACGCAATTTAATTAATAAGGCTGTCAGCGAAGTTCTTCCACCTGCTCATATCCCACACGCAGTAACGGCGTAACATGTTTTTTTAACACATGTTACAGAAATATTTGGCTGATAGTTTTTACGACCGGCCAGCTGCCTGACGCCAATCCCTCTGGCAATGACCCTTAAATATTACCACGTCTTTCCGTAACACGATGTATATGAATATCTGGCGTTACAAGCCTGGCCACGCACTCAAGAAAAACAATCAATATATTCATTGAAATAAAACGGATTTTATACGTTTCGAAGACTTTTCACCCTTCGTGGTCACGGGGTGGACTGAGGTGTAGGTTGTCCCAAAATGTTAATGTTACATTATCTACCTTCAGTTTACAATTATTACCGATCAAAAATAATAAAAAATTGCGATAAAATCCGTTAAAATTAGATTTATTTCAATGAGTGATATTCGCGTAAACATAAGAAATCATTAATCAATATATTGCCATCATCATTTGTTTGTATTTTCGAAATAGATGTTTGTCGCAGCGCATAACGTTATACTGCACATAACATGTTGCCTCACTGAATGCCTAGCTACTGCAGGTTTGTAACGCAAGCACTAATCGACAATGAGGATTCGCCATTGTTTTCATTAACAGGTAAAGTTAGCCTAAAACAAGTTTGATGGAAAAAAATAGAAAAATCTTACTTGAAATCTTCTGTTCTAGATTGACGAAGACATTTGAGATATTGATTGTCCAAAGCAGTATTTTTGTTCTCTTTATTTTTACACATGTATTATGTATCGAAGGGTTTTATTATGATAAAAAAATGCAAAACAATGTACTATTCCATACAAGCTTTCTATTCTTTCAATTGTGATGTACATAGCTAAATATAAATCATAATAGCAGACCCGGCCACGCGTTGCTGTGGCTAAGGTATATGTTAAATTATATTGTAGTAAACTATTCAATACAGTTTGCGCCATCTATTGAATACTTACTCAATCCAGCCGATAAATTACCTTACACCGCCATCTGTTAGAATCTTATGTAACTCACTAATACACAATCACAAACTCACAAATAATTATAACAAATAAATTGCAAAATATTGCGACTATAAATTGATATATGTATAAACCAAGTTAGTTAGTGGCCAACCTAGTATAAAAATTTTCAAGCCGCCCAAAGGCCTCAGACTTGACTGTTATCATAGATGTGATTCATAAGATTGCAGTGATTTATATTTACCCCTGTATACTATATTATTTGCTTATTATTAGTTTTATGGTAAAATTATTTTTCAATCTATATAAATGAAAATGAATGTTTCTTTGTATTGTGTTCCTATAAACTAAACTATTTAGCTGATTGTGATGAAATTTTGCCAAACACATTTTTCTTTACGGCATGCCGGGTAAAACTAGTAGTTTTATAAAAATGTATCAAAATAGAATTTAGTTTAGAAGTGATTTTATTTTTGTTATGTAGTTTTGAGCAGTGATTTCATAATCACATATGGATGCAATATGCAATAACATATGAACCCACAACAAGTAAAATGTGACGTGGATATTTTTTTTTTTTACATTTAATAAATAAAATAATTAAGGCCTAACCCCTCTCATTCAGTAGAGGAGGCCCGTGCCCAGCAGTGGGACATGTGCAATACAGGGCTAATAAAAACATATTAAAAAAAGTAGGTTAAATAGAATATATTAAATTTATGATTTTTTTATTTTACAAAAATAAATATAAATTGAGAATTTTCCACGTACTATTATGCAATAGAACTTTAAATTATTGATTCAAGTTATTGAATTTAGCAAAATAAAATTGACATCTCAATTTTTAGTTGAAATGGGTTGAAACGTATTGCATATTTGCATCCATATATAGTTAATATAAACGATGTTTCAGTTAAATAGAATAATTATAAAAGTAAATTTTATAGAGCTATGAACTTAATGATAATTTTATTAGTAGTTATTGTTAAATGAAATTATTTAAAATTGCCTCACTTAAGTATGATATTATGAGTTTTCTATATTTTTTTTTATAAATTTCGACTTGGTACGTTTTGAAACTGAAGTGTCGATGTTTTATACTATTAGTTAGAATATATATGTTTATTTGTAGGAAATTCAATACGTAATTTAAACTAATCGATTTTTGTTTAGCTTATAAAATTTTAATTACTATAAAAGTAAAAAAATGGAATATATTAAACTATCTTTTGAAATTAATTTGTGAGAATGAATGTTATTTAGTAAATAAATTATGAAGATAATATATAACACGATCGGTGGATTAACAGAAACATGGCGAGACATATACAAATTGATTGACCACCGATATATGTTGCCCGAAAATGCGTTGTAATTTTTTTTTGAAATTTAAAAAAATCGACTTTTGAACTAAACTTCCCATCTGCAGCCAGTCAATTAGTTAGTGTTATTTTTTCTTCCCAAATAGCACCGATAATAGAAACCTATAGGTAGGCACATCGCAGGAATCTTTTAACAAGACGTATTTATCTGTTTATGTAACAAAGAGTCATGGTTATAAAAAAATCCAGAATGTTACATAATAAATGAGAAACGCTAAATATTGATGCGGAAAAGTAAAGCCCCATTCAGACTGAGCGTTTACTCGTATGACACATGATAATATAACAGAAAGATCTTGTTTACAAGCCCGTGTCATACAGTTTGAAAAAAGAGTCGTGTGACGCGACTACTAAAATAACGGTTTTCTGATAAATTCTCGCATACTGTCGTACTATAGACTATCTATCTAAACGGGGCTTTATAATTACAAAATAAACGAGTAAGGAAATAAGTAAGGAAAAAGTAAATAAATATATAAATTGAACACGCAACAACCGTAATATTGTTTAAGGATCTGTGTCGTAAAGAATTTGTTGCGAGAAATGACTGTGATATGCACAACTGTATGAACACATTGTTGAAATAAATATATTATGTATTATTATCTGTTTTTTTAATCGAAAACATTTCGACCACCTCCCACCACCACCACCTACAAAGTGGTAGGTCCCTCGTATGCGAGAGGCCGTCTGGGTTGGTACCACCGCTTTGTCTATTTCTGCCGCCAAGCAACAGTGTAAGCACTATTGTGTTTCGGTTTGAAGGATATTGAAGCCAGCGAAATTACTGGGCATTATGAGAAAACATCTTATGTCTCGGAGTGACGAGCGCAGGTCAGGGCCATGTAGTACTTTGTAATTCAAAGTTCTATGCGGTGTTGCCTCTGTTTATGGGCAGGCGTGGCGTTTACCATCAGGCGAGCGCCTTGCTCGTCTCGCCATTCAATCAAATAAAAAAAAATTGCATTGACGGGTTTTTGAAGTGAAACTTCTTAAGAATCGTTGTGATTTGTGATTGAAACGAAAATGCGTCACGACAAAGAAAAATATTCATAAATAGGATTCAGTCTGCGACAGAATGAGATAGATTACAAGTATACTATCACGTGTCTGCGCCTGCGTACAACGAAGCCTTCGGAAAATGTGTCATCAACGTGTCACTTGTCATACACTTTGCCATGTTCGAATAAAAAGGTCTAGCTTACTGATTGAACTTCTTTAGTTGGATTATTTGGTCTTACTAGGCCGCTTTCGCAAGGTGACTGACTGTGCCATCAGTAATGATCCTGTTTTGTAAGAAACGACTGTCCTGTTTACTGGCAGTGCTACATCTACTTATAAAAACAAAGTCAGTGATTCTGTAGCACCTATGGCCAATATGGTCATACTTTTAAATAAGTTGGTAGACTGCATCGGTGGCGCAGTTGTTACACGTACGCGGTATGACTGCTGTGACGGGGGCTCGGGTTCGATCCCGGAGACCAGTAAAACTGATATTGGGTTTTTTTATCACGAAATACTTAGTATCAGCCCATAGTCTAGAATTATGCCCGGTGGCGATAGGTTCTGCTCTTATCACATAATGGGACGGAAGTAAGTTTGGCGAAACGTGGGTGTACTGTTTACACCTCTGCCTACTCTTTCGGTGATTACAGGTGTAAGAGCGTATGTATATAATTTAAAATATCCTTAGCCATACTGAAAACTTAAAAAAATTCGGTAATATCAATTAATTTACAAATATCACATTACGAGTATATTATTATATGTATAATGCCTTTATTCGTTATTTATTTCATAAAATAGTGATTGAAATCTAAGCATGGGATTTGGATATGGGGTGATGAGAAAAAGTCAAGCATAGTTTTTCATACGTATTATATTTCATGGAACCCGTAGCGTTTCTTAGCTGTTTTATACAAAATTTATACAAATACATTAAATACTTTTTATTATTACATTTTTTTATACATTTTTTTAACATGTGCTCAAAATCATTAAACATCACTGTATAATTGCATTAATCTTATTTGTGATTGGCACCATATTGAATATTAAAATAAAAAAAGAAACGCTAATTAGAAAAAGTTGAGATTCAAATACAGAGAAGTTTCAGCGGAACACTGACAAAGAAATTCATAAGTATAAACCGCAACTTAAAGATAATGTGATAGAGTTCATTTCGATAACCCACTGGTACACTGTGTAAGAAATACAGATTACAAAAAAAATCAATAAATAAATTCATAAAAAGTAACAAATAATAAATAGGTCGGAAGTATATAAAAATAAATCTTTTTAATTAAATACTTAACTAGATTAAATTAATGTAAAATCAACCTTTCAACAACCGAAAAATGAAGCGAAGACGTGGTTTTGAGTACGATTTACAATATTATTGCACAATCTCCGCTTATTTATGTTCGGATTGTCATTTTGAGTTGCTTTAATAATGTGGATGCGAAAACAGAAATGTATCTACAGAAAATTTTCTACTCTAAGTTAATGGCGGACAGAGGACTTTAAATGAAATTGAATTTTGTTTTTTAATACTAATAAAGGCTAAAACGTAAACTAACAGTCGGTAAAAATATAAGCCACATCTGTTTTTAAATATAACATAAAAACTAATTTAAGGCTACCTTTAGGCTCTTTATAATACCATAGTTAATACGAAAACTGCATCAGATAAATGAAACGTATTGAAAAAAATTGTAATTTAAAATACTGTGATTGGAATGCGTCGCGATTAAAAATACAAAAAAAAATGATAATCTCAGTCGGATTTTTCGTGAGACAGACAATGAAAATAAGATGACCAGCATCAACACCAGAAAACCTGTCTCTTTTTGATATATTTTTAATACCTAAGAGGTGATTTTATACAAATCTTTAATGTACTTTACACTTCCTCACAAAGCTTACAACACTTAATAACACAATTATTAATATACATAATAATAAATGTCCTATAGGTTACTTACGATAATTACAATTACTCGCGAACGTAAAACATAGTTTACGTCGCGTTTAGACTAGAATACGTTGAGGATAAAAAAGCAGACGTCAATGTATAAACTTCGTTTTGTATGTTTCTGCTTTTTTGCAAAGCGGCTGAGTTGTGGATACCTTTGCGTTGTTGGCTTGTTCAATATATGTGCTGTTGTTTAACTTGGTCGGGTTATACGTCATGTTGACAGGCTGTATTGTTAGCGTTTGCCGACGAAGTCGATCATTTGATCTATCTGTTCTTTCTCGTCGTAGAGGTACAAAGACTCCATGCATCCCTTGAAGTAGGGTGATGTGAAGCATTTCGCCCTGTAAAGTAAATAACACGATTAGAACCTTCATGTGTTGGGATACAGTTGAAATTAGAGTGCGGAAAGGAAGAAAAGCCGATTTTGTTAAGGAACACATTAAATCTAAGATAGAAGAAGGCTTTTTATATTCTCAATCAGAAAATAATCTAAATTACGTTGTGTAAAAAGATAAATTAGAAGAATAAGAAACTTATGTAAGTTGTACCAATAACTACGTTACTTTATAAGCAGGAAATCCAAAATTTCAATTTGAAAACGAATTTAGCAAAGATGAAATTGGAAAACAGTTCAAACTGTCATGCGTAAGTAAATAAGAGAAAATTTTAAAATGCAAGTGTACTAAAAAATTAAATTCAAAGATGTGCATGCTGTTAGATTACTACAGATAAATAACATTTTATTTAATGACAAGCAATAATAGTAAAAATTAAGACACAATTAAAAGTGCGGAAAAATACACTATTTATTATTTATTATTTGGTGTCAAATTCTTCTTTTCTAAAAAGTAAAACCGTTGCTACATATATATGTCTTATTTATTTACTCCAATAAATTCTAAATGAAGAGCCCAGATCTAGATGGCCCAAAGAGTAAAAAAACGTCCCAAAATTCCAGAAGTTGAAACAGGGTTTTTTGGTCTGTTATTTAAATTTCTACATTTGACAATGTGTTAAAAACCTATTTTCATGATTGTCTTGAAATTAAATCAGATTGCAACGAATTTTTATTGACTATAAATTTTGAATATGTTGTCAGATGAAAAGATACGTGAATGTGGAATTTGAAACTGGGACATTCAATATTTTGAAGTCTACATTTTAAAACATTAGTATTACAGCATCTGGTGCTATCTTCGTGTTGATACGTCATCTCGAATCATCGATATGGAATAACTTTAGATACTTTTATCTATAAAATTTCCGCTCAATTCTGAATCTTATCGCTCACATAATTGAGTGGTGTGAGGATTGATGGAATGTATCATTTAGATTTCATAACTATAGTGTCATCAATTTTTCTTGTGAATTCGTGGTTTATTTTCCTTTTAGAGTTTTGTTATAAACAAATATATTATCTTGTATTCAAGACAATGGTCCAGCCTTCCGATTGCTTGTTTAACTTGGAAGTTATCTTTATCAAATTGTACGTCGGTAAGATCTTAGGAGATCTCGGGTTTCTAGAATTTTAGTCAACTTCAAAAAAGTAGTAAGAACAAAAAGGCTTACGAGGTAATTTAAATTTGATATAAAGAAAAAAACATATAGTGATGTGTTAGAAAAAGTGCCTTAATATTAACGTGCATGTTATTAACCCCAAATCAAAGCAAGAGTCGCGTTAGAGAGAGATAAATAGGTGCAGAATTAGCTTGAAGAAAAGTGATAAAACGATGTTGTACCTAAACCCCCGGGCCGGCCCCGTGTAATTTTTTTATATATGACTTGAAGAGCTCTAACTGGTCGGTCTGTCGCAGCACTTCGACGCATCCCTTGAAGTATTCTGTCGTGAAACAGTCTTTCCTGTGCCCCAACAAGGAAAAAATATTTAATTTATACACAATTTAATTATTTCATCCTCGAATATATTTAATTTCGAGGATAAAATTAACACAAAAAAAAACATCACATTTTGTTATGATCGATATCATCAACTAACCTGCACAGGGTATACAGTTGAGGTTCTTTGAAGAGGTCGTAACAGTCATGACATACTCTGTCGAGGCGTGCGAATATCGAGGCGTCATAAACGCCCTTGCACTCGAGCGTGAAGAAGGACCGCCGCGCGACGTGGTGCGCCGACGACGGGGGCGCTGCGATAGCGCCTGCGCACACCGACAGAGCCAACAGTGCCGCCCACGCGAATTGGATCGAGCTTAGATGCATCTGGAAAGAGGGAAAACTCGAAGTCAGTATCCAATGCTACAAAGAATTGGAATGACATTAGATACATATAAAGATGGAACACATAACATCATCGCCAATGCTTGCTATGTTCATTTGCGAATTGGAACGCGATTAGATTCACCTGAAAAATATGAAAAATTGAACTTAATTTCCAATGCTAGATAGATACAATCTAACTCGCACGTGCGAAGTGGACCGAACTAAGATGCACCTGATAAAATGGGAAAATTTTAAGTGCCGGCAATACCTATACCAATATTTATCTATAAACATATTAGATAAGGATTTAGTCACAGTCATACCTGATTGTTCTGGTTACTCAAGTTTAGTGGAAATTGACTGATCGTATGATTATTGTAACTGTCTATTATGAAAGGTGATAAATCAGAAATTCTTTAGATACAAAACCGCTATCGTTCTTAATTTAAAACTCATCCTCTCCAAATGTCATATCATGATTAATAGATGTCGCTAGAATACATTTTTATCAATAGAAGTAATTCAGATATTATAAAACAGTACACCTGGCACAGTAAAGCTACGACACACTCGAAATTAAACCGATAAAGGTATCGAAATAAAACTTATTTAAACGGATTTTATCGCGGTTTTATTTTTAATTTTGACAGTGACAAGTGGATAGTCCACCCCGTGACCATGAAGGCTGAAAAGCTTTCGAAACGTCTCGGTACCAAAATTAAAATAGATTCGCGATAAAATCCGTTGAAATTAGTTTTATTTCACTATGAAATATTCGCGTAATAAGAAACAGATTAAAGTAGTTAAGAAAATGTTTAATTAATCTAGAGCTATAGAAGGATAAACACGCTAGAAAGTTCGTTAGAACGGGTGTCGCAACGATTCGATAACACGCACAACCTTTCTGATCCTACCCGGAAAGCCGGCGAGTGGATTTATCATGCAAAGGGCATTATCTATTTCAAACTAGAGCTAAATCTTGGCTTAACATCGAATTATTTACTTGCAAAGCTATACAGACTATTAATTGTTTGATCTTTATAAAGTTAGGTACAGACTGAATCCTTGCGCAATGGTGACATCATCTTTATTATCCTCAAAATCAGTTTCAAAATTGGAACGTAATAAGGTCACAACTATAAAAATGTAATAAGTATTATTGCAGTATTTCCCAGTAGTAAAAATTTAAATCGGTCCGCAAACTGGTAGAACGGTGGCTGTCGCCGGACCGGCTGCAGTCGCGCGGCGTAAACTATAAAGTGAGTGGACGCCGATTAGTGCAAAGTGGCCTGTCGTAAAGTGTAAATATAGTGCCTCGATTAAAACGGACCCCCGGCATGCACGCAGGCACGCTGTTGTGTGGGCGGGGGTCGGACCTCCCATCATGGCGGCTAATGAACAGTTTGTTCAATGGACGTGATATTTATAAATGTTAATCTTTTTTTCTAAAATTTTGCGGGAAAAATTCTAAAGTTTTATATTTGCAGGCAGTTCAGTGGAGTAAAAGACGACCATATATTTGTAGTTTCTAAACGGTAAATGTTATATTACTGAATTTTACTTAATTTTTCAAAGCCTACAATATTCATCGATCACGAGTTTTTTACAAATTCGATTCACCTCTTGCTCATTTCATTCTCCATTCATATTTTTGTACAAACAGGTAAAGAGTAATGAATTGTTTCCCTTTGCCATAAGCTTGATGCGCCCCTGCAACATCCACTTTTAAAGTTGTCTGAAAATTATCCGCGGCTCGAATTAATCTTTAATCATGCTTATAATGACTTAACCGCTTTTAATACAACGTGGTATTAGAAAATATTCGCGTCCCACTTCGTTGTATGCGTGAGTGCGACTCGTGAAAGGAAAAACCTTTCTATACCTATCATAATTTCGAGGCTATTTACTTATATCGAATGATTATCGGAGGCGAGTGAATTCTTTATTTGAAAAAAATCGATATTTATACGAGTGAAAACAGACAATTGAGTACCTCCTTTTATTGAAGTCAATTAAAAATTGAGTAATGTGAATGGAGAGAAACATGGTGTTTTGGCGGGAATTCTGACAGTGCAGTTCATCGCTTATTTTAATTTATTTCATCAACTAGTTTAGAGTTGTGTTTGTTGTATAAAAATAGTGTAGATTTGTCTAATAAACAATGACGATGATGAACAGTGTATGGAAACATTGAAATAAGTGAATTAAGCATCGTACTGAAAGGAGTTAACACCAAAACTCCAGCAAGACCTTGAAATCGATCGTACCCGTGTTTCATCGTTCTTGTAAAAATAACTTGAGAATAAAATATACTTGACACTGGCAAAATGCATAATAATGCGAAAGCCATAAATAAAAAAGAAGAAGAGAAACATGTTTCTACACCTCCAAATTCGGATAGGGCAAGAATTATAAGAGGATAATAATTTAGATTTGTTTGATTTATAAATATTCATTGACAACACATTATTCTTGAGCCATCGTTTAAAAGATGACGAGAGGTAAAAAAATGCTGTCAGATAAAATTAAAGGAAATATGGACTTTGTTTGGAAGAAGTATAATTATGCCAGTTTTAAATGAGTGGATTCATAAATTGGTTAAATTAAGTGACTCATTTTGGAGATTTTACCGTTCACTTTGTCGTGATTTCAATTACATTTGACGGTATTGCCAGAGGAATTAATTTGAAAGATTGCAACATAGCCGGCTGAATGCAAGAGCATATTAATTTTATGATCATTAAATAACGGATGAAGAGTATTATCAATGTTTGATTACGCCACAGCACGTAACAATTCAAGCTTGCGTTACAGAAAATAAAACTAAAAAGCTGTAAATTAATTTTTTAGCGGTCCTATTGCGGTCTAATGGCTTATGTTTGATACCAACGATTGAAAATTGCCTAATTTTATTTATACTTAGTAAAAAAAAATATTTTGTTAAAAAGTTTTTATTTTTAGTGAAATAATCCTAAAAACGGGCATAAACGTCGGACCTTAAAGTCTTTCATAACACTTCTTGAAATAAAACTAATTTAAACGGCGGTTTATTAATCGTCCACCCCGTGACCACGAAGGCTGAAAAGACTTCGAAACATCGGGATCAAAATTAATAAAAAACCTCGATAAAATCCGTTTAAAATAGTTTTATTTCAATGAGTAATATTCGCGTAAACATAAGAAATCACTTCTATTCCCGTTTCCTCTAACTACTAAAGGCACGTAAGGACAACGCTCCCGGTTGTCGATGCCTGAATGCCAAGCAGCGCGTAATCCTGTCACTGTAGCTGGCACCTGACAGTTGGCGTAGGACCACACCTGGTTGCTAGAACATCGTCCGACGACCCGGAACGAACCGTGGTGATTGAATCACTGTTTGAAGGGTCGTCTCTAACCTTAAGGTCAAACATCAGGACTAGCCAGCGAAATTCAATATCTTTTTTGTTTTTTGAAAATTGCAGATCTATCCTTAGACATCAATATTTATAGTTTTCATTATTATCAAATGATGTATCCATTTTGATTATTGGTGCAAAACAATTTTTATCGATGTTATATCTAGGGATAGAGCTGCCATTTTCAAAAACCAAAAAACAAATTGAATTTCGTGGGCTAGTGCAGATGTTCGACCTTAAAGATTTCATTTCATGTGCTTCACTGATCCAATACCATTATTCTTTGGATCATTTAGTTGACGAACTAAATGATCCAAAGAAATGTCTCGAAACATTCGAAATTAGAAAGAGGTGTGACTTAACTTCTACAACGGCTGACTACACATATAACGCTAAAAACAATAAAGTCCAAATTGAATTTATGTGTTGCATTTTTTCTCATATAAACTGTGCGGCCGACTTTGAAACCTGTCTGTAGTTAAAAATACGAATAAACGCTAAAAAGCTCGGCTCCCATGCATCGTTAATAACTATATCATGGTGGGTAGTGAATCAGCCAGCCCCGGGGCGGCCCGCATTACGTGCCTTGTTATAACACAGCGCTCGCACTTTATGAGGTCTCTCCGAAGACCGACCGGTTCCACGGCGGACCGAAACATCGCGGGCGTTGCGTCGAGAACTTTCTTTTGCAAATTAAAATGAATATCTTAGGGTTCAATTTGAGGTAAGTTGAAAGGTTACTAGGTGGTAGGTATCTCGTATGCGTGAGGCCGTCTGGGTTGGTGTCCGCTTTGTATATTTCCGCCGCTTCTGCAATATGTAAGCCCTGTTGTTTCGGTTTGAATGACATTGAAACCAGTGACATTATTGTGCATTATGAGATTTAACATCTTATGTTTCAGGGTGATGAACGGTGCCATGTAGTACTTTGTAACTCAAAGCTCTGTGTGGTGTTGTGTCTGTTTATGGCGTAACGCTTATTATCAGTCGAGCAACATGCTCAGTCATTCAGGGAAAAAAAACAGTGCAAAATAAGATCGATCCAAAAATAATTCACGAACTACAAACTGAAAGCAAACATTTCTCGAAACGCGATGCACAAGAATCACAATGAGAACTGTAATTTATGAGACGACAGTTTACAAATTATACATCAATGTCAAATGAAATAACTATATTAGCATAGTTTATTCGATACGCCTATAGATTTACCGGCCATCGGAACCAATAGATCGTCGCGAACAATGGGTGATCTTTTTAAATTACCACAGTAATAATTTGTGTTCGAGCTATTCTTGCTGCGAAACATGCCTTTGCAAGTTTTTCTCAGTAAACCTTAAGGCCCATTTAGACGATGCAAGTTTCTTGCCTGTTGCATACAATTAAATTGAAGCAATAAATGACTTGCATGGTCTAAACAAAACGAAACATTCTTGATTTGCTGTACAAGTTTCGTATCAAAACTTATATTGGTGTAAACAACACATGCTATAATTTCTTAAGCAATTCTTGTATGCAATTGGATTCTCTCTTCATTTGCAAACATGAGTGCAGTGAGTGAGGGTGTATTAATCGTTGCTGCTCTTCTGAGGCAAGAAATATTGAGAAACACATTTCCCATAAATAAATAAATACTGGGTGTATTTATTTATTTACAATTAACAGTCACATACATAGTCCTGACCCCACAGTAAGATATTAGATAAGAATAAGTCTTGTGTCGTGGGTATCAGGAACTACGAGAGACTTTCGGTCTCACAACACCCAGACCCCGAAACAAATATTTGTGGATCACACAAACATTTGTCTCGGTGCGGGGATCGAACCCGCGGCCTCACGCTTCACAGCCGGCTACTCGCCCGCTGCGCCACGGAGGCTGTCAAATAAATATATAAACACTCATGTTTGCGATAAATCTCTATGAACTTGATTAAATCAGCAAAACCGAATTTAAACACTTTTTGACTCATACCACTCAATAAACATAGTTTCTAAAATGTTCAACACTTGAATGAAAAATTTGCCAACTCAAATACGTGCAATACTTGAAGCTACCCGCTAAAAAATGGTACACGCTCGTACAAGCCTGTGTTTAGACAAGTCAAAACTTGTAAGCAATAATCGCCTAAACATAATTGTATTGGTGTAAACAAAAGACATTTGCAATTATTTTATGTCAATACTTGCATGCAATAATTGCATTCCATTTTTTACTTATACCCGCGTGTAAACAGTTGCTTACAATTCTTGAAGATCGATTATTGCGCGTCATGTATTGCATTCAATTATTGCCCTTGTACGTACAAGAAAATGGTATCATGTAAATGGGCCTTTAGTCGCGAGACGATACAACGTGTATTTACGAATTGAGTTTGTTTTTTCTTAATTTATCGGCGTCTCGGAGGCAAGGTTCCAAGCTTCTTGTCCAGTAATTTTTTAGGTCGTCAGTCTGTCTGCAAGATGACAAAAATTAAAAATCTCTTATACGTTGGCATGATTCCAGAGTGTGTCGGACATTATCCTGTCGCTGTTGGAAGAATAGTTAGAATGAAAGTGAATTGTTGTTCATTAGTAGATAAACCTGTATCTATAAAATGAGATATTGATGTTAGTTCAGCGAAATTGGCAAAGGCAGACAGTTCCAGTGTTCGCTGATATATTAATGAACTATTTGTTTCGGCTAGTGACGTTATTTTGTTACATTGTAAATACAAAAATATTTGTGAGGCAAAATACAGATTCGGGTCAGCTGTAGGATGAAACACGCAGTTCCATTGAGTAAAACTTAAAAGGAATATTCTGTCCCACTTTAGCGAAGACTTTAAACATGTTCGTCTTGTAATTAAATTCTATAAGTGGGTATATTTCGAACAACAAACGAACCTCACCGACATCTGGTACACCCAGCTTAACAACCTACGGAGCAATAGTAACTCACCAACCCCCACTGGACCTGGGACCGGGGAAATGATCAAAAACCCCCAATCAAATAGCCTTTGTTCAGCTGAATATGAATTAGAAACCATCGATATGGGTCATTTAGCATGAATTAACACTTCATCAACAAATATATCAGCCGTAAATGAATTCGACGCCAAAGCTATCCCATAGCACCAACCACGATATAATTTTGACGTTGACAAAGCACATTCAGACTTACTTTTAAACTGATCAATTAACCATACCAGTTTGTAAGTGGAGGAGTGAATGCACTGCAAGGCTTCTGGCGACTGCACACCGGTCCGCATACATGCGCCTTGCATAGCAATCAACCGTGCCGAGCTAGACAGCTCGGCTGCCACCCAGAGAGTGGAAACTACGCAATTTATAGATACACGTTGCCCTGGTAATTTTAAGAAGCTTTACACTTTTTATAACGTGGGTGGCTTAACAAATTGCTGTGGGAAACGATCAAGAAGTGTCTAAGTTAATTAACATTGTTTTTGCGAAGAGGTAACATGTATGAAGACAATAATAGCAGACACGTAGTCCTGACCTCACAGTAAGATACAACGAGTCTTGTATTGCGAATATCAGAAACTACTAAAATTGCGAATGACAAAGACTTTGTTATTTTTTTTCTATGTAAGCGTTCGTCAATATTGGCGAGTTCATATGGTTTGATTTTAGTTTATCGACTGTAACTGCGATTTGAATCGTCTGACTTGAGACTCAATTGAAATGATCAACAAAAACTATACAGCGTATGTTGATTCAAGACAATTGATCGATCAAAATCGAATCGTGTGAACACGCTATTAGGCTGCAAACAATTGAAACGCTACTATCGTCTCACGCCAATTTTCACAAAACCATTGCACTAAAGACGCATGAATAGCATCTGTTTATCAAAATAACCAGTATACGTTGATCTCTCTGTATCACGATATGACTTCATGTATAGGTCCAGTGTTATTGGGCGCATGTTTAGACTACCCGGCACCGACATCTATTCTATCTAATGAGACAAGTTTCACTAATGGTATGCATTACGTAAATTATGGCTTACTTCTATTGCATTAACTATATGCAGGAAGTAAAGTGTACTATGTAACTAGAATTTATACTGTGGCTATCAGTGCAACTTGTAACTACTATGACCCGAATATATTTGGTCCATGCCATGGATTCTGTACAGCAATCAATTAAAATTTGCAAATTACCATCAGAATTAAGTAGAGATGTCGTAATACTTTTAGATTTTGTTAACTTAGTCTTTAGGGAATATTTATTATCACTAGAAATTAAAAGACAGACTAAGAATAAATTAGAAAAGAGCCTCCATGGCGCTGTGGGCAAGGAGTTGGCTGTGAAGCTAGGTGCCGTGGGTTCGATGTGATCTACAAATATTTGTGTTGGATCTAATGATTGTTGACGTCACGCAAGCGGCTGGTCGTAAAAACTACAAGCCAAATCTTTCTGTAACATATCTTAATAAGGATGTTTCGTCCATCCACACTGCGAGTAACGGCAAGTGGAAGAAGAAGACTAGAATTAAGATAGTCAACCCGAATGATTTTAATGATCATCAGAACTGTACACTAAATACGGTCAGTAAAAACCGGTACATTTCGTGTATCATAAAGGTACTACGTAAGATATTATTTCTGTTATACGCCTTACATTCAATCGGCTCATCCCATCCAATTAAAAAAAGGAAAACATGCAGTTCGTACGTCAGAACAGAGGTCACCGCGAAGGTTGCGCGAGCAGCCAGCATGTCCTGATCGCCAACGAAGATATCATTGTTCTAAACAATTTGAATAAATACAGATTTGACGCTCGATGATAAGAATTATTCATATAAGCGTTTTGAATTGACACCTCGGTCTAGTCTTAACCGGATTCGCAACTGGGTGAATATGTCATCGGGTGACACAATCGAAAATATCTTGGACAGGTTCCATAACACATGTGAAGTCTATCAAGCAGCATAAGCTAAGGTTGATGGATGGAAGGCTTAACCTCTTGCATTAGACGAGACCTATACCCAGCCAGGACAGTTTATATTACAGGCCTATCGAAAACAGCACCTGCAAGCAGTTAAGTAAAACTTATCAATGAAGTACTTAGATATAACTTATGTTAAAGATGCAATTATAGAACAAAATTGTTTGTCTGTCTAAACGTAGACAATAATATTCAATTCGTAGTTATTATACTCGAAAGAGTATCGATTTGCTGTAAATCATTCTCGAGTTGTCTGGAACCATAGACAATTGCATGGCTTCTTATTGTCACAATCCATTGCAAGAGCAAAGCCAATGCACTCAGAAGTGTCTCGACTAATCAATTTGCATTCAATCGGTGTTAACTTTATCACTAAGACATGTTTCACACGGAATGGTTGCAGTTTTACTATCGATTTGTATGTTAATAGTTGGATGTAAGTAGCGAAAGGAAATATGCTGAGTTGAGGAGACTTAAGTCTTAGTCTCTGGCCTAATGCGGGTTGACAGACTTCACATACCTCCGAAATTAGGTTATTAAAAATTTAACCAATCCTTGACAAGAGGTCGCGCTGGAGAGGGAATGCTTTAATTTCTGGGGCTAAGATTCTTTTAGGGTCGCTGCGTCGGCCGAGTTAGCTAAAATACAAATAGTAATATTTTGAAAGTTTCTTCTGGTATCCAAATTTTTAACAGATTGTAAAATACGAGTAATTTATGTCATCAACAATTTATCAATAGCGACTAACAACGACTTTGCCTGGATTGTCATGATTTTTAACAAATCTTTTAAGCGCTGAGATACACCGAGTTTTCACATTTTTCACAATGGTTGATGTAGCGTCAACAAAGTATTGTAGAACTTCCCTTACTTTTATTACACAAGCCAATGACACAGCAAATGACAGTAATTATTGAAACTCGCCCGCGTTTCTTATTACCCTTATTATTTAAGCGGCTACATTAAGAATTTTCCAGGCTTAGTCACTGCTGACACCGGTGTCTAGGGAAGCTGGTCGTACTTTCGCAAGGACGTCAATTATACGATAAACAAGACAATTAGTGCTTAAAGTACCATTGACGTTTCAGATGTGCTACTAGTTATGGATGGAAAAATATTTTTAATTTGTATATCTTGAAGTATCTATAAGATTTAATAAACATCAGGCCTAGAGGTCCACTCTACTCGCTCGTGAATTGAAGTACTATCAAATGTCGCCAATGACCCATTCAAAAAATAAAACTATTATTTGAAAATGGAACGACGACGGTTGATACATTTAAATTCTCTCATAGTATTATGCGCTAATCAAAAGTTGTCAGTGGCAAGTTTTGGAACTAATGGAAAATGTATTTAGAGGACATCTGTTAAAACTGATAATCGACCAATAAGCGTTTAATAGCAGCGCCACTTATATCACCAACTTGTTGCTGTCGCATTGTAAATGGTATAGAGTTGTCAAATGTCATAATGCACCATTATGTATAATAATGCCGGGTCTTCTCAAGATCTTCTCAAGTATTAAAATACGTGCCGTTTCGGTGCCTGTGATCCATATCGACCAAGGTAGTATTTATCAATTCTGGACTTTTCCCTCGTAAAATATGGAAAAATTTATAGATAAATAAATATATTTAGTGTAATTGCCGAGTGTACTTTGATGATGCTATGTATACATTAGTTGATACTGATTTCTATACATAAGTTTCTTTTGTTTTTTGTGCATAAGGGCTATTTTAATTTCCTACATGATTTATAAACTATTGCATTTCATTTCGCTATAATCTACCTGCCTGCCTGTATTGTGCCTGCCGCCTGTATTGTAGGATACGTGATTCTAAATCGCCATACATTAGCAAACCTTCATTACACTTTGCTATAACAGGGTATTACGTCTTCAAAAGATTAATTGAGTTTTCTAACTATTGAACCATTCGAATAACAACATTGTATTAGAATGATACAAGAACATGATTCATACTATTGTAAATTATGATTGTCTGGGAGTAATCTTTGAGGAAAATTTGCGTCTGATATCTGTCGATTAGGATCCATTGATTCGTTCATAAAACACTCCAGTAATGAACGCACTCGAGTGCATTTCCTGGGACTTTATCTCCATTAGCTGGAATACAGCCAGCATTTAGTCTATCTGGAAATAATTTATATTTGAAGAAGCGCTATTCACTGATCAGGATAAACCCACAACGCTACAGATTACGGCAATCATTAGAAATCAGCAGACTGATTGTTATTACGCAATTTTCTTGTCTTTGTGACTCAGTATCAGAAATCATAATAAGGTCATTTTTTGAATATATTTGTTGTGCATCAAACTGTTTCATGTCTTTAGTAAATATTAAGTCCAAAGTGCCTTTTTGAAATATTTTGTGGTTGTTATTTAATTTCCTATATTTTGTGTGATTGCGTTTATAATTACGGAGATATCTATTTTCAAAGTACGTTAAAAGAATCTCGTTCGTGAACTTTCTTACTAAAGATGTGGTATTTTAGTCATGCATATAAACTTCTTAAAATGTTCGTCTCATTGTCTCTCAATCACGCAAACGGATGGATCCGCTTTCACTAAATAATTGCTTGCAAATTCTTTTAAAATAACTTCTATTTTTTCTATTAAAATACCGGCTTAATTCTTTAGCAAATGAAGTCGACATACGGCTTTTCTGTATTATTTTATGCAAATATTGCGTTATGTAAAGAGCTTATATTATTATTTTTATTATAATAACAACGAAATTAAATGTTTCCTGGTTACATTACAGATTTGGTTTTACTACGACCAATTTAGACTGACCTCTGTATTGCACCATTTAATTAATTATATAAAATAATTCTTCCGTGAATATTAATCGTCATCATTACGTCGGAATATTACAATCACAATGAAAAGTATATCCCGAATGTGCGTGGAATATGTTTTAATTAAGAGGCTAGGTCGTCGCGTGACCACCGCGCCATCGGCCCACCAATCAGCGACAATTAACCACGTGCACGACTCGATGTAGGTCAACGCAGACCTACTGCGACTGAATATGACGTAGGCGCCCAGTGACGTCACTTGTCAGCAACTATCAGATGCGGGCTCTATGGTATTCCTGAACCATGATGTTATTTCTACTGTGCACGTTATAAATGTACCTGTGTTGATAACTTAAAAACTGCCTTTAAAACTAGAATCGAAGTTCGTTTGTGTTTGTATCCTTCGAGGAGTTTCCGATTTTCCCTCGTACTTGAAATTTATACTAAGCCACTACAAACCTTATCGAATACGAATATAATCATCAAAATCGTAAAATAGAGAGGCTTAATACACTCAATACATACGGTTAAAACCCTGCCACAGTAGCCATAGCCTGCCATTACTTCTTTCACTTTATGCTATGTAGATGTACATTATTTGTTTTTTTTTTATAGGTAAGCTTATTTTATTTTGTACTGACTTGTCATAAACAATATATTATTTGCCTACATGATTAATAAACTATTTCATTTCATTTCAAAATACGTGTACCAATCCTGCGTTACAGATATGAATCACAACATTTCTGTCCATTTATGCTACCAGTAATTCCTGTAAAGTATATAACGGTCACATCCAGCGTTTCGTAACTACATCGATGTCAGTGTTGTCGGTATAAGACTGGTGTGTCGTCATGTATTGTTTGATGCCAATTCATCACAGTACTATTTCTGAACTCTATTTTGGTTCAATTCGTTGCTCTTTAGCTTGTTATATCGACACGAGTTTTTCGACATCAATTATTATGAGTAGGTAATTTATGTTTTTACGACAGGCTTGTTTATATGCATCGAGTTTTATTTAAAGCATGTCTTTAATATTCGTTTCTGATTAATTTTCGATCCATTTGAGATTCCTAATGTCATTTTAGTTCGCTCGAGTGGAGTTAAGTAGAAATGCGCACTCTTATACTGGCCTAGATAGTATGGCCATGGAAATGATATGGTCTAATTATGCAGGCGCGCCTTTACTTATTCTGTTAGTAATAAAAGTCAGGTCATACTGTTTCACTACTGGGCACGTACCTTCTTTACTAATGAGAACGGTTAGGCCTTAGTACTAGTCATTAGCTTCTTAGTACACTGTATTGATTTTGAATTCAATTAAATCTACAAATTAACCAAAATTAATTGTTATGTCAAAACAGCTAATACTAAAGACGTATTACAAGACTTTTTAACTGGATATGATATCGATTTAAAAAATAAATCGTTATCACTTACATCAAGCAGCTCAACTTACACTGGCCGTTGTAAATCCACAAAATGTCACTTAAATTACCAACAAATTCCTTTCAAACCTATTACGGTAAATAAGTATAACAGTATAATTAAATAGTGTTGCAATACGCTGTGGGTTGCGAGCGCCTCGCTGTCTGGTACGCCTCAGTTACGCACACTAACAACCGCCCACACACATGTAACCGGCGTCCTTTGTACGATGAAGTGAATGCTCTGGTCTTTTGGATGGCTTGAAGAGAGAAAGACGAATGCGCTGAGTATAAAAAAGTATTGATAATATTGTAACAATGATTTAAAACAAGTTTGAACTAACTTGAATATTTTTTTCAGGCATTGTTGAAAAAGGAAAATGATCGCTCTAAAACTACAGTATGTAATATCCAGTGAGATCCAAATCCAAATTTTAAGAATGTAACCATCTAGTACTACAGAAAATACGCAATGTTTGATATATTTCCGGCTCTATATCTTTATATCTTGTGCAAAAAGTAGCGTGTTGGTTATGCACAACATTGATGATTCTGTGAGCGTTCACTCCCCATCAGGTGTGTCGCCAGCTTGTCTGGTTTCGTATAAAAAAGCCGCACCCAGTTATTTAGCCAATCAGCAGTCCATTACTGGTCTTAATGGCAACACCGAACAGGTGGAACTTACGTAAACACTTTTTCGTAATCCACCAGATTAAACGGCAACATTTCATATTTCTCGTCGTTCGCATTGATTAGCAGATAAAATGATTAATTTGGTTTTGCAGCACATCCTACTATTAAATATATCTAAAAACATTTTGCAATTGATTCCAATTATCTTTTAATGGCTTCCCGGGATTACGACTTCTAATTTAGATTTAAATTAAACGTGGTACCGAGACCAATGTTTGTTGGCATTCGAATTAATTTTGTTATTCTCAAAAGATTCTGTTATTCTTTATCTCTCTTGTCAGTCTTTGATTTGGTCAGCTTTATGTTTCCGACGACCTTCCTTTACCGGGTAAGTAACCGGGCTGAGAAAAGGTCAATCCGACTCAGACGGGGACAAATGTTTGTGATCCGCAAATTACTAGCTATTGTAGAAACCATATTTAAAAGGGCCAATTCACCACCCTGCTCGGTTTTACTAACCCGAAGAAATACAATTTAATAAAGCTAATTAAAATGTAACGTATTTGGTCAAATAGAAACACATTCTTTACTTGTTAGTCATTAAGCGATTGATGTACGAATGCAATGCAAGATGCAAAGTAGTGGATCGTTGGCAAACGATTTATCTATTCCGATCACGATGGGCCACACAATACTCTCCATGCGTAGCTGTACGGCGCAGGCAAATGTTGGAACATTAAAAACTAGTTGTCCCGCGCGGTTTCATCGAGTGCATATTACTGCTCCAATCCCTTAGGTCGTAGCGTGATGATATATAACCACAAAACAAAGATATCTAATCCAATCAAAATATTTATTGAATTCATAAAATCATTACTTATTTTAGATCATTTAGATTCAGTCATTTTTTAACTCTACCGCCATAGAAGGCTTTGTTGCTAGAGAAGAACTGACCAGAAATACTAACGTTGCTCTTTTGAAAACTGGTTTCTCAATTGCATTACATTATTTACAATATTCGCATTATATGGTGTGAACATAACCTCCAGCAGTTAAGTTATTCAAAACTTATATGGTACCTAACATAGACTACAAAGTTCAATGCCTCCTCCTTTTATTGCGAATTGAAATTTGTAAAAATGTGAAATATAACTCTCATAATTATACACGAGAGAGTATACATAGGTTATTAATATTGCAGTTTGTCTAAATTTTCCTATTTTCCTTTGCTACTCATACAAAATCCCATAAAAAAGCACTTTGAGTTTTTCACGAATTTAAATTTTGCTGGGCAATTTTTCCAATTTTTCTTTCCATACTAAGCTTAATCGGATTATTAGACACAAAAAAAAAACAAACAAACCGGTCCAGCTGTTACAGCATTACATTTTTATTTATATAGATAGATTACATCAGATTCCAGATTTTAAAATGGCAATGCTACGTGAAAGCGAATTTTTCGAAAGTATATTAGGGCAAGGTTGCATGGACAGTTTTTGAATTTGGAATTTGAATGGGTCCATGTGACAGTAAATACCTGCGGTACGCCGTAGGCATGGCTGAATTCCCAACAATGAGTAGGTTTATAAGTGCAATGCCTATTGTCCTTACCATTCCACAAATAAATTTATTAGGTAACAATTATTTAATAATAGTTTTATGTAACATATAATATTTTTTACACTACATATTCTCATAATAATACCTTTTGCAAAGACTGTCCCCTCTACTGATCTGATACAAGTTTCTCGAACGTTCTTTAGCTTTCCTGCCGACGTGGACGTAACGTCGACCGACAATTTTCCAATACTTGCCCCTATTGGCATTTAACACGACTCGGCACAAACTAGTTGGACACAAATAAACTTGATCTACACTTGTGCCAGACGATTTTTACTACTCATGTTCGTACTTTAATGATACATTATAAATAAGTTTTCAACCTTTCGAATATATTTAAAAGCCATGTCTAATTTAAGTCTCGGCCAAAAATATTTTTTGTTATGTATTTTTTATTGGATATAGAAGCTTTTGTTTCTGTATTATTGGTTAAAGATGCTAAATGGTAATATTAGATACTCATAATGGTAGATGAATGTATATCAACCAAAAAGGCCTTTAACCTGGAAAATGAATGAAAAACACCGCTCTAAAAACAATCACGGTCAACAGTGACGACAAATTTGTTGGTGTTTCGATAGCCCACAAGTAGGTATCGAGTCTGGCCAATCAGAAACACAAAGGATACCGGTTTCCGAACGTTCACGTAACCAGGTACCGTGTAAACATAAAGCAGTCAATTAATTTTTGTTTTTTTTTTAAATGTATATTTGGAATCGACTTTGACATTTTAAATGACTTTATTTTATTTTGTAACAGCCAGTGTTTTGTCCAGTAGAAATTGTAAATTATCATTGCAATTCATAATCGATTTTATTTGTCTCTATAAAGACATTCTATTCTTAAACTAACTTAAAAAAAGAAGAAGGATTTTAACTCAGCGTGTATATAGTAATATCAATTATAATATCATCTTTTAGCTCTTTTGCACTAAGACTCGTTCTTAACCAAGGAGCTTTGTGGGAGGCCTTCAAGATATTATCTGGTCCACTACACCACAGTAATCAATGGACGTTCGACACGGACAGATGACGTCATCTGTCATGTCTACTCACATTCAAGCTTGAAAGTGGGTGATTTCGTATTCAAATGTACATAGCCATTAACCGAGAATAGCAACTTTATTAATGACGGTTATGACACACTGATCTGAGCCCACCCTGAACGCGACAAAAAAAAACGAGCGCAACATTCGCGGGCGCTGGCTTAATCGCGAACTGTCAGAGATACAGTTTAACAGAAATAAAAAAAAAAACACACACAAATGGCTCTTTGTCGGCGGAACCCGTTTCTGGCCGTCTGCGCTGGCGATAGAAGTTTTACTTGGGCATTAAGGCAGAGAATCGTTTGGGAGCTCATTTGACAGGTGTAAATTTACTCCCGCCGGTTAACCAGACGAACTGGTCGGCCAGTGCCGTTGAACCGCACAGGTGGGCCTTGGATTGCTAGAGATAAATTTAATACGGCATAATAATAGAGTCTTTAACGATTGACGATCGCCGGCCACATGCAGACTCCACATAATGTATAACGAAAAGGGAAAATGTGTTGATGTGAGATACGAATTACGGTGGCTTCGTTTTCATTCATTTGGATGGCTTATGTTCTAAAGGATGTATGCTTCAGATAATACAAAAATGAGAAAAAAATATATAAATAACGTATCTAAGTCTTTTTTATAGCATAGACCGACAAACAAGCAAGTGCGTCACCTGATGGTAAGTGATCTCTACTGCCCATGTACACCTACAATACTAGAAGAATCATAGGCGCGTTGCCGACCTTAAAGGGAAGGCATTGGAATATCTCACTCACCGTACGAAACATAGCAGCAAGCCGCTACTTTACGTCGGTTTTCTGTGAGACAGTGGTAACGAGCCGGTCGAACCAGCCCATTCATACTATAGACAAAACTGTTTACAGGTGGCTCTACCACTCAAAAGTTCTCCTTATCCCGGCAGAGTTATTGTTCGCCGAGATTAGTTCCGTCCCATAATGTGATATAAAACGAGTCTATCACCATACGCGTAAAAATTGCAATCCAAGGCAACTGTGATTTTTCCAATTGAAAAGTACAAACACAAAGTTTGATTGTCCGATTTGGGATATGAACCAAAGCCTTCGCGGTTTCTTAAAGTGTGCTGTTACTGGATAAATATAATCTTTAGCTCATCAATTTATAAAAAAACATAAAATACACAAGATTATGTAAGACTTCTTCTTTTGTATTTATGGCTTTCGCATTATCAAGTGTAATTTATTCTCAAGTTATTTTTACAAGAACGATGAAACTCGGGTGCGGTCGATTGCAAGGTCTTGCCGGAGTTTTGGTGTTAACTCCTTTCAGTACGATTCTTAATTCACTTATTTTAATGTTTTCATATACTGGTCATCACTGTAAATGTTTATTGAACAAATCCACACCACTTTTATACAACAAACACAACTCTAAACTAGTTTATGAAATAAATTAAAGTAAGCGATGACCTGCACTGTCAGAATTCCCGCCAAAACTCTATGTAAGACTTGTTAATCAAGAGATTTTTTTTTTTTTTTTTTTTTTTTATTTTTATTTTTTTTTTATTTATGGCTCTTGCAGTACTATGCATTTAGCCAGTGTCAAGTACAATTCTTTCTCAAGTTATTTTTACAAGAACGATGAAACACGGGTGCGGTCGATTTCAAGGTCTTGTCGGAGTTTTGGTGTTAACTCCTTTCAGTACCATTCTTAATTCACTTATTTCAATGTTTCCATACACTGTTCATCACCGTCAATGTTTATTGAACAAATCCATACCACTTTTATACAACAAACACAACTCTAAACTAGTTTATGAAATAAATTAAAGTAAGCGATGACCTGCACTGTCAGAATTCCCGCCAAAACTCTATGTAAGACTTGTTAATCAAGAGATATAAATTATCTGTTATTGTTTTAATAAATGGAGTTGTTAAAGGAAAATTTCCAAACAGCCCTTCCATTTGAATCAATATGTTTATAGCTAGGTGTCACAACCGGAACGTTCTAGTAGGAAGCGGACACAGGTCATAATTCATTTTCACGCGACATGTTAATTACGACGCAGGGCTTGGTATGTAAACAATCATCTAAGTTTACCTACAATGTGATAAATTGAGGGTTCCGTAATCTAAGATCTTACGCCATCTTGGTCTGTCGGTCCTTTTTTTATTTTATTGATTGACGAGACGAGCAAGTCGCCACGCCACGCCTGCCCATAAACAGAAGCAACACCACGCAGAACTTTGAATTACAAAGCACTGAGTGGCACTGAACTGCGCTCCTCACCCCGAAACATAAGATGTTAAGTCTCATAATGTCCAGTGATTTCACTGGCTTCAATGTCATTCAAACCGAAACACAGTGCTTAAATCGAAAAACTTTCAGTATGCGCATTGGCTATAGACATCTGTCTGCCTTTAAGCCCTATTATTTTTCTCGTATAGGCATTATGTAACAACAATCGAAAAGACCTGCACTACGGCTATAGAAGGTGATATTTCCCCTCTGACGTATGAGATCAAGTTAAAAACTAACACAGTATATACCAGCTACATTAAATAAGGAAGTGAATTTCGAATTGCGTATATTAATGTGATTCATTAAGGTCGTTCACGTCAAAAGCGTGTGTGGACTTGTTTTCATAACACATACTAGCTTTTACTCCGTCTTTTTCCAGGATAAACAGTATATTTGCCTGAAACTATTATTTACCACAGGGAAACTGTCCATTCATACATATGATTCAATACAATAGGTACCTATTGTTTGGTAATAATGTTGTTATTTAGACAATATGACGTATAACGTATTGGAGCTAAACTCAAGCAATTTATTTGTAACTGTTTAAGTTAAATTAAGGGAACTATAGGTTTATTTTTAAGATATATGTAAGCATAATAATGTGTTTTTATATGACCGTTTGTTTCTTAAATAAATAAATAAAAATAAATATGTATTCCATCATAGTTAAACCGTTTGCCAACTGAAAATATAAATACATACGCATTCATCCTTATAATCCCCGATGGGTTAGGCAGAGGTGTAACGAGTACATGATGAGATAGGGGGCGAGCCTATCGCCATAGCGGGCACAATTCCAGACTACGGGCTGATACTGAGCATTTCGTGTTCAAGCCAATATCAGTTTTACCCGATCCGGGGATAGAACCCGAGACCTCAGCATACTGCGCCACCGAGGCAGTCTCAGAAGGAGGTTCTCATATTATTTACGTATATCAAAATAATATCATTTTAGAATACTATCAAAACTTGTACTAGGCCTACTGAAGTGGGACAGATATGGCAACGCCTATACCAGAGGTTCCCAGACTTTTCTCTCATAGACCACTTTCAAAATTTAGCTGGTCCCAGTGGACAGCTACATTTCTACCATATTCCCAAAACTCGACAAAAAATATTTCGTATAATACTATCTGCCTACATGGATAGGTAAAGTCAAGCCAACATTTTAGTTCTTCACTATCGAAAGCAGATAAATTCTCGTGATCCCCGCTTACGAATTGTGAACCCCCATTTTTGAAGTTATACTTCTTTAGGCGCGTTATGAAAAAATGATGAGAGTGAAATTTTAAGATGCGCGCGCACCTGTGACACAAAATTAACAGTATGAAGCCGTCTGCTTAACCGCTCATTAAGTCTCGAAAAAAAAGCTACCAACAAAATAGGAATTGAACCTCGATATTAGTCGCGCATGTTGGTACGCTCGTCACCTCTGATCACTGTTTTCATATTTATAATATTTATCAACATGTCTCTAGTTTATACATTCACAACACGTGTTTGAGTTTCATACAAGTGCGAATTATATATGTGCTAATAAATTATATTCAGTAGTGATTTAAATTGAATATTTTGATTGATATTACTTACTATTTGTGAATATTAGTGAAAAAAATTGTGCTTATATACTTTTTCAAGTGCTCCAATATAATTGAGGTTAACTATCCGTATGTATTATTTATTGATATAAATTAAAATACTTTTATTTAATATAATTAACACTAAATATTTAATGATGCCAAAGAAGTATAACTTCTCACGCGCGTACATAAGTACACGCACCCATTTTTTTTTTGTCACGCCAACGTAGACCCCCGTCGAGTCTCCCGTGGTCCCCTGGGGGTCCACCATTTTGAGAACTAAGGGCCTGTACGAATGGGCCAATTTGGATGCGGTTTTTACCCGCTTTTATGTTTTGCTGTGCATATAGAAATTCCGTAGAAAGGCGTACGTAAATTACGGCAATCCACATATTACAGCAGTAACAATGAGTTAAAATTTCGTTAGCCGGGAAAACCGCGCGTCAGTAGTAATTGGGTAAATCCTTAATTCACATGAGCAAGTGAATTTAGTTGCTCCAATCCCCTTATTGGTCTAGTGACAGTCTAGTTAGGTTGAACCATGAAGTTGTGGGTTCAAATCCCGGGTCGAGCATAAATTTGAGATTTCTATTAGAAAAACAACACAGTTTGAAATTGTGTGGCACGACTGATATGTGGAGGTCCATGCCGATTGGTCGGGTAAAGTAATATTGGGTTTTTCTATCACCAAATTCTCAGTATCAGCCCGGAGTCTAGAATTGAGCCCAGAGTCTAGAATTGTGCCCGGTAAGGCGATAGGCTCGCCCCATATCACGTCACGGGACGGGAATACGCTCGGCGAAGTGCGAGTGTACTGGTTACACCACTGCCTACCCCTACGGGGATTGCAGGTACGTATATATGTTGGTGTGAAAATCTCTACCAAACGTGGACCAATTGTGTTGGTATTATTATTATTTTTTTCTTGTATTTCCTCATGTGTGTATTCTTTTTAGGTATTCGTTAGGATTTAACCCGAGGGTGATCTCATATTATATTTAAGAAGGATGAATGAAAATGGGGAACTCCTGAGTGCATACGTAGCATGAAACGCACTGCGATTCGAATTTTAAAATATGTTCTTGTTTATTTTTAGTAAGGTTATAAACAAAAAAATAATTCTTCAATAGGTTTTGGGTAATATATCTTATTAATTAAAATAATAAAAAAAACATCAATTCAATATACTATTGGACTGGCGTGAGTCCGTTTTGCAGACGTTCTGGGATCAACCACTAACCAGTGTGTAAGTATCCATTATTCTCTATGCCGGCAAACCGACAGTGACTGATGATAGTCTTAACTCGTTAACGTAGTTGTTTTAGACGTGTGTGATGTGGCCTCACTTACCTTATTTTGTGTAGTTATTTTGTTAAGGTGCAACACTGGTCTTAACAGCAGCAGATTCGTGATTTAAAAATAGAATAGTTTAATTTTTGTATCTGTACTGCTAATTTTTTTATTTTTTAAAACATTTTCGCTATCTGCGCCTTTTTGCCTGTTTGCCACTTATTTTACCTAAACTATGTAACGAATATAAATGCCGTTTTCACTATGATTTATACAATTTATTCCGGAAGGTTTATATGTATATCACGCTATGACTCGTGGGGGCGGGACAGTAACATGCGTACGGTAAAACCGTGACTGACAGCAAAAAACACAGAACGCAAAAATAACAACCATTTGTCACATAAATACATAAATAATAAGTACTTAAGGTATGACGCGTAACAATTTTTTACCTATTTGCCTTATACTATTTTTAAAAAAGCCGCTACTAATTAAAGTGTATGATATAACCTTATCTACACTAATATATATTTATATAATATTATAAAGAGGAACGAATTGTATTTTTGTATGTAACGAATAAACTTAAAAACTACTAGACCGATTTTAAAAATTCTTTTGCCGTTAGAAAGCTACATTATCACTAAGTAACATACGCTACTTTTTATCGCGGGAAAGGAGATCACGCGGGCGCCACCGCGAGGAAAAGCGAGTTAAGTAATATAGAAAAAACAATTTACGTGTCATATAAACAAGTTACTGTCATACACTTAGATCCTTTTGACCAAAATAGCTTGATCATTTTAGTTCTACTTAACTGTAACAATTTACCAATTCAGTTAAACATTGGCCCAAATGTAAACAATTGATATATTCAAAGTTTGACCGTTTTAGTATATGGACAGGCATCGAATGATAATGTGGAAAATACATAATATACCAAATACTATGACGGGGCATTGGCGCCACATTTACCTAATAAAGTTGAGGTAACTATAACATTTCCCTAATTTGTAACTGGATGCAAATATGCAGTAATATTGAAGAATGTTTCATTTAAGTTTTTTTAAATTAAAATACGGAATTTATCCTACTGAAATCTAATGAATTTAGCAAAATAATATCAACATCTCAATTTGAACTTGATGTGGATTGAAATGTTGTTGCGTATTTGCATCCAACTAAAAAGATGACTACAAAAATGTTTATCGATTGTAAAGTAAGCGATTGTAAATCGATTTATAATGCATCGATTTTTATATTAACAAACGACCTTCTCTGAGAAGTGTACACAGGCTCCATACACTTATGATATATTGATGTGGGCGTATTAAGACATTGTATGTGGCCGCTAATTGGTCACTAACACAGTGTGCACTTAGCGCTAATGTATTAAAAAAAGCAATTAATCATCACAATGATTATTGTAATAAAAATAGATAGAGAATTTGTTATATAATTCACTTTTACCGCGATTCGATGAAAGTAGTTCAGTAGTGTACCGCTAGATGTCGCTTAATTCACAGAATTAATTTGTCAAATTTAGTTTTAGAACGCAACGTTATTGGGCCATTGTCCATAGTGTTCCATATTTGTATTTGAAAATAACCGCTGAACTATTCTTTTGAATTATCTATGAGCCATGGAGTCTTGAGATTTTTGCCACTTACTAGCATTCTTTGAAAGGCCAGTCACGCCGAAGGTTGTATAAACAATCATTTTAATGTAGGTATTTATGGCCATACGGGTTTATAAGGAAAGCTACATACAATAAAGTAAAATAGAAAAATGTAAACGTTCTGCAAAACATTACATGATTATATGAAATTAGATATATATTTTTTAGAAAACAGACAAAGACGAATGAATGAACTTGTGTTGTAAATATCTTGTTTAAATCGGGATTTAGATTATCAATTAGTATCATACCAGTGATAATTAGCGAAGTGCGATTTGCATTGTTTAAGAGACTTGATAATCAAAAGTTTGTGTTCACAATTAACAATCATTTGACAATTAAAAACGATAATGTTTTGGATGTTACTCAATGATACAGCGTGTTTCAAGAACCGCTCTGTTTAAATCTACATTAAACTTGCATGTGGGGACGTATCAATTCTTCGAACCTAGTCAGTGTATGCACTTCGAAGAAATAGACTCAAGTGGGTTAGGTTCTTAATGAGGCTCAGACGAAAAAATTATAATCATGTAATAAGGACTATGCGTTCCCATTAAAAATAGGAAAGTCGAACTGTCACTCGAAAATATCGATATTTTTATAAAGAGGGATCTGTGTAATAAACCGGGATAATGTGAAGCAGAAAAAATGAAGAAAAAAGTCATAAACAACAGAAACAGTCGTCTATGTTTTTATTTGTTTTTATATTCATTTAAGCTAAGAAATCAATACGATAGAAAAGTTACTTCTATTTCTAGTCGCCTCTCATAGTGCTTAAATTATTCCGAGCTATAATTTCATTATATGAATATATTTAAACAGTGTTGTTGATAAAGCTACCTTGAAATTGGTTAAGCCAAATTAGTCTTTGAACAAACAACTGCACGAAATCACTTTGTACTTAGTTGCGTTTTGTTTAGTAGGTATTTACCAAGCATGTACAGTGATTGCAGTTGTTTTGCTCAAATGCAGATATTTTCGGATAATATCGTTAAACATTATGTCAAATAAACTTATCTAATTCGCATTACAATGTGAATCATACGTGTAGATTCGAGTCGACAATTTCATAATAACTTAACCCGTGTTTATGTCTTTTATTTAAATCTTTAGTTCCCAGTTCTTGATTTTGTAACATCATGAGTGTTATGTAATCTTAAATTACTATTTTATGTAAATACTACCATTAGTACCGGTCGAGTGACTACTAACATAGTAAGGATTAAAAGAATTCTATTTTAAGACTTTAGCGTCATTAGTCTGACTAATCATTAAGGTGTACTGACCTTTATAAAGTAGGGTCCTTGGAAACATTAGGTAACAATGTATTAACTTACGTATTTTGCTACTATAATTTATGTACATATCAAATGACTATAGTATGTAATAGTTAAAGAAGCGACGGCGGTAAACATTTGTATGTAAATCGTTGGATGTATGTTCTGGATGCCTTTACCTATGATTTATTACTAATTATAGCTATTTCATATAAACGCGGGAATACTGATACAATTTTTCCTTATTATATGATATCTTCATTCTATTGAGAAATGAATATATGAATAAAAGTAGTTTAAGTTTATGTAAAACAATTATGAACAGTGTAAAGTTAAGACTTATGCAGCCGTTGTATATTTTCGAGAAAAAAATAAATAAACAGTATGGTATTGCCAGAAAGATTGTAAAGAATATTTACACCTAAAGTCGAAAGTCTTGATAGACCTTGAAATGTCACACCCATGTCTGCCTAAATGCATAAAATACAAAAGCAAAATAAAAAAATCTATAAATATTCGAGGATATATCAATGTTTAAAACACATGTTTTTATACGTGATTAAATCAGTCATACTCGGTGATGTTTTATTTTATAATGTTTCGTCTCGTTTTGCGTGTTCGACGCAGTCTGGCGGGGACACATTTAGTTTGTTTATTATATGTTCTTTAATCGTGTCCAGAGTCTGGCATACATCCAGATCCACCATAGATTATTTTTTTCATTCACGCGTTCAAAGTGTGGGCAGTCCATTGAGAATGATCTTGATGTGATTTGTAAATATATTAGATAACCAGTCTAATGGCGTTAGTTTTTATGTAGTTTTCTGATTTATAATGTCTAGCGAGTGTTTGCGTTTTATTTATTGAGATTCGAGTCGTTTTTTTTTGTAACTATAAACTTTTTTACAAACGGCGTCTAATATTTTGTGTTTTTTCGTTTTAATATTATTGAATACATTTATTAAACATGATGTTTATGTATACTTTAAAAGCTGTTGGAACCGGAGACGAAGATTCGAAACCAACCCGAAGAGCATGCATTTCGACCTTTCTAATTTACGGAAATTATCGCTTGATTTAAAGGTAAAGGAAATATCGTGGGGAAACCTGCAAAGTGTCTGAGAAAACTCATTTGTGCGGCGGCTATGATTGTATAAAATGTGCGGGTGTTAATATCGGGTGGTAGCTCTTTCGTTTAGGAGGTCTTTTAGAACTCCTATAAGAGTACCTATATGTAATACCTATAGTACTTGTCAGGCAGCAGTACATAAGCGCTGTCAGACAGACAGCCTCCGTGGGCAACGGGCGAGTAACTGGCTGTGAAACGAAAGGCTGCAGGATCGATCCCCGCATCGAGATAAATTTCTGAATAGTAATCCAAAAATATCGGTTTCGGGCCTGGGTATTGTGGGACCGTAAGTCCTTTGTATTTCCTGACACCAACGATATAAGTTTACATGTGGTGTAATGATTATGTGTACGACTGTTTATGTATTACTGTTGTGTTCCGGTTTGAAGTATATTGAAGCCATTAAATTCCTGGGCATTATGAGACAACACCTAGAGTACCGGGTGTTATGTGCAGTTTAGAGTCATGCAGTGTTTTATAATTTAAAGTTCTCTGTGGTATTGATATAATTATTTTTTTGTATAATAAGTAAATATACTCAACAGTCACACACATAGTCCTGACCCCACACTAGGTTAAACCTGTATCGTGGGTACCAGGAACTACGAGGGACTTGCGATCCCACAACACCCAGATCCGAAACCAATATTTGTGGATCACACAACATTTGTCTCGAACCCCAGGCCTCTCGCTTCACAGACTACTCGTCCGCTACGCCACGGAGGCTGTCAATATCGCATTAGAACTCTTGCCATTTGTATCTATGAAGTATATATCAAATGAAATTAATTATGCACTTAGCAGCAATACATTATAGCTAATTCCAGTTAAACATCAAAGATGCTTTTTTACAAAGACATAATTCGAGAGATCAAAAAGATTGTGAATTTATTTGAAGCGTTGCAAAAAGTAAATGCTGAAGAGCGTCTGCTTTCAATGAACACACAGTTTAAATATAGTGTCTGTATGTGTTTGTATGTATGTATGTATGTAGCTTGCTCTCGAGACGGCGCGGGTTCGCCTTCGGTCACCTACAGAGACAGGGACGGACTTGGGTTAATTATGGGACCTGTATATTACTTACGACTGTATCCCCGAAGGTGCAGAGAGAGATGTAATCAGTCATTCACGTTTCCCCGGGGTTCCATTATGTGATAGGGGGTGACCCTATCGCCATACACATTGAACAAATTACAGTCCTAAGAAATTCAGATGTGATTTTTCGAAATGAAAATTAAAACACTAATTGTGATCAACCGCCCGAAAATTTAACCCAGGTCCTTAGGTTTTCAGCCTTAGTATGCTGCCACTAGGCTAATGAGGCGAGGACTCCAGGACTCTCTTTTTATATAATATTTTGATTGCATAAATGGCTTTGTTTTACAAAAAAGTTCTGAGAACATCAATCTTCATTCTTAATACTATAAACTGAAATCGTATGAATAAAATCTACGACAACGTCATTGTTCAACCCAATGATACTGATGAGTAATTTTACATTCCGCAAAATTATGTGTTAATGACTGCGTAATTTCTGTGAATATATATTATACATACAATGCGTCAGACGTCAGTGATACTCATCTGTCAAAATCTTACTCAATTTTCACCTTATAGTTGGTAACGCCGTGCGTTAATAATACTATCGTTTCTTGAGGACTAGCATACTTGCGATAGCGCCCGTGGCGCGACCCTCGGAAGTCTATCTATAAAGCGGCGCTAACATTATTTTGCATCACAAGCAAATTTCGAGTACGTCCCTGTATGACTGTGGGTATTTTATCTTAGCTCGACCACAGATCGTACCAAGAACAAGAAGGAAGGTGAGCCCTGCGGTTTCCGATTCGTATAAAGATGTCAAAGATACTGACAATGTGTGGGTTCGGTTATAATGGAAATATTCACGCTACTTTCATTCAGGCGTTATTTATCACATCAACAGAGTATTTAAATGAACTGTGCCAATGTTTTGAACACTGAATGGTGGGAAAATTGCGATTTCAATACCGTTTATTTGAAACATATGCGTTTATAGATCGACGATTCTAAACATTGTAGTCTCTTTTATTGGTTATATTCGAAACAATTGTGATTCAAACTTAGAATAATTTGAAATTGTTATCAGAATTAGAAAAGGCAGCTAGTAAATGTTACAAAACTTAAAAAGGTATTTTAGTATCAATTGTCTCACAAATCGTTGAAAAATTAATCGGCATGTATATTACGCCGTTTGAGTCACTCGTCTATAAGGGGGTAATAACCCCATACATTACTTAATACACGCCTGGCACTCCAGCTATTGTAAAATACAGAAATTATGTGACAATAGTTGTCCACACAGCGCTTTCGATTGGTAACAGTCGTCCAATTTTAGACCAGTTGTTTTTGCTTTGTCCAGTTCAATGTATAAACTGATTTATTGAGATTAGCTATAAGCGTTGAAAGTTATGCTAACTGAAGTGTCTGTGCCTTTGAAGATGTCACTAATATGTATTTATTAGAATGTTACACTGTTGGGATAACATTTATATATTGTAACGTCTGTATTTATTTAATCAGAATATAAAAAATCAGTAAAGTTTTAGTAAACATGTGTTCTAAGCATTACTATGAGGTGTTATAATATAGAAAGAAATACATAAAAAGCAAATAAAATATGTAAATTATATAATTATTATAATTATATTAGTGATTGAGATGAGATATTACGGATCTCTTTCTTGTATGCCATTACTGAATTACGATATATGTCTACTGAATAATTTTTGATAGTTGATCCATTGAATTGTCGACACATCACAGATGTATTATTGCGGAATATTTTAAGAGAAAAAACGTTTGAATGCTAAAAGAAGTAGACGTGATATTTTGTCAGCAATACTTCCGTGTAATAATGTGATTATAAGGTGCTCTCGTCGAAATCTTATCTGTTATAGAAATTGATCACTCCCAACTGTTCGCTGCTAAACTAAATATTTTCGTTTACCATCACCAAAGTGTTAACTGTGTTAATTGTTCCAAGAATTGTACATCGAATGGGGGATCGCGCGGTTCAGTTGTTTGCTATTAGCTCACTCTAACTCGTGCACCTATCCATAGATTATACAACATTTATAATAAACAATTCTTAAGTGTGAATATTCTTGTTAATATTACTTATCAATTTAAAAATGGCAATAAGAAAGGTACAAGAACCCCACTACACTAAACTGTATTTATTAGTAAATTTTTCAACAACTAACTGAGTTGCGAAAGGTTATAGTATAGACTATAGAGTTATATTTTTTTTACTTTATGACGTTCCACATTGGTATAAATTGAGCTGCTCTAACTCAAATAAATAATACTTCCATGTATGTAGTGCTAATATGTATTGTAATAAGTTTAGAAAAGAGCAACGTTAGAGTTTCTTGCCCGTTCTTCTTTAACGAATCAGCATTCCTGAATCAGAACTGGCGGTAGAGTTAAAATTTGACTGAATCTAAATGATGTTTGACATTTTATTGATTCAATAAATGATTTGATTTGATTTAAAGGTTGCGAACCTTCTAAGTTATCACCCAACATAGTTTAAAAACAATCTGAGGATAACATTGTGGGTTGCACATTTATTCATATTTTTATTTTTATATTACGAATTAAGACAAATTGTGCAATTATTGTCCCATGTTTATAAATAAATAAACTGTTTAGCGGGCACCCGAATTAGACATCTAAATAAAACTAACATGGGCATGAGAAGCACTCGGCTGTCACTAAGCACCCCACCACGTCTGGATATATTTAGTACAGTGGTTCCAATTGCGATATACGACCGTCGGAGGAATAAAATGTAAGCTGATATCCGAACGGTACAAACTCGAATTATGGGGAGTTGCGAGTCACTGCCTCGGTGGCGGAGTTTTTATGCGTACGCGATAAATTGCCGCGTTGAGGTTTCGGGTACGTTCCCCGGATTGGGTAATATTGTTTTTTTTTTTACAGTAACATCATGGAGTCTGGAATTTATGTCCTGTATGGCGAAAGGCTCGCTCCCTATCACGTTATGGGACGGTAATAAACTCTGTGATGGATTTTTGGTAAGCGTCACGCCTGCCCATAAACAGAACACCACACAGAACGTTGAATTACAAAGCACTGCATGGCACTGAACTGCGCTCGTCACCCCGAGACATAAGATGTTAGTCTCATAATGCCCAGTAATTTCACTGGCTTCAATGTCCTTCAAGCCGAAACACAACAGAGCTTATACACTGCTGCTTGGCGGCAGAAATAGACGACGCGGTGGTACCAACCCAGATGGCCTCTCGCATACGAGGGACCTACCACCTTGTATATGTTGTACTAGTTACATCGCACCTTTCGGAGATACTGCTATGTATAAGTATATGAAACAATAATGACTCAAAATCTTAAAAATGCATCCTCTTCCCATCCCATGTTGGTGTACCTTTTCCTGCCAGCCTTTAGCGCGGCGGTTATTCCAAAGTTCCCTTAATTTTTAAGTTAGTCTTATTAAAGATAAATGCTCTGTACTTTACCTGTCATAAGCGCTTTCTTAGCCTACATGATAAATAAAGATTTTGTAAGTTGTTGTTTGTTTTGTTTAAAAATGCATTCTTCTACCCATTCATCTATTCTTTACCCCTCACTCACTATACAAATAAAAAGTTGTGCATGAGTCATTCCCTGGAGTCGCGTGTTCGGGACAGTCATTATGTAAATTTGTCCAGTATGTATCCAGTTACTGTGTAGTCTGCAAGTGACTCCGACCGATGAGCTCATCGTTTTGACGATTTTTCTTTTTTTCCAATTTTCAGAGTTAAGTACAGCTATGGTATGTTTTTTTTTATAGCATAGGCTGGCAAACGAGAAAATGGGTCACCCACAATACCAGAAGAATCATGGGTGCGTTGCCGACCTTAAAGGAAAGGGATAATTAGGGATTGGGAAGGGGAGAGGGATTTGGGCCTCCGGATATCTCACTCGCCAAATCTCACTGTAAATTCCAACTCAATAACACAATCGCGACAACTGAGCTGATTTTCATTGAGAAGTTAATTTTATTACTCTTTCATCAGATCTTAACCAAACTTATATGGGACCACATTGCAACTAAACTCTATGCAATAATTATTTTCCCAGAATATCGATCCTCAATTGGCGGTGAAATCGCTGAACATACTTTAAAAAAAAACTGGCTGAATTTAGAACCTCTTCCTTTTTTGAAGTCTGTTAAAAGGGGGTAGTGTTGTCCTTATTGTCTGCGTGTCTGTAAAAACCCATGTGTAGATCTGTAGTACCTAAACGAATGAATTGAATCTGGTTTAATCGAGCCGGGTCTCAGCCACGTTTGAAATATAAAAAGAATAATGCACAGTAAAGATTCAAGACTATTACTTTATATTATACGCAGTCATGCCTGTTATCCCCGAAGGGATAGGCAAAGGTATGGTAGGGATAGGCAGTGTTTCGCCGAGCATATCTCCGTCCCATGATATGATAAGGGGGCGAGCTTATCGCCATACCGGGCACAATTACAGACTCCGGCTGATACTGAGAATTTCGTGGTAGAGAAACCTAATATCACTTTACCCGACCCGGGGATCAAACCCGAGACCTTAGCATAAGAGACGTACTGCGCGCGCAATTACAACTGCGCCAAGGTAGTGTATATTAATCACACTTAATATTATAAATGTGAAAGTTTGTTTGTTTGGATGTTTGTCCGTCAATCACGCTGAAACTACTGAAGGGATTTTGATGAAATTTGGCATACAGACAGGGTGACAGACAGCTGACTTGGGTGATAGGATACTTTTATCCCGTAAAAGCAGATCACGCGGGCGGAGCCACGAGCAAAAGCTAGTAATTAAATAATTTAATAAATGGTCGCCGTGGTCGATATACGCTAGGATGATATAAGTGTAAATTACTTGGGATAAGGTTTCACAACCCAGGAACTTAGAAACTCACCCACCCAATCCCACACCACCCACCCGGAACTCTGCGCATCGAACCAGCGACCTCTCGTTTTTCAACCACCTACACAATCGCCGTGCCGGAGGTCGTCTATAATCGCCTCCCACGCCTTTCAGAGTGAAATGTTATATCTTAAGAAGAATTGTCGACTCTACAAAATGACATTATTCCTACTTCTTACTAATCAATACATAGTATGTATTTAACAATCACTATTTACGTCTGTCTGTTTGTAAGCTTATTTCTTTTAAACTATGCAACGGATTTAAGTACCATTTTCACCATTTGGAGAATTTATTCTGGAAGATTTATATATATGTAGGGAGGGACCGAGGGACCTATCACCTGTATCTCATACAAGTGGTAGGTCCCTCGTATGCGAAAACCCGTCTGGGTTAGTACTACCGTTTCTCTATTTTGTCGCACAGCAACAGTGTGTAAGCACTGTTGAGTCTCGGTTTTAAGGGCATTGAAGCCAGTGAAATTACTGGGCATTATGAGACTCGACATCTTATGTCTCAGGGTGACGAGAGCAGTTCAGTGCCATGCATAGCTTTGTAATTTAAATTTCTGTGTGGTGTTGCTTCACCCAATATCTTCTCCCCTTCCCAACCCCTAAATTCCCCTTTTCATTTAACCTTTAACCTTTCCTGGTATCGTGGGCAAACATGGCTAGTAGAGATGAGGTAACGCACTCGATCGTTTGCCGGCCTATGTATATAAAAAGGTGTACAGACATAACATTTAAGAGTTAAAACCACTTAGTTTAATATGTTTACAAATGTTTACGAAACTGAGTGTTAATTCATCAAAACATCGTTAGTAGATAAGCATAAATTACAGATCGTTTACCTTTCCAACTTACCATCGAGGTAAATTGCTTTAAAATCCATAAAAGGTGCGTCCTAAATAACTCTAGGACGACTGTCCACGAGCAAGCGTACAGGGACGCAACCAGGAGTTAATGAGGGACACAAAAAGAATATTTTAATTGGTACCACATTATAGTGATAAGCTATTGCTCCCGTACTAATTATAGGGATTATGAGTTAAATGAAAAGGAGGGCAAAGCGACTGCACTTACACCTGATGGTAAGAGTAGTGCAGGCCAAAAAAGTAGAAGAGTCCTCAAGAGAACCAGATATACAATGGCTGATCCTGGAACGCGATCCACACAGTGTGTGGATCACTATGGCAGGTTTTAACACCATGTGTACGGTGATCGCTATCCGGGCGGATATAAAAATCCTACCACCAGCTAAATACATTATATTAAAATTTGAGTAACAACTAACAAGTATTCAACTAACATTCGTTGGTAAGTAGTTGACTATATACCAGTAAAAGTTGATATTCACTGGTATAATTATGTAAAAACTGCCACAGTGGTGTAGTTGTATTTCATACGCATTGGTCATACTGGTTACAACTCTGCCTACCCCTTCGGAGATTACAGGCGTGCATGCATACGTATGTATTATTTTAAAAGTGTGGTAATGGACATAACTTTAATCAACAGCTATATCAACACAAATAAATACACATAACAATCCCATAATAGCATACCCTATATTATATATTACTACAAACCACGTAAACCACACTGGTCACAACAAATGTCCCAGCAACTGACTCAACACGGCAGGAAGGGGGGCAAGGACCCCTAGACGAGCGGGCGACGCGCCTGATCGGCCACGCAGACGCCGCGTCGCCAGCGCGTTATACGAACACCGCAGTATTTGGGTCGCCGACTTGTTATATTTTCTACTTATGTTCTCTTGAAAGTGCATGGAAATCTTGGTATAACGGGGTGAATTTATTTAATAGATAAAATGCGGGGAATATTCTGTTTAAATAGATAAGTATACTAACAATATATATAATAAGCTCACGCCTGAATCTCTGAAGGGGTAGGCAGAGGCTGTACTAGTTCACGGTTTACTAGGATTATATTCATCTTATGGTGTTTTAGTGGTGAACTTATTCGCCACTAATCTATTCCCGATTCAGTAACTCGAAAATGGGCACAAGTTTCATCGAACCTAGTGTATTTATAAAAATAGATCTAGATAATGACTAGATTAAAAAAACTAATTCTTACGAAAATAAATACCATTAAGCTTGTATCTGAAGGTGTAGGCAATGGTGCAATGTACCGTAGTATCTATAATTTTAACAGGCCACGGGTATTTCTAACTCCCACTAGATGCATCCCTGTTTATTGCACGTTAAATAAAGTCCCGACATACACAATTTACGAGGCGACGTTATTGTCGGCTCCAACAACAAACCCGACGACATTTTGTGGTAACAGAATGTACAAAATTCACCGATTTACGTAAGCAAAGCTGTAATAATTCCGTCGAGAATGTGCGCAGACGCATTCGTCCGACTTCCCTTAGTAATTTACGTGTGAGTTTTGGAGTTATATACTTTCAAAAAGCTTAATTTAATAAGATTGTTCATCTTAGGCTACATCACCGCTCACCTTCAAGCGACATGGTGGCCAAACGCAAGCCTATTATAAATTTAAAAGGTTTCGGCATCTATATTTCATAGATTTTATCTATGTTTTTCGGAATCTTTTACTCGACTATTCGAAAAAGTAGGTTTATGTCTTGATAAGAATCATTTTTCTATTGCTATGTCTTGTATCTATGTCCTCTTTGAGACAGTAAATAAATCTAGGTATATTTGTTGTATAAATTGCAACTAAAACTTGTACCATTGAAAAAAAAACTTTTTATTTTGCGACGTTAAATGAACAACTGCGAAAGCTAATGTTTAAATGTTTACTATCCCTCCTGATGCCGATCCATTCTTATGTAATAAATATAAAACATGGAAAATATGTTGAGTAACAGAGGTAATATCTACCAATGAATGAATTCAAGTATTTTTACATTTTTGCGGTCGTAATTCACTGAAATCTATAAAAGTTCATGTATACAATGTAACCGCGAAATTATCTCTTCGTGTAATTCAGTGAGGGTATTGTTTTCATGATTAAGTGTTCAAGTAGTATAATAATAAATAAATAAATGTAGTGTAATTGCCGAGTGCATTTTGATGATGCTATGTACACATTAGTTGATACTGATTTCTATATAATTATATTTCTTTTACTTTTGTACTGACTTACCATAAGCGCTATTTTAATTACCTACATGATTAATTAACTATTTAAGTTCTTTTCATATAAATAAAACCAAAAACATATTGAATGAAACTATTTTAAATGGATTTTATCTTGGTTTATTTTTACTTTTGACCCGACGTTTCGTTATCTTAAAAATGTATGGCAAGTCTAGCAATTTTAATTGCCATACTCAGAGTAAGCAATAAGTTAACAATTTCTTAGAATTTAATTATTTCACAGAGTCAATTTAGATTATTTCTGTCTAACTGAGCATAAAAGAGTCGTGAACGCACCACACAGAACTCTGAATTACAAAGCTCTGTCACTACAAACTACTACTGATACTACTACTGCTCTGCTACACTGTACTGCCCTCATCATTCCAATACATTAGCTGTTAAGCTTCATAATGCCCAGTTATTCCACTTGCTACAATGCCCTTGAAACCAAAACGCAATGCTTACAAATTGAACCTTGAAAGAGAAATAGACAAAGCGGTTGTACCTATCCAGACGGTCTCTCGCATACGAAAGACCTACCACCTACCCTTAGTAGAAGTTAATTGAAGTTTGAGTGCGGCAGTATGGTTTTAATACTTACCATTAAAACTTACTCTACCTTTTTTAATTTGACTAGGCTGGAATAACTCCGATTATTAAATAATACACGTAGTCCTAACCTCACTGGAACGCGAGACTATCAGAACTCACGCACTGAAGCAAAACGTTCGCAAATAGTCTCGGTGTGGGTTCAAAGCTGCAGCGTCCAATATAAGCTTACACTTAAATATTTTTTTTTTATTTCTGTTTCCAAACTGTTGCAACAAATAAATATTTTTCTTTCTTTCAACATAAGATCGACGGCCGGTGAACTTGCGAGTGTATCCGCGTACCACAACTAGTATTCAACACTGATGCACGTCTCATAGAAGGCGTCGCCCCGTCTCTACTCGCTCTGGCCACGCACACAGGCGTATTTAGGCCGCGCTAACGTAGCACACTAAATTACCTCTAATCATTTGTGACAAGAAATAGAATGGACATTCGAATAAACGCCTCAGAGCCACATGTATGCGAGGAGTAAGCTGTTGACTTAATTTTTAAATATTTAACTTAATATAGTTCTTTCGCATAGAGTCTATGTAGATCACCCACGGCTTTGTATGTTTTTGCGGCCAAGAAACAGTGTGTACGTACCACTGTGGCACAAGTTACTGGTCATTATGCGATTTTATGCATTGAGACGATAAACGCAATGAGGAGCCATGCAGTACTGTGCCATGCAATACTTTGTAATTTTTGATTGTGATACTGTTGTTAGTCATTTATAATTTAATAAATTGATATCAAAAGTGGGATTCCAGTAAAATTATTATTTAAAGTATATCATTGATGATTATTCGATGATAAAAATTTGAATTATTTATGAAGATTTACTTTCAAAAATCCTGCGAAACTGTAGTCGTTCATATGATGGCATAATATAAAGATCTATTAACAATTTTACTTAGTTACTCTCATTTCTTTTCGAACAGTATAACACGCAGAAGTTAACTAGGCACCTCGGTGTAATGACGTCATAGGAATGTACTAACTGCATACAAAATTCAAGTACCCTTATAAGACCCCTCGATACCAGTTCACGGGCGCGGGTTCGCGTGCGTAACTACTAAATTGGTTACTAAAATATGTTTTGTCTCATTCTCACTTTGACAGATGACAAATGTGTGACTGACGCTAAATATATAATAATTAATCAATAGATACCTATTCAGCGTTTATCAATAAGGGGGTTAAATGTAGTCATATTTTTTGGTAACAGTTCTATATCCATAAAAATAACAATAATAACAACGAAAAAAACACGAAGGAGGCGCGTGCGTAACGGCAGTATTTAATTTACTGACCGTACTGACGCGTCGAGGGCGAGAGCGGTAGGCGGTGGGGTGTGGTGGGACGGGACGCGCATTCCACTGAGGTGCCAAGTTGATTTCTGCGTGTTATACATATTTCTCTAATGCCCTGTTTACACGGATCAATATTCACCACGTGAAATTGTCTCCGTGTGCAGAATGTCTCTGTACCTTGTCAAGTCGTATATAAGTGTTAAGTGCGGGTTAAAATGCAACGACCGCATACATTGTACGCATTGTGCACAAGGCTTTAGATGCAGCGGCGCATGCCGGAGAGCTAGAGACGCCGAGCCTTTTCCGGACACCGGATTGGCCGGAATTTCGAATGTGTTCGAAATGGATGCAAGTATTTCAAGCCTTTAACAATGTTACATTCAGATAGAGATAAAATAAGTGGGAACAGAAATGCGAAGTGTATTTCGGTTAGAGCAATTAATGGATAGAGGATATACATTATATTAGAGCTGTAGGCATTTTGAAATAATACCTAAGTAATCAAGTAATTTTGAAGGGCAGCCTACCTCTCACCCTTAAACGCAAACTCATGGACATGATCATTTTACCCATCCTCACTTATGGTGCACAGACCTGGTCTTTGACGGCTCTGCAGAAATCCAAACTTGGGGTCTGTCAGCGAGCCATGGAGCGCAGTATACTAAAAGTTAAACTAACAGACCGTATAAGAAATACAGAACTGCGCTCTAAAACGCACATTGCTGATGTCGGGCAACAAGCTGCCAAGCTTAAGTGGAATTGGGCGGGCCACGTTTGTCGCATGTCGGACGATCTGTGGGCAAAAATAACCACAGAGTGGGTCCCTCAAGACGGAAAAAGACGACGTGGCAGACCGAGGCGAAGATGGAGGGACGAACTAGATGCTTATATAATAGATTGGCCCATAAAAGCACTCGATAGGGATGAATGGAAGAAGGATAGGGAGGCCTTTGCCCTGCAGTGGGACATATCAGGCTTATAAAAAAAAAAATCAAGTAACAAAAAATATTTTAAAATAATATGTAATCACTCACACAAAATTGTCATGTATCTTTAGTATCTCAACAACGAAAAACTTATAATCGCACAACACCCACCACCCGAAACAAATATTCATGGGTCGCATAAACATTTGTCTCGGGGTCGAATCTAGTCCGCAGTATCTCATTTCAGCCGGCTACTCGCCATAGCCGGAATGTTTTTGAATTTTCATCGGAAAATATTTTTCACAGCTGTCAACCCTACATGCTGGACATGGCGTGAAACTCGATCGCACACACGCAGCGGGGAAAATCAGTGATACTACGTGCCTACTGCCTACTGCTTAATGCCACGGGTGTAAAATATTGTTTTATGGACAGACGAGGTTACAAATGTATTTACCTATAGGTTAATCTCCTCACTCCTTAATAGGGGTGTCATGATCTTCAAAGACTGCATCGATTTGGGTGTAATTTATGTATTATTTAATTTAGATGATGTACAAATATTTTCTGCATCATCTAAATTACATTAAATTTCTGCCGCTAACCAGCAGTGTGTAAGCATTGTTGTTTCGGTTTGAAGGACATTGAAGCCAGTGAAATTACTAGGCATTATGAGACTTAACATCTTACCGTATGTACTGCTGCCTGCAATGTACGACTAAGAAAAGAAAGAAAAATAAAAAAAATCATACTACTTAAATTTTTTTCAACACTACGCAAAGAAAAAGATTGGCAGCTCGTTGTTGCGTTGTACATTCCCGGAGGCCCATACCTACCCTTCCCAATTTCTTTTAATTACCTTTATTTAAATAATTAGTTGTATACAAGCGCTGTGCTGTTTGAGATACACAATCAATCACCAAGTCACTTAAAGAGCGGCAAACTGAATGCTAGTATTAAAGACTTAAAGCGCTAAACATTGCAGCGGCTTCGAGTCGATAAGGCGGTGGACGGATAATAATTCATCCATATCCTGATGTTTGACGCAATATATTAATCAGACTCAAGTAAATCGGCGTGAAGAGAGAGATTTAATTAAAGATACTGGACCTTTCACTATATGGGGACGTGGCTATTGGAGTGTTTTCACGCTGGCGTTTTTAAAAACGATATCTCAAAATAACTGGCTGAGTCCATTTTGCAACGTTGCAGAGACAATAAACCTACACTTTACAATAAGGAAACAAGTTGTTCCGACCGCAAATGGATTAATGATACTTAAATCGTTCATATTATGATCTTAGAGATAAATAGAAGCAAATTTTTTTTATAGCTGAGGCCGACAAAGATTGCTCTTTGGGTGGGTCTGATGCCTTATGCTCGGCGAAATGTGGGTATGTTGGTTACACCTCTGCCTATCCTTCGGGGATGTTCTACAGTTTTATACGTATGTATGTTTATTAGCGTAATAGATCGACGTAATTTTGTACATTTATCCTTTACGGGTGACAATGAAGCGGTGTGGATAGGTCGTGTGTCGTGTGTCGCACATACCGCACGCTTCCGCGTAATCGTATCAACGCGTTAGTTTACAAACAGAACGACGCGATGATGGGCCAACAGAATAGGTGCATCTCAAGTATTTATATCGTATCGATAATTTAAAAAAATATCATCAAATATGTTACTATACGAGAAAAAAATATCGATATATCAGGTTGACATTTGGATGACCTTTTTTAGCATCTTAATTTCTTTTGTCGACATTTTATGTCGTCCAATTTAAAAAATATCATTTTATATGTAATCGCGATACATAGTATAACATATCCATCGATATATCGGATCAAAATGTATCGCATAAATGATATCGATACATCGATATCTTTTCAACATCCCTACGACAGAGAGCGTCGTGATTCATGTAGTGTCATGGACGTTCATCAGACTTGCGACAAATCAAAATAAAAAGGTCGTAAGTAATTTTTTGTCAGGATGTCGGAAATAAACGGTCAAAGTTGTTGGTAGGATATTTCTATCCGATCGGATAGCGAGCACATGGTGTTAATACCTGTCATAGTGACTCATACATGTGTATCGCGTTCCAGGATCAGCCAGTGTATATCTAGTTCTTCCAAGGGTCTTACGACATGACTTAAAGGTTGGTTGGGGCGGGAATATGCATCGGTAATATGCCTGCATCGGTCATCCGCTTGTCCTATCGCAGGCCCCTCCATTTCCATCTTCCCTTTTAAAGTGGTAAGAGGCATTTATACAGGCCGGCATGATTCTGCTGTCCACCGATAAACTTATTGTTTGTCGGTGGTCGCTGGTTTTTTGGACTGCACTGCGCTTACCATCAGGTGTAGTGCAATCACTTTTACTCGATAAAAAAAAGTAGAATGGAAATGGAACATGTAGTTCATATGTACCCGAAAGTATGGATGAAAATCGTCACAGAGACGAGACGATAATATCTCGAAGAAGGTTTATTCAATTTAGGTTTCGCCCAAAAAGGCTGATCGCTTATAAAGTTTATATTCATTATAAGTGTATATTCATTGTTAATTATCGCTTGCTTTAACGGTGAAGGAAACATCGTGAGGAAACTTGCATACCTGAGAACTCGATAAGATTTTTCGAAGGCATGTGAAGTCTGCCCACCCGCATTAAGCCAGCGTGGTGGACTAAGGCCTAATCCCTCTCATTCAGTAGAGGAGGCCCGTGCCCAGCAGTGGGACATGTATAATATAGAGCTAGTAAAAAAAAAATTGTAGGTTTTTATTTTCCTTGACTTAAAGTGCAATATGTTACTCGAATAAACCATACATGTCGAGAAGATTGGCAATAAGTAATACAGCATGATATTATTAAACTTAAAAGTACATATAATGGGGAAAAGATATTAATAATATAATAATAAAACGTTTGTTGCCAAGATTAAATATTACCTTGTAGCTAAAAATAATAACCGATACGGAAATATAAAATGTATGGCAAAGGGACCTGGCTCAGCGAATGTCGTCTAGAACAGACCTCTCAAGCAGCGTTTATTTTTATTTTTTTTATCCCAGCATTGCAAAGTGACTGCACTACACCTGATGGTACAAACAATGAGTTTATCGGTGGTCACCAGAATCATGTCAGCCTATATTACTTCTTCACACTCCGAAGAGGAGTGAGTGAGAGAGGACACATGAAAACTCGAAAAAAATAGTCTACAAAACATAAAAAAATTGGTGTGTGTCGTGGGACACCAGGTAGGAACGAAGTTCCTTCGGCTAATGTAGAATCGACACAAATTGCAAAAAATTCAAATTATCAACTAAAATAACAAAATATGTCTCTTTATTTTTGTTTGACAACATAAAATCACATAGAAATAGAATAGAAAAATAGAAATTAAAAAAAAACGTGTGGCACTCGGAGACTGCCGCGGTAAAGCTATTGTATAGCATTTTTTATCAACTTATGTAATTATCTATACTAATAATAAAGCTGTAGAGTTTGATTGTTTGTTTGTTTGTTTGAACGCGCTAATCTCAGGAATTACTGGTTCGAATTAAAAAAATCTTTTTGTGTTGGATAGTCCATTTATCGAGGAAGGCTTTAGGATATATAACATTACGCTGCGACCATTAAAAGCGAAGCATCAGTGAAAAATGTTGCAAAAACGGGGAAAATTATTCATATTTGAAGGCTTCCGTTGCTAAGCTACCAAAATAATATTATTTGAAGGCTTCCGTTGTCAAATCAGAATCAAATCTATACTAATATTATAAAGCTGTAGAGTTTGATTGTTTGTTTGTTTATTTGATCACGTCTCGATCACGAGCCGCGAGCAAAAGCTAGTAAATAATAACGAGCTAGCGTAATCTTTTAAAAATCGAAGGAGATATAAAAATACTTCAAGTATAACTGGCTGAATGAATTTCATTTTAAAAAAGGAACTAACGCTGGCTGGTTATGCGGCGCTTTTAACGCTTTTTTCTTACGCTTTTTTCTTACGGTTTTACTATCACATTTTTTTCAGTTCGGTCACGCAGCAAAATCCCTATCCCCTCCAAGCCTGCCGTAAGGAACTTCGTTCCAACAAACAAGAATCCACGGCATTTATAAATAATACAATACTATTATTATAAATGCCAAAGTGACTCTGTCTGTTAAGTTTTCATAGCTAAACGGCTGAAAGAATTTTAATGAAACTTGGTAAAGAGATAGGTTATATCCTGGGTAAGGACTTACGATACTTTTTGTAACGAAAAAACCGAGAAAAAGTGAAGTGGCCGCGGGTTCGTTCCTCGCGTCGAGACAAATGTTTGTTTGATCCACAAATATTTGTTTCGGGGTCTGGATGTTGTGAGACCGAAAGTCTCTCGTAGTACCTGATATCCCCGACACAAGACTTGTACCTTTCTCTGAGGTCAGGACTACATATGTGACTGTTGGGTGTATTTATTTTTATCCTTACCATAAATGTAGAACGACATTATGGGTTATTTATGGAATTCACTATAGGGATTAAAAGGGCACGTCAATATTTTTTATCAGATTGTAACAAGATTATTGTTACGTGCTTTATCTGTATCAATGATTATGAGCGGAAATGATTCAGTTTCGATATCATATAGGACAAGTTTACATCTAACAGTACGATTTTTGGAAGGCTACATCTTTGGCGCATCACGGGTTCGAACCTCACCTATTCTGTAAATATCGTATAATATCGTAATAGTTGGTGTAGTTCGTATTTTTTTTTATTATTTTAAATTAAGAAATACTTACCAAATCTAGTTTACGAATACATGACATAAGTTTATAAGGTGGTAGAGCTAAGATACAGCAGGAATGGGTCGGTCCGACTGGGATGTTACCACTCTCTCGCAGAAAACCAACTTAAATTAGCAGCTTGCTGCTGCGTTTCGTACGGTGAGTGAGATATCCGGAGGCCGTAATCACCCTCTACTTCCCCATCCTTTAATCATCCCTTTCCTTTAAAGCAACGAGTCCTTGATTCTTTTGGTATTCTGGACGGCCATTTACCATCAGGTAACCTACTTGCTCGTTTGCTGATCCCTGCTAAATAATAAAAAAAGTCCTAAAAAGTCTTCTATTTTAGTTCTTATTCTGTACAATAAATTAATAAATACATTAGTTTAATCGTTCTAGTTTTACTCGATTTACATTAATTGCCTTGTAAACTAATCTTTTTAATAACTGTCATTTGATTTTTTTTAAAAAGTTAATGACAGTATAAATGGCCATTTGATAGAGTCCGCCCGATCTCAAATTACCGCAGGTGTGTCAATAATGTTTCTAATTAATTCATAACGCACTAACATTACCATAATGTTTTATTATATTTTATTTTATATCGAATGGCTGGTGACCAAGCTAGTATTTTTATTTGATTGAATTACGAGACGAGCAAGACAAGGATATTATATGAGAATTTCCTAGTATTATTTCATTTATTTTATTTTCTTTTACACACTTCATACATAAATGTATAGGCGGACTTAATGCCGGAGGCATTCTCTGCCAGTCAACCTAAGGTGGTGCAGAGATAGAAGAAAGTAGGTGTAAAAATAAAGACTGTGTTAGAAGATGAAATATTATACATAAAACACATTTCGGGACTCTCATCGGTGTAAACCTTTACATTCTGGTTCGAAAATTGCCTAAATAATTGCCTATCGTAAACTAGGTTCAGCGGGTAAAAGTTTTCCGGTTTTAGCGTAACAAAGCTCCTGTATGAATAGTAATTAAGTTTGGCCAATTTATAAAACAACTCAGACGTCTCAATATCTCTCTCGTCTATATATTTTAATGCAAATGTCCCGCCCTGTTTAATTTATGACATGTCTGACACAGATAGGACAAACACCTGCGCGATTGACATTATGATTATTGGTAAATCGATCTCTTGTTTTAGTGATATATGATATGAATTAATAAAATTATTTTTGACTCAATAAAGATTAGGTTTCGACGGGCATTAGCAGAGGACCTTAATATATGGCTGAAAAACTGGTTTTGGTTAATTGCCGATAAATTGAAATTTATTAGATTGTAGGTTTCGAAATTTTGTTAAATTATTCCTCGGTGGCGCAGTTGTATTGCGTCCGAGCTACGACTGCTGTCCCGTGGTCTCGGGTTCAATCCCTGGGTTGGATAGGTGATGTTGGATATTTCACGAAATGATCAATATCAGCTCGGAGTTTGGAACTGTGACCGGTATAGCGTTAGGCTCGCCCCTATCATATCATGGGACGGAAAAAAGCTAGGTTAGAGTAAGCTTAGTAGAAGGTTTACAAATAAACAGACATCATTCAACATTATGCATCTAGAATAAGAGAATTAGAATATAGGTTAACTGTAATTTATAGAATCTTGTTTGAAGAGAGAATTTCAAATATCATGCTTTTAAATTTAGGTTTAGAAACACTAAAGATATCAACATTACAATAAATAATGAAATAAACGTAAATTATAAAAATAACTTTAAAATCGTATATTAACTCTTATTGGCAGTAAATCACACACATACATCATCCCAAACATATTCCCAGAATAAAGCCGTTGTGATCATCGTCTGGCTTTTATTGGGACCGGCGGTGGGATTCTCGGAAGGTCGCGTTCGAAACGTGGGGTCTCGCGGTGCGTTGATGTCTTTTGTATAACGCTGCGGCGTTTTGGGTTGATATCGTTAACTAGTCGTGCAATGCGACTTTACTCGCGTTTTACATCGGTTTATATTATCAGCATCGGATTTACGGATATTTATGGGATGAGTTTTAGTTTTGATGACTATGCATTGATAGATTAAGGAAATTACTTTTAATATCGTTTTTAATTATCATTTTTTACAGTACAAAAGCAAATCATGGTAAATAGAAAAAATTCGAAATTTAAAAATTCATAATTTTCGAAGACACTTTACAAATACGTCATAAAAACTGTGAATAACTTAACAGAATCGATAAAAGGTGTAAAAGCACAAACGTATGACTAAATTATAAAAGATAATGTCAAAATGAGATCGGTCTAATGCAACGGTCGACTTGCGAACTACTCGAGTCAATATGTAGAGATGTAATTTAAAATGACACACGCTGCCACTCAATTATGGATCTTACTGCACAGATATTTGAGTCGAGGGTGATAAATGACACATTTAAGATATAACAAGTTATACCGACCACTGTCGCGTCATATCATGCAGGCCGTTAATGTTCTGACAACATCATTCTATATATGAATTTTCAGGGCATGAAAAAAATTGAAAAAAAATCGGGGGTAAAAAAATTATTTAATTCATTTACCCCCGACAAGAAAGAATGGCATTATAGTGCTTAAACGAATGGACCAATCTGTATATATATAGTTTGAAAGCTGGTTTAATAGAAATGATTCTTATATTTGAAGAAAATCTGATATGTCATTAGAAGTCAGAAATGTGTTACGAAATAAAATCGGGGGTTTAAAGGGCTAGGTTATTAGTTATGTAAATAGAAGAATCTTAAAATATTATATTTTTTATGAACTGAAACTCTATAATCTTTACATAGTATAAAATGAAGTCGCTTCCGCTGTCTGTTCGCTTAGATCGTTTAAACTATTCAACGGATTTTAATGCAGTTTTCAGCAATAGATAGAGTGATCCTTGAAGGTTTATATCTATATCACGCTATGACCTATGGGAGCAGGGCAATAAAATACAGATGAAACCGCGAGGGACAGCTAGTATCAGATAAAATTGAGATAACTGATAAATTATCACGGCCAGCTTCTCTGAAATATGTTGGCGTGTACGAGGTCGAACACATAGTGCGATGACATGAAATGCTACTGTTTGTTTACTGTCAATAATATCTGCTCAAGTAAGGAAGATATTTTTGATACATTAATGGAGTATATTTGACTTTAATATGGGATGTATGATATGATAACGCATTGTATTTAAAGTATAAACCTGATTCTTATTTGCAATAATTTTTGTATCAAATTTAAAATGGATGGACTTGTTTTCGATTGCTCCAAATTTATGTTATGTATTCGGTGTTTAAAATAGCCTAATTGAATGTAGAACGTTTAAGATACAATTTGATAAAAATCACCGCTGCCTCCCCAATAAAGATACAGCGTCATGATAACACTCTCTCAGCGTAGTCGAGAATATGTTTTAAATAGCGTTTTATATATTACACTTTACAGCCTATACAGCTTTCATGGACAATTTAGGTATATTGAACCAGCCTTCCCGTAACGGTAACTTGTACCGGTATTATTTATCTGTCATAAGCGATAAACCCGAAACGGTATTTTGCTATTTTCAGTTACAAAAAACTGGTTTAAAGAATTAAAAAATAAAACAATACTTTTTAATTATTACAAAAAGATCCTCATTGTTATAATTTACTGCCAGTATTATGAAAATTTGAATTGGGTGTTCCAATTGAGATATTTTTTTAATGTTTATTTTTCAGTGATAAGGAGTTACGTAATAGAGATAAATGAATTGTTCCTACGATGACCAGTGCGTTCAGTTTTCGTTTCACTTTCCTCGTGATTCGGCATTTTGTAAACGTTACACAGACGAGTTATCTGATCATTGAGATGATTCGAATCGATAATTAAATATGATCGATGCTTTTATCGAGTCACGGTATCTTACATTATTGATATATTTTCTTTTTATAAATAAATATAATCGAGAACACACATGATAATTCTGAAAAATATTATCAATGTAACTGTCCGTTTGGAACCGAACAAACAATAAATAAAAAGAAAAACGATTGTCATTGCTTACTTTACTTTAAAACCAGTAGAACTAATCCCAGTATCCGATTACGCTGGCCGGTTCCGAACGGACGGGCACACATACATTGGAAATAGTTGAAAACCGTCAAAACGTGTGAGTGTGAAATGAGTTTTTACTCACAGCTGCCGAATGGGGTTCAAACACAAACACTACGTGATACGGCGAGACGTGAAACTAATGTGACGCGGCGCGCGTGCGTTCTGTACCAAATGCGTTCACAGTATGCTGCCGACCATCGCGCCGTGACGTATATATTGGGCCGTATACGCTATGATTGGCTGATAGCCGGCGGGCCCGCTCAATTGACAGTTCACTACGTCACGCAATGGAAAGCCTGTTACGACGGTTTTTTTTTATCGTTAAAAAGTTGCGATGAACGCGACACGTTTTTTTTCGTAGCAGAAAAGCCGGGTTTACACCGCGCCGTGTAATGGACGACTGTTGTTGGTAGCTTCCAGCTTATCACCTTGACGGTGACTGTGCATGTGTTAGTGCACAGCCTCTTTTGTAAGTAAATTTTAAGTAAAATCAGATAATGGATTCATTCTGTCATAACACGAATGAAGAAACATCGTCTAAGGTTTAAAACCGGGTCTAATGAGGGAGGTCGGAGCTTTCACGAGACATTTTTGATTGTTTAAACACGAACTGTTATACTTGTCAATTGAATGAATTTTATAGGTGGGAACTGGAAGGGACAAGTCAAGATCAATTTCGAATGGTTGAACATTGAGTGTATATTCGTATGCATTTGTAACTAAGGAAAATGTAAAAGCGCTTCATTTGTTTCGAATAACGATATATTCGATAATTTCATAACTTTGTAAAACTTCATTAATCATATTATAATATTAATTTTAACGGGTCTTAATCGCGTAGTATTTGAAGGTATAAATAGCTATCATTTATATCTATTTCGACGTTTCCACCGAATTACATCGGCCGTGGTCACGGGTTGACTGACCTGTTTAAATAAATATTATAATATGTACGAGTATACAAATCGCAAAAGCCTTAAACCATTCATTAATCTTATTCAGACCACAATCTGCCATCTCATACTATTGCACAATTATATCTAATTTATTTTTAAAAAGTGGTAGAGTCGTGCTGTAACCTGTTTTGTCTACAGTATGTATGGGCCGGACCACTAGGTAGTTACCACTGTTTCACAGGACACCGATGTGAAGACGCAACTTGCTGTTGCCTTTCGTAATGTGATTGAGAATTCCAATAGCCCAAATATCACCTTCCTTTCTTTAATATTGGCAACGCAGTCAAGATTCTCCTGGTAGTGTGGGTGTTCATTGGCCTTGGAGATCACTTACCATCAGGTGACCCGGTTGTTTGTTTGACGGCCTCTGCTAAATAAGTTTCTTGGTGCTCAGACTAGTGGGCATTTCCGAAGCACCGGTAGATACATTTTAATGTAATTTATCTATTACTAGCTGTCTCTCGCGGTTTCACCTGCATGTTACTGCCCTGCTCCCATGGGTCATAGCGTGATATACATATAAACCTTCTTCATTAATCACTTTATCTATTGCTGAAAATTGCATTAAAATCCGTTGAATAATTTAAAAGATCTAAGCGAACAGACAGCGGAAGCGACTTCATTTTATACTATGTAAAGGTTCTAATAGAGCCCTTTGTGGTATACTTGCAAAATAAACGTATTGATTTTGAAAAACAAATACTACAGAATGACGACATAGTAAATCCGTTCAGTAGCTGTAGTAGCGGAAAATGATGTAAATAAACTTAACACATACGTCATACAAGAATTTAACCTAAACTCTCTCTCTCTCTTTGTGGGTTTTCAGTTGTTCCAGCATATTCTTGTATGTTATATAATTTATAGACATCTATAAATTTCAACAAAAAATAAAAGGGTCTCAAAAAACTAAATATACCAAACAACCATTTTGATTTCGTGTTAATGCAGTTTAATGGTCAATGATTGATAACAGCGACTCAAAATTTTTGCTTAGTTTTATTATTACCTTTTTTGAGGTTGACTTAATTTTTGTTGAAGGTTTTTATTCAACTTTTTTTTTGTGAAAGAATAATCAAAAGACGTGCATAAACATATTTTTTTTCTTTGAATTTAAATGAGACTACCAATGGAAAAAAACTGTATCGAATACAAAAAGTATGATCAAAGTCTGTCCACATTTATTAACGGAGTTCTGCGTGAACATATATAAAAAATATAATCTAATTTGTCCGCAAATTAAGATCTGTTTCATCATATAAAACGGTTGGTAGAGTTCCGATGAAATTAGGTGTGTTTGTAATCAAAAGTTATTTTAGTTTGATTCTGCAAATTGTACAACCATAACACATCACATAAATTAAGTAGTGGGAAAAACCTAGTTGATTAAAATTATAAAATAAAAATTTTCCTTACTTTTCGCAGAGTCTATTTTTATTCTGTACCTAGTTTTTATACCGCGTCATATTAGTCTCAGCAACATCAATCATAGTTCCAAGAATCGAATCTGGAATTTTTTATCGTGATCTATTAAAATTATTCCATAGACTATTCAACTGTCTATGGAATGCTACAGTTAATCATAGACCACGAAACATCCGCTCGGTTTTTATAATTTTCCAGTAATAAAACTTACATCCGATTTTTTTTTATTCAGTATATGCTTGCGTTTGGCCACTACCTCGTCTGATGGTGAGCGACGTTAAGGCCTGAGATGAAGCACGCTTGCCTAGCAAAAACCGAATCACTCGCGACTTATACCCAGATTATACAGGGTTATTTTTAAAACACTGACAACCTCGCAGGAGTAGATTCCTAAGGTCATTTGCTACTACTTTTGTTCTACGACTTTTCATAATTTGATAGATTTTATTCTCATACAAAAATAATTATGAATTTAATTTCCGTCTTGAATGTTACCTACGCGCATCGCAGATTACGTAATACACGCAGCGCGCGCGTCAGTTCAATGTCCGGCCGCGCCGTATCGATCGATAATACCTACACCCAGCCGTCAGCTGATTTCACTATTGCACGCGCGCGAGCGCGCGTCGGGTCGTTCGTTTATGACTGAAACGTAGAGTGTAGACGTACGAACACAAACACTACACAACAAAAACTTGTAAAATCATTTTTTTTCTTATGTATTGAGTTATATCCAAACTCGTAGAACAAAAGTTGTTCCTTATGGGGTCAGCTATATGGCCCTACGAGGTTGTCAGTGTTTTAAAAATAACCCTGTATATATCGGGGAAGAAAGCCTTTGGAAAATTGTTCCACATCTTGGCAGTTCGATTAAAAAAATATCTGATATAGTTTAGATTACGTTTTTTCCCTTCACAGTGCATAGATATCGAAATATTCGAGTTCGACGTATGGGGAGCTGGTTATGGGAGATTTTCTAGCTATTTCTAAAAGCTGTTCAGTAATTAGAAAATCAAACGCGGATGAAAAATGTGACCATCATCAGTAGGCCTAGTAGAAGGTTTGATAGTTTTCTAAAACGATAGCAGTTTTCGTTTATTCTCCATACATCAAGTAGCAGTAGCCACCAGTGGTAAATATGATGAATCAAAATCTATGGTATAATTAATTTTATATCATATCAGTAGAATGCTAAATTAGTTTTCGAACGATTCTTTGCTATTTTAGTCGTACTGTATAAATTACTACTACTAGTACTAGTTCGACACTCCATCAATAGTAATTTTATACGATTTCGAAAACAGTGAATGTTTTTGTAACTCGTACTAGACCTACAGATATTATGTTTGTTCGTACTTTCTATTAATATATTTTTATAGATCTATACAGTATTTTTTTTAAAACAGAGTGGTGACCAATTTAAAAAATATTAAAGTTTTCTATAATGGCACGTATTATAGAAATTGTTAATTATTTAATTTATTATTAAATTATTGCAAAAATGTGATGTGTTTTTATTTATAAAAATTGCCTGTAATGACATGGTATAAGTATACACCACCCGTATACCCCGAAGGTATTACAGTTTGACATGGTTATTTCTGTCCCATGATATGTGGCAGAGATAGAGCCGACGATGATAGAGCCGACTATCGGGCTCAATGGCGTTCTTTAAGAGAGGCCTATGTCCAGCAGTGGACTAACACAGGCTGATAATGATGATGTAATGGCGAGCTTCACCGTGCCAGACATATTGCAACCCCGGGCAATTCATCCCGGGATTTCCCTTTCTGAGCCATGTACACTGTCACACCAAAGAGGTAATAAAACACATCACTTGTTACAATTATATAACATTATGGTTAGTTTTGTTCAACAGTGTACTGTAAATCAATTGTGAATCTTTCTAAGAAAAACATGAAGCACCCGTCATATAAACGAAATTTTGAGTAATACAAACATTGGTTTTACCAACTGCATCATCCTACGACTTTATTCGGTTGGTTAATTTGACGACCACTGTATTATGTAAAAAACCATAACATCAAGACATAAAGGAAAAGCCTTTATAGACGTCAACGTGTCCCTGATTTTTTTATTTCTAGATGATTGAATGACAAGACGAGCTCGCCTGATGGTAAGCGCCAAGCCTGTCCATAAACAGAAGTAACTTCACAGAGAACAGAATCGTCCACAGCATTAATGGACCGGCTGAACCGCATCATTGCCATTATGTCACAGAAAACCAACGTAAAGTAGCGGCTTGCTGCTGCGTTTCGTACGGTGAGTGAGATATTCAGAGGCCATTCTCAATTCCTAATTATTCCTTTCATTTAAGTCGGCAACGCGCCCATGATTCTGCTGGTACTGTGGGAGTATCTGGGCGGTGAAGATCAGTTACCATCAGGTGACCCACTTACACGTTTTCCGGCCTATGCCTTAAAAAATATCATGTTCCAAACATCAACCATGGGACGGGCCGCGGCCAGTTAGGCAAAACCCGCCTGTCTGCAGGTATTCCCTTTGCTCTGAAAACGTCTACCACCCATTCCTATACATGCTATAAAAATGTACTGTATATGCAACCGACATAAATACGAAAAATAAATTATTTTGCGAAAACAGATAAAATATTGGTATGAGCAAAAGTGGGCGCGTACTAGGGAAATCTCTTTATTTCCCTTGCACGCGCGCACTGTAATGACATGACCTGTTTTATGACGTAATACGGTGCATCGTTTTTCCACCAATCGACAGCTACTCATTCAAGCACATTGAAATGGCTTGTAACTTAATTAGTTTTGACTTTTTACATAATTCTTTAATAGATTTTGAGAAATGTAGTTTTTTAATTGAAATATTTAAAATAATCGAGTCAAATACTATATTACATAACTAGACACGAGTCATAATATTTACATAATTAACAATCAACGGGCAACACCTTTATCAGTTGTGCCTTAATAACAGAGATATATTTGTATAGAGATATAACGTGACGTAGAAGCGTGTGACAAAATGTTACATACATAGTATGTATGATAGGTGATCGTAAAGATATTTGTTAGTTAGAGGTTTATTCATGTAAACATATCTAAACGTAAAAATAAAATTTTATGACTTCTGCTAACGTCCTTAATTACAATTGCTGGTGGTATATTCATATCGGATAGCGACCACCGTACACATGGTGTTAAAACCTGCCATAGTGATCCACACGCCTTGTGTAGATCGCGTTCCAGGATCAGACAGTTTATATCTGGTTCTGCCGAGGGGGCTGCGACAGGACTTGATGGTTAGTTGGGGCGGGTATAGGAATACATTCTTGTATTACTGGGCCTGCATCGGTCATCCGCTTATTCTGTCGCAGTCCCTTCGGTTGCCTTCTTCCCTCTACAAACAAGGAAGAAGCATTTATACAGGCCTGCATGACTCTTGTGACCACCGATAAACTCACTGTTTGTGAGTTTGTCGGGTTGTTCTCGTGTTGTCGGACCGCAAGTTCCTCGTAGTTCGTAATACCTACTAAATAAAGGGTTCTCCAAATGTTGGCCATATTTTTATGCTATATACATTTGGCCCAAGCGCCATACATTTTTGAAACATCCTGTGTACTTCATAAATTTGCTGTGTAATGCGATATCTGCCTGCAGAGGCGTCTTTACCAGGTGTGGTGGATGTGCGGTGCACACGGGCGCCGGGCGCACCGTTCTAGGTGGCGCCGGCCGAGCTCCACTCACACGCCCCCCGGGCATTTTCAATTGCACCTGCGCCCGTGTTATATGTTATGTTTAGAAGATCACTTACTAGAGGGTGCTAGGGTAATGATTGCACACGGGCGCTACATGGCCTAGAGACGCCTCTGTCTGCCAGCTATCATTTTAATTGAATATAGAGAAATAGACCTCCGATCCGAATCTCTGGTTCGGACTGCTGTTGGCGATACCAACCCCTTCCCAATTACCGTGGGTGTCCACCAAGGCTCGGCGCTGAGTCCTTTTCTATTTAGTGTGGTGCTTGATGTCACGACAGCGGATATACAGGAGCAGCCACCATGGGTGCTCATGTATGCCGATGACATCGCACTGGTAGATGAGGACAAACAGCGCCTAGAGCAAAGGGTGAACCTGTGGAAGGAGACGCTTGAAAACGGTGGTCTGAAACTAAATGTGGCGAAGACCGAGTACATGGCTTGCTGGAGTGCAGACCCGGATAGTATCCGAATAGGGGGTGAACTTGCCGTGAAAACGGACAAGTTCCTGGGGTCTGTACTGCATGAGTCCGGTGACATCGATCTCGACGTTAGGGCCCGTATTGGCGCTGCTTGGGCTAAGTGGCGGGAGCTCACAGGCGTTACTTGCGACCGAAAGATGCCGATGAGACTTAAAGGTCTCATCTACAAGACCATCATTCGGCCTGTACTCCTGTATGGGTGCGAGACGTGGCCGGCCCTTAAGCGCCATGTCGGAGAAATCCATGTCGCGGAGATGAAGATGCTGCGGTGGATGTGCAATGTTACACGATTAGATCGTATTCGTAACGAGTACATCCGCGGCAGCCTTGGTGTCCACGACGTGGCTGATAAACTCCAAGAATGTCGCTTAAGGTGGTTTGGCCATGTTTTGAGGAAACCACAGGAGTACGTCGGTCGCAGGTGCCTGAGCCAGATCGTACCAGGGGTACGATCCCGTGGACGGCCCAAAAAGCGTTGGCTTGACGTATTAGAGGGAGAAATGAGAGCCAATGGTCTCACTATAGAGGATGCTCAAGATCGGGCGAAGTGGAGGCGTTTAAGTAGGAAGGCGGACCCTGGCACTAAGCCGGGATAACGCAATGCAGAAAGAAAGAAAGATAGAGAAATAGACCCTTAATGTATTGTTTAAATTGTAACAATCTATAAAAATAGAAACAAGGAAATCAACTATATTTATCTAAGAAAACAAATGCATTACCGAGCGTTCTTGAAATAAGTACTTACACGGAAAAGGGCTTTCGGATTTTGATCCATATTTGTTATCTTTATAGGAATTATTAGGTAATTACGTATTTAGATATCTTGCCTACTGTCGAATTTTTAATTACAGGTAATTCCTAAATGTATTATGAAATTCCTAGTACGTAACATCGGTAAGTAGGGTAGTTTTAAAGTGAAACTTCTTTAGCACCGTTGTGATTTGAAAATTCGATGAAACGAAAAAGCGACAGTAAAAAGAAACAAATATATTCATAAATAGGATTCAGCCTGCGGGAGAATGAGATAGATTACAAATATACACTGTACTCTGTCACGTGTCTTTGCGCCTGCGTACAACGAAGCCTTCGTGTCGTAAACAACGCGGTGTAATATTCTCGTGTTTTTTTTTTGCATTAGCGTATTAAAATTTTTTGTTTAATCAATTTATGTTAATTGTTCTGAAGTTTAACTTCTGCCGTGTGAATTGCACACACACACTTTTTTTATTTAAAGGCTTACACCGGGAATAGTAAGATTATACATGATGAAGCATGATCGTAACAAGACGCTCATACCCCATGGTCTAGTATATTAAGCCTGAACTTAGAGAATGGACATGCGTAGACACCTCTATTCCGGAGTCGAACCCTCTACCATGGGGCAGTGCCAAGAGCGTCCGCTCCGTGAGCCATACGGGAAGATCGTGCCTACCGATAGATATGGGGTAGTTTTCTATGTTGATACATTATTTTATACGCAACAGAAAATAATACGAAAAAGAAACCCTTTTGTTAAAACAGTCAGAATCGGTTTAAATATGAGCCTGCAATTATGATTTTAAATATTGGTATGAGCAAAGGTGGGCGCTTAGTGGAGACATCTCACTATCTCACTCGCACGCGTGCACCGTAATAGCCTTTTTACACAGTGACGTCAAAGATTGCTATCTATTATCTGACCTCTGGATCAGATTTGAATGACTTTTTCTATGAAGGGATTAATGAATTTTTTTCTGCAATAGGTTTTGGGTAACCTATTATTAAATAAATTACCCAAAAGTCGCAGGAAGTCGCTGGATGCAGGCCGCTTCCAACAGGTCGGTCTGGAAATCTTTGGTGGAGGCCTATGTTCAGCGCAGACGTCTTGTGGCTGATGATGATGATGATTATTAAATAATTCGAACAAATCAAGTAAACCTTATTCTCGCAGCGACAAAAATGTTTGTTACCTCGATTTAATTACTAGGTTATGGGTGACGTCCTCAACAGTATTGATTTCAAAACAAAACCAGTCCATTGTTACTAAAGATGACAATAACATTATTCAATTAGCGCGAATTTTCGTAAATTTTGATAGTTTAATACTGAATAGGAAAAAATACAATTGATTTAATTCTAAAAATAACTCTTTGGGGAATTTTTATCGTTGAAATATTTTACTGTTAGATGTTTCAACATTTTATAATCTGTGCGGATGGTGTTTATAAAATTGTCATCGGGTAACACCTAAAAATTATGTATAAAAGAGGTGCACGACTTGACAGGGACACAGTTCGCATTTCGTTATCGTGCAGTGAAGACCTTAGTCATTATCGTGGTCGTTATTATAGTAGCCAGCATTCTGCTTGGCTGAACGTTAAAGTACCTAGTAGTAATTCTGTCGTAGTTAATCATACTAAATATGTATATAAGTGCAATTAAAGTAACGCCTACAATTTGTTAATCCTGACACGGGTTTGTTCTTTGTGAGTAAAATAAATAGTGGTCATGTTATTTGTGTTCCTCCTTTTATTTTTAGTCATCCCTCATTAAATTTCTAAGATTACGTTATTACGTTAATCATTTAAATTGGAACAAACTATTTTATCACGCCTTTTCAAAATTATGTTAATTAAATGTTTCCTCGTAATTATCGATAATATAGGTATGTAAAATACTAACGGAAATGGAACCAAAAATCCTAGAATTTGATACTATCATAATGAATAGGAAAAAATACAATTGATTTAATTCTAAAATTAACTCTTATGGGAATTTTTATCATTGTTTTTTTTGCGTCAATTAATTAAATTGGAACAAACCATTTTATCACGCCTTTTCAACATGATGTTAGTTAAATATTTCCACATCATTAAATATAGGTACGTAAAATATGACTGAAATGGGACAAAAATAAATAAAAAATGTAATATCGTCTTACTATTATTATAAATGTAAATTTGGATGTTTGTTAGTCATTCACGCCTTAAACTGAACCATTTCTGATGAAATCTTGGACACAGATAAACAATAACCTGGCTTAGGATAGGCTACTATTTATCCCGCAAAAGGCCGCTTACGCATGCGGAGCCGCGGCCAAAAGCTAGTACATCATAATCTATCACGAGGGAGATAGTTTCAACGTAGTAACTCTATAGAACTCTAAGGCTGACTTACACGACAATCCCTAACTACTAAATAATATGTCTACCATTCTTCGCAACCAATGTCAAAGTTTCATACGATTTGACATAGGTATTTTAAATAGGTTTAATGGTTAAACGCGATTTAGAATCGTTGTGCAAGTCAGCCCAAATCTGCAATATTCTGTCCCTTTTTAACACGCTTTTATTAGCTTCATACGTATGTTAGTATGTAACGGAAACTTTGAACATGACTTTGACCTCCTTCAAAACGTCGGATTAAATCGAAATTTTGCATACTTATCAAGGACCGAAAAAAACGCGTGAGGTGCATGGTGTCAATAGTTAAAAATATTTTTTTGACAGATGTGAGTAGAAGGATTATCATTTTGATAATATCTCAAAAAGCACCCCACGCTTATTTTACCATAAAATTTATTTATTTCTTTCTATAAACTTATTAAAATTTATTTCAGTGAAATTTTCTATAAAAGCGTGTTTTTTTTTAGTTTTTTTTAACTAATATTTATTGGAACGAAGTTCCTTACCTTCCTGAGCGAACTGAAAAAAATGTGATAGTAAAACCGTAAGAAAAATGCGTGGAATAAAACCGTTAAATGAGACGTGCGCAGGCGCGACAGTCTTTTATTTCTATTTTTCTATTTCTATGTAATTTTATGTTGTCAAACAAAAATAAAGAGACATATTTTGTTATTTTAGTTGATAATTTGAATTACGATGTTTTTTTATTTTAAGTAATTTATTATTTCCTAAAATACTGAATTTCCTAAATACTTTCTTGTACTTAAATAAAAACTAATCAGCAAAATTTAAGAGAAAAATCAAGAAAACCTACATAAAATTGAGCACGACTTTTTTTGCAATTTGTGTCGATTCTACATTAGCCGAAGGAACTTCGTTCCTACCTGGTGTCCCACGACACCACTAATTTTTACTAGTAAAAAAAAACCTTCTGATTTCAAAAAATATACGACGACGTTTTAAATTGTGAAGTGTCATAACTCTGATATCCTTAAAATGCTGCGTAAGCATCAAACGTAGATCCGTTTTTTTGTGCCGAACTTAAAATACCAAGCAAGGTGAGAGGGGCTCTAACTATCCGCGGCTGACGCAACTTGACCACCTGTGGCATAACGTCTGTACCGCGGTACATCCAAATGGGAAATTAAAACCACTCACGGAATTTTGCTTTATGGCTTCCCTCCATTTTTTTTTAGATAAAAGAATTCTGTTGTCCCCAAATTAAGTAATGATTGTCTTAGTCCAGATTTGTTTAAGTTTACGATAAACTTTTTAATTTAGTCTTTTTTTACTAGCCCTGTATTATACGTGTCCCACCACTAGGCACGAGCCTCCTCTACAGAATGAGAGAGATTAGGCCTTAGTCCACCACGCTGGCCTAATGCGGGTTGGCAGACTTCACATACCTTCGAAAAATCTTATCGAATTCTCAGGTATGCAGGTTTCCTCACGACGTTTCCTTCACCGTTAAAGCAAGCGATAATTAACAATTAATATACACGTAACTTAGAAAAGTCTTGGGGCTGGTTTCGAACCTGCGAAAGCTCAGCGGGAAGTGGTACGGACTGCCAAGACGAAAATTTAGTTTTGAGAAAACAAAATTAATTAAGACCGCTTATTAGGTACCTATTTAGAAGGATTAAATTTGTTTAAATTCAGTCTGTTTAGTGACAACAAAATTGACGCATGCATTAAAAACAATTCAGGGCACGTTAAAGTTTGCTTCAATTACTTTTTCGTCTTTACATATTTTATATACTCATTCCACTGGTATTTTAAATGTGCTGGCCATATTTTATTCTAAAAATAATGCTGTAATTTTTTTAACAGTGAATGACATGACTCAATAAAATTAAATGTAATAATTAGTGTAAGTTACATCATCGGTCGGTTTTATTTTTTGTATCAAGCAATAGTATTGCTGGTGGTAGGATATTCATATCCGCCCGGCTAGCGACCACCGTACACATGGTGTTAACACCTGTCATAGCGACCCACACACCTCGTGTGGATCGCGTTCCAGGATCAGCCAGTGTGTATCCGGTTCTCCCGAGGAGGTTGCGCCATAACTTGATGGTTGATTGGGGCGGGTATTGAGGTACATCCTTGTATCCCTGTGTCTGCATCGGTCATTGGCCTGACCGTAGGCCCCTCGCTTTGTTTCTTCCGTATTTGGAGTATGAAGAAGCATTTATACAGGCAGGCATGATTCTGGTGACCATCGATAAACACATTGTTTGTCGGAGGTCGTTCGTGGTTCGTAGTGTAGTGCAGTCACTTTGTCATGATCAGATAAAAAAAATCAAGTTATTTAAATGAAATTCTTGTATAATTTGCTTTCAGAACTATGAAAATGTCAAAATGTGATATCGGCAACCATTGCTTCAGCTTGTTGCGATAACTTTAACGACGGATGGTGCAATCCACCCTTAGGGCCTATTTCACAATGTTCGAGTAAGATTTAACGCCCAATTAACGTCTAGGACAGCGATTTTTGAAAGTACCTGATAGACTTTTTTCTTCGGTATATAATATGTCAAAGAGTCTCTTTTATGTTTTATGTTAGTGCAGAGGCTGACTTTTTTTCTCATAGACCACTTTCAAAATATAGCTCGTTCCGGTGGACCCCCTGCAGCTACATTTCTACAATATTTCCTAAATATCAGTAAAAACCCTATAAAATATTATCTGCCTATATTGATAGGTAAAGTCAACATTTTAGTTCTACACTATCGAAAGCAGATAAATTTTCGTGGTCCCCCGCTTACGAATTGTGAACCCCATTTTTTTTGTCACGCCAACGTATATCCCCGTCGAGTCTCCCGTGAACTCCTGGGGGTCCAGCTGGAGCACTTTGGAAACTAATAGGTTAGTGGAAGGATTTACTCAGACGTGGTGAAAAGAGCGCTTAGAGTGAATTAGACCTTTATGCTGAGTATCTAAGTAACATAGAAATGCGTTCATTCAAACACGCCCAATATTATTAATATATCTTATCGATGTCAGTCTGCAGAAATGTAGCTTCTTGTCTAAGTTGCTTTGTAAGGTGAGTACGATAATTTATGTAGATTACATTTTGTCATTTGACACGGTCGATTAAACAAAATACTTTCCATTCATAATGTTTCAGTCAACGACACAGCTTAGTTTTGTATGACATGTGTATGACATTCAACATAGTTGTATGACTTCCATCGGTGTATTACACTTGATCGAATAACATCATTTAAACAACAGCTTTCCATTTAACCATGTGTAGAATTCGACGAATGCTCTTTGTGTATATCGCACTTTCGATTATATGTCAGTTTACATTTTATAATATATTTTTGTGTTTAATCTTTACATAGTATAAAATGAAGTCGCATCCGCTGTCTGATTGCTTAGATCTTTTAAACTATTCAATGGAATATAATGCAGTAGTACACTGTAGAAGTTTTGATATTTTTCTAAGACAGTCTTTTTATGGAATAGGGGGTAACTGAGTAAGTGGGTCACCTGATGGTAAGTAATCACCACCGCCCATAGATACCTACAACACCAGAGGAATCATCGGTGCGCTGCCTGCTTTTGAGGAAAGAGAAGGCTCTTTTCTTGAAGGTACCTAAGTCGTATCTGTCTGGAAATACAGCAGGTGAAAGCAGATTTCACAAAGGCGGTGTACGGGGAAAAATATGAAAAAATAAAAAAAAAGTTAAGTAAAGTTTTCGTTTACTCTCCATACATAGAGTAGTAGTAGCCACTAGTGGGAACTATGATGAATTAAAATTGATAATATGAATAAATATAGAAAAAAAAACAGTTACACACATAGTCATGACCCCATAGTAAGATTCGAGTCTTGTGTCGTGGGTATCAGAAACTACGATTGACTTTCGGTCTCACAACACCCAGACCCCCAGACAAATATTTGTGGATCACACAAATGTTTGTTTTGGTGCGGGGATCGAACCCACGGCCTCTCGCTTCACAGCCGCTTTCAGACCCGCTGTGCCACGGAGGCTGTCATTATATCTCATTAGTCGAGTAGGATATTAGTTTTCGAGCGATTCTTTCTTTTTTTACGGTTGACAATTCGTCAATAGTGATTTTATACAAATCATAAAACTGTGAAAGTAATTCTAACTCGCACTAGACTTACAAGACTAGATATGTGACGATATATTTTTTATTATAAGCACAGCGTACCGTGATTGCGAATGTTGCATCTCTGCCTATCCGTTCGGGGATGTAGACATGACTTTATTGTAATAAAAGTATTTGCACTTTATTCCACACCAACTTAGTTCACTTTTGAAAGGTTTGCAAGGTCGAATCAATTTAATGCTATAAAGTATAAGGTGATAAAATATGACAAATCACAAAACATTGCGATTAAATGCAATCGAAAAGTTCAATTAACTTTTGGTAGACAGATTTTATAGCATAATTAAATGTCTGGTGAGACTTAAAAGCAAGCAAGCGCAGCGTTTAGACGTCCACCTACAATATGGACAGACGACCTGATAAAGATCGCAGGAAGTCGCTGGATGCAGGCCGCTTCCAACTGGTCGGTCTGGAAATCTTTGGGGGAGGCCTATGTTCAGCAGTGGACGTTTTGTGGCTGATGATGATGAAACTTAAAAATTAATTAAAATTATCATAGATCATTATTGTTGTAGCATTCCTCTGGAATTCTCTGAAGCAACAGTGTGTAAGCACTGTGGTGTTTCGGTTTGAAGGATATTGAAGCCAGTGAAATTACTGGGCATTATAAGGCTAAACATCCTGTGTCTCAGGGTGACGAGCGCAGTTCAGTGCCATGCAGAGCTTTGTAATTCAACGTTATATGTGGTGTTGCTTCTGTTTATGGGCAGGCGTGGCGCTTACTATCAGGCAAGCGCCTTGCTCGTCTCGTCATTCAATCAAATCAAATGTGCTATCAAATCTTAACTACCAGGTACAGTCTACTACAGCCAATTAAAGAAGTAGCAATTTGGTATACACTCCTTGACTTGAAAATTGTAGATAAGCTTTATTAATCGCAAAGGAGTACACAATAAATTAAATTCTACATTAAAGTACTAACACTGAAGTAATTGTAGCTCTGGGAACAAGAAACCACACCATGAGTTGTTAATTTGTTCTACGCAAAAAAAAGCAAAATGCCCACATTCATAAAATATCGTACCAAATTAATTCACAACAGTAAAATTCCTACAGCGAGCTTGTCCTTTACGTCCTAGGATTGGCATTACGGCACATTTATTACTAACAGTAATGGCTTTTAAATTGCTGTTTCATGTATTTTTTTTACATACACGACCGGTAAATGAATATGCGTGTTGCTATTTTTAAACCGCTTCTGCGAACGGAAGGTAAATTTTAGATTGTTTATCAAGCTTCCACATCCTTTTGGCCTGTCTACGAGTTTGATCATCGTCTTGTGTCTGAATGTTTTTATGGATCGTCAAAGAATATCCTCATTTGTGCACATCTTGATATATCATGTGAGCTTGTATTTGTAAATTTATTTATCCGTAGAAGAATGAAAGTCACCGACATAGCCCAGCGGATTCACACGTTCGCAGAGATCTTCCCTACTCAACTGTCGGTCTATTACGAGTTACAAATATATTCAAAGTTTTCGAATTCGTATAAAATTACTATTGCCGAATGGTCAAACTAGTTCATACTGTAAAAAAGGAAAAAATCGTTCGAAAACTAACGTCGTATTCAACTAATATGGTAAAATGAATCATACTATCGATTTTGATATATCACTAGTGGCTACTGTTACTCGGTGTATGGAGAGAAAGTGGACATTGTCATCGTTTCAGAAAACTATGGCCTACTGTAGGTACCATTCACACTCGCTACGTATATTTGTTTCGTCAATCTTCTTTCATCTATCTACTGTACAATCCCAAATCATCTGAGTATTTCTTTCTCGATCTTTGTTATTAAATTCTTTTTCATACCACAACACTTTGTTCACCACACTACTTCTCTATCTCTTAAAGTCACGACACATACTTTCTACGAGATAGTTTGCTTTATATCCTTCGGTTGGATCAATCCTCGAATATTCATTGATTTAAATCATTAGTTCCCAAAGTGATCCAGATGGATCCCCAGGAGTCCACGGGAGACTCGACGGGGGTCTACGTTGGCGTGACAAAAAAATGGGAATTCACAATTCGTAAGCGGACCATGAAAATGTAGGCAGATAATATTTTAGATCTAATCTTCACATTATTTGTCGAGTTTTGGGTATATGGTAGAAATGTAGCTGCAGGGGGTCCACCGGAACCAGCTAAATTTTGAAAGTGGTCTATCAGAAAATAAGTCTGGGTATCTCTGATTTAAATAGTCGTAGTCCCACAAATCCAAATGATCAATGTTAATCAATTATCGAGTTCAGTCACTATTGGTTTAGAACAGAATTCAAGGTAAAACCAGATTAATCTAGTTTCATTACCTTTCGTAACACAAGGCTGACATTATTCTTATAATGTACTACTTGTTTTTAATTATTTAAAGTGGCAGTAATGTTATAATTTATTGATCATTGTCGTATAGTATATTTAAACTGTGACAGAACATTTTTGGGCCAACATTTAATGACAGTGACTTGCCTGGTTGTGGATTGTTGTGCCCGATGTGGTGGTGGGGATTAAACACATCATTGGAAACGACAAGCTTAGTGTTTTTTAAATCATATCCCGGCAAACGATCAAGTAGGTCACTTGACTGCTTACAGTCAAGTGAAGATCACTTATGATCTCCACTGCAAATGTACGCCTACAATACTAGAGGAATTATAGGCGCGCCGCTGACCTTGAAGGGAAGCGATAATTAAGAGTCTGGGAAGGTGAGGGGATTCGGGCCTACGGATATCTCACTCACCGTACGAAACGCAGCAGCAAGCCGCTACTTTACGTCGGTTTTCTGTGAGACAGTGGTAACGACCCTGTCGAGCCGGCTCATTCATGCTGTAGACAAAACTGTCTACAGCGTGGCTCTACCTCTTGAGGAGGCATATTTTGAACAGATGAGAAAAACGTATATTTTTACTACTGTAATGCACGTACTTTTATATAAATTGATAGTGTAGGTCACACGTTATAAGAAAATAATCGCGCGTAAAATTTAAATCTAGTATTTAAAAAAAATACATTTTTTTTTCTTCTATACACGAAATAATAGGGGAAAAAAGCTAGTGCATTTATAGTATTAGTATCAATTAATAAATATGATATCCTCTTATGTATATTTTATTTCCTTATCATCTCTACACCAACGTAAATGTTACGGTTCAAAGACAAAATATTGTAAGAACGTAATTTTTCTCAAATACTACATGCGTATGCTGACACCTGTACACTGTATGCAGAGGTATTGGTACTGGAACCCCCGACCTCACCAATTGCATAGCATAATTATCTACCTAGAGGTCAACGAGGCGCAGATTGTGTACGTGATCTCTATCTTGTACACCACTACACAGAATCGGTTCTAAGAAATAGCCCCATATGATGCTCTTATTAAATCTGTAATGTTAATTGTATGCTCTTTAAAATTGTATTTTTTGCATGATATCATCGGGCATCTTTAGAATTCATATGAACGTATGATTTCAGCTTTGGTAATACATAAATTGCACCGAACAAAATTAGTAGAGATAGAGAATTATTAAATAGAAATTGAAAAGAAATTGATAGATTGAAGAAATCGAAGATGGAAACAAACTGATCTGCGGACTTTGGAACATAGTTCCGATCCATCGATATTGGAAGTTTAACATTTTATATTCTTGAGTGTCCTAGCGTCGAATTTTCAATATCGTGTGGCTATTGATCGATATTGTCCAATTGGTTACGGATCAAATTGGCACTCTGGACGCTAGGTAGACAGTCATGAGTAACTACCAAATCGCTAGCTACTCGCGATAATTCAATATTATTAAATTTGGATTTCGACTTTGAACATGGCCTCGTCACTGAAGCCGAAAACGGTTAGAATTATAATTTGTAAGTGGCAGGGCCATGCTGTGTACAGTTTTATTTACAGCATGAATGGCTCGATCAGGTTCTTACTACTGTATCACAAAAAACCGTCAGGAATTAATAGTTTGCGTTTCATACAGTGAATGAGATATCCGGAGAACAAAATCCCTTCTTCCCCTTTCTAATCCCTTAATTATGCCATTCCTGTAAGATCGGCAAAGCGTCCGTGATTCTTTTGGTTGTGGCCGTTCATGGGCGGTGGGGAACACTTACCATCAAGTGATCCACTTGCTCGGTTGCCACCATCAGCCAAAAAAGGAAATCAAGATGCCGTTTATGGCTCCAACAAAGTAAAACCAATTACTGTAGGTTTTTGCCACATGCCACAGAACTATTTTCAAAATTTCATATTCCAAATTCTATAAATCTGACGCACATCGGATTCCATTTCCTTAAGGAAACTTCCTTTCGCTTGAAAGGTACCTTATGTTGCTTTCGCTTGAAAGGTATTTTAGGTCTTCTATCACATTCCGGTTTAACGAGTACGCCGTTGACTTTATGACAACTTTAGGTTTTGTCGAATATGACTAATTTGAGTGCTGCGTGAGAAAACCTTAGACTGCAGGTCATTACTACTACTACTACTACTGATGCAGCTGAATGTGTATGTGCATCTTGTGGCGTCCGACATAAACGAGAAAGGAAAACAATGCGGGTTTTAGGCAGTAAGGCGCCTTAGGTTGATGAGTCCTGCATACCTCTGAACCCCGGCTTAAAGGGTTCTGTAAATGGTTTTCCACATTGTCATGTAAAGCTACAGAGTATTTTTGAAATACTAACGTCATTATGATCATGAATGTAGATGCGATGAAATTGGACAAAGATATTTGATGAGTAAAGACGCTAAGACTTATTTCGTTCTTTTATGGCTGCACAAAATGGATCATTCAAATTCACAATTAGGCCGGTAGTCATCTTACCAATGTACTACGAACAATCACTGGTGTTGGAGTCTTCAAAACAATTACTAACGTAGCTGCTCTAAATAAAGCTCACGAACAAAGAGTCTTTCAGAACCATTAAGCTTATCGTATCAAATGTCTGCAGTAAGTATGTAATGTGCAGTACGAAAATTCAGCGTAATATAAAGTTTATTGTCTATATTTTTTTATTCTGAATTAAACAGATCGTTAACCAGTCTTCTTTTTATGACCCAATTTTCAAACTTCTTCTGTGTGAAAAACATATCAGTTGTGTGTGTGTCTTTTCCTCTTTACTACTTTTTTAACAATGTCTTCTTTTGCTTTTCTTTCAAGAGTTTCTAGTTATACTCCTCTCTTATCCTCATTATCTCTTCACTCAGTTCTTATCTTTGATTTCATTTGTCGAATATCTTTGTTCACTTTCTTTCTTAAATAATCTACATTTGAACATCATAACATAACACTTTGTTTATTAAGATGGTAAATAGTGGTATTCGTGACGTCACAAGTAGAAATCATGTGACTGATTATCACTGAACGCAGCTCAACATGGATCCAGCGTTGCCAACTTGGGGGTTTTCCCCCTAAATTTAGGGGGAAAAAATTTCGACAGGGAGTTTTTTAGGGGGAATAATTTTTTGGGGGTATTTTTAGGGGTAAAATTTTTATTGAATTTTTTTTAATTGCTCTACTCTCCATACTTCTATTCTATCGATACATCGAATTGTAGGACGGAAAAGACTTTATTAGAAAATGATTAACAAAAATAATATCGAATAGCTAAAAAAAAAAAAAAAAAACAACATTCAATACTTATTCTGGTATTTGATGTTGTTTTTTTTTTTTTTTAAGCTACATCCGATAGATATCGAGCATCCCTAACTGAATAACTATTCTAATTTATGTCATTATATTGAAAATGATATACTTGTGTCACCGTCAGGGGGTTTTACTTTGAATTTAGTGGGTTTTGAAATTGCTTTAGGGGGAAAGTTTTCAAACAGTTGGCAACCCTGCATGGATCATATGTTTTGTCTACGTACATGTTTGGTTAACATTTCGCCAGTAAATACTTAAAGCCAGTGTATTTTGAGACATGAATCATGCCATATTAGTGTATATCGTTAAGTGCACCGATTCAGGCGCCGCGTGGATCATTCTCAGTAAAACTTATTATGGAAGTGTTTTTGTTGCCATGTATTATGAAATTTATTTACCAACGGATTTTGTTTCTGATTGTGTTAATTTTTGTTTGAATAATGAGTTTGGTTGGCGCGGCTATTTTTATACCAGCTTTACTGAGGGTTTATAGCACAATCGTTATTGCGCTGATTGCACGATTTTTGCTCTGGAGTGTAAATCTTGCATGAGGTTTTTTTATTCATAATAGGCTTGCGTTTGGCTACTATCTCGCCTGATGGTGAGCAATGATGTGGCCTAGGATGAGGCACGCTTGCCTAGCAAAAACCGATTCACTATGAGTGATCGGCCAGGTTTCGGGGAAAAAATTGAATCGCTTTGTACCGTTCAGATTTTATAATCACGAATATGATTCAGCGTTAAAATAGCACGAATTAGTGTCCAACATTTGTTCAACACTTTGAAATATTACGTTTCGTCAATCCACTGACATACGAGTATATTGCTTATATTGATCCAATAAGTAATCATCTGTTATGTACTTAAAGTATCAGTAAAAATAACTTTACCAAGAGCCATATTATCATTTATTGCGAAAAATAATAAAATTAAGATGAGGAACTCCTTGAACTTAAACATACTGACTTTATGTTAAGACACCTGCACACTATATTGATATAATCGAAATAAGTTTATTCTATTTGTATTTATAGATAGTTAAACCTTATATGGATTGAATTTCTTGCCAAATATGGCTTCTTTATATCTAGAGATAGAAGGCCAGGCATGATCATCAGGTTTGATTAAACAAACAAACAATTAACCCATGATAGCAATATATTGAATAATATTATATTGATTTCCAAATTGTCCACATCATTTTTTTAAATTCTATTATAGAAATAGTGATCAGTGCTAGCTTATAATTTCTAAATACAGTATCCTGGAATATTTAAGAAATAAAATGAATAAAAAATTATATAAACCTATTCGTACCTTCCCTTAAACAACAGACTTAAGACACTAGACTAAAATTGTTGACCTAAAAATTATCTGATTACTTCCAGAATACCTGATATACGATTCTGAAGACTGAATACAAATACAAAAACAAATAGTACTGTACTAAAACCACGCCCATCTCATCTCGTTTATTTTAATTAATCACGTGATCATCTAAATTTATCTGGTTAAGTTTAGATCGCTGTAGCTGGTACTTAAACGCTTGATAAATAAGTCATTCACATTAACAATGTCTTTGTAGAGAGGTGCACCTTTAAGAGTTAAGTATGTAAGATTTTACGGACAATTTGAGTATGTAAGCTGTGATATCTGAGATTGCTGTAAATATAGGAATGCTTGAATCATGTTATGAGTGGTAGAGCCACGCTGTAGACAGTATTGTCTATAGCATGAATGAGCCGGCTCGACGGGTCATTACCACTGTCTTGTTAGACAGTGGTAACGACGATGTCAACCGACGTAAAGTAGCGGCTTGCTGCTACATTCCCTACGGTGAGTGAGATATCACCACCACTTTGTTTATTTCTGCCACCAAGCAACAGTGTATAAGCACTGATGTGTTTCGGTTTGAAGGACATTGAAGCTCATGATATTACAGGGCATTATGAGACTTAACATCTTATGTCTCGGGGTGGCAAGCGCAATTCAGTGCCATGTAGTGCTTTGTAATACAAAGTTCTGTGTGGTGTTGCTTCTGTTTATGGGTAGGCGTGGCGCTTACCATCACGCGAGCACTTCTCGTCATTCAATCAAATAAAAAAAATCCAGGAACGTGTCGTCAAGTCTGAAATGTTTGGGTTACTGGTTATTTTCACGAGACTAATAGGATAATCGGGAAGATATCCTCGATAGAAAAGGATGTCAATGAGTAAGGCAGTCTGCAAGTACCTTTTGATAAGGATAAAGCTCTTTTATTCCAATCCTTAAGATGAAGTAAACTGTAATGATTTTGCAATCATAAATGAATCGACTATCTCGGTGGCGCAATTTTAATGTGTTCGTATCGATTGATGTGCTGAGATTTCGGGTTCGATCCTGGGGTAACAGTGATATTGGGTTTATCTATTACGAAATACTCAGTATCAGCCCGGATTGTTGAATTGTATGATATTTTTATATGTATTTCGTAATGTTGTAATATTCCTTGTTATACTTGATGCACCTACCTTGTCTATCTCTGCACCATCCTAAGGTAGACTGGTAGAGAATGCCTCTGGCATTAAGTCCGCCTATATACATATTTTGTACATGAAGTGAAGATAAATAAATAAATAATTGTGCCAGGTATGACGTAAGGCTTGCCCCCTATCACATGGGACGGAAATACGCTCGGCGAAATGTGGGTGTACTGGTTACACCTTTGCCTACCCCTCTAGGGATGCGTGAGTGTGTATGTAAGGTATCTGGGTCTCCTTAATGCATTTTATTGAGAACCCGTCTAAGGTCCACTTTTACAACATTTATAAATATAAATTTATTTAGTCACTGAACATGTGTGTGTTTTACAACAAATTTAATACGATTAAGGCTCGTCGTGTAATTAAATTAAGCCTTAGGGTGAAAAAAATATGGAAGATATTTGTTTTCATAGTATAAAATGAAGTGGCTTCGGTTGTATGTTCGCTTAGACTATTAAACTGTTCAACAGATTTTAATTTAGTTTTCAGCAATAGATAGAGTGATTCATGACGAAAGTTTATATGTATATCCCGCTATGACCCATGGAAGCAGTCTCGGTGCGGAATCGAACCCGCGGCCTCTCGCTTCACAACCCTACTCACCCGCTGCGCTACGGAGGCTGTCTGTAATATATTTGACGTTTCTAAGTATTACATCATCAAACAATCATCACTAATATAAAAAGTAAACAGGTAACAACTACACATTTTCTAGTGATTTATGGTTTCAACATTTGTTAAATGGAAAACCATTGTGCTATTTTGAGTTTCCTCTTTAGATTTCCTTAATGTTTCGGGCATCAAGGAAAATTGAAAATACCACGTGTTACAGACAGGAGTGGTCAAATTAATGCAGAAAATAAATATAAGAATATCACACCTTGTAGTACCAAATTCGATAGCATTCATCATCATCATCATCAGCCACAGGACGTCCACTGCTGAACATAGGCCTCCCCAAAGATTTCCAGACCGACCTGCTGACCAAAAATCGCGATAGCATTGCTAGCACATAAATAACTTTTTCTCACTGCGGGATGAAAGGTTCATTTTTCGGCCCCCGCATGCGGGAGAAAGGTGCCAATAGATTCCACTGACGCGCATGCGCCTCCTCACTTTTCCTCCCGGTAACCTAGTAACGACTTGTTTCTCAAAGCGTTTATGACAAGAAGATATACGAGATGCGTGGACCTCTGTGTTTCAGATAGATGGGGTCGAACTATTAATACCAGTGTGAGAAAAAAACGAATACGCACCACGGCAGAAAAGAAGGGCATTCTCACCCAACTTTGAATTACAAAGCACTAGATGGCACTGAACTGCGCTCGTAATCCCGAGACATAAGATATTAAATCTCATAATGCCCAATAATTTCACTGGTTTCAATATCCTTCAAACCGAAACAGAACAGTGCTTACACACTGTTACTTGGCCGCAAAAATAATTGCGATGTGCTATTATTATAAAGTCACACGTTTTTCCCTGATAAAAAGTAGTGCATGTAAAAATATTGTTACGTTGTCGCGACGGTTGCGTCGCGTCGCGTCAAATCACTTTAATATCTTGTAACAGGCGCCGCCCTTGACGTCATGGGGATATACGCTGATTCACTAATTAACAAGTTTTATAAACAAACACATGAGATCGGTTTTAAAAATTTATCGATGTAGGTTTTATATGAAAAAAGAAAAGGTTAATTAGGCTGGTTCTAATGGATTTTAATTTTAATGTATTATTTTGTATGTATGCGGCGGCAACGATGAATTAAATCAAGTAATGGACACTTATTGCGCTAAAGATTGACGCGAGTATCGAAGATAATCATAAAATGGTAAGCTTCTAGCCGTAATTATATTTCTTAAAAACATTACCTTCTAAGACATAATAGGGATTATCATGGTAAAAGATCAAACAATGTACTAAGCCTAATAAATTCTGTTCTTCGCTTATCCCGCAGTGGGGTCGGCGCAACATGCTTGTTTTTTTTTTGTCTTCCGTGACACACACACAAACGGCCCAACGTAAGACCAATGCTGGCTGTACTGCCAGCTCATTGCTGAGTTGGAGCCTTTTTGCTACAAACATAGTTTTAAGTGTTTATTATCTGTTTTATTTAACACGTGTGTATTTTGTGTTTGTGGTAAATACATTTAATTTATTTCTTTCTTTCTTTCGTTTTAACACAGGCTACAGAAATGTGTACCTGTTTGACGTCAGGGGCAGGTTAAAAAAGAAGGAGAACAATAATATAATAATTCGGAACAACAAGGCGTAGGTACAAATAGAGATAGGTACTGTTTACCGAGTTTTCAGTCCCATTAATTTATAGGGCTGTAGTAAAGTAACATCATAAAACATCGTCTTCATAACGGGCACAAAACCCGACAAATACACTAAATTTATCGAATCGAAACATTTCGATCGATCTAGGACCTTGCTAGTGAACTACCCCTTCCAGCAGACTTACCTAAATTGCTTAAACTTATATATTTTTGACATCTTATCAATACTATTATAAATGTGAATGTATGTTTGTTTGTTACGCTTTCAAGCGAAAACTACTTAACCGATAATCATAAAACTTTGTACACATATTCTTGGAGGAAGTAACATAGGCTACATTTTGTCCCGGAAAAATCGGAAAAGCAGATCACGCAGGCAGAGCCAGAGGAAAAGCTAGTAATTAATATAATTCTTTCGACAATATATTACGGGAAAGAGTACCTTTATAGTGAAAATAATAAAAAAAAACTACTTAAATACCCTATTACAGAGAGAGGTGTGTCAAAATGGCATCCGAGTTGTTAATGAAGTGCTAAAGAATGATGCAACGCGGCCCGACGCCCAGTCAGTACTCAGTATTGCTTGCCGCCCAATGCACTTGCGTAATTACCGATAAGGTCACGATCAGATGTTTTCTGATGTAAGTTTGGTGCCTGCTTACACGTAAGGTGCGATTTAATTACGCCTGTGTACAAGGTTACGAAAAACTGACTGAGGAAGGAATGTGAGTGGCGCTTACGTTTTTTGTGGCTCAATGGAATTCTACAATCAAATATTACTGCCTCGGTGGCGCAGTAATGCGTATGTAGTACGACTGCTGTGCTGAGGTTTCGGGTTCGATTTTTTTTATTTGATTGAATGACGAAACGAGCAAGGCGCTCGCCTGATGGTAAACGCTACGCCTGCCCATAAACAGAAGCAAAACTACACAGAACTTTTAATTACAAAGCACTGTATGGCACTGCACTGCGCTCGTCACCCCGAGACAGAAGATGTTAAGTCTCATAGTACCCAGTAATTTCACTGGCTTCAATGTCCTTCAAACCGAAACACAACAGTGCTTACACACAGTTATTATCGTTTGTTCCAAACAATTTATTACCATCATCAAATAAAGTGATGTTTCATTGAAGATTAATAGCACGGTAGATTGGCGGCAAGACGCACTATGCGTCAAAGTCAGCTTGCGCTTGAACCTAGGAATTTAGTTTGGACCTAGATTATTATCTAAAGACCTGGCAGTCCTTTGCAAGTAAATGTTGCTCAGACGACACTGCGAGTGAAATAAGGGCCTTATAATAATAAGGTGGAAGATGAGTAAGTATTTTTTTATCCAAGCACGGCAAAGTGACTGCATTGCACCTAATGGTAAGTGTAGTGTAGAACTCTAACGACCACTAACAAACGGTGAGTTTATAGTATTGTAGTTGGTCACCAGAATCATGCCAGCCTGTAAAAATACTTCTTGATACTGCGAAGAAATCGAATCAAAGAAATCGATCGATCCTGCGACAGGACAGGCAAATGACCGACGCAGGCACAGGGATACAAGGATGTACCCAACCAACCATCAAGTAGTGTCGCAAGAACCAGATATACAATGGCTGATCCTGGAACGCGATACACGAATACAACGTGAACGCGAACACGTGTGTGGATCACTATGGCAGGTTTTAACACCACTTGTACGGTGGTTGCTATCCAGGCGGATATGAACATCCTACCACCAGCAGTTTTGATAGGGGTAGTATCAATGTCTCACATAAAAGCTATATGAAATAGCAGCGGTGATTGAGATTTCTGGACGCCAAAATCGCCCCTTCGCCCTCCCCAATCCCTATTTTTTCCTTTACATTCTACAACACACCTATTATTATTCTGCTATGCTGGTATTTTATTAATGGTGGATATCGTTTAATATTAGCTGACCCAGTTGCTCGCTTGCCGTTCGGCTCTACTATACTAAAATGTAGGACAACACTTTTAAATTGTTCTTATTAAATAGAGAGTGAAGTAACAGATTTAAGGGATTATTAGTTATTTAAAGACTCTAATTCAATACATAGCGTAGTCGCTAGCCATTCGTTAAATCAATAGCGGAAAATCAAAGCTTATTTCACAATACTTTCTGTTGAATAGCAAATCCATGAGTCATAAACCAGAGACGGTGCGTCAATAATCGATAATAGCCAGAAATCGGTAACAAATTCCGACATCGAATATTTCTTGTACATATTTTCTTTCTCTTTTCTTATACTATCAGGTCCAGTTATAGCGGCTAAATTATTAAGCGGAAAAGCTAAAAGAATAAGCGAATGATTAGCAAGCGATCACTAAGCGAGGTTTGTTTCAAAGTTATTTAAAAGCGTGGTTCGTTGTGTCGAAAGAACGCCAGAGGCAATTTAAATTCGCTAACTTAAACGTAAGCTCTGCCGAACTTTTCTCAAACATACTCAAGTACGTGGATACGTTAAAGATATTTTCTTATTTTTTTTTCATAGCATTTAGAAATACAACCTACACCAGAGAAGTACCATCTATTATAACATTACTTTACGCCTGAGCCGCTGCAGCGCTGATTTTATTCAACTTTATAAAAAAATCTTTAAAATCCAAATTTAATTCGTACAACGCCATTCAATATTCGTGCTACCGATACACGAATTTATATCCTCATGGCATTAATTATATTTTGAGGCCAATCCACCGTCAAAAAAAGTCTTCAGTGCTGTGAACCCAAAACCAGTTCTGTTTATGATTTCATTCATTTATTTGAACTCAGCCATTCCCAATTGTGAGTTAGCATATCGAGTCGCAGACGGGCACAGATAAGAAATTGATTTACGTTCCTTTTCACGCAACAAACCCCTTATTTAATGTTAAATATAATCGCAAATTGTATGTTACACTGGTCTGCAACGAAATCCTCCTTCAAAACATTTTGTCATAAATATGTAGATTTTGATGCTCTGAATCTGTTCCCGATGTCCGATTTTTTCTATCACGTCTAGATTTTTAGATATGATTTTTTTTCCAAAATATCATAAATATTTAGGTTATTTTTAATTCGTTTTATGCGTTAACATTATAAACAATGTATATACGTACGAAATAGGTTTTTGCTAGTCCTAAGAGAAAGAAGGAAAGTGCCGAAAGTGATTTCTATGGTAATACATATGCGCCTGCGCAGTATTTACTGCTACTTTACAACAGTTAGTTGGAAACTTGTCTTTTAATTGTTTACTTTCTATATCAAATACTTTAGTAAGTTTTGCTCAAAATTCATATTATATTTACATTTTTTTTAAGTATTTTATGTGTAGGTTATCCATTTTTTTGTAAACAGAGATAATAAATATATATATATTTTTTTTATTGAATTTCATTCAAATTTAGGTTCAAAAATGCCGCGCACTTGTAAAAATACTACAGACTGTTTTCGCTACATTTGTGGTGAGTTTACTATAAAAACACAGCGAAATGCGACAACAGATCTTGTTAAAAAAGCTTATCAGCTTTATTTTGGATTCTCTATCGATGAGGGGGATAAAACTTGGTTATCAAAATTTTACTGTAACAGTTGTTCAAGAACGTTGAGAGGTTGACCTCAAGAAAGTCACACATCTATGCCGTATACGATGCCAATGCTTTGGAGTTAACCTCAGAATCATGAAAACGACTGTTATTTCTGCATGACACCAATACGAGGATTCCCGAAAAAAAAAAACAAGACTGTATAATGTATATCCAAACATCCACAACAACATACTACTACCGACAAATCATTCGAAAGCTTCTTTTGCTTATAAAGCTTTAGGATGCAATATGCCACTTAAAATTCATTTTTTGGACTCGTATGTAGATTTCTTTCCGTAAAATCTCGGTGCCGTATCAGATGAGCATGGTGACAGGTTTCATCAGGATAATATGCATATTGAAAGATACTACAATGGAAAATGGTCAGCAGCAATGCTTACTGATTTTTGTTGCTCGATTCGCCGAGAAACTTCGATGGAAATGATGATAAACTAAAAAACTACAAAATTACTTGAATTGTATTACCATAATAAGATAATTATACTGATATTTCTATAACTTGTGACTGTAAAATTAGCATTTTTCGCTGTAAAACTTAGACCGTAGTCTTTTTAACTTTTTTGTAATTGTTGTTAATGTGAAAATATCGTTTTTTAATTAAATGGACATTATATTCAAAATTTATGTGCTGTATGTATTTGCATGTTATATTCTGTGTTTAGAGCACCAAATCTAACGTTATCATGCATGAAATCACAGAGGAGGAAAAAAAAAATTTTTTTTGCAGACCAGTGTTATTGATTGTTTTAAGCTTAAATAATAAGTAAGCGATTTTAAATCAGAGTATTTTTTATTTCCCTAGACAATGATTTTTTTAATAAAGGCATGTGCATTAATAGGTTTTTATAACTCTGAATAATAGTATCAGAGGGACGAGAGTGGGGCATAGAGCCCCACAAAAAAAAAAAAAAAAAAAAAAAAAAAAAAACCCCTTATTTAAATTGACCTAAAGTTTATTTTCGAATGACGTATTTTTTTAAAGAACTATATTTATGTACATATTGGCGATGATCAGTTAAACGCGAACTGTTAAGTATGTTTTTTGTGGCTTTGTTTTTTATTATTATTAATTCGCAGTTCGTTTCAAGAGCTACGTCACCGTCTACGCTCGCGAGAACTTCGTCGAAAAGTGCATGATTTATGCATATTTAGGGATAATTTCGATATTAAAACATCATTTGTGCAAAGTTCATGTTTTATTATTATAAGGGAGTAATTACTAATTTTAATTATATTTTCCGAGAATAAGCAAAAGGCAAATTAATGCAATATTACTGATTTATTTTAAGTGAAACAAACACATGACGTGTTTATCGTTTTCAGAGTAAACTAAAATAAGCGAAGGCATTTTTTATAACTATGCAGTTTTGTCAAAATTATTCAGCTAATAATTCTAGTAGTAGCGTACCGATTTGCTTCTTCCCTCTTCGGAATGTGAAGAAGAAGCATTTATACAAGCCGGCATGATTCTGGTGACCACCGATAAACTCATTGTCTGTCGGTGGTCGCTGGTTTCTTTGGACTGCACTGTGCTTACCTTCAGGTGTAGTGCAGTCACTTTGCCGTACCCGGATAAAAAATATATATCCCAACCAACGAACATGATAACACGTTCGTGGTATAAGGGCGGCACGTCAAAAATATAGCAATATTTGACCGACATGGATCTGATAACTACGCAACAAGCATATTATATAACCAACAGGTATGATAATCAAAATTTGTTTAATTAATTTGTTAACATACGATGTAAAATGAACGCGTCTAGCCATCACAAATAACAGTTCGGCGAGTTTGTTATGTGAGAATTGTGTCGTCACAGATTAAATAAAATAAATTTAAAATTTAAAAAAGGAATCCCGATTAAGACCATACTCCTGGGGAAATTTTATTTATTTACACTTTAGTGTCAAAAAGGAGTATAAGGCAGAACTCTAAATATAACTAAGATGAAAAGTACTTCTTAGTTATATTTTATATTTATGTATTACGTAACTTTATTTATTTAAATACGCATGCACGCCTGTAATTCGCGAAGGGCTAGGCAGAGGTGTAACCAGTACACATTTCGCCGAGCGTAACGCCGTCCCATGATGTGATGGTGGCGAGCCTATCGCCATACCAGGCACAATTCCAAACTACGGGCTGAGCATTTCGTGATAGAAAAACCCAATGTCACTTTTACCCGAACCGGGAATCGAACCCGAGACCGCGTGAGCAATACATCGAGACAGTCTATTTATTTATTGATTGGTTACACCATCGGTTTACCAATAACAAAGTTATGACTAATATTATATTATATATTTTACATATATATTTATAATTATATTTATAGTGTTCTCATTCTACGTGATAAACCTTTCCAATAATTAATTAATTAGTTAATTCAATTTACATAATAATATATCATATTGTTATTCAATGGTTTTATATATAAACTAGATGACCCGGTGAACTTCGTATCACCTACATAATATATTTGTGTAAAATGTGGTCAAAACTTAATACAAATGTTTTATTTACATTAAATGCAATTAAGTGAGGTACTGCGCCATTGCACGTGAGGTAGCCCGTCGCACATTTAATTGACTTCGACGACCTAAGTCAGGTCGTCTCCCACCTCCCTCCGGTTGGACAGTCCTGTCCCCGTCCCGTCCCCGTCCTGTCCCCGTCCTGTCCGCGTCCTGTCCGCGTCCCGTCCCCGTCCTTTCCCCGTCCCGTCCCGTCCCCGTCCCGTCCCCGTCCTGTCCCCGTCTTGACCTGTCCCTGTCTCTCTGTCATGTCTCTCTGTCCTGTTTCACTGTCCTGTCTCACTGTCCTGTCTCACTGTCCTGTCTCACTGTCCTGTCTCACTGTCCTGTCTCACTGTCCTGTCTCACTGTCCTGTCTCACTGTCCTGTCTCACTGTCCTGTCTCACTTTCCTGTCTCACTGTCCTGTCTCACTGTCCTGTCCCTGTCCTGTCCCTGTCCAGTCTAGACGCTATACGACCCGTCATCACGGCAAGCTTCGCAACGACAACTCAACAACTACTAATAAATTAAAAATTAATAAAAAAAACATTGTCCAGCGGACAAAATTGTGAATCTAAACCATTCTCAGATCCCCTTGAACACACACAAAAAATTTCATCAAAATCGGTCCAGTCGTTTAAGAGAAGTTCAGGAACATACACACTCACAGAAGAATTATATACAGGGTGTCCAGTAATTAATGGATAACCTTGAAACGTCTTATAGCAGAACGAATGGCCGTTCAGAGAAAAATACGAAAAAAAATATAACATAAGTAGTACCTGAGGTACGTTTTTTTTTTTAAAAAGTCGTAATTTTTTTGGTTTATTTTACTTTCTTGGACACTACGACCAGAAATGAAGGAAATCCATCAGTTTTTTTTTGTTTTATTATTATACATTAACTATACTAATAGATAGATAGTCAATAGTATGACAAGCTATTGCACTTTTAAAAAAAATGAACATTCAAAACCATTTCTTTAGAAACATTAGCAAAATTTTATTTTTAAACAAACTTTAAACCTCTTGGGTATAAAAAAAATGTATGAATACATGAGTGACCAACATTTTTTAAATAATGTCGGTTTTAAGTAGATTTTATAATGGTATAATTCATTATTGTATCTACTGTAAATAGCGATTTATAGCTATTAATGTTAGAAAGGAGCTAATTTGACCAAATAACAATAACAATATAATATGAGATACTTTTTAAAATAAAATTGTACTTGTCTAATGAGGTTTATTAAAACTAAGATTTGATGTTGATAAAAGATAAAAATGGCTTATTTAAACAAATTGAAACCAAATTATCAGAAATAAATTAACTTAAATTTAATACTCATAATGTTTAAAATGGTTACTTCATAAGCGTAAAATGTGTCATATGATCCTAATAAAGCGTAAAATGTGTCCAACCCTGTCCATCCAACCCAATGGACAACCCAATGGACAAATAATTGGCCCATTTTAATTACCGGGACTCTAACTGGGCAAAATTATTAAGAATTTCTTCAAAATGATCTGCCGACTTTATTAGAGAAAAAGTATCCGAGGAGCTGAGGGAATCGCATTGGTTGCAAAATTACGGCTGCCCTGCGCATTATACTGTGTCTGTTCGGGAATATTTAAATACAGGGTTGGATTGGTTGGGTTGGTTGGTTGACAGGGTTGGATTTTTTACTTTAAGTTCCTTTCACTCGCACATAGCCAACTCAGACCCTTCTTGTCTAACATAACGCAAAAAACGGGGGGAATGGCGTGCGCGCAGGAAGCAAATATGGAGATCATATGACACACTTTACGCTTATGAAGTAACCATTTTAAACATTATGAGTATTACATTTAAGTTAATTTATTTCTGATAATTTGGTTTTAATTAGTTTAAATAAGCCATATTTATCTTTTATCAACATCAAATCTTAGTTTTAATAAACCTCATTAGAAAAGTACAATTTTATTTTAAAAAGTATCTCATATTATATTGTTTTTGTTATTTGGTCAAATTAGCTCCTTTCTTACATTAATAGCAATAAATCGCTATTTACAGTAGATACAATAATGAATTATATCATTATAAAATCTACTTAAAACCGACATTATTTAAAAAATGTTGGTCACTCATGTATTCATACATTTTTTTTATACCCAAGAGGTTTAAACTTTGTTTAAAAATAAAATTTTGCTAATTTTTCTAAAGAAATGGTTTTGAATGTTTATTTTTTTTAAAAATGCAATAGCTTGTCATACTATTGACTATCTATCTATTAGTATAGTTAGTGTATAATGATAAAACAACAAAAAACTGATGGATTTCCTTCATTTCTGGTCGTAGTGTCCAAGAAAGTAAAATAAACCAAAAAAATTACGACTTTTTAAAAAAAAATACGTACCTCAGGTACTACTTATGTTATATTTTTTTTCGTATTTTTCTCTGAACGGCCATTCGTTCTGCTATAAGACATTTCAAGGTTATCCATTAATTACTGGACACCCTGTATATAAAGATATGTTTCCTCTAAATAAACACGAAACGAATTAACATTACTAACTTCATTTCGACAGTATCCGTGGCGCAGCGGGCGAGTCGGCTGTGAAGCGAGAGGCCGCGGGTTCGATCAAATGTTTGTGTGATCCACTAATATCCGTTTTGGAGCCTAGGTGTTGTTAGACCAAAAGTCTCTCTTAGTTCCAGATACGCACGACACAAGTGGTAGAGCCACGCTGTAGACAGTTTTGTCTACAGCATAAATGGGCTAGCTCGATCGGGTCGTTACCACTGTCTCACAGAATACCAACGTAAAGTAGCGGCTTGCTGCTGCGTTTCGTACGGTGAGTGAGATATCCGGAAGCCCAAATCCCCTCCCCTTCCCAATCCCTAATTATCCCTTTCCTTTAAGGTAGGCAACGAGCCCATTATTCTTCTGGTGGTGGGCGTACATGGGCGGTGGAGATCACTTACCATCAGGTGACCCACTTGCTCGTTTGCAGGCCTATGCTATAAAAATAAACAAAGATTTGTGTGTGCCTTTTTGACCACAAAGAAACGAATGAGAATTAGAGGAGTAATAAGAAATTTAGCCTTTCGAACTCATCATACGAAACGCATCAGCACTTCAGGACGATTTTTGTAAGATTGTGGTTATATCCCGGTTGAACCGACAGATTTATGCTATAAAGAAAAAATCTACAACGTGACCACTAATGTTTTTTTCGCATATTTGTCTAAATCAAGCATAAAATTGCCACTTAACGTGGCGCCACACATTAATTTATTATCGAATGTCTCTAATTGTACAAAAGATTGTCAAGTCAAATTGGCAAAAAATACAGTCAGATATGATTAAGTACATTTATATACGATAACAGTTTGTCATGTCTGTGCGTAATATATACAAAAAGTATTGTTAGTTGTGTGATTCAGACATTAAAATCTGAGAACCGGAGGTTTTTTGTGTGACTACAATTCTGTGTATGGCCCCAGTCCTAGATGGATCCGACTCATTCATGACCTGTGTATGACTAAACACCAACCTCAGGCGGCTTAGCATAAACCCACGAGTATCTCGTTTAAAAGAGAAAAGTTTCTCGTTTGTACCGTAACGTGCACCCCACGACACATAGAGCGTGAAGTCGCTAGAAATGTACATAGATATATGGTGTAAGGGGAATGCTTCAAAATACTAATACAAGTGGTCAGTACGAATATAATACCCCGAATAAATCACGAAATAAATCGAACTATATATGTATTATCAGTGTTGAAATGATCTTCATTCTCCCCGTATTTAAATCTGACTGCGTGCGCGCTGTCCCCCTGGAATTCCATTTAATTAAGATGTGGTATGGCTGTTATAATACCTATACAGGATTTAGTCACATATCTCTTACAATACTACATGTAAATCTACTTTAAAGATATCGACCGATTTTTATATAAGTAAATTCATTTAATTCCATGAGTTCCAACAACTTGAAAGCTTTTGTAATGTACGAACGGATTTTATTTTAGATACCGTATCAAAGTAATCAAGGAATATGATTAGCGTTGGTCGTGTAAACCAAAGCGCGAATTATTTTTACGACCTCGCACACACGCCGCTCGCGATCTCTAATGACGCGGCCGTTATGTATAGTATAGATAGGGCTCGAAAACGACTCGACAAAATTTTATAGTGGCCTTATGTTAAGCATGCTGGTAACAAATTGGTGCCGTTTATAGAACTTATAATGATAATTGTCTTAATGATAGTTTAATGATTACTGTTGATTCTGGCGGGTTCCACGAAAACAAGTAAAACTCAGATGTGCAGGAAAATTGTTTGGAGTTGTTTATATAGCAGAGATCGGAAAATACAAATCGTACATTTGATAATTTAATCTCTACCTTCTGGGAAGGATAGGGGAAATTGGGTGTCGGGAAATATCGACCAACGTACGGATCTCAACACCAAGCTTCGAGCAGGCCATTCGTTTTGACTCCACTATAAACAGCGTGGCTCTGCAAGTAACAGAAAGTGGTTACTGGTGGTTATTAATATATTCTACGCCTAAATAAAGGTGAGATGAGGAAAACCGCGAGAAAACACTACGTAAAGAACCTTTTTACCGGCAATCGATCATACTTAATGAAAAAATTGGCGCCACAAGACCAAACACTAGCGGAAGTGGTCGTCCTTCAACCCGCGACTACGCGCCCGCGCCGGCGCGGCGACCAAACAAATACATAAAAACATGTCTGAGTTCGCGCTTTTTGCTTCTAGTTTATTTTTTTCTAAATGTAAAATCAACTTCAAAACAAAAGCCGCACTTTGCCGTTTTCCGTTGGGGAGATTTCTATTTTACATCATAATCGTCAGATCGTAACCAAATTTATTTGAACTTATAACAAGAATCATATAAAACTAATTTAAACGGATTTCCCCGGTCCCCCCCGTGACTACGAAGGCTGAAAAGTCTTCGAAACGTCAGGATCAAAATAAATAAAAAAACCGCGATAAAATCCGTTTAAATTAGTTTTATTTCAATGAGTAACATTCGCGTAAACGTAAGAAATCATTAAGAATCATATACGTTGATGCATATTTGTCGGTGCTACGTGAAAACATACATACCCGACGAATAATGCAAGCCTCTTATTTTTACAGCATTGGCCGGCAATGGAGCAAGAAAGACCACTATCCATGAACGCCCACAATACCAAAATAATCATGGATGCGTTTCCAAGGTTAAAGGAAAGGTATAATTAAGGGATTGGGAAAGGAGGGTGATTTGTGCCTCAGGATATATAACTCACCCTACGAAACGCAACAGCAAGCTGTTACTTTACATCTGTTTTGTTTAAATAGTAGTAACAACCCGGTCGAACCCGCTCTACCGTTTTTTTATTTAAAAAAAAATGATAATACTCTAAGGCCCGGTTTATGGAAGACTGATCATTGTCGAAATTAACTAATCACCTGTCAAATTAAAATTAAGTTTCTATAAGCGCGGTCAATGCTCCTAATGTGACGCACTTGTTAATTAACAAGGCTTTTAAACTAATATGAAAAATTCGTAAGTCGAAAGCTATTTTGGGTTTCTGGAAGATTCGTAGATAATTCTGTTGTCGAATCGGTCTGTCGTGTATCAAAAAATAACTATATGGAAGCCAGTGAAACTATTGGACATTATGAGACTTAATATATGATGTCTCAGGGTGGCGAGCGCAGTTCAGTGCCATGCAGTGCTTTGTAATTCAAAGTTCTGTGTGGTGTAGCTTCTGTTTATGGGCAGGCGCTTACCATCAGACGAGCGACGTGCACGTCTCGTCATTCAATGAAAAAAAACAAGCTATTGTATGTAAGCAAATGAAATCAGACAATCATATTTTTTCACTAATTAACGTTTCAGAAACTCGAATTGATTTGACAGCGCTGTCAAAGTCAAAGTTCTGTTAGTTTGTTGATTTGATCTGCCTTTGAGTAACCGGGTGTGTCAGGTAAAGAAAAACGAGTTGTGCTCATTCGAGTTCAATCCACATGCGACTACTAGAATATCAGTACAGTATAGAGTTTCAAAAGTTCCGTACACTGTAACACATTTATGTAAATATGTTTGCAAAAAATCGATTCGATTGGACATTGAAATATTGTCTATGGACGCAAAAACCTCTTTACTCAAGTATCCTCTCAACTTTATAAGTGTAGAGTACTTTAATGTAGAGATTTATTATGCATGAAGAGTAAATAAGTTATAATAATATTTAATATTAATATTTTATTTCAGACTACTGTATATTTACTTATTTATTATATACGATACTATAAATGACTGTCTCGGAGGCGCAGTTGTATTGCGCATGCGGAACGCCCGCTGTGCTGAGGTCTCGGGTTCGATCCACAGGTCGGGTAAAAGTGATATTGGGGTTTTCTATCTCGAAATGCTTATTATCCTACCCCATCGGATATTGCGAACGTGAGTGCGTATTATATGTACGTACTACTACTTTATTTAGAAATAGTAGAGCCACACTGTACACCTCTTTGCCTTCTATTTTTCGTCAGGGAAAATCAAAATTAGGGATTCCTTCTCAACCCCAGGGGAGGAGGGATGGTCATGCCGGACTTACCAACCTTCTAAACCAGTTATCTTCACCCGAATGACCGTTTAGTTGGGTCTCTAATCAAAATCCATACACTGCTATCATCATCATCATCGTCATCAACCACAGGACGTCCACTGCTGAACATTAGCTTACCCCAAAGATTTCCAGACCGACCTGTTGGAAACCGCCTGCGTCCAGCGACTTTTGGACCTTTATCAGGTAGTCTGTCCACCTTGTAGGCAGACGTCCAACGCTGCGCTTGCCAGTACGTGGCCTCCATTCCAGAACCTTTCTGTCCCATCGGTTATCGGTTCTGCGAGCTATGTGGCCTGCCCACTGCCACTTGAGCTTGCTAATCCGCTGAGCTATGTCGGTGACTTTCGTTCTTCTACGGATCTCCTCATTTCTGATTTGATCACGTAGATAAACACCGAGCATAGCTCTCTCCATAGCTCGCTGAGTGACTATATACACTGCTATACCGACTAAAAATCCGGTGGCCTTCATCGGCGCAATTGGGACGAGGCGGGGTCCTAATTGCCTGAGTGATTCAGAAATCGGGCATTAGACTAGTAAAAAATATATTTTAATCTGTGCAAACTCACATAGTCTTCGAACTCTGTCTGAATGTTACTCTGTGCACAAGCACAACGTCTCTCATTCTGGTCATATGACAAGTTAACGGTTAAACAGTTTCAATGCTTGAATTAAGTCGCTATTGTTATAATAATACTTCTTATGAATTAAGACTTCAATGCCTTTTTTTAAAGCATAAACCGGCAAACGAGCAAGTGGATCACCTGATGGTAGATAGATAGATAGATAGATAGATAGATAATACTAGAAATATCATAGGCGCGTTGCCGAATTTATAGGGAAGGGATAATTAAGGGATTGGGAAGGGGGCAGGAATTTGGGCCGCCGGATATCTCACTCACCGTACGAAACGCAGCAGCTAGGCACTGCTTTACGTCGGTGTTCTGTGAAACAGTGGTAACGAACCGGCCGAGCCGGTTCATTCATGCTGTAGACAAAACTGTCAACAGCGTAGTAAGTGAGATATCCGGCGGCTCAAATCCCCTCTCCAATACCTTAATTATCCTTTTCCTTTAAAATTCGCAACGCGCCAATGATTCTTCTGATATTGTAGGCGTAGATGGGCGATGGAGATGACTTACCAATCAGGTGACCTACTTGATCACCGGCCTATGCTAAATAAAATATTAAAGAGTACAATTCTGTAGTTGTGGAATATTCTTAGAACTGCAGGGTGCATATTACGACGAATAAAACAACTACATGTGGAAAAACATATTGACGTCACTGGCAAAAGGGCAAGGACGCCTTGATTTTAAATTCTGTAATAATTCCGTTATGATTTCTTACGTTTCTTATGTTACACAAGCTTTTGCTCGCGGCTCCGCCCGCGTGATTTTCATACTAACTTTCATCCCCTATTTTATCCCCTTGGGGGTAGAATTTATTAAAATCCTTTCTTAGCGGATGCCTACCTCATAACATCTACCTGCATGCCAAATTTCAGCCCGATCCCTCCAGTGGTTTGGGCTGTGCGTTGATAGATCACTATGTCAGTCAGTCAGTCAGTCACCTTTGAGTTTTATATATTTAGAAGATATGGAAATAAAACTAATTTAAACGGGTTTTATCGCGGCTTTTTATTTTAACGTCGGGACCAAAATTAAAATAAAAAACCGGGATAAAATCCGTTTTAATTTGTTTTATTTCAATAAATCCGTTATTTATTTCTGCGAAGTCCCTAATGAAGGGAGTACAGAAACCATTTATGGGCATGACACATAATTCTTAAAACCTTATTGGTATGTAATTTATCATTGAGACACGATGTTCTTAGAAAAGTATCTAAGACGCGATTGTCTAATGATATTGCTTCAAATGTAAGTTAAGGATTACTCTATAGTATCGCCATGAATTCGTTTTAATGAGAGATAATAAAAAGAATTAAATAATTAAGAAAGATAATTATATATTTTTAAAACGTTAATGCGTTAAAAACGATGAAGGAAACATCGTGAGGAAACCTGCATACCTGAGAACTCGATAAGACTTTTCGAAGGTATGTGAAGTCTGCCAACCCGCATTAGGCCAGCGTGGTGGACTAAGGCCTAATCCCTCTCATTCAGTAGAGGAGGCCCGTGCCCGGCAGTGGGACTTATATAATACAGGGCTGGTATTATATTATTATTAATGCGTTACTATAATTTTCCTTAATGAACTAGATAATCTCTACGATATCGTTGAAAAATATCGTATTTTTATTTTTTAGTACAAAGTCTCAACGATTTATATTTTTGCATTTCTTCTTTATCGAATGGTTAGGTGTTTGGTTGAAGACCTGTCAGTTTTTGAGCCGCCCGAAGGCCTACGACTTGGCTGTTAATAACTGAATATAATTAATTTAATTTCCAAAAAATATAACTTAGGAAGATATTGATGTCTATTAATTGAAATAAAACGAATTCAAGCGGATTTTCGGTCACAACCTACATATCGGGGCGGACCCCGTGACCACGAAGGCTGAAAACATCAGGTCATACGTCGTGAAAAAAGAAAATTGAAAGAAACTGCGATAAAATCCGTTTAAATTTATGTTTTTTTAATTGCTGGTGATAGGATATTCAGATCTGCCCGGATAGCGACCACCGTACACATGGTGTTAAAAGGGAAAAATGAATGATGAATGAATGATGAAAATGCATCTTCCCTCTCCGAAGAGGGAAGAAGCATTTATACAGGCCGGCATGACTCTGGTAACCACCGATAAACTCATTGTTTGTAGGTGGTCGCTGGTTTTTTGGATTGCACTGCGCTTACCGTCAGGTTTAGTGCAGTCACTTTGCCGTGTTAGGATAAAAAAATTGCAATATTCGCGTAAACATAAGAAATCATGATTCTATCTAACTAATTATTTCACATAGTAGCACAAGTGTCATAAACACGTTTGAAGCAAAAACTGCTCAAGCGTCCGTATGTTGAACTAATATTTACATTGAACTTTACTGTGAACCGGCGCCAGCTATTAATCGAGACATTAATAATGATTCAAGATCTGTCGCCTGTTGTATAAAAAAACTAGCTAATTATTTTTTAACTTTTGTATTTTCCCGTGCAACGAAGGCAAAGTGATTTTAGTTTACTGACATGAACGCGTTTTTTTACGTTTACACGAATGTTACTAATTGAACATTACAATTTGTTAATGTTACACCCCTTGACCTCGAAAGCTTTCGAAACGTCGGGACCAAAATTAAAATAAAAAACCGCGATAAAATCCTTTTAAATTAGTTTTATTTCAATGAAACATCATGTGTGTATGTGCTTAACTCTACAGAGAGCGTAGCTCTCTTGGTGGTAGAGCCACGCTGTAGACAGTTTTGTCTCACAGTCTCAGAAAACCGACGTAAAGTAGCGGCTGGCTACCGCGCTTCGTACGGTAAGGAGATACCCAGAGGACCAAATCCCCTCCCCTTTCTTTCTGAGTCGGCAAGGATTATTATAAACTATTTACGGAATAAATAATTTCATATTTTTGCATATATTTGCAACATCATTAACAACCACAAAATATTAGAAACAGCGCAGGTCAGTGACGCATTTTCCTTCAAGTAACTAACCGAAGTCTCATTAGGCAAAGAAGAAAATATGATTAATTTATCATCTAAGCGTCTGCATTTTAGAGTTTCACACATGATTCATAACTATTTCTCGTAACTGTCAGTTATCCACAAAAGTTTTTGTTGCCTTTTTTGTTTCGCTACAGCCACTGTTGCCATAGTTGTGCAATATTTGCAATTCAGCGTGACTATACTGGACCTGATGTTTTAAAAGAAAGAAAAAAGAAAACATCCAACAGTCACATACATAGTCCTGACCCCACAGTAAGATACGAATCTTGTGTCGTGGGTATAAGGAACTACGAGAGACTTTCGGTCTCACAACACCCAGACCCCGAAACAAATAAATGTGGATCACACAAACATTTGTCTCGGTGCGGGAATCGAACCCGCGGCCTCTCGCTTCACAGCCGGCTATTCGCCCGCTGCGCCACGGAGGCTGTCAAAATGTTTTTTTAATGAATCACGATACGAGCAAGGCGCCCACCTGACGGTAAGCGCCACGCCGGCCCATAAACAGAAGCAATACCACACAGAACTTTGAATTACAATGCACTGCATGACACTGAACTGCGCTCGTCATACCGATTTATGAGATATTAAGTCTCATAATACCCAGTAATTTCACTGGCCTCAATGTCCTTCCAATCCAAACACAACACTGCTTACACACTGTAGCTTTATACTGTTGTTCTCCCCTCTCCGAATGGGGACGAAGCATTTATACAGGCCGGCATGACTCTGGTGAACACCGATAAACTCATTGTTTGTTGGTGGTCGGTGATTTTTTGGACTGCACTACGCCTACCATCAGGTCTAGTGCAGTCACTTTGCCGTGCTCGGATATATAAAAAAAATAACAAACGCTCAGAATTCTGAATATGGGGATGGAAGCGGCAGTCTGGGTTATATTTACTACATGCCATATGACGTCACATCGATTTCTATGACAATATTCCTCATTAGCCAAATCAGTGACGCGAAAACGTCATAACCACAGACATGTCATCAATCTTAGCATAAAACTAACCGACGTCACTCATCTACCCCTGACGTCAATTATCTTTACAGCCTCCGTGACGCAGCTGGGCATAGCCGGCTGTGAAAAAACATGCCGCGGATTCGATCCCGCACCGAGATAAATGTTTGTATGGTCCACAAATATTTGTTTCGCGTCGGAGTGTTGTGGGAGCAAAAGTGTCTCGTAGTTCCTGATACCCACAACACAAAGACATATCTTACTGTGGGGTCAGGACTATGTATGTGACTTTTTTTTATACCATAGGCCGGCAAACGAGCATGTGGGTCACCTGATGGTAAGTGATCTCCAACTCCCATGTACGCCCACCACCAGAAGATCATGGACGCGTTGTCGACCTTAAAGGAAAGGGATAATTAGAGATTGGGAAGGGGAGGGGATTTGGGCTTCCGGTTATCTCACCCACCGTACGAAACGTAGTAGCAAGCCGCTACTTTACGTCGGTTTTTTGTGAGACTGAGTATTTATTTCCTCCCCCTCCATCTTGCGTCGTATTCCTCAGTATTGAGGGTCGTGACCTCCCTTCTGCATCAAGTGATGGAGGTCAAGGAGGAGAAGAAGTCCTCTAGTAAGATCTTTCTTCATCTGTTTCTGTCTCTGACGGTGTGGAGGGCGTTGTGAACTGTAGAGTCTAGATCGGTGCGGATCTGGTCAGACCAACGTATTGCATTGCGTCTTATACTCATTTAGGTAAGTAAATATGTATCAACACAAAAATCCGGCTCTTTTTTATTTTTTTGTTTGTGGCGTTGCGAAAGGCGTCATCAAATGATAAAATAAAATTAAGAATTTGTTCTTTTTTATGTTAAAAACCCCTGACTCTTTATATAGGGACAATTTCACGCCCTACATTTAGATACTTCGAAGAAAAGAACTGATTCTGCCTCTGACTAATTTGTTGGGATTTAACTGGGTCCTTTTTAATGACTAAAATATACTGGATTCTAAATAAAACGATTATTTACGATGACAAAGAGCTTAAAAATGAATTAATAATATAAATAAATGCGCTGCGGTGCAGTTGAACTCTGGACATGATTAATTGCATTTTTTTTATAATCGACTCATTGGTGAAGTTGTAGTTTTGTAGAAACTTGTACTTGGTTGGGACAATTAAAAATTATGTAAGATTTTCAATTTGAAATACACACGTAGCCAGGTTTAGTATAATATGCTAAGTACCTGGGCGACCGAGCTCTGCTCGGGTGAAAAATTTTTTTTTTCGTTTTCTAATAATGAAACCTAACCCCCTGCATACTAAATTTCATGAAAATCTTTGAAGCCATTTCCGAGATTCAGATTATATATTACTTAACAACGCCATCTGCTGTTGTGCTCACAAAAAAGTAGTATTCGCCAATAGATGTCAGGAAGAGTCATATTTTTCTTCCAAGTTTATGTTTAAGTTGATAAAACACGAATAAAATGACATTTTCTAAAAATGATTCCTAGCTAGATCGATTTATCGCCCCCGAAACCCCCTATATACTAAATTTCATGAAAATCGTTGGAGCCGATTCCGAGATTCCAATTATACACTCCTTTGCAAAAAAAACGGGCGGGTTTGATTTTTTAACATTATTGGTAATAATTTAGTTCTTCAGAGGTTTTAATAGCCAAACTATGTTACTGGCACTTAATAAAGAGTCTGGGTATGAAAAAAAGTTCATTCCAAATTCAAAACTTTTGTTTTTTAAATTATTAATCCCTTTTTCATTTTGTGACACTTTTCGCGGGTTTGCGGTTAAAAGGTTATCAAGCAACTATAAGTAACTTTTCGTTATTTTTAGTACAACAATTTATGTTTATCGCATAATTCTGCCTTATTGTGACTTAAAACAGATATCTTTGTGTCTATCGTAATGGCAGAAAAAGCAATGAGAGCTACTAAAATTATAGCGCTGCTGGAAGAGGGGTGTAGCCAATGTTACGTCTCACAGCGGTTAAACGTGAGTCGTTCAACCGTACAAAGAACCTGGACTCGATACCAAGAGACAGGTTCCGTTCAGAGAAGGCAAGGTTCTGGGAGAAAACGTTGCACACAGCCGCGAGACGATCGCTTTTTAGTGACTCAGGCGCTGAGGAACCGCAAATGCAGTTACATAGACCTCAAAAGAAACCTTGAAGAGGTACGAGGAGCACAAGTTAGCCTATGGACTGTGAGGAGAAGACTTTTAGCTGCTGATATACGTAGTCGACGACCAGCGCGGGCCCCCAAGTTACTCCGTGAGCACCGGATTGCGCGTTTGAGGTTCGCTAGAAATTGCCTATCTTGGACACCAGGTAACTGGAGTAGCGTACTCTTCTCCGATGAGGCTCGAATTTGTCTGCATGGTGAGGACCGACGTCGGCGAGTGTTACGAAGACCAGGGGAACGCTATGCCGATGTGTGTTTTGAAGAAATCACCCCTTATGGTGGAGGGTCCGTTATGTTTTGGGCGGGCGTAACTTCCAACTATCGTACCGAGATAGTATTCATAGAAAATGGCTCACTAAATGCGCATAGGTACATAACAGAAATCCTTTCTCAAAATGCACAACCCGCACTGACTGTAATTGGTGAAGATGCCATTTACATGGACGATAATGCTCGGGCCCACCGTTCTGGCGACGTAGATGCTTATATGCAAGAGGTCGGTATTCGTCGTTTGGATTGGCCAGCGCGGAGCCCCGACCTTAACCCCATTGAGCACGTTTGGGACCTCCTAAAAAGGCGAGTACGATCTGTCCAACCACCTCCACAAAACATCAGAGAGCTTAAACGTGTAATCTCGACTGAGTGGGAACACATTCCACAGGACACCATCAAAAGCCTGGTGGGAAGCATGCCAAGACGATTACATGCCGTAATCGCTGCAAGAGGAGGTCATACTCGTTATTAATTTTTATTTTTTAATGTCTCTTTTATTAAAATACCATAAAAATACTCGTAGTCTTAATTTCATTATACCCATAAAAATGTCCATTTTAACACGGCTCTCTGTTTACATTGACTAAAACACCGATACCAGGATAAAAGTGTTAAAAAACTAGATTCTCATTGATAATAAGAAATTTCTAGTCATCCAAGCTAATGACATACTAAAAATATAATAATATTTACCCATAGAAAAGCTAAGGTAAAGTGTGTGTGTAAGGTGCCCGTTTTTTTTGCAATAGAGTTTATATATACAAGAATTGCTCATTTAAAGATATAAGATAAGATTTAAAGATATAAGATAAGATAAGATATACTGACGTCGGTCCATAACCAGAAGCTAATCTATCCCGGCTACTTACTTGAAGAGAGCTTCAAGCCAAGGGCCGGGGTATGTTTGTATGTCCGGTCGGACGTCAGCTGTCGCCGTCTGCACTGCATGGAGGATCCTTCCTTTTCCACACTGTGGGTACACGTGGATCTTGGCACTCAGAGCCGGATCTATGTGTGCCTTTACAGATCCCATAACGGGGATGACGAGACAACTCGGCTGTTTAATTACATTAGCCAGGCGACAGATGATGCGCTGGAGCAGTATCCGACAGCGGAACTGGTGGTCTTGGGGGACTTCAACGCGCACCATGAGCTGTGGTTGGGCTCCTCCAAGACTGACCATGCTGGACGTACTGCTCATGCATTTGCTCTGACCCACGACTTGTCACAACTGGTGAATCAGCCCACCAGGATCCCAGATGTGGCAAGTCACACGCCTTCATTGCTGGACCTTCTGCTGACGAGTCATCCAGCCGGATACAGTGTGTCGGTGGGTGCCCCTTTGGGTACCTCCGATCATTGTCTGGTTGGATCCACAGTGACTGGTGCTGCGCCTCCACCACCAGTAAAGATCAGGCGCAGAATCTGGCACTACTTGTCGGCAGATTGGGATGGCATGCGAGAATATCTTGCATCCATCCCTTGGGGGCAGCGCTGCTTTGAGGGCAACGATCCTTCCGCGAGTGCCGACGCTATTGCCGACGAGATCCGGTTAGGAATGGAATATTACATTCCTTCCTCGGAGGTCGTCGGTGGTGGTCGCGGACGCTCCTGGTTCAATCGCGACTGCGCAGATGCTGTTAGTGAGAAACAGGCTGCGTATCGCGATTGGATTAGGGGTCGCGCCATGAAGGATCCCAACATAAGTTCTCTCAAAGCGGCCTATAACCAAGCCACCAAGGCCTGCAAGAAGGCGTACGTCAGAGCGGATGCCCAGCGCATCAACAGGATTGGACGGACTTTGGCGGATCATCCGACGAGCAGTCGTGCTTATTGGAGTCTTGCCAAAGCCGTCCAATCTAATTTCTGTCGCCCCTCGTTGCCACCGCTGAGATATCCGGATGGATCCCTGGCCCATAGGCCGCAAGAGAAAGCCACTCTTTTGGCAGAACTCTTTGCGGCTAATTCGCGGCTCGAGGTCGGTAATGCACTGCCGCCCACGGTGCCTGATTGCGGATATTCCATGCCGGATGTTCGTATCAGGCATTGTGATGTGCGGCGTGAATTGCAGACCCTCGATGTCCGCAAGGCTAGTGGTCCCGATGGTATCCCAGCGGTGGTTCTTAAAATGTGCGCAGCCGAGTTGTCTCCTGTGCTGACGCGCCTATACCGTTCTTCCTTCTTCTCAGGTATTGTGCCCCAATCTTGGAGAGAGGCCAATGTGCAACCGATCCCAAAGAAAGGTGATCGGTCGGACCCTAACAATTACCGTCCAATCGCCATAACCTCAGTGATGTGCAAGGTAATGGAGCGGATCATAAACGCACAGCTGATCCGCTACCTGGAGGATCACTCGCTGATCAGTGACCGACAGTACGGCTTCCGGTCTAAACGATCAACGGGTGATCTTTTAGCGTACGTGCTACATCGCTGGGGGGAGGCGGTTGACAAGCATGGCGAGGCTCTAGCCGTAAGCCTCGACATTGCTAAGGCATTTGATAGGGTCTGGCACCGTGGTCTTCTCTCCAAGCTTCCGGCATATGGGCTCCCCGACAACCTGTGCACGTGGATCTCCGGCTTTCTGCATGAGCGTAGAATGCGTGTCCTTGTTGAAGGGCATGCTTCACGGCTCATGTCAGTTAATGCTGGAGTCCCACAAGGCTCTGTGCTTTCGCCCACCTTGTTTATTCTGCATATCAATGATATGTTACCACTTGGTAACATCCATTGCTATGCAGATGACAGCACAGTTCATGGGCGTTACTGCAGTAAGCCTCCTGGTTGCCGGGAAGTCACTGAGAGGCAGCGAGAAAATCTTGTCATTGAGCTCAACCGGACCCTGGATCTCATTTCGGAATGAGGTACAAGGAATCTGGTTGAGTTCAATGCCAAGAAAACTCAGGTGTGCGCGTTCACGTGCAAAAAATCCCCGTTCTCTCCCCTCCCCAATCTTCAGGGTATCCCGCTCGCAATGCGGAATAGCCTAAATATCCTGGGCATGGATATTTGCTGCAATCTGAATCCAAGGAACCACATCGAGGGCGTAATATCAGCCACATCGCGCAGGGTCGGAATCCTGAACAAGGTGCGTCGGTATTTTACACCCGGCCAGCTTTACCGCTTATACAAAACGCAAGCAAGGCCGGGTGTGGAGTACTGTTCGCACCTTTGGGACGGTTCCGCCAAGTACCTACTCGATGCCTTGGACGGATTGCAGCGACGGGCTGTCCGCATTGTGAATGATGCAGACGTTACAAGACGCTTAGAACCGCTACAATTGCGGAGGGACATTGCCTCGCTGAGCGTCTTGTATCGTTTGTATCATGGCGAGTGCTCTGAAGAATTGTTTGACCTTATCCCATCCTCACCCTTCCTTAACAGAACCACGCGTGCTGGCTTGCGGAGCCACAGCTTCGTGGTCTCCTCCATCTCGGCTCGAACTAAAAAGTTCGCTAAATCTTACTTCTGCCGGACCATTAAGCTGTGGAACAGTTTGCCGGCGCACGTGTTCCCTCCTTCCTATAATATGGGGTCCTTTAAACGGAGTGTGAAGAAGCAGTTAGGCAGGCCGGCATGATCGTGCCGACCAACGATAGACACACTGTTTGTCGTTGGTCGACACTATTCCTGGATTGCGCTACACTTACCATCAGGTGTGGCGTAGTCATTTTGCCGAGCCAGGATAAAAAAAAAAAAAAAAAAAAAAAGAAGCAACTCCACACACAAATTTCTTCTTTCTTTCCTTCACAATGCCTAGTAACTTTACTGGCTTCGGTGTGCTTTAAACCAGAACGCAACGGTGCTTGGCGGCAGAAATAGACAGTACGTATTTACCCATACATTCTCTCGTATTTGAAGGATCTACCTGGTAAAGTGACTGACTAGAAATGGGGACTATAGACATGCCAGTCGCCAAGCCAGCGCTTTATTGGTCATCGCGGGTAGGTATTTAGTGTTCTTTTTCTTCTGCTCGACGTGATGACACTCTGACTTTTACCACCATAAGCTCATGCCTCCAAAGGGGTGCGCAGAGATGCAACTAATACTACATCCATGTTTCGCCGAAATTATTTCCGTCCCACGATATGAAATCCAAATGGCCATATCGGATACAAATACTAATCCCACACAATTTATAACGTAATTTTTAGAATCGAAAAGTCAAAAACAAATTGCAACCCCAATCTAGCATTTGACTAGAACATATGTTTTCTCAGCCTATGTAATTTGACATTAGACCAGTAATATGTAATCTGTGGCATGTGGTATTTAGTGGAAAAATAAATACACCCAACAGTCACACACACAGTCCTGGCCCCACACTAGGTAAACCTATGTCGTGGGTATCAGGAACTACGAGCTTGCAGTCCCACAACACCCAGACCCGAAACAAATATTCATAGATCACAGAAACATTTGTCTCGGTGTGGGATACGAACCCACGGCCTCTAGCTGGCCGGCTCTGAGGCTGTAATCCTACTAATATTATAAACGCGAAAGTTTGTAAGTATGGATGGATGTATGTTTGTTACTCTTTCACATAAAAACTACTGAATGGATTTTAATGAAACTTTACAATAATATAGCTTATACATCAGAATAGGACATAGGCTACTATGTTTTTCAAAAATCAATCCCTGACGGGTTTAAAAAGGGGATGAAAGTTTGTATTAAAAATCTAAACCGCTGAACCGATTTCAATGAATTTTGGCACAAATATAATGGATAACCCAGGGTTAAACATTGGGTATTTTTTTTCTATAAATTTCAACCGCTAAAGGGCCAAATAGGGGATGAAAGTTTGTATGAAAGCTTTTTGATGGCGAAACGAAGTTCGCGGGCACAGTTAGTCTTTAATAAAATCTTTAATAAATAATCCCATAGTCACCCTACGTAAGTATGTTTCACGCTGGTTTTCCTAACAACACCTGCACTGTGATTTTACATTGATTGATGTTTGTCGGTCCGTTTGTATGTAATTAGATTACTGGCGAATACAAGCCATTCATAGATTTTCCAATAATTTTCCTCCTTGATGCAGCCGACGGAGGTAACTGTCCTAACATGACCAAGGTCCTTAGGTCTTGAATGTAGTTCCGCTTATTATGAAGGAAAGCGCTTTGATCAATGATGATTCATATCCCATTACAAGGTGGTAGAACCCTCGTATGCGAGAGGCCGTCTGGGTTGGTACCACCGCTTTGTCTATTTCTGCCGCCAAGCAACACGGACCACAAAATCAGAGCGTCACGCTTGGGTTGGTACCGGCAGCAATCCAGCCCAGGATCGTCCGACCGTACCATTTAGCAGACGGACGTAACCGTGTGGCTTTTAGTCGGTACACCAGCGTAGGAAACTTGGTTAAGGTCGCAATGGATGGATATTGGAACCCAATCCCTTAAAGTACAAGGTGGCGGATATCCTATAAATGAATAAAGTACAAGGCAATAAATAATACCATTGAACACTTATATCACATGAAAATTTTAATTATTTATTTTTAAAACATATTTTTCCCTAACACAGTACTAAAGGTCGGTCCGTAATTTAACCTTATTTTCTACGAACCAATTATTTTCATAAAGAACAAACTGCCAGGCAAACCTAACATAAGTTAGCAGGTTTCTTTAATATAGAAAATAATTGAATCGATTTGTAACCAGTAATTAAATGTCCGGTTTCCTTTGCCATTGTAATTTCATTGCGTTACGAAACAAATTAATAAAATGGTGAGAACATTCGTACCTACACAGTTATAATTGAAATAAATAAATATAAATAGTGATGATTTATAAAATACATCATTCAAACGGAAATTTATATAACAAGGTGGTAGATTCCTCGTGTGCGACAGGCCGTCTGGGTTGGTACCACCGCTTTGTCTATTTCTGCGCCAAACAATAAAGTGTAAGCACTGTTGTGTTTCGGTTTAAAGGACATATACCTTTATTTTTACTCGAACACGGCAAAGTGACTGCACTACCACCTGATGCTAAGCACAGTGCAGTCCAAAAAACCAGCGACCAATAACAAACAATGAGTTTATCGGTAGTCACCAGGATCATGCCGGCCTATATAAATGCTTCTTCACACTCCGAAGAGGGAAGAAGCAAATCGAGGGGCCTGCGACAAGACAGGCGGATGATCGATGCAGGCCTAGGGACATAAGGATGTACTCCTATACCCGCCAACCAATCATCAAATCATGTCGCAAGCCCCTCGGGAGAACCGGATATACACTGGCTGATCCTGGAACGCAATGCACACAAGGTGTGTGGGTCACTATGGCAGGTTTTAATACCACGTGTACCGTGGCCGCTATCCGGGCGGAAATGAATATCCTACCACCACCAAATCCTGTCCTCAACGAGGCAATTTTATTAAATTTTCGAACCAAAAAGTTTCGCCATTCACTAACAGTTTAAATATTCCCTGGCGAATAATCCGATTGATAATAAATTACTGAAGTAGTTTCATGTCCTCTTCTAGGTAAAATGTCTCATATTAAAAACACGGGAGCGCATACAAAAATGATCATTGTTGCTATTTGTCCGAATTTTACGAATTTCTACAGCAATTCATACAAAAATCCAACATAAAAAGCACTTTCAGTTTTAACGAATTTAAATAGTTACAGGACCACTTTTCCCATTTTTCTTTACAAACTAATTGTAGCGAACAATTTTCAAAAAATCTGTTTTAATTTTTATTTGGATAATAAAATTATTAATCGATATTCAACACCAATTTAGATTTTTGCGGATAAAAAATGTGACACGAAAATTTATTAATGCGCCACCTAGTATCAACATGCCGAATCATTTACGTGAATAAATGTCAAAATGTTGACCAAGTTCCTACGTGAAACTTAAGATGTCATAATTTCTCAACATTATCATTTATTTATACCAATATAACAACAGCTGATAACAAGATAAATAATTTGTATTTATTTGTATTAATTCGTATTTGAAACCACATTCTATTGTAGCAGTGTCGTGCGCGTGCTTGAAATGAAATCATCGAACACAGACGTATAAAGTGTTTGTTATAGATGGTTATAGAAAATAAATTGTAAAGAATTCAAAACATAACCTCAAAGTTGTTAAATTACACAGGTAAGTTTATTTTACAGAAACCAATATCTTTTATTAATGCTTCAAACTTGTTTTGAGCCAGAGGTAAAGAGTTTGAAAATATTTGTTGCTATGAAAACTCATTTAACTCACAAGTTGTGGTTATGTTAAGAGTGATTGAAAATTGGAAGTATTGTGACAAACGGCAGCAGAATAGATAATCCAAATATTAGCTGTCAAATTTCAAATTATATAAATAGGCAATCATTTTTGTGTTATTTTCTACATACCTGCAATGATTATTTTTTTATTAAATTAACATAATTTAAACTTTTAAGCAACAATGACACAATACAATAGGTACCTAGACATGCCTACAAAACTAAAGTCCAGCGCTAAATTAATTAGTAATGACAGCGCAACTAGTCTTTCAGAACCAAAAACACTCATACCCATTGGACCTAACTCAAGCATAATTGAACAATAGAACTATTTAATTATATTTTAAAATGCAAGTAGGTACTCACCTAAAATGTTATCGCATCAAGTACACAGAACTTTGTTGAGTTGATCGCTTCACGAGCGAAAGTAGCTTCTTTTTTTTAACGCCGGATGCCAGACGTCGGTTCTTAGGCATGTCCGCCACAACGCACACCACAAGCAACGTTCCACAATTATATCCTTAGCACTGCATCCGATATGTATTCGCGCGTATCGTATATTAACGTTTTCGCGATCGGTGTCGCATCGTTTGAAGTTTGTTGTCGGTCTGTCGCCGAAGCAACGTGTTTCGTTTCGTTCTTAGTTTTACGATTAGAGAAACTCCACCGAATATTCGTCTGGCTGTATGAGCGAGGGACACGAGCTCTTAGCATTGACTGAGTGCTCTCGGGCCGCACAGGATGCCGCTCATTAGTACCGACCATTATCGTATTGTGGGCCTGTAGTGCCCAGTGTCTCCTCAAATTGTCTACTAAGAGTGATTGAACGTGTGAGTGGCTTTGAGATTTTTTTTAGGAGCGGGGGAGGCTCGTCACGTTACGTACCTATGTGATTTAGATACTTATGTAGTTGTACTAGATTATAAATCTTAAATTGACTTATCAATAACTTTTCAAAACGGTTTAAACTAGGTTTATAAGAGGCATGTCCACTGTCGTGTGCCAGAAAATATTTAACTATTGTCTGTGGTGCATTTTCGAAATTTAAAAACCACTATGATGAGGTCACATGCAAGGGGAACGGTCATGTGACGGCACCGGATCCAGGGTTACTCACGCCAGTTAGTTCAATTGACCGCTTAACTGCCGACGAAGCTCTCAAGCAGGACGTTTCCTTTGAGGATTCACACAGGAACCAAAATTTTATTATGAATGAACTTACTAAATTGAATACGAATGAACTACATCGTTTGTGGAGTTCGTGGCCTTTTCCGTTGTCAAGAAAAAGAAAAACGTCTGAGCTCTCAAAATTACAAAGAGTTTTAATGCGATATTCTATTCTACTAAGGATTTTGTTCGTATAGCGGATGTCAATTATTATGATAACAATGAAACCACTGACTTGTATTACACAAAACCGCAAGATATAAATACATTACGTAATGATCGTATTCATAACTGAATAGTCGAGGCGTTGAGCGTTCTATTGTTATATACTGTAAAGTACAAGAATAAATACTACATGAATAACTTCAAAAATAAATCATAGCTACCTACTAGCAGTAAATGGTTTGAAGAGTGTTGTATTTGAATTAAAACAGCTCGTGTGAAATTGTTACAACATATAATATTTAAAATGTAATTCATAAAAGTAATTTGAACGAAGTAGTTTCAAAGGCCATAGAAGTACGATACTAATAAACTCTTCAATGTAGGCAGTAGATACAGCTGTATCTTACATGTAACTACCGGCACCAGTCATGAGCACGAAGTTCATGCGCAGTAATTTGTCTATAGTTCTGATTGGTAGAATTAAAGGGCGCGAGGCGCAGACGCTTCACACGATTGGTTCGTTATTTAACGCTCGTCATCCATTGGATACTCAAGTGACCCAACTACTATCCACCTGTGCTCACAACTCATGCTGTTTATTAAACCTCTAAGAAATCACGCACTTATCAGTATTTTGAAACTTATTTATTATAAAACTGTAAAATAATAGATGTAATCATAACATAATGTCCGACTCCACTGATCACAGCGAAAGATATAAAAGTCGCCTCAAAAATATTTTATTGAATCTAATTGTAGAAACATATTGTTGTAATTTTTAGTTTCCGTAATCGAGTACCTACAACCCTACGGCTAAACTGTTCCAGCAGACTCCAACAGTTCCTGAAATTCAATACATGAATGAAGATCGTTGTACATTCACTGCACAATTCTAGTTTAAACTGATGCGAATGATCGGGGCCCATTCTTTGTGCCAGCGTACGGATGCCTGGTTCTTACGACCGAATTCTGTAATGGATGCAATCAATCCTTAAGGTCGGCCACTTGGCTAAATCGGTATGTAGCCGATAACTGTTAATTTCTGAACGCGTTCTGTAGCTATTTTTTGAGTAGGCAAATGAACTAGACCGGACAGCCTTGTTTGCCGGATATCATTATCGATTTGACGTTAGCATGGATAATGAAATAAAAACTGCCCTATTCTATATGTAGTGTAAAGTTAAAATGAAGAGATGACAGATCTACAGCAACGGGATCATGTCAAAAACCAACAAGATAAATACAAAACGGCACATAGGTTTATAGCAAACCTTTAATAAAATGTAATTTAAACTGAAAAAATGTCTTGAATTTGTACAAAAAATGTAAAAAAAAATCCCGTTCCTAAAATAATATGTATACACAACAAATCACATGATACACCTAATACGAATATTATAAAAGCAAATGGTTTTAATTAATTAATTCGAATCAGTACATAATTGATATTGAAATTTCAGTGAAGTATTATAATAAGGCCAGCTATAATCTGCGAGTTAATTAATTAAGAGTTGGCAATTGGCATACATAAAACACGTTCGGTAGCGATATCGATTTTGCAATTTATGAACTCGAACGAGATATTTTATGTCGGAAATTACACTAAATAGGTATTGTATGGAAGACTGATATAATAACACTACTTTATTGAGATTAACTGGCTATAATCGGTTGTAACATAATATTGACTTATGTTTTGTCTTTACGATGTAATAACTAATTTGTACCAGTTTGAGATAATTATGATTTATTATCTACTCTACATAATACTAGCGATTTCAAAATGTTATGAGAGTTCTAACACGCGTCTAACACAATTTAGGTTAGTACCTACAGTTCCTGCTATCTTTCACGCCAAAATATACGTACATGATAATTTAAATATATCGATTCACAAATCATTATTATTATTATTATTATTATTATTATATATTTTTTTTATTTCTGGTTATCGAAGCTTAAATAACGGACTAGCCAATTACCTAAAGGTAAATCAATCACCAATAGACAAAAGATAGACATAGAAAAATATTAATCTGTTATTAAATCCCATGAACGCCCACAACACTCATGACTAGGGATGTTGAAAATATATCGACATCTTTTCTGCGATACATCAATATTTTTGGCGATATATTTAAAGTATTTAAAGTATTTATTTAGAAACACACAAATAGAAATGTTACAGTATTACATTAAACAATCTTTGTACACCATATCTGGGTCCCAAAGTAGGCAACGCCCGTATCTTGGGCACCCATCCTTGAATAATAACTGCCAATGTAAACATAGTAAAAACAACGGATAAAATAAACAACAGTAACAATACAATAAAATTAAATGAAATTTTAACACCATTAAGTGGGTTAGCAAATAGTTTTGACATAAAAGTAAGAGTAATAATTATAACAGAAAATAATAAAATTAGGTAATTTAAAAATTAGAGTGAACATTGTGTGTGTGTGTGTGTGTGTGCGCGCGTGTGTGTATGTGTGTGGGTGGGTGTAGGTGCGTGCGCGCTCTTGCGTGTGTGTGTGTGTGTGTGCATAACTTTATTTGACAATTTTTAGCATGTCTTCTATTTGATCATAGGTTAATTTTAGAAGCATATTTTTAACTTTGTATCTTGCCTCTTTACGTGAACAATTGCTTATGACACATTTCTTCAATACAATATTAATAAATCATGAATCGTGTAATTAAACACAATTGCAAATACGCAATAATATTTCAACCTACATCATTTTAAAATTGAGATATTGATTTTATTTTGCTCTATTCATTAGATTTAAGTAGATTAAATTCCGAAAATGATTTAAAAACAATCATAAATGAGTCATTTCCCATGTTCGATTATGCAAAATACAAGTTTTAATTATCGATTTAATGAATATAGCAAAATAAAATGAATATCATTTTTGAAATAAAACTAATTTAACTGTGTCTGAAAAGCCTTCGATAAGTTGGGACCAAAATTAAATAAAAAACCGCGATAAAATCCGTTTAAATTCGTTGTATTTCAATGTGTAACATTCGTGTAAACGTAAGAACACTTGATGTGGGCCAAAATGTTATTGCGTATTTGCATCTAATTACAGAAAAAAAATTAAGGGAAAGTGGTTCACAATTTCGACTTTTAAAATCAACCTTCGATAGCTCAGTTGGTAGAGCGGTGGACTGTAGTAGTAAATATTAATATGGCTATCCATAGGTCGCTGGTTCAAATCCGGCTCGAAGGATCTTTTTTATTGTTAAATTTTCTTCTAAATCTTAATATCAATGTCTCTATTATCAAAATATAAGCTTTTTTAAAATCGATAAAAAATATTTATTAGCTCATATCGATAGTATTCGAACAAATATATTACATTTTTAAATTATTCGTTACACGTCTTTTCCATATTAAACATTTTCTAATAACATGAATGTTATTCAAAAAAGTGTGGAAATATGAAAAATAAAGACAAAAAGACATCACCCTGTTTCCGCCCGGGATCGAACCGGGGACCTTGTGCGTGTGAAGCACACGTGATAACCACTACACTACGGAAACTTAATATAAAACGTTGAAATAGTCGATAATGTATTATTTTTTTTAATCATTAAACATAATTTAGAATCGATTCTTACCTTTATAACCGCACTAGGTGCACGCTGGCTGGTACGAGAAAAATTGAAATTCAAAAATAGAACACAGAATACAAGCGCCTTTCCCGAAGGCGCTGCTGAAGTTGATGCCTGATACAGCCTGTCCCATCTTTTTATACTAGCACAAATTGTATGAACCTATTGACCACCCGCTGAATGCGCCTCATTATGGGTGTGTTTATGTGATGGCAAATTTGTAGTTCGCACCCTGTATTTTTTTCATTACTAATATATTAGCGTAGCATCCTTCTCTTCGTCATACATTGATGGTTTATAGTTTGTATTTTTGGTGAACAAGTTTCATAAAGCAGCATTGTATGCTGTATAGTTTTATAGCTACCTAAGTAACTCTTCAGTGTTCATATTATTGCGAATAAAATATTTGATTAGACGAGTTGAGTCTAATTTATTTCAAACACTATTTTCCACGAATTAATGGTGAAGGAAAACATGATGAGGAAACCTGCATACACGAATTGTCAAGAGTTTTTTTACCTATCATTAGGCCACGGTAACGGACTAAAGACCCTTCACATTTCTATTAAAGGCCCGAGTCCCATCTTTACCAGGCACACAGAGCACTAGCCCAGAGCTTCCAGACTAAGGGGGCAAGGGTACCTAAATACCGAAGTCCTAACGCAATAACAAAAATCTATTTCAATCAACAGGTGTACGTATAATCTAAGTCTGTACATGAAATTAGTGAAATTTCTTTTTGAAGTGAAAACTTCTTTAGCCGCCTTGAGCACATTTTGGTAAACTCAATGTTTTTTTTTATAGCATAGGCCGGCAAACGAGCAATTGGGTCACCTGATGGCAAGTGATCTCCACCGCCCATGTACGCCCACCACCAGAAGAAGGGGAGGGAATTTGGGCTTCCGGATATCTCACTCACCGTACGAAACGCAGCAGTAAGCCGTTACGTTATGTCGATTTTCTGTGAGACAGTGGTAACGACCCGGTCGAGCCAGCCCATTCATGCTGTAGACAAAACTGTCTACAGCGTGGCTCTACCACTCAACAATACCATGTTTGTCGGTGGGCGCTGTTTTTTTTGTGGACTGCACTGCGCTTAACATCAGGTGTAGTGCAGTCACTTTGCCGTGCTCAGATAAAAAAGTTGTGTGTAACAGTTGACTCTATTTGCGGACTCGAGTGATTGTGCTCGACCACAATCGACCATAATTGTGTATCTGCTCGTCTGGTGGGCGACGTGGTTCAGAATGCGTGGTCGTAGGTTCGTGTCCTCTCAATTACGTTTATCGTTAATGCTTTGATGAACTAATAGGGTTTTTATCGACATCTTCCGTGTTATATTCTATTTTAAAAAATATGATGTATCCGACCATACTCACTCGTTTAACGATGGGTCTGTATGGGCATCTAGGTCATGTTCCAAATTTCATTAAAATCCTTTAAGCTGTTGAAACGTGACTGATTAATGAACATCCTAATCTACAACATCTAGGTCATGTTCCAAATTTCATTAAAATCCTTTAAGCTGTTGAAGCGTGATTGATTAATGAACATGCAAATCTAGAAACACCAACATCTAAACATTCACATTTATAATATAGAGTTATTTGTACGTTTTGTAACTGGTCCCTGTGGACAATGTTGCACGGCACCACAATCTCGCAGAAAACCTACAGTATTTAAACTAATTTAAATTAGCAGATCGCTGCTACGTTTTGTACGGTGAGTTTTACGAATACAAAAATCTCCATTTCCTTCTCTATCCCCATTTCTTTAATGTCTACAATCTATGATTCTTTCATTTCATCATCACTGTACATCAGGTGACCCACTTATTTAACAGCCAAGTGTTTATTTGACAGTCTCTGTGGCGCAGTGGGCGAGTAGCCGGCTGTAAAGCGAGAGGCCGCGAGTTCGATCCCCGCACCGAGAAAAATGTTTGTGTGATCCACAAATATTTGTTTCGGGGTCTGGATGTTGTGAGACCGAAAGTCTCTCGTAGTTCCTGATACCCACGACACAAGACTCGTATCTTAATGTGGGTTCAGGACTATGTATGTGACTATTGGGTATATTTATTTATTTAATTGCCGGCCTATGCGATAAAAAAAACCCTATAAGACAAATCATCCAACCATCATTTTTTCAACCATTCCAGAACAATGGCGATCGAAGCCGTGATGATATCGTACAACTACTCAGACGACGCTGAACAAGCCAAGATCCTGACTGTATCATCATCGGGGATAAAATTCTCTGACCGTTGGGTCCTAGCTCACGGCTCCTTGATATCTCCACTCAAGGAGTCACAGTTCATACAACACTCAAAAGGGAAGGCGTTGCTAAATGATGAGTTCTACGCGAAGTTACCAGAAATATACGTGACGTGTGAGAAACACCCCGTGGAGGCTATTTATGAGGGGGTTCAGGAGTTGAGTAGGGAGAGAGACGCGAGGAACGGTGCCGTCAACTTGGAGCATTATAGCTACACGCTCAGGGTGTTGACTGGCAGGTGAGTTGGATTTTCTATTGATGATTCGCTGGTTGTACTTAAAAGGAGTTTGGAATCGAGTTATTCCATAGCTTATGGCTGCAAATGAGGAAGATGGAAATGATCTCCACCGCCCAGGAACAATCACAATACCACCAGAAATAATCATGGTTGTAATACCAACCATAAAGAAAAGAGATAACTAAAGGATTGGGAACAAAAGAGGGTCGAGGGGATTTGGGCCTCCGGATATCTCACTCACCTTACGAAACGCAGCAGCAAGCCGCTACTTTACGTCGGTTTTCTGTAAAACAGTGGTAACGATCCGGTTGAGGCAGCCCTTTCATGCTGTATACAAAACTGTCTACAGCGTGGCTCTACCACTCAACGTTCCTGATTGGCATAAATTGAGCTGCTCAATTTTCAATTCAAATAAATTTCACTTCAATGTATGTAGTGCAAATATATATTGTAGATCAGTTTAGAAAAGAGCAACGTTAGAGTTTCGTGTCCGTTCTTCTTTAACGAAATAGCATTCCGAACTGGCGGTAGAGTTAAAATTTGACTGAATCTAAATGATGTTTGACATTTTAATGATTCAATAAATTATTTAATTTGATTTGTATTGCTGCTTAAACAGCATTATTTTACCTACTCTCTCATTTAAGGTGATAGGTGAAAGGACATTGAAGCCAGTGAAATTACTGGGCATTGTGAGACTTAACATCATATGTCTCGGGGTGACAAGCGCAGTTCAGTGCCATGCAGTGCTTTGTAATTCAAAGTTCTGTGTGGTGTTGCTTCTGTTAATGAGCGCCTTGTCATTCAAACAAATAAATAAAAATAATAACAATAATTCCACATTATATGTGATAATTTCATTTGCAGGATATGTCACATATGGCAGTGTCCCATGGTGGAGCGATGCGCGTCGACCATAATGCACAGCTGGGCCATGGCGCATCGCGACGGGGACCTGGAGCGACAGGGTGGCGTCGGCAGGGCGCTGCTGTCTCTGTTCATGCTGATAGACCTCGAGACCGACCACAGAGGTACGTCTTACATATCGTCGATGAAGTACCAATACCTCCTAAGTGTTGAGAATCTAATTTTACACCAGACTGTTTAAAATAAGGTGTTATTTTACAAAAACTGTTTAAAATAAGGTTTTATTTATTTTGATCAACTATTAATAGTAAATAGTTTCCAATATGTACATTACCTTTTTATTAGTTACTAAGGGATGTGGTTTATGTTTACGTCTATTGTAATAAAAAAGTAATTTTGGAATTGTCAGTTAGGAGGTATTGGTACTTCATCGACGATATGTAGAATTAAGGTTTCCACTGGTGGTAGGAAAGGCTTGAAGTGATTAAAAGTGAGTGAATGTAATTTTGGAGAGTTAGAGGTGTGTGCCCTGGGGACGGTTTCAAACCCATGACCGCCGTCTCAACAATCCATGCCACTCCCTGCTAGGCCATTGTCGCTTAGGTGTATGCTGGTGGTAGGATATTCATATCCGCCCGGATAGCGACCACCGTACACGTAGTGTTAAAACGTGCCATAGTGACCCACACACCTTGTGCGGATCGCGTCCCAACGTCAGCTAGTGTGTATCCGGTTTTACCGCGGGGTTAGCGACATGACTTGATGGTTGGTTGAGGCGGGTTTAGTGGTACCTCCTTGTATTACTGTGCCTGCATCGGTCATCCGCCTGTCCTGTCGCAGGCCTCTCGTTTTGCTTCTTCCCTCTCCGAAAAGAGGAAAAAGCGTTTATACATGACTCTGTTAACCATCGATAAACTCATTGTTTGTCGGCGGTCGCTAGTTTTTTGGACTCCACTACGCCTATCATCAGGTGTAATCACTTTGCCGTGCTCGAATAAAAAAAAACTAGTTACAAAATATGGCTGTCTATGGCCCTCTATTATTATCGTAATAAATTACTTTACTTGACTGCTCTATTGGTGCATTATTAGTATTTAAGGCAACGTTGACATTTTTAATATTTTTAAGGAAAATTTTAATTTTGTTCATTTCTTTTTTATGTTTCCGAGTACCATGTATATCGAGTGTACCCATGACTATTTATTCAAAAGGTCATGTCAGTAATTTCTGCACATTACAATCACATAATTCAGTAAAATCAATGTAAATTAAAGGAGGCAATAACCCAGTTTGTTAAATATAATCTTGTTCAAAAAATTATTAACGTGTAAATTTTTCAAAATAAATGATTTGAATTTGAATTTTGGAGTTTTGGCGGGAGTTCTGGCAGTGCAGTTCATCGCTTATTTTTTTTTTTACTGAATGACGAGACGAGCAAGGCGCTCGCCTAATGGTAAGCGCCACGCCTGTCCATAAACAGAATTAACACCACTCAGTCAGAGCTTTGAATTACAAAGCATTGCATAGCACTGAACTGCGCTCGTCACCCCGAGACAAGATCTTAAATCTCAACGCCCAGTAATTTCACTGGCTTCAATGTCCTTCAAGCCGAAACACAACAGTGCTTACACACTGTTGCTTGGCGTTGCAGAAATAGACAAAGCGGTGGTACCACCTTGTAAATTCATTTCATAAACTAGTTTAAAGTTGTGTTTGTTGTGTAAAAGTCATGAGGATTTGTTCAATAAACATTGACGGTGATGAACAGTGTATAGAAACGTTGAAATAAGTGAATTAAGCATCGTACTGAAAAGACTTAACTCGAGTTATCTCGCGCGCGTAAAAGTTAACTGTCGTCAACAAATCTATCGGGTAAATGTCAACGTTCGCTAAAATCATTGACGTCTATTTTTCGTCATTGGATAAAATTACGTCGTGTCAGGGTCCGTAGACGAAATACTACAGAGGTTGAAATTGTTTTTTCTGTACTTTATCTCTACAATTGTCGTAACGAATCGAGTATTTAATGCAACCATGTTATCTTCGACAGACACATAACTGCATAAAACTGGTTTTTCACGACAAAACAAGTCCATGAATTTATATCGCGTTGCATATGGTAGGTAGATAAGTATACAAGGTGGTAGGTCCCTCGTATGCGAGAGGCAGTCTACCGCCAAAAAACACTTTGTAAGCACTGTTGTTTCAGTTTGAAGGACATTGAAGCTAGTGAAATTACTGTGTTAGTGGACTATTATGAGACTTATATCTCAGGGTGACGAGCGCAGTTCAGTGCCATGCAGTGCTTTGTAATTCAAAGTTATTTGTGGTGTTGCTTCTGTTTATGGGCAAGTGTGACGCTACCATCAGGCGAGCGCCTTGCTCGTCTCGTCATTTTGCAAAGCAAAGGCGATCACTGCTGGGTTTTTAGTCGGTATTGTCTGCGTAAGAAAATTGGTTAGGGCTCTAGTGTTTCGCACACGCTCGGATGTGATCTAGGTCGTAAGGCTAGTGAGTCCGGTATAGCCATCCCTCAATAATAGGGAGTTGAAGAGAGATTCGGACATTTCCCCGCGGTAAAAGCTGGACCATTTTTGTCATTATTGGGTTTCCGGCAATCCTATTAGCCGGCCGCAAGCAACACGTTTGCTTTCTGCGAGACCTCTTTATCAATTTATTTAAATCATTTTTTTTTCTATTTTACTTTCTGCCTGATGCTATCCCGGCTTAATATCCACGTCAATTTTATTAAATAATGAAAAATAAAAATCAATGACCCGTAATTATAAAAGAATTATATAGAGAAAGTACCAAGTCAAATCGTTTATTTTAAATAGAAATTTATTCACTAATTCTTCTTTGAGTTGCACGTATGCTGCCACTCTGTAAATAATTGTAATAATATTAATTATAATAGTAACAAATAATTAAGTGACATATATCCGGAGGCTCAAATCATTCCTTTCCTTTAAGATCGCCAACGCGTCCATGATTCTTCTGGTATTGTGGGCCTCTATAGGGTGTGGAGATCGCTTACTGTCAGGTGACCCCCTTGCTCGTTTTCCGTCATATGCTATAAAAACAGGTAGGTGACCACTCAGCATATTGCTTTAATGTGGCAAAGCCAGCGCTGATTATCAGTATCTCCTCTTTTAATCTAACTGTTGCCTTTTATATATATTTTTTAAAGGATGTACCCCTATTTCCTCCCTAAACAACCATAAAGTCATGCCGCAAGCCCCTCGGCAGTGATGCCAACTTGCAGAAAGAAAAATCACTAGATTTGGTCTTTTTAGTGATTTTTTTCCAAAAAATCACTGTCGTACCCCAAAAAGTCACTAAATCTAGTGATAAAATCGCTAAAATGGCAACGCTGCCCCTCGGTAGAACCGGATACACTGGCTGATCCTGGAACGCAATCCACACAAAGTGTGTGTGTCACTATGGCAGGTTTAACACCATGTGTATGGCTAAGGGTTGAGAGCGCCTAAAGTTTTCGCCCGAAAGTCCGGTGAAGCTGTAGAAAGCCGACTCGCGTCAGGCTAACAGCATAACCTCACTCAGCAAAAAAAAATGTGTACGGTGGTCGCTCTACGGTCGGTTATGAATATCCTACCACCAGCAAATGTAAAGGCTTGGGAAAATCACCTTCCCTAGGATCCTTGATCAGTGTATAATCACGTCTCCATCCGTTGATGGTGTTCATGTGGCTGGCACACTTCGGGAAGAACTCGTAGTTATCGTCAATGGAATCCTTCTTCAGCACACCAGCGATGCCTAGAGCCAGCCCGCCGAGTAGGATGACGTGTTTGGAGCCTAGGTACGCTGCCAGGATAGGCCCGCAGGCGAAACCACCTGGAAAATAATTTTACTTTTATTAAGTTTTATGTTGTAGCTTTGTATACTTTTTTTTATTTCATTGAAAAATTTGACAGCCTCCGTGGCACAGGGGGCGAGTAGCCGGCTGTGAAGTGAGAGGACGCGGGTTCGATCCCCGCACCAAGACAAACATTTGTGTGATCCACAAATATTTGTCTCGGGGTCTGGGTGTTGTAAGACCGAAAGTCTCTCGTAGTTCCTGATACCCACGACACAAGACTCGTATCTTATTGTGGGGTCAGGACTATGTGTATCAAGGCACTCGCCTGATGGTAAGCGCCACGCCTGCTCATAAAATAAAAGCAACACCACACAGAACTTTCAATTATAAAGCATTGTATGGCACTGAACTGCGCTCGTCATCCCGAGACATAAGATGATAAGTCTCATAATGCCCAGTAATTTCACTGGCTTCAATGACCTTCAAACCGAAACACAACAGCGCTTACACATTGTGTTTAGCAGCAGAAATAGACAAAGCCACAAAGTCCACATTCATAGCTTCCATATATCTAAGAACGAAATTATTAAAGCCCTTAAACAACTAGACATCAGGAAGGGACCAGGTAGTGATAAAATACCCCCTATTTTTATTACCAAATGCGCTGATTCTTTAGCTGCCCCTTTGTTTGTTATATTTAATCGCTCAATTTGTGAAGGTTATTTCCCAACCATATGGAAAGAAGCTTATATAGTTCCTATCCATAAGAAAGGCTCACGAGTCAGAGTAGAAAATTATAGACCAATCTCTATACTGAACGTATTCCCTAAGGTTTTTGAAAAGTTTGTATTTAATTATATTTACCCAACTTTGCATAGTGGTATTCCTGATACGCAACATGGTTTTTTCAAAAAAAGGTCAACTGTTAGTAACCTGACACAATTTATCACAGAAACCTTTTACAGTATGGACGGTGGCGGACAGGTGGACGTGGTATACACAGACTTTGAAAAAGCCTTTGATCGTGTGGACCACGTCATACTACTTAGAAAACTAAAAATGCTCGGGATCCACGGAGATCTTTTAAGGTGGATCGAGTCCTATCTGAGAAATCGATGTCAAGCTGTTGTTTTGGGTGGTCATCGATCTGATTTCATTCATATCACGTCGGGAGTGCCCCAGGGATCCCATTTGGGGCCTCTTTTCTATAATGCCTACTTGTACGATATTAACACATGTTTTAAATATGCGTCGCACGTGTTATATGCAGATGATAAAAAAATCTTTCTTAAAATTAACACTATACATGACTGTCACAAACTGCAAAGCGACTTGAATAGACTAGCGAAGTATTATGAATTAAATCGTATAACGGTAAGCGTAAACAAATGTAAAACTATAACCTTTACACGTAAATCTAAACCTTTGGTCTTTTCCTATCAAATGAATTGTATTATTATTGAAAGAGTGAATGTAATAAGGGACCTGGGTATTTTACTTGACCAAAAACTTATTTTCAATAATCATATTGACCACATTGTAAATAAAGCATATAAGAACTTAGGTTTTGTTATGCGGACATGCCAACCCTTCACTAATATAGAATGCATAAATCTTTTGTACTACTCGTATGTCCGCAGCATTTTAGAATATGTTAGTATTGTTTGGTCTCCACAACATCAAATATATATAGACAAGATTGAAAGACTCCAAAAGAAACACCTAAAATTCCTAGACCTTAAAAGTAAAATATACCATGAAACATATATAGACCGATGTATACACTATAATTTTTTGACGTTGAAAGTTGTTGGATCAAATGATACTTTATGACCTCCTTCACGGACACATCGATAACCCTGCTTTACTTGCACAAATAAATTTTTCTACCCCCGCTTACCGCACTAGACAAACAAAATTATTTGCTACGACTTTCACTCGGACAAAATATGCACACAACTCACCTATAAACCGTATATGCTCCGCATATAATCATCTTTTCGCAGACTTAGATTTAGAGTCGGACGCAGACCTCTTTAACAATAGCAAATCCACTTATAAAAAAAGGTTAATCGCAATAATATATAATAAACTGAAGAAAAGCCACCACAAGTAAATTTGGCGTTTCCTACATACACATACACTATCACGGACAAAACACACACACACGCACGCACGCACGGTTGCACGCAACCCCCCCCACACGCACACGCACGCACGCACACACGCACACGCACAAGCACACGAACACGAACACGCAAACACACACACACACACACACACACACACACGCACGGATGTTCCAAACTATGAACTTACCTTTTCTGTATCTGTATTGTTTTTTTACCTTAAAACTTCTGTCAAAGTAATGTACCATGCAGATTATTGCTTATACTATGTGTAGTTTTTAATTAGGTAAACCTATAATTGGCTTGTATAAGTATAAAATGAATTGTTATTTATATTATTGTATAACAGCTGTTGGTTTGCTAAATAAATAAATAAGAAATAAGAAAAAGCGGTGGTACCAACCCAGACTGCCTCTCGCATACGAGGGACCTACCACCTTGTAAAACGCGCCACAATAATATACTTAACGATGTGTTCCAATCACTCACGTGAGCCTAAGTTGCACTCTTTGTGGATGATATATCAATATGATAATTACCAATGAAATAATTCCAGTAATCGTCCTTCTTCCGAGCTAAAAGAACGCCATTGGTCACCAGCGCGAAGGTGGCACCCATTAATCCCAGAGGCACCGTGTGATACATGTATCTGGAAAATAGCAAAACTAACTTTCTTTCTACTTCTTTTTATCTGAGTACGGTGGTAAAGTGACTGCACCACACCTGATGGTAAGCGTAGTGCAGTCCAAAAAACCAGCGACCACCAATAAACAATGAGTTTACGGATGCGGAGCGGATCGGCGGATAGCCGATGCAGGCACAGTTAATACAAGGATGTACCCCTATACCCGCCCCAACCAACCATCAAGTCATATCGCAAGCCCCTCGGGAGAACCGAATATACACTGGCTGATTCTGGAAAGCGATCCACACAAGGCGTGTCGATTACTATGGCAGGTTTTAACACTATGTGTACGGTGGTCGCTATCCAGGCGGATATGCATATCCTACCACCAGCACATCGCTTAGGTGAAGCGACGATGGCCTAGCAGGGAGTGGCAAAGATTGTCGATACGGAGGTCATGGATTTGAAACCGTCCCCAGGGCAAACACCTCTTACTCTTCAAAATTACATTGTTATTTACCGCTCACTTCAAGCCTTAGTCCCACTATTCAGATAGATGTAATAAGGTCAAATCAACGTGCGTAGACATAGCCACAACTACACGGTTATTGATACTAATAAAAAAATGTACACACTATACAAATAATTTATATACAACGATAGCTTTCTGGAATGGAAGCCACGTACTGGCAAGCGCAGCGTTGGACGTCCGCCTACAAGGTGGACAGACGACCTGATAAAGGTCGCAGGATATCGCTGGATGCAGGCCGCTTCCAACAGGTCGGTCTGGAAGTCTTTGGAGGAGGCCTATGTTCAGCAGTGGACGTCCTGTGGCTGATGGTAATGATTATGATAGCTTACCGTTTCATGACAGCCTGAAACCCCACAGCTCGAGAGTACATCAACACGTCATAGCTGGAGAATATCAACCCAGTGATGACGCCGTAACGCGTTGTCACAAGTGTCTGGAAATGACAATATTCATTTACCACAAACTGAGGCAAGAACAAAAGAAGAACTAAAGTAACCGACATAGCCCACCGAATTAGTAATTTGAAGTGGCAGTGGGCCGGCCATATTTGTCGCCGCAATGATGGCCGATGGGGCCGAAAGTTGTTAGAGTGAAGACCACGCCTATCCAAGCGCAGTGTAGGCCGACCTTGAGCCCATTGGACTGCCGACCTCAAAGAAATAGCGGGAAGCGGCTGGATGAGGAAGGCGGAGGACCGCCAAGGGTGGCGCGAACTTGAAAAGGCTTATGTCAAGCAGTGGACGAATCAAGGCTGATGGATGGATGGAGGCAATGGGAAATACAGAAGGTATTTCATCTCTCCACCGATCACGGTGGCTCTAGATAACTGGCACCGATAAAGTGACTTCTTATGACGCCCAGACTTAAAATAATACCGGTATATCCAGACTGATACGACTTATGGTGCTACCACACCGATGTTATAAAATGTTTACAAAAACATTTTCTAACATTTTATAACATTTGAAAACATGACATCGGCCCTTCTTTGACGGCGCCGCTCTCAAAAGTACCGCCGCCCGCGGTTAAAAAATGTTACAAAATGTTACAATTGTTAAGAAATGTTTACTAAATGATGCTGCCACACCGCTGTTATAAAATGTTATATAACATTTTCTAACACTGGTGTGGCAGCACCATTAGGAAACTTCAAGAATAGAGCATAATATACTGTTATCTATTGTCATACAACATAGAACCGACAATTCCTTTGATGTGGTAGTTGTTCATTGTCGCCATTTATTTGGCGGCATGATTCACTCACCATCAGGTGACCCACATGCTCGTCTGTTAAAAGACTTGGTACACACCTTCTTCTTAATGTCGCATCCATCGGGGGTGTCGTAATATCTGTAATAATTTCTTAGTACTTCTTTTTTATCGCACTCGCATGTCATGGTTCTTTTGAATGTGATACAAAATGCGTTTTTGTTGTCAAAACCGATGACATGGCATTGTCAAATAGAACGTCGTTTATAATAAAAGAGAATGTGATATTTGGATAATGTTTTATTGGGATCAATAAAAGGTTCTCACTATTTTTGACAATATCAACCCCCGATATATATAGCCTAAGATCCGGCAGTAGAATCTCTACGTTCATGACGTAGATGCTCAAGCTCAAATTTCTACATTCATTTCGAATAGGACAATACATTGATCATAGGGTGCCAGTCAAAAAGTGCCCGCATATATATTTTTTTTTTAAATATAATTACATTTTGGGAAAAAAAATCGTTCATGGTGTAGTTAAATAAAACATTGTTCCTATTACACAGCTATGTATGTAGAGAATTCAAAAAACCATAGTTGCCGTACAAAAAAGTATTACCTGTTTACACCTGGCTGCCAAGTAGTTGCGGCCGAGTAGGCAACGGCATCCAGGAACAATGTTTTATTTAACTACACCATGAACGAATTTTTTTCCCAAAATGTAATTATATTTAAAAAAAAAAAATTATGCGGGCACTTTTTACTGGCACCCTATGATCAATGTATTGTCCTATTCGAAATGAATGTAGGAATTTGAGCTTGAGCATCTACGTCATGAACGTAGAGATTCTACTGCCGGATCTCGTGCTAATAAGAGGGTGTTAAATGTTTGGCTCCTTGGCATGTATGTATGTCTATGTCTAAACGATTAGACTTTTGAATGCAATTTTATTTATGTTTGATGAAAACCTGATTTAGTTGGGGGGTTTGTGAACTACTGTCTCATTTTATATCTAATTTTAATTCTGTTATCAAAAAGCAATTTCATTTTCGTATCATTTTCTGCTGCATATAAAATATATTTATAATAATAATGCTAGTCCTGTATTATACATGTGTGGGGCACGGGCCTCCTCTACTGAATGAGAGGGGTTAGGTCTTAGTCCACCGCGCTAACCTAATGCGGGTTGGCAGACTTCACATACCTTCGAAAAATCTTATCGAGTTCTCAGGTATGCAGGTTTCCTCACAATGTTTCCTTCACCGTTAAAGCAAGCCATAATTAACAATTAATATACACGCAACTTAGAAAAATCAGTGGTGTGTGCTCTTGGGGCTGGTTTCGAAACTGCGACTTTCGTCTCGACAGTCCGTACCACTCCCCGCTGAGGTATCGCTGCTTTTTCAAAATATTTATATCATTTAAATATAGTTTTATACCCTGTTGCAGGTTACAAGGTACTGCGTCCACTGTCAGCTTTACTCGACATGGTGGGTCCCCCTCCAAACAGAGGCTCTAAAATCGAAGTCCACTCCACACCTTTTGGATGCGAGGTATTTATGTCTTTTTCCAATAGCTTGAATAACGGAATGAATAAGGTCCTTCGCCTGATGGTGAGCGCCACGCCCATAAAGAAGCAACGTCACAGAACTGTGAATTACAAATCACCGCATAGCACTGGGCTGCTTTCGGCACTCCGAGACATAAGGGACCTTAGTTATAAACGTTATTATGTTACTCAAAAACACTCTTTTGTCTTTCTCGGTGAACGCTATTTATAAAGTGGCTAGAAAGAGACGAAAATAGCATTTAACTATTGCTCAATAAATTTTCATAAGGCGCAAGTTGTTAATTATCATAATGCCGAGTAATATCACCGGCTTCAATGTCCTTCATTCAGTGTTTACATACAGCTGTTTGGCAGCAGAAATAGCCACAAAGGTGGTCCTACTCAGACGGTCTCTCGCATACGAGGAACCTATTATCTTGTAGACAAAGTATTTCTATTCTCTATTAATGAAATAAATAAATATATATATATCTCTATTAAAAAATAAACTTCAAAATATGACTTCAAAACCCGAATCGCGATGAGCTTATTGTTTTCCATTGAAAATTTTAGAATTTTCCCTTATGCTACTCAGATCTTAACCATATTTATGGAACCACTGTCGAAGTAATAAACCCCATCATACAAAAAAGAATCATTATATCTGTCCACATTTGACAAGGTTATGCGTGAACATACATAAAAAATTACGAACATAAAAAAATTACGAAAATAAAAAAAAAACGAATTGAGAATCTTCTCTTTTTTTGAGTTGTTTAATAAATCTTGTACGTCATTGGATTGAAGTTCCAAATTATAGTAGAGTGTCTAAAACCTGACATATTGGCTTCCAGGCGTTCCTTAACAACGTGTCCCGAGGCTGGGTGTCTGGAGTGATCGGCACGCGACCATCGCTTCTCCTCACCGATGCCCCAACCAGTCTGGGGTCTGAAGGTGGTGCTGTCTTCACCGACGATGGACCGAAGTAAGTGGAACTTTTAGAAGACCATAATTATTTAAGAGTAGCTTAGTTTCGCCCGCAAGTGGCAAGTGATTGCCACCGCCCATGTACGCCCACAATACCAAAATAATTATGGGCACGTTGCCAATCTTAAAGAAAATGGATAATAAGGGATTGGAAAGGGGAGGGTGATATGGGACTCCGGATATCTCACTCACCGTACGAAATGCAGCAGCAAGCCGCTACTTTACGTCAGTTTTCTGTGAGACAGTGGTAACGATCCGGTAGAGCCGGCCCATTCATGCTGTAGCCAAAACTGTTTACAGCGTGGCTCTACCACACATTAAAAATTAATGTACCCCGGAAAGGTTAGGCAGAGAGACGCGGCTAAAGCGTCCAGGGTTCCCCGAGATTATCTCATGGTGTAGTAGTGGTTCACATTCATGCTGTAGACAAAACTGTCTACAGCAGTGTTCCGCAAGATAGGGCCCACGCCCACACGGGGGCAATTTGATAGTTAAGAGGGGCAATTTAAAATGGACTCGACACGACTTTGACCCTTTCGCTGTGGGTTATTTAAATACAATGCTAGATATCGGTGACAAATTTAACAAAAGAATGTTAAGGTGGGGCATGGCCTAAAAACGGTTTGGAAACACTGGTCTAAAGCGTGGCTCTGCCACTCATAACAACTACACTACTAAACACTATAGAACCTTTTTAAATTTTAATTTTTTTTTTATATAGCATAGGCCGCAAACGAGCAAGTGGGTCACCTGATGGTAAGTGATCCTCACCGCCCATGTACACCCACCACCAAAAGAGTCATGGACACGTTGCCAACATTAAAAGAAAGGAATAATTAGGGATTGGGAAGGGGAAAGGGGGTTTGGGCTTCCGGATATCTCACTCACCGTACGAAACGCAGCAACAAGCCGCTACTTTAAGTCGGTTTTCTGTGGGACAATGGTAACGACCCGGTCGAGCCGGCCCATTCATGCTGTAGACAAAACTGTCTATAGCGTGGCTCTACCACTAATAACAACTACACTAATAAGCACTGTAGAGTGTAGAACCTTTCTTTAAACCTGAATTATTCTTTTATATTGTTTACAGCAAGAAGCTGATAGCGATGGTGATATGCAGCGTGTCGTGGTGGCGTGGCGAGTGGGTGGGGATGACATTGCTAGCACCACTCATGACGGTACTCACTGCGAAGTTGAGGGTACACTCCCCCAACATCATGCCACCTAGGATCCTGTACCCGCAAAGTAAACTGCTGGGTGAGTTTCTATAACTAAGCTGAGCACAGCACTAAGCTGAGCTGCCCACCACTATCGTGTCGATTTACCACACTATAATTAATTGTGTCTTTGTGTTATTTTATTGGAACGAAGTTCCTTACGGCAGGCTTGGAGGGGATAGGGATTTCGCTGCGTGACCGAACTGAAAAAAATGTGATAGTAAAACCGTAAGAAATATGCGTGGAAAAAATGCGTGGAAAAAATGCGTGGAAAAAATGCGTGGAAAAAATGCGTGGAATAAATCCGTTAAATGAGACTTTTTTTTAACTTAATTTGATATCTAGCACACAAAGTTAAAGTCGAAATTCCGTTAATAAAACAGATAGGTGTGAAACTTATGACATTTGGAAATGTAGACGCGGTTTGAAATTTGAATTTGAATTTTTGATTATAGAACACGGCCGTCCACCGTTTAGTAGCCAGTCTAAGTCTAAATTAATAAGTTTTTATTTATAATTACATAAGTTGATAAAAAATGCTATACAATAGCTTTACCGCGGCAGTCTCCGAGTGCTACACGTCTTTTTTTTATTTCTATTTTTCTATTCTATTTCTATGTAATTTTATGTTGTCAAACAAAAATAAAGAGACATATTTTGTTATTTTAGTTGATAATTTGAATTATTTGCAATTTGTGTCGATTCTACATTAGCCGAAGGAACTTCGTTCCTACCTGGTGTCCCACGACACACACCAATTTTTTTTTTTATAATTTTGTTTATTCTATTTTGGTGTTGGTAAATAAATCATTTCTTTCTTTCTTTCTTTAAATTTTCTCTTTTCCACCTGCCCTTATCCCACTCGCAGTGGGGTCGGCGCAACATGCTTTTTAACACATTTTTGTATATAAAAAATCGTGTCACGTTGTTTGTCCGCGATGAACTCCTAAACTAATTAACCGATTTTAATAAAATTTTGCAAACTGTGTGCAGTTTGATCCAACTTGACAGATAGGATAGTTTATATTTCAAATGATATTTTTCACAATATTTTTTTATTGTAAATTATTTGTTTACTATATGACCAAGAGTTATAATTGTCTGTGAGTTCCATAAGATTCTAACAGATGGCGGTGTAAGGTAATTTATCGGCTGGATTGAGTAAGTATCCAATAGATGACGCATACTGTATTGAAAAGTTTACTGCAATATAATTTAACATGTACCTTAGCCGCAGCAACGCGTGGCAGGGTCTGCTAGTGACTTATAATTTACATATTTTATTTGCGTTACATATACTTATTTCTATATTAAAACCCCTCATAGTAATTCTTGGAACACATTTGGGCGTCAATTATGTACAAACAACTTATTGGTAAAGACTGCCATTTATATTCTGATTGTAACCTATATCTTCGATGAAGTACCAATACCTCCTAACTGACAATTTAGTCCAAAATTACTTTTTTATTACAATAGACGTATACATAAACCACATCCCTTAATCTATACTAATAATAAAGCTGTAGAGTTTGATTGTTTGTTTGTTTGTTTGTTTGAACGCGCTAATCTCAGGAACTACTGGTTCGAATTGAAAAATTCTTTTTGTGTTGGATAGTCCATTTATCGAGGAAGGCTTTAGGATATATAACATTACGGTGCGACCATTAGAAGCGAAGCATCAGTGAAAAATGTTGCAAAAACGGGGAAAATTATTCATATTCGAAGGCTTCCGTTGCTAAGCTACCGAAATAATATTATTTGAAGGCTTCCGTTGATAAGCTACCCAAATCTATACTAATATTATAAAGCTGTAGAGTTTGATTGTTTGTTTGTTTGTTTGATCACGTGGGCGGAGCCGCGAGCAAAAGCTAGTAACTTATAAAAAGGTAATGTATTGGAAACTATCTTACTATCAATAGTTGATCAAAATAAATAAAACATTATTTTAAACAGTTTGTGTAAAATAAAACCTTATTTTAAACAGTCTAGTGTAAAATTAGATTCTCAACACTTAGGAGGTATTGGTACTTCATCGACGATATGTTTTGTGTATGTTTTCAGAGAGCATAGACAAGTCGACGGTACAGGTGCGGTGTGGCGTGGCGTGGGGTGCGGGCGTGTACCTCGGCGGCGGGTATATACTCACGTGCGCGCATGTCGTCAGGAATGTATGTACCGACATATACATAATACATAAATACACCCAACAGTCACATACATTTTTTTTTTTTTTTTTTTTATCCTGGCACGGCAAAGTGACTACGCTACACCTGATGGTAAGTGTAGCGCAATCCAAGAATAGTGTTGACCAACGATAAACAATGGTCCATCGTTGGTCGGCAAGATCATGCCGGCCTGCCAAAGGGCCAAGGGGGAGGGGAAGGAAAAGGGATGGGATAAGGGTTAGGATCAGGGGGCAAGCCCCCTGGGGAGAACCGGATATACACTGGCTGACCCTGGAACGCGACCCACACAAGGCGGGCCACTATGGCAGGTTTTAATAATAATCTTGCCGGCATAATCTTGCCGACCTACGATGGACAAATTGTTTATCGTTGGTCGACACTATTCTTGGATTGCGCTACACTTACCATCATGTGTAGCGTAGTCACTTTGCCGAGCCAGGATAAAAAAAAAAAAAAAAAGCACCAGTGTACGGTGGTCGCTATCCGGTCGGATACAAGTATCCTCCCACCAGCACATAGTCTTGACCCCACAGTAAGATACAAGTCTTGTGTCGTGGGTATCAGGAACTACGAGAGACTTTCCCTCTCACAACACCCAGACCCCGACACAAATATTTGTGGATCATACAAACATTTGTCTCGGTGCGGGGATCGAACCCGCGGCCTCTCGCTGCACAACCAGCTACTCGCCCACTGCGCCATGGAGGCTGTCAATCATCATCTATACCAGAGGTTCCCAGACTTTTTTCTCATAGACCACTTTCAAAATGTAGCTGGTTCCGGTGGACCCCCTGCGGCGCTTTGCAAGTCTCGACTCGTTGTACTGAATATGGAATATGCAAGTTTTTACTAGTAACAGTCGCTGAGATTCTTAAAATATTCTCTGCCTATATTGATAGGTGAAGTCAAGCCAACATTTTAATTCTTCACTATTTTTTTTTTAGATATTTATTTATTAAAAGGGGTTTAGTCAGGCAGTGACTACGTCACCCCCGTAATTCAACAACAAATTACTTATACTATATGTGTACACAATTAAATGCGCACCATATAATTATAATCCATATCTCCATATATAAATGTACACATACACACACATACATACATATATGCATACATACATATACACACATGCACACATACATACATATATATATTAAATTGTGCATTTATATAATTGTAACAACATTTTGGTGCCTTCGATGTTGGTGAAGCCAAATTCTTCACTATCAACAGCAGGTAAGTTTTCATGGTCCCCCGTTTACGAATTGTGAACCACCATTTTTTTGTCACGCCAACGTAGATCCCTGTCGAGTCTCCCGTGTATCCCTGGGGGTCCACCTGGACCACTTTGGGAGGTTCCAGGATCACATCGGTGCAGAATTTCACGCGGGCGAATCCGCGAGCGCGTGCTAGTCATAGATAAATTAACAGTATAGGTGCGGTGTGGAGTGTACGCAGTTTTACCTGCATGATGGGCTTATGGGAAACAGATATGACACGGTAGCATCATTGTATGGCAGCTTTAAGTATGGTCTGAGATCTCCGGAGGCCCAAAATAAAATTTCCTTGATTGTTGACTATGGTAAGGGGTGTGGTGATAATTTACTATGAAGCGACTCGATTGTTTATTTATCCACCTCATATTTTTGAAGTGATAACTTCTTATGGGAGGGTGAACCGAAACGTTCCGTAACGCGAGCGGTCCATCGACCAGCCAGCGTTAGCCGACCTCCCTGGAACATCGATTATTTCGATTTCCCAGGTGGCGACCAGTCAGCTTGGACCGGACTTTAACCGGACTTCAACCGGACTTTGACCGGACTTCAACCGGACTTTGACCGGACTTTGACCGGGCTATGACCGGAGTTTGACTGGACTTTAACAGGTTTTTGGCCGGACTTAGACCGGACTTTAACCGGACTTCAACCGGTATTTGACCGGACTTCGACCGGACTTTAAACGGACTTCGACCGGACTTTAACCGGATTTCGACTGGACTTTAACCGGATTTTGGCAGGACTCTGACCGGTATTTGACCGGACTTTAAACAGACTTCGACCGGACTTGCCAGGACTTTGATAGGGCTTTGACTTGATTTTGACCGGTATTTGACCGGACTTCGACCGGACTTTGATCGGACTTCAAACGGACTTCGACCGGACTTTGACCGGGCTATGACCGGAGTTTGACTGGACTTTGACAGGTCTTTGGCCGGACTTAGACCGGACTTTGACCGGGCTATGACCGGAGTTTGACTGTACTTTGACAGGTCTTTGGCCAGACTTAGACCGGACTTTGACCGGACTTTAACCGGACTTTGACAGGACTTTGATAGGGCTTTGACCGGATTTTGACAAACTTTGACAGGGCTTCAACCGGTCTTTAACCGGATTTTGACCGGTATATGACCGGACTTCGACCGTACTTTGACCGGACTTTAACCGGACTTCGACTGGACTTCAACCGGACTTTGACAAGTCTTGGCCGGACTTTGACCGGACTTTGACAGAAGTTTGACAGGGCTTTGACATGACTGACCGAACTTTTTTTTTTTTTTTATTGCCTTGATAGGCAGACGAGCAAGCGGCCCGCCTGATGGTAAGCGGTCACCGCCGCTCATGGACATCGGCAATGCCAGGGGCACAGCCAAGCCGCTGCCTACCACTGTAACTTCGTAACGTAACGCGTTACGGGGCCACTCTGGCTTCCCTTTCTCTCACGCATACGGCAGCAGTAGGCAGGCTCTTCCGCTCTCACTTTAACCCACATTAGTTTAAGTTATCACTTCTATCGTGCGTCCCGAGACACACAATTTTTTTTTTATTAAACGTTACTATGAAGTGACTGGCTTGTTTAATTATCGTCGTATTTTTTTTTAAATTAAAAGTTGCGGTAATTATAATCATATCTTGTTCAATTGCTATTATATATTTATATATTTTTTATTTTTAGTACGAGCTGTACAAGGTGTCGGTGTATTGCCAAGGTCGTAAGGAGATGTCGATAGTCCGGTACAAGTCTATCGACGACCGAGCTTACGACCTGGCCTTACTGTTTACCAACCCGCAGAACTGGACTCACTTGACACCCGCGACACTGGCCAAAGTACCCGCTGAAAAAGGTAATAACATTGATTATTAATAAATTAATTAATCAATAATTGATAATTAACATATCGATAATTTACAAGTGTATCGATATTTTTTTGTATCCGAGCACGGCAAAGTGACTGCACTACACCTGATGGTAAGCGTAGTGCAGTCCAAAAAACCAGCGACCACTAACAAACAATGAGTTTATCAGTGGTCACCAGAGCCATGTATAAATGTTTTTTCCCTCTTCGGAGCGGGAAGAAGCAAATCGATGGGCCTGGAACAGAACAGACGGATGAAGGATACAGGCACAGGGATACAAGGATGTACCCCTATACCCGCCCCAATCAAACAACATGTCACGTCGCAAGCCCCTCGGGAGAACTGGATATACACTGGTTGATCCTTGAACGCGATCCACACAAGGTGGGTATGGCAGGTTTTAACACCATGTGTACGATGGTCGCCATCCGGGCGGATATGAATATGCTGCCACCAGCAAATGTGGTAGTATCGGGTACAGATATGATTGTGACCTGTCGCATAGAATAATAATTCTTTATTTTTCGGACAACAAAAATCCATTGTGTTAGTATTACAAAAGAATTGCTTAATGAACTAATGTTAGTGACAATGAAAATGATTGAGTGAAATGAAGATGCATATGTGTGGAGAAATTAGTTGATCATCCTCCACACAAAATGCCTTATAATAGGTGACCATATAGTCTCCGCAACGCTTTTCAGAATGCTTTTGGTGACTGGCCCGTACCCTGTTTACGAGAGAATTGAGGTACCTAGGGTGCTTGCAGGTGAGCCAGTGTTAGCGGCCGGGTATCCTTACTTCACTGAGGACGATGTGGAAGACTTACGACCTACCATCACCACCGGACACGTCAGCAACATCTCACCATCGCTGCTGCAGACCACTTGCTGCGTGCAGTCAGGCTTCAGGTACGCGCAGGACATGACTGAAGTATATAACGAACAACGCAAGAAGCCGGGTGTAAAGCGAGAGGCCGTGGGTTCGATAGTCACACCGAGACAAATGTTTGTGTGGTCCACATGTATTTGTTTCGGGTTTGGGTGTTGTGGGACCGCAAGTCCCTCGTAGTTCTTGATACCCACGATACAGGTTAACCTAGTGTGGGGTCAGGACTATGTGTGTGACTGTTGGGTGTATTTTATTTATAACTTATTTGCACGCTTGTAAAAATTTGGCACGCTTGGTTTCCATCAAGATTATTATAGGAACGTGTTCTATTTTATCAGTGGTCTGTGTTCCTGGACTCATGTGTGTAGCTTAAGTATGAAAATAATCAGGACTCATGACAGATTCTCAGCAAAAGAGGCTGTATTTCAGCATAAAGCTGAATGGGCAGTCCTGTTATTGATCTAACATAATGCTGTTATGATGTATGTAAAAGATAACTATTTTGTGTCTAGTCCAATAATAATAATAAAATAAATAAACACACCCAACAGTCACATACATAGTCCTGACCCCACAGTAAGATACGAGTCTTGTGTCGTGGGTATCAGGAACTACGAAAGACTTTCGGTCTCACAACACCCAGACCCCGAAACAAATATCTATGGATCACACAAGCATTTGTTTCGGTGCGGGGATCGAACCTGCGGCCTCTCGCTTCACAGCCGGCTACTCGCCCGCTCCGCCACAAAGGCTGTCATATAAAACTTGTAACATTTTTTGGTTTTTACCTTTTTGGACTTTGTGTGATGGAACAGATAGATTTAAAAAAAGATAAACAAGGTCCGTAGCCAATCAGTATGTAGCAAAAATTGGCACGCTTGGTTCAATAAGATTATAATAGGAACGTGTTCTATTTTATCGATGGTATGTGTTCCTGAAACTTGGCAAGGTCTTCTCGTCCAAAATACCTCAGTGCCTGAAGACCAAAGTCTTCGATCAGTGTGTTGACAGTGATGACATACGGCACTGAGACGTGGCCTCTAAATATGGGCCGTATAAGACGGCTCACAGTCACTCAGCGAGCTATGCTCGGTGTTTCTCTGCGTGATCAAATCAGAAATGAGGAGATCCGTAGAAGAACGAAAGTCACCGACATAGCTCAGCGGATTAGCAAGCTCAAGTGGCAGTGGGCAGGCCACATAGCTCGCAGAACCGATAACCGATGGGACAGAAAGGTTCTGGAATGGAGGCCACGTACTGGCAAGCGCGTATTCGTTGGACGTCCACCTACAAGGTGGACAGACGACCTGATAAAGATCGCAGGAAGTCGCTGGATGGAGGCCGCTTCCAACAGGTCGGTCTGGAAATCTTTGGGAGAGGCCTATGTTCAGCAGTGGACGTCTTGTGGCTGATGATGATGATGATGATGATGATGTGTTCCTGGGCTTAAGTATGGAAATAAGCACTACCATGACAGATTCTCAGCAAACATTATCTGTCCCACAGCGGTGGTCCAATTCTTCGTGTAACAGAAGACCAGCGTGTGGAAGTGATCGCTGTGATAACTTGCAACGCTAAAACTGACTCGGGAGCGTCACATCCATACCTGAACATGTCGGTGCCTGTCAACGTGTTCCGACACGTGCTTGAACAATACCAACGGGATAAAGGTATGGTGGGAGTGGGAGTTGAGAATTTCAGGGTGGATGAGGGATGGATGTATTTTTTTTTTATCCTGGCTCGGCAAAGGGACTACGCTATACCTGATGATAAGTGTAGCGCAATCCAAGAATAGTATCGACCAACGATAAACAATTTGTCCATCGTAGGTCGGCAAGATCATGCCGGCCTGCCAAAGGGCCAAGGGGGAGGGGAAGGAAAAAGGGATGGGAAAAGGGTTAGGATCAGGGGGCAAGCCTCCTGGGGAGAACCGGATATACACTGGCTGACCCTGGAACGCGACCCACACAAGGTGGGCCACTATGGCAGGTTTTTGCACCAATGTACGGTGGTCGCTATCCGGTCGGATACAAGCATCCTCCCACCAGCTAAAATTAGGAATTAGAGGGGTAGTTTATTTAACTGAAGCTGGGAAACAAGTAAATTGATAACGATACATGATCCCCACCGTCCATGAACACCCACCAGATTTTTTTATTAGCCTGAATAATGAAACTAGGCATGTTGAAAGTGGACAAAGTTATCGATTTATAATGTATCGTTAATTTTTAAAAGTATCAATATAGATTTTGATATATTGATAAGGGCACATCGATATATCGGCTTGACATTTCGATGACCTTTTTTTGGCATCTTAATTTTTTTTCATTACACGGTATAGGGGTATATCCTTGTATTCCTGCATCGGTCATACACCTGTCTTCATCAGGCCTCTTGCTTGGCTTCTTACCTCTTCGATAAACTCATTATTTGTCGGTGTTCGCTGGATTTTTTAGACTGCACTGCGCTTACCATCAGGTGTAAGGCAGTCACTTTGCCGTGCTCAGATAAAAACAAAGCTGGTTTAATCGACTGGATTTATAACTACATTTGAAGAAAAACTTTTAGTAATTTTAAGTTAATATATGTAAATATTTTTTAATTGACATCAGGGTTTTTTATTGAATAACATTAACATATTATTTTCAGATTTATCCAGGCTAGATGTAATGAATAATAATATGGAAATCATTCAGTCACAATGGAGGCTGCTACCTTACCGATCAAAAATCTAAAGAGATGACCAGAGTTCTTATATAATTCGGATAAATACAGGAATACTAGCCTTATGTATATTGAGTGAAAAGTAATAATTATATAATGCATTAATGAAATGCAACATTTTGAAATACGATTGACAATAAGAATATTTTACTTGATTGTTTTTGTCATTTTAATCAATAAGTTACGGTCTGTAAAGTCTAATATTGAATTATATATATCAAGTCAAGAATAAATTAGTTATAAGTCATTTAAGTCTGCTGGAAGATTTTACATTTCCTCTCTCTCTCTCTCTGTCTCTCTGCGGACAGTCGTTATTAATTCGTACAAAAAAACTACAAAATATGTTCTCTTTTAGTTAACTATTCGCCCCCAATTAATATCATTTATTTTATATCTTTGGAATAATTGTAATCTGTCTTTTTATCTTTACATAGTATAAAATGAGGTTGTTTCCGCTGCCTGTTCGCTTAAATCTTTTAAACTATTCAACGGATTTTAATGCAGTTTTCAGCAATAGAGTCATTCATGAGGAAGGTTAATATGTATATAACGCTATGACCCATAGTGGCAGGGCAGTAACATGCAGGTGAAACCGCTAAGGACAGCTAGTTATAAATAAAATAAATCATTCTTCCACGCAAGAGGTTTTTTGTTTCAAGTTGTTGAGGGGATTTTCAGACTTTGTTCACAAATTAGAAATAAGACATTGATGTTATTGATATGGTGTAGGTTTATTTATTTACCGTGATCAGAAAATGTGGGAAGAAGGAAAGTATTTAAGGCTACGCGCAGGGACCAAGGATTAAAATATAACCCCGATAAAAAGAGAAAGTGTCACCCCTTAGTTTGTCTATCTGTCTGTTTTGTGTGTATGTGTGTGCGCGTGTGTGGGTGTATGGCTTTTACTTATATAGCGCGGACGCGAAGAAGGAAGAAAAACGTACTTTGACCTGTTACTACCTGTCTCTGTCACTCCCGCGTAAATATAATGAGTCTCGCTCGCACAGATGCAACGACCGCCGTCCTTAGGGATTGTAAACCTTTTAGTTGAGACTTTAAGGTTTGTTCTAATTTGCATGTGGTTTTCTGGTAAATGTGGTCTTTCACGTAAAAAAAGAGGAATCGAAATTAGATAGACTAGACGATAATGTAGACAAAACTGTTGATTCTTTTGTAATAAATGTGACAGGCGAATACAGAGGAATCGAATTCTTTTGAATGTTCATTTTTTTTATTTCTGCCGAATTAGTAATTGTAACTCGTTTTTTATAACTTATAATTTAAAATCTAAATAAATAATTTATTTAATAAGTTTGTAAATTTTCTTTCTCGTTCTAATTATGTCACGTAATCCGCACATGATACAAAAATGTTTGTGACCACTGTCAGTAGGTAAAGAGGTCATTGTACGTTTTTCTTCGTGGTCCGCGACCGGACTTTACCAATATTGACAGCCTCCGTGGCGCAGCGGGCGAGTAGCCGGCTGTGAAACGAGAGGCCGCGGGTTCGAACCCCGCACCGAGACAAACATTTGTGTGATCCACAGATATTTGTCTCGGGGTCTGGGTGTTGTGAGACCGAAAGTCTCTCGTAGTTCCTGATACCCACGACACAAGACTCGTATCTTAGTGTGGGGTCAGGACTATGAATGTGACTGTTGGGTGTATTTATTTATTTATTTATTTATTTAAAATATGAATGAAAAGCCTCAAGTTTTACTCAATTTTAGTTTTCTTTTTACAAAATAGTTTCTTTTTAAAATAATGTATAATATAAACGTAGTCAAATATCCTATTTTATAAATATTTTTTATTGATTTATCACGTTAAACTACCGGGCCATCACTGTGAACTAAGGTTGGCAATGATGAAATCATAGCGCTATAAATGTGCTTTCTGGTTTGTTATTTTGTTATATTTTTTACTTATTTTATGTAAGCTTTATCCTAAAACTGTTGATAATCTACTGGAGAGCCTAGTGGTTTATTAAAAATACTTAGTAATAAGAATTTGATACTGTAATAAAAGTATTTTTTGAAGTTTATTGTGTTTGAAATACATAGCTATAATAATATGCTTTACCCTACTGGACCGGAATGGACCGGAATAGACCAGAATGGGCCGGAATAAACCGGAATGGACCGGACTGAGAGTTGAGTTGAGAGTGAGTACTCAATAAATATAGGTACTTAAGTTTTCACTTCTGCCGGCAGTCCCGGAGTGCAACCTGTTGTTTTTTCTTTTTTCATTATTAGCATAGGCCGACAAACGAGCAAGTGGGTCACCTGATGGTAAGGTTGACTTTAAAGTAAAGGGATCGGGAAGGGGAGCGGGGATATCCTTCACCCAATGACGAAAGAATCTTGATACGTCAATGCTTTCACTGTTCGAAATGAAAAAAATAGGTAACAGCGAGCAATCTATACTTATAAAATAACATGTCCTGACTGACTGACTGATTCATCATCTCCGAGCGCAAACTATCAAGGCTACAAGCATGAAATTTTGACTGTATATTCATTTTATTATGTAGGCACCCACTAAGAAAGGATTTTAGAAAATTCCATCCCTAAGGGGTCAAAATAGGGGATGATAATATGTATGAAAGTCCGTCATTTTGAAAGTTACATAAACAAAATTTTGTATTTCGGTTATTGACGTAAAACAAATAAATACATGTTTCAGGAATTTTTGAAATTTTAGTTAATGAGAGATGAAAAGGGGGTGAAAGTTAATGCGAATGTGAGTTTTTTTGTTACGCTTTCGCGCCTAAATCACTGAACCGATTTTAATGAATTTATCTACAGGGATAGATGGGACGCTGAAGACGGTTACAGGGTACTTTTATCCCGGAAAATGCTGTACACGCGGGTGGAGCCGCGAGCAAAAGCTAGTAATATACAGAACTCTTTGGATCAAAAATACAAAATAGGAACTATTTTCAATAATCCATCTAATCGATTTACTTTTCTCTTTTGTGACACATTTCTAGCAGGACCGATGTTGACATTTAAATATTAAACCAAAAAATGGCGCGCAAAGGACAGGTTTCGATCCAGGATACGATTGAAAATGATGATGACTTTGAAAACTACATTATAGCACACCAAAGTCAACTCATCTGTGAGTATTCCTTAGCCTAATACATTTCGTGTGGTTATTGCCAACAAACATAGCCTAACAGATAACATAGCTCACGCCTGTATCCATGAAGAGGTATAGGCAGAGGTGGAAATCTCATGTTTCGTCGAGCATATTTCTTTCCCATGATATGATAGGCGAGCTTCTCGCTGGGCACAATCCCATTCTCGAATTCAAATACTTGCTCAAGAAAATACGTATGGTGTTTTCCTACCGCTTTTTTTCAAGAGTCACATACCTCCTGACCCCACACTAGGTTAATCCTGTATCGTGGGGTTCAGGAACTACGAGGGACTTGCGGTCCCACAATACCCTGACACGAAACCATATTCGTGGATCACACAAATATTTTTCTCAGTGCGGGAATCCAACTCACGGCCTCTCGGTTTGTAGCCGGCTACTCGCCCGCTGCGCCACGGAGGCTGCCAAATGAACGTTTATATAGTTCTTTCCATACCTATTTTTCCGCACGCAGTGTCTTTTTCCTATCTTTCATACATCATCATATACACTGGCTGATTCCGGAACGCGACCCCCACAAGGTGGGTCACTATGGCGGGTCTTAACACCGTGTATGGCGGTCGCTATCCGGGCGGATACGAATACCCTCCCACCAGCATCACTACACGGTTATCCATCCATAGACTGACCGTCCAGTGGATGCTTATCGATTAGTGAGTGCAACTGACTATGAGCGCCATACGACCAAAGAAACTACATAAGATTTCGATTAAAATTAAATTATAATTAATCCATGGCTCTGTTCGTCAAGGTATGGAAGTGTTCTCTGAATTCTGCGGGCCGTGCTTGGCGACAGCTAACGCTATCAGAAAGGGGAAGCTGGAAATAGGAATGGATCGAATCGCTATGGCGAAGGTAAGAGACTCATAAAAGTGTGGAAATACCCTTTATAATATTAAAAAGCAAATGAGCATGACCATCACCGAATTCAATATCGACGCTTGAAAGGTAAAAATATATGTGACATTGAGTAAACTTTACGGGAGAGTGATTAAAAGTTCAAATTTTTAGAAAAATAAATCATAAAAGTTATCTTCATCTTCTCATTCATTCGAGTCGTGTTCTGGGGTCAGTCAGTGTAAATTTTTAAAGAATTAAATACATAATAATAATATAACCTAATCTAACCTAACCCAACAGTCACACACATAGCCCTGACCCCACAGTAAGAAACATTAGGAACTACGAGAGACTTTCGGTCTCACAGCACCCACACCCCGAAAAAAATATTTGTGGATCAGACAAATATTTGCTCGGTGCGGGAAACGAACCCACGGCCTCACGTTTCACAGTCGGCTACTCGCCCACTGCGCCACGGAGGTATATAGGTAAGAAAAAAAGTCTGGGCACCTCATATAACGTACAATGGATATTTATGTATCTTATTATTTATAATTACTGTGGCCTAAAAACACCTATTGTACACCTTGTATGTCTGTTTGGGTCCGTAACGAATAACTTGAATTTCTTTCTTCTTTCTAATATGGTCGAGAGACGCATGTCTCTTGACGGTTAACATTTATTTGTACTTCACTTTACCGTGCCAGGATAAAAAAAAAGTTTATTTTTATAGATCGCAGCAGATAACATTACGGCACTTTCGAGATTTAAAGATAAAAGCGAACCAGTGTTCCTCTTCATTGTGGTAATGTATAATTCAATTAATTAATCATTAATGTTATTTATGCTTTTCATATTTAGAATTACCTAGCTAAACGATCCCTCCCTCAATCATAGAGGTCCGTGCCCAGCAGTGGGTTGTCTATATACCTAGTACAGGGCTGGTATTATTATTATTACTATATCAAAACAAGTACCCTTACAGTTCCACTATGTCCTAATACAGTCCAGTCCGTTGTTACAGCCAGTTTATTATGAAACTGTTGTGACTGCACTAGGTGTATGGAAAACACTTCCTAATACGAAGACAGGTGCTGGAGTGCAGCGTAGATCCGAAGGTATGTAGATCATGAGAGTCTACCTTCGGCACATACATACTCACCTTGTCACAGGAGATTACAGACAAGATAGATAAACACTGAAAACATAGCCAAATAATTTACACATTTTTATTTCACGCACAGCCTTGTTTGGACCATTAAATACAATGACGTTTTCTTTAAATAATAATGATAACTAAAATCGTGTTTTCCTTAGTATCTACTATCACTAGATCTACCATTAGCAGACACATTGTAAGATAATTATATATATTTTTAAGTGATAACTTCTTATGGGAGGATAAACCGCTTCGTAACGTAACGCGTTACGGCGCCCCTCTGCCTGGCTTCCCTTTTTCTCACGCATACGTCAACTTAGATTAGTTTAAGCTCTTCTTCTGTCGAGCGTCCCGAGACGCACTCGTTTTTTTAAATAAAATTATGCCTCGTTTTTTATTCATAGAAATCATACGCCATATATTTGCAGAAAGGTAAGCTAACACGCGCCATGTTCGGCGCGAACGGCATAGATTTGTGCCGTATCATAGAGGAAGAGCTGGCTCACATGCAGAAAGAGATTGACACCGGAGTAGAGAGGCCCAAGCAGGAGATCAGCCATATGCTGCCGGAAGAAGCTGTGAGTCATTAATATTTGGGACAAAACGTGTACGCCACGCTATAGACTATTTTGTCTAAATCATGTATAAGCCGGTTCGACCGGGGTTGTCACTGTCTCGTATCGATAATTTTTAAAAGTATCAATATCGATTTTGATATATTGATAAGGGCATATCGATATATCGGCTTGACATTTCGATGACCTTTTTTGGCATCTTAATTTTTTTTCATTACACGGTATAGTGGTATATCCTTGTATTCCTGCATCGGACATACGCCTGTCTTCATCAGGCCTGCTGCTTGGCTTCTTACCTCTTCGATAAACTCATTATTTGTTGGTGGTCGCTGTATTTTTTTGGACTGCACTGCGCTTACTATCAGGTGTAATGCAGTCACTTTGCTGTGCTTAGATAAAAACAAAGCTGGTTTAATCGACTGGATTTATAACATTTGAAGATTTTAGTAATTTAAAGTTAATACATAGATATATTTTTTTAATTGACATCAGGGTTTTTTTATTGAGTAACATTAACATATTATTTTCAGATTTATCCAAACTAGATGTGATGAACAATAACATGGAAATCATTCAGTCACAATGGAGGCTGCTACCTTACCGCTCAAAAATCTGAAGAGATCACCAGAGTTCTTATATAATTCGGATAAATACAGGAATACCAGACTTATGTATATGGAGTGAAAAGTAATAATTATATAATGCATGTCATCAATGAAATGTAATGTTTTAAAATACTGTTGTTTGACAATAAGAATATTTCACTTGATTGTTTTTGTAACTTTAAGCAGTATGTTACGGTCTGCAAAGTCTAATATCAGATTATATATATGAAAGCAAATATAAGTTTTAAGCCAATTAAATCTGCTGGAAGATTTTAGATTTTCCCTCTTTGTCTCTCTGCCTTTGACTCTCTGTCTCTCCGCGGACAGTCATTATTAATTCATACAAAAAATCTACGACATGTGTTCTCTTTTAGCTGACTATTCGCCCCCAATTAATATCACTTATTTTATATCTTTGCAATAATTGTAATCTGTCTTGTGTGTTATAAATAAAATAAATCATTCTTCCACGCAAGTGAGAGGTTTTTTGTTTCAAGTAGTTGAGAGGATTTTCAGACTTTTTCACAAATTAGAAATAAGACATTAATGTTATTGATATGGTGTAGGTTTATTTATTTACCGTGATTAGAAAATGTGGGAAGAAGGAAAGTATTTAAGGCTACGCGCAGGGACCAAGGATTTAAATATAACCCCGATAAAAAGAGAAAGTGTTACCCCTTAGTCTGTCTATCTGTCTGTTTTGTGTGTATGTGTGTGCGCATATGTACCGGACCTTTACTTATACCAATATATAAAATATGAACTGCAGCCTTACTTTTACTCAATTTTAGTTTTCTTTTTGGACAATAGTTTCTTTTTCGTATCATTGTCGGGTGCGGGTAAAATAATGTATAAAATTAGACATACATGGTCAAATACCTTATATTATAAATGATTTGAATTGATTTATCAATTTAAACTACCGGGCAATCACCGTGAACGTTAGCAATGCTGTATTCATAGCGCTATAAATGTGCCTTGTTTGTTATTTTGTTATATTTTTTACTTATTTTTTTATTGTATTATTTATCTAAAAGCTGTTTATAATCTACTGGAGAGCTTCGTGGCTTTTTTAAAATACTAATTAGTAATAAGAATTTGATACTGTAATAAAAGTATTTTTACAAGTTTATTGTGTTTGAAATCCATAGCTATCATTTGGCATAACATCATCCCGGCTTTTTATTTTTCTTTATTAGCATAGGCCGGCAAACGAGCAAGTGGGTCGCCTGATGGTTAGGTGGACTTTAAAGTAAAGGGATCGGGGATATCTTTCACCCAATGACGAAAGAATTTTGATACGTCAATGCTTTCACCGTAAGAAATTAAAAACATACGTAACACCAAGCAGACAATTCGAAAATGTATCGAACTCTTTGGATCAAAAATAAACGGACCTATTTTCAATAATCCACAAAATCAATTTACGTTTGGTTTTTCTGACACATTTCTAGCAGGACCAATATTGACATTTAAATATTAAACCAAAAAATGGCGCGCAAAGGACAGGTTTCGATCCAGGATACGATTGAAAATGATGATGACTTTGAAAACTACATTATAACACACCAGAGTCAGCTCATCTGTAAGTATTCCTTAGCCTCATACATTTCGTGTGGTTATTGCCAACAAACATCAAAATACATAACATAGCTCACGCCTGTATCCACGAAGGGGTATAGGCAGAGGTGGAAATAGCAAACTAATGCTACGTCGAGCATATTTCTTTCCCATGATGTGATAGGCGAGCTTATCACCGGGCATAAATACGAATTTCGAATTCAAACAAAAATAATATTGTGATAACCCTATCTGGAATTTGAGCCCGGTCCGATCGCACTTGTCACACCGCACCGCTGAAACCAGTTCAAGAATATAGGTATGGTGTTTCCCTTCCGTTTTTATATTATTATTTTCTCATTTTAAATATACCCAACAGTCACACACGTTCTGACCCCACACTAGGTTTAACCTGCATCATAAGTATCAAGAACTACGAGGGACTTACGCTCCCACAACACCCAGACCCGAAACCACTATTTGTGGATCACACAAACATTTTTGTCTGTGCGGGGATCTAACCTACGGCCTCTCGGTTTGTAGCCGGCTACTTGCCCGCTCCGCAACGGAGGCTGTCTAATAAACGTTTATATGAATTATTGTGAACAATTCATATAAACGTATGGGGATGAATCCCTAATTTTCCGCAGGCAGTTTCTTCTTCCCATCTTTCAGCGACTGATACGCAAATTATACCGCTGGTCCTTCAAAGTGTTATTTTTTTCTCGCACCCGCAAACACATTTTGTCAGGACTTTACCGGTTTCTCAGCCCTAACGCCGAAGTTTAGAAGCCGCCTGAAGGGACCGACTTGACTTAACGAATGCTGTCACGTGATAACAGCCGCTTTTACGTGCTCTGCGAAGGACGAAGACGCTCAGTTGAATTATCACACGTTTACCTATCCATATGGTGACCGGCCAGTGCTTGCTTACCGATTAGTGAGTGCAACTGACTATGAGCGCCATACGACCAAAGAAACTACATAAGATTTCGATTAAAATTAAATCATAATTAATCCATGGCTCTGTTCATCAAGGTATGGAAGTGTACTCTGAATTCTGCGGGCCGTGCTTGGCGACAGCTAACGCTATCAGAAAGGGGAAGCTGGAAATAGGAATGGATCGAATCGCTATGGCGAAGGTAAGAGACTCATACAAGTGTGGAAATACCCTTTATAATATTAAAAAGCAAATGAGCATGACCATCACCGAATTCTATATCGACGCTTGAAAGGTAAAAATAGCTAAGCGACATTGAGGAAACAGTTCAGAAAAATAGGTCAAATTTAAAAAAAAAAACAAAAGTTATCTTCATCTTCTCGTCCAGGCAAGTCATGTTCTGGGGTCAGATAGTGTATATCGATAATTCACTTGCTGTTTTATTTGCTGGCATTCGCACGCCATTTAAGATGGGACAATGAAAATCACCGCTATGTTGCAGCTCGCGACCCAGGACAGCATGATGCTGAGTCAGTCACCTACCTGTCATATTATTAAAAAAAAATGTCATGATGTCATCATGCTTGCTGATGCGTTTCGTACGGTGAGTGAAATATCTGGAGGCCCAAATCCCTCTCCTCTTCCCAATCCCTATTTAACCCTTTCCTTTAAGATCGGCAACGTGTCCATATTTCTTCTGGTATTGTGGGCGTACATGGGCGGTGGAGATCATTTACCATCAGCTGACCCACTGGCTCGTTTGCCGGCCTATGCTATAAAGAAAACAAGTTTATTTTTATAGATCGCAGCAGATAACATTACGGCGCTTTCGAGATTTAAAGATAAAAGCGAACCAGTGTTCCTCTTCATTGTGGTAATGTATAATTCAATTAGTTAATCATTAATATTATTTATGCCTTTAAATTTCAGAATTACCTAGCTAAATGATCCCTCCCTCAATCATAGAGGTCCGTGCCCAGCAGTGGGATGTCTATATACCTAGTAAAGGACTAGTATTATTATTACTATAGCAAAACAAGTACCCTTACAGTTCTGCCATGTTCTAATACAATCCCGTCCGTTGTCACAGCCAGTTTATTTTGAAACTGTAGTGACTACACTAGGTGTATGGAAAACACTTCCTAATACGAAGACAGGTGCTGGAGTGCAGGGTAGATCTGAAGGTATGTAGATCATGAGAGTCTACCTTCGGCACATACATACACACCTTGTCACAGGAGATTACAGAGAAGATAGGTACCACTGAAAAAATAGCCAAATTATTTACACATTTTTATTTCACGCACAGTCTTGTTTGGACCATTAAATGCAATGACGATTTCTTTAAATAATAATGATAACTAAAGTCGTGGTTTTCCTAGTATCTACTATCACTGGATCTATCATTAGCAGATACATTGTAAGATAATTATACATTTTTTTAAGTGATAACTTCTTATGGAAGGATAAACCGCTTCGTAACGTAACGCGTTACGGCGCCCCTCTGTCTGGCTTCCCTTTTTCTCACGCATACGTCAACTTAGATTAGTTTAAGTTCTTCTTCTGTCGAGCGTCCCGAGACGCACACGTTTTTTTTTTTAATAAATTTATGCCTCGTTTTTTATTCATAGAAATCATACGCCATATATTTACAGAAAGGTAAGCTAACACGCGCCATGTTCGGCGCGAATGGCATAGATTTGTGTCGGATCATAGAGGAAGAGCTGGCACACATGCAGAAAGAGATTGACACCGGAGTTGAGAGGCCCAAGCAAGAGATCAGCCATATGCTGCCCGAAGAAGCTGTGAGTCATCAATATTTAACTTTAACACGTGTACGCCATGCTGTAGACTATTTTGTCTACATCATGAATAAGCCGGCTCGACCGGGCTGTCACTTTCTCGTAGAAAACAAACGTGAAATGACGGTTTCCTGATACTTTTCGTGCCGTTTAAGAGATTTCCGTAGGCCCAATAAGCCCCCCAAAACCCTTCCTTTCCTTTGCCAAAAGTCGACAACGAACTCGAAAGTTTTCTAGCGCTTGTTGTTTCTATAACTGTATTACATGAACCGTTTCCTTATGATGTTTTCCACTTAAATGACCAAAGACTACTTAAGTAACTTCGAAAAGTCAGAGTTTAAGGACCTGAGTGTTGGAATCGAACCGAATCGGATCGACCGTAGATCTGTAGTAGGTACTACTATATGTGTGAGGGGTGGCGCACTGGATCCGAATCCCATTTTCCAAAATCCATTTATCCAGTTCGAAAAATCTCGAAAATCCACTGATTTTCGACATTATTGTTCTAAGAGTGGTTTACCCTAAGGCATATATTTCATTCTAATAGCTAAAAATAGAAGAAGAACTTAAACTGGAAGAGGAGCACCGTGAAACAGTTCAAAGACTGCGGGTCCTCACCCTGGCAGCTCGTAAGAAGAGAGTGAACGAACGCATGGCGCGCCACATCAGGCGGATGAACTTCATCATGTTCTGGCCTCATTGCCACCAGGCGCACTACGATCTCTACGAGAAATGGGATAATATCAGTTAGTGGGAATTTTAGCTGTTGCCGCTAAACATTCCATTTTACTCTATACAATTTCACGAATCCATTTTATTTCATAAAATCCGACACCAAATGGTATTCTTAGTTTATTATTTAAGCTAATTTCATCACCATCATCATTTATACCCTTTTTTGTTCGGCTGCTGGGTATAGGTATCTCTTCTTACATGCCATTCGCCTCAGTTTTGAGTAAATCTAGTCCAAGTACGACTCGTTAGCCCATTTCCCTGCTGGACAAGTACCCAGCCTTGACACCACTCTGTTACTGTTCTATTAACCTGTCGTCATCTTGCCTAGTCAAATCTGCTCAACTCCATTTAAAAATAATGTTATTTTTTATGCTACCAATACTTTGATCATTATTGTTTTTGAATTGTTCACCACCAGTTCCGAGTTAACAACTTTTCCCACCAGATATACAAGTGGGAGCAAAGGAAGAGTTCCAACTGACTGAGGAGAGCGCTAAGGAGGCTTTGTACATGAGCGACGTGGATCCCAACGAGGCATGTCTTTACGCACTCCTCAACGGGCCCGTACTTGTGGTCATGTTCAAGATGTATGAAACCGACAATAGGGACTTTGTCAGTAAGTTTGTATATATGTTTCAAACTGAGATTTTATTTACACTTTTGACCAGTCTAACGTTTGTGACTAGCCGATCATCACGCCGTCCACCCGCTCTTCTCTTTTTCTGCATCTCTCACTTCAGCCATAACTCTAGCATCGCACTCGGATACATGTCGGAATTCGAGTCGTGTCCGATTAGCGTGCGGACCTGCTTCTATCCGTTATGCGAGGAATGCGGATTCGCGTAACCATTTCCATCTGGCAATACCCATCTTTGCTTCAGTGTCCTTCCATCATAGTGGAAATAAATGGCGCGGTGATGCCTTTTTTTTGTCGCGGGGAAAGCCGTTTATTGCCGCCCCACCGGGGGGAGGTGGAACGGTTATGTTGGATTCTACCGGCCTTACAGCCCAGCCACCCGACCGCTGGGCCGAGTCCCTAACGCTATTTACAACCTATGCCAGTAACTACCAACTAAAACTCCGCGGTGACCATCTTCGGCGCATTAGGGACGGCCCAGGGGTTCCCGAGGCCAAAAGCACCCCGGCTTCAGCCGGAACCGCCCCTGCGCGGTGCCGCCTTGCGGTGGCCCGTCTCCAATTGGGGGGGTTCAGAAGCCCCCGCTCACCGAAGGACGCCCTCGGCGTCAACGGCAGCAGCGAGGCCGACCACCCGTGCTGCCGTCCATTTCGGGGTCGCACGTACAATAGTACGTGTACAAAAATGTACTAACTGGGCGCTACCCCCGATGACCCCTATTAGTCGCCTCTTACGACAGGCAGGGGATACCGTGGTGGAATTCTCCAAACGCTCCCATTCCACAGGGCGGGAGACGCCGGTCAGTCGTCCACCCGGCGCCTCCTACGTCTCCCTTGGCGGCGAGCGGGATCGTTACGCGGTGATGCCTACCCTAACGGTCTCTTACATACCATCACATGCGAAAGACCTTCCACCTACTTAGTACAATCAATATTAATCGTCAGAACTACTCCGTCACGCGTTGTATGTTGAGATTCCGGTGCCCAAAGAGGATGTGCCGCCAGACAAGCAGGTCCCACCAGTGCCCGCGTTCGAACGGTACGCGACTATAAGCAAGTCAGCAAGGGAGGTGCGCCGCGAGAGATACAACGCTAGAATGCAGAAGCTTGTGAGTCCAGATAGAATATGTCAAATATGTCATAAGCAAACGTTCATCCATTCTACCTGATACCACGTACCTCCAGAAGGTGCTGTACGTGTCGAGACATCATTTCTTCCACGTATTTGCAGACTCTGGATTGATATATAGACAGATAGACAAATTTATTTCAACAGGTTCAAGTCAATGTGTGATATAACGTTTTAATAATTGCTAATTAGCTGATACTCTAGCGCGAAGAAAAAGAAGATGCTGAGCGTTTGGCGTCAGAACAAGCTCGGTTGGCACGCGAGGCAGAAGAGGAAAACCAACGCCTTGAAAAGCAGAGACAGGAGGAGGAGAGAATGGCCAGGATACAGGCTGGGGTAAGTAAGTAAGGTAAGGCAGTTCTGTGCGGAAGAAATAAATAGTCTGACCAAGACTAAGGACCTAAGATCTACAGTACGTTCTCACATTAGACAACTTGTAAAAACACACTATAGTTTGGACTTAATATAGCTCCAGAATTACGTCGCAGTTGCGGTTCCTACAACAATGAAGTACGGTTAATAATCTTTTATTTAAAAATAATCTTTATAAATAATCTTTTATTTTAATATGATCTGAAATGGCTGAAATAACAGGAAACGTGTACTCATTGATCGTTAAAACCATGGATAACATATATTTATTCATCAGCTACCAGCGGATCCAGAACCGGTTGTGGTTGAGGAAGAAGTCGAAGGCGAAGAGCAAGAAGAGGCTGAAGCCACTGAAGAGGTACTTCTGTCATTACTTATAGTGATAGTTATTTAATTTTGTTAAGGGTCTCAGTTGATAACACTTATGTTTTTATTTTTTTGATAAATACACCTAACACTTAACAGACACATAGACCTGACCCCACTGTAAGACACGAGTATTGTGTCGTGGCTATCAGGAACTACGAGTTACTTTTAGTCTCAGAACACCCAGACTCTGAAACAAATATTTGTGGATCACACAAACATTTGATTGAACCTCTCGCTTCACAGCCGGCTACTCGCCCGCTGCGCCACGGAGTCTGTCACACGCGTGTTCGATTACAAAAGTCATGTGAATCCATGTTATGTAAAGAAATACCTAATATTATTTTTGTTTATGAAAGAGCACGTGCCACCTCTCCTAATTAAAGGGTAAGGGCAAGGCTAAAGTCTTAGCCCACCACGTTGTCTTATACCGAGTTAATAAACCTTCGAGATGAAGTTTCCTTAAATATGCTAGTTTTCTTAAGGAAGACTACTTTCTACCTCTTGATTTATGCTCTTGCGAAGTTATTACAATCAAAGTGTGTATAGATATAAAGTAAAAAACAATAAAGATACTTTTCTCTTTGTATATGCTTCCTAGCCTGAAGCTCTAGATGAGGAGAAAGTAGAAGAAGAAGAGGAATTCCATTCAGACGTATCGATCGAGGACGAGGAGTACATACCTCCGGGTGGGCTGTTCGTGCCGGGACTGTACTCTCCTCCCAACGAGCTGGCCAAGGCTAATGGACTTGCCTATTTCTTTCCTAAGGTTAGGCGAGAGAGTTTCTTCAAAAATTGTTTCTTGGTCTGCTAACAGTATGTAGATTTAAAACTCGGTTATAAAGTTTAATAAATAGTACATAGCAATAACCAAATAATTGCCTATAAATATTTGAATTGAAAGAACCGTTGGAGCAATTACCAACTGCTGCCTACCAAAATATTTTATTTGTTTTATTCCAACCTCATGACTACTTTTACAAGGTAGATTATCAGGGTACTGATGCAGTAGTGCCAACAGTTAACATGTTAATATTAGCCACGGTTATATATCTAGCATCGTTGAACGATTTTAGCGGTTGTATAAATGGATTTTTAGATATAGTTTTGTTCGCAGATGGTACAAGAGCATACGACCATAGAATCTGAACACCTACCACCCCACGTGCTGGTGATGTTCAGTGTTGACAAACGCCATGATGTCCAGGAGTTGATGGCCCAGTATGCCGACGAGATATTTGCTGTAATCATACTTCTTATTAATATTATAAATATTTTCTTTATTAACCTGAACGACGAGACGAGCCGTTCGCTCGCCTGATGATAAGTATAATACTATACTACTAGTGTATGGCCATAAACATAAGGCCATACATTACACACACACAGTGACGTCAAAGATTGCGTCGTCTATTATTTTTCAATTGCCCCCTTCATCTGATTTGAATGACTACAATTTTTTTATGGGCGAATTAATGAATTTCTTTCTACTGTAGGTTATGGGTAACGAAATATTGATTTAAATAATAACAAATCAAGTGATCTACCCTATGGACATCTAAAGTGTATAATTGTTTATTCAGATGGGTATATTCGTGGGTGAAGACCCGCACGCTGCAGAACACATCGCATATACAATCAAACAATACGATAAAATGGAGAGACTGAGGAGACAGTAAGTAATAACATTTTTTAAGCGGTAGAAACACGCTGTAGACCAATTGTTTTCAAAGAGGTTGCTCTCCCAAGGAGATAGGAAGATACGAAAGAGAAACACGAGATATCTGGGTGGTGTGGCTGAATATTGGGACGTAAAATTTGTTTAAATTAGCACTTAATATGAAATCTTCGCCGCAGATTAACGTAATACGATAATACAGGTTTGATGTGCGTGTCTGACCCGCACTTGACCGATTTTTCTAACATAAATCTAAGTAATTAAATGCAGTGCAGGAGCACGAAAATATTATTAAGTAAAACCGAGACAGGTGGTAGTGCTGGTCATTTTATATCATGGCTTGGCAAAATGACTACGCCATACCTGTGTGTGCCATGGTATGTGTAGCGCAATCCAAGAATAGTATCGACTTACGACAGACGAACAATATATCACTTAAAAAAATGCGAAATAAATCTGCCTTTTCTTATTAAGACCACGCGTACGCACGGCACGCGCGTCTGCTGATTTTTTTACTAGCTTTAGAAGATTTTTTATAAAAAATCTTATTTATGTAATTATTTTAACTATATGATATAAATAACCGTTGTATTTGTCTATTCTGACGTGACGCGTGCAAAATCAAACAAGTTAGTTTTATTTCGCTACTTATTTAGTTGTATCATGGCTATAATCAACAGCACTACTAATCTTAGTTTACAGAAGCGTTTCCCTTAAACTCTTTATAGATTTTTTTACTTCGTAGACTGGTGTAATCACTGATTGTCGTGTGGCTTGGTTTTATAATGCACGTTGCGCCTAATGCGGGACGCTAGGGGGGTACACAGAAGAAGTCTATATTTTCGTGATCCGTTTTTTTACTCCCGCAGTAAAGACAGATTGGCCCTGATGGTGTCGCGACGCAGAAGTCTGCCACTCCTCCAGCTCGCGGGTCTAAACCCGTGCTACATCAGTGCAGATGTGGACTCTGGTGAACGAGACTGTCTTACTCTCTTCCCCGTGGGTTATGGAGATGATTACATGGAAGAAGAGAGCATTGAAGAAGTGGAAGTAGCGGTACGTACTTTAATAATTTAGTTACTAACATCTGAAGTCTATCGTGCGATTATTAATCTTTTTAAATTACTACTTTGCGGCAAAAAAGGAAGCGCATCGCTGCCGCGCCAATTCCTAATGATAACATAGCTGGTCTTAGGGTTATGTGCGTAGTTTATGAACTTAAAACAGCCATACCTATCTCTGAAGCTATTAGATTTTTTGAAAAAGTTGCAAGTACAACATTATTCAGAATTATGGGTACTTTATGTCTTTTCGGTTTAGTACACTTTTTCCGACTAACCTTGTATTATACCTTTCCTATACTGCTCCGATTTTGATGATTCTTTTTTTTTTACTGAACTTTGTTGATTCTGATGAGTTATTTAGCAAATTATTCCTCTTTAGTATTACATAAAAATCTAAAAATTCTACTAATATTATAAATGTAAAAGTTTGTTTGTTTAGATGTTTGGATGTTTGTCCGTCAATCACGCTGAAACTACTGAACGGATTTTGATGAAATTTGGTATACAGACAGGGTATGAGCTGACTTGGGTGATAGGCTACTTTATATCCCGGAAAAAGCAGATCACGCGGGCGGAGCCGCCAGCAAAAGCTAGTATCAAATATTTATTGGTGACTAATGACTAATTGCAACAGTACCTACTCAAAAATCGAAATTGCTTATTTTATATTCAGGTTTTAAGTTTTTTAGAAACAATTACTTACGTATTTGTATATACTTATTTTTTCAGGCCACGGAGCAGGAAGTGGAAAAGGAGCCAGAGGTAATATTACTACAACTACTACTATAATAGTTCACTATTTATCATGTATGTATGGATGTATAGCGGGGAAGCCTGCAAGATTGGTGATTAGTTAGCGTTATTCGAAGCATTTGTTTGTGAGGTCCTTAAATATATGTTTTGGTCTGTGTGTTATGTGATCGTATGCCCCTAGTAGTTCCTGATAATCACAATACACGGTTGACTTGTAGGGTCGGAACTAAGGTAGCTGTTTGTTGTATCATTTTGTTCAGATACTAAACCAAAATAGGGTAGTTGTCAATATAGGATGTTGAATATTATACATTATTTTATATGCAACAGAAAATAATACGAAAAACCCAAAACCTATTTCAGAAAGAATTTCAGCTTAAAAATATAATTAGGAGCCATTCAAATCTGGCGAAGGGGAGCATTTGTCAAATAATAAACGACACAAACTTTGACGTTTTTATGGTATACCGCTATTGAAATCGACGCGTGCGAGCGAGACAGTGAGATTTTAAATATTGGTATAAGCATAACCTTTGCTTATACCAATATTTAAAATCATAATTGCGGGCTCATTTTTGAGCCAATTTTGATTGTGTTTCAATTCACTGTATGAATTAAATATTTTCAAAATTGTGTGTTCAGGCCGTAACCGCCGAAGAACAGAAGGAAGATGAAGACGAAGAAGGGGAAGAAGAAGATTAATATTATTTGTTTGTTGCATCAATATTTGTTGGTCGGTGTGGATGCCGCTGTTCGTCAGAACATATGACAAACAATGGTGTTGAGGCGCGGCGAAGACGTGGCGCATAACAGCCCATACACCCTATGTTCGTTTAATGCAATAGTAATGACGTGTAGAAATAATGATTTGTTATGTTTACGCGAATATTATACATTGAAATAAAACTAATTTAAACAGATTTTACTGTGTTTTTTTATTTAATTTTGATCCCGACGTTTCGAAAGTTTTCAGACTTTGAGGTCACGGAGTGAACCGAGGTGTAGGTTTTCCAGAATAGTAATATAATATTACAGTGCCTACCTTTCATCATCATCATCAGCCACAAGACGTTCACTGCTGAACATAGGCCTCCCCCAAAGATTTCCAGACCGACCTGTTGGAAGCGGCCTGCATCCAGCGACATCCTGCGACCTTTATCAGGTCGTCTGTCCACCTTGTAGGTGGACGTCCGACGCTGCGCTTGCCAGTACGTGGCCTCCATTCCAGAACCTTTCTGCCCCATCGGTTATCGGTTCTGCGAGCTATGTGGCCTGCCCACTGCCACTTGAGCTTGCTAATCCGCTGCGCTATGTCGGTGACTTTCGTTCTTCTACGGATCTCCTCATTTCTGATTTGATCACGTAGAGAAACACCGAGCATAGCTCTCTCCATAGCCTACCTTTACCTCGACAAAATTAAATAAAAACCGTTATAGTTTTATTGAAATGTGTAGAAATAAATTACAATACTCAGAGTAAAATTATACACTTCGGAAATCTTGTTCGTGATGCTGGCCTAATACAGCAGATTATGTAGGTACTTATTTTTGTGTTGAGTGACTGATCGGACTCTGTATCTATGGGCAGGCATTGATTGCATATTGAGAATTTGAAAAATGTAACATTGCCGAAACGCATAATTTATGTCGTCGTATTGTGCATAGTGTATATGGATCCTTAAATGACAATGCAAATAAAAAAAAATATTACCTAAATATTGTTTTATTACCAGTGGGCTGCACCTCATCCGTAACTCGGCTCGCGATATCACGCATCGTTTAACTGCACCATTTTTTATAGCATAGACCGGCAAGCGAGCAATCGGGTCACCTGATGGTAAGTAATATCCACCACCCATGTACACCCACAATACCAGAATAATCCTGGGTGCGTTGTCGACCTTAAAAGAAAGGAATAATTGGGGATTGGGAAGGGGAAGGGGATTTATTTGGGCGTCCGGATATCTTGCTCACCGTTCGAAACGCAGCAGCAAGCCGCTACTTTACGTCGATTTTCTGTGAGACAGTAGTATCCACTACCACTCGAACCATTCGACAACTCCGTAGGTAAAGTATGAGGCATAAGCTAGAGAATATAAATCTCCAATACCTACTACATAAAGGCTTATTAAATTAAGTACTACAACAACAAAGTTTCACTAACAAAGAAAACAAATTAGACACAGAATTTTTAATTAAGCAATTAACCTAAGCCATTAATCCATTGGTGAGAAGAATTGTAGAAACAACTACTTCACTGATTTGCAAGGTTTCAACGTCTGATTTTGAGTTAAAATACAATTTAACACAAAGTAAGTAACTATTAGTTAATCTTTGTCACAGAATTGGAGGATGACCTCTTGTTACCGGCTTTGGTTAAGGCCATGGTTGAATGCGAGAGGTCGTGGAAAGCGATGACTTCCTTCTGCGAAACAGTCATGTCGCAAGAGGTGGCGGAGCGCGAGCGGGAAATCACATTCCAGCTCGCCATCTACCACACCACGAAAGGCATGAACTCCGGAGGATGCTTTAGGCACTAATACATCTCCAATAAATACCTGGACTTGCCACTTGGAAGTCCGTCCAACAGTAGAGACCTCGATAGGATACGTGCGGTGTTCCCACGCGAACCTCTCTTGAATAAAGTAATAGATTTGAGTGGTAGAGCCACGCTGTAGACTGTTTTGTCTACAGCATGAATGGGCTGGCTCGACCGGGTCGTTACCACTGTCTCACAGAAAACCGACGTTAAGTAGCGGCTTGCTGCTGCGTTTCGTACGGTGAGTGAGATATCCGGAAGCCCAAATCCCGTCCCCTTCCCAATCCCTAATTATCCCTTTCCTTTAAGGTCGGCAACGCGCCCATGATTCTTCTGGTTGTGGGCGTACATGGGCGGTGGAGATCACTTAGCATCACGTGACCCACTTGCTCGTTTGCCGGCCTATGCTATAAAAAAAATCCCCCATCACCCAACGACCTGAGGCCCTCTATAAGGGTCGGCGCCGTCGAGGCCACGGAGAAGTACAAAAGCGTACCCGCAGCTGGTTTTAATGCGAGCGAGGTATGAGGTACATTACCGCCCGGGCCGACCACGTGGTAGACAAATATTGATTCAGGTCTGGGTGTTGTGGAACCGTAAATTTACGAGGAATTCCTCGGAGTTACCTGATGCTAAGAGTTCTCCACCAACTATGCATATAACTACACCAGAAGTATCATGGACGTGTTGCCGACCTTAAAGAAAAGGATTGAGAAGGGGAGGGCGGATTTGAGTCATCGTATACCTGCTACAACGTACGATACAGTAAGCTGCTGCTTCACGTCGGCTTTCTGTGAGACAGTGGTAACAACCCGGTCGAGCCGGGCAATTCATGCTGTAGACAAAACGGTATACAGCGTGGCTCTACCACTTTTTACTGTTTGTGACTGTTGGGTATATTCAAATCAAATATTTTTATTTCAAGATTAAAAACGACACCATATTATGTGCATAGAGGAACCGACCCGAATATGGATAAGAGTCGGTTTATTATTATTGTTAGCTGGATGCGCTATATCATGCTATTACGGCCCGGACCCCCCTCCCAATGGTGATAATAACCCAAACACCACGAACGCGACAGGTAGGTAATATAGTTGTAGGTAAATACAAGAATTGTTTGACAGATTAATTTGATAGCTGGTTTAATTGATATGGTCCTTAGCTATTTTCAAAGAAAATTTGTCCATCCATTTAAAAGTTACTGTGTCTGTGAGCGCATGCGTGAGTGTGTGAGTGTGAGTGTGCGTATTTTCGTGCGTGCGCGTGTCTGTATGCGCGTGTGCATGTGTGTGTGCATTTTATTTTTATTCCAGGTTTATTTAACAAGATGATTTTTTTAATAGTTTATGTCCGGTAATTTCTCCTAAACTATGCAACGGATTTAGATGCCGTTTTCACTACCTATAATTTAGTTAGTTTATTCCACAAGGTTTATATAGATTTCACGATAGGACCCATGGGAGCAGGACAGCAACAAGCCTGGTGAAACCGCGAGGTCATAAAACCAGTTTCGTATACTTCGTCCAGGGTTTAGGCTACAGGCATCGCAAAGTGCAAGGGGGTGCACTTGCACCCCCCTGTTAGGAAAGAATATACATTACATATATTACATACAAAATTTTGCTGGTGGGAGGATACTTGTATCCGGCCGGATAGCGACCACCGTACACTGGTGCTAAAACCTACCATAGTGGCCCACCTTGTGTGGGTCGCGTTCCAGGGTCAGCTAGTGTATATCCGGTTTTCCCCAGGGGGCTTGCCCCCTGATCCTAACCCTTTTCCCATCCCTTTTTCCTTCCCCTCCCCCTTGGTCCTTTAGCAGGCCGGCATGATCTTGCCAACCTACGATGGACATATTGTTTATCGTTGGTTGACACTATTCTTGGATTGCGCTACACTTACCATCAGGTGTAGCGTAGTCACTATGCCGTGCCGGGATAAAAAAAAAAAAAAAAAAAACATAGAAAAAATATATGTTTTATATTAATTTACTGTTTGAATAAAAACTGAAGACGTCTAGGTTGCTGTCCAAATTCGTTCATCACCTTGTCAATAAATTTTTGAGGTCCGCAACGTATTCTCTTTAAAAAAAATATAATGTCGTTTGTAGTCCCAACAGTATTTCTCATTTCACTGACAGTATTCAGTTCATTATTTATATTAGTTAATAGTATAATGTGTAGATGCAGATGCACCTCCCTGAAAGTAATCCTGGCGGCGCCCATGGCTACAGCTATTCCAAAACCAAACCATGATCTATAGAATTTTACTTTACATTAACAACCTACCATCTGGCACAGATCCAACACCTAAACATTCGAAGAACCGCACGATCGATGTAATCACAGTGCTAGGTGGCTGGCCTCCAACACCCAATCTGACCAAACATTGGTCAAATTGGCTCAATGAATATAAGACCAAATTAGATGACGAAAAAGCTGCTAGAGGCAACATGACACTCGAGGAAAAAGAAAAACTGAAGAAGGAACGTGGCAACTGGCCATCGAATTGGCAGGGTTAGTACAGTGGCAGCGTACTTAGACTCAAAAACAGATGAGGTTCAAACCCAGGTCGGGCAAACAAAGGTATAATCAATTATAAATATGATATGGTAATAACCTCGACGCCTATCACGCCGACGGAAGTAAGCGCCGCGTACCATATGTGCACTTATGGTTCAGACAGAGAAAAGAAAGAAAGGAAGAAAACATTTAATTTTTTTGGTGCAACACAGTTTGTAAACGAAAAAAAATAATGACAGGTATATTTGATTACTTGCTCGTGGTATATTGTTTATAGCGACCACCATAGGTACATATGGTGTTAAAATCTGCCATAGTGGCTACCAGAACCGTCACAAGAACTGAAAAGTATTTGCTTAGGTATGTACTTGCGACTCGCCCAACGATCCCAAATCGTACCCAGCCACCAAACACAAAATATTTGATAATATTGTATATATACCTACATGATATCTAGGATAGGAGAAGGATGCAGGACAGACATCCCACCTTTATAGAACTGTATATTTAAATTCATCTACATATCTATCTGTATTAGGTAGCCGGTTGATTTTTTGTTATTATTCGAGCACGGCAAAGTGACTGCACTACACCTGATGGTAAGCGTAGTGCAATCCAAAAAAACCAGCGACCACCAACAAAGAATGAGTGGTCACTGGTTATCGGTGGTCACCAGAGTCATGCCGGCCTGTATAAATGCTTCTTCCTTCTTCGGAGAGGGAAGCAGCAAATAGAGTGGCCCGCGACAGGCCAGGCGGATGACCGATGCAGACACAGTGTTACAAGGAAGTAAGTACCCCTATACCCGCCCCCATCATCCATCAAGTCATGTCGCAAGCCCCTCGAAAGAACCGGATAAACAGTGGCTGACCCTGGAACGCGATCCACACAAAGCGTGTGGATCACTATGGCAGGTTTTAACACCATATGCACGGTGGTCGCTATCTGGGCGGATATGAATATCCTACCACCAGCATATAATGATATAATTATAGACAAAATGTCTGATATTACGCCGAATATCTTATCGATTATATGATTAAAATCCAAGGGAATGTATACGGGAATCTCGGTGCGCGACTTCGACTGGCATCTTTTTAATTGCATCAACTTTTAAACCGGCTATTTTTTCTTCCTCAGATCTAGGCCCTGGACACAGCGGCGAAGTTCCTCCACCTTGGGCGTACACACCCAAAAACACCGATCTACCTGACTTCTGCTACCAGTGGCCTCAAAGAGGCAACTGCAGGAATACTTCGACAAGGTTTCTCTACATTTACGTAATATAATAAGAAAAATAAACTTAGGTAAAAGGTGGAGGAACTTAGGTGAAAGGTGCGATTCATATTTTAAATATTGATATAAGGTGGGCATATTTCACTATCTCCCTCGAGTCGAGCGTTTAAACCGTAATGTCGCGGGCGTAACCCGTGTCTGTTGTGACGTAACAAAATATGTCGTGCGTCATTTTTCCGCCATTTGACAACTATCCCTTCCATCAGATTGATTTTTTTTTACAAAAAAAGATGGGTATTGAAAATTCGTCCCCTTGAACCGACTGTTCTATCTGTGGCGTCGCGTATCGTATCGCTTATACTAATGAACCGATGTTAATTGTTTTTATAATTGAAAACTGGATTAATCGAGATGTTTCATAGTTAATTATGTTTGATGAAAATCTACTCATCCGTTTAGAAGTAACATATTATATTTTTCTAATTTCTTATATTTCTATTTCAAACGGTTAGGTATATTTGATACAAGGTATTATTAAAATATATTAAGTACATAATGTACAACGACGTGCGTTGTGTGTTATTTTAACTCGACGACAAAAAGAGAGGTGCTATAATATCTACTGATTTATTCAGATGGGGCTTCAATTCACACGCGAACCGATGCGACGAGTTCGTGTACAGCGGTTGTGGGGAGAATCAGAACAACTTCAAAGACAAACTGAGTTGCGAACAAGCGTGCATGATACCGCCCGTATCAGGATGCCACACAGAGTCCCAAATACCCGCCGGCGATGACTACGACCAGGTTTTAGGACAATAAAATAAATGATCATTGATTTATAAATCTTTTTTCTACACCAGAACATATACAGTAAACAGTAAAAGAAATAAATACATACATAAGTAGACAAAATTTGCGAATTAAATCTCTTACAGACGATGGAGAAAAGAAAAAAGGTAGTCTACGGTGTACAATCAATAAGCATAATGAACACATAATAATATGATTTTATTCCTGTTGACACAATTTTAGTTTCCTAAATTTTGTAAAACATTTTTTTAACAGAGGCCGGCAAAGGAGCACATGAGTGACCTCCATCATTTAAAACGCACACATAATACCCGAGAATCATGGATGAGTTACTGACGAGGACAGTAGTTGCGGACCTTTAAGGAAAGGGATAGGGTTTGAGAAGGCGAAAGGAAATTTGGACTCCCATACAAAACTTTAATAACCGACATCCAGCTCCGAATCGCGGTGGATATTCCGTAATCCGTTGTGGAGTGTAACATTTCTTTAATACCTATTCCGCCATTAGATCTTCATGGTCCTTATACACTCTCGCCGACGCCACTATCGGGTAAACCCTATTGACATACATGATAAACCCAATATCACTTTTACTCGACGCGGGGATCGACCACGAGACCTCAACATAGCACTGGCTGATCCTGGAACGCGATCCACACAAGACGCGTGGATCACTATAGCAGGTTAACACCATATGTACGGTGGTCGCTATCCGGGCAGATTTATCAAAGTTATCTATAGGCTAACCAGAAAAATAAAATCCTCGCAATGTTGTAGTAAATCACTAGAACAATAAAAAAGCATGAGAGAATGGGCGCCGCCAGGATTACTTTCAGGGAGGTCCATCTGCATCTACACATTATGTATAAAATATAGAATTGGGTATTTAAACAAAAAAAATATTGATTTTTTTTATGTATTTTAAAACTATATTATTAATAATTTTGATATGTAATGGAAAAATTAAAAAAAAATCTGTTCAATTAATTATAAACAATTAAAAATTGATGAAACTCAAATAAAAATCACGTGACTATAAACGCGCCATGATTGGTCACCATAGTTGTGACGTCATAATGTTATAGCTATTTAATAACAGTACAGCGTTTACGGCTATTACACGTGACTAGACCATAATATTGAAAATTAATTGCTAAAAAACGAGTTGTTAGTTGGTTCCGATTAGCTATGTGTGATAAAGGATTTATTAAGGCAAAGTCTGATAATATTCCTGATGTTGATATACAGTGGATTTCGGTTATAACGACGACTGAGGGACCTCTTTAATTCGTCGCTATATCCGGAGGTCGCTATATCCAAAATAAAAACACACACATTGTTGATATTGTAGAATGTGAAACTTCAAATTGTTTACACAGATCAACATTATTTTCACCATTTTACAGTCTCGAAATGATGTCCACTTTTTCTTTAACAGTAAATGTACACCTAGGAGCCATATTCATAAATTAAATAACACTGTTCACTCATTGGAAATTGCTACGTAACTGATTCATAAGTTTAACTTCAGCCACGTCCTACATAACAAACAAAGCATTTGAACATCTGTGAATGTAAACAAAGGATAAGAAAGCTTAATAGTTTTATGAATGAGTCTTTGGGCTTTTGCCTGCCGACTCAGAATTTCTAGGAATCTGTCACATATGGTTCAAAAAAACAGGTCGCAATATCCGAAATTGACGCTATATCCGGAGTCGCTATAGCCTAATGGAATTCCTGCGAAAGTATGCTTCAAATTCAAGGGACGTAAGTTTAAGGTCGCTATAACCGAAAAGTCGTTACAACCGAGGTCGTTATAAATGAAACCCACTGTATTTATGATAATCAATTTTTTAAAAATGACGTTCGGTTTAATTCTGCTGAAGTTCGAGGTGCCAAGGCATCAAGGTAAGTCTGTTAAAAAATGATATAATAAATGAAAATATTTAAGTATTTATTCTCCATTATATTAAATATAAGCAGCGATAGCTCAGCGGGGATTGGTACGGACTATCGAGACGAAAGTCGCAGGTTCGAAACCAGCCCCAAGAGCATACACCTCTGACTTTTCTACGTCACGTGTATATTAATTGTTAATTATCGCTTACTTTAACGGTGAAGGAAACATCGTGAGGAAACCTGCATACCTGAGAACTCGATAAGATTTTTCGAAGGTATGTCGACCAACCCGCATTAGGCCAGCGTGGTGGACTATAATTATTATTTTCCTATTCACAACTAGGTACCTACTTTCATTGTTGTTGAGTGCCGGCTGTGTTTTTATTGTGATCTTATTATCTCCCATTCGACCTGCTTACCTTATTGATATTGGTGGTGGTTATTTTTTTCTTAACCATCCAAAAGTAGGAACCTCACAAACCGAGGCTTATGCACGCTTGAGCAAGCGAAGCGAGCTCGGGATTTGGAGCACCCCAACTCGGACAAATTAGGTTAGAAGGGGATGGGACGAGCGAACAGACCCTGCCATCCCCTTCGTGGTTATTTTTTTTTTAAACCACCCAAAAAGTAGTAGCCCCGGCAACTACGCCTTGTTCTTATTACTTGCTTCATAAGCAATTTTTGGTACAGATTTTTTTTAACATTGAATATAAAGTAAACTGTGACTTTCCTCCTTCTCCCTACGAAAAATAACCCGTGATCACATCGAAAATATCAATATGTGCTAAAATATTGTAAGCAGAAACCTGGAATTTAAAAAAATCATATCTCCTAAACTATTGGTTTTCGCACCTCCCCCCTTTTAGGGGGGGTTGTACCTACCGATATACCCAATTATACATGTATATTATGTAAATACAGTAATACCCCGGGCTTACGCGATAGGTGGGACCGAGCTATAACCGTGTAAGTCGAATTCGCGTAAGTCGGGGTATAACTTTGCATGCACTTTTGAGTGACATAATTTGAGGTTATCAATAAAACACAACGTACGTAAAACAATTCAACGCGGAACACGTTCGAACCTGTCGTAAACGGACCACTAACATGGCGGAATAGGAGAGCTGACGCGCTCGGCCATCAAAAAGAATAACCGCGTATCTCCGAATTCGCGTAAAACGGGGTAGCGTAAGTCGGGGTATTACTGTATATGTAATGTCAAATTTAAATCGCGCGGGTATTTGATTGAATATGTTTCGCTAATCGAAAGCATACTTAATCTCTGTAGTCGGTGGCTGGCGTTATTGCTCGGGAAATCCCCGCTGCCCGCTGACAGGGCAGTGCACGTGGGGGTGCATTGACATCTCACATCCCTCTGTTGGTCTGTACTTGGGTACAGACCAGGGTTGGATTTAGGTACGATGAAAAAGATAGTACAAAAAAATGAAAAGGATAGTATTTATAACAAAATTATAGTACACTTTCATTATTTTTAATTTAACTTATTATGTAGTCATTAAAATCAACACCAGGTATGACAAAATATACTCCTCTTCTAAGTTTATCAGTTCTTGAATATTACTATTAGCTAGATCTTCATCCTTGGCATTTAATGTCATCAAAATATCCTCTGTAGGAATAAAATCAGTACAATTCCCACTTTTGCTACCGCTTTTGATAGCGTCACAAGACAATAATATAGCGTCTATGGATTGTGTTGCCAGTTTGTTTCGTATTTCTTGGTAAGGTTCACTTTACTGAATATTCGCAGTCGGCATTTGAATGTGGAAGTACTAAACAATCTAGGACATCATCACATAATCGGGGAATCCCCACAGAAAACATCGCAAGATCAGAATTCGGTCGGATACACGCACCGTCGAAATATTCATATGGCGTAAAACTAAGCATTCGGGAAAAAACTTTAAATTATAGTACTTTAGCGTACTATCCTTAGATGTGGATAGTATATAGTACAAAGGGTGAAATTATAGTACAAATACTATAATTATAGTACAAAATCCAACCCTGGTACAGACCAACCATCGAGTATTAAACTGTATACTAGAGTTGCGCGATTTGAATGAATGCCATAATCGAATAACACTACTTATACTAATTTAGAATATTGAATACGTAATACTACTATACTAATTGAAAAAAAACTAATTAAAATTAGTAGTTTATGTGTCGAATAATTACCAATGTCAAGTTTGTCAGTAGACAATCAGTGACACTATTCATCATTCAGTTATGACCACTATTGTTGCCAGATACAATTTAAAAGTATAGGTCTAGATTCCCAGAAATCAGCCCAATTCAAATCAAAAAATCAATAATATATTAACGAAACTCAGTATCATGACATCAATTTCAAACCAATCAATATTTTTAGTTTTTGCAAAAAGCTGATCCTATTTTGTATCTAATTTGTGACATTTTTTTACATTTTATTTGATTATTATTTAGTTTATATTACTATTTAGTAATAGCCGTTTTGATTAGCTGAATGACTCAAATAATCGAATGATGCGATTAGTATCATTCATAATCACTCATCGCATCGCGTCGCATCCCTAATATAGAGAAAGTTTGATATTATAGCAGTTTGACAGTTCTATCTTTATTATTAATATGCGTCACAGCTACTCATCTAGTTTATACTATGTCTTTCACACTGCCTGTGTGTGTATTATGTCTTTGCTCACATATTACCGAGCTATTGTACGTTGTGGGCGTATTCAAAATGTTGTTTTCATGAGTGTTTCTAATGATATATAGTTTGTAAAAATACAGTACGGACGTTATGTAAAACCCTGTGCGGACACTTAAAAGTTACTGTATGTAGATATGGCATTGAATAATACGAAACGAGAAACTAAAATGAGGTGCTCAGTGTTGAAAGTGTTGATGTGGAAGCATTTTACTGTACGAAGGAGACGGTATATTCACAGTTTGGTCGAACTTTTAGCGCCACTATTCTTTTTTGCAATAATATTTGCTTTCAAAAATAATCTTATCCCTACATCATCGGTGCCTGCCTCGGTTAAAGTAACTGGCGTCGAAGAGACAGTAAGTCCACACACCACATATATTTTTCTGTAGAAGTCTGTGAAATTATGTCCTGTTTTCTATTTATTATATAAGCTATCCCTCAAAACAAATACCAGCTACCTCAATAGGTAAGGAAAAATTGATTTACGTTGTTTATTTCTTGTTAAATTATGATTGCTCAAAACAAAACAGTATTACGCATATCAATTGATTGATTCTTGAATGTATAAAAGTGGCTGCCTCAGTGGTGCAGTTGTATTGTGCACTTGGTATAACTGCTATGCTGATACTTTCGATCTCGGAGTCGCGTAAAAGTGATATTGGATTTTTCTATCATGAAACGCTCAGTATCAGCATGGAGTTCGGAATTGTGACCAGTATGTCGATAGTCTCGCTCGCTATCACATCATGGGACAGAGATATGTTTGGCGAAATGTGTGTGCACTGGGTACATCTCTGCCTACGCCTTCGGGGATTACAGGCGTTAGTGCATATGTATGTATGTATTATGGAATGTAATATTAGGTATTGTGTTATTCACACAGCAGGCAAGTGATATTGATTATGAACATAAATTATATGCTTTGTCAAGGCTAATACTGAATACATAATAATGAGGATAAACATTATTATTGGTATTTTTATTGAGAGTTGAATAAAAGAATTATATTGACAATGAAAAGGCAAAATTGGTAACACCGCATTGTTTATTTCTGCCGCCAAGGAACAGTGTGTAAGCACTGTTGTGTTTCGGTTTGAAGGACATTGAAGCCAGTGAAATTACTGGCCATTATGAGACTTAACATCCTATGTCTCAGGGTGAAGAGCCCAATTTAGTGCCATACAGTGCTTTGTAATTCAAAGTTCTGTGTGGTGTTGCTTCTGTTTATGGGCAGGCGTGGCGCTTAACATCAGGGGATGATCCCTGTTCGTATCATCATTCAATAAAAAAACAATTACAATATCAACTTTGCGGTAAAGTATTTCAAATTTATTTTTGTTATGATACAATTTCATATAAATTTACCTAGTGGATAATTTTCCGTAAAACTTATATTTTATTAAATCATATTTTTTTCCTAGTATAATTATTGTGAATTTTTATAATAAAAATATAACTCAAATGGATGCAAATACGCAATAACATTTCAACCCACATTAAATAAAAATTGAGATATTGATTTTATTTTGGTAAATTCATTGGATTCAAATAGATTAAATTTCGTTTTTTATAAAAAAAACATAAATTAAACATTCCCCATGTATGATTATGCAAAATAGAATTTTAAATTATTGATTTAAGATAATAAATTTAGCAAAATAAAATGAATATCTCATCAGAATAAGACATAGGCTACTATGTTTTTCAAAAATCAACCCCTGAAGAGGATGAAAGTTTGTATGAATAATCTAAACCGCTGAAACAATTTCAATGAATTTTGGCACAAATATAGTTGATGACACAGGGTATTTTTCCTATAAATTTCAACCCCTAAAGGGCCCAAATAGGGGATGAAAGTTTAAATGAAAGCTTTTTGATGGCAAAACGAAGTTTTGCAGGCACAGCTAGTCACCTGGCGTGCGGTGGCCCACTTCTGCGAGGCTGTAATCTCGCAGAAGGAGAGTGCCGAGAGGGATCGCGAGCGCAGCGATCCCTCCCGCCGTCAGAGGAGACGTAGGAGGCGCCGGGGTGACGACTGACCGGCGTCTCCCGCCCTGTGGATTGGGGGCGTTTGAAGAATTCCACCACGGTATCCCCTGCCTGTCGTAAGAGGCGACTAATAGGAGCCATCGGGGGTCGCGGGCGCGCAGCGGGGGGCTGTCGTAGCACCCAGTTAGTACGCTTTTTGTACACGTACTTTTGTACGTGCGACCCCCGGGATGGACGGCAGCACGGGTGGTTGGCCTCGTTGCTGCCGTTGACGCCGAAGGCGTCCTTCGGTGTGCGGGGGCTTCTGAGCCCCCCCCATCTGGAGACGGGCCGCCGCAAGGCGGCACCGCGCAAGTGCGGTTCCGGCTGAGGGCGGGGTGCTTTTTGCCTCGGGAACCCGGGGCCGTCCTTAATGCGCCGAAGAAGGTCACCGCGGGGTTTTAGTTGGTAGTTACCGGCATAGGGTGTATATAGTGTTAGGGACTCGGCCCAGCGGTCGGATGGCTGGGTCGTAAGGCCGGTAGAACCCAACATAACCGCTCCACCTTCCCCCCCGGTGGGGCGGTAGCAATAAACGGCTTTCACCGCGTCAAAAAAAAAAAAAAAAAAAAAAAGGCACAGCTAGTCAACAATTAATATATACGTAATTTAGAAAAGTCAGAGGTGTATTGCTCTTGGGGCTAGTTTCGAACCTGCGACTTCCGTCTCGACAGTCCATACCGCTTCCCGCTGAGTTATCGCTGCTTTTAGTAGTTGCTAGTACTGTTGATAATAGTGAAATATTGGCAACCCTTGAATTGGTCATATATCTATCCCCTTCCATAACAAGCAAAACTAGCCTCTCACCCTTTTTTTTTATCCTGGCTCGGCAAAATGACTACGCCACACCTGATGGTAAGTGTAACGCAATCCAGGAATAGTGGCGACCAAAGACAAACAGTGTTGTCTATCGCTGGTCGGCACGATCATGCCGGCCTGCCTAACTGCTTCTTCACACTCCGTTTAAAGGACCCAATATTATAGGAAGGAGGGAACACGTGTGCCGGCAAACTATTACACAGCTTAATGGTCCGGCAGAAGTAAGAATTTGCGAACTTTTTAGTTCGAGCCGATATAACCCTCCCTCTTTAGCGATATCTGGGGTGCGCTCCTGCGGCGCTGTGATGTCTAGCCGATGAAAATCAATACGATATCCTACCTGGCCCAACGCCAATATCTGGCTATTGTTCTTTTGTTATGACAAAATGGCCTTATTAACTTAAAGTCTATAGGCACCAGAAATGTGTATTAGGTAACGATTTCTTACGTTTACGCGAATATTACTCATTGAAATAAAAAAAGTAATTCAAACGGATTTTATCGCGGTTTTTTTTATTTTAATTTAAGTCCCGATGCGACGTTTCGAAAGCTTTTCAGCCTTCGTGGTCACGGGGTGGATTATTGGTGTGTGTATTAGGTATTTTGTTTTCAGGGGAAAAAAAGATTTTATCGCTCCAATTAACTATATTTTAAGCATTACTACGCAAAGATTTTTCTAAATTTCACCGCCAAGGTGGTAAAATATGGGATGGACGATTGTCCGGAGAACCAAAGCCAGCTCTCCTTCCCCTTAGGCCGCGGACTCGAAGTCAGCGGGTGCGGGGCAGCGGCGGCGGCGGCGCGGGTGCGGCGGACACCCGGTCTCGAAGTTAGCGGGCAGATCGCGCGGCGCGACGAGCGGCGTAGTGTTGTACTATGAGAAATTAGTGTCTGTTCGTGAACGAAATTGATGTGAATATGATGTTCCATATAAAAAATCATTGAAATAATTTGCTCCACCACGTCGGCGGGCATTTTTGAAAATACACACTAATGCAATGCAGACGCGCAGTTGCCGCTCATTTGGCGCGCGCCGCTCGACTCGTACGTCGCTCCTCGCGCCCGCGCCGCGCCGCTGCTTTCGAGACCGGGTCCATTTAAATCTATGCATTTGAACGCGCCGCACCCGCGCCGCCGCCGCTTGCCGCTGACTTCGATTCCGCGGCCTTAAGGTCGGCGAATGGCGACGCGTCTATGATTCTTTTAGTATTTTGGATGTTCACGGACGGTGGAGAAGTGGTATCCACTTGTTAACAGGTGACCATTTTCTCGTTTATCGGCTTGCCATAATGAGATTTGTGGGCCTACTACAAGTTTTATAGTTTTCTAAAACGATGACAATGTTTTCGTTTACTCCCCATACAACAAGTAGCAGTAGTCTCCTTCTCAATCTCCTCCCCAAATCCCTTGACCCTGGGATGAGATACTGCAGGGGTCGCCAGTATCCCATTGCAACAGTGGGCTGCAGTTTATCCCATAGGGTAAAAAAAAAATGCAGTAGCCACTAGTGGCAACTATGATGAATTGAAATTATGATTAATCATATTATTCGAATAAAAAATTAGTTTTCGATTATTTCCCTTTTCACAGTATGAATTACTATTTTGACACTTCACCAATAGCCAGAATGGCTACGAATTTGAAAATTGTGAACGTATTTTTAACTCTTCACAGACCTACCGATACATAGACACCCTTTCTTTCCACAGGAACCGTTTACGTTGGATAAAATAAAGGTACCCGGCAGGATATTCTACCACCCGGACGAACCACTCCCCGGACAGCTGATGGACAAGGTCGGAGAACAATTGAACAGAAAACGACTCACAAATCTGGATGACATGTCGCGTAAGATATTCATTCATAAACATGACTTATGGTCAGGGATCCCTGAGCCATTTTTCCACTTGATTACTATCAAGCTAATTTTCCGTGAGTAGCTTCGTTTCGATGAGACGTCCAACAATTCCCTATGCGAAAATTCTCTATTGTGGTAGCTAACAGAGGTAGCAAGGATAAAATATGTCGATTGGATGAGTTCCCTGGCGAGGCTCCCTGACTATTAATATTGATTTTACAGCCGCCGTAGTATTGGCATGTAGCCGGCTGGGAAATTTGAGGTCGCGGGTTTTTTGTTTGCTTCGATTAATGTAGAAATAACCAGATAAAATGGGGTTTTTCACGACACAACTTGCCGAATAAATTATCTCTCGTTACATTAATTACCTACAAGTGGGACACATTGACATAATAAATAAAATGATCAGCCAGTGACGAACAATAAACAAAGTCGACCTTTAGCACCATGCGCGGGAATTTCGAATAGGTATTTACAACGTGGTAGGTCCCTCGTATGCGACGGGCCGTCTGGGTTGGTACCACCGCGCCGCCTATTTCTGCTGCTAAGCAACAGTGTTTAGACACCGTTGTGTTGTGTCATTCAATCAAATAAATACCAAGGTGGCAATTTTGATAGAATATGAGTATTCGGTTACATACAACGGTATCTGGAGTGGGGCAAGCGCCCCACTATGACTCGCCCTGCCTACGAATATACTTTTAACTACCCCTTTGTGGATGAGCATCGATTATGCATGTTTTTATCGTTGAATAAACTCCGTGTATTATTTTTAGAAAAATGGAGCAACGGTTACTATGGTTTTACAAATGAATCTGAGGTGACTGAGAAAACCGTTTTGCAGTCATCGGACGCCATTGTTATTTTTCATGTGAGTACCGGTGGACTTTGTTATTTTTTTATAGCGATAGCCAGTAAACCAGCACGGGGGTCACCTGACGGTAAGTGACCTCCACCGCCCATAAACTATAACGACACCAGAAGATTCGTAGACGCGTTGCCGGCCTGCGACTGGATCATGATTTGTACACGGTAGGATCCAGTTAAAGACAGAAACAGATGGAGGAAGATCCTACGAGAGAAAATGATGCAGACGGGAGGTCACGACCCTCAATACTGAGGAATACGACGCAAGGAGGAGGAGGATCCAGGTTGCAGTAACAAAACACGAATAGAAAATTTCGACTGGATTTTATACTGGTTCCCGGGATGGAGTGCGTATTCAAACACGTCCACCACTAAACGAGAAACTACGGTATAACCTGGTAGCGTCTAACAGAACCTTCGGCTGGCTTCGACCACCTTCGGTCAAATAAGCGCCTTCGGCTTCAGTCGAAGGTTTGGCCGAAGCCGAAGATTTTGTCAGCCATCGAAAACGAACGATTTTATACGATAGCACGTGAGTTGCGGATCAAAGGTATTGATTGCCCTTTACAACATGCGGGTAACTCTTATTGGCGAGTATTTTCATTGGTTGTTGTTGTGTTAAGTACTATTATCTTATTTCATTTTAATAAAGAAATAAATGCACAATTTTATTAAGTGTGTATAATATAATAAGTCCTTCAAATTTTGTATCGATATTTTGATTAGAGTATAGACCGGCAAACAAGCAAGTGGGTCTCCCGATGGTAAGTGATCTCCACCGCCCATGTACGCCTACAATACTAGAAGAATCATAGGCGCGTTGCCGACATTAAAGGGAAGGGATAATTAAGGGATTAGGAAAGGGAGGGGGTTTTGGGCTTACGGGTATCTTACTCACCGTACGAAACGCAACAGCAAGCCGCTACTTTACGTCGGTTTTCTGTGAGACAGTGGTAACGACCCGGTCGAGCCGGGCCATTCATGCTGTAGACAAAACTGTCTACAGCGTGACTCTACGACTCTTAAAAAAAAGAGTCTCTTTTATTGTTTTTTATTCGATACCATAACATTTCTTACTAAACTGAAACTTCCTCCGGCCGAAGGTTACCGCTGGGGCCGAACTATCAGCTTCGTCTTCGTCCAAAATTAGATCTTCGGTCGGACACTTGTAATGAGTAGTTCCATTCTCCACAGAATTTGTATGAGACGGAATGGCCGGCGACGCTCAATTACACCATACGTATGACAGGAGAGTTTCACACCGAGAGAATTGAATCTCTCGACGGCATTTTACAACCGCATGAAGGTTTCGGTGAGTTTTTTTTTTTACATATCTTATATAGCTTTTCCTCGCGGCTCCGCCCGTGTAATCTGCTGTTTCCGGGATAAAAAGTAGCCTTTGTTCACCAGTTATAATGTAGGATACTAATGAAGAAATAATTTTTGAAATCGGTCCAGGCAGCGCACGCAATGGAAGCCTTCAAATATGAATAATTTTCCCTGTTTTTGCAACATTTTTCTCTGATGTTTCGCTCCTAATGGTCGCAGCGTAATGTTATATAGCCTAAAGCCTTCCTCGATAAATGGACTATCCAACACAAAAAGAATTTTTCAATTCGAACCAGTAGTTCCTGGGATTAGCGCGTTCAAACAAACAAATAAACTCTTCAGCTTTATAACATTAGTATAGACTAGCTTTTGCTCGCGGCTCCGCCCACGTGATCAAACAAACAAACAAACAATCAAACTCTACAGCTTTATAATATTAGTATAGATTTGGGTAGCTTAGCAATGGGAGCCTTCAAATAATATTATTTGGGTAGCTTAGCAACGGAAGCTTTCAAATATGAATAATTTTCCCTGTTTTTGCAACATTTTTCACTGATGCTTCGCTCCTAATGGTCGCAGCGTAATGTTATATAGCCCAAAACCTTCATCGATAAATGGACTATCCAACACAAAGAATATTTCAATTCGAACCAGTAGTTCCTGAGATTAACGTGTTCAAACAAACAAACTCTTCAGCTTCATAATATATTAGTAATTAGTATAGATGTTGGGGTCCATCTTTCTCGCATCATGTTTTTTTTTTCAATCTTTTGATGAACTGCAGGGGTCCTGCTAATGGTGTACTGGCAATCCCTGCAGTATCTCATCATCGGGGTTGTATGAGTTAGGGTGTAAGGTAATTTATCGGCTGGATTGAGTAAGTTCGCAATATTTTTAATTATCTGCGAGTTCCATAAGATTCAACAGATGGCGGTGTAAGGTAATTTATTATCTGGACTGAGTAAGTATCCGATAGATGGAGCATACTGTATTGAATAGTTTACTACAATATAATTTAACATAATATACCTTAGCCACAGCAACGTTACATATTTTATTTACTTTATATATACTTCTTTCTATATTAAAACACCTCATAGTAATTCTTGGAACACATTTGGGTTTCAATTATGTACAAACAACTTATTGGTAGACTGCCATTTATATTCTGATTGTAACCTGTTTTGTGTTTAAATAAATAATTAAATAAATGATCCACTGTAAAGGTCATTTGTTGCCGCTTTAGTATTTTCGCCTTTCCAAGATACGATATGTATTATTTCTTTTTGTAAAATGCCTCATTGGTCCAGTGCACTAAGCAGGCTGCGCTTAGGTCGACAAGGTGGTAGGTCCCTCGTATGCGAGAGGCCGTCTGGGTTGGTGCCACCGCGCTGTCTATTTCTGCCGCCAAACAACAGTGTGTCAGCATTGTTGTGTTTCGTTCTGAAGGACATTGAAGCCAGTGAAATTACTGGGTATTATGAGACTTACTTTTTTTTTTTTTTTTTTTTTTTTTTCTTTTTTTTTTTTTTTTTTTCCGCTGGCATCCCTAGGTCCAACAGCTGATTTTCGCAGTCCTTGATTAATAAATGTTTATTTATTATTTTTATCAACTAAATATCGCAGTTTGTGATTAAAGTTAAGTGTGTTATTACTGTTAAATCGTAAACATAGTAAGTAATAGTTATTGTACGAAATACAGACCTAAAGTGCTTACCGTAAAGTAGGTAGGTAGATATTAGTAACACGTTAAATTTTGGAAATTATTGTTCGTATTTGGAAGTTTTAAAGCAGTAATAATACTATTTGGGTGAGTTATTACTTTCTTTTGCCTGTTTCCCCTGATTTTCCAGTAAAAGCAGAGGTAAGTGGGTACTCAATACTTTGTATATCGTGCGGTTACCCAAGCACGAAGCTGTCAATCTTTTCCCTTGCACTTTGAATAACACCACTTCTAGTCTTAGTTTTACATTAAAACTCAGATACTAGAAAAAACCGCCGCGAAATGATGACACGTAGAGGCTTAGCACGCCAGGAGGAGTCCAAACTCCAAGTGGCACTGCAAGAATTAAAGATTGCAAGGGAGAGGTGCGATTTGCTGAATCGTGAGAGGGATGATAACGAAAAGGAGCTGTTGGAAATCCTAGATAAAAATGTATTTTTGAAAAACGAGTTAACAGCATTACATACTCAGCTGTTAACTTTAACTGATGAGCGGGACTATTTAAAAGATATTGTAGATGGGTTTGTTAAATGTAGCGAAGAGTATGAGACGGCCTTAAACACCATCACAAGCCTGCAATGTGAACTACGAGAAGCTCATCATCACATATCGCAGCTGGAAGAGGTCTCCCGTGCTCAAAGTGAACAAAAAACCCAGAACCTATTTGATGAACTTGTGCATGAGTCCCCCGCTCTTGTTTCTGTTGCCCCTAGCAATACCTCCCCTTTAATAGTAGACCTTACAAATGAGGATTCAATCCACTCAACCTCTGGAGGGAGAATTGCTGGGGCCAGTAGAAACAAACTTAAGAAATATATTAGAATAAATAGGTACATAAATAAGACAGAAAAATTAATTAATAAGCAAAAAGTATTTAATAAATGTGTTAATAATACAAAAGAAAAATTAGACTTAACTGAGCAATTAGATATCTATGCCTTACAACTAGAACAAAACAGGACTAAGTATGAAGCGGACACACAAGTACTGAACTTGGAGATCTCTAATTTACACACTTCCCTGCAATTAATGACCAGCAGGTATGAAAACGCTCAGAAAGAAATTGAGGATCACACAACAGCTATGACTGAATTAATTGAGTTAAGTAAATATAATGCTGATAGGTTTGATTCCTTGCAGAACCATACAACTGTATGTTCTTGTACATGTCTCAGCGACTCACAGCTGGTGGGTGAACCCTCATTACAAACACCACCCAAGTCAATGCTTTGTGATAGCTTACATACAAGTAACTGTTCCAACAGCTCCCATTTTCATATGGAAACTAAACAAACCTCTCATGATGTTATCATTTACTGCGATGAGATAGGCAGGGACATGGGTCAATTGCTTGCTATGGACCTGGGAAAATTAGTATTTAATAACTGTATGCCTAATGCCTCATATCAGAATATAGTAAAGAGAATTTGCAACAGTCAATTCTCACCTGACACAAAATTAGTGTTATTTTTAGGAAACAGGGGCAATGTAAACAAAAAGCAGCTAGTGCAATGTTTTGACAAATTGCATGCTTTACCGGTAACTGAAATTGTAATGTTTACATTTCCTTATAGTAAAAGCTTGCCAGCGGAAGAAAATAATTTAAGATATAGTCTTAATTTGACAATGCACACTATGTCGTGCAATAATCATAAATTCCATATAATAGACACTAACAATTATGTTAGTAAAAAATATTTTTTGACAAGAGATAAATATTATCTGCCTTTATATTATAAGAGACAGATAGCTAATGCGCTATCTTATTATTTTATTATATCAGCCAAGAATTTGGCTAACAGACCTGCTTTTATTGAGCAGAATAGTAATGACTTAGATTATAGTAATCTGAAAAATTTGACATGTAATAATTTAAATTAAACCATAGGACAATAGAGACAACCTCTTGCTTTAATAATGGTACTGCTATACAATTTAATTTAATAAATAAATGCAAGGACATCAAATTAGTACATCAAAATATTCAGGGGATCTCCAGTAAAAACCTTGAAATTGAATTGTTTATGAACTGTAATAACATTGACATTTTATGCATTACAGAACACTGGCTTAAAAGCCATCAGTTATTATTCAATTTCAATAATCATATGTTGGGTAGTTCGTTCTGCAGAGAAAATGCCATTCATGGTGGCTCATTAATATTAATTAACAAACAAATTACATTTAAAGAACGGAAAGATATTGTGAGCCTCTCTGTTGAGCGGATAATTGAGATAGCCTGTTTGGAGTTAGAGCGGCTTGTTGTATTGAGTGTATACAGACCACCATTGGCATTATATGATTCTTTTGAAAATGTCATGAATGAAGTGTTAGCAAAGATTTGTAAACTAAATAAAAATGTTATTGTATGTGGTGACTTTAATGTTAACTTGTTAGAAGAATCTTCCATGTGTCTTAGAATTAAAAATTTGTTTAACTCCTATAATCTCGAAAATATTTTCTTGGAGCCAACTAGGATAACTGCCACATCAGCAACATGTCTAGACAATATATTTACTAACATTGTTCCAAATATTAAACAAATTATTAATCAACTAGACTCGGATCATTGTGGACAGTTAATTACTTTTCGGAAAGAAAGTAAAAATATGGCAAATAATGTTATAACTGTGGTACCTAAAACTACAGGTCGCTTGGAGATCTTCAAAAGTAAACTCTTAAGTAAATTACCCTCTTTATTGTACAGTGACAATCCTAACCAGCTGTACAATTCCTTTTTTGAAATGTATTGTGCAGAGTTTAATTCTACTTTTATCCCCAAGAAGATCTCTGTTAAAGGAACTACAACATTCAGTGAATGGGCTACTATTGGTATATGTAAAAGTAGAAAAAGGCTTTATGACTTGTATGAAGAGAGACACTATAATAAGAGTGATGCCTTTTGTCAGTATGTAAAAAAATACTCTAAATTATTTAAAAAGATTTGTCATGTAGCAAAGTGTAATTATATAAGTTTTAAAATAAAAAATAGTAGTAATAAAATTAAAACGACTTGGGACTTAATCAATAAGGAGACTGGAAAAGTTAAACATCAAACGAAGGACTATAGCCTTGCTATTGAAAATAAGACTGTCACATCAGATTCTGAAGTAGCGACTGCTTTTGAAAAATTCTTTACTGACATTCCAATCTCTACCACAAAATCTTTGAATTCGTCCCCTACTATTGCTGAATCACTATTGAAAGAGAATATAGATTGTTGTAATAATATATTTAAATTTCATTATATTAATGACATAACTATTATAAAAACATTTAATACCCTTAATGTTAAAAGAACAGCCGATCTTTGGGGTAACTCGGTTGAGCTTACAAAATCTATAATTACCATAGTAGCACCTGAACTAGCCATAATTTTTAATAAATGTATCGACTGTGGCGTATTTCCTGATTTAATGAAAAGTAGTAAAATTATACCGTTGTTTAAATCAGGTAGCACATCCGACCCCACTAACTTTAGACCAATTTCAGTGCTACCCACATTTAGTAAAATATTTGAAAAATTACTACTTGATCAAATGCAAACTCACTTTAGCATGAATAATTTGTTACACAAGAAACAATTTGGTTTCACAAGGGGTCGTTCAACCACCGATGCCGGGGTTGAACTTTTAGAAAATATTTTTAACGCCTGGGACAATTTCCACGACGCCTTAGGCATTTTTTGTGACCTATCAAAAGCATTCGATTGTGTTTCTCATGATACATTGGTCAGGAAGTTACATCACTATGGAATTAGGAATACTGCTCTGGATCTTGTTATTTCTTATTTGGATAATAGGATTCAAAAAGTTGATATAAATGGCCAGAGATCCTTGGGATCCGTAGTGACTATGGGTGTTCCGCAGGGTTCCATACTTGGCCCATTTCTATTTCTCGTTTATATAAATGATTTACCTCATGTTATTAATGACAATCAACAGATAGTGTTATTTGCAGATGATACTTCACTTTTATTTAAACTCAAACGACAACAACCTGTTACTGACGATGTAAATAATACTCTCTTAAAAGTAGTGAACTGGTTTAATGTCAATAATTTACTTTTAAACGAGAATAAAACTAAATGCGTTAGATTTTTGACACCTAACGTTAGAACTATTAAGACCTGCGTTAGTTTAAATGGAGAAGAATTGGATCTTGTGGACACCACCAAGTTCTTGGGTATAACTTTAGACTCTAAGCTTCAATGGGGACCACATATAAACCAGTTGTCGAAAAGGCTCACCTCTGCAGCTTACGCAGTCTACAAAATTCGCCAGCTAACTGATGTAGAAACAGCGCGATTAGTTTATTTTAGTTATTTTCATAGTGTAATGTCGTACGGCATTTTATTATGGGGAAATGCTGCCGACATTCAAACTATTTTTGTGCTGCAGAAAAGAGCTATTCGATCTATTTACAATCTTAAACGTGGGCAATCTCTAAAGGATTTATTCAAAGAAATAAATATTTTGACTGTCGCTTCTCAATACATATATGACAACCTAATGTATGTAAAAAAAAATATTAATGTTTTTACAAAAACCAGCGACATTCATATGTTAAATACTAGAAATAAGAATAAACTGATATTGCCTATGACCAGACTTCAAAAAATTAGTAATTCATTCAAATGTCAAAGTATACGTTTCTACAACAAAGTTCCTAGCCATATTCAACAATTAAGTCTAAATAAATTTAAATTATTTATTAAACAGAACCTTTGCCGAAAAGGTTACTATAATGTTAAAGATTATTTGGAAGACAAAACGGCTTGGAATTGAGCCGCTCACTCCATACAAAATATGGCTGTCCATGGTCCTCTGGTAAATTATTATACTTGACTGCTCTTTTGGCGCATTTTTAGTATTTAAGGTACAGATGTAAAGTTGACATTTTTAATATTTTTTAAGAAAAATATTAAATTTAAATTTGTTTATTTCCATTATTTTTTTATTTGTGAGTGCGAGTGCCATGTATGTTAGGTATACTCAGGACTACTTCTTTATAGTCAATCCCGGAATTCCTGTACATTATACTCGCACAAATCTAGTAAATCAATGTCTGGACATTAAAAGAGGCCATAACCCATGAGTTTGTTTCGGCATTTCTTCTCATGGCTAGCCACGAAATGCCGAAAAAAAGATAAATAAATGTATTATACTATAAAATTATTGACATGTAAAAGTGATATTTATGATCCAATTTACAGAATAAATGATTTGAACTTAACATCATATGTCTCGGGTTGACGAGCGCAGTTCAGTGCCATGCGGTCCTTTGTAATTCAAAGTTCTATGTGTTGTTTCTGTTTATGGGCAGGCGTAGCGCTTACCATCAGGCGAGCGCCTTGCTCGTCTCGTCATTCAATCTAATAAAAAAAACCTCGAGGACCGTAAAATCTCAAGGGTTCGTTCCCTATGACAGTATAAACTCGTAACTCAGCTGCATTACGCCGATATAATCATTATTAATTATGATGATTATTAATTAGCACCGAGTAGCAGTCTTCAAGTAAACGTTCAAAATAAGAACGCTGAATTATATAGGATCTAGGTTCAAATTCCTAACTACTTTTCAGTCTTTGCCTTTTTAAGAGATAAAAAATCGAAACTTTTAACAGCCATTAAGTACTTATGTAAAATTGCTTTTTGTTATCGTGTCCCTCTTCTATTCAATGTATGTGCTATTTTTTTGGACTTTTTAAGACCGAAGTTACAGCCAATAGTTATATTTGAATCTGAAATGTATTTTTTTATAACATAAACCGGCAAACGAGCAAGGGGGTCACCTGATGGTAAGTGATCTCCACCGCCCATGTACGCCCATAATACTAGAAGAATGATAGGGGCGTTGCCGACCTTAAAGGGAAGGGATAAATAAGGGATTGGAAAATAGAGGGGGATTTGGGTCTCCGGATAAATCTCACCGTACAAAACATAACAGCAAGCCGCTACTTTACGTCGGTTTTCTGTGAGACAGTAGTAACGACCCGATCGAGCTGACCCATTGGTGCTGTAGACAATACTGTCTACAATTTTGCTCATACCAAAATGTATGATATGAATTGCCACTTAATTTTTTACCCAATTTTATTGTTTTTCCCAGATAGTTTCTTTTTCCTTTTATTGTCGCATGTGTATAAAATTAGACATTGAAATACATTATTCAATAGATCAGTGTTTCCCAACGTGGGGCCACGCCCCACAGGGGGGCAATTTGATAGTTTACGGGGGCAATTTAAAAATGGATTCAATACGACTTTAACCCTTTCGCTTTGGGTTATTTAAATGCAATGCTAGATATCGGTGACAAATTAAAAAAAAAATGTTAATGGCCTAAAAAAGGTTGCGAAACACTGCAATAGACTAACAGCGCGATACAAATTCTGAACAAAACGGTTGGAATCAGCCGAGCGTATCTCCATTATACACGGCCCTCATGGAAAAGCAAATGGCGCTGATAATATTAACAGCAAGTACTCGTGTGAACTCCAGTGACACCACTTCGTCCTTGAACCACTCGAAAGATGTGCTCCGTCGTTTCTTTTTAACACGCTTTTATTATGGTAGGTATGTTAGTATGTTTGTATGTAACGGAATCTTTGAACGTGATTTTGACCTCATTCAAAACGTCGGATTAACTCGAAATTTGACATACTTATCAAAGATCGATGACAATGCAATATTATAAAAACAAGTATTGTGAATTGTAATTAATTATAAATAATTGTGATGTATGTAAAGTTTAGTTTAGCGCCACCTATCTATCGCATAATAATGCGTCAATAGATGGCGCTTTTTTATATTCGGGTTAGGTTAGGTTAGAATACATTTTTATCGTCAAATTTATTTACTATTTTGTAGTTAGACTTTCTATAAAAACGTGTTTTTTAATTATTCGTAAGCCTATCTACCTTATTTGTCTCACTGGCCTGTGAAAGTTTGTTTGTTTGGATGTTTGTCCGTCAATCACGCTGAAACTACTGAACGGATTTTGATGAAATTTGATATACAGACAGGGTATGAGCTGACTTGGGTGAGAGGATACTTTTATCCCGATTAAATGCACCCTTGGGATAAAACAGGAATCTTGATATTCATCAATCACACCGAAAATTCTGAACGGATTTTGTTGAAAATTGGTATAGAGACATGGTAGATCACGCGGGCGGAGCCGCGGGGAAAAGCTAGTATAAAATAATGTAAAAATTAGACATGGTCAAATAACCTATTCTCTAATTTCTCCACATTCTATAATATTTTTTGTATGTAGATAATTTAAATGTGATTAAAAATACACAAATTAAAATAGCGCTCGCGACGTGCGTTAAAAGCGGATTCTGACACGTAATGCAGCGTGGTAATTGCTTGTCTGGTGAGTAATGGTGCGTCACATCCGGCGGAAATACGCACATGGTATAATAACTTCAACGCAAACTAACCATTCTTTCAGTTTGCGTCGTAATTTACATATACACACATACGCACTCACGCCTGTAATCCCTGAAGGGGTAGGCAGAGGTGTGACCAGTACAAACACATTTCGCCGAGTGTATCTCCGTCCCATGATGTGATAGGGAGCGAGACTATCGCCATACCGGACACAATTCCGGACTCTGGGCTGGTACTGAGCATTTGGTGATAGAAAAACCCAATATCACTTTTACCCGAGCCGGGGATCAAACCAGAGACCTCAGCATATCAGTCGTACCGCGTGCGCAATACAACTACGCCACTGAGGCAGTCCTAGTCATAACTCTTCTGATTCATCTTTGTTTTGCATTCCTGTTTATTTATAAAAATAAACGGCTTACTGCTGCGTTTCGTACGGTGTGTGAGATATCCGGAAGCCCAAATCCCATTCCCTTCCCAACCCCTAATTATCCCTTTTCTTTAAGGTCGGCAACGCGTCCGTGATTCTTCTGGTGGTGGGTGGAGATCATTTACCATCAGGTGACCCATTTGCTCGTTTGCGGCCTATGCTATAAAAAAACGTATTTAATCACGATGAAGGCGCCGTCGTCGCCTACCCAGTGATTCAGCCGACCTGCCGATTGAACTGCCGATATTAGGCCGAGATATAGAAACCAATATTTCCTTAAAAATAAAAACTACAGCCTAGTCGTAAAAAATCTAGTTCGACTCACATTAATATTAGTATATTATACATATATTAAATTTTTTCCCCGTCACTTTCCATAAATAATATTTTCATTTTTTTTATGTTCAAATCTCGGTTTTTGTCTAAGTTATGTGTGGTGTTGCATCTGTTTATGGGCAGGCGTAGCGCTTACCATCAGGCGAGCGACTTGCTCGTCTCGTCATTCAATTAAATAAAACAAAGCCACTAACCAGTTGATATACAATAGAATATACGTTCTGTATAACAATGATGAGTAATGAAATAAAATATTTTATTAATCGTGTAGGCAATTGAAATAGCGCTTATGACAAATCAATACAAAAGTAAAAGAACTTATATTTATATAGAAATCAATATCAACTAATGTATACATAACATACTTGTGAGTGGTAGAGCCACGCTGTAGACATTTTTGTCTACAGCATGAATGGGGCTGGCTCGACCGGGTCATGACCACTGTCTCACAGAAAACCGACGTAAAGTAGCGGCTTGCTGCTGCGTTTCGTACGGTGAGTGAGATATCCGGAAGCCCAAATCCCCTCCCCTTCCCTATCCCTAATTATCCCTTTCCTTTATGGTCGGCAACGCTCCCATGATTCTTCTGGTAGTGGGAGTACACGGGCAGTGGTGATCATTTACCATCAGGTGACCCACTTGCTCGTTTGCCGGCCTATGACATAAAAATAAAAAAATACATAGCATTATCAAAATACACTCGGCAATTACATTAAATCTATTTATTTATCTATTATTATTATTTTTCCATGTTTTTTGGAATAGTCTAGAATATTTATATATATTGAGGGATTGGACCATATGCATTATCGAAAACGGCACGTGTTTTAAAACTACCACCGGATCCGAAACGATAGTAATGGAATGAAGCCCTTATTTGCACAAAGGGCGTGGTTTTATCGCATAAGGGCATCCATTATAGCGTTCTATTCTTGGAACAGGCGCGCCGGCCTGTCGTATCGTGTACGGAATTTGACATTTTTGTTTTTATAACATAGACCGGCATACGAGCAAGTGGGTCACCTGAATGTTAGTGATTTTCATCGCCCAAGTACGCCTACAATACTAGAAAAATCATTGGCGCGTTGCCGACCTTAAAGGGAAGGGATAATTAAGGGATTGGGAAAGGGCCCCTCCCTTTGGTCCTCCGCATATCTCACTCATCTTACGAAACGCAGTAGCAAGCCGCTACTTTACGTCGGTTTTCAATGAGACAGTGGTAACGACCCGGAAAACTGAAGCGGTAATAATAATAATAAATACACCCAACAGTCACACACATAATCCTGACCCGACGAACATACGGATACCGAATATACGGATGCGCATTCACGGCCGACACCTTGCTGGTGGTAGGATATTCATATCCGCCCGGATAGTGACCATCGTACACATGGTGTTAAAACCTGCCATAGTGACACACACCTTGTGTGGATGGTGTTCCTCTGTATATCCGTGTTGCGACATGACTTGATGGTTGGGCGGGACTGGTATAGGAGTACTTCCTTGTATCCCTGAGCCTGCATCGGTCATCCGCCTATCATGTCGCAGGCCCCTCGATTTACTCTCTTCGGAGTGTGAAGAAACATTTATAAAGGCCGGCATGATTCTGGAGACCACCTATAAACTCATTGTTTGTCGGTGGTCGCAGGTTTTTTGGCTTTCACTGTGCTTACCATCAGGTGTAATGCAGTCACTGTTGTGCTTGGATAAAAAAAACTCTACCTAATATAAGTCCTTCAAATTGTGGCCCTTTTCATTGATCTATCAAAACATTATTGATGCTGCATGAGCAATAAAAAAAAGAAGTGTGTGTGCAATTCACACACGGCAGAAGTGAAACTTCAGAAAAGTAGCCTACAAGAGATTGAGATAAAAATAGAGTATCAGTGGTATTAGGATAATTAAAATGTTTATTATTTTTATAATACTTTTACCAAGCTTGAAAATTATTTAAAATTTTAATGCGAAATATTACATTTCATATATTTACATACTTAAGATCTTGTTTCTTTCCAACCTCTTTAGTGACGCCTTTTTCGTTTCATCAAATTTTCAAATCACAACGCTTAAAACTAAAGAAGTTTCACTTCAAAAAGTCGAGTAATCTGTAGTGTTGCACATCGCAAATGTTTGTGTTGCAAAGCACTGCCGATATTGGCGATGTGACGTCATACTTGCAGCAATACAAAGTTTTTATGCGTGTCGACCCTAATCCGTCGAGACCGGCGGCGCCAGCCTCAATCGCTGTAAACAGAGTACACATCATAAACAGCTAGAGTTAATTATTGTTTATGCCGTTTCAGGTACTGCGTACGAATCGTTCATGAAACTGCAATGGGCGGTGGACACGAGTTATATAGAAATGACTAGCAAATCTCCGATAAAACAGGTATTTATTTATTTATTTATTTTATTCGAGCACGGCAAAGTGACTGCACTACACCTGATGGTAAGCGTAGTGCAATCCAAAAAACCAGCGATCACCAAGAAATAATGAGTTTATCGGTGGTCACCAGAGTCATGCCGGCCTGTATAAATGCTTCTTCCCTCTTCGGAAAGGAAAGAAACAAATCGAGGGGCCTGCGACAAGACAGGCGGATGACCGATGCAGGCACAGTAGTACAAGGATGTACCTCTATACCCGCCCCAATCAACCATCAAGTCATGTCGCAAGCCCCTCGGGTGAACCGGATATGCACTAGCTGATCCTGGAACGCAATTCACACAAGGCGTGTGGATCACTATGGCAGATTTAACACCATGTGTACGGTGGTCGCTATCCGGGCGGATATGAATATCCTACCACCAGCAATGAATGATACACAACATGTCTACTAACTGGCATATGGTATGATCCTATAGTAATAAGCAGCGATTGCTTAGTGGCGAGTGATGTGGACTATTGGATGGTTCAGAAAACATCGTGAGGGAAGAATTCTCTACAAATTAATATTACAAAAAATACAAATCTTCACAGCCTCCGTGGCGCAGGGGCGAGTAGCCGGCTGTGAAGCGAGGGGCCACGAGTTCCATTCCCGCACCGAGACAAATTTTTGTGTGATCCACAAATATTTGTTTCGCAGTCTGGGTGTTGTGAGACCGAAAGTCTCTCGTAGTTCCTGATACCCACGACACAAGACTCGGTATCTTACTGTGGGGTCAGGACTATGTATGTGACTGTTGGGTGTATTAAAAAAAATATATATACACCCAGCAGTCACACACATAGTCCTGACCCCACACTGGGTTAACCGTGGTGGTCAGGAACTACGAGGTACTCGCGATCCCACAACAACCAACCCCGAAACAAATATTTGTAGATCGCACAACCATTGGTCTTGGTGCTCAATCCTCTAAATTATACCGTTCGCGACATCGTCATCGCGTCCGTGTTTTTTTTTTCGTATTGTGGTGTTTATAGTTGGTGGAGAGCACTTGCTTGTTTGCCGGCCGCTACTGTAAAAAAATGATGTTACTTCTAGGTGGTAGAGCCACGCCGTAGACAGTTTTGTCTACAGCATGAATGGGCTGGCTCGATCGGGTCGTTACCACTGTCTCAGAAAACCGACGTAAAGTAGCGGCTTGCTGCTGCGTTTCGTACGGTGAGTGAGATATACGGAAGCCCAAATTCCCCTCCCCTTCCCAATTCAAGATTCTTCTGGTGGTGGGTGTACATGGGCGGTGGAGATCACTTACGATCAGGTGACCCACTTGCTCGTTTGCCGGACTATGCTATAAAAAAAAATATTGCGATTTGTAAGTGTAGTAATAAAAAAAACCCACGCCGTTAGTCACTGTTATCAGTTGTTATCGTGTATACGTTATACATTCTATTTATCGTTATCAGTCACAATAACTACACTGCCGAGACCCTGCCTGTTATTCTAATCACGCAAATATATCAAATCAAACGCAGTTGGCTTATATGCAGTGATTCGGATAAACCCATGGTCCGCATCAATCCCCCATTAAAATTATGTATAGGATCGTGTATTTTTCATTTTTTTTATATAGAAAAATCTGGAAAAACTGCAAGCTCATTGAGTTTGTTTCGCCGGGTCTTCTCAGACTGGGTCGTTTTGGATCGGGTAGTTTTTGAAGCTCGTGCCGCTTCGGTTATGCCCACGGTCCACGGTCACGAGACTTGTGTTTTTCTAAAACTCTGTTTTTAGTATTTCCCAACCTTTTTTAGGCCATGTCTCACCTTAACATTTTTTTTTAATTAGTCACCAATATCTAGCATTCCATTTAAATAACCCAAAGCGAAAGGGTTAAAGTCGTGTCGAGTCCATTTTTAAATTTCCCCCTTTAACTGTCAAATTGCCCCCCTGTGGGGTGTGGGCCCCACGTTGGGAAACAATGCTGTAGACAGTTTTGTCTACAGCATGAATTTGCCGGCTCGACCGGGCTGTTACCACTATCTGACAGAAAACCGACGTAAAATAGCGGCTTGCTGCTGCGTTTCGTATGGTCCGTGATTCCCGGAAGACCAAATCCCCCTCCCCTTCCCAATTAATTACCTCTTTCCTTTAAACGTGGCAACTACTGATTCTTCGGGTAGTATGTATATCGAACAATACACACGGCGGTCGTGTCGCGTAATGGCGGCGACTGGTGCACTATGATGAGAGTGTGTGCATGTTTGTGGATCACACAAACAAATCGAACCCACGGCCTTACGTTTCGCAGTCGGCGACTCGCCCACTGCGCCACGCAGGCTGTCATTTGCTGTGAATATTACTTTTATCGCCCTAACTAGTCATAAAAGCCTGTATCTTGTTCGGAATCATAACTTAGTAACGATTTCTGTTTGCAGCGTTTGACGTTTCAAGAATTTCCTTACTACAGACGAGTTAATAACAGAACAATTTCAACGATCTGCAGCATCCTCAACGTCATGTGTGTTCTATCACCGATACTTGTGTTCGTGTTCCTTGTGTGCAGGCTGTTGGAAGAAAGGTCGTCAGGAATACAGGTATACTAAGACTTCCATTCGTTCGTTTACCGGCCTCAGCTGTAAAAAGTCGCTGCTTTTCCTTCTCTTTAACTAATCTATCACACGCAATGTCGGGGACGAAGACCGGCCGACATTGGCCTCGCTGCCACCCGACGTGATGTGATAGTGATGGCTTTAATGGTGACGGGAGAGCTTATGATGTGACTAACCATATACAGGGTTATTTTTAAAACACCAGCAATCTCGCAGTGGTAGATTCCTAAGGTACTACTAGCTACTACTTTTGTTCTACGACTTTTGATAATTTGTTAGATTTTATTTTCATACAAAAATAAGTATTCATTTAATTTCCGTCTTGAATGTTACAACGCGCATCGCAGATTACGAAAACAAACACGCGAAGCGTGGGGAACCGGGCTAGCGCCTTTGACCTTGAACTCCCGAGCAGCTGACCGGCCGCCTTTGATGTGCGCTCACGCCGCGCCGCGCCGCAGTCTACGAAGAAAAACACGACACAACAAAAACTTGTAAAATCATTTTTTTTTTAAATATTGAGTTATATCCAAACTCGTAGAACAAAAGTTGTTCCGTATGGGGTCAGCTATCTGGTCCTGCGAGATTGCTGGTGTTTTAAAATTAACCCTGTATATATGAAAAAAAAATAGTACAATTGATTAATGCACAATTTATGTATCTCTAAATATATTCCTTTTGCCTGGCATTATCCCAGCATAATCATGTCATCATATCATCATCTTCTCATCATAATTTGGCGGTAGATTTGGTATTTGAGGCAACCCGCCGTCTGACCCCCACAACCCGCAACGGGAACCAAGTTTCGCCATTGCCTCGTCTGTTAATCAGCAGAGTGTACCGTGAGCAGATGAGGTTGGCTTTGAACCTAAGATGTATGCACTTTCCACTCACTCCCTTTTAACACGCTTTTATCAGCTTCAGACGTATGTATGTAACGGAAACTTTGAATGTGGGGGGGTCCAGATACCCCCGCGCACCGAAGGACGCCCTCGGCGTCAACGACAGCACGAGTTCTACCACCCATGAATGTTTGTTTTATCATTAAGTAATAGTTTGGCCACATAGCTCGCAGAACCGATAACCGATGGCAGAAAGGTTCTGGAATGGAGGCCACGTACTGGCAAGCGCAGCGTTGGACGTCCGCCTACAAGGTGGACAGACGGCCTGATAAAGGTCGCAGGATGTCGCTGGATGCAGGCCGCTTCCAACAGGTCGGTCTGGAAATCTTTGGGGGAGGCCTATGTTCAGCAGTGGACGTCTTGTGGCTGATGATGCTGATGATGATGATGAATAGTAGCACTAAAAATAATTTAGTGTGTGTTCATAACAGGAGCTGACAAAAATGGTCGGCGTGTCGTCAAATATGCTGGGGGTATCCCACTTCTTAAACATACTCCCAGGCGCGCTGGTGTACGCGGTGGTCGGTACCGTACTATTGAAGGCCACCTCGAACCCTCTCATCCCTAACACCAACGGAGTCTTCATATTCGTTACGCTCATCCTACATTTTGTGTCGATAATCTCAATGGCATTCGCGTGCAGTTACCTGGCGAAAGGAAGTGAGTCGCAGTATTATTATGTGGTGATATTTTTTTTATTTTTATTTATGGCTTTCGCAGTATTATGCATTTAGCCAGTGTCAAGTATAATTAATTCTCAAGTTATTTTTACAAGAACGATGAAACACGGGTGCGGTCGATTTCAAGGTCTTGTCGGAGTTTTGGTGTTAACTCCTTTCAGTACGATTCTTAATTCACTTATTTTAATGTTTCCATACACTCACTGTTCATCACCGTTAATGTTTATTGAGCAAATAAAAATAAATCAAAATAAAATAAACGATGAACTGCACTGTCAGAATTCCCGCCAAAAAAAACTTGGTGATATTTTGTTTGTACGTATCGTGGCCAGGGCGCCTATTCTATACATCCGGAACGAAGTATCAACGTTCGGAACATACATAGAATGCACTAGGTATAGAATAGCCATTACAATAATGATATTTTTGATCTATATTACTATCACAAAGATTAATTTGTAACTAAAACATATGTGAAATGTGTTTGATTTTTCACATTTATTGTTGTTTCCTACTTTACTTTTATTTAAGAATATAAATTAATAAAAAAGAATTAAAAATACATAAAAAATCCAGATTATCACGTTATAATAGTAAGACATATTCCCCTTTATAAACATATTTTATCGATTTTTTTATTGTAGTCACAATATTTTATATTAGAAATATTGTGATGGATATTCTAGGGTACATAAGGTCTACGTTTTCGAACTTCGTTATTTCGTGTCGTTTTATAGTATAGCCTCTCTGGGCCCCTATGCTATAATCCGAAACGAAGAAACAACGTTCGGAAACGTTCATAGAATATGGTAAGTATAGAATAGCCAATAAATATATTTTTAATAGAAATTACTAGTATGGTGAATACTAAAAGCGTATGTTAAAATTCATAGATTTTATTCTATTTATTGTTGTCTCTCTTATTTTATGTAAAAGCGATAAAAAAAAAATTACGCTTTCCACTGCTAGTAATTTATTTATTTTTATCCTGGCTCGGTAAAGTGACTACGCTACACCTGATGGTAAGTGTAGCGTAATCCAAGAATAGTGTCGACCAACGATAAACCATGTGTCCATCGTGGGTCGGCAAGATCACGCCGGCCTGCAAAAGGGCCAAAGGGGAGGGGAAGGAAAAAGGGATGGGAAAAGGGTTAGGATCAGGGGGCAAGCCCCCTGGGGAGAACCGGATATACACTGGCTGACCCTGGAACGCGACCCACACAAGGTGGGCCACTATGGCAGGTTTTAGCACCAGTGTACGGTGGTCGCTATCCGGTCGGAAACAAGTATCCTCCCACCAGCCAATATCATTGTCGATGGATATTCTATACTATTCTTACTCCAAAGTTGATCCCAAATCACACCAAAACTTCGTCATACATGCATCTATTGTATTTATTTATTGATGATTCATTCATTATAAATAGTAAAATAAAAACATTTTAACAAATAAAACTGACTCATAAATAACCAAAAAATAACGAATTTTGAGTCGGTGATTTCAAGATCAAATTGCGATAACAAAACAGTGTTTAACTAATGTGTGCTTAAATAACTTTTATTCGCTGGGTGCGTGACTCCAGCGCCATCTAACGATACAACTTACGGTGGCTCTTTTGAGAAAATAAACATGTATTGGATGTCAAATAGTTATTGAAAAAATAAAATCTCAGCATCACATTTGTTACTGCTTACATAACGATTACAAATAAATGTTTTTGATGATACATTGGAGGTAAAATATATATTCGCTTCACAGGCTTGATCCATCGTTTGATTCATGGATGTATTAGGTTGATCAGTTATTTCAGACGGTTCTGTAATATTCATCACCGGATCTATCTCAGCCGTTGACTTTTTTTATTATTCTCCTGTCCATGAAGCGTTGGTGTCTAAATAAATAAATTACGATAATATAAATAAAAATTAAATTAAATAAAACAGGTATTGCTAAATCATTAACTATATCAAATAATATGTCTACATTTTTTACGTACCTACTCAAAACTGTGGATTCGTTGACTTTACGTCTTCTATAAACTGATGGAAAAATAGTTGGAGCGTAATTAGGACTTGATTCAACATCTGATTTTTCACCACCAATGAAGTGTTCACTGCATATAACATCCATAGGTTTTGGAGACCATAACGATCCATCAATACTTTACAAAAAAATATTAATTAAATTATTACTCCGTTTTCTTACACGACATACACATGTATATGACATTATTCTATAGAATACGGTTGTAGGTTATAGTAATACTTACTTTTGCCTTTTAACAGCAGTTATCCATTTTTTTCGCTGATTTAATTTCCACTTGGCAACCGGAAACTTATAAAATTTACAATTACTATTTCTACTAGTATTTTTGAAATCGACTACACAACAACTTTGATGACCCATTTTATTTTATTTATTTAATTAAACTGACACACGTGTTATTGTTATGGTCATAGATAATAAAGAGCCACCAGTAGTTCTGTATTGTCCGCAGCGAGCGCTGACATCACTTTTGTGTCCCCCACTATGCCTTACGCACCCAGCGAATAAGTAAGGCCCTATGTGCGTAGTTAGTAGTAGCTTGTAGCTTAGCGAAAAATGCATGAATTTTTGATCTTGCATGAAATTGAATGACTAGACGAGTGCAAAGTGCAGTGGAGTGTGGAGTGTGGAGTGTGGAAGTGTAGAAGTGTGGGGAGTGTAAGTGTGGAGAAATCTGACCAAATGAAGTATTTTTTTTCTTTCTTTCATGTTAATAATACAGCTATTATAAGTAATAAAGCTATTTAGATTAAGCACGTTAACAAAAACCGGGGCTAAACCACATAGTTTCAATTATCGCAGTCATCAGACAGTCCATACTAGATCCATCAATATTAACTGATATTGATCCACAAATATTTGTTTTGAGAGCCGATGTTGGGCCACAGACCAAAGATATAAAATAGACTTCGCAAGTACTTCAATCTGTACATGAAACCAAACGTGTCACCAGGGACCTACCACGTTGTAGACCCTGTAGAGAAAATATGAAAATTGCAAAAAAAAAAGTATCAATTTAGCCACTATGTTTGGCTCGACATACGTATGTGAATCATCTTTCTCAAAGGGATTCCATATCTGGACCCCACCTAAAACTATTTGCCGACCCCTGGTCTATTTATATATCTTTGGTCTGTGTAAGGGATGAGTAAGCTCCAAAGAGTCCCCGATACTCAATAGTCACGGCACAAAACTTTTACGTTACCATAGGGCTGAACTACGTGGTTTACCCTCGGTTGACAATTCCATTTAAATAATGATTTCTTACGTTTACGCGAATATTACTTATTGAAATAAAACTAATTTAAACGGATTTTATCGCGGTTTTTTTTATTTTAATTTTAGTCCCGACGTTTCGAAAGCTTTTCATCCTTCGTGATCCCGGGTCAGTCCATCCCGAAACGTCGGGACCAAATTTAAAATAAAAAACCACGATAAAATCCGTTTAAATTAGTTTTATTTCAATCAATTATATTTAAATTCATAAAATCTGTGTGTTTTCAGCTCGGTACAGTATTACAATAGCGTTATTCACCTACGCGGCCTTGGGAATGCCATCCATGATTGTAGGTAAATACGACCTGCCCAGGTTCGGGGTCTACCTCACTGGACTACTGCCACACCAACCTATGATTTGGTTTTGGGATGAAGTGAGCGCCAGCGAACAGTTTGGTAAGTAATGACAGAAAAGTGAGAGATTTACGGAGCCACAAGCATGTAGAAATAGTAAAACAAGTATCGATTTATATCGTCTCGTGATCAATATCGATTTTGATATATTGAGAAGAAAATATCGATATATGGGCTTGATATTTCAATGACCTTTTGGCCTTTTGGACTTCTTTATTAATATGTTTGTCACTTTTTACTGTCGCTGTTTCGTTTCATCGTATTGTCAAATCACAACGGTGCTACGTTTCACTTCAATAATAAAGTCCTTGTTGACTTGCAGACTCTGGTATTACCGTCTCATCGATGTTGAAGTCATACGGATATAAGAGCGGTTGTGTTCTGCTAAGTTACATCATGATGATACTCCAGTCGGCCATTTTCTTCAGCCTCACGTGGTACTTGAACCTGGTACGCCCCGGAAAGTACGGACAAGCGTTGCCCTGGCTCTTCATGTTTAAGGTATTTTTTTAAACACCCAAACAGTCACACACACATAGCCTTGACACCACTCTAGGTTGAACTGTTTCGTGGGTATCAGGAACTACGAGGTACTTACGGTCCCACAACACCCAGGACATCATTTGTGGATCACTCAAGCAATGATTGACTTAGTGCAGGAATCGAACCCGCGGTCGCGTGTTTCAACCTGGGAGTTGAACTCAGAAGTCTATCCTCACAATTTCTTAATTTAAGTATGTACGAAATAATTGCTTAAAAAATTGTCACTTATTGACTTAACGCTTTTTCATTGGTAGAGCCATGCTGTAGACAGACGAAACGGTCGAGCCGACCCATTCATGCCGTAGACAAACTTGTCTACGGCATGAATGGGTCGGCTCGACCGGGTCGTTATCACTGTCTCACAGAAAACCGACGTAAAATAGCAGTTTACTGCTGCGTTTCGTATGGTGAGTGAAATATCCGGAGGCCCAACTCCCCTTCCTAATTCTTCTGGTATTCAGTGCGTATATAGGCGGTAGAGATCGCATACCATCAGATGACCCACTAGCTCGTTTGCCAACTTATTTTATAAAAAAAAATGAATGATTACAGAAAAGTTACTGGTGCAATAAGAATGAAATAATACCAGAAGATAAATCAGAATTGATCGATGAAAAACTTATAGAAAGTAGCCCGGGTACATCTTACAGTGAGGCTAAGTTTTTCGAAAAATCTGCCTCCTCTCTGGACATCGGCATCAAGATTGTGAACGTTAGTAAGGTGAGAGCTATATTTTTTTATTTTTTTTTATTTATTCAGGATAACAAACAGTAGTACATTGGGCATTATTTAAATAGTACAAGCAAACATATTAATATAGTTAAATATACTACCCACAACACTATCCACAAATTACTAGTAAGTTGTGTTTACAGCTAGGGACGAGACTAATATTATGTAAATTAATTAAATTGTTTATCTACTGTTACACCAAACTTTTATAAGACTAAATAATGCAAACTGAGACAATACAGTTTCTATCTAAACAAAATTAAGTGGAACATAAATATGTCATGTATAATTTAGAAATATATTGTTTTTTTTCTATTTCAAAACCCTTAAGGTAAGCACATTATATCCTGCTGCGATGTTCTTCGTACATTAAAGCCTGCCGGCTCGCGGCATATTAACAACAACAAAAGTTGTTCCTTATGATGTTAGCTAGTTATGCACCCTGCACCAGTTCGTAATAACAATTTTCTTAACATTCAAATGACCTTATTTACTAAAGTAAAGGACTCTATGTAACTATCAATTGGAAATATGATATTCTTGTTTTGACTAAAGTTCTTGCAACTAAATCATAACATATGTACAGAATATTAGCTGACCACTGGGTTTTGCAAGTGTTATTGTTATGAGCATAATTCTTAGAATTAAGCATCCATTGTCAACAGATGAACGATATAAATAAGGATATTTGTTAATTTTAATTCAGTTTCAAATAAATCTTCATCATGAAGAGTTTGACTCTACATTTTTGATTTAAAAACCTCGTGGCGTTCCCGCGTAACTTTTGTCTAGCTATCTAGTCCTGCGAGGTTGTTGGTGTTTTAAAAGTAACTGTGTATATAACGGTACCGTTATCGAAGAATTTGAGTTATTTTTTGAGGTTTAGGTTACCGCTATTCAGGTAACCAAGATAAATAAACATGTTACCACTGTTTTAGGTTACCATTTTAATAACGGTAAACTAAAAATGACTTTAATACATACAGAGGTTGCGCTATTGCGCTCCTTTATCTTATAGACCGGTGATTTTCCAATTTGAAACATAATTAAATTATAGTAGAATTAAACCCATTGTAAAAGGAAGAGAATACAACAAAATTGATAGGAAAAATAAATTAACGGCGATCTGAGGTCGGGAAGTGGGAAGGGGGGGGCTTTTAAGGGTAAAAAACGGTTTATCACGATTTCCGGAAAAACTACAAGTCCTATGGAAAAAAGTTAAATCGCAAAGTTGTAGGTAATAAAAAGATCTACAACTTTTGTATACACACTTTCTTCACATAACCTCAAAATATATGTGAAAAATTCAAATAACCAAGTTTTTTGTTTTTATTTTTATCTATTATAATAAATCATTTTTTTTCACGAAATTTGGTGAAAACTTACCTTTTTGTATCCCAAATACACTGTAATTTTTTTGATTTAAAATATTTATTTTTGCACCTTATTTTGACTTAATATCGAAAAAGCAGCCTAATTTTCAAACGAAAATTCTCACGTCAAAATATGAGTTTTTTTAAAAAAGTTTGTTGGTTTCTTGTTCATTGAATTCTCTACTTTCTGATGGTGTAAAAAAATATATACATTACTATGGTAAATGTGCTCAGAAAATGCAAAGAAACGAACTACTAAATAACAGGTAGTAAGGCCCAGACCCACCTAGCCCCTTCCCCACTTCTTTATGATGGGCTAAAATTTTCCGTAGATCACTCAGGTATATAATTTATATTAAAATAACAATAAAGAGGCATCTACGCATATAATTTAAAGAAGATTCTACAACTTACTCAAAATATTGTAGATATGTCTTATTAAATATTAACTTATAACTTTACATTTTCTGAGCACATTTACCATAGTAATGTATATATTTTTTTACACCATCAGAAAGTAGAGAATTCAATGAACAAGAAGCCAACAGACTTTTTTAAAAAAGCTCATATTTTGACGTGAGAATTTTCGTTTGAAAATTAGGCTGCTTTTTCGATATTAAGTCAAAATAAGGTGCAAAAATAAATATTTTAAATCAAAAAAATTACAGTGTATTTGGGATACAAAAAGGTAAGTTTTCACCAAATTTCGTGAAAAAAAATGATTTATTATAATAGATAAAAATAAAAACAAAAAACTTGGTTATTTGAATTTTTCACATATATTTTGAGGTTATGTGAAGAAAGTGTGTATACAAAAGTTGTAGATCTTTTTATTACCTACAACTTTGCGATTTAACTTTTTTCCATAGGACTTGTAGTTTTTCCGGAAATCGAGATAAACCGTTTTTTACCCTTAAAAGCCCCCCCCTTCCCACTTCCCGACCTCAGATCGCCGTTAATTTATTTTTCCTATCAATTTTGTTGTATTCTCTTCCTTTTACAATGGGTTTGATTCTACTATAAATTTGTTTCTATTTTTACCATTTTCAACCGGATAATCACCCGTCTATTATGCCGACGGCACGTGTAAGATAGAGGTAATGATTATTTCGGTAACCGGTATCAAACCGGTTAGGTTGGAGGTTAGCGGTGAGATATTAAATAATAATAAATTACGGTTACCTTTAAAAATACCAGTAAAATTATTATACTCATGATTGTGACCGAGAAATACAGATATTTGACATATTGGTTTCGGTCCCTGGTTTGAAGGCGATTGAGGCAAGTGAAATTACTGAACTTCTACTGAACTTTGAGTGGTAGAGCCACGTTGTGGGCAGTTTTGTCTGCAGCATGAATGGACCGGCTCGACCGGATCGTTACCACTGTCTCACAGAAAACCGACGTAAAGTAGCGGCTTGCTGCTGCGTTTCGTACGGTGAGTGAGATATCCGGAAGCCCAAATCCCCTCCCTTTCCCAATCCCTAATTATCCCTTTCCTTTAAGGTCGGCAACGCGCCCATGATTCTTCTTGTCGTGGGCGTACATGAGCAGTGGAGATCACTTACCATCTGGTGACCCACTTGCTCGTTTGCCGGCCTATGCTATATACACTCCTTTGCAAAAAAAACGGGCGGGTTTGATTTTTTAACATTATTGGTAATAATTTAGTTCTTCAGAGGTTTTAATAGCCAAACTATGTTACTGGCACTTAATAAAGAGTCTGGGTATGAAAAAAAGTTCATTCCAAATTCAAAACTTTTGTTTTTTAAATTATTAATCCCTTTTTCATTTTGTGACACTTTTCGCGGGTTTGCGGTTAAAAGGTTATCAAGCAACTAAAAGTAACTTTTCGTTATTTTTAGTACAACAATTTATGTTTATCGCATAATTCTGCCTTATTGTGACTTAAAACAGATATCTTTGTGTCTATCGTAATGGCAGAAAAAGCAATGAGAGCTAGTAAAATTATAGCGCTGCTGGAAGAGGGGTGTAGCCAATGTTACGTCTCACAGCGGTTAAACGTGAGTCGTTCAACCGTACAAAGAACCTGGACTCGATACCAAGAGACAGGTTCCGTTCAGAGAAGGCAAGGTTCTGGGAGAAAACGTTGCACACAGCCGCGAGACGATCGCTTTTTAGTGACTCAGGCGCTGAGGAACCGCAAATGCAGTTACATAGACCTCAAAAGAAACCTTGAAGAGGTACGAGGAGCACAAGTTAGCCTATGGACTGTGAGGAGAAGACTTTTAGCTGCTGATATACGTAGTCGACGACCAGCGCGGGCCCCCAAGTTACTCCGTGAGCACCGGATTGCGCGGTTGAGGTTCGCTAGAAATTGCCTATCTTGGACACCAGGTAACTGGAGTAGCGTACTCTTCTCCGATGAGGCTCGAATTTGTCTGCATGGTGAGGACCGACGTCGGCGAGTGTTACGAAGACCAGGGGAACGCTATGCCGATGTGTGTTTTGAAGAAATCACCCCTTATGGTGGAGGGTCCGTTATGTTTTGGGCGGGCGTAACTTCCAACTATCGTACCGAGATAGTATTCATAGAAAATGGCTCACTAAATGCGCATAGGTACATAACAGAAATCCTTTCTCAAAATGCACAACCCGCACTGACTGTAATTGGTGAAGATGCCATTTACATGGACGATAATGCTCGGGCCCACCGTTCTGGCGACGTAGATGCTTATATGCAAGAGGTCGGTATTCGTCGTTTGGATTGGCCAGCGCGGAGCCCCGACCTTAACCCCATTGAGCACGTTTGGGACCTCCTAAAAAGGCGAGTACGATCTGTCCAACCACCTCCACAAAACATCAGAGAGCTTAAACGTGTAATCTCGACTGAGTGGGAACACATTCCACAGGACACCATCAAAAGCCTGGTGGGAAGCATGCCAAGACGATTACATGCCGTAATCGCTGCAAGAGGAGGTCATACTCGTTATTAATTTTTATTTTTTAATGTCTCTTTTATTAAAATACCATAAAAATACTCGTAGTCTTAATTTCATTATACCCATAAAAATGTCCATTTTAACACGGCTCTCTGTTTACATTGACTAAAACACCGATACCAGGATAAAAGTGTTAAAAAACTAGATTCTCATTGATAATAAGAAATTTCTAGTCATCCAAGCTAATGACATACTAAAAATATAATAATATTTACCCATAGAAAAGCTAAGGTAAAGTGTGTGTGTAAGGTGCCCGTTTTTTTTTGCAAAGGAGTTTATATAAAACTTCAATTTCACTGGCTTCAATGTCCTTCAAACCAAAACACAACGGCGCTTACACATTGCTGCTTTACAAATATGGTAGTATACACAAATTGAAATGAAACTAAGTTAAACGGATTTTATCGCGATTTTTTATTTTAATTTTGGTGGGCAGTCCACCCCGGGACCACGAAGGCTGAAAAGCTTTCGAAACGTCGGGATCAAAATTAAAATCAAAAACCGCGATAAAATCCGTTCAAATTAGTTTTATTTCAATGAGTAACATTCGCGTAAACGTAAGAAATCATTAAGTATTTTTTGCTGCTGGGAGGATACTTGTATCCGACCGGATAGCGACCACCGTACACTGGTGCTAAAACCTGCCATAGTGGCCCACCTTGTGTGGGTCACGTTCCAGGGTCAGCCAGTGTATATCCGGTTCTCCCTAGGGGGCTTTCCCTCTGATCCTAACCCTTTTCCCATCCCTTTTCCTTCCCCTCCCCCTTGGCCCTTTGGCAGGCCGGCATGATCTTGCCGACCGACGATGGACACATTGTTTATCGTTGGTCGACACTATCCTTGGATTACGCTACACTTACCATCAGGTGTAGCGTAGTCACTTTGCCGAGCCAGGATAAAAAAAAAATATATACACAAAGACGAACTCTCCACATACGGTTTGTACAATTCCCCAAAACTTTACAGGTGTTCCCGGAGCAGGTAGCTCTGAGTAAAGTCTCTCTGGAGGTGTACAAGAACGAAATAACAGTGTTGTTGGGTCACAATGGCGCCGGAAAAACTACCCTCATGTCCATCATTACAGGTGAGTGGGAGAAACTTTAAGCCAAAAGAAGAAGCCGTATTGAAATAAAACTAATTTACACGGATTTTATCGCGGTTTTTTATTAATTTTTATCCCGACGCGACGTTTCGAAGACTTTTCAGCCTTCGTGGTCACGGGATCCCGGGTCAGTCCATCCCGAAACTTAAGACTTATGAGAGAGAGAGAAGCCGTATTTTACAATTTACATGGTGGTAGGTCCCTCGCATGCGAAAGGCCGTCTGGGTTGGTACCACCGTTTTGTCTATATCGCCGTCAAGTAACAGTGTTTAAGCACTGTTGTGTTTCGGTTTGAAGGACATTGAAGCCAGTGTAATTACTGAGCATTATGAGACTTAACATCTTATGTCTCGGGGTGACGAGCGCAGTTCAGTACCATGCAGTGCTTTGTAATTTAAAGTTCTGTGTGATGTTGCTTCTGTTTATGGGCAGGCGTGGCGCTTACCATCAGTTGAGCGCCTTGCTTGCCGTCTCGTTATTCATTCAAATAAAAGAAAAACGTGTGCGTCTCGGGACGCTCGACAGAAGTGATAACTTAAACTAATGTGGGTTAAAGTGAGAGAGGAGGAGTCTGCTTACTGCTGCCGTATGCGTGAGAGAAAGGGAAGCCAGACAGAGTGGCACCGTAACGCGTTACGTTACAAAGCGGTTTACCCTTCCATAAGAAGTTATCACTTCAAAAGTTTATTATTCTTTTTCTTCTTTTTTATTTATGGCTTTCGCATTATTATGCATTTTACCAGTGTCAAGTATAATTTATTCACAAGTTATTTTTACAAGAACGATGAAACACGGGTGCGGTCGATTTCAAGGTCTTGCCGGAGTTTTGGTGTTAACTCCTTTCAGTACGAAACCTAATTCACTTATTTCAATGTTTCCACACACTGTTCATCACCGTAAATGTTTATTGAACAAATCCACACCACTTTTATACAACAAACATAACTCTGAACTAGTTTATGAAATAAATTAAAATAAGCTATGAACTGCACTGTCAGAATTCCCGCCAAAAACCCATGTTTATAACTGTGATCATGGAGTTTTGTTTTGACGGTGATTAACAGTGTATGGAAACATTGAAATAAGTGAATTAAGTATCGTACTGAAAGGAGTTAACACCAAAACTCCGGCAAGACCTTGAAATCGACCGCACCCGTGTTTCATAGTTCTTGTAAAAATAACTTGAGAATAAATATTACTTGAGACTGGCAAAATGCATACTAATGCAAAAGCCATAAATTAAAAAAAAAAAACTGTGACACGTGCGTCCGTCAGGTATGATAAGCGCGACGCACGGTTCAGTGAGCGTGCACGGATACGACACGGCGTCGCAGACGGACCGCGTGCGACAGCACCTGGGCTTCTGTCCGCAACACAACCTGTTCTTCAGCGACCTCACCGTGCTCGAGCACGTCATGTTCTTCACGCTGGTACTGCTGCATTTGTTTTAACACGCTTTTAGTATTATTTTTTTTGTTTTTTATAGCATAGATCGGCAAACGAGCAAGTGGGTCACCTGATGGTAAGTGATCTCCACCGCCCATGTATGCCCACAATATCAGAAGAATTATGGGCGCGTTGCCGACCTTAAAGGAAAGGGATACTTAGGGATTGGGAAGGCGAGGGGTATTTGGGCCTCCGGATATCTCACTCACCGTACAAAACGCAGCAGCAAGCCGCTACTTTACGTCGGTTTTCTGTGAGACAGTGGTAATGACCCTGTTGAGCCGGCCCAATCATGCTGTAGACAAACTGTCTACAGCGTGGCTCTACCACTCACTACCACGCTTTTAGTATGTAGTATGTTAGTATGTATCGGAAACTTTGAACGTATTTTTGATCGACCTTCTGGGATAAAAGTAGCCTAAACGCGAATCGAAAAATCAAAAAAGAAAAACAAAAAGTATATTCTGATTGCCAGACTTTTCATATCTCAATGTTTCTCAACATGTGTAGACTGTTCTAGATCAATGAGACGATATTATTATTTATGTAAAGTAGAATCAATTTAAAAAAAATTGTCACATCAATAAATGAACATAAGAACTCGTTGAACCGGAGCATTCATATAAAAAACACTGGTAAAGGCAACACACTGCTAATAATCGACTTTGTCAGTTGTAGGTTTTTGCATGTCTGCTCACAAGTCCGCGTACATTCTTTTAAACAGGATACTTCTGTTTCAATTGTATTTTTGCTTTTAATTTTTAATTTGTTAATCTCAATGCATATATTATGGTAATAATTAGATAATCACTTTTATGCGTAAACTATAGTTAGGTGTAATGCTGTTTACATTGCAAGAATGTTTGCAACTATAATTATTGTAACACTTGGCATGGGTTTGATTTCATTGAACAATTATGAATATGTTGCGTGTTTACAATGTTGTTGCGACTACATAAATAAATTAAAAAAAAGTGTGTGTGTGCAATTCACACACGGCAGAAGTGAAACTTCAGAAAAGTAGCCTACAAGAGAATGAGTTTTTTTTTTATGATGTATTAAAATATAATACATAATTTTTATAACAATCTAGCCCTATGACTAATAAGTTATTTAAATTTAACCTAAACTTCTAAAGAGACTATGGCTAAGAATATGTCCAATAACACTTTTCTTATTTGTCTCTATTAAGGGGAAGACACAATGTTCGCGTGTTCTTATTCATTAGCACTCACTGCACTATGTTGCACTAAATGGTCATTACACTAACTCGAAAGGTTTTGTCCTTTTCAGTCTTCTCACTAAGTCCGTAAGAGAATGAGATAATAAAAATTATTTAAAATTTTAATGCGAAATATTACATTTCATATATTTACATACTTGAGATCTTGTTTCTTTCCAACCACTTTAGTGACCAACCTTTTTCGTTTCATCAAATTTTCAAATCACAACGATTCTCAAAAAGTTTCACTTCAAAAACAATGCTAACTGACAATTAAACTCCAGTTAAAAGGGACGACGTTCAAGAAAGCGAAGAGTTCATCGCTGAATCTACTGTCAAGATTGGGTCTGAAAGGCAAAGAGAACAACAAATGTTCGGAACTGTCCGGCGGCATGAAACGTCGGCTTCAGCTGGCTTGCGCGCTGGCGGGTGACGCTGACGTGTTGGTTTTGGACGAACCCACCTCCGGACTGGATGTAGAGACACGACGCAGCCTGTGGGACTTGATACTGGTAAGTTTTTTTTTTTTATCCTGGCTCGGCAAAGTGACTACGCTACACCTGATGGTGAGTGTAGCGCAATCCAAGAATAGTGTCGACCAACGATAAACAATGTGTCCATCGTAGGTCGGCAAGATCATGCCGGCCTGCCAAAGGGCCAAGGGGGAGGGGAAGGAAAAAGGGAAAAAGGGATGGGAAAAGGGTTAGGATCAGGGGGCAAGCCCCCTGAGGAGAACCGGATATACACTGGCTGACCCTGGAACGCGACCCACACAAAGTGGGCCACTATGGCAGGTTTTAGCACCAGTGTACGGTGGTCGCTATCCGGTCGGATACAAGTATCTTCCCACCAGCATCTATTCTATATTATGTTGGTGATAGGATATTCATATCCGCCCGGATAGCGACCACCGTACACATGGTGTTAAAACCTACCATAGTAATCCATACGCCTTGTGTGGATCGCGTTCTAGGTTCAGCCAGTGTATATCCGGTTCTCCCGAGGGGCTAGCGACATGACTTGATGGTTGGTTGGGGCGGATATAGGGGTACATCTTTGTATCACTGTGCCTGCATCGGTCAACCATCTGACTTGTCGCAGGCCCCTCGATTTGCTTCTTCCCTCTCCGAAGAGGGATAAAGCATTTATACAGGCCGGCATGACCCTGGTGACCACCGATAAACACATTGTTTGTTGGTGGTCGCTGGTTTTTTGGACTGCACTACGCTTACCATCGGGTGTAGTGCAGTCACTTTGCCGTGCTCCGATTAAAAAATTAAAAAACAAAAAAAGATCAAAATAGCGATACGCGCCGGCTACGCTCGGGTAAAAATATGTTTGTTACGATATCACATTACAAATCTTTGAATTTTCGGCTTTTCTGTACCATAATATGTATGTATTATACATATGGGTGATTATACAAAAGTTGGGTAACTTTTGAGGATATTTTGTTTACTATAGTTATTAAATCAAATTATTACAAATTCGGGTCTATATGATGGCTAATCTAATGATTATATTGTTCCAAATCGGGCCAGTCACTTTTCGGCTTCTCTCTTTTTTTTTAATATTTCTTCCCTAGTCAAATTGTTTTTAGCGTGCCGCATGATGTTTTTTACTGAAATATAAAATAGAAATGCTTACACACGGTAGCAATTACGATAAAAGTGCTCTAAAACAAAAAAAAAACATCAGTACCTGACAACGGACTGACGCCAACGGATTGACGAAATAGACATAATTTGAGGTTATAATCAAAACTAATGTTTTTTTTGGTAATTTCGAATATCAACAAACTACATTTTAACAAATCATAGTTAACTATGTATAAATGAAAATAAACCTCAGATTAACAAGAAAATAACGACTCACCATGGGACTGACATTTTGACTGGCTTCGCACGTGTATAGACGACAAACAAAACCCAAACACTGGTACTATTATGGCGGCCGTCAAATTGTGCGGTCCGCAACTAACTTCATTACCAACATTAAAACTTAAACAGGGATTTGACCTTGACTCGGTGATATTCTCCGCGAATTTTAAATTTAAAGAACACACAACGGACTGACGAAAGAAACTAAACACAAAGTTTCTTATTTTTTATTAAATAAAATAGAGAACATTGCATTATGAAAGTTGTAGTATATAATACTATGTACATCACAGATTGTAGTAAATTAGTAAGTTTTCCTAAATCAATGATAATGTTTAATGGATAGTCACTTGATTGTTGGTTTTCGGGATTGTGACATGCCAACGGACTGACGTTTTGAGTATTAATTTTGTGTTTTTTATTAACTTGTATTTAAAATGAAGAAGTGAAATTGGGTGACCAAATAAAGGACTTTTCATTGTTTTAAAATAAATTGTTATTTCAATACAATATAATAAGACTTTGTATATATTGGCTGGTGACATTGAGTTACCCAATTTTTGTAGAATCACCCATATAAACCTTCCTCATGAATCACTCTATCTATTGCTGAAAACTGCATTAAAATCCGTTGAATAGTATAGAAGATCTAAGCGAACAGACAGCGGAAGCGATTTCGTTTTATCCTATATGTAAAGATGACTGGCTCGGTGGCACAGTTGTACTGCGTATGTACGACTGCTATGTTGTGGTCTCGGGTTCGTTCCCCGGGTCGGGTAAAATGATATTGGGTTTTTCTATCACGAAATGCTCAGTAACATTGATTACCGTGTATTATATAATATATAATATTTTTGAGACCGTGGGTTCGATTCCCGCAGCGAGACAAATGTTTGGGCGATCCGTAAATGTTTGTTTCGTGTCTGGGTGTTGTGGGACTGCAAGTCCCTCGTAGGCTAGGTAGGTATGGCTTCAAAAATTCTCACAGCTGACACTCGCCATCCTCGTCTAACAAGTAGCATTGCGCGATAACTCTCTCTCTCATTTTATCTTTGATACCTAGCATTTTTAACGGCTGGCAACCCTAATTTGCGGTGATTTTTTCACAGGCAAAAAATAAGCTTTAATTTGATGTATTAAACATGAATATACGTCATGAACGTATAAATACAACAAAGTATTACCTGTTTACACCTGGCTGCCAAGTAGTTGCGGCCGAATAGGCAACGGCACCCATGGCTTTTTGAATTCTCTACATACATAGCTGTAATAGGAACAATGTTTTATTTAACTACACCATGAACGATTTTTTTTCCCAAAATTTAATTATATTTTTTTTGAAGTGATAACTTCTTATGGGAGGGTGAACCGAAACGTTCCGTAACGCGAGCGGCGGCGAGCGGAAGGTTCCAGAATATTCGAGAACCTTCCGTGAGACGTCACGCGGGCCAGTTGACCAACCAGCGCTAGCCGACTTCCCTGGAACTTCGACAATTTCGAAGTCCCAGGTGGCGTCACACAGTGACCAGTTGGATTGGACCGGACTTTGACCGAATTTTCACAGGACTTTGACAGGACTTTGATCGGACTGTGTTCGTTTTTTTTTTATGGCGAATAGACATGTTACCGTAATTTTGTTTTTGATACTGATAATAAAATGACGATATTTTACTTATTTTATAATTTGGAAAAAAGTACCAGGTACGCATAAACGTGAAGAGCGTAGAATGTCCATTTTTCATGGCGAGTAGCCGTAATTAATAAACAAATGACGATTTGGACAAAGAAAAACTTTTTAGGTTTTTTCTTATTTGGAACATGTTGGCGTAAAAAGTACCAGGCTCGCATAAACGCGAAGAGAGTAGAATGTACTTTTATCATGTCGAGTGGACATGTTGCCGTAATTTTGTATTCTCGCATGTTGTTTGGTAAGTTTTCACTTCTGTCGGCACTCCCGGAGTGCAACTCATATTTTTTTATTAAAAATATATGCGGGCACTTTTTGACTGGCACCCTATGATCAATGTATTGTCCTATTCGAAAATGAATGTAGAAATTTGAGCTTGAGCATCTACGTCATGAACGTATAGATTCTGCAGCGGGATCTTAGGCTATATGTAATAGTAGTGTACATTAGCCTAGTGGAACTTTATAATAAACGTGTCAAAGTGTTTCGTGTACTTTTATTGTTACTGCTGACGTACGACTACTACAGGTGTATTAAAATTGTGTTGGTTGGTTCGTGGTGGTGCAGGGTCTTCGCGAATCGCGCACGGTGCTGGTGTCGACGCACTTCATGGAGGAGGCGGAGGCGCTGGGCGAGCGCGCCGCCGCGCTGCAGCGAGGCCGCCTCGTCTGCCACGCCACGCCCATGCACCTCAAACGGGCCATCGGTATGTGTATATTATAGGGGGAATCCCCCTAGCGCCGGACAGCACCTAGTACCGGACAAAACACGTCGAAACTTGAAATAACGCTCATTATAACATTCGTGTAATCGAAGACGTCAAACTAAACAGTTAGAACCCCCCCACCGCGCGGGAAGCGTCAGTTTCGTTCGATACCCCCCTTACAGGTTACACGTAAGTCATTTTGCGCAGTAATTTGTTGCATCGAGTAATATACAGAACGTCACAGATTATATTTTTAAGGTGCATTAATTGTGTGTGGTGCTTCTGATTTAATAATTGGTAAGTACGCTTTACATTGATAATCTTTTTTGGCAGATTTATTAATAGACTTTATGGAAATCGGAACTATAATACTGTACGTTATTCCCGTAAGTCCGGACAGTAACAGATTCCCTAGTACCGGACAAATTGAATTAGACTTATACAAGTTCCCTAGTACCGGGCAAATATATTTTGATAAAACAGTGTGCCTGTTATATTCTATATAATATTGTAATGCTGTTATTTATCTTTTCCGATCATTTGATATAATGGCGACGAAAAAAGGGTATCTGGGACCCAAGCAAATTATACTTCGCTATTGAAAATGTTTCAAACCAAAAGGTGACAATTAGAGAAGCTTCCGACCGCTTTATGGTACCTAAAAGCACTTTATTTGATAAAGGCGACGCTGCTGCGACTGCGACGAGGACTGGATCCAGTGTGGGCACTGTAAAGATTGGGCTCATGAAGCCTGTGCGGATATCCCAGAGTGTTCAGAAATTTATGTTTGTGACCGTTGCAAATATTTTTAATTCTTCTATTATTATTACTTATTATCTCGATTTCTATACATATAATATGTAACATAATGTTGAAATTTAAAATTATTTTCTTTAAAACTATTTTGTATTTGATTTTTTCGCTGTTAAAAGACATGCCATTTATTTAAAATTTTGTTAATTTATTTATATTTTTATAATGTTTATATGGCTCAGACATTTATAGTATTAATATAAGATTTTTGTATAACTTTAAATCTTTGTAATCCCATAATCACTAGGTACTGTTCGGTCTTATGGGTTTGAATTTATACTTGTCCGGTACTAGGTGCCAAATTTCAATGAAACCAAAAACTAAACCTATGATTGATTCCATTTTAAGGGGCTAAAAAACGTATAATGTTAATCTTTCTTGACTTATTTTAATATTACATATATTTGTTTTAATGAAAATGTTAAGAATTGAAATATAACCTAATTATTATTTTATTCGTTTACTAAAAACCTTAAGTGTCCGGTACTCGGGGGACTCCCCCTACTGATAACTTCTTATGGTGTTGCCACACCGCTGTTATAAAATGTTTACAAAACATTATTAAACGTTTGTTAACAAAAATTTGATACATTTTATCACAATGTTAGTAAATGTTTAATGTTAGAAAATGTTAGTAAACATTTTATAACACTGGTGTGGCAGCACCATTAGGGAAGGGTAAACTGCTTCGTAACGTAACGCGTTACCGCGCCACTCTGTCTTTTTTTTTATCCTTCCTCGGCAAAGTTCTATCCTCTTCTCTCTAAACTTTTATCCTCGGCAAAGTGACTACGCTACACCTGATGGTAAGTGTAGCGCAATCCAAGAATAGTTTCGTATAAACAATGTGTCCATCGTAGGTCGGCAAGGTCGGTCCTATGCTATATAAAAAAGGTCCTTCGAACTTGTGTACATATGAACATGTGGATGTAAAACTTACTAGTGTTTATAGAGACCACTTAAACAAGGACCCCTCGCTCATAAGCCGACCCTAAGCTACGAAAAAAGTTTTTGGTCCTTCGAACTTATGTACATATAAACATGTGGATGTGACACTTACTAGTATTTATGGAGATCATTTAAACAAGGACCCCTCGCTCATAAGCCGACCCTAAGCTACGAAAAAAGTTTTTGGTCCTTCGAACTTGTGTACATATAAACATGTGGATGTGACACTTACTAGTGTTTATAGAGACCACTTAAACAAGGACCCCTCGCTCATAAGCCGACCCTAAGCTACAAAAAAAGTTTTTGGTCCTTCGAACTTGTGTACATTTAAACATGTGGATGTGAAACTTATTTTTCTATCACCAGGTACTGGCTATCGTCTCACACTTACGACAGAAGGCCAACCGTTGGAATCCAAAGTGACAGAGTTGGTGCAACGCTTCGTACCGTTGGCGACAATCAAGGACCAGACCGTCAACTCCCTTACGTACAGTCTGCCGGCGACCGAGAGCAATAAGTTCAAACAACTCTTCACGAAGTTGGAAGATATGCGAAGCGAATTGAAGATCAACTCGATAGGCGTCGGGATATCGACCCTGGAAGAGGTGTTTTTGAAGTAAGGGACTTGTTCGATATAATTACAATAAATAAGGTGGTATGTTCCTCGTATGCGACAGGCCGTCTGTACCACCGCTTTGTCTATTATTGTCGCCAAGCAATAGTGTGTAGGTACTGTTGTGCTTCGGTTTGAAGGACATTGAAGCCAGTGAAATTAATGGGTATTATGAGATTTAACATCTTACGTCTCGGGGGGACGAGCGCAGTTCAGTGCCACCCAGTGCTTTGTAATTCAAAGTTCTGTGTGGTGTTGCTTCTGTTTATGGACAGGCGTGGCGCTTACCATCAGGCGAGCGCCAACATCTAAATATATAAAACTCAAAGGTGACTGACTGACAGTGATCTATCAATGCACAGCCCAAACCACTGGAGGGATCGGGCTGAAATTTGGCATGCAGGTAGATGTTATGAAGTAGGCATCCGCTAAGAAAGGATTTTGATAAATTCTACCCCCAAGGGGATAAAATAGAGGATGAAAGTTTGTAAATATGGATGGATGTTTGTTACTCTTTCACGTAAAAACTACTGAATGGATTTTAATGAAACTTTACAATAATATAGCTTATACAGAATAAGACATAGGCTACTTTTTATCCCGGAAAAAGCTGATCACACGGGCGGAGCCACGAGCAAAAGCTAGTTCAATCATATAATTATAGAGCTACGTATACGGCATGAATAGGTCGGCTCGATTGGTTTGTTAAGAGTAACAGAAAAACGACGAAAGTTTAGTATGTGAAGTCTGCCAACCTGCATTATGTACTCAGCTGTCGGATCGTGTAATACAAAGCTCATATTATCATATAGGTTGTGCAGCGATGTAGACACAACATGGAAAACACCGGAAGAAAATGGAGCTGTTCATTTGAATAACAGTAAGTAAGATGTATTAAATAGATTATGTGTATAATAAGATATAAAAGGTGTATGTGTGGGCAATTCACACACGGCAGAAGTGAAACTTCAGAATAATTAACATAAATTAATTAAACAACGAATTTTAATACGCAAATGCAAAAACAAAAAACACGTGAATGATATACCGCGTTGTTTATCTGTCAACATTTTCCGAAGGCTTCGTTGTACGCAGGCGCAAAGACGCGTGAAATGCTACGTACACACATATACTTGTAACGTATCTCATTCTCTCGCACTCTAAATTCAATTTATGAATATGTTTGTCTCTTTTTACTGTCGGTTTTTCGTTTCATCGAATTTTCAAATCACAACGGTGCTAAAGAAGTTTCACTTCAATAAGTTGACTATGTGACTACTTCATTCGCGTGCCACGCTTAAGCGTAACGTTAATCGCAACATGTCAATATTCTGGACCACATTTACAGTGCACCGCGATGACAAACTCAATACATGTAGTCAAAATTAGCACGGACGATGGCCGATGCAGGCACAGTGATACAAGGATGTATCCCTATACCCGCCCGAAACAACCATCAAGTCATGTCGCAACCGGGTATACACTGGCTGACCCTGGAACGCGATCTACACAAGGCGTGTGGATCACTGTGGCAGGTTTTAACACCATGTGTACGGTAGTCGCTATCCGGGCGGATATGAATATCCTACCACCAGCAAAGTGCCTTATTATATATTTTTTATTTGATTGAATGACGAGACGAGCAAGGCGCTCGCCTGATGGTAAGCGCCACGCCTGGCCCATAAACAGAAGCAACACCGCACAGAACGTTGAATTACAAAGCACCGCATGGCATTGAACTGCGCTCGTCAACCCGAGACATAGAATCTTAAGTCTCATAATAATAATTTCACTGGCTTCAATGTCTTATTTGTTACTACCAGCTCCGCAGTACGTGAAGTACACCGGATCCGCTTTGTACGCCCGGCAACTGATGGCATTGTGGAAGAGGCAGGCGAGATATATCATGTCCAAGAAATACTCATTCCTCATCCTGGTAAGTCAGCATATGCCTTTTTCTTAGTCGTTCCAAGTTTTTTGAAAAAATCGATATTTTTTTGCCAGTAAACCCTGGGACTTTTTGAACGGATTCATTAATAATCTAAATAGAAGATTAATATTTTCACGCAATAACAAAGAACTTTAAACGCTAATTATTGATTTCTTAGAATTTGATTATTTTCACGTTCAAAGCCAATTAATACCGTAAATAATAATAATTGACAGATATGAGCCCAAGGAATATCACTTTGATAATATCTTAAAAAGCACCCCACTTTTTTACAATAAATATTTTTATGTTTCTTTACACTATTCTTAATTAATAATTATTTTCAATTTTTTAGTTTTATTTAACTATCATAACTATCTATCTGAGTGGTAGAGCCACGCTGTAGACAGTTTTGTCTATTGCATGAATGGGCTGGCTCGACCGGGTCGTTACCACTGTCTCACAGAAAACCGACGTAAAGTTTGTCTGCTGCGTTTCGTACGGTGAGTGAGATATCCGGAAGCTCAAATCCCCTTCACAATCCCTAATTATCCCTTTCCTTTAAGGTCAGCAAAGCGCCCATGATTTTTCTGATGGTGGGCGTACATGGGCGGTAGAGATCCCTTACCATCAGGTGACCCACTTGCTCGTTTACCGGCGTATGCCATAATACAAAAAAAACTATAATCTATTTTTTATTTTGTAGCAAGTGGCAATGCCGATAGCGTTCCTGTTCGGCTTCACGTATCTGTTCAACAACGACGACAGTGTGCTCGTGAACCAGTCGCGGACCCTCCACCTCGACCTGTACAAGCACAGGGAGGACAGGCGGGTGCTATACAACGGTACCGACCTGTCTGCACTCGTACATCGACACCCTGATGTACGGTTTGAACCGACCGCCGATGTTTACGAAGGTAAGTAAATACATAGCATCGAGCAGCGATAGCTCAGCGGGGAGTGGTACGGACTGTCGAGACGAAAGTCGCAGGTTCGAAACCAGCCCCAAGAGCATTCACCTCTGACTTTTCTGAGTTACGTGCATATTCATTGTTAATTATCGCTTGCTTTAACGGTGAAGGAAACATCGTGAGGAGACCTGCATACCTGAGAATTCGATAAGATTTTTCGAAGGTATGTGAATTCTATCAACCCGCATTAGGCCAGCGTGATGGACGTGCGGCCTAACCCCTCTCATTCAGTAGAGGAGACCCGTGCCCAGCAGTGGGACATGTATAATACAGGGCTAGTAAAAGTAAATACATACACAGTTACAACAGTGTACAAGGTGGTGGGTCCCTCGTATGCGAGAGGCTGTCTGGGTTGGAATACAGTATGCGAACCTTTGGCGACTGAGCAGGCGGGATCCCCTCGAAATACTAATTGGCGGAGTTATACTTTATTTTTATTTTATTGAATGATGAGACGAGCAAGGCGCTCGCCTGATGGTAAGCGCCTGCCCATAAACAGAAGCAACACCACACAGAACTTTGAATTACAAAGCACTGCATGGCACTGAACTGCGCTCGTCGCCCCGAGACATAAGATGTTAAGTCTCATAATGGCCAGTAATGTCACTGGCTTCAATGTCCTTCAAACCGAAACACAACAGTGCTTACATACTGCTGCTTGGCGGCAGATATAGACAAAACGGTGGTACCTACCCAGGCGGCCTCTCGCATACGAGGGACCTACCATTTTGTACGTAGGAAAAAAAATATAAGTACGCGTCGAATTGATAATCTCGTCGTTTTTTTTCGTCGATTCATAATAATGTTATTTGTTTTAGCTATACTGTCCTACGCTAAAAAAGACATTTGGGATTACAGCAAGTACTTGATCGGTATAGAATTGAACGAAACTGATGCTAAGGTAAATGGTCTATTTTCTTATTTTTTTTAATACATAACGAGTCGCTCACCTGATGGTAAATATTACGCCTGCTCGTAATTAATAACAACGCCACCCAAACTTCTACAAATAAATAAATACACCTAACAGTCACACACATAACCCTGAATCACACACATAATCGTCAATTTAAACCACGGCCGAAATGGATTTGTACTGATATCTATATCAAGATGATGTTACCATTTTAGGCCGGTCTGGTCTTGTAGATTAACATTTTTAAATTACGAAAATACAAATAGGTCAAAATTCATCAAAATGCAGTTAGGCCACTCATTTTTTCTTTTTTATCCTGGCTCGGCAAAGTGACTACGCTACACCTGATGGTAAGTGTAGCGGAATCCAAGAATAGTGTCGACCAACGATAAACAATGTGTCCATCGTCGGTCGGCAAGATCATGCCGGCCTGCCAAAGGGCCAAGGGGGAGGGGAAGGAAAAAGGGATGGGAAAAAGGTTAGGATCAGGGGGAAAGCCCCCTGGGGAGAACCGGATATACAGTGGCTGACCCTGGAACGCGACCCACACAACGTAGGCCACTATGGCAGGTTTTAGCACCAGTGTACGGTGGTCGCTATCCGGTCGGATACAAGTATCCTCCCACCAGCAAAAGCAATTGGGGGCTTGTAACAGCATTCTGACCGAGCCTCAATCAGACTCGGCCAGAATATTGTACAAATTAATTTATAGTATAAATTACATTTAGTATTATTAATTCTATTATATATCTATCTCTGTAACCTGTCTCTGTATATGAATTAAGTATGTAAGTATTCATTTATTTGTTTATGTGATCAGGGCGACGTCTTCACTGCAGTGGAAAAACCCTTAATTATGAAAAAAAAACAAATTAGATTAGATGTTACGGTTGTCTGGAAGATATTGCTTCTAGCAATAACACCGCCCATTGTCTTCCATAGGTTTAGCACCAGCTTTTAGTTTTAATTACTTGCATTGTGAATGGTTTTCAATAAAGAGTTTTGTATTGTACTGGTAGGTGTGGTATACTACAACGTTACGTCACGCGGCGCCCGTCGGTCTGGCCGTGCTCGCTGATGCTATCGCCGCAGGACGTGCAGGAGATGCAGGACGTGCAGGAGATGCAGGACGTGCAGGGCGTGCAGGAGATGCAGGAGACGTCATCACCACGTCCATCTGGCCGCAGGAGTCCAACCATCAAATACAACTGAGCGTCCAATACAAAAACGCAAAGGAGATATTCACGGCTGTCCTTTGGGTCGTCTGCTGTGTATTCCGTAATTAGTTTTTATTATTTACTAACTGCACCCTTCGAGCGTTGCTACGCCACCAATTAAAATAAATTTGAAGGAAAGACATTACACAAATATTCAATTCACTTTGAGTCATCATTCGTTCGCTATTTTCGTTTCAATTCAAATCAGCATGAACTGTCACGGCAATTTATGAAATTCATTGGAATGACAGTGGCGCTATCTGTCGAAAATTGGTCGTACCAACTCGGAAACCTTCGTGGGCTCATGCACAACAACTTTGCTAAAGATCATCACATGAACAAATGCATAGTTTACGATTCTGTAAAAGACATACAGACAAACATTCATTTTTATATATATATACAGGGTTATTTTTAAAACACTGACAACCTCGCAGGGCCATATAGCTGACTCCATAAGGAACAACTTTTGTTCTACGAGTTTGGACATAACTCAATACATAAGAAAAAAAATGATTTTACAAGTTTTTGTTGTGTGGTGTTTGTGTTCGTACGTCTACACTCTACGTTTCAGTCATAAACGAACGACCCGACGCGCGCTCGCGCGCGTGCAATAGTGAAATCAGCTGACGGCTGGGTGTAGGTATTATCGATCGATACGGCACGGCCGGTCATTGAACTGACGCGGGCGCCCGCGTGTATTACGTAATCTGCGATGCGCGCAGAGCGTAGGTAACTTTCAAGACGGAAATTAAATTCATAATTATTTTTGTATGAGAATAAAATCTAACAAATTATGAAAAGTCGTAGAACAAAAGTAGTAGCAAATGACCTTAGGAATCTACTTCTGCGAGGTTGTCAGTGTTTTAAAAATAACCCTGTATATGTCAGAGTTTAAAATATACACGAATGACCATTTGAGTTGATTCCACCGCTTCATCTATTTCTGACGTCAAGCAGATGTGTGTAAGAGCTTTTGTGTTTCAGTTTGTAAGATATTAAAGCCCGTGCAATTACCGGGCATTATGAGATATTTTTTTTTAGGTTTAAGATATTTATTTCTCATAAAAGAATAACATTCACTTACATGAGAAACATATTTAACTAAATAAATTTACGACATTCGGGGTGACGAACGCATTTCGGTGCCATATATACCGTAGTCATCTTAAGGGTTATATGTGCTGCACCTTGGTTTACGCGAAACTCAGAGATCCATGAGTACCTGAATATACCAACCATCGCTGACGAAGCTAAACGCTACACAGGAAAATATACAGACAGATTAGTTAACCACCCGAATCCACTTACAAAAGTACTTTTGCAACCGCTTCCTATAAAGCGATTGAAAAGAGCCAATGTGCTATATAAAAAATAAGGTGTGTTGGGGCAGTGGCCTTAACTTGCCAAAAAGTCAAAATTCATTCAACGCATCTGATTATAGTCTTGCGACTGATTGCAGATTAAACTATGAACAAAAAAAAATATATACCGTAGTATAGCGTGCCAACAATCCGGTTTATACCTGTTATTGGAACGAAGTTCCTTACGGCAGGCTTGGAGGGGATAGGGATTTCGCTGCGTGACCGAACTGAAAAAAATGTGATAGTAAAACCGTAAGAAAAATGCGTAAGATAAAAGCGTTAAATGAGACGTGCGCATGCGCGACAGTCGCATAACCAGCCAGCGTTAGTTCCTTTTTTAAAATGAAATTCATTTAGCTAGTTATTATTTATAATTACATAAGTTGATAAAAAATGCTATACAATAGCTTTACCGCGGCAGTCTCCGAGTGCCACACGTCTTTTTTTTATTTCTATTTTTCTATTCTATTTCTATGTAATTTTATGTTGTCAAACAAAAATAAAGAGACATATTTTGTTATTTTAGGTGATAATTTGAATTTTTTGCAATTTGTGTCGATTCTACATTAGCCGAAGGAACTTCGTTCCTACCTGGTGTCCCACGACACACACCAATTTTTTTTATATATACCTATATATATGTTTCCCATCAAACCCGTTGTCCCCAGTGATCCTATCTACGAACATCAACGTCCTGTCGCTGGTGTGCAAGGAGCGCGTGTGGGGCTCACGGCACGCGCTGCTGATGTCAGGATGTGCTCCTGAACTGCACTGGGTGGGCACGCTGCTGTGGCACGCTCTGCTCTGTGTCGCGCTGCTGCTGGTGCCGACCCTCATCGCGGCCGCCGCGTTGGACACCGACCATACTATAAACCAGCCTATGTTTCTATGTAAGCATTTTTAACGCGCTTTTATTAGCTTCATACGTATGTTTGTATGTGACGGAAAGTTTGAACATGCTTTTGACCTCCTCCAAAATGTCTGGTTAAATCGAAATTTGGCATACTTATCAAGGCCCGACGACAATTCAATTAAAAAAAAAAAATATATTTATTTTTTTCTAAAAAATGAAAAATAAATAATAGTGCCAAAAAACTAAAAAACACGCTTTTATAAAAAATCCACCAAAAAGAATAGAAAATAAATTGAAGGAAAAAAAATATTTTATTGTAAAAATAGCGTGTGGTCAATAGTTATAAATATTTCATTTATTATCTTTATATATTACGGAGATCACTCGGGTTGACTTGTCATCAGATTGGCCGGACATTGTGTAGATCCAAAATAACATTCACCAATACTCAATTACAAAGGTCAATTTATTCGGTAGTACAAAATTACTTTGAATACAATCGAAAATCAAAAGATTAATTTAGATTGGAAACGTGGTGAGTTCGATACCGAGTGGCGACCGTTCCCTTTCTACGTCCAATCAAGACTGCCGTTTCTCCCACCGGTCTGAACTTAAATACGCCAAAACGGCGCCACTAGTATCGACGACACCCAAGCAACAAAGTTGCTTGACGTTTCCGATTTTCAATAACGTTTCCGTTGGCGCTGTAATCGTTGTCGACGTTGCTCCGAGATCGCAATAGATGGCGCCACGTGCTGATGCTCCGACATATATATAATTCTTCTGTGAGTGTGTATGTTCCTGAACTTCTCTTAAACGACTGGACCGATTTTGATGAAATTTTTTGTGTGTGTTCAAGGGGATCTGAGAATGGTTTAGATTCACAATTTTGTCCGCTGGACAATGTTTTTTTTATTAATTTTTAATTTATTAGTAGTTGTTGAGTTGTCGTTGCGAAGCTTGCCGTGATGACGGGTCGTATAGCGTCTAGACTGGACAGGGACAGGACAGGGACAGGAAAGTGAGACAGGACAGTGAGACAGGAAAGTGAGACAGGACAGTGAGACAGGACAGTGAAACAGGACAGAGAGACATGACAGAGAGACAGGACAGTGAGACAGGACAGTGAGACAGGAAAGTGAGACAGGACAGTGAGACAGGACAGTGAGACAGGACAGTGAGACAGGACAGTGAGACAGGACAGTGAGACAGGACAGTGAAACAGGACAGAGAGACATGACAGAGAGACAGGACAGTGAGACAGGACAGTGAGACAGGACAGTGAGACAGGACAGTGAGACAGGACAGTGAGACAGGAAAGTAAGACAGGACAGTGAGACAGGACAGTGAGACAGGACAGTGAGACAGGACAGTGAGACAGGACAGTGAGACAGGACAGTGAGACAGGACAGTGAGACAGGACAGTGAGACAGGACAGTGAGACAGGACAGTGAGAGGACAGTGAGACAGGACAGTGAGACAGGACAGTGAGACAGGACAGTGAGACAGGACAGTGAGACAGGACAGTGAGACAGGACAGTGAGACAGGACAGTGAGACAGGACAGTGAGACAGGATAGTGAGACAGGACAGTGAGACATGACAGAGAGACATGACAATGAGACAGGACAGTGAGACAGGACAGAGAGACATGACAGAGAGACATGACAGTGAGACAGGACAGTGAGACAGGACAGTGAGACAGGACAGTGAGACAGGACAGTGAGACAGGACAGTGAGACAGGACAGTGAGACAGGACAGTGAGACAGGACAGTGAGACAGGACAGTGAGACAGGACAGTGAGACAGGACAGTGAGACAGGACAGTGAGACAGGACAGTGAGACAGGACAGAGAGACATGACAGAGAGACAGGACAGTGAGACAGGACAGGACAGGGACAGGACAAGACGGGGACAGGACAGGGACAGGACAAGACGGGGACAGGACGGGGACGGGACGGGGACGGGACGGGACGGGGACAGGACGGGGACGGGACGCGGACAGGACGGGGACAGGACGGGGACGGGACGGGGACAGGACTGTCCAACCGGAGGAAGGTGGGAGACGACCTGACTTAGGTCGTCGAAGTCAATTAATTGTGCGACGGGCTACCTCACGTGCAATGGCGCAGTACCTCACTTAATTGCATTTAATGTAAATAAAACATTTGTATTAAGTTTTGACCACATTTTACACAAATATATTATGTAGGTGATACGAAGTTCACCGGGTCATCTAGTATATATAATAATATGTTAGGTGTGATTGTGTGTAAGCACTGTGTTTCAGTTTGAAGAACATTGAAGCCAGTGTAATTACTGGGCATTATAAGACTTAACACCTTATGTCTCGTGATGACGAGCGCAGTTCAGTGCCATGCAGTGCTTTGTAATTCAACGTTCTGTGTGGTGTTGCTTCTGTTTATGGACAAGCGTGGCGAGCGAGCGCCCTGCTGGTCTTTCGGTGAAATCATCATCATCATCATCATCAGCTACAAGACGTCCACTGCTGAACATAGGCCTCTCCCAAAGATTTCCAGACCGACCTGTTGGAAGCGGCCTGCATCCAGCGACTTCCTGCGACCTTTATCAGATCGTCTGTCCACCTTGTAGGTGGACGTCCAACGCTGCGCTTGCCAGTACGTGGCCTCCATTCCAGAACCTTATAAAATAAAAAATATCTATTTATGTTGGCATTTTTTGTTGTCAGTGTCATTGCTGTTGGTGCTGACGCTGGGTTGCGTGGCGTTCTTCGCGTTCATGTACCTGGTCAGCTTCAGGTTCGACGAGCGCGGCGCCGGCGGGTTCCTCGCTGCCTACATCATCGTATTCAGTCAGTTCTTACTATATCTATCCTTTTTCATACATACACTTTTGCTGGTGGGAGGATATTGGTATCCGACCGGATAGCGACCACCGTACACTGGTGTTAATACCTGCCATAGTGACCAACCTTGTGTGGGTCACGTTCCAGGGTCAGCCAGTGTATATCAAGTTCTCCTGAGGGGCTTGCGACATGACTTGATGGTTGGTTGGGGCGGGTATAGGGGTACATTCTTGTATTATTGTGCCTGCATCGGTCATCCGCCTGGCCTGTCGCAGGACCCTCGATTTGCTTCTTCCCACTCCGAAGAGGGAAGAAGCATTTATACAGGCCGACATGATTCTGGTGACCACCGTTAAACTCCTTGTTTGGCGGTGGTTGCTGGTTTTTTGGACTGCATTACTCTCACCATCAGGTGTAGTGTAGTCACTTTGCCGTGCTCGGATAAAAAAAAAGACACACGCGCACAACTGTAAACCCCAAAGGCGTGGGCAGAGGTGTAACTAGTACACACACATTTCGCCGACCGGTTTTTTTTTTATCGAAAAGGGGGCAAACGGGCAGGAGGCTCACCTGATGGAAAGTGATCACCGCCGCCCATGAACACCTGCAACACCGGAGGGCTTGCTGGTCACAGATCAGTGCCATGCAATGCTTTGTTATTCAACGTTCTGTGTGGTGTTGCTTCTATTTATGAGCAAGCGTGGTGCTTCCCATCAGGCTAGCCCTTGCTCATTTCGTCATTCAAGCTAGTTAAAAAAAAAATGTATTCTGCCATTAACACCCAAGAGTCCCGACTGGATTAAATAGTATAATGACTCTGGAAAATAATTTAAAAAGTCGATAAACTTCACAAGCATTGAAACCACTTGACATAACACTGAATTGACAGATGACAAATATTATTGCCGTACAAAAATAGTTTCATCCAACTTCAAAATAAAATAGTTAGATAAAACTATTTTTGTATGGCAGTAATATTTGTCATCTGTCAATTCATAGTGTTATGTCAAGTGATTTCAATTTTTGCACCATGACATTTTGGTACACCTATAATCGTCGTATAAGCCCAAATCCTTCTCCCCTTCCCAATCCCTAATTATCCCTTTCCTTTAAGGTCGGCAACGCGCCCATGATTCTTCTGGTATTGTGGGCGTACATGGGCGGTGGAGATCACTTACCATCAGGTGACCCACTTGCTCGTGCTATAAAAAAAATCGTACTTTACCTGGCAGGTTTCGTCACTCCGTTGATACAGAGCACGTCAGAGCTGGTGAGAGTGGAGACGCCGAACGCGTTCGTCTGGTTCGTCCTCCAGATGGCGCTGTACTTGACTCCGCCACACGCGCTGATGATGGCAGCAGCGCGGACGGTGAAGGTGGCTCGGCTCAACGCGCTGTGTACTCTCAACACGGACCGCTGTCCCAACATACCGATAGTGGACGACGGGTTCGATGCCGAGGCGTGCTGCGGTCAGTATTAATACAGTAATACCCCGACTTACGCTACCCCGTTTTACGCGAATTCGGAGATACGCGGTTTTTATTTTTGATGGCCGCGTGCATCAGCTCTCCCACTCTGTCCTGTTAGTGTTCCGTTTACGACAGGTTCGAACGTGTTCCGTGTGGAATTGTTTTACGTGCGTTGCGTTTTATTGATAACCTCAAATTATGTCATCCAAAAAAACAAAAAATGTGTCATTTGAACCTTACAAGAAAAGAAAAACACTGTCTTTTGAGCGTAAACTGAATATTACCAAAGACTTATAAGCAAAAATAAAAATTTGTGATATGGCAAAGAAAATTGACCTACCGGAATCGACAGTCCGAACGGTTATAAATGGTAAAGAAAAAAACATAATAATATAGAAGCTGTGAAAGACTCTCAATTGTTGAATTCAAGCATCATTCGTTCGTCTAAATTATTATTTTCTTTAGACTCTGGTCCCGATTAAACATACTTTATATGTATTTACATGCAAAGTTGTACCCCGACTTACGCGAATTCGACTTACACGGTTAGCGCTCGGTCCCACCTATCGCGTAAATCCGGGGTATTACTGTACACCCAACAGTCACATACATAGTCCTGACTCCACAATAAGATACGAGTCTTGTGTCGTGGGTATCAGGAACTAGAGAGACTTTCGTTCTCCCAACACCCAGACGCCGAGACAAATATCTGTGGATCACACATATGTTTGTCTCGGTGCGGGGATCGAACCCGCGGCCTCTCGTTTCACAGCCGGCTACTCGCCCGCTGCGCCACGGAGGCTGTCGACTCATGGAAAGCTGTCATAGTTACCATTATATTTCAAATCAGCATTATAATTCTCTTCCGACACGAAATGATGCTACAGAAACGTGTCTTCGATATATAAACATGTGATATTTCCATTATAGCTGGCCATAATCCAAGATGTTACATGTGCATAGACGACTACGCGCCGGGCAAAGAGCTTATCATCATGACAGTTCAGTTTATAGTGTTTATGGTAAGTATAGTTGGATTGAGGTTGTTTTGTGGTCGCGAGCCATTGTTAGTAGTAAATGTAATATGTTAGGTATGTTGAAAAAATATCGATACATTGATACGCCGATATTTCTTCTTCGATGCGTCGATATTTTGGACGATATATTCGATATATCGATTCGTTTAAGTATCGAAATGATATCTATATCGATATTTTAAGGATATGATGCCGTGAAATGTAGACAAAAAACAAATGGTCGTACAAATGTCAATCCGATGGATCGATATATCAGAATCGATACAGATCCTTTTTTTAAATATGGATTCGATATAAATCGATAATTTTGACCACTCTCCATATGTTATTTATTTATTTATTTGGTAATCCAACAGCATTTTACAACTTTAATTTTACACTAACTTATATCTACTATAGCCAATTACAGGATTACACTATATTTTTATATCTTATCTTAACCCTTTCACGTTTATAACTATACCAAGGCAGTAAAAATGATTTTGTTTATTTATTTCTATTTATTTAGGTCTATTTTAAAATAAAATTAATATATAAAACAGAAAATATGTATATTTTAGTGATTTTGAGAAGGGGACCTATTTGTCCCTATTTGCGTTAAGGTATACATTTTTAAAAGTATCGCAAAAAATTGCTACACTTTTACTGCGAAATAAACACACACACTACAGTAGTAAATATAAAATATTTAATGCAGAAACTTATTTACAATACAGAATGTAAAATGTAATTGTAATCAATATATATAGTATATAGTAATCAATACATACATCTCGCGAAAATACATTTCATTTTTCGCGCCCGAAATTTTATTTACAAATAATGTTTGTTTTTACTGTCCCCAGCACGCAAACTTAAGAAAATACTTTAAATTAAAAAAACATAAGTCTGAAGCAGGTTTTACTTACTCAATATTACTGTAAATTGTAAAAATTAACTGGGGACAAATATGTCCCTTATGCGTGAAAGGGTTAATTTAAAACATGTTTGACAACAATTTTATATGTGTGTGTGTGTTTTGTGTGTGTGTGTGTGTGTGTGTGTTTGTTTTGTGTGTGTGTGTGTTTTGTGTGTTTTGTGTGTGTGTGTGTGTGTGTGTGTGTGTGTGTGTGTTTTGTGTGTGCATGTGTGTTTTATAGGTTTTGATGAATGTTAATGATTTCCTTCTTAATTTTGTGTTTCGTTATGTGCAGAGTTGCGTGTTGCTGCTGTCTCGCGGCGTGTTGTCTGGTGTGTGGGAGCGCGTGGTGAACGCTCGGTACTCCGCCCCCGTCCCTGCCCCCGTCCCCGTCCCTGCCGCCTCCGCCGCCAACCACTCGGCCTCCGCCCCCGACACTGCGGCGCCGCCCGACACTGTCCGCGCCGTCGCCGAGTACGTCAGGCAGGCTATCAAACTAGGTCAGTAATGACTACCGTGCCGGGTGTAAGGGGAACGCTTCCGATAATTAATACGTTTGGTAGTGCTGGTGATTACCGACACGCTACCACTAAAATTGTCGCGAAATAAGTAAATTTTTTTAAGTGACACTTCTTTAGCACCGTTGTGATTTGAAAATCGATGAAACGAAAAAGCGACAGTGAAAAGAGACAAATAAATTCATAAATAAGATTTAGCCTGCGAGAGAATGAGATAGATTACAAATATACAGTGTTTTCTGTAATCTTCGTCTCCTTTGTTTCTTTTTACTTTATTGGGAAGGCAAAGAACCGCATGTTATATAACCTCATCGTCTTATAAAGGCGTCGTATATGCCTAATACTTGCTTCGACCCAAGCGCTCTACGTATATAGGTTTGTACGTATGCTATCACGTTGCGCCTGCGTACAACGAAGCCTTCGGAAAATGTGTCATAAACAACGTGGTGTATCATTCACGTGTTTAATTTTTTGCATTTGCGTATTAAATCATTGGTTAATTAATTTATGTTTGCTGGTAGGAGGATACTTGTATCCGACCGGATAGCGACCACCGTACACTGGTGCTAAAACCTGCCATAGTGGCCCACCTTCAGCCAGTGTATATCCGGTTCTCCTCAGGGGGCTTGCCCCCTGATCCTAACCCTTTTCCCATCCCTTTTCCTTCCCCTCCCCCTTGGCCCTTTGGCAGGCCGGCATGACCTTGCCGACCTATGATGGACACATTGTTTCTCGTTGGTCGACACTATTCCTGGATTGCGCTACACTTACCATCAGGTGTAGCGTAGTCACATTGCCCAGCCAGCATAAAAAAAAAGGTAATTGTTTTAAAGTTTCACTTCTAGCTTGTGTGAATTGCACACACACACACATTTTTTAAAAAATTCACTGTGTCTTATTTGGACCAATAAATACAATGACGTTACATTAAAATGGTAATTAAAATGGTTTTTTCATAATATGCTAAACCAATAAAAAAATCAGCTGTACGGCGCGACGCATGGCGCTATATACCTATTGAGTATAGGAGCAAGGTGATGCCTGCGAGTCATTGATACCGATTTGTAGCATCAGCACAGTAAAACGGGGTGAATAGGGATGGTGGGGTGACTGGGGACGAAACTTGTATTGAGAATATTACGTATATGGATCCATTAAAATGTTAATTCACGCTTAATTATTGTCCAAATCGTATAGTAGGTTTTATTCTTTTGTAGTATAGTACAGTTCATCACAATTTATATCTCTAAACAAGCTAACCCGTTTTGTCCCTATTCACCCCTGCATTCCTATTCACCCCGTTTTACGGTACGCTTTATATTGAGACTTTACGTTTCTAAAATGGCAAGTAAACAGCACAGTAATGACGTTTTCCGTTTATGTTAAGGTATAATTTCATTGCCGTTCCAACTTCGGAAGCGATCCCCTTACACCCAGTATACGCAATAATTCTTCGAAACAACTCGCATATAATATAAACTGGGGACGGATATCAAGGGGAAAGGCGTATCACTTATTTACGTCATCTTTTTTTTTACTTCCAGCACCCAATAGGAAAGACTCGATGTTGGTACACGATGTGCATAAGAATTACTTCAAGGTGTTCGGAAAGTCCTGCAACGCTGTCAGAGGCGTTAGCTTCGCCGTGAAAAAAGGTGAGCCGCATTTGTATAGCAGACCAACGAGTAAGTGGGTCATTTGAGTTGTTAATACCAGCAGTAACGGCATTGAACGATGTTTCCTATGTTGAATATTATACATTATTTTATATGCAACAGAGAATTATACGAAAAAGAAACCCTTTTGTTAAAACACAATCATAATCGGTTCAAAAATGAGAACGCAATTATGATTTTAAATGACATATGAATAAAGCCGAATGACAAAGCTGAAGACGGAAGATGGCAGTGTAGCGTCGACCAAGGCAGAGGTGTTGAGAGAGATCGAGAGCTTCTACGGACAGCTTTGTACCTCGGTTGCCAAACCTGTTACCTGCTCGGTTAAAGACCCAAGAGCCGAGCTGGTCCGGCAATACAGCGAAGACATCCCGGATATCAGCTTGTGCGAGGTTAAAATTGCCCGTGGACAGCTTAAAAACAACCAGGCCCCGGGCGACGACGGAATTACTGCAGACCTTCTGAAAGCGGGCGGAGCACCGGTACTGAAAGTCTTTAAGAGACTCTTTAATTCTTCGAATGGAGTCGCTGGATGCAGGCCGCTTCCAACAATTTGGTCTGGAAATATTTGACGGAGGCCTACGTTCAGCAGTGGACGTCCTGTGGCTGATGATGATCATGACTGCTATTTTACTAATTCCATTGAAAAGAGTGCAATATGTTAGCTCAAAAAGAGCATGATACACTCTTCGAAGTCTATACTGAAGATCTATTCAATTCTGTTTTTGCGTCGCAGGCGAATGCTTCGGTCTACTCGGCGTGAATGGCGCTGGCAAGTCCACCACGTTCAAGATGCTGACCGCTGAGGAGTCTCCCACCAGGGGCAGCATCTTCGCCAACGGATACCACCTCGATCGCGACGCTGGAGCGGTGAGTTACCACTACCGTACAATGTCGTACAAAGTACAAAAGTAATTTTGAACAAGAAAAAAGTGCGTGTGTGTGCAATTCACACACAGCAGAAGTGAAACTTCTGAATTATTAAAATAAATTAATTAACCAACGAATTTTAATATTTTAATACAAAAAAGTAATAATAAGATTACGGAAACAAACCCCTGCGAAGCGTGAGGAAGGGGATGCAACGCTAGCGCCTTTGAACTTGACCCATTTATCTAGCCGCCAGTCGTCTGTCATTCAGTAATTTTTTTTTTCATGAATTCTGTTATGTCCAAACTTGTAGAACGAAAGTTGTTCCTTATAGGGTCAGCTATCTAGTCCCGCGAGGTTGCTGGTGTTTTAAAAGTAACCCTGTATACCGCCTTGTCGTGTCGTATTACAATGCATGGTATCCACAGTATCTGCGCACACTGGGCTACTGTCCACAATTCCACGGACTCGATCGGTTCCTCAGCGGACAACAGAACCTCGAACTACTGCTGACGATGCGAGGATTGAACGCTGATGATGCACAGCATGAGGCTGACTCCTGGCTCGAAATACTCGGTAAGTTTGCCTACCTAAAAAGGGTGAGGACGGGAGAAGCTTAAAATATCTTTATGGTATTGTTAGAATGCGAATAAAAATGATATTAGTATAACAAAAATGGTAATAAGGTGCATTTTGGGTTTATGGTCACAAGCAATTATCGATAACGAATTGAATAAATAAGCAATATATCGTTAAATAGCATTAAATAAGCAATTATCATTAAATAGTATTAATTAGGAATTATCTATAGCGGAGCATAGCATCAGCAAATACGGTGTACGCGTCGTCTATTTTTGAAAAAAGAAAGTGAAAATCAGTGTTGTCTAGCTAACTGTCTTAGCTGTGGTGTTACCAGATATATAAATAAACATGAAAATTAAAGGACATTGTTCGTCGTCCATACATAGTTGGCCTAAGAACCAACAGGGAGGTGAATTTACTTTTTGGATTTTAGATAATGTATATATTTGATTGAAACTAAATTAAAACTACGGACACTTGAGAATTCCGAAAAATAAATCAAATACTTTCGGATTTTGAGGTTATAATTAGGCCAATAAATACTATCAAATGTCAAATGTTGTCATCTGTTAATTCATTTTGACGGAGTTTTGGCGGGAATTCTGACAGTGCGGTTCATCGCTGATTTTAATTTATTTCAAAAACTAGTTTAATGTTGTGTTTGTTGTATAAAAGTGGTGTGGATTTGTGCAATAAACATTTACGGCGATGAACAGTGTATGGAAATATTGAAATAAGTGAATTAAGTATCGTACTGAAAAAAAGAATGCACACCAAAACTCCAACAAGTCCTTGAAAACTTCCACACCGATATTTCATCGTTCTTGTGAAGACTTGAGAATAAATTACACTTGTCATTGGCGAAATGCATAACAATGCGAAGCCATAAATAAATAAAAAAAAATCATTTTGACAAGCCGTATGGTTCCGCGACATCATATCGGACTGTTTGTGACTAAAAACCATAATCATGGTTAATAAAATAATGGTTTTTAATTACAGTCAACCTGGGTAACTTAAGCTTTCAATGTAACATTGACTCACTAACTTGTATTTGAACGTGTAATTTTTTCTCTTCTTACTGATACACTGTATAATAATAAGTTGTTTAATTTATGAAAGTAAAAAGTGTTTTTAAACGAAACCTGCAGTGACAATTGATATTTATCCAATATATATTTTTTTCTCACCATTCAAAATTTGGGCGGTAAACAGAGTTAGAAATATACTTGCTAAAAAGTTGTGTATAGCAATTACTACAGAAGAACTACAGAAGGCGAGTTCAGTTTTATGTTGAAGAATCATATGTTTTTTATGTAATAACACTGAAATATCCCGCGATATTGATAGATTTTTTAAAAAATCTTTAATTAATCTTCGAGCCGTTTCATTTTCAGACCATTTGGGGTAACATTAGCTCGGGGCGAGGACAGACAATGCGTGAAAATTTCAATTATGCAAAAAAGTTTTGAAGGGTGGAAGTGGCCATCAAAGCTTGACATATTTAATTGTCACCCCCGAAATATAGTTAGTCGATTTGGAGGATCTAAAATCACAAAACGAGGCGATTCTTATGCGATTGATAATCAATTTCTATACATGGTATGGGGGAATTGAGAGCCGATATTATGTTTCTTTTTTATATGTGATTGAGTTTGTTTTATTATTTTTTATTATTTTAGGCATTGCTCAGTAATTATAAGTACATCAAAACCTGATTAATACAATAATAACTTGATTTAAGAGGTCCATAAAATAGAAGTTGATTTCGATAAACCAGGTAGTTTAATATTGTATTAATATGGCAACCCTACGTTGCCACTAAAAAGGAGATAGTGATATAAACGAAATGTATTTTTTTTATCAATATGACAAGCTAATCTTACCGAGGAGTAAAAAAAACTACATAAATTAAAGATTTTCTTCATCAACTCCTCATACTTATTAATGTTACCCAAATGTCAGTGTAACTTTGGCTCACCAAATTTTTGGTAATTTAAGGGTCTTTTATTTATCGTTTTGATAAATAACACAGGAATTTAGATTATAAAGGTCAATATCCCACTAGAAACACTCATTTATGACAAATAACAATAAAAGTAAATCCGTACTACTATAAATTACCTCTAAAGTGAGCCAAAATTACCCAGGTTGACTGTACACAGACAAGCGTCAGTATTCTCAACAACTTGAGTTTTGAGAATACTGACGTTTGTCTGTGTCAAACTCTTATTAAGAGTGCTGTTACAAAGACTTGGCTGTATGAACTACAATACCTTTGCCTATTTAAAACCCGAATTTGAACCAAAAATTATAATACCGAGGACTATGACGGAAGTGAATACTTTTTAAATTGTTTTCGAAATTAAGAAGTGTTCCGACTTTGACCCGACTTTGACCGGACTCTGACCGGACTTTGGCCGGACTTTGACCCGACTTTGACCGGGCTTTGACCGGACTTTGACCGGACTTTGACCCGACTTCGACCGGACTTTGACATGACTAACCGGACTTCGTAACGTAACGTAACGTGTTACGGCGCCACTCTGTCTGGCTTCCCTTTCTCTCACGCATACGGCAGCAGTAGGCAGGCTCCTCCTCTCTCACTTTAACCCACATTAGTTTAAGTTATCACTTCTGTCGAGCGTCCCGAGACGCACACCTTTTTTTTTTTACAGGGCGTCAAAAATATAATGGCAGTGACTTTTTTCAATTCTAACATCGGATCTATTGCACTGAGTTTCCCATTTATAATAACAGCATCGACGCGTCGCGACGTGAGGATTAAATTAAAATATTTATCCATAACATATAGTTTTAATGCCGATTGACCGCAAAACCGATATCTGGAGGTACCGCTATCATAAATCATGATCCGCCAGTGTTAAAGTTGAAAAAAAGACACCCTGTTTTATAAAAAAGGCTAATAGCAACACGTTGCTTGCACTTTGTTTTGCTGGTGGGAGGATACTTGTATCCGACCGGATAGCGACCACCGTACACTGGTGCTAAAACCTGCAATAGCGGCCCACCTTGTGTTGGTTGCGTTCCAGGGTCAGCCAGTGTATATCCAGTTCTCCCCAGGGGGCTTGCCCCCTGATCCTAACCCTTATCCCATCCCTTTTTCCTTCCCCTCCCCCTTGGCCCTTTGGCAGGCCGGCATGATCTTGCCGACCTACGATGGACACATTGTTTATCGTCGGTCGACACTATTCTTGGATTGCGCTACACTTACCATCAGGTGTAGCGTAGTAACTTTGCCGAGCCAGGATAAAAAAAAAACATGGTTCCCGTTGTGGGTTGTAGGGGTTAGACGGCGGGTCGCTCCACATAATACCAAATCCACAGTTAAATCATGCCAGCCAAAAAGTGATGATTTCAATTGTTTAAAAAAATCATTATTTGCGGGGCATTGCAGTCATAAATCATAGATCCAATTTTTGAATTGAAAAAAGTGGCTGTCATGTTGCTTTTATTTATTAAAAAACCAATTAACTTAAACAATCCAAATATGGTGGGCACCGTGGCCGGCTTATTATAAATTCAAGTTTCAAGTTTGCAAAATGTTTCTGCCATATTGTTTTTTTAAATTCAATTGACTTCGAGATTTATAATCGATATGTGGGTTACTCTTTCGTCACAAATTGTATATCCAGTGTTAAAAAGGGGGGCAATATTTTACGCATGTCTTTGTGTAATGTGTCAACGTGCAACACATTATGATGCTTGTATGTGTTGTGTGGTAGGTCTAAATCACGTCCGTCACCGTCCCCTGTCATCGTACAGCGGAGGATGCGCTCGGCGACTGGGCGCAGGCGCGGCATTGGCTGCGGGCGGTGCGCTCGCTATACTGGACGAACCCACCGCCGGAGTAGATGTCGCGGCACGACGACGGCTCTGGGCGGCTGTGGCTAGGGCACGGGACCAGGTACATTACAAACGTCAACGTGTCTGCAACACGTCCGTCACCGCCCCCTGTCGTACTGTCGTACTGTCGTACAGCGGCGGGCGGTGCGCTCGCTATACTGGACGAACCCACCGCCGGAGTAGATGTCGCGGCACGACGACGGCTCTGGGCGGCTGTGGCTAGGGCACGGGACCAGGTACATTACAAACGTCAACGTGTCTGCAACACGTCCGTCACCGCCTCCTGTACAACGGCCAGCAGCGGGTCCCACCAACTTAAAAGGTCTTCATTGGGGGATTTCATATATTTCTGTTAATAATGCGAGAGTAAACTTATGTGTACTTAGATCAAAGCCAGCGTTAAAGTTAGCGTTCACCTAGATGTCTTACAAAGCAGATAGTAGGACCATGTTCATAACATATATTATGTTGAACACTCTTGCTGCTAAATATGATGGGGCCTTGGCCAACGTTTCAAAATAGAACATCAGTTTTGCTTTTCACACGAGAATTGCCACATTTGTGTATATTGGTATGTTCTGCAGGGGCGTGCGCTACTCCTATCGTCGCACAGCATGGACGAGACGGAGGCCCTGTGCGGCACGATCGGTATAATGTCAGGCGGTAGACTCCGTGCCCTGGGGTCTGCACCGGAGCTGCGCGCGGCTCACGCGGCGGGACACGCCGTGCTACTACAACTTAAGAGGGACTCCGTCACTGATGACCGTACGTATATCTGATGTTTCTAATTATATTGTCGATGTGAAAGTTTGTCAACTTGAATTGATCATCATGCGCATCAATCTCAATTACTTCGTCATAATCAGCATGCTCGCCAAACTCAATTACTTAGCCATAATCAGCATGCTCGCTAAACTCAATTACTTAGCCATAATCAGCATGCTCGCTAAACTCAATTACTTAGCCATAATCAGCATGCTCGCTAAACTCAATTACTTAGCCATAATCAGCATGCTCGCCAAACTCAATTACTTAGCCATAATCAGCATGCTCGCCAAACTCAATTACTTAGTCATAATCAGCATGCTCGCCAAACTCAATTACTTAGCCATAATCAGCATGCTCGCCAAACTCAATTACTTAGCCATAATCAGCATGCTCGCCAAACTCAATTACTTAGCCATAATCAGCATGCTCGCCAAACTCAATTACTTAGTCATAATCAGCATGCTCGCCAAACTCAATTACTTAGCCATAATCAGCATGCTCGCCAAACTCAATTACTTAGCCATAATCAGCATGCTCGCCAAACTCAATTACTTAGCCATAATCAGCATGCTCGCTAAACTCAATTACTTAGCCATAATCAGCATGCTCGCTAAACTCAATTACTTAGCCATAATCAGCATGCTCGCTAAACTCAATTACTTAGCCATAATCAGCATGCTCGCCAAATTCAACCATTTCTCCCTAATCATCATAATATATATAAACATCATATATTACTATTCAAACTGACAAGTCTTCAAACTCTCCAAATAAAACTACACACCTACTTTCATTATAATTTTATTATTCCTATATCCTGAAATTATTACTTTATGTTGCAGAAGTGGACTCAACGAAGTCGCGCATTAATGAACTGAAAGGCACATTGAATAGCACGTTCGAGGGAACAGTAAAGGACGAACACCAGGTAAATATACACAATAAGGTACTTTGTTATATTTAATTTTATACATCGTCACTGGAAAGAAACGATAGATAACGAACGAATAATATGAACGAAATAATATGAACTTTACTGTGGAACATTTTCAAGTGTTTGTTTTCTCTCTCTCTCTCTCTTTCTCGCTCTCTCTCTCTTTCTCTCTCTTTATTGTACACCACCGTAACTTCTTTTACTTCAGTTTCTATCCATCCAAAGGTTGTCTGGCAGAGACTCTGAGAGAGATCGCTCGTAGTCATAAGACTGCCCATTATAAAACCATTAAGTAGTCCTATGCTAAATTATTTTATGTGATTATTGGTTATACAATAAAGAGTTTTTATATTATGACTGGCATGATTTTGGTGACCACTGATAAACTAATTGTTTATCGGTGGTCGCTGGTTTTGTGACCTGCACTGCGCTCACCATCAGGTGTGGTGCAGTCACTTTGTAGTGATCGGATAACAAAAAATCCTCTTCTATTACAGACGATGTTACGATATCACATCAACAATTCGATGAGATACAGTGATCTGTTCGATAAACTGGAACACCTGAAGCAGCAGTACCAAGGGCTGGTGGTAGACTACTCAGTCACTGAGACTACCCTCGAAGAGGTGTTCCTATCCTTCGCTAAGGAGGCCCACGATACTGTGGTATGAAAAATTAATGCATCTGACATGGTGCAAAAACCATTGGATTCATTTGTCTGCAGCATTATTGGGTCGGTCCGCGGGCATGACTGTGTCGTTGAAATATGCATTTATTATTAAGTATGTAATTCATATTTGAGGCTGCTAGAACCAGAGTGGCCTAACTGCATTTTGATGACTTTTCACGTATTTGTATTTTCGTCAATTTAAACCAGGGCCGAAATGGACTTGTACTGCCATCTATGTCAAGATGATGTTACTTATTTTAGGCCGGTCTGGTCTTGTAGATTAACATTTTTAAATGATATAATAATCATATTACAAAAATACAAATAAGTAAAAGTCATCAAAATGCAGTTAGGCCACTCTGGTTCTAGTAGCCTCATTTGTTATACGTGTGTTGATGTAATGTTAAATTTGTACTGAGGCTACTAGGCTAGTGGGTGCCGGTCAAACTGGAAGGGCGAATGATTTTAGCTTTACACTGACCTAAGGATCATGACCGATGGACGGAATTAGGGATGTTGAAAAAATTGAGTTATATCGATGTATGATGTTATGCGAGATTACTATCTTATCAATTTTTTTAAATTGCATTATTTATGTCGTGTACTCAATTTTACACCTATATTCACTTAACAAAAGTATGGTTGAGATCTCGAGATTTATTGAACCTTTTTTTTTATATTTTGATGATTGACCAGACGAGCAAGGCGTTCGCGTGATGGTAAGCGCCACGCCTGCCCATATACAGAAGCAACACCACACAGCTTTGAATTACAAAACACTGCATGGCACTGAACTGCGCTCGTCACCCCGAGACATAAGATGTTAAGTCTCATAATGCCCAGTAATTTCACTGGCTTCAATTTCCTTCAAACCGAAACACAACAGTGCTTACACACTGGGTAAATGAAAAGCATCTATAAGTTATAAAAATTGTAGATCCCTTCAGATCCCACTTATCCAGGTTTCACTGTATTTCTTTTAATGTACTTAAAGTCGTAATACCTATTATATCGGACACTTTTTAACCGACTTCAAAACAGGGGAGGGTCAATTCGACTTCGTTGTATGTTTTACGCAGCCCCTTCTTTAATTTTATCTCTTTATATAATCTAGGGCTTATAGTTGAGCATTTATGCTTATTATATAATGTATGTACCTGCTGCTTAATATTGATTATCACAATTTTAGTTCGTTAGTTCGTATCAAAAATCACAATGTCTATCTTGAAAGGTGCATCATTTAGTGATTATTTATTTCTTAATTAAAATTATCTATAATATGTAATTAGTTATCTATTTATTCGTTTAACTTGATTGCGAAATATTTTTACATAATAATTGTTGTCATACTAAATTAGATTATCTTCATATGTCATGAAATCATTCAGACAAAAAAAATCATTTTCGCGAGCCATAATGCTCGATTTCTTTTGAAAGAGGTGCACGTGTAATGAAGAAGCTTTACAATCAGTTAAATTGGCATTAATATTAGTATTTAAGCGGCAGGTTTTATTTCCCTTGCGTGATGTATTGTGATATAAAATTATTGAATCACGGAATTCAATAATTTCTTCTTGTAAAGAATTAATTAAATATAAGCAGATATAGCAGCAGTGCATAAATTTATGTAAATACGCAATAATAATTCAACCCACATCAACATGAAATTGAGACATTATTATTTTGAAAAATCAATTAGATATAAGTAGGTTAAATTCTGTAATTAATTTATTGATTAAAAAGTTAAGTTAATGCATTTAACAAAATAAAATGAATATCTCAATTTTTACTTGACGTGGGTTGAAATGTTATTACTTATTTGCATATTTGAATGCAAACACATACACAAAATATAGTTAAAGATAACTGAAGTGAAATTATTTTTCTATGTGTCACCATTCTTTACCATAGCAACGCTAAGCACCAGAAGAATATAATTCCTTCACGTTTTTACTACGGCCATGGCTAGAGGCCCATTTAGATGGAGTTTTGAGAGTAGGGCCATAGGCGATAATATAAGGGAAAACTGTCATTTACGAGACCGCGTCATATGTTCATTTTTACAAACTGTATAACGCGGCATCGTAAAAAAGAATTTTCTCGGCCGCATTATGCGATAAACACTATTAATTTCTTAAAATTAAGCGTGTATTCAGGCATAGGCGACGCATCACAGCCACAGATATTTGAAATAAAACTTACTGTAATGGACAATCTGTCGCATACACGCCTGTGTCGCGTCTATACAAAGCGTATTTATATTAGAAGGCCTATTGTATTAGAAGGCTTATTATATTAGATCAGACAGTGTATATCCGGTTCACCGAGGGGCTTCCGACATGACTTGATGGTTGGTTGGGGCGGGTATAGGGGTACATCCTTGTATCCCTGTTCCTGCATCGGTCATCCGCCTGTCCTGTCGCAGGCCCCTCGATTTGCATTCGAAGAGGGAAGAAGCATTTATACAGGCCGGTATGATTCTGGTGACCACCGATGAACTTATTGTTTGTCGGTGGTCGCTAGTTTATTGCACTGCACAACGCTTGGTGTAGAGCGCAGTCACTTTGCCGTGCTCGGATAAAAAATATATAGGGTTAATTTTAAAACACCAGCAACCTCGCAGGACCAGATAGCTGACCCCATACGGAACAACTTTTGTTCTACGAGTTTGTATATAACTCAATATATAAAAAAAAAATGATTTTACAAGTTTTTGTTGTGTCGTATTTTTCTTCGTAGCGTTCGGCGTGCGCGCGCGACTCAAAGAAGCCGCTCAGCTGGCTCGGGCGATGACCTTCAACGCTAGCCCCGTTCCCCACGCTTCGCGTGTTTGCTTACGTAATCTGCGATGCGTGTAGGTAACATTTAAGACGGAAATTAAATGAATACTTATTTTTGTATAAAAATAAAATCTAACAAATTATCAAAAGTCGTAGAACAAAAGTAGTAGCTTATAACCTTAGGTATCTACCCCTGCGAGGTTGCTGGTGTTTTAAAAATAACCCTGTATAAATAAATATAAACTATGTACCATTTGTAACACTTTCTTAATTAAATAACAATTATCTATATACTTACTTGTTTTATTTTTCTGACCGTTTTTATTGTGTCTTATTGATTTAATGGCCGCATATGTAAGTTGTAAAATTGGTGGAGCTCAGGGTTCTATCCCCAGGGCGATACTTTGTGTATTTGCTTGTCATTTTAAACTTAGATGAATTACTTGGTGGATCGTATGGTAGTCCACCGCTTAGTATATTTTTTCCGACAAGCAGTAGTGTCGAAGCACTGTTGCTATTATTCGACTAATAGACTTGAGATTTCGAGGAATGGAGATTATGGGACTTGAAGGGAAGGTAACAATCTATTTTTTGGAGTTTTGGAGGTTTTCGGCTTATCGAGGTTCGACTTAAAGAGGTTCTACTGTATAATACTATTTTAAGTTGCAATCACAATACTTGTTTTATTACTTTCTAAATCTGATTAAATTATATACCTACAGCACGCAACAAAGATAAGTCAAATATGCGACCCTAAAACGCAGTCAACGTGTTATAAAAAATCGTAGTATTCATGTGACAGTGACTAGGACGCGCAAATTTTGTGTGAACATTACATTCGACTATGAGACGATTCAGCCGAGTCTAGTCCGGATGTATTATTATTGAAGTGATAACTTCTTATCGGAGGGTGAACCGAAACGTTCCGTAACGCGAGCGGTCCATCGACCAGCCAGCGTTAGCCGACCTCCCTGGAACATCGATTATTTCGAAGTCCCAGGTGGCGTCACACAGTGACCAGTCAGCATGGACCGGACTTTGACCGGACTTCAACCGGACTTTGAACGGACTTCAACCGAACTTTGACCGGACTTTAACCGGACTTCGACCGGACTTTGACAGGATTATGATAGGGCTTTGACCAGGCTTTGACCGGATTTTGACAAACTTTGACCGGATTTTGACAGGACTTTGACCGGATTTTGACAGGACTTTGACCGGTATTTGACCGGACTTCGACCGGACTTTGACCGGACTTTAACCGGACTTCGACCGGACTTTGACAGGACTACGATAGGGCTTTGACCAGGCTTTGACCGGATTTTGACAAACTTTGACAGGACCTTGACCGGACTTTGACAGGACTTTGACCGGACTTTTACAGGACTTTGACCGGACTTCAATCGGACTTTGACCGGATTTTGACCGGACTTTGACAGGACTTTGACAGGACTTCGACCGGACTTTGACCGGAATTTGACCGGACTTTGACAGAAGTATGACAGGGCTTTGACATGACTTTGACCGGACTTCGTAACGTAACGCGCTACGGCGCCACTCTGGCTTCCCTTTCTCTCACGCATACGGTAGCAGTAGGCAGGCTCCTCCGCTCTCACTTTAACCCACATTAGTTTAAGTTATCACTTCTGTCGAGCGTCCCGAGACGCACACTTTTTTTTTTATTATTATTTAATATTTTCTAGTGGAGTCGGACGGACTGCCATGCCGAAACGGGTGTCACGTTTGGATCCTAAGCCCCAGGACCAGGAAAATGCATTTGTGCATACAAATATCGAAATCGAAAGTTTTTACCTATTAAATTCAATAATAGCTCGCTTTAACGATGTTCGTTTTAACAGACCTGAAAAATGAGAATTTATATAAAGGATTTCGAAGGTATGTGAAGTCTACAGTGGGACATTATACGAGTAAGTATAACACTTCATACAAACCAATAAAATATATAGGGCTTCGATATGAGTTCGGTTATCTGAGGACGTTACGTGCATTTCTTCATACTTACTATTTGAAGAAAATGTAAAGTTTAGATTCGGAGCACGAATTGAGAAGTCGATTGATTCTGAATAGCTCCCGCGACGTAAGAAAACTTCTGTGCAAATTGTATCCCTAGTAATTTGTAATGTATGAATTATACAAAAGTATTGATACTCCGTGGTTGTCAAGCATAGAGCTGTCATATAAGTATGGTCTGATTTTTCAGTTATATAATAATGTACTCTGTGGTCTGATTGTTTCAGATTTTGATTTGTGTGTTGACAGTAAATTTCCTGCAATAGATATTATTATTGATAATAAACTATCCTCTAAGCAAGATGTATCTTGTAAATTTTCTGAATATATTGGTCACAGGTTTGTTTATACTGATGGGTCCAAAACGGATTCTGCTGTTTCATTTGCTATTTATGATGGGTTCTTGGATTCTGGTATTGGTTATAAAATAGATTTTAATGCAAGTATATTCACAGCTGAGGCTGTGGCCATTCTTGCTGCTATAAAACACATACAATATAAGAATGATGGATGTTGTAAATGGGTAATAGTCAGTGACAGCATGAGTGTTCTTGAAAATCTGAAAAATAATCAATTTAATGCTGACACTAGCTATTTAATATATCAAATCAAAGAGTCTTGTATGAGTTTGTTCACAGAAAATAATATCAAGATTATTTTAATGTGGGTTCCATCTCATATTGGGGTAGTAGGGAATGAAAAGGCTGACTTCTTAGCTAGAACTATAACAAATTTTTCAACCATTATCCCTGACTCCAGTAGTAATCTCGACTTTCTCGTACCACACACAGATGTCATTTCGGTCCTTAAAAAAAGATCAATTAACCTATGGAAGACTCATTGGAACCATACAGTTCAAATTAAAAACAAAGGTCTTTGGTATGCTACGTTTAATGTTCCTATTGGGCACATGCCCTGGTTTTGTAAAGGTCGTTTCTTCAAAGGCAGAAAATTTTATAGTACTATTTTAAGGATTCGTTTTGGCCATTGTCGTTTAAATCAGCATCTCTTTCGATTAAAAATGGCACAGAGCCCTTTTTGTGATTATTGTCATTCTGATGCAGAACAATCAATTTTTCATGTATTCTTTGATTGCTCATCTTTTGGCATTCAGCGCCTTGTGTTGATGGATGAGCTGATTAAAATTTATGAGAAGCCTGAGTTGGTGCCGCGCTCCATCCACGCTCTTTTTGTAAATAATTCAACCTACACAGCATTATTTAATTACATTGTCAGTACTGTTGGACAAATTTGATTAATGTCTGTAAAATGTAAATACTAAATAGTGTTGCTATGTTTTGTTGTTTTGTAAATATGGTCTTTGATTTGTTTTATGTGTTCTTGTTTTGTTTATTACTTTGCATTTTCTTTTACTAAAGACATTTATTGGATATAATTTACTTATGAAAATAAATGACTGAAGACTTGGCAGCATGGTCTTCGACCTTAGCCGGTTCCAGTATGGAACAAATGAATAAAAAAAATAAAAAAATTGTGTGTTGTCTTGGCTGTCAATTAAATAAGTAATTTATGTAAACGTTTATTACTCTACTAGACATGCGCAAAACAGTACGCTATGAAGTAATGCCATATGGCATGTCATTTCGTACGGCGTAATATGGCACTATAGCATGGCATGGCATGGCATGGCATGGCATTACTCTAGGCATGACCTGACATGACACGCTATGTGAAGTAATGTGTACGGCCCACTATTACTAATATGGCACTATAGCATTACTCTAGGCATGACCTGACATGACACGCTATGTGAAGTAATGTGTACGGCCCACCATTACTTGTACTGTTGTGTACTGTTTGTTCAATCAGGACTCAGGTGTAATGTAATAGCAATATTAGAGAGATAGACCTTTTATATTTTTTTTGAAGTGATAACTTCTTATGGGAGAGTGAACCGAAACGTTCCGTAACGCGAGCGGTCCATTGACCAGCCAGCGTTAGACGATCTTCGTGGAACATTGATAATTTCGAAGTACCAGGTGGCGTCACACAGTGACCAGTCGGCTTGGACCGGACTTTCACAAGACTGACACGACTTTGACACGTCTTTGACACGATTTTGACACGACTTCGACACGACTTCGACACGACTTTGACACGATTTCGACACGACTTCGACACGACTTTGACACGACTTTGACTCGACTTTGACACGACTTTGACACGACTTCGACACGACTTCGACACGACTTCGACACGACTTCGACACGACTTTGACACGACTTCGACACGACTTCGACACGACTTCGACACGACTTTGACACGACTCTGACACGACTTCGACACGACTTCGACACGACTTTGACCGGACTTGGACATGACTGACCGGACTTCGTAACGTAACGCGTTAAGGCGCCACTCTGTCTGGCGTCCCTTTCTCTCACGCATACGGTAGCAGTAGGCAGGCTCCTCTGCTCTCACTTTAACCCACATTAGTTTAAGTTATCACTCCTGTCGAGCGTCCCGAGACGCACACTTTTTTTTACTTGATTGTATGACGAGATGAGCAAGGCGCTCGCCTGATGGTAGCGCCACGCCTGCCCATAAACTGATGCAACACCACACAGAACTTTGAATTAAAAACACTTCAAATTCGCCATAATAAACAAATACATTAATACCCAAAAAATATATTTACACACCTAGCAATATTTTTTCTAGTTATTTACAGTTAGAATTAAGTAGGTAACAAATTAAGTACTTTCTTCACAAACACACAAAACAAACACTTTCCAAAACAACAATTTTTTTACCATACCGCATACAATAACCTTGTCCTCGTAAACAAATGTGAATTGTGAAATAATTCAAAACAATAGTAAAAGACGAAAAAAAGCGCGCCAGTTATTATTACTTACTGGGCAGTGCCATAGAAATGTAAACTCTATGAACAGTATTTTATATACTGCTCTAAATCAAAATTCTACTAAGGGGCGTGACACACCTCGATCGCACAATTTCTCGAACGTTTCCGATTGCGCGCTCGCTTCACCGAGCCGACCGCGGCCCGGCCCGTGTATGTACTATGGCAGTGCGCACACGTCATGCCATGCCATGTGCCATGCAACATTTCGCCGGGTACTGTGTACTGTTTCAGTACTCGGTCGTGCTATATAACATGTCATGCATTACTCACAGTACTTACACATGTCTATACTCTACATACATTTCAGTAATACATAGCAGCGCGACGCTGCACCTCTAGATCAATCATACATTAATGGCTAAACGGTTTTGGATGAAATTTGACACACCGGTAGGGGCGGTGGTAGGTCATGACCTGTATACATAGGCTACTTGTTCAGATACTACCTGAAACTACATAGATACATAAAATTCTGCGTAAGTATGCAGTTCGGCAATTATACTTTATCATCGAAAACACGAAGGACGATGATGATACTAAACAATGTCCTTGTGCTTGACGATACCCAGAAAGCCAGACTGTACATTCTTACCGATGATTCTTACTAAATCGTAAAAAATGAAGCACATAATATTTCTGTGGTCTGGTGCCTGGTAATAGGGCCAATGTCAATAATCATTTTGAGTAATGAGCGTTATAACAATGAATCAGCATACAGCAAAAAGGACTAATGTGTAACTTTGATCGTTTTAGTTCTTACTCTATTACTAGGAGAGTGAAAAATAATAATTTCTTATTGGCTAAGTATACTGCAGCCGTCTTTTATCATTTATTTTTTTTACTTAACTGTATGAAAGCGCACACATTGACCTTTTTTACATAGCAACTTTTGAAAGATGGTTAATACACTAACGCCCTTTTAGCACAAAAAAATATCATACTTTTACAAAAAACTGGCATTACAATCTCGTTTCATACAAAAACGGACTTTGGCCCTTTTAGCACCAGGCCAGATTTAATCGTATTACTGTAGGTACTATAAGGTGGCGCATTCAAAGCGCAATATTGATCTCCTCTGACGCTTCTACCTACGTCCCACTTATTCGTTGACCTGGATAAGGCTGCCTGAAATAGGTCACAATAAAACTACGAGAAATGTATAGAACACTAGCAGTCTTATTTATAACAAAACGGTTTAACGAATTTAAACGTAATTTAGGCCCATTGAACATACGTACATAGAATCACGACTGTTTCCTATAGGGGTAGGCAGAGACAACGGCTTTACACCTGCTACGATCTTTATACACCTCTTTGACCTTCACTCTCATTAAATTATTCATGCATGTCGTCGATTTAGGGTACTTCGGACCTGTCCTTTCTCGAGAATATCTCAGACTTGATCTAAGAAAGTTCGCAGAGGCTTCCCCTTACAACTCTACCATTCACATCCGCATTGTTTCGTCAACCTTCTTTCATCCATTCTTTCTACATGCCCAAACCATCTCACTATTCCTTTCTCAATCTTCGTCACTACATCCTCACACGACCCCATTTTCTTACTCTATCTCTCATAGCCTATTGAACGTTCGTTAAAAATCGTTATTCATATTCATTTGTTAAAGATGCTAACTAAAATAGCTCTATTGTACATGATTTTGCTGTGTCTCTGAATAATTAATAAACAACCAATATTTGTATGTTTATTGGAAATAAACTATTATTCTGCGTGTACATCCACAATATATTGCGTTCTATGACGTTAATTAGTATGTCGAATCATTGTAATGTGCGGCACGAAAGAGCTCGCAGCATATAGCGCCGAATGGAAAAGGTCAGGTAAAAGGATATTGAACGGAACATAATATCTAACAAATGTCGGAAATTAAGGTCAAGGTTGACGTGAGGCCTAGGCCTGGTTCCGACTCTCGTTGCTGCCGTTGACGCCGACGGCGTCCTTCGGTGGGCGAGGGCTTCTTAGCCAGACTTATATTTAGGTCCACTTCATCCAAAAACTAGGCTCAGCTGGCATCTCATATGGTATGGTATGTTTTATTAGGAAAACCTTAAGTAAGTACAAGAAATTTAGTTTTGGCTCTGGTTTAATCCAAGGCAAGCATTACATTATTGCACAATACCAACAAGTACAAAATCATAAAATACGTAAACATAGGAAATTTGATATTGATGAAAATAAATAATTGGCAATGTTGAACTTTCAGAACATTCATTATTTACTATATTGATAGATAAGGTACTGAGCATAACATATGTTGAACTTGAACTTGATTAAAAATAAAGTTATGATATTGTACATACACAAATAATATGATTGAGGTACCTTTATATAGTGAACAGCTTTGACCAGCAAAATTTGGAGACCAATTACAACACAAAAAAAATCTACCATGATTGTTAAATGTATTTAATTAAATTCTTATTTTATGTAATGATTTCTTGTTTATGCGAATGCTACACATTGAAATAAAACTAATTAAAACGGACTTTATCACCATTTTCATTACTGAATTTTGATCCAGACTTTTCGAAAGCTTTTCAGCCTTCATGGTCCCCACCACCCAAACCCAGCCCCAAATGTTGGGACCAAAATTTAATAAAAAACCATGATAAAATCTAATTTTATTTACTTGAGACAGACTTATCTTTAAAATGCCAAACCCTGGTATACACTGTCTCTAAGAAAAAAACTCTTCCTACTATTTTATTTATCTAAACATAATGCAGACACAATATCTCTAAAAATTTTATGCCAAAAGAACATGCATGATTTTGGTATTTTTAGCCTTATTAACAATTAGTGTGATTTATTCTCAGGTCAATATATTGCTGCTAGCTGTAATAATAAAGAAGGTAATCAATCACTATCTGATATTGAACACTTATTTTCATAAAATGATGATTCATTGTATATAAAGAAATCACTTTTTTGTTAAATAAAATAACGGACATGTAATGTGACTCGGCACATTTAATTATCTACACAATGATACAACAATAAATATGCTATTCTAACTACATGTTTGATTTTCCTTTAAAATTTGAAGGTCATTTTAAGGTACAATATACTGGTTTTGTTATATACAAGGTAACTGTGTAATTTTCATTTAAGTGAGGTGGGCTATTGCTTCACATAATAAATGCGAGATATTAAAGCTGATTCAATTTATACATACATAAATACTTTTAACACAAGACAACGGAATCCTTCATAAGGACATTTCACTACTTACAATTACATTAATTAATTAGCTATTCTATTCATACCAGCTTCATTAAATACGTTTTTAACATCAGCGAACACTTCTTGAGGCCCAACCTCTGCATTGATCCTCCTGACAAGTTTTAGCTGATCATAGTGCTCTATAATAGGCATGGTATCATTAAGATAGGTGTTGAACCTCTTCTGTAAACTCTCGAGATTGTCGTCCGAGCGGCCGCTGCCCGCTGCGCCGCGTTCCAAACACCGTTTCGTGCATAAATCCCGCGAACATTCGAAGAACAGTACAAACAGTAACTTAGCTTTGTCAGCCATGACGCGTTCCCATCCGTCTAAATTGTCCTTGTTGCGCGGGAAGCCGTCTATAAGGAAGCGCGACTTGCCAGACTTCTGCATGGCCTTGTGTAAAAGTGAACACGTAACCTCTACCGGTACTATCTCTCCGTTGCGAATTTTTTGTTCGATCATTTCTCCGTATTCTGAACCTGGCCGCTGTCGTTCCTCACGCAGCAGATCGCCCGCAGATAAATGTACGAAGCCATATTCTTTAGATATAAAAGAGCATTGTGTTCCCTTGCCGGAACCGGGCGCTCCCAACACGAATACGACTTCAGGCACCATCTTGTTCAGATATCGCGAACACTGTCGCAACGTACTATTCAGCATTAAACTGAGATACTAATTTATTTAACTGAATTCCAACTAGTTTTATAAAACATGCGCACAGCTGAGACCTTGAACACTTTGACGTAAGTTGTCAAATGTCAACTTAGAGATGTAAAATAATATCAATACATCGATATTTTTTGGTTTGATACATCGATATATTGATATTTATTATTAAGTATTAAAATCATAACTAATTAAATATTTTTTACGCCATGAAATGCAAACCAAACAATTTTAAGCTGCCAAAGAAGCCAAATGTGAAGCCGATATATCGATATTTTATTCATGGTATTATATCAAAAATGATATAATACTTATTGAAATTATAGATTCGATATAGATCGATACTTTTTACACTTTCAACATTTTTCAAAACGTTTATTAATAAGTTACAGCTCTGACTATACTAGCCGTTTGAACTCTATAACTGATTCATTGTTGCCAAAAAAGATCGTTTGGAAAAGAAACAATAAAATTACTTCCTCAATCCATCGACATATGCCCATACGCCGAAAACTTTAAATTTGGATACGTTATAAGTAATCGAGTATTATCAATCTAACTGTAATTCCATTAAATAGGCCATACTGTAAAAATGTAGACCATAACCTGGTTGATAACGTGGGCAGAGCCGCGAGCAAAATCAAATATAACTAAAAAGAACTACATAATTATATGGTTCTTCACCATGGACTAAATATCTTGTAAATAGTCGCCATATGTCCTACTACTGTATAATATGTAGACATCTTGGACATCATGCACTACTTATAAGTCAGTACGCACTGTAGTGGTATGTAGAAAATAGGCGTTCGGTTTTCATACAGATTGAAGTGTTAAAGTGTATTTATTTAAGACTTTGAAATAGAACTAATTTAAACGATTTTATTGCGGTTTTTTATTAATTTTGATCCCGTTTTGAAAGCTTTTCAGGCTTCGTGATCACGGGATGGACAGTCCACAGTTTAAATTAGTTTTATTTCAATGAGTAATATTCGCGTAAACATAAGAAATCACTATCCATTTACGGATTTTGGTCCATGGACCCCATTTTTCTTTCTCGTGCTCAATGAATAAAACACTTGAGTAAAACGTATATTTTTAATAAAGAGTAAACATTTAATACACCAAGAGATTCCGCAAAGTACCTGTAACAAAGAAGTCACTGCTTAATTCAAGAATATTTACTAATTGCATTCCAAAAATAGTATTGTTTTAGATTCAGTAAATTATAAAAATTGACCTCACTGGCATTCAGAACAGGTCTGTGATAAATTCATCATTAAAATTACAGGCTAATACCATAAAGCCCTATTTAGGTGGAGTTAATACGCCCTACGATGAAAAAGTTCAACAGAAAATTTACATTCAAGGAAGTAGGCAATTTGAAAATAAGAATTTCATAACCTTAAATTTGTTGTATTTAAATTGTGTTACTGTCATAAAAATGAGCACTAGTATTGCTTCTATGACATAGACCCAAATATGAAGTCATCGCGTTGTCTCAGCAATATTCACCACTATATTTTTTAACAAAATTTGTTACAATGTAGCTGAGACGAACCTGTTAAACATGTAGAGAAGTAAAGTTATACCGACTTGCTAAAACAACGCCATAACATCATATTCCTCTATGATCGTTAGGAGTGTAACAATACTCTTTTTGACAATGTTTTAAACATGTCCAGGAAAGAGTTGGTAGACCAAAGAATGTATGTACGTGAGTATTGATGTCTGCGTGTGATCTAACCCCCCCCCCCCCAGAATATAAAAATTTAAAAACAAAATGTTCCTTCGCGATTCGCATTCCAAACGCGAGGTTGCGTATGTGTTTACGAGTGTGTGCGTGGATGCTATGTATGTGCATGCGTGTAAAAGCCTGCTTGCAACTGCACGTACTTCTGCTTGTGCAGTCTGCGTGCGTGTAAAGTGTATATTAACAAACGCGACAACTATTTGACATTTACCATTGACACCAATTTTGCAGACAGTTCCCTCCATTCGTCACGGCCGGTTACGACCTAGAACAATAATAGCATACAATTAAAAAGTGCATACAATAGATATTTTAAGCAAGAGAAATATTTCCGAATCAGTCCTGTTGAGCTTGTATGTACCGTCATGGTGGCATCGGGCATTATTTTTATCATCATAACAAAATATTTTGTGATTTTTTTAAAAACCAGCAGACTGTTTACAGATATTTAATATGCACCCAAAACTGGCATTGTAGCGACTATAGAATATGGACGTTGCATTCAATGGATGTAGTATATGCAGAAGTTTTTAGACGGCTTCGACTATTTCGTAATCCACGCGTCATACTAAGCAAATGGCATTGTAGCTGATATTGACTATATTGACATTTTTACACACATAGAAAGTGCATAATATTCATAATAAAATGTCAGTTTATGAAACAAGCTGCAGTTGTTTATTGTGGAACATATAATGTATTGATTATTGTTTTGCAAAAAAATGTTACACAGCACTCCTAAAGTAAAAAAATATATTTTAATACGATTTAAAAGTGACAGAAAAATCCCAGTGTAAACATACCTCTTAAATAACTTGTGAGCAATTTTTGCTACCAATACAGGTGTCATCCATCTAGAAGAAAAGAAAAATATGTTAAAAATTGAAAAAGAATACATTATTTTGGGAGTAATTTAAATTTAATTTCAGTCCTGTTGAGCTTGTAAAAAAACCTTCAAGATGGCTTCAGGTAAGATTTTATCATCATTAAAAAATATGTCAAAAATTATAGTCAAAATAATAAAATTATAGTTTTAACACAATCAGTCGTAACAAGAACATTTTTTTAAAACCATATTTCAAAAAGCATTTAAGAATTATAATTTAGTTACCTCATTTATGTGGATGAGAAATGTTTTCGAAGTGTCAACATATTCTGAAAAAGAACAACGACACAAGTTAATTTTGTTTTTATAATCACGCAAATATTTCAAGATGTTAATACACTCAGATAATATAAAGCTATCCTCATTACATCAGAACAGGTCTGTGAAATTTTTCATCATTTAAACTAATCCTGATGATCTTACGTTAGCTTCCTACGGTGCTTTATATCACGGATAAGCACAGACAACCAGTTAAAAAACAGCTAATTCACAAATCAGACGAACAAGCTCTGTAGGAAATCCTCAGTGTTGTGCATTGATGACCGTAAAATTATGCATTCTGAGAAGAAGCATTTAAGATGTCTATTATTTATAAATTCATTCTCACCTTCGCTTTTGTGAGAAGTCGTTGCCTACTGTCCTGTAAGCAAATAAAATATATCATTTTCTAGTAAAAAGTAATCAAATCACAAAACGATACATGTAAAAAAATCAACTCACCATAAACACCATTTTGTCTAAACAAAATCAAACAATACCGTAAAATAGAAAAAAAATATAATTTAAAAATTAATTACAAGTAAAGAAATCCACGGATCTCACTACACATCGACGATAACAATATTGATGTCATATCAAAGAATGGATATTGTTGTATAATAGTTTATTTATTTAATGGTGGTGACACGTTCGTTAACCTAGTATCACTGTTGTGTTGTTGCGATGCACTCGTACGCCTGAGGCGGACGCAAACAAAACGCTCGGTGTTAAAACAAATATGTTAAGCGCGATTCACAAATGTTACAATATTTTACAGTGGCGATTGTATTAGCTATGGCTTTTACAATTTGTCCAAATATTGACTTAAGTCGGGAAGACCCTCCTTCAGTCCCTTCCTCTTCCTTGTCTCCTGCAAAAAAAAGGAACATTGTTAGATCATTATTCCCTTCAGTGGTTAACACATCCTATATCTATTTGCTAATAAAAATGTATCGCTCGCGCCGTAGCATGCAGTCCATGGAGATAAGGATAGAGGTCCTGTGCAGCGTTTAGACGCGAGCGTGAGGGTTACTCTACTTCCGAAGCACCCGAAACTGTCCTGGCGACCGAGACACAGGGAAACGATCGCTACAGTGCGGCACGATGTGCAGGAAGGTATTATGGTAATACATACATTCATTTAAAATTACAGCCACACTTTGACCATTTTGTCTACAGAAATAACCGGTTTAACCTGCTCATTAATTCTGCACCACTTGACTTAAGATAATTACCTGAACAACGACGTAGGGCTTGGAGCCAGCTTCGCACGGGTCACCGGGCAGGACCTGCCAGTGATCGAACACACACTGCGGGAAGGCCTGTCCACCGGTGTTGGAGCGCAGGTCGGCGGTGAATCCGAACGACTCGTTGACAGGCAGGTATGCCTTCACCACGAACATGGGCGTGCCGGCCACCTGAGACTCCTCGAACACGTGTCCTCGCCGTCTGTTCAGTACGCCGTAGATACCACCCACAGCCACCTCGGGACACTGGATGTCATTACAATATTAGTTTAGCGTTTGTGCTTATCCCCATTGCAATTTAAGTTAATATATACAATAAATAATTTGATGCTGTATTGTATTAAATCTATTACTAGTTTGTTGATAGAGTATACTTGGATATGGTAATTTATTACATAAAAATATGCTATGAACCAAAAAAACACATTTTTTTTAACAAGTAACTTGCACAAGTACACTTTTATCAAGACAAGTCATCAAGTATTCAACATACACGTTGATTTCGTTGTTTTATTGCTTTTTTTCTCACAGGATATTGCCAATATTTGGGTGTGTTATAATTTTGATTGAATTAATGTTAGTCCCCCTATTCAGGCAAGGTATATGTTAGATGACGATGCCAAAACAAAGAACTGGTTGCTCTGCCACGTCTCGGAAAGGCGACACTCTCGTGGTAAGGATAGGCCGCTCAGGATAGAACGTGGGTTAGTTAAAACAGCAATTCATAACAAAATGCAATAGTCAAAATAAAATGAGATGTGTATATCGTCTAGCCCAATGCACACACACACACACATGCATATAAATACAAAACACTAAGTGGCACGCATACTCCTGTACCTATAAAGTAAACCTGTATGGTAGGTATCACGAACTACAAGGGACTTGTTTTCCCACAACACTTAAACTACAATGACAATTTGTTTTCATTGAAACAAATATTTGTAGACCACACAGAAATTTGTATCTGTGAGAATCGATCCCGCGGTCTTTCAAAGCTATTGTGCCATGGACCTGTCATCAGTAAACCTTTCACTAATGTTCTTAGTAGCGTGAAATAGGCACAAGAGTAAATTGGAACCTAGTTCATTATAGCCACTCATAGGACTTCACACTAGTCCCATACAAGCCACATTGGACCTACTCAAGATTATGTATGTCCTATTCAAACAAAAACTCATGCAATCCTATCCCTAAACAATATTTGTAACTGTCGTATTTTGGGCTTGTAGTGTGCGTTGGGCTATTAACACGATCATAATAACTACAATACTGACTACAATAATAAGTGTGTGTACATACCTGAATTTCACACAGGTACACAGGCTCCATGAGTCTGGGCTGCGCGGTCAGCAGACACGCGTACAAACATCTCCTAGTCGTTGGAATGATTTGACCGCCTCCTCTGTTACAAACATATAATTTCAGTATTAGTTTTAGTAAGTTACATATACTTATTTCAGATATTGTTCTGTAGATTTAGATAATATGATGACTGTTCGATTTTGCTCACAAAAATACAAATCAGCTGTTCAAAACTAGCTTTATAGCAGTGTTTCCCAACCTTTTTTAGGCCATGCCCCACCTTAACATTTTTTTGTTAAATTTGTCACCGATATCTAGCATTGCATTAAAATAACCCAAAAGTGAAAGTGTGTCGAGCCCATTTTTAAATTGCCCTCTGTGGGGGCGTGGGCCCCACGTTGCGAAACACTTCTATAGCATCTTTCAATGATATATATATATTTGGACTGTACTTACCATCAGGTGCAGTTGAGTCAGATAAAAATAATGTGGTTGTTCAAGTCAAGATGTCATCAACTGTCCGGACTAACCTGTGAATGGCGTCAGTGTGCAGCGTGACATCATAAATGTTGAACCGGACACCGCGCAAGTTCTCCTCGGCCATGACTCCCTCCTTGGCGGCCCATTGGAATCCGGCCACGACAGAGTCCTTGATCTCGTTCAGGTACTGCACTCCCTTGGTGCAGTCCACGAGGATGTTGGGTCCGGTGCCCTCGGGGCCGAAGCACCAGATCTTACGCGCCTCCGTCACATCATACTCGTACTTGTCGCTGAGGTAACGCGCACGGGTCTTGAAGTCGTCACGTGGGTTTACATGGCCCTAATGGAAAATATATTTAGTCAGAAAAATTTACTAAACCCTTTTAGTAAAACATCATCCTTATGTTTGGGTAATGCCATCCAAGTGAGCAAGTTTTGGGTAAAAATTTGTGTGAATATAAGCAAAATAGAATGGTATAATAATATATGCAGCAAACACATATTGATCGGCAAAGGAACACTCAACATCTCATTTGGTCAGGGAATTGGAAATCAACACTTTATAGTAACAATACATACTATAATCATTTTTTCAAGGCCTAAATGCATAAACCAAATTTTCACTTAGATTTACTGCATGAAGCAGGCATTATTAAACAAAGTAGTTATTGCTGAAACCACTATTGCAATTCTTTGGTATCTTAGTTTTTTTAGTACTTACATCATCAATATCTTCCGGCAGACCTTCAGGCATGGGCTGCGCCTTCATGAACAGACGGTTGTGCTTGTTGGGCGACTTGGACAGACACATCTGGTCAGACTCTTCGCCAACTGTCTCACGGTACGACACAACAGGGTCAGACTTCTTGATTGGAATGCAAGCGTGGTCCTCTTCAAGATCCTGTGTCGGGATAAAAAGAAATGTTATACAATACACACAAAATAATAATAGGAATTCATTGGATGCAACCATTCCAACAGGTTGGAAATCTTTGGGGGAGGCCTATATTCAGCAGTGAACATCCTGGGGCTAATGATGATGACACTCAAAATAACTAGTCCACCTGTAGTATATTGTAAACGGCGTAAATGCCATTGCTTTCAGACACTAAAGGTAGAGGTGAAATAATGCACTTTAGCTTCATCAAAATTACTTTACATGGATTATAGTTGCACATCTATTAAATTTGATTGTTAAATTGCTACAACATACAAGGAACCTATCAAAGAAGGAAATTAATACAATAATTCTATTCAAAGTAGAGACTACTGTATAAAGAATTCAAGTGTATCTTTCATTAATGGGGTCACATACCATGAAGATTTACAACCAATTCCGGATAGAAACAATATCAGTCCACTTTGACACCCAGAAACAAATTGAATAAGTAACTGGCAACACTTGGGACTCAATTACTGCCTCACTTAGACACAATAACTTTAATTGTCATTAAGTCAATTACTTATAAATTTAAATATGTAATTTTTGGCATCTCAGAGTGCAGCAGAGTGCAGCAGTAAGACTGATAATAATTTTAATGCTGCATTACATCCACAATTTGTAAAAATAACATACAAATGTAAAAATAAGCATTACTAAGATTATTTGCTATCAAATAAACATAACTCTCCTTCGAGGTAGGTTACATCAATCATTTCATATTGTGCACATTCATGCACAGAAGAAAACACTATCAACGGATGACTCCACTCGCTCTTTTACCGCCCTATACCATAAATAGACAATTATCCGCTTTTCTCAGTTTAGCCTAAGCCACAATAGAGACTGGTCAAACAAATACCCATGTCTACGCTGATTGATGACTCACCTTAAGACAAATTTCAAGATGCAGCTCTCCAGCGCCGGCGACGATGTGCTCTCCCGACTCCTCGTTGATGCACTGCACCATAGGGTCCGACTTGGCGAGACGTTTCAGACCCTCGACCAGTTTGGGCAGGTCGGCGGGGTTCTTGGGCTCGACGGCCACACGCACGACGGGAGACACGCTGAACTTCATCACCTGGTACATAAAGATTATACATTACTTGCAATAAATGTTGCATTTAAGAATATGAGTGGCGAAGGTTTCATAAAACATGACTCCCTCAAACTTCCTTTTATCAATTTGTCAAAATGTAATTAATAATATGAATGTTACTGTATTCTGGAATTTATGTTTTACGACATAATTACGTGCAAACTATTAAATTACTCTTTTGATATTATATTGGCAACAGTAGGACGGACATACGTGTTGTGTTGTCGCGACTAAATTTAAAGGACCACAACATTATATTGTGTCCAAAACCTAATTGGGAAACGGACCCTGAGAAAATGTTATGGGATAGTTAAAAAAAAGCTCACATAAATTCTTGATAAATTATAAATACGCGTCATACCTTCATGTTGTGGGAGTTCTTGAAGGTGGTGATGGTTCCAGTCTTGACGAGGAACTGGTCCACACCGACCAGACCACAGATGTTGCCAGAGGGCACATCCTCAATGGCCTCCACATAACGACCCATCATGAGGATTGTGCGCTGGATGGTCTTCTCGTACAGATCCTGAGGAAAATTGAATGGGATTAATAAGTGTATTCTGAAAGAATCTAGTATCATTTAAATAAGACTACATATTTAAAATATTTTTCTTCCCAAGAACACATTGAATTGAATTGACATGAAACTAGTATGTACTACCACAAGTTGCTTCGTTGCAACGTCAGATGATTACCACTAGTTTCAATGGCAGATCAAGGCTTTTGGATATTTAATTAATTATTCTGGTGAGACTGAAAAATCTAACTAAAACTTATAACTACTGAGTTTTATTAATAGCTTGCGTCCTTGGTTTTGGCTGTATACAAAAAGCATTATGAAATGTATCGCTCGCGCCGTAGCATGCAGTCCGTGGACATAAGGATAGAGGTCCTGTGCAGCGTTTAGACGCGAGCGTGAGGGTTACTCTACTTCCGAAGCACCCGAAACTGTCCTGGCGACCGAGACACAGGGAAACGGTCGCTACAGTGCGGCACGATGTGCAGGAAGGTATTATAGTCAAAATTAACCAAAAAGATTATTTATTTTAAATAATTCACACACATATAACCCACTGATACATGTCTGGTGTCATGCAAATCAAATAATACTGACTGGAGAATAGTACACAAATATATAATCTTGAATGGAGATTAGCATACTAATATTATTCTATCGGTGTTCTGCACTAGTTTTTCAAATGTTTGATATATCCAGCAGGAATTCAACCTCGAGAAACGATCGAGTTTCATTATCGCAATGTAAGAAAAGGTTTATCAGACGCCCATAAAAAAATATGACTTAGTGCAGTGTATTTTTATTTACCCATAATAACCAACTGGAGGGGTCTCTGCTAAGTGGGTTACTGACGACCCTTCCTGTATTATCATGGTAAAACAAACGTTACTGCTGAAAAAATAAGGTATTCAAAGGGTCATGATGCGCAGTGATGGTCCGGTCCACACACTCACTGCCCATACAGCGATGGTGCAGAGTATTTGTTTCAAACCCGTGACTCTTTGTTTTATACCCTACATCTCAGCTACCTAAGTACAATTGACACTTGCCTCCTTCTTGCCGGGCTGGTAGTTGGGTCCGAGGATGCGAGCCTTCTGACCGGTGACCACCTTGCCGGAGAACACACGACCGAACGCGTAGAATCGACCCTTGTCGGAGGTCGGCACCATTTTGCTCACGTACATCATGAGGGGTGCTTCTGGGTCACAGTTCTGTCACAAAAAAGTACACTTTAAATCCTGCGTATTGTTCTACAGTGTTTCCCAACGTGGGGCCCACGCCCCACAGGGGGGCAACTTAGAAATGGACTCGACACGACTTTAACCCTTTCGCTTTGGGTTTTTACATGCAATGCTACATATCGGTGACAAATTTAACAAAAAAACTGTTAAGGTGGGGGCCATAGCCTAAAAAAGGTTGGGAAACATTGGTATACTATGTTGAGAGGCTGGATAATGTATTTACATTAAAAATGTTTGTTGTTGTGCTTTGTTGTTTAATATTATAGATATTATATTTGTGAAAAAATTGATCACAATTATACATCATATAAGTATAATCGCAAAACTGAAATTTTTACGTAATTCAATGTGCAAAATAACTTTAATACTTGGTTAACAATTAGTACTTTTCTAGGTACAGACTTATAATTTCTAATTTTTTTTAGTTAACAGAGTTAGGGGGATTTAAACTTTAGTTTATATAATGAACATACCTTGATACCAATGGCGGCCTCGTCATCGTGAGGACCTTCGTACAACATCTCCATACGGTATTTCTGCGCGACCACCGGCGATGGCAGGTGGATGGCAATCATCTGAAGCAGCGCCTCTCCGGCGGGCAACCAGGAACGCATCACCACCTGCACAAATGTATGGTCAGATTAATATAACTGTCGCTCAAATAGTCCTAAAACTAATGTGCCACTGATCAAACTACTTTGTCCTATTTTTTTTAATAAAATTTACTAGGAAAGTGCATTTTATTCTTTGATAGAAGTTGACCTAATTTCCTGGATCCGCTAAATATTGGATAAAAATAGTCCTGACACATTCAGATTTAAAAAAAAATATTTTCAGACTGAATCCAAAATCCCTTATTTCTCAGCAAGCTACTCCGAATTTTGCAGCGCCGAAAGGAATCAAACGTATAATTAGATTTTCTACAATTATTTGCGTTTGATATTAAAAACAAATGTATCTTCCATTAATGGGGTCGCATACCATGCAGGTTTACAACCAATTCCGGAAAGAAAACAATGTTAGTCCACTTTGACACCCAGAAACAAATTGATCATGTAACTGGCAACACTTGGGACTCAAAACTAATTTTATAATGACCAAAAACAACTTGTCTTTAACAGCAACTCTTGAAAGACATAACATTGAAAGAAAACTTTATAAACCATTCAGAATATAATAAAAAATTTGCAAGGGGAAGGCACTCGAAATTTTAATATTATGTTTGTGTACCATCAGGTTTACTCTTGTGGTGTAGGTAGATTATAGTGTAATTGAGGGTAATTAATAGATGTCACCGTCAAGGCAGTTCTGCATTAAAGCTTAGTAGGTAACGGTCATGGTTGTTTTCTTGTGCGCATTTCTTTAGTCTTTCCAGATTCAAAGTACTGAATACTACAACTCTATGGGTGCCCTAAGTATTACTAAACTCTCACCTTCAACAGTGCCTTGCCATCCTTGTCAGAGTCCTCGTGTTTGATGGTGACCCCCAGTTTCTTGAGCAGACCATCAATCTCCTCCTTCTTGAAGTTCATGATGGCGTCGAACACCTTGTAGATGGGGTCCAGCACGTACATGCAGAACGAACGCTTGTTGTCGTTGTCCTTCTGCTTGGCCCACTTCTTTGTCTGAGGGTTGAAGAAGTTCTCACCCCAGAGCCTATTGGAGAAAATTCGGGTTATTATTGTAAGTTGCAAAACCGACAGTGTTTTTTTTTGATCTATTTTGTCGGTCGAAACTAGGGAAAAATTATTGATCAAAATATATTTCGATCTAGAACAAGAATGACCCTAGTTTTCTTTGTGAGAAATTCCTGCCACCTTGCATTCTTGGATCAGTTAAGCAATAGAACTGCGCTAAGAAATTCAAACGAATAATTCAATACTAACAAGTTAACAGGGTGGTGTTTTATTCAGTTTAGTGAAAATGAAGAATACAGACATTTAAAATGTTATATGTATCTTAACATTCGTTGTAAAAAGTCCAAAAGGAGCAATCTACCAATCTAAGTTGAGAATTCAATGTTCGTCCTTGTCTGCCGCTGGTGTATAGCATTAATCACTTTACCCAGTATCAATGGGACGATATTACCATAACATAATAAATACCGTAAATAAATTCGCGCATGTGACAAAAATATTTTTAATTTCTATACTTTATAAAGTTTTGAAATAAAACTAATTTTAAACCGATTCCTTCGAGGCTGAAAAGCTTTCGAAACGTCAGCACTAAAATTAAAAACCGCGATAAAATCCGATAAAATAAAATCCCAGTTTTATTTCAATGTGTAATCTTCGCGTAAATGGAAATCATTACTTTATTTTTTTCCTTATTAGCAAGCAACCTATGTTTTACAATACACAAGTGTTTATTTTTTCTATTTAGGTTTAAGGCCCTATTTACAGAGAGTTTGATCGCATGATAAAGAATCGTAGAGGAGTTTTTGTAACAACAGTGCTTACACATTGCTGCTTGGCGAAAAATATAGACAAAGCGGTGATGACCAACACACACCCCCTCTCGCTTATGAGGGACCTACCACCTGAAAACTCATCTTCCTATGTTGTACTGGTATAAACGAGGCTTTACGCTGAACATAGTATCTAGGTAAGGCTCTTTCAACTAACAATATCGGTGTGACGACATTCGAAGAGAATATTCCAGAATGGCAAACCCACTACATTAATAATTTGTTAAAGTACGATAGATTATCCAAAATGCTGCGAATTTTCTGTCGAGTTGTAGAAATCTTAGATAATTCTCGTTCAGTTGAGATATCTTGTCAGGACAAACCATGTTTGCAGAATTTTTATACACGCTGCCTCGTGCCTGACTAAATATTTTTCCAACAAACTTACATAGCAAAAAATCGTTACTCGCATGCGGCACTAGGTATTACGTAACGGTTGACGTTGGTGCAGCGCGAATGCATCCGTGACGTAATAAACTAAGGCGTTCCCTAGCTGTGGGACATGCAACCTAGTCACTAGGGTAGCTACTGAACGATATAAACTATCAATATTTATTTGAACCACCTACTTGATATGCTTGTATAAAATACTAGCGACCCGCGCAGGCTTCGCACGGGTAAAAATATGTTTGTTACGGACATCACATTACAAATCTTTGAATATTTCGGCTTTTCTGTACTATAATATGTAATGTTATTATACTTATAAACCTTCCTCATGAATCACTATCTATTGCTGAAAACTGCATTATACTCCGTTGAATAGTTTAAAAGATCTAAGCGAACAGACAGCGAAAGCGACTTCATTTTATACTATGTAAAGAAGAGATTTTGGGATGCTTGAGATATAGGTGGTAGATGGTCAAAATATAGCGTGTATTGACGCCAGACACGAATTTCATTTAGCCATTTTGCTTATGGTATGTGACCAGCACCGATATCCCGCAAGTCCCAGAATCCCAAACTGTAGATAACTACAGTAAAATAGATAGTGATTGGTCTCCGAGGTTTGACATGATTATTGATTATCTTCCGAGAGCATTGCACGTAAAACCAATAAGTATTATTTACATTGATATCAAACACAATAAACTGTGAACAGACATTATACAATGGTGTAGTGATTATTATAGGCAAAACGAAACTGAGTCACTTCCTTGTTTCATTAAATTTTAATGAAAATTCACATTAATCACTATCATAGGTAACATGTATTGATAAATTGTTAGAAATTCTAAAGAAATTCGGACAACGACCCGTCACCCTTCTCTGTTGATTGTGTATAAAAATAACATCGTTCACACAAGGCGGACACCTTCGTGAATGCAGATTATTGAACTGCTGAAAATAAGCTACGGAAACACATAGAAACTGGAGGAAATCTGAGTTATTTGGGTAACGTATATATGAATACATGAGCTTTCAAATAATGCATAATGCTTATTTGACCCAAAACTAATGGTGCTGCCACACCGCTGTTATAAAATGTTTACAAAACATTATTAAACATTTGTTAACAAAAATTTGATACATTTTATCACAATGTTAGATAATTATGTTAGTAAATGTTTAATGTTAGAAAATGTTACCAGTGTGGCAGCACCATTACATTTGTATGATCCACAAATTACGGAGAGGGGACCTGTGATCTCACGTTGCACATGCAGCCACCCACAGCACCACGTAGACTGTCAAGTTTTTTAAAAAAATAATGTATACACATCAAAACTGACCTGTTCATAAGCTTGACGAGGTCAATCTTGAACTTGTCGGCGTACATCTCGGAGAACTGCTTGAGGGTGAAGGCCCAGCCGTGGAGGCCGGACCCGAAACCGACTGAACCCTTGCTGGGGTCCACGCGCACTTCACCTGTGTAACAAATATTCGGGGTTGAAGTTTGGATTACTTTGATGCCAGCCAAACTTAGTGTCAAATACGCATATCCAAAAACTCGCGAAGTGTGACACGGACATTTGCGTATGTGTCCAAAGTTTGAGCAAATATTTGTAATTTGCCATCGAGAGTCGGTTTTTCAGCGCACATCAAAACAAAGGTAAAAGTTTGGGCGACCTGCCACACTTGGCTAGTACAAAGCAAAGTTTAATACAAAAGAGTGGTGACTTGAATGTGTGTGCAAAATTTTGAAGACAAATCTGTCGCGTGTGTTTTCGATCATATTGGGAGCACACAAAGTGTATTGAATGTTTTACAATGTGTCTTAAACTTTGCTCTCGTGGTTGGCGCCGATATGATAAACTAGCATGTCGTTGGGCAAATTATCGCAACATTTGACCCAACAAACTAGGGGAATCGTAAGTACGTGGCAGGTTTTCGAAGGTAGTTGTAACTTCGGCAAACTGATATAATTAGAGCTATTTGGGAATATAATAACATTCTGTGGTCTGTCTACACGACTGAATAAATGGCCAGCCTGCCTTTGTATGGGCTATGAATAAATGTCCTGACATATTTCATTTCACAAAAATCTTTGTGTGTGTTTTTAAGCAGCAAGTATGTCAGCTTACTAAAAATAACTTAGCTTCGGCGGCACATAACTTGTATTTTTCTGTCGTCGTCTGGGCAAAACAACATCATGCATATGATTTATGCACTTATCTTAATTTTGCATTGGCCAAATAATGCAAATATACACTTAAACACGTCTTAAGTAACGCTATAAGCGGAAACAAAGGTTTAGCTTCGGCGGCACATAACTTGTATTTTTCTGTCGTCGTCTGGGCAAAACAACATCATGCACATGATTTATGCACTTATCTTAATTTTGCATTGGCCAAATAATGCAAATATACACTTAAACACGTCTTAAGTAACGCTATAAGCGGAAACAAAGGTAGTACGTCGCAAAGTTCATTTTGACAACCAGAAAAAAAAAATCATCTATCACTCTTGGAACCGACTCTATCTCAAAAAGTTGGCAAGGCCCCCTGAGACTGATATTACTATAAGGTCATGCTGGTCAGTAGACTAAAGATGAATTTTATTTATGCTATACAAATACTTCGGGTAGAAAAAAGGCAGGCGTGCGTGGGTCAATTGCGCATACCATTTACATCAGTGTTTCACAACCTTTTTTGGCCATGCCCCACCTTAACATTTTTTTGTTAAATTTGTCGCCGATATCTAGCATTGCATTTAAATAACCCAAAGCGAAAGGGTTAAAGTCGTGTCGCGTCCATTTTTAAATTGCCTCCCTTAACTATCAAATTACCCGCCTGTGGGGCGTGGGCCCCACGTTGGGAAACACTGGTCTACATCCTAGATCCGCTCCCAATTATAACGCCGCGGAAAAGAAAACTAACGAACAACAAATTTAATTATTTCGTCAAGTACCGAATCAGGCGAGTCATTGCCTGACCTTGACAGTGCCACGTAGATATATCGCGCGATGTAGACACGTGCGTCGAACATGTTTCCGATAAACAACACGCTATCTATACACTTTTACTGGCCAACAACAACACTACTTGTATTATCTAGGAACAAATAAATATTAATATGCATTACTTTGTACGTTTAATCGATTAAATAAAATGTATTCATCACACTAATATTATAAATGTGAAAGTTTGTTTGTTTGGATGTTTGTCCGTCAATGACACTGAAACTACTGAACGGATTTGGATTAAATTTGGTATACAGACAGGGTATAAGCTGACTTGGGTGATAGGATACTTTTTATCCCGATTACATGGTCCCTTGGGATAAAACAGGAATCTTGATATTCATCAATCACACCGAAAATTCTGAACGGATTTTGTTAAAAATTGGTATAGAGACAGGGTAGATCACGCGGGCGGAGCCTCGAGGAAAAGCCAGTTATGAAATAATAATAACGATGTTCAATATCCACAAACGACCGCTTTCAAAGTGGAACATACGTTCTTTCCTTTTGCATGCGTGTACCGCAATAAGTGACATGCAATAGCGCACGTGTACAAAGTATGGCAGCAAACGGCGCATGCACCAATAGCGCGATGATGCGAGAAGTATATGTCAAAGAGTGAAGCTTTAATCATTTAAAAGTGGCATTGCGAGATAGTTGTTCTAAATTTTTATATCCAAATGCAAAGAAAATTTCTAGAAGCGTGAACATCTTTCGACTTTCTCCTCTCAATTACACTGGCCTGCTTGATGCAGTTTTTGTGCATAATTTTCTCATTGATAAAATATAATAAGAAAGAAAATATTTTCAATTGAACAGCTGTTACTCAGACATCATTTTCAATTGCAATAAACCTGTACTTTCACTGATCACTGTATGCGTCATTGTTAATGTTCGGTATGATATGGTTGACTTAACATGATCGAAATACGAAACGGGGTAATCAATACCGCGACATTTTCCGACCTACTCAACACAGTGCAATGGATGCGGGGGCCGTATTTAAAAGGATTTTATATCGTGTAACGCGGGTTCTGCTACGCGACCTAGATAATGTATTTTCTATATTATTGTAGCCTGGGCCTATGCCTGAACTAGTTCCATTAACAAGAGCTCGAATAACATTCAGATTTCGAGTTAGTAACTAGTAATTCATACAGTAAAAAAGGAAAGAATCGCTCGAAAACGAATTTCGTATTCATGTAAAATTAATCATACTGGAAATTTACTTCATCATAGTTTCCATTATTGGCTAGAAATGCTAAATAAAAAATAGCTACATAATGTAGAGATGCATGCAAATAGACCATATTAAAATCGTTAACTTATGAAATACCACAATACTCATGCATATTCCATAGGCATAAACACCAACATCTTTTAGACCAACTCTTCATAGTATAGTTGGTAAATTGCCGATCAACTGGCCACCAATGGCTTAATAACGCGGTAGTACAACCATTTCACGACCAGTGGTCAAAATTTTAACATTAGTAGATTAAACTCACTATCAATGGCAATCGATTTTCATCTCTTCACTGCTGTCTTTTTATGCAATTAGGTCACCTAATGTTATGGGGTCGAAACTTCATCACTCGAACAATGGGCAGGCGTAGCGCTTACCATCAGGCGAGTGCCGTGCTCGTCTAGTCATTCAATCAAATAAGAAAAAACAACTTACCCATAGGACCACTGTCGTCAGAGTAAGTGGCGATGATCACGTTGACATTCTCCACGATACGCTGGAAAGTCTGGTACAACTCCTCGGACTCCAGCTGCAGCTCGAGCAGGGCGCGGTCCATCTTGTTCATGAACAGGATCGGCTTGATACGCTCGGCGATGGCTTGACGCAGCACAGTCTCAGTTTGGACGCACACACCTGTGTGGTAAGAGAAAATTATGTTGACCAGTATGAGGAACATGACATTGTCGGCAAGATTATCAAGGGCTAAGTGTTTGGATAAATTTTACAAAAGTGATAAAACTAAGATAAAGCCTAGGTGGCCCATTTGTATTGGGCATGCGATTCAACTACTATGTTGTGGGGTCTTGGGTTTGACTCCTGGGCTGGGCTGGGCTTTTTTACCTGAGTAAAAAAGTGATATTTGGTTTTTCCATCACAAAATGTTTCAGTATCAACCCAGAGTCTGGAATTTTGGCTGGTATAGCAGTAGCCTCAACCCTATCACAACATAGGGCAGAAATAGGCTCAGAGACTGTCTACCTATTTTAAGACTCATGGGATGGAGATACGCTCGGCGAAATGTGGGTGGACTGGTGACACCTCTGCCTACCTATTTTTAAAGACCAAAGCACACAGAGCGGCGCCGGCCGAGAAAAATTCGCAGTGGTGCAGTTCCTACTACCACCACACCTCTGGTACAACCCCTGCGTCGTGACAGATTTATTTGCTAACTCATTAGTGTTCAATTTACCGAAATAAAACTGGTACATACCCGAGACACAGTCAACCACGACAAGAGCTCCATCGGTGACACGGAGCGCTGCGGTCACTTCGGATGAGAAGTCAACGTGTCCGGGTGAGTCGATCAGGTTGATCAAGAAACCTTTCTCACTCTTCTCACGCTGGTCTGCGTTTGTGATGAACACCAAGTCTTTCTCCTCCAGCTCGAAGAACATGGATATGGCACTGTCGGAAAGGTTTGTGGTTATTTGGTGTCATCGGATCCAAGACACAGTACGGTCGTTGGTGTGAAATCAGATGGCCGTTCTAAAATTCCTCATTGAATTTCAGTTTTTAATGGTTGAGAACAATCATCATTTTATATAGAAACAGAGACATACAGGATAAATATTTTTGTATTCAGACTTAACCTCAGAAGCAAATCAGCCTAAGTGCTGTACATTTGTGACTGTCATATGGTTTTCAGATGAATAAAAACATTTTTGTACATTTGCAACATAAAGACATTTGTTTAAGTCATAATTGTTTTAAAACATATGGTTGTTGTAACAGTAATGCAATTTTATTTAATCTTTGTTTGTAATGACTTATAGAAAGTAGTGAAAGTCATTATTACAGTGCATTTTCAAATTTTCAGCTGATATTTAAAGGTTATCGGACAAAGTGACAAATTTGATAAGAGTAGAGTAATAAATATACACTACAAATACTATTCAGAAAACTGTAGTCAAGTTTAAAGGTGTGTATTATGGAATAATTTTTAAATTATTTGCACATATGTTTGGCAAACTTGTGCAATGCTATGAAACATAATATGTCTGCAAATTGACGTCTACAGCATAAATTATCGTCCAAAGGCCTTTTATAACCTCAAAATTTGAGTTCATGGGTAATGATGCGGTTCTAACGGTGTACAAGGTTATTCCAACATGTGGTACTTACGTAGACTTGATAGTGATGCATCTGTCTTGCTCGTCCTTCCTTGTGTCGGTGAAGCGAGTCTCTCCGGCGCGGGCTCCGGCGATAATACCGGCTTTCGACACCAGAGAATCCGTAAGGGTCGACTTTCCGTGGTCGACGTGGGCAATGACGGACATGTTGCGGATGTTCCGCTTCTTGTCCATCATCGCGCGGATCTCGTCTACAGTGAAATTCACCTGCACAAACGATAAAAACACCGTGTATCATGGAACCCATCACAACACATATGTTCTCGATCTTTGTCAACCACTTGTCATACGCACGACGCATTTTCTTAGTTTAAATGCCGGTATACGCGGAACGAATTAGCATGTTGTCCACGACTTTAACACAGAATCCTTGATTTATCACCGCATCACTTGGAAACGTCATCCGATCACAAAGACTACGGACGTGAATAAAGTTGAAAATTATTACGGTTACAATTGCCGATTTATTAAAATATTAACGCGAAACGATAGCACAGATGCACAGGGACACTTTTGTGAACACTTTCATCATGTTTGATACTCACCATTTTGGATGGTTTTTGATTTTCCTTTCAATAAAATAAACTACCATACGCCAGCAATGGCGTACGCTTGAAAAAGGACCCGATCGAGGGCCGGATGTGCCAGCCAGACGTCAAATACCTGAAGACCATAGACACTATTAGTGTTGCAATTTAAATCAAATTAAAAATATGTTGCCTTTCACCGCCAAAAACAACAATGTATCAAATCTACTTTATGTATTTAGTATGTAAATCCTGTCTATCTAAAATTACCCCTAAGTTCAAACTTATGATTCATATTATTGCAATAATTATAATTATATTTCTTTTACTGATTCTAAATTTAAAAATAAAGCATGGCTACTATGAATATGGCAACTTTATGTTGTTTATGGATTATTTTTTACGAGTTGTCTATTTGTCTAAGCAGCGCTATCTGTTGTTGAGTAGATGAACTAGTACAGTATATTTCAAAAACTATATTTAATTTAGTTCGTAAATTATTTTAATAGATGGCAGTAGGTGCTTAAAGCAGAGCAAATTAAAGTTCTACGATTAAAATTATGCGCTTATACAATCTTCGAATATTTTGAAAATAAAAACATGTGTGACATGACAAACTTGTTAGAAGTACTTATTTTGCTATTATGTGACTAACGAGAATTGGATGAGCAGATATTCATTGCATACTCGTACTAATTCGTAAAAAGTGGACGTTACCGAAGCGCATAATTTATATCGTCGCATATAACTATTTGTTTTGAATTTTAAACGATAGAGTATTTATTAAGATTTTATTTAAAGATCATGAAACGTGCAGTACGTACAAAATAATATTATTTTTTCGTGTAGTGCTGAACAAATAGGAGTTTAAATGTGTCACCAACATCTCAGATCCAAAGGTCACATGCGTTTGTTTGGTTCCCGTTGAGGGTCAACGCAGTGGTTGTATTCTCTTTGGTTGCAGGTTATGGGTGTCAGTAGGCGAGTCATATATATATTATCAAATCATAGTGGAGGAAGGCGGACACTGGCATTAAATTGGACTAGCTCGACCGGGTCGTTAGCACTGTTTCACAGAAAACCGACGTAAAGTAGCGGCTTGCTGCTGCGTTTCGTACGGTGAGTGAGATATCCGGAAGCCCAAATCCCCTCCCCTTCCCAATCCCTAATTATCCCTTTCCTTTAAGGTCGGCAACGCGCCCATGATTCTTCTGGTGGAGGGCGTACATGGGCGGTGGAGATCACTTACCATCAGGTGACCCACTTGCTCGTTTGCCGGCCTATACAATCAAAAAAACAGGATAACATCAAGTAGAAAGACAGAAGTGCTGAAAACACAATATTTAAGTCTCCTTTCCTTCCTCCCACCTGCTCTTATGCTAATCGCAGCTGGATCGGCGTAACACGCTTTTTAAAACACGTTACAGAAATATTTTGGTTGTATATCATCATTGTTGTCATTGGTGTCATTTACACTAACGCATAATTAATACCTACTAGATCGACTTTGATGAAACTTTTTGTGTATACAAGCTTAAGATAGGCTTAATAACGGTACCTATACACATATTTTACTAGATTTTAGGTGGTTTACTACTGGCAAATCCTTCGTATGCGACAAGCCGTCTGGGTTGGTACCACCGCTTTGTCTATTTCTAGAGGGTTGCGACATGACTTGATGGTTACTTGGATCGGGCGCTACTCCTATCCTTGTATCCCTATGTCTGCAACGGTCATCCGCCTGTCCTGTCTCAGGCCCCTCGATTTGCGTCATCCCTTTCGGAGTGTGAAGAAGCATTTTTACAAGTTGGCATGATCTAGTGATCACTCACCAAACTCATTGTTTATCGGTGGTTACTGGTTATTTTGGACTGCACTGCGCTTACGATCAAATGACTACATTTTCCGCAGTCACTTTGCCGTGTTCAGAACAAATATATGTTTATGTTATGTACAATATTATGTACTCGGGTAAATCAATTCCATATTATTATCACTGTTATGACAATCTGATATTAAAGATAAACAAAGACATTTATCATTTTATCAGGCCTGTGTTATCATTTGTTTTTAACAGCTTATACTGATGTTATACGTAGGCAATATATGTGGAAGACTTTAGGTCAAGACTTGAATAGTTAGCTGCAGTGTTGTGTTTCAATTTGAAGAGTTAGGTATTTGGTTTCTCGTACGCGAGGCGCTGTTCTATCTACCGACGTCTTGAAAAAGATGGCAGGTACCGGATGGACGCGGGTTGCCCAAGACCGGGATGGTTGGCGCTTACTTGGGGAGGCTTACGTCCAACAGTGGACGGAAATAAGCTGAGATGATGATGGTGATATCTCTACTTTCGATGTAACGTATTGAGTATTTTATGCAACCATGTTAGATTCGGTAGAGATAACCGGATAAAACTGGATTTCACCTCAACAATTTCAACCTCTCTGTAGTATTTTGCCTACGAACCCTAACATGACGTAATTTTATCGAATGTTAACACTCTTCCCGAGTTATTTGTCGTCGACAGTTAATTCTCTCGCGCACGTGATATGCCGTATTGCCTGTGCTAAGCCCCCAAGCGACAGAAAATTTAAGATAAAGAATTTTAAATATTTTTTCCTGTATTGAACATTTTGAAAATGGAATAGCGTCGTCGGTCTAATCCCTTGTATTACGGCATATGGCGCGAACGTAAAAAGTCGCTGACTGATAGATATAGAATCATTTTTGACGTAAATTGGACAAGTGATCGAATACTACTAGGTATATCCTGATTAATAATGTAGCAATATATCGACTATAGGTCAAATTAAGGAGGGTAAACATTGCTAGGGATAACGTTAGATTGGGATCTGCGAGGGTGGATGTAGGGTTGGCAACGAACGTATTTACATTTTTATTTGGTATTTTTGATATTATTTGCAAATAATTCAAAAACTTTATTAAAGGATCGTAAAAACTATTACATAGGGCAATATATTGAAAATAGCTTTTGCTCGCGGCTCCGCCCACGTGATCAAACAAACAATCAAACTCTACAGCTTTATAATATTAGTATAGATTTGGGTAGCTTAGCAACGGAAGCCTTCAAATAATATTATTTGGGTAGCTTAGCAACGGAAGCCTTCAAATATGAATAATTTTCCCCGTTTTTGCAACATTTTTCACTGATGCTTCGCTTCTAATGGTCGCAGCTTAATGTTATATAGCCTAAAGCCTTCCTCGATAAATGGACTATCCAACACAAAAAGAATTTTTCAATTCGAACCAATAATTCCTGAGATTAGCGCGTTCAAACAAACAAACAAACAAACAATCAAACTCTACAGCTTTATTATATTAGTATAGATAAGACTCTTGACATGACAATCTTGAAAAAAAAACACGATCACTGGTAACGATAGATAAGATATAATTAAAGACTTTATTTTTTACTCATACTTCAAAAACAATCTATACTAATAATAAAGCTGTAGAGTTTGATTGTTTGTTTGTTTGTTTGTTTGTTTGAACGCGCTAATCCCAAGAACTACTGGTTCGAATTGAAAAAATCTTTTTGTGTTGGATAGTCCATTTATCGAAGAAGGCTTTAGGATATATAACATTACGCTGCGACCATTAGAAGCGAAGCATCAGTGAAAAATGTTGCAAAAACGGGGAAAATTATTCATATTTGAAGGCTTCCGTTGCTAAGCTACCCAAATAATATTATTTGAAGGCTTCCGTTGCTAAGCTACCCAAATTTATACTAATATAGATAATATATAAGCTGTAGAGTTTGATTGTTTGTTTGTTTGTTTGATCACGTGGGCGGAGCCGCGAGCAAAAGCTAGTCTTTCATATAACCACAACTTTAAATCAAAATAATGAGCGAATTCTGCACTCAACGCTGTCATTGAAGATTAATTTCTGTACTCAGTAATGGATCATAATTTTTGTTCGATGCTCTGTATGTAACATCAAATATACATTTAAAAAACATTATCCTCTTTTCTACGTGTAATCGGGGAAAAATATAATTAACACAGTATTAATTTCTGCTCGCCTTCAGTTGACGAATAATGTAAAAATATTGCAGACAATTTATATTTGTATCGTCTAGAAATCTAGACAAAACACGAACAACTTTTAAATACTGAACGTGCCCAACCGCCAAAATCTTAGAGTAATGTAACAGTTTTATTGAATTCTATAAATTCGCGTCGAAATGTTTAGTTGGACGTTTTGATTCGGCTGAATGGCGATAATTTATAAATATTACGAATTTTATTTGTGTAATAAAAATGTGATCTATATTTTTTTTTATATGATACCAAAATACAAAAATAATATTACCTTGAGCGATATTTTTAAGGGAATGACCTGTTTTGAAATACTTACGTATGTCATAGGTTTTATCCAATTTAAGTACCGGGATACCTACCTGCCCCTGGATATATCACGTAACATGCCGTCCATTGTGTGTTCAAGTGGGTCACCTGATGGTAAGTGATCTCTGCTGCCTATAAACATCCACAAACGTAAAATCACGTGTTGTTTATCTTTGAGGAAAGGAATGCGATGGGAGTATTGGGCCTCCGGTAATATCAAACCTCGGCGAAGGAAACATCGCGAGGAAACTTACAATACCAGAGAAGTTCTCCTTAGGAATTTCGAAGGTATGAAAAGTCTGCCAACCCGCATTAGGCCAGCGTGGTCGACTAAGGCCTAACCCCACTCAGTAGACGAGACCCGTGCCCTACAGTGGGACGTGTATAATACAGGGTTAATATTATTTTATTTTTAACTTATTCAGCTGGCACCAAGCCAATATAACGCCAGGCAATAGGGAAAAATGATTTCTAAACTTACAACTCTTATAATAGTAAGTTCTTTGTATGTCAGTTAACACTTGAATTTTAATTAAGCCCTAAGAAATAAATGTTTGTATTTCTGGCAACCCTATCCTCTATTCATCGGGGGACATACGAAGGTCAGGGGATTACATATAAACGTGACTTTGTTGCATACAAAAATGTTATAAAATACGAATTTTATTACTTTAGGGCACTATGGAGTTGTGAAGTAACGATATTTCAATCCGAATGGCTATGCGGCTATAGCTTTCGCATATTTTAGTGTTTTTCGTAAAAGGCTTTTGTTGAACAAATACTTACGAATAAAGTATTCTGGTTACCAATAATTTAATTTAAGAGTGGTAGAGCCACTCTGTAGACAATTTTGTCTAGAGCATACATGGGCCGGCTCGACCGGGTCTCTACCATTGTCTCATAGAAAATCGACGTAAAGTAGCGGCTTGCTGCTGCGTTTCGTACGATGAGTGAGATATCTAGAGGCCAAATCACTCTCCTTTTTCCAATCCCTTAATTATACCCTTCCTATAAGATCGGCAACGCGCCTATGATTCTTCTTGTATTGTAGGCGTACATGTGCGGTGTAAATCACTTAACATCAGGTGACGAACCTTGCCGGTCTGTGGTTTAAAAAAAATTATGTATTAGCCTTTGCTCACAGATATACTATTTATCCTTTCAGGTTACATTTTTTTTTCTCGACAAACGAGCGAGTGGGTCGCCTGGTGGCAAGTGATCTCAACTACCCATGTACGCCCACAATTCAATACCAGAAGAATCATGTGCGCGTTGCCGACCTTAGACGAAAGCGATAATCAAGAGATTGAGATGGGGAGGGAGATTTGGGCCTCTGGATATCTCAGTCACCGTACGAAACGCAGCAGCAAGTCGCTACTTTAAAGGCTTCGTCAAACAGAAAGCGTACTTAGCGCGCGTCAGGGCGCTAACCTGACGTCGCGCTATGACGCCGAGTTGTGTTGTACTATTATAGTAATATACCGTCAGACAGAGCGCCAGCGCTAGGAGTACGCGACGCTCTGTCGCGGCGTTAGGACGCTTTGACGTCGGCCGTTGTATTTTTTTACAGATTTTATTTTAGCGTCCGAGTGAATGTGCATAATGACTGAAAAATTTATTGAATTAGTACGAAAAAGCCCATGTTAGTACAATATAAAGGATAATTGTTATAAAAATATAACAATTAAATTGAAATTTCCCACAATTTCAATTTAATTGTTATATTTTTAAATCGGAAATCAGAAAAATCAATCGGGTAAGACCTCGATAGAGCATATAAAAGTAATAATTCTTCCACATCTGTATCACTCGACATCTTATCAATAGAAATTGCGTTTTGGCGAATGGTACGTTGCGTTAAGGAGCGTTGGGCTCTAGTCAAGTGTGACATGAAAAGAGCGCGACGTTAATACGCGGCGCTTTAACGCTATTACGCAGCGCTAAGAACGCGTCCTGTTTGACGAAGCCTTAAGTCGGTTTTCTGCGAGACAGTGATAACGACCCGTTCGGTCGGAAGGCTGAAAAACTTTCGAAACGTCGGGATTAAAATTAAAAAAAACCGCGGTAAACTCCGTTTAAATTACTTTTATTTCAAAGTCCATACAGTATACAGTAACGTCACCAACACTTGTTATCACATCGCCTCCTACAACCAATTCTAAGTATCAAGAGGGCGCATAATATTTTAGGCCAATACCCGCAATAATCGCAATACGCAAAAATCGTAAATAAATGCCCTATGCGTCTCATAGGTAAACGGCATTCGATCTTCACTGTCCGTACTTTCATTCAGATAACCTATAAACAATATTTTTGTTCACAATCACTTATCATCAAGGTTGAAAGATTGACCTGGGCACTGGATCTGGAGCTGTATTGATACACACACTCTGTTATCCATCTCGTTCCTTGACACACAAAAATAGTGAGAGCGAAGGCGATAGAATATCCGTGCGGTTGGTACCTCTGTCAAATTAGCGGGAATAATCCTCATGACGTAGATCACCAAAACACATGGTGCCAATGCCAAATGAGTCAACGTCCTCGACGCAGTTAGCAACAGCGGATACTACTTGTGAAAAAGTAAAAATCACTTTTATTTGGCAAGGAGAACTGGATCAAAGCCAAACAGCGGACACAGGAACAACTTCCGTGGAAATTACAGTTTTTGCACGTTTTTATTGATGTACAGAGGCTAATGGTTCATTAAAAACAATAAATGCTGAGATATACACGTTTATGTCCAAAAGATAATTACGATTAGTTTACTGGGCTAATTAGGGATAAACCACTATTTGATTTGGGTTTTCCAGTCGGCACGTTTTGATTGGTAATTTCATTGAAAATTTGTTACGTAAATTCTTTTATACATAAATTTTAGATATACCGCCAACTGATCTCCAGGTGATACAATTTGCTTGTTAATTCGACCAAATTGCAATGAATACATTAAAATCATTGAGGTTGACCATTCGTTGAGGGACGCAATATCTCTTCACCGTCAACATTATATTTGAACTACGCTGTACTAAATATCAGATGCAGTCTAGTCACTGCCGTGCCAGGATAAAAAAATAATATTTAATTTGCTGATGGTGTATTCATTAGATGCTTTTTACTCGATTCAGTAGAATGGGCGAAGGTCATATGGTTATTCAGCCACAATAAATACTCATATGTTATAAGAAAATACAGGGTTAATTTTAAAACACCAGCAACCTCGCAGGACCAGAAAGCTGACCCCATACGGAACAACTTTTGTTCTACGAGTTTGGATATAACTCAATATATTTAAAAAAAATGATTTTACAAGTTTTTGTTGTGTCGTGTTTTTCTTCGTAGAGTGCGGCGCGGCGCGGCGTGCGCGCGCGACATCAAACGCGCCGCTCAGCTGCTCGGGCGTTGACCTTCAAAGGAGCTAGCCCGGTTCCCCACGCTTCGCGTATTTGTTTACGTAATCTGCGATGCGCGTTGTAATGTTCAAGACGGAAATTAAATGAATAAGTACTTATTTTTGTATGAAAATAAAATCGTAACAAATTATCAAAAGTCGTAGAACAAAAGTAGTAGCTTATAACCTTAGGAATCTACCCCTGCGAGGTTGCTGGTGTTTTAAAAATAACCCTGTATATTACAGTCAACCTGGGTAATTTTGGCTCACTTTAGAGGTAATTTATAGTAGTACGGATTTACTTTTATTGTTATTTGTCATAAATGAGTGTTTCTAGTGGGATATTAGCCTTTATAATCTAAATTCCTGTGTTATTTATCAAAACGATAAATAAAAGATACTTAAATCACCAAAAATTTGGTGAGCCAAAGTTTGACATTTGGGTAACATTAATAAATATGAGGAGTTGATGAAGAAAATCTCTAATTTATGTAGTTTTTTTTACTCCTCGGTAAGATTAGCTTATCATATTGATAAAAAAATACATTTCGTTTATATCACTGTCTCCTTTTTAGTGGCAACGTAGGGTTGCCATATTAATACAATATTAAACTGCCTGGTTTATCGAAATCAACTTCTATTTTATGGACCTCTTAAATCAAGTTATTATTGTATCATCAGGTTTTGATGTACTTATAATCATTGAGCAATGCCTAAAATAATAAAAAATAATAAAACGAACCCAATCACATATAAAAAAGAAACATAATATCGGCTCTCAATTCCCCCATACCATGTATAGAAATTTATCATCAATCGCATAAGAATCGCCTCGTTTTGTGATTTTAGATCCTCCAAATCGACTAACTATATTTCGGGGGTGACAATTAAATATGTCAAGCTTTGATGGCCACTTCCACCCTTCAAAACTTTTTTGCATAATTGAAATTTTCACGCATTGTCTGTCCTCGCCCCGAGCTAATGTTACCCCAAATGGTCTGAAAATGAAACGGATCGAAGATTGATTAAAGATTTTTTCTCTTTTCTCTCTTCTTTTTTATCTATCAATATCGCGGGATATTTCAGTGTTATTACATAAAAAACATATGATTCTTCAACATAAAACTGAACTCGCCTTCTGTAGTTCTTCTGAAGTAACTGCTATACACAACTTTTTAGCAAGTTTATTTTTAACTCTATTTACCGCCAAAATTTTGAATGATGAGAAATAAATATATATTTGACAAATGTCAAATATCAGTACAGGTTTCGTTCAAAAACACCTTTTACCTTCATAGATTAAACAACTTATTATTATACAGTGATTCAGTAAGCAGAGAAAAAATTAAACGTTCAAATACAAGTTAGTGAGTCAATGTTACATTGAAAGCTAAAGTTACCCAGGTTGACTGTACCCATATTGGATTGGATACAGTAAAACTTATATTTTAGGTACTGAATTTTTTAATAATTATGAATTATTATCATAAAATACACTTCAAAATGTTCTACCGTAATATTCCTTAGTATTTTTGCCTTTCCAGTGACGATATTATTTTATTCCGTAATTCTGGCAACCAATATTGTTGTCTTGAAATTTCGAAGAACTGAAACCCTCGCGATGAAGGGTAAAGCAACAAAACCTGAAAATACAATTCCACGAACAGATACCGACATGTACACACTGTCAGTTTTGTTGGCACGACGACAAACGTCGAACCTTGACTACTTTATGGTTTGTTTTTTATTATCTATGACTCAGGGAAACCGTTTAATCCCCTCGCTATTATATTATGATCTTAAATCATGTGTCCAAACCCGCTAAACGTTGCACTTACTGATTCTAAATTACATTTCTTTTTGCTTCCTCTAGCAATCTTTATAAAATATATCTGTCTATGGTTTCAAACATTACTACAGAACATTATATTGCATAAGCTTACGTCTTTATCCTCGAAGGGGTAGGCAGAGCTACAACTAGTCCTGACGTAATTGAAACAAAACCTCCACAAAGTCACAAACATCAACATATTGAAATTCATAATGATAATAAGAACTCTATGGTAGGAGCGCTTTCACGAACATTTCCGCTGTGCTCCACTTGAAGTGTAAAACGAATCGTAAAAAACCGGCAATATTAATATACACCGGACGACGCGGAATATATTTAAACTATCTTTGTGTCGCGAGGTCGAAAACATCTACATTAATTGCTATTAAAAATGTTTAATAGGGATGTAAGTGGTACATGTATATAGGTAAGACACGGCGGAGCAGGACTATGGAAATGCACAAACATTTCAAAAGGGTTGTACCATCTCAGGCTATGAAGTTTTTTTATAGCAAACGAGCAAGAGGGTCACTTGGTGGTAAGTGATCTCCACCGCCCATGAAAACCCACAATATCTGAAGGATCATAGACGAGGAACGTGATATTTAAGGAAATGGGAATCCTTCATGAATGTTGTGGTCCTTGGAAACGTATGTTTTATGATTTATTTTCAACAGACTAAAGGTATGATTCCGCAGGACGCGGCAGACGGCAGCGGCACACGGCGACGGTAGACGGCATTATTTTGCAGTATTCATTTATATGAGACCGATTCCGACATACGACTACAACTGAGGTGCCCCAGGGCTGCACTTGTTTGACTTGAAAAGTAATGCCTTTACCGTCGTGGCACGTGCCGTGTGCCGCTGCCGTTTGCCGTCTGTCGCATCCTGCGGAATCATACCTTAAATATTTGAACTATATTTATTTGAAAGATTCCACTAAATGGTTTTACCTACCGCACAGTCCATCTGTCAGAGACACAATTTACTATCTATCATCGCGTTTTAACGTAAAACTGGGTGCTTTCATTGAATCTAAACAGTGATGAATGAAGAGCAGTGCGATTTCGCATTGCGCAACATCCGATATGACAGATACCCACATAAATAAACACGCCTCGTAGCCCTTAACGTGTTGCAATAAGGTTTAAAATAGATGTTTATTTGAATCATCGGCTTCGGGACCATTGCCAGGTTTTCGGGGAAACGTGAGGAAACAAAATAAATAAACGTGATGCAATGTGTCGAAATATCTAGAATTATTTTTCGATGAATTTTCTGGATTTCTTTTTGGTGATTGTATTAAAATTTGGGATGACGCAACGACATCCGGTGGGAGAAATTCTAAATTGAATGTAAACAATATAAATTCACAGTTGTTACACATTTTTTTCTACGAAGTCATGAAAAAATTCTGTAAAAAAAAATCTCTTCATTTTTATGTATTGTTTAAATACATCGACGTGAAAAAAAGAAGGACACCGCGTCTGTACGCATCCATAGTGTGTCCGGAGGCTGTATGCATACGGGCCTCACGCACACACTCTCATCATAGTGCACCAGTTGCCGCGATTACGCGACACGACCGCAGTATGTAGTGTTCACTATACATAAAATTAAAAAAAAATATATAAATGCCATAATTCAACACAATTCTCTTCGCTTCCAAACCCCTTAATTATGACTTTCCTTTAAGGTTGGCAACTCATTCCTGATTTTTCGGGTAATATGGGCGTTTATGGGCGGCTTAGTGCCTAGGAGAGGGAGAAGAAGAGGAGAGGAAAGAAGCATTTATACAGGCCGGCATGACTCTGGTGACCACCGATAAACTCATTGTTTGTCGATTGTTGCTGGTTTTTTGGGCTGCACTACGGTTACCATCAAGTGTAGTGCAGTCACTTTGCCCTGCTCGGATAAAAAAAAAACCTCTACTAACTGTTTTATCCCGAGAAAAAGCGAAAAAAGTTTTACTTACAGAATATTTACTTTATTCAAATGTATTTATGTACTTACACATCTTTGAGTGGTAGAGCAACGCTGTAGACAGTTTTGTCTACAGCATAAATGGGCTGGCTCGGCCGGGTCGTTACTACTGTCTCACAGAAAACCGACGTAAAGTAGCGGTTTGCTGCTATGTTTCGTACGGTGAGTGAGATATCCGGAAGCCCGAATCCCCTCCCCTTCCCAATCCCTAATTATCCCTTTCCTTTAAGGTTGGCAACGCGCCCATGATTCTTCTGGTGGTGGGCGTACATGGGCGGTGGAGATCACTTACCATTAGGTGACCTACTTGCTCGTTTGCCGGACTATGCTATAAAAAAAAAATACATCAAAATATAAAATATCAAAGAAAATAATTGAAATTGACCTATTTTCAAACAAGATTTCATTGAAATAATCAAATAAATAATGAACTGCCAAGTGTTGTTTTAAAACTGAATGTACTTTCGAGAATCGTTCCACCACTGTATTCACGCTTGTGGAGTAAATAAGTAATAAAATAATTGAGTGCGTGAGTCATGGATTTATTACGAAAATATGGTGCGATGTTCTTTCTGAAGTTCTTAGAAAATTTTCCATTATCACAATATCTTTTGGTAGTAGAGTCACGCTGTTTTATGTATAGTATAAATGGGCCAGCTCGACCGGGGTGATACCACTGTCCTTTACCATATCACTGTCTTACTGAAACCGGCGTAAAATTAAACGGAGACTTTAATAGGTGGTATGTCCCTCGTATGCGAGAGGCCGTCTGGGTTGTCCCACTTGTACCACCGCTTTGTCTATTTCTGTCGCCAAACAGCAGTGTGTAAGCACTGTTGTTTCGATTTGAAGGACCTAGAAGCCAGTGAAATTACTGGGTAATATGAGACTTAACATATTATGTCTCGGGGTGACGAGTGCAGTTCAGTGCTATACAGTGCTTTGTAATTCAAAGTTCTGTGTGGTGTTGCATCTGTTTATGAGCAGGCGTGGCGCTTACCATCAGGCCAGCGCCTTGTTCGGCTCGGCAATCAAGCGAATAAAAATAAAAAAATCCCCATCCCTTTCTCAACCCCTATTTATTTAATTTAAAGTCGGCAACGCATCCATGGAATTAACTTATTTGTATTTAGAAATGCAGCAGCAAGCCGCTACTTTATATTGCTTTTCTGTGAGACAGTGGTAACGACCCGGTCGCGTCGAGCCGACTCATTCTTGCTGTAGACAAAACTCAGCTTGGCTCTACCACTCATAAAATGCTATAAATCTGACCTAAGGTAAAAAGTGTATACTTGTGAGTGTTTTTTTATTTGATTGAATGTCGCGACGAGCAAGGCGCCCGCCTGATGGGAAGCGCCACTCCTGCCCATAAACAGAAGCAACACCACATAGAATTTGGAATTACAAAGCACTGCATGGCACTGAACTGTGCTCGTCACCCCAAGATATAAGATGTTAAGTCTCATAATGCCCAGTAATTTCACTGCCTTCAATGTCCTACAAACCGAAACCCAATAGTGCTTACACACTGTTGCTTGGCGGCAATAGACATAGCGGTGGTACCAACCCAGCCGGCCTCTCGCATACGAGGGACCTACCTTATAAAACTTTACCTAACAGTGTTTACATGCACTTAGTGATTATCTGCGAACATATCACCGTCGCGTCGGCCGCGTGCCTTGACCGTGTTTCGACGCGTCGACCTTACGCTGATACTGAGGTGAAGATAAATTGACGGTAAGTTTTGTTTAACAAACATCGGTTCAACAGTCACGATTAATATTAAAATGTTCAATTAAGTAACTGTGATCAACAAGTGAGTAATCAAAGAGTTTGACAGCCTCCATAGCGCAGTAGTCGGCTGCGATGTACGGGGCAGTTGGTCCAGTCATTTTAGTAATTCACCTTGGAATCCGAGATACCCAGCTGTTAAGTCTGTAAATACTTGTATATTGACACCCTAAAAGTTGTCTCAAAACCTACATATGGTAGGGTGTGCGCAACTACCTAAATTTCAAGGTCAAAGGTCACAAAATCGTTTTTTTGTAAATATCTCATTTCCTTTGGGTTTTTTGCTATTTGTATCCATTATCAATATTGTAGAATACAAAATTCTCTACAAATTTTGTTTAAAACTTTTTTTCATACGGTGAACCGTTTTCGAGATAGAGGGCTGAGAGCACGCGGTCACAAGTTTCAGGAATTTTGGAAATTTTATTTAATAAGGGATGAAAAAGGGGGTGAAAGTAAATGCGAAACTGAGTTTGTTTGTTACGCTTTCACGCCTAAATCACTGAACCGATTTTGATGAATTTATCTACAGAGACAGATGGAGCCCTGCAGACGGTTACAGGCTACTTTTATCCCGGAAAATGCTGTTCACGCGGACGGAGCTGCGTGCAAAAGCTAGTATAACATAATAGTTAATAAAAATGTACAAATATTTATAATCATTGATTTATCGATAGTTCATCAACTATATATGGCGCGTTTTCGACCGGAGGCACCGTTTGACCTGAAGTGATCCTGTGACCGCGCGCTCTCCGCCCTCTATCTCGAAAACGGTTCACCGTATGAAAAAAAGCTTTAAACAAAATTTGTAGAGAATTTTGTATTCTACAATATTGATAATAGATACAAATAGCAAAAAACCCATAGGAAATGAGATGTTTACAAAAAAAGCGCAAAAACCGATTTTTGTGCCTTTTGACCTTGAAATTTAATAGTTGCGCACACCCTACCATATGTAGGTTTTGAGACAACTTTTAGAGTGTCAATATACAAGTATTTACAGATTTACAGCTGGGTATCTCGAATTCCGAGATTCTTACCTAATTTAAGCTAAAATGATTGGACCAAGTGGTTTCCCGCACCGAGACAAATGTTTGTGTGGTCTACGAATATTCATTTCGGGTCTGGGTGTTGTGGATCTACAAGTCTGTAGTTCCTAATACTCACGATACACGTTAAACTAGTATGAGGTAAGGATTATTTGAGTGTGACTGTAACAAAAAAGCAACGCTAGGGTTGCTTGCTTTCTGTAGCAAAACAGCCTTCCGAATTATAGCTTTATTAAATAATGTAGAAAGATTAATATAGAATCTTTAATATAGAAAGTAAACAAAGATCTCTTATCACCAAATCCAGGGTGAGGCTGGTCTGCTTAGAGCTGACTTCAATCTCCAAGTAAACATATTTATCAGATAAAGTATAGACGTCATGATACAAAATTATCACGCCGGCGAAATATACGGATATAGCGGATATCAAAATATAAGCCGCCTAATGCGTACTCAAACTTATTCGGGCATAAATAAATCGCTTTTAATATGTTACTTAATTTATAACATGAGACCAGGAAAAAAACTGGCCAGGATCACTTTCCGTAAACCATGAACTGGTGTTATGATATTTTTTTATTCATAATAGGCTTGCGTTTGGCCTGTATCTCGCCTGGTGGAGAGCGATGTGGCCTAAGATTTACTCGCTACTTGAAGTCACCCAGATATACTTGATACCTTACCGTATACAACTTGCTCGCTCTTTACGATAGAAATATATTTCGTTTTTTTTATAAAGACATTCTAAGCAATTACCACACCCTCCCTCAAATAATCAATCATATGGTAGAGACGTGTGAAGCGAGCGTTATATCAATGCCAAGAAAGAAGGTCGGTGTGTGGAACGATCATAGATCTATCAAGAAATTAATTTGCTTTAATTATGGACATGACTTACTATATAGTTCCTTGTCCTGTTTGCTTCCCGGTAAGGAATTGGGACTGTAAGGTAATCTGATATTATCAATTACATTTAGCAATAAGTTAAAATCCACGTGTACGAATTTTACATCGATTGCAACGCAAGGTGCTAAGCAAGTAGATTATTTATTGATTGTTGTGTTAATAAGTTTTATGGGATTCAAATAAATGACTCTGATCGAGTGTTCTTAATCATGTGTTTTGACAAAACAAAGCACCAACTTCAATATTACAGGACTTTAGTGCTTGTTTTCATCGACCGTTCTTAATGTTAATGCTTAACTATTAGGTGTATTTATTACTATCTTGGCACTTGTTCCTTTTTTAACAGGAGATTGGGCTAACCTCTGCAATGTAACATTGCATCCCTCGACGGTCGGCAGAATAATGCCGGCATAAAGTTACAGACGCGATTCGTTGGAACAAGCCACTATGGCAGGTTTTTTACTATGTGCATGGTGGTGGTTGATTTCAGGATCTCCCACCAGCAAAACTAGTTCAGTAGTCGTTACCAAGTACTAAGTTCCTTAACCTAACCTAAGAAACCACAGATTTCGCCATTATAAAAATCACGAGTTGTGAATGTCTATATTTTTGACGGGGAGAAAATGTGTTTGCTAAGCTATAAGATCTAAAATCGACTAATCGACTTCCTGCGATCTTTATCAGGTCGTCTGTCCACCTTGTAGGTGGACGTCCAACGCTGCGCTTGCCAGAACGTGGCCTCCATTCCAGAACCTTTCTGTCCCATCGGTTATCTGCGAGCTATGTGGCCTGCCCACTGCCTTGAGCTTGCTAATCCGCTGAGCTATGTCGGTGACTTTCGTTCTTCTACGGATCTCCTCATTTCTGATTTAATCACGTAGAGAAACACCGAGCATAGCTCTCTCCATAGCTCGCTGAGTGACTGTGAGCCGTCTTATACGGCCCATATTATAGCTTTATATCCCATATTTATCTTTGGGAGAGGCCTATGTTCAGCAGTAGACGTCTTGTGGCTGATGATGATGATGATGATGAAGCTATAAGTGCGAAATAAACATAATTTTATCTTGTAACGTAGTAAAGCTATTATTGTTTGAGAGTATACAGTAATTGAGTGTAAATATAGCAGCAGAGTCAGAGCATTAAATGATCCGTTTGAAATGGTCCCGCGACACATCTGGCGCCACTGAAGGTCCGTGTTGTTCTTGTTGTATACTTATTTAGAACTCGTACGACGTGGCTTAGCGTACCGAAGACCTGAGACGTGGTAGAAACGGCGTTTATGTTTTAATTAAGTAAACCGGTTACGCCTTTTTGATAATTGGGATACCTGATCACTTTTTGTATGGAAAACCCGCCATATTGGCTTGTTCCGGAGAGTTGTCGATGTATATTCAGTAACTTTAGGCCGGCATAATTATGGCAGCCGCCGTAGTCGTCGTCGAGCCATTCTTGACGGCCATTATAATGATAATAATTCTTAATAATTATACTTGTAAGAAAAAAAAAATTGAAAATATAAGTTTTACTGAAAATTAAATGTATTTAAAAATACATAATTATAATAATTTTAAAATTCTTACCGTATACTTTACGTATTAGCGCTTTAGTATTTTTACCTTGCCTTCCATATTATTTGGACTGCACTTATCATTAGGTGTGGATTAGTCACTAAACACATTACAGTAATGGAAAAAGATGAATAAAAATATTTAGAACCTGTGGGTTTTATACAGTGGCAAAAATAAAAAGAACAAAATGCCTTTTGATTTCTTCTCCTTTTAGATCTACCATTACCGTCCATTTAGCCGTTTATGTAATTTCATTATATGACGGTTAAATATGTTTTTGGAAGTGCACAACTTAACATCATCCACCCGAGATTCGAACCTAATGATAATAATACAATAATACTAGCCCTACATTATACACTAGCTTTTGCTCGCGGCTCCGCCTGCGTGATCTGCTTTTTCCGGGACAAAAAGTAGCCTGTCTTATTCTGATGTATATGTATATATTATTGTAAAGTTTCATTAAAATCCATTCAGTAGCTTTTACGTGAAAGTGTAACAAACATCCATCCATACTTACAAACTTTCACGGTTATAATATTAGCAGGGCACGGGCCTCCTCTACTGAATTACTACTGAATGAGAGGGGTTAGGGCTTAGTCCACCACGCTGACCTAATGCGGGTTGGCAGACTTCACATACGTTAGAAATTTTTATGGAGAACTTTCAGGTATGCGGGTTTACTCACGATGTTTCCTTCACCATTAAAGCAAGCGATAATTAACAATTAATACACACGTAAATCACAAAAGTCACAGATGTATATTCTTGGGGTTGGTTTCGAACCTGCGACTTTCGTCTTGACACTCCGTACTCCCCGCTGAGTTATTAACCTAACCTAAAGCCACTGTTTATATAGTGACTAATCGGTGTCACCACTCAGTCCCGCTTGTTTACCCCGACCACTGCCAGCGCTTTATTTTTATCAGTGCACTCATTAGCCCGCACCTGTTCTTATCACTTGGCTACAGGTGTATATTTTTGTCTCGCTTTTTTTTACTCTAGCCGTCTTGAAGGTGATCCTCTCTGACAGATTCAATGAGTCACACACTTTATTTTTGATAAATAGAAAAATAAAATATAATTTTTACACTATAATGCACCACATAAACTTTACAGTTTGTGTTGATGCTTACATTCTAACGCAAGCTTTATAATTAGGTTTATATGAGTAATGACTAATGTTTGATGACCAGTGATAGTAAAAAGCCATATCGCACCTCAAGAACACTTTATTAAAGCACGTTTGAATTATGTTGTATAATATGTCTTTTTTTCATTTAATTGAATGACAAGACGAGGAAGGCTTCTGCTCGCCTGGTGGTAAGCGCCACGCCTGCCCATCAACAGAAGCAACACCACTCAGAATGTTGAATTACAAAGCACTGCTTGGCGCTGAACTGCGCTCGTCACCCTGGGACATAAGATGTTAAGTCTCATAATGCCCAGTAATTTCTCTGGTTTCAATGTCCTTCAAACCGAAACACAACAGTGCTTACACACTGTTGTTTGGCGGCAGTAATAGACAAAGCGGTAATACCAACCCAGACGGCTTCTCGCATACGAGGGACCTACCACCTTGTAAATAATGAACATCATCTTTGACTACTCTGTGGGTAGGCATTAAAGTGTAACAGTTACTTGGAGGCGACAACCACTCGATTGCACCTAACGTATACAGTGTGTCCCGTTAGTTTTAGTGAGGTTTAATAAAAATTTAATCTTTATTCAGCTACTTTTTTTACATTCATTGAATTGTCGTCAATTGTTTTGAGGTAAGTTATAATGTACACTATGATTTTACAGTGCAGGCAGTGCAACTACTAAAATTGGCGCGATGCATGATGCTTTTATCAAATGCTCGTTGGTCTGTACTCAGTATTCAATTTTGACAGGTTATCCACTACATTGTCAAATAATTCCAAAACTTTACAGCGGCCAGCTTGTAATTGTTGCACCTTAACTTTGGAGTATTTTTTTTATCCTGGCATTGCAAAGTAACCAGAATATATGAATTATATATTATGTTGCAGGTAGAATTTGAAGTTGATCAACGAGTGTCCTTGCATTACTTGGCGGGCGCTAGGCTTCTGCCGACCTGTCACCGGCAGACTTCGGAAATTCATTCCCTAAAACAACCTACTGCCTATGCCGGTACTTTTATCACTTGTACGTTGCACGTAATATTACATAGGGTTCTTCCACCATCGCCACCAGTGTGGTAAAGCATACACGTACGCGACAACGCTGCTGGCAGAAACGTTTCCATGCAATATTTAGGTACTTAAAGCCCTTATTATAACTCTTTCCTCTTTAAAATTATTGCCACTTTTGTCGCGTCTATGCAATTGGTCAAAACCCACTTTCCACGTTATATCGGACAATAATAAACGTCTTACGAATCCAGGACTTCAATTATTCTATTTACTAAGTTAACCTTAAGTCAACAAACAATACGACTCTAATTAATGGGCACGCAAGCGCCGTTAGTTCACAAAGTGCCCGCTATAAATCTAGAGGCGCCACAGTTGCGTGATTCACCAATCGTCGGCGCAAGCGCACCCTTCAAATGTTTTAACGGATTCTAAATATAAAAATAATAAAAAAGTTATGATTGTTGTACATAGTATGTTTAATTGTGATTTAGTGGTACTTACGTTTTTCTTTGTTCTCTACAGAAATAATTCTGTCTGTTCTCTATTATATGATTTACTCTATTTAATATTTTTTTACACCCGCTTATGCTAATCCCATTCGCACGCGGCGCGGCGTGTAGGTGTACTGACACTTATTTTAATACTCTTATGATGAAAAAAATGAGTTATATATAGTATTCAAAAATGACCATAATATGATAAATACCAATTACCGTCAAATCATGATGTTAAGGCGGACCCTGGCATTAGGCCGGGATAACGACCTAAAACCAAAACTGACATCCTATCATATTTTTAATAGCAGTAAATAGGCAAATGTGAAAGTGTGTCACCTAATAGTAAAAGTTCTGCACCGCTCATAAATGCGCACACAACTAGAAGAATAATAGGTGCGTTGTGGCACTATGGGGATTGGGGAAGGGGGGAGTTATTGACCAGGGATCACACTGATCGTACAAAACATACGTACTGTAAAACAGTGGTACCATTTCGGTATAACTCACGTCATAGACAAAACTATCTACAATATATCTATAGTATGGCTTTCTTCTGGCAAGCGCAGCGTTGGACGTCCACCTACAAGGTGGACAGACGACCTGATAAAGATCGCAGGAAGTCGCTGGATGCAGGCCGCTTCCAACAGGTCGGTCTGGAAATCTTTGGGAGAGGCCTATGTTCAGCAGTGGACGTCTTGTGGCTGATAATGATGATGATGATGGTTTTACCACATACCGGCATAAAGTTCTCCTAATATATGCAGTAAATGGGGGCAACTAGGACGGGTGGCAACCCTATGTACTTTCATACGTCACTTATTTGTTGTTTGTTACTAGTTTTAATCTCAATAACAAAAAGGTTGTAATAAACAACATTAATCTTCGCTCACAGTGAAAAGTCCAAACCGCAGAAGTTGTTTTTGTATAAAATTCATATGTTTTGTACAAAGTAGGTAGAATAAACATGAGAAGTTACGTAATTGTCATGACGAGGTGATTTATGGTATGTCTAAGGCCCCGTACGTAGTGTTACCAGGTTTTGAAATTAAAAATCAGATAACAAGCAGAAAATATCCTGATTCCTGCAAAAAAAAAGAGTCTGGTCCTAAGCTGAAAATAAACTCAGTAGATTATAATTCGGCTTTTTACCTGCCTACGGCAAAGTGATTGCACTACACCTGATGGTAAGCGCAGTGCAGTCCAAAAAAACTAGCATTACCGACTAATAATGAGTTTATCGGTGGTCACCAGAATCATGCCTGCCTGTATAAATGCTTATTCTCACTCCGAAGAAGGAAAAAACAAATCGAGAGGCCTGCGACAGCCGATGCTAGCATAAGAATACAAGGATTTACCCCTATACCCGCCCCAACCAACCATCAAGTCATGTCGCAAGCCCCTCGGGAGAACCGGATATAAACTGGTTGATCCTGGAACGCGATCCACACAAGGTGTGTGGGTCACTATGACAGATTTTAACACCATGTGTATGGCGGTCACTATCTGACCGAATATGAATATCTTACCACCAGCAAATCTACTTACTATCAGATAAGGTGTAGTCACTTTGCCGTAAAAAAAATGCTCTTAGGTACTTTGGTTTAGTTTTCGAAATGACCAATCAGTCTTCTTAAAGAAACAAATAAATAACAATCAAAATGTGTTAAATGTATCGCGGGTATCATTTATATCGGCAACTTCCCGGAATTATGAGTAGTGCTTAATTTTTACGGAATTCCCGTTTATCTGTTCTGGTTTAGGGAAAAAATTATCCTCAGATTATTATTATAAATGGATATCGATACATATTATAAAATGAAGCCGCTTTCGCTGTCTGTTCGCTTAAATCTTTTAAACTATTCAACGGATTTTAATGCAGTTTTCAGCAATAGATAGAGTGATTCATGAGGAAGGTTTACATGTATAATGCATATATTTTATAGTACAGAAAAGCCGAAAAATTCAAAGAATTGTATTGTGATTTCGTAACAAACATATTTTTATCCATGTGCAGCCGGCGCGGATCGCTAGTTTGTCATAAATGGAGGACAGATGAATGCCTTTAGTCAAGATACTATGAACAGGTCTGCTTAGACCAGTGTTTCCCAAGGTGGGGCCCGTGCCCCACAGGGGGGCAATTTGATAATTAAGTGAGGCAATTTAAAAATGGACTCGACACGACTTTAACCCTATCGCTTTGGGTTATTTAAATGCAATGCAACTAGATATCGGTGACAAATTTAACAAAAAAATGTTAAGGTGGGGCATGTCCTAAAAAAGGTTGGGAAACACTGGCTTAGACTGTTATTACTTGTTATAACCTATAGGCTATAACATAGTCCTGAATAATTCATCGTATTGCACAAAAATCAATATAAATACATTATTTTGTGTTGAAATTATCGTCATTAGCATAAATTAAGCTGCTCTAAGTCCAACTTAAATTAAAAGTACTAATATACTTAACACAAATGTCGTACTTAAATTAGATTTGAAAAGAGCAACGTTAGAGTTTCTTGCCCATTCTTCTCTGACGAAACAGCATTCTCAACAGGCGGTAAAGTAAAAATTTTACAGAATTCGAAATAACGTCTAAATAATGATCAATAAATATTTTGATTTGATAAATAATTCGAATAATTAAATAAAGCGCTGTACATACATGCTATACAGTGGTAGTCACGCTGTACCTGTAGACACCTTTGTATCCAACATGAATGGGTCTGCTCGGGTTATTTTAGTAGTGGTAAACGAACGAACAAGTTGATCACTCATGCCGCATCATCACACATGATGGTATGTAATCTCAACTGCCAATGAGCACCTACAACACCAGAAGAATCATGGACGCGATGCTGACTTGAAAGAAAAGAGATAACTGAGGGATTGAGAGCGGGAATTTGAGTCTCCAGTAATATCAGTCACCGTACAAAATGTAACAGCATATTGCAGGATTTCTGTGACACTGAGCTGGCCTATTCATGTTGTAAACAATAAGAAATAAATACACCCAACAGTCACATAGTCCTGACCCCACAATAACATACGAGTCTTGTGTCGTGGGTATCAGGAACTACAGGAGGCTTTCTCACAACACCCAGACCCCGAAACAAATACTTGTGGATCACACAAACATTTGTCTCGATGAGGGGATCAAACCCGCGGCTTCTCGTTTCACAGTCGGCTACACGCCCGCTGCGCCACAGAGGCTGTAAATAATATTTAAGAGTGGCTCTATTGCCTCTGAAACTAACCACTATCTCACAGAAAACCGACGCGAAATTATTAGCTTGCTTACCAATCCATATTCTTGCTAACACCTGCCAATAAATGATTTCTTTCTTTCAATCCGATTACGTTTCCTTTAGGGTCGGCAAGACGTCCATGAGTCCTTCTGGTGTCCATGGGTATGGAGATCACTTGATATCAGGTCACTCATTTACACACTAAATCTCCCGTCTAATCATGATGCGAGTGCGGACCCTGGCATTAAGCTGGAATAACGCTAGATGGAAAGAAAAGTTAAATAAGGAGAGTTTTGGCGGGAATTCTGACAGTGCAGTTCGTCGCTTATTTTAATTTATTTCATAAACTAGTTTAGAGTTGTGTTTATTGTATAAAAGTGGTGTGGATTTGTTCAATAAACATTGACGGTGATGAACAGTATATGGAAGCATTGAAATAAGTGAATTGGGAATCGTGCTGAAAGGAGTTAACACCAAAACTTCGACAAGACCTTGACATCGACCGCACCCGTGTTTCATCGTTCTTGTAAAAGTACTTGAGAATAAATTATACCTACTTGACACTGGTTAAATGCATAATACTGCGAAAGCCATAAATAAAAAAAAAGAAAGAAAGTTAAATAAGATGTATTTGGTTATAGCATTGCGATTTTTCGTTATGTTACTCATTTTATTCCTAACCATTTTGACTAAAATGGTTCTGAGTTATTCATTTATTTAGTACGTGGAAAGCCTACAGTAATTATAATTAAGATTAGCCATATTTCAGTTAAGCCAATAACAATTTCTCACTTTAAGAAGTGTGTGTGATGAATTTCTTATGTCAAAATAAATTCTAATAAAAGTGTTGTTAAAAAGCAAAGTATGCCACGTCTGCGTCTGAAATGTAAATCAAAATCCGATATTGCATGACCCCGTGTGAAATGGCGCCAATAAGTACATGTCCGGAGGGGTTGAACTCCCCTACTATATGAACCTTTTTTATTCCTTGTCTTATATTCAGTGCAACTATAATATTCACATGGCTAGAAGGGACCATAACAGGTGGACGAAGACAGTCACAGAATGATAACCAAGAGGAGATCGAACTCGCGATATACCGCCATTGTTTATTTTATTATTTGATTGAATAACGAGACGAGCAAAGCGCTCGCCTGATGTTAAGCGCCACGCCTGCCCATAAACAGAGACAACAACACACAGAACTTTAAATTAAAAAGTAATTCATGACACTGAATTGCGCTCGTCACCATGAGACATTAGATGTTAAGTCTCATAATGCCCCGTAATTTCACTGGCTTCAATGTCCTTCAAACCGAAACACAACAGTTCTTACACATTGTTGCTTGGCGGCAGAAAAAGACAATGTGGTTGTACCAACCCAGATGGCCTCTCGCATACGAGGGACCTACCACCCTGTAATATGAAGTATGAACCTTTATAGTTGAATCTAGTCGAAATATTATGTTTCTCTTTTTATTATCCTGAATGAATAAATATAAATAAACTCATATTCAACTCATGAATGCAGGAACTGCACAGTACAGTACAGCGCTGCCAGATCGCATTTGAAATGTCTTTGCACTTCGTCAAACGTCATTCATTTATCATTCTCGGCGCTATAAAAAAAATCGGTTCTTTTTTTTCAATGTCTGGACATTAAAAGAGGAGATAAAAATAGAAATATAACATAGTATAAACAAATATTGACATGTAAAAGTGATATTTATGATCCAATTTACAGAATAAATGATTTGATTTGTACCAGCCCTATTCTAAAGTGTCAACTTGATCTCTTTATCCAGCAATAGGTAGATGAAGTCAGTTATTTTAGCTCGTGAGTCAGTCGAGTTTCGACGGTAGCGGCACCCTCGCGAGGGGCGGAGGCGCCGCGACGTCGCGTCGATCCTGGCGCCCCGTCGCGGCGCCTCTCCGCCCGCTAAGCCATTGCTACCGATATAGAACTGTTTTGTTTATCACTTTTTTTAAGATTTATGGCGAAATTGGGTCAATTGCAACTCGTTTGTAAGCGTGGGTTTCTTGGATTACTATGCTTGTTTAGTGTAACTGAGCCACATCATAACTGTGATATTCTTGATATGTTTTTCAAAAACGCTGATGGTTAAAGATTCTCTACCATGATTATAATATGCTCATGTCATAATTATTCTTCTTATTTTAAGAGCTCTGGAGATCAGGTAGTAATAAGTGACCCACGATCTTGATAGCCAGTCTCTATTTAGAAAAAAATATTTATGTGATATAATATTGTTTTTCATAGCATCGGCTGGCAATCCAGTAAGTGGGTCACCTTGTGGTAAGTGATATCCACCGCCCATGGACACCACAATATAATAATAAGGGGAAGGTTATTTAAGGGATTGGGAAGGGGACTTCGACCTCCGAGTATATTCGTCACCATACGAAACGCAAAGCAAGCTGTTAATTCACGACTGCCTGTAAAACAGTGGTAACAACCCAGTCGAGCCGGGCCACATGTTCATTCAAAACTGTCTTAATGTAACATAACACGTAAATACATTTCCGGTTGTCTGTATGTAACCTTTTTTTTATTTTATTTATTTAAAACTAAACTTAATAAAATTCGGGCGACACTTCCATTATAATTTAATGGCGTATTTATAATTCCACTCGATATTTAATGTAGTAGTTAACGTGCGGCCAGTATGTTTGTTCGGCGATCAGGCAAACAGTCACGTTCATGCAGATCAGTATTGTAACTCGGGTTTATTATCAGATATATGGTAAACAGAAAAGGGAGGTCATTGTTGTAGGCCCACCATGATGATTCTGGTCATTTTGAGGATTTGTCTCGTATTTTTTATCCTGGTAGGTATTGCAGGTATAAAACCTTATTTTTTTTATATTCGATTGAATGACGAGACGAGCAAGGCGCTCGACTGATGGTCAACGCAACGTCTGCTCATAAACAGAAGCAACACCACACAGAACTTTGAACTACAAAGCACTGGATGGGATTAAACTGCGCTCGTCACCCCAAGACATAGGATGTTAAGTCTCATAATGCCCAGTAATTTCACTGGCTTCAATGTCCTTCAAACCGAAACACAACATCGCTTACACACTGTTGCTTGGCTTGAGAAATAGACGGCACGGTGGTACCAACCCAAACGGCCTCTCGCAAACGAGGGACCTACCACCTTATGTACTAAATTTTTGGAGCCATTGCGAAAATACTGCTCTTATTTAATGTAGTTTTAGATCTTATAACATGTAACTGGTCACAACGAAGCTGACTAAAAACAACTAAATGTAATAATTTGATAGAGTAATAATTGATCTGTTTTAGACCTATTCAAAACCATTTGTTATCTAACAATATACGAGGATACATCGAAATCCACATAGTATGTTATTTAATTAACATTTAACAGGTAAATATGTTCATTTAATTGAGGAAGTTGGTTTTGAAAACATGTATCTGTTCAGATATGTAATTAGTTTATTTTTCACAATCTATAATTACAAGGAAACGAGGGTCCGGTGATAATGATTGTGACAATGGGACGTCAGTTTTTGTTGTTATTATAAATCGTGACAAGAATTGAAACATGTATTTTAAAGTATTGCTTTACCCACAAAATGCTTAGTATCAGCCCGGAGTCTGGAATTGTGCCCGGTATAGAGATGAGCTTGGCTCCTACTACATTTTTTTTTATCCTGGCTCGGCAAAGTGACTACACTACACCTGATGATAAGTGTAGCGCAATCCAGGAATAGTGTCGACCAACGATAAACAATGTGTCCATCGTAGGTCGGCAAGATCATGCCGGCCTGTCAAAGTTCCTAGGATGAACTACGGGGTCCCTGCTAACAGAATCTGGCGACCCCGCAGTATCTCATCCCAGGGCCAAGGGGGAGGGGAAGGAAAAAGGGATGGGAAAAGGGTCAGGATCAGGGGGCAAGCCCCCTGGGGAGAACCGGATATACACTGGCTGATATGGGATTACATACACATTATGGGATAGAGACCAACTTGGCGAATGTGGGTGTACCTGTTACACCTTTGTCTACCCCTTAGGGGATTACGGGCGTGAATATAAATACATTTATAAGCGAAAACTTTAAAACCATCTTAAAAATGAACTCTGAAAATTCATAAATAACATTTTTAAGGCGTGGTCCGGCTACGACTTGAAACTTAATTGTGAGTTGACGATGGACATTTTTGTAGATTTTTCTTTCTATTAATTTATCAATTAAAACATAAATAAATTTAATATTTGCTTCATTAACATAGTTAACATTATTTAGTTGAATAATGTTCAATTTCTAAAAAAGTTGTTATCACTTAAAATATAGCGTTTCAATGCTAGTTTAGTAATGCTTTTTCTGCCCTTCAAAAAAATATTTGGGATATTTTACCGAAAAATAGATTCTTTTTAAATATTCCATCCAGTTCACATTTTCTTTCAAATCTTCTTTAAAGTGACGCAGGAAGCGTCAATTTGTTTTGCCACAGATTTGGGATGCGACCTCGAGAGAGTTTATGGCGTGACAGAGGCGAGAACTAAGATACTTTTTCTAATCTAAGTGCGATAATGTTTTTTGTGTGATCAACAAATATTTTTTTCGGATCTGCGTGTTGTAGGACGGCAAGCCCCTCGTAGTTCCTAATACCCACGATACAGGTTAACCTAGTGTGGGGACTATGTGTGTGACTGTTGGGTGTAATTATTTTAATGAGATTCTAACATAGGAACTTTTTTATCTATAAATGCATAGTCGTTTCAATTGCGCGATCACATATGATAAAAACCGTAAACATTTAATTAACAAAGCTGCAATTTTCTCCATTGTATGATTAATTATTGATACGTTATGGGTGTTAAAAAAAGGAAAAGAAAAATAAGTTAAATGTCCAACTACCTAGCATTAAATCATGGTTACAATGATCGTAAATATTAAAGTCCAGGAAAAGACCTCGGTGCGGCTCGTAAAAATCCAAGAGCGGCGCAGTCACGTTGCATCCACTGCAACCTTGGCCATCAATAAACATGTACGAACAATTAAACTGGCCAGCATAATTGTAACTACTGATGAGAGGTGTAATAACAATTGATATTTGGGCGGTCCAATACCACTGCGTAGTGTTTTTTTTTTCTGGCTCGGCAAAGGATTAAGATTACGCTACACTTCATGGTACCTAATGCAGCGCTTGGTTCTATTAAAGAGAGGTGAGGATGGGATAAGATGTGGTTGTACGGAACTCTCGGTGCGCTTGTCCGATTCGCCCTTGGCCGGATTTTTGTTTCACTTAACCGCTGATACATCCCTTGATGGCTATCAATTAAAATAAAATCACGAATGTATATTGAATTAAATGATTTCGAATCGATTATAAGATTATGCACGGTTACATAATCGAGATTTGAGTCGATTATCCTTATCGTATCTTTTTTATGTGTTGTAACATTAAAGGTTAATTATAAAAGTAACCTTCACGTAACAATCGACTGTATTCACGTTAAATCGTTAGTAATCATTCGAAAATAGTCAGTTTGTCAAATGTTGACATGTCGAATTAGACACAGCTAAGTGTTAAAGCTTGGCGTATACTTCCAGCGATAGACAAGTACTGTGGGTAAAAATATAATAATATTATGTTTAATTGCAAAATTTTTACGCCATTGTAGCAGGGAAATGCAAAAGATTGTTCAAATACGGTTTGAATACTATGGACTTCTGATGAACCCTTCCCACATCATTTAGATTCCAGAATCCAAATGGCAAATGCTATAAATAGGTTTTAACAAAACTTATAAACCAACTCCAGAAAAAAACTGTAGAACTCGTTGTTTTTGTCATTTCAGCGTAATATTTTTTGGTCGTTTTTTTTAGTTATGTTTAAACTTTTTTTCAATTTTCAGTAAAGGCAAGGTTTAAGTACGTCTCTGGTATGTCAATTTCAACATAATAATACAAGCGACGAGTCCGACAGCTAGACTAGTAGACAAGCTATGCTCCGTTGAATTCTGCCTTAAAAAAAAATCTACAACTATTGATTTATTGATTTGAACGAAAAAACATGTTAAAAGGGAAGTTAATAAAAGTGCAGAAGCTCATAAAACGAGAATACTGTATCACCCTAATAAACTTACTAAACTCATACTTATAATTAAGTTAAACTTGCTTTGGAGTCTGATAAAAAAAATAACATATGATCTTACCTATCGTATGAAGAATGAAGTGGACGTGTCATTTGATTCCAATTGACGAATGTAGATAAATAAAACAAATTGTAAGAGAAATAGTAAAAAAAACATGTACACCATCCTGAATAAACTGTTAATATGAAAATACACAACGTAACTTTACTTTTCACCTGAAGCTACGAAGGAGTGGAACGCAGTCCTTAACACAAATTGATGATTAATATGAAATCAAAAAATGTTCATGTAAAGGGCCTTCAAACTACACACGCCTAGCAAACATTACATAACGTCTCAGACATTTGAAGGTTCTTCGACAAAAAAACAATCTTAAAGTTTAGTAACTATTAGCATTGATATATAATACATATAATAATAAATAAAGCTTGTCTTCTGTCTGTCTGTTAATTTGTTTTTTTATTTTTATCCGAGCACGGCAAAGTCACTATGCAGTCCAAAAAACTAGCGACCACCGTAAAATAATGAGTTTATTATTTTTAATTTGGTCACCAAGTCATGCCGACCTATATAAATGCTTTTTCCCTCTTCGAAAAGAGAAGAAGCAAACCAAGAGGCCTGCGACGGATAGGCGCATGACTGATGCAGTCATCACCCCCCTATCTATACCCGCCCCAATCAACCATCAAGTTCTGTCTCAAGCCTCTCGGGAGAATCGGATATACACTGGCTGATCCTGGAACGCAATCCACACATGGTGTGTGGGGTCACTATGGTAGGTTTTAACACTATATGTGCGGTGGTCGATATCCGGGCGGATATTAATATCTTACCACCACCACTATAGTGCTACACCACCGCTGCACCGCTACTATAGCACCAATACGTGATCTTTACGGTAGAGCATTTACAATAAAAAAAACTATATAAAATTACCTACTGTATAACTTCCGTAAAACTTATATTTATTGAATCATATGTTTTTCCTAATATTAATTATAATGAATTTTTATCGTAAAAAATACATACAAATACACACAATGCTCTATTGTAAAGTTCACATATAGGCGCTTTTGTATTTAGCCTTTCCACTGATTGATATAACGAAAAGTTAGTTGCTAGTATGTTAATCTTCTTTACATAGTATACAATGAAGTCGCTTCCGCTGTCTGTTCGCTTAGATCTTTTAAACTATTCAATGGATTTCAATGCAGTTTTCAGCAATAGATAGAGTGATTTATGAGGAAGGTTTATAAGTATAATACATACATAATATAATACAGAAAAGCCGAAAAAATCAAAGATTTGTAATATGATGTAACAAACATATTTTTACCCGTGCGAAGCCGGCGCGGCTCGCTAGTCAAGTACAAAATAGAAATAAATACATACATACATTTATATACCCTGCTATAACGTAATCATATGAATCAGAGATGTATATGAATGATTAATTGATAAACAAAAAAAAGGTAGGCAGCGGCTTGGCTGTGCCCCTTACATTGCCGATGTCCATGAGCGGCGGTGACCGCTTACCATCAGGCGGGACAGCTTGCCCGTTTGCCTACGAAGGCAATAAAAAAAAACAATGAGTGGTAGAGTCACGCTGTACACAGTTTGTCTACAGCATGAATGGGCCGGCTCGACCGGGTCGTTGCCACTGTCTCACAGAAAACCGACGTAAAGTAGCGGCTTGCTACTGCTTTTCGTACGGTGAGTGAGATATCCGGAGGAACAAACCCCCTCCCCTTCCCACCTTAAGTATTCCTTCCCTTTAACGTCGGCAACGAGCCCATGATTCTTCTGGTATTGTGGGCGTAAATGGGCGGTGAAGATCACTTATCATCAGGTGACCTACTTGCTCGTTTGCCGTCCAATACTATAAAAAAACGACTTAAAAGTATGTATATTGGCTACCCTTTCGTGAATAAAGGTGTGGGCTCATAAAAAACACACGCACGAAAACCTTTATCTCATACATTATGCATGATTGTTACTTCATTACCAAACATTGAACTATTCTATTTAAATTCGCATATTTAATCCCCAAATTAATTAAAATTAGGACACATTAGAATAATTACAAACACGCATAAGTTTAGTGACCCGAGGGTTTTAATTTTTAATGTTTTTTTTTCTATCTTTCAATTTGGCTCGTTATTTTGCTAATTCGCCTGTAATTAGTTCATACTGCCATGGTTGCGCAGTTGTAAAAGTGATATTGGATTTTCCTATCACGATACGCTTATTATCAGCCCGGAGTTTGGAATCGTGCCCGGTATGGCGATAGGCTCGCCCCTATCACATCATGGGACGGAAATAAGCTCAGCGAAAAGTGAGTATACTGGTTACACCTCTATCACTTCGGGGATTATAGGCTACTGATTATTCTGCCACAAATCTTCCGAGAATAGAAACGTACGGGAAAATTAATTTACTGATACCTGCCTTCCTTTTTTACTTGCGATAGAGAGGTGTGTAGAAAAGATTTTTCACAAATTTCATCATGACAACCATCCCAAAAAAAGTAATTTTGAGAAAAACGCGTTGGAAATTTGAGAAACAATTCCAATAGAATAACAGAGATAGTAATATTTTATACTCACTGTGGATTAATCGGTAAAATCCGTTTACGGATCAATTTTGAAGGTCTAAACTTTGAAAATATGCAATGAAAAACTTTTTTTTGCAAATTTCGAGACCAGAATACCCCCTTAATTCCCGATACGTGTGCTGCTAAAATGTTAGTCAGAATCAAAAATTTACAATGGTTTTCCAAGTAGTCTCCACATTTTAAAGCTAACCTAATAAACCTTACTTTAAAATGGCTGAACCTGAAATTTGTTTAAGTGTAGTGTCAATCAGCACCTTCAGGGCAGCTCGCTCCATCGTCGACCTCACTTGTCCATGCGACTAGATTGAGGTCAAGAGCAAACCCATCACACTAATATTATAAATGTGAAAGTTTGTTTGTTTGGATGTTTGACCGTCAATCATGCTGAAACTACTGAACGGATTTTGATGAAATTTGATATACAGACAGGGTGATGAGCTGACTTGGGTGATAGGATACTTTTTATCCCGATTAAATACTGTTCACGCGGGCGGAGCCGCGAGCAAAAGCTAGTATTAAATAAAAAAGATAGCCACCAATCACTTTTGTCACAAACAATGCGTGTACCATTAGCACCTTTGCCTACCCATTCGCGTATAATAATGTCATAAATATACCTCAAAAACAATTTACATATAATATATTCCAATTAAAATCCTTGCCAGCTGCGACATCATGTTTAGGCATTTTGTTATCAGCACGTAACCGCAAACTTTATATTCTACGTCGCTTTTGTCAATAACAAACTGTGGTTTATTGCAGAATAGTATGGAAAAACCCTCGGACACAGCGGCACAGTTTCGCTTTGAACGACCAGTATAACATGACCTCTTGATAAGAACATAAGTTTTAGGGATTGTAACACAATATCTGTTTGATATCCGATATACATGTAACGCATTTTCTGAGTGTTCTTTCTGTTTGGCATTCGTTACGTTGACTTAATAAAGCATTAATACACTTAAGTCAACGTGTAGGTTTGTGACCTGCGATTTAAGATAACCCCAAAGTAAGAAGTCTTAAGGCGTTGAATCGCACGATCTCGGTGACCAGTTCAAGTCGCCGCCGCCGCGTCGGCCGCGCCGAACGATATAGCCGTGCCCTCAAATCGCTTGTGCAGAATATTTGTCGTGGCGTTGCACTGTCTGGCACCTATCACCATCCTATTGAAACCACATGTTACTGATATCCATGTCATTAAGTTGAGGCAGAAAGAAGTTGCTTATCATCGATTTGTAGCGGTTACCGTTGCCGGTTATGGCGTTGTATTTTAGAAGTTGCAAAAAGGTCAAGTTCTTGAGAACGACGTTAAATTGTCTGCTTGGTTTTGATTGGTATTGGTTGATTATTTATTGCACCAGTTAACTCGAATTTGGCCACCAAACGTCGAATATTAAATCAGCAGGACGGTTGTGTCGAGGATAAAAATCACGTAATGCATGGAACGTTTCTCGAACGGAGCATTGTTTTTGATAATAATTGTGTTTGATGATTTGATAATATGATAGTTTGCAGTTCGCACACGTTTTTCAATGCTCTGACATTCCACTGTGATTTACCGCACATAAATAAACACTACAAAAAAATCGAAAGATGTCACATTAACAACATGGCTGTTATAACCTAACAAAAGAGCGTCCTGCCTCTCTATAAAATACCTTTTAAAGTGAAGCCAACATACGTATACTAGTTGCTCCTCTACCTTCTCCTTAGGGTTACAAGCGTGAACTTAAATTACGCAATTATTATTCGTAGCAAATTGTACCTTTGAAATTATTCGACACGGGTCAAGTTATACTGGCTGTGTTGGTTGCCTAACATGCGTGTTGCACGGGTGAAAGCATTGCCGGACACATTTGCATATAAGTAGCTCGAGAACTGTCAGTACATCCTTGTAATTAAGGAAAATATAATTATTGGGTAATTTCTAGAAAATAATTCAACATTTTAATAGGATTACGTTATTTCCCCGCAGTTAGGTACAAATAAGTCGTCATTGAGGTAAATATTTTGATTTTATTATTTACATTATAATCTATATAATATACTAGCTTTTGCTCGCGGCTCCGCCCACGTGATCAAACAAACAAACAAACAATCAAACTCTACAGCTTTATAATATTAGTATAGATTTGGGTAGCTTAGCAACGGAAGCCTTCAAATAATATTATTTCGGTAGCTTAGCAACGGAAGCCTTCAAATATGAATAATTTTCCCCGTTTTTGCAACATTTTTCATTGATGCTTCGCTTCTAATGGTCGCATCGTAATGTTATATATCCTAAAGCCTTCCTCGATAAATGGACTATCCAACACAAAAAGAATTTTTCAATTCGAACCAGTAGTTCCTGAGATTAGCGCGTTCAAACAAACAAACAAACAATCAAACTCTACAGCTTTATTATTAGTATAGATTATAGAGTAGCAGAGTTCTTCCCAGAGGGGTTGACGTCAGACAGGCGTCCGGTCGTAAAAACTATTAAGTAAAATCTTTCTGTATAACATATGTTAGAAAGAGCATATTGCGCCGACCCCACTGCGAGTGGAATAAGGCAGGTGAAGAAGAGAGTGTCAAAGTTTCGCTTAATACAGTTTGTCTACAGCATAAATTACCGGGTTGTTACCACTAACAGAACATGTACATATAATAGTACTGTATTTTGTACGGTAAGCGGAATATCCCGGAGGTTCAAATACCTCTACTCTTAATACCTTAATCACCCCTCTCCTTTAAGGACGTCAATGCGTTAATGTTTCTTTTTGAATACTAGTTGTGCAAATGGACCTAAGTTTATATGTAATACTTTTTTTTAAACACACCCAACAGTTACTCACATAGCCAGTAAGATACGAGTCTAGTGTCGTATCAGGAACTACGAGAGACTTTTGGTCTTAGAACACCCAGACCCGAAACAAATATTTATGGATCAGACAAATTCACGTTTCACAGTCGGCTACTCGCCCACCGCACCACAGAGGCTGTAGTTATTACTGTTTGTTTCCTGTATGAAAATAAATAAAAACAAACTAAAATAGTCTGTTCTTTGAATTACTGAAAGATTAGGCAGTAATATCGGATTAATTAAGTATTTGAAATCGTATATTTACCCACCAGGAAACTCAATTCTGGTTTTCCGGCGCTGCCCGCAATTTACTAGAGAATATTAACTTAATTAAACATTAATCATTACCTATATATATATATATATATATATATATATATATATATATATATATATATATATATATATATATAACAAATGAATGGCCCACCCTAATTACTTCGTAGTTAATTACACTAATTGGAATACATTACGGTGTATGTTAGCTTACACATTTTTCATTAAAATAATATACAATGTTACCTAAGCGCTAAAACCCCTGTCGTCAAATTGAAAAAAACATCAAATGCTGATCAGATTTTCTTCAAACATAGCTTAGAATCGACTCGAATAAATTAGCTTTTAAACAAAAAAGCCGCATCCAAATTCGTCAATTTGATTTGAAAGTGTAATTTTGACAGTGTAATTTCATTCTTTCTTTAAAATAATTTGGCTTGTGATGATAATGATCCTACCAATAGACAGTGTAAACGCATATGGACATAGCTAGTTACCTATTCATTACCAAGAAAGGTTATTTGATATTCGATCACTACATAAATAAAAAATCCCCAAAGGAGTGGGAAAGTTTCCATAGGAAACTATATTTTTCTGGCCTAATTTACTTGAAACTTGGTAGTAATACCCTTCAAGACAACGAAACCATTATTTCGATGTTTTCCATACTCAATACTTAAGAAAAAACACTTTTGATCTCAGAAAATACTCACGAACGCGAAGGCGCGAGCAAAGATAATAAAGAAGTCTATAATTACCGCATGGTTAGTAGTTACCTTGTTTTGTAAAAGTTTACATCACTCAAACTCTATTAACATTGCTTTAAAGATAAATAGGGTCATTAAGCAATGTCTAGCTTTCTCACAAGCCCTTCACTGCGTAAATAAATCTCATATTATGTAAAGTCGAGCCAGCAAGGCAAGTTCACCTTGACCCGGCGCGGCAACTCGAGGCTCCGCTGCACTCTGCGCCGCGCCGCCAGAACCCGACCTTACAAACTATGAAACTAACAATTTATAAAATTCGTCACGGATGCGGTGTAAATTGAAAATTGTTATCTAATTTTAATACCAGTGCAGTTTTACGGAAACATCTTTTGCGGATAAACTACCGTGTTCTGATGTAATTGCTCCTAGAAGGTTCTTTGCATTTTAAATAACAACTTCAATGAAAACTGTTGTATAGAAAATTTAATTAATAAAATGTTTAAAGGATTTAAGTAATTGAGAGTATTCTAATTTATTTATGTAGGTATCACAATTTTATCCTTTTCATTCGTGATAAAAATTTGAATATGGAGATATATTATACCTTAACATAATTTGGTATAGGTACTAAGATCTATGAATTAACAGTATGTACCAATTACATGATATTAGGTAGGTACATGACTCGAGTTGCTTGGCGCGTTCTAGTGTTACCACTATAAATTAACATACATTACGAAACGTAATGTGGTCGACAGAAAAAATCAAAATACTCGAAGAATGTCCGACTACTTTTTGTTCTGTGATTTATGTTTCGAAATTCGAACGAAAGAATGCAACGAACGGGCTGATGGGGTATCTGAAGCAGATTACTTACAACCAATTTAAAACCTTAATAATAAAGAATACAGTTTAAAATATATATGTGACCTACTTTGTACATCTTTTTTTTAAGAAAAAAAGAAATAATGAGTGCTTACGAAGTGTTTGTGTGGATTGTAGTGTTTTACGGTTAAGTGTCGAGATAAGATGGACAGAGCTCATGTTGTTTGACGCCCTTATCTCGAAGGCTTAAACAAAGGCTTGTCTCAGACGTATTTAACGTCGCAAGCGTAAATTTTTGAGTTAACCCTTAGAATGAAAATAAAGATCGACTTGTAGTAAATATACATCGATTTGTAACTGGACAATAGATAATAAGGTGTAACAAAGGCGAAATGTAGTAAAATATGGGAATAAAGATGAACTGAGGAGGATATATGCTGGAGGCATACTGGGACACTATATGGGCTTACATAATGACTTACATACATACATAAACTCACGCCTATTTCCTATAGGGAAAGGCAGAGACAACGGATTTCCACTTGCTACGATCCTTACACACCTCTTTGGCCTCCTTCACTCTCATTACATTCTTCATGCATGCACGTCGGTTTAGGGTACTTCTAACCAGGCTTTTAATAAATAGATAACTTTCAAGCTACAGTAGAATCCCGATTATCCGGATCAATTAAAACCAGGGGTATTCCGGATAATCGAAAATCCGGATAATCGATTTCAAAGTCAAATAAAACAATAATCAATTTTTAATAACTTTTTTGTTATAGAAAGGGACATACATATAAAAAAAATCGAGTAGCCTATGTAATTTAAAATGTTGGTTGGAAATAATTTGTGATTAATCTTTGACGTAATGAATCACATTTTACAACGTGGTAGATCCCTCGTATGCGAGAGGCCATCTGGGTTGGTACCACCGCATTGTCTATTTCTGCCGCCAAGCAACAGTGTGTAAGCACTGTTGTGTTTCGGTTTAAAGGATATTGAAGCCAAAGAAATTACTGGGCATTATGAAACTCAACATCTTATGTCTTGGGGTGACGAGCGCAGTTCAGCACCATCCAGTGCTTTGTAATTCAAAGTTCTGTGTGGTGTTGCTTCTGCTTATAGGTAGGCGTGACTTACCATCAGGCGAGCGCCTTGCTCGTCTCGTCATTCAATCAAATAAAAAAAATCTTTTCATTGCGGCCAAGTCCCTGATACTTTGCTGGTGGGAGGATATTCGTACCCGACCGGATAGCGACCACCGTACACTGATGTTAAAACATGCCATAGTGGCCCACCTTGTGTGGGTCGCGTTCCAGGGTCAGCCAGTGTATATCCGGTTCTACCGAGGGGCTTGCAACATGACTTGATGGTTGGTTGGGGCGGGTACAGTGGTACATTCTTGTATTATTGTGCCTGCCATCGGTCATCCGCCTGTCCTGTCGCAGGCCTCTCAATTTGCTTCTTCCCTCCGAAGAGGGAAGAAGCATTATACAGGCCGGTATGATTCTAGTGACCACCGATAAACTCATTGTTTGTCGGTGGTCGCTGGTTTTTTGGACTGCACTACGCTTACCATCAGGTGTAGTGCAGTCACTTTGCCGTGCTCGGATAAAAAAAAAATACGCTTCAGTTGTAATAACTGTATGGGATCCAATTTGTCCTGTCTTTCAAACCATTTAAAAGCGCTAGAGCTCCAATAGCTTCACATACATCACCAGTTTCAGTCTCTTCTTCATCTTCTTTATCGTTACTTTTCAAATTATTGTTAATGAGTTCTTCATCAGTTAAAATTTTGAATTCAGGGCAGTCATTGAGAGAACATTACTCTTTTTCGCTTAGACATTGTAGATTTCTAACACAAAACGTAAACAGAAATGTAAAAAAATACAACCTATTAGTTGGATGCTATCAATTAAAATGAAATAATAGCAAACACTATCGCGCACACAAATGAGAGCAGCACTACACTTCAGAGGAAGGAAAAAAACTCGTCGTAAAATGTCTCGTTGCGCTGTCAAATCATTTTTACGGCGGTAATTAGAGCCGTGAAGAATGAGTCCGGATAATCGGATATCCGGATAATCGAGGTCCGGATAATCGGGATTCTACTGTAAATTAGTAAATTAAGAATAGAATACCGAGCACATGATGGACGGTGCCAAAATTCCAGAGATGTCTTTCCATCTAGCAAAAACCAGTGAAAATACCATTACTAAATGCCTACATAATAATGAGTGGAAGAGCTACAGTATAGACAGATTTTTCTTCGGCGTCTTTTTTGTCTTGTTACATATACATACTGGCAAGAATTAGTATCACAAATATCCAAAATTTTACAAACTTTATTAATGTAATTAAGTGAGATTATTTGTAAATAGCTGATAGTGTTTACGCTCTACATCCGATCTGAATCCTTGATTATAATTCTAACTGGAGATATTTATTTATTTGGATCGCCAGTGTGTGCTACTTAGAAAACTTGATTAGAACTGCCTCATTGGTGCAGTTGTAATATATACATGACTGCTCTACTGACTGCTGAGGTATTGGGTTCGAGGTCGGGGAAAAGTGATATTGGGTTTTTCCTATCACGAAATACACCCGGATTCTGGAATTAGCGCTAAGACAATAGGCTCGCCCTTATCACATAATGGTATAGAAATAATCTTGATGAAATGTGGGTTTACTGGCTACACTTCTGCCTACCGCTTCAAGGATTACAGGGATGAGTGCGTATGTATTTACTTTTTAATAATGCACATTGAATAAGTCGTACAAACGACAAAAGTAATGTGATGATTATTACTCCATTCCTACGAATATTTATCATACACAGCCAAAGAGATGGCAATCCTTTAGACAAGGCTTTAATTTTAAACTTTCAACACTTAGGCTGACTTATATGACATTCAAATCTACAGTCGCAATTAACCACTAAACATGTTTTTTAATATAAAGGATTTCACGTTTTTTTTTAATATTTAGTGGCCAATTGTACTTCTCATCTTAGTTATATTTTAGTGTTCTGCCCTGTACTCCTTGTGTACAATGAAGTTGGATATACACTATAGCTGATCCTGGAACGCGATCCACACAAGGTGTGTAGGGTCACTATGGCAGGTTTGAAACCATGTATACGATGGTCGCTCGCTACCCGGGCGGATGAATATCCTACCACCCGCGAAAGTGGGCCTTAAAATATGATTAGTATAATGGTGGAGTGAAAATGCAATAATTTTAAGCTGTAGGTGTAACACGCTAAAGATTTCCTTATCAAGAAGGAAGCAGATCGTTTGCATTATTATTAATGGCTGACTCACCATAGAACCTACACTTAAACACATTCATTCTGTATTGACACGCGTAATTAACATTTGTTTTACAAATCCTTTTTAGGAACTCTTCTAAGTAAACCTAAAACAAAGACAATACCATTTTCGAGTCACAAGATAATTCGAGGTTAGGATTTGTGAAGGTTTAAAATAATTACTTTCTAATGCTTGTGTGGTAGTTTAACAATAATAGTAGTTCTTAGAATAATCGCAATTAATATAATTTTTTAAAAGGTTCACAGAATTAAATACATTAGAGTATCAAATTTTCGCAAGAGTGTCTAACCTTCTTGTTATTAACACACAAGCAAAATATCCAAATCGGCATAATTTCAATAAATTGCGAATATTAGACAACCATTTGTCTGATCTACAAATATGTATTTGTTTCGGCCCTGGGTGTTGAGATCGGAAGTCTCTCGTAGTTCCTGATACAAGATAATCGTATCTTACTGTGGGGTCAGGATTATGTATTAGGTGTTATTTATTATTAATAATAATAATAAGATTACAAGTCATATCACGAGTACACCAACTGTTATCTACAACATATATTTGTGTTAATATTAAACCTACTGGAATGTATAGTCTAAAGTGACTCATTGTAATTGTAATTATTATGAAATGTTGCGAAACTAAGTGGTCATCTGTTTTCGATTAAGTACCAACTCAGAAGCGCCTAGCAACGTAAAAAACTAAGACGAAGAAGCTGCAATCATGCATTTTAAAATAGTATTGTTAAATAATTATTCTTTTCATTTTTATTTAAATTTTACTTGATGGTTGGTTGGGCCGGGTATAGGGATCCATTAATGAATCCCTATGCTTGCACAATCATCCGCCTCGCCCCTCGAATTGCTTTTTCCCTCTTCGGAGTGTTAAGAAGCATTTAAACAGGCCGGCATCATTCTAGTACTACCGATAAACTCATTTTTGAACTGCGCTGACCATCGGGAGGAGTGCAGTCTCTTTGCTGTGCTCGGATGAAAAAATATAATTATGGTGCAATTATTAAAATGTTGTCACAGATTATCAAAGAACTATATTGCCTGCGGGGCACGCTTACGACCTCTCCCTGTTAGCAACGGCTAGGGGCGAATAATGCGACTTATATCTATTAATAATACTAACCTCCTCTACTGAATTTGAAGGGTTAGGTCTTAGTCCATCACGCTATACTGCAACTGTACTGTAAGCAGACTTCATATACTTTCGAAATTCTTATGACTTCTCATGTATGCAGGTTTCTTCATGATGTTTCATTGACTGTTAAAGCAAGCGATAATTAACAATTATACACATAAATATAGAAAAGTCAGAGCATGGTCTTGCAGCTAGTTTCGAACCTTCGTCTCGACAGTCCGTACTTTCTACCACTCCCCGCTGACCTTTTTTTTTTTCTTTTACTAGCCCTGTATTATATACGTCCCACTGCTGGGCAAGGGCCTCCTCTACTGAATGAGTGGAATTAGACCTTAGAGCTGATAGCTGAGCTATTACCAAAATCAAAATTATGTATGTAACAATTTGTCGTATTTATGTTATCAGATGCAAATTATACACATTGTTGTCGTGTTTCCCGCGCCATTCAGATTGTATAACACAATTATTGTAATGTTAGTTTGACATTGAGAGCACCGCCATTATCACGAAACAGCCTGACCTCGTTCACAATGCCACGCTCTATGCAAACTTCTGCACGCGAAAATACTACTTTTTGTTATGCACAGTTTCCTCCTAAAGGTGCTGATGTATTTCTAACTTTAATGAATAGAGTTAGGGTTAGAAGTCGATTGCAATAGATTAAGGGGTTAAAAATAAGATTAGAGATTAGTTTAAGTGCTATTTCGGTTATAAAATGTTATACGGTAATTGTAAGTGTCATTAGAATGTTAGTCTAAAACCTACCGACATTGAAATATAGGATGAAATATTTTATGTCGCAGAAAACTTTTTAAGTAAGTTTATTTTGGGATGATGTTATCAGAGAAGTGGCAAGAGTGATGTGGAATAGAGTGGCTCAAGAAAGATCAGAATGGAAGAGATTGGAGAAAGCCTTTGCCGATAGGCAAACAGATCTACAGAAAATAAAACAGCAGCAAATACTAGAATAAGTTTTAAATGTTATGTTTGTTTTAGAATATTGTTATTAGGTTAAGTTGATCTGAATAAAGGCTATTATTATTATTTTATAATCTTTTGGGTTTTCTCAGTTTTTCCGCTGGTTGGTTTAACTGCATTTACGGGAAAGAGTCAAGTAAATGCAGGTTAATGGACACATTTAATTATGATTGAAATATGAACAATATCCCAACTCATCCCATATCCACAACTTCTATTATTATTACAATTTTTATTATAAGCTTTTCTTGTTTAATTACTATCTGCTACTCATGCAGTAATGACCTAGGACAAAAAAGAGAGCTCCGGAACATTACAATTTATCAAGAGAAGATTCGTTATACGTATACCCAGATAACAATTACCAAGCCAGCCCTTCCATGCTATAGACAAATTTGTCTACAGCGTGGCTACGTAAGTCCTATTATTACACAATTTATCAATGCTAAAGTAGTTAGTAGACATTTTTAGTAATCGTAGAGTTAATTCAATTTCCGCTTAATTGTGTACGTCAATGATATTGCGAGATATTTTTTATATGGTCGCGTGGGTTCTGAAAGATGGATGCTTACGAAACGTTTGTTATGCAAAAGAGTTTTTTGTGAACTCGCAAATGTTGAAGATCACTGACACTTTGATCGTGAAGCATTCTCAATATTCGAATGATTGACTGATCTAAAGAACAATAGTCGTAAGTTTAAAATAAAATACGTGTAAGATTTCGTTAAGCAATATGCAATATGCAACACGATTTATTATGAAAAATATATGAATCAATTTTCAAAATTGTTTTGTGTGTTTAACCATAACTTTCCACAGATTGATTCGAATTTGACGATACTCTATTCATTTGAAAGGGTAGATAGCTCAAACATGATCTATTTAAATAAGACGAAAATCTGTGATGAAATCGGCGATGACATGTATACACCGATTTTGATGATTCTTTCCGTAAAAGTAGTAAAAAAATCTTTTTAAACCGGCTCTTATTCCACTCGTATTGGGGACGCTTGCATGCTTTTTAACAAATATTTCAAAAGATGTGTCTCGTAGTTTTTACGACTAAAACCTGCCTGACATAGCTTATTGCTGTATTATGTGCTCAAGATTTAAATTATAATTATTTATTTAATTATCGCAAAAATTGCGTGTTACCAATTACCATCTGACCTGAATTTGCACCGAATGTACTGATCAATGTCTAAACAAGTCGTAAACATTGTTAACAATTGCATTGTTAACAAAATATGCATGAATTCAAAGTCGGCGCCAATCATAAAAATGAAGTACGTATTTATCATTTGTTGAAGACTTATTTACTAACAGAAAAAACTTCAAACAATATATTACAATTTATTTCATTCGTATGACACGTAGTTTATAAATTTTGCACGTTTCCAAAAACGAAATGCAAATGTAAACTAAACATTTGTTGAACACGCCACGCTAGATGTCATGTTAGTGTGAAATCCTTGGACTCCACTCGGCACTCATAGTGCGGAACGCCGCGCTGTGGGTAAAATTTTTAAATTATATTCTCAATTTTTAAAGAAATCATAGTCCATACAGCCACGGTTAACGCCCATTTTTGTAAGGGCTCTGCGTTGCGACACTTACAATGCGTTATTGACTGAAAAAAGTAAGTTTGATCCCTTTGTATGTTTCTTTGTCCTTGGTGTATCTATGTATGGCATTATAACGCTGGTGGTAGGATATTCATATTCGCCCGGATAGCGACCACTGTACACATGGTGTTAAAACCTGCCCATACTGACCCACACACCTTGTGTGGGTCGCGTTCCAGGTCCAGCCAGTGTATATCCGGTTCTTCCGAGGGGCTTACGACAGGACTTGATGATTGATTGGGGCCATGCCATGCCATATGAACCTATACCCAGGTGTGATCTATTATGTTTGGCTTAGTTTATTTTGTCCTATCAGTCCTTAGTTCAAATTTACATCTATACGACATAATTGCCGTCATATTATTACTCCCCTAAACCGATAATCGCAGATGTCTCTGCCCTCCCCCAGTGGCCGTCCTGAGCCGAGGTCCATACCCCAAAGGGGGTGCCCTCAGCGTGGTCATTTAAATATAATGGTTGAGAGCGCCTAAAGCGCTCATCCCAAAGTCCGGTGAAGCTGTATACAGCCGACTAGTGTCAGGCTTACAGCAAGCGTTAACACAAAAAAAAGTCATATTATTTTATTCGTCCATACACTGTTCATAATTATTAACACTTATTGCTGAATGCGGAATATTTTTAATTGGAAAATTAAAAATATTGTGTAATCGACAACGTTATATAACAACATCATAAAATTTTATGAATAATTATTAATCGATACCACATTAATTCCCACCACTATTCGTAACAAATTAACAGTCACACCCACGTTCGCTGCACGCTTCCTATTATTGTAGGAAAATATTGAAGTAGTATATAGTACACGCATCTATATTTAATTTCAGATCTAATAACTGTATTGATATAACGCTAATCCTGTTCACACTTGCTACTTTACGTTTTTTATAGCATATATAGCGTAGACAAAACTGTCTACAGCGTGGCCATACAACTCTACATGTCCGATCTATGTAGCAAACAAACTAGTAGACATGCCAAGGGTGCTACGCCACTGGTCAATTGCCTTTATCCGATGTTTATTTTTTAATTCTTGTACCATACACATGATATTCCGGCTATTGCTCGTCCCTGTGAGCCGCGTTCCGGGTCAGCCAGACCTATATGTACTGAATGGTGGGTATATATCCTGGCATAATTGTGGCGTTTCATCTCTCGGCCGCTGAAATTAAACTATCCAATTATCCACCATAATATTACATAGTCTATCAGAATTTCGGCCAGCTTCCTATTACAGTTCAAAAGATAGACAGAATATATTTAAGGTACTTACCGTTGGACCACTTGAAAACAGAATACTAAAAAAGCCGGCATAGTGCGTATAGGATCACATGCAGTAAAGGATTCCGTGGTGAAGAAGTACAACATACCTAAAATAAGGCTACCGCAAAAATAAGTTTGTATTTCTCAAAGATACAATGAAAAACAACGTTATTTTTGTGGTCACAAAAATAAAATATTGTGTTACCAAAAATATCCCATATCTTAAAAAGTATAAAATCTAGGACTATTGCAACCGATTTTCGTTGGGAGTACCATTTAAGTCATACTACCTTGACTTTTTTCAGAATTTTCCACGACGTAATTTAAAATTTAGAGGGAGTGGACACATTTTTCATGACTTTGGACACGAATTCTCACAAACTACAAAAAAAGCTTTGAGCAACATACATATATTATTTTTCAGGACCTATCCAATAATAAAATGCAATCGAAAATAAATCCCTCAGTTACAAGTATGGATTTTTTTCTTATTTTCACTACATCTTTGTATAACAGTTTATAGAATACACCAACCATCCAAAATACATCCATATAGTTCTAATAGTCTCCGAGTCAAATGGCTGTGACAAACGGTCGGACAGACGGAGATGACGAAATTATAAGGATCCCGTTTTTGCCATTGTCTAAGGAACCCTAAAAAGAATAACGGGGCTGAACTCATTTCCCTCAAGTACAATAAATGATAATTATCTAACGGACACTAAAAGGAAAACAACAATGTTTAATAAAAGAAAAGATTCAGAGTAATTCGCATAAAATAGACAATAGAATTCTTTAGATAACATAATCAAATAAGTTGCCCGAGATACAATATAACAAAGATCATTAACTGAAGAACCAGATACGCTAAACCTAGCTCAAACAATGATATCAACAAAGCTTTTTAGTTGTAAAAGACTCTCTTCTCGGAATAACTGTTTTATGGAGATTTTGCAAAGGTTATAAAGATAATTTTGCCTGTTTTAGTTTTACAAATATCTTCTAAGAAATCAGATTAAAACTATTTAAACTGAATAGTTATGGCTTGCGTTGCAACAAAGCTTTTTTTGGTAGTGCCGCCTGAATCGAAAGCCGCGGAATCGTTGCTGCCGACTACGAATCGCCTAGTACCGCGACGTAGCACACAAGTGAAATTTACACAAAAGCTGGCTAATATTGATAACAACGAAGTTACTCTGATTAAAAACTAGTAACCTAAATTAGCAACAAGACATATTTGCGTCTTTCGATGATCTGTAAAACGTTTGACAATTTTTATTTAATTACCTACACATTTGATTTAAACAGTTTGTTGTTGTTTGTTGTTTGTTAACAGATTGTTCATGGAGTAATTTATTAAATTTTTTAATAGTTGTTTAAATCACGTTTGAATATTTTATGTAGTGAATATTAGTACCTTCAGGTAAATATTACTATTACTAGTTAACTAAAATGCTTATATTAAGGGTAATAATAGGTTCAAACACAACAATATTTTATCATTTAGTTTTTATTTTCTCATAGTGAAAAGTTAATACTTAATCGCACTTAACCAAATTGTTACAATTGTTAATTTGTTGTTTAAGCTGAACCTAGAACTCTCACCTAAACCTAGCCCTAGAGATCTAGTTTACGGACCTTTCTCTAATTTTTATTATTTTGGTAATTTTTTATTTTATAAATATAATTCTTTCGTTCGATGAGAGTTCAGTTTTATTTGGTCGACGTAACATTACACTGGACCTGATGGTACAGTGCAGTCCAAATATAATGTTCGTTGTCGATACTGTGCCCGCTCGACGCGACGGTTGCCACAATAATGCTGGGCAGGAATTACTGAATATACAATAGCTGACTCCGGAACGGCGAGGTTTTCACCATGTATACAGTACTTTTCAGCTAGATAGAACAGTGTATCAGGTACCTTCAAAGCAATTAGTCCAAGGAATTTTTTTTATAGCATAGGCCGGCAAACGAGCTAGTGGGTCACCTGATGGTAAGTGATCTCCACCGTCCATGTAGGTACGCCCACAATACCAAGAATCATGGGCGCGTTGCTGACCTTAGAGGAAAGGGATAATTAGGGTTTGGGAAGGGGAGGGGATTTGGGATTCTGGTTATCTCACTCACTGTACGAAATGCAGCAGCGAGCCGCTAATTTACGTCGGTTTTCTGTGAGATAGTGATAACGACCCGGTCGAACCAGCCCATTCATGCTGTAGACTACAGCGTGACTCTACCACTCAAAATATCACATATTTTTGTTATCTTCACCTCCTAGGTATATAATATGTAATTACCACTTGAAATACAACCCATTTAAAACAGATAAAAACTTGTACATAATAATGAGCAACTTTAGATACTCAGACCAATAAAAATAACTATACCTATGGAGCAATGGAAGTAAACATGTCGCAACTTGTACAAAACACACCAAACATGTGAGAACGTGGGTGAAAAATTATACTACGATTAAAAGATGATACTCGTAATTTACTTACCGTTCTCATACATTGAACAATTTTCATTCAGTGCGGATGCTTCTGTGAGTTACTGAGTACTGCAAGGTCGCGGTTAATTGCATTTGTACTCGTATTTAAAAGATGACACTCGTAATTTATCATACATTGAACAATTTTCCCATGCACAGTGCGGATACATCTGTGAGTTACTGAGTACTGCAAGGTCGCGGTTAATTGCATTTGTTTTGCATTTGTATTGCATCAGTGTTGAAACCAGCTGGCTGCAGCTGCACACGTGTGCATAATGCATACTGCCCGTATCTCATGCGTTGTTGCTGTTCGATGTAGGACTATTTGCGGTAAGACTAATTGTACGTTACGCAAACAGGAACCAACTCATAGCAAGTTCAAATGGAGATACTACTTTTGTTTTGCTAATTTCATTATTAATACTGTATTTTTTTGCAACGTAGATGGAATATATTCCAGGCTCGATTTTCTAAAAGAACTACGAGATAAAAGGACATTTCGAAGTAGTGCAGTTATTTTAAAACAATTAAATTTATTTTTGTTCGTGATAGAATTTAAAAAGAGATTTATTTTCTTTTCTTTCCAGTATCCCATGCAACCGGAGGCGTGGCACCGATCAGGTGGCCACCAACCAGTACTAAAGATCTACTTTTCTAACAAAATAATTATTTAACTAGGTTGAGAAGCATTCACAATAAATGTCTTATAACCAGTACACACTACAACATTTATACTTAGTTGGCGACTGTCCATTTTGAAGCACAATGGCTGCTTGGTTAAATGTTAATGGTGCTACCACACAAGGTAGCTTGTCGGATGAATGGAATATGCAGGTGTCCACTGTCCAATCCCACCTATATACACCCTTTATGGTATATCGTTCCGCGCCATATTTTCTTTTGCTGTTGCAACATTCTGCGTATTCTTCGGTGACTGAGTCACTTTGAGACAAAAGCTGGTATCGGTATAATTGTGTAATTAAAGTATGGTAACATTATGCAATCCCTAACTTGGCGTGAGAAAAGAATTCTGTTATAGGTATATATCAATGTGGAAGTGCACTCAATAGCGACGACGCTAGGTGACAATTCTCTTAATCTACGGAAGGAATAAAAACTGTCGCTAAGTTTTGGTGTCAATTAGGCAAACATATCATTTTACCTCTTTTTTGTAAAAAATTATAGGGATGCGAGGTTATCACGATATTTTTATAACATAGGCTGGCAAACGAACAAGTGGGTCACCTGACGGTAAATGAATTCCACCGCCTATATGTTACCGAACTTAAAGAGAAGTGATGATTGAGGGATTGGAAGTGGGGACGGGGGATTTGGGCCTCTAGTTATCTCACCCACCGTACGAAACGCAGCAATACGCTAGTACTTCACGTAGGCAAATTTTCTTCAACGATTAATCATTTTGACCTTGCGGCATAGTAATTCTCCTTGAACATTTAATCAACACCCGACGAAGTATTGTAATGATATACAGCCATATAAATTATGGTGATTAATGATTACTGTCTTCTATTTATTGGCGTTCGTACGAAGTAATGGAATTATTGAAAACTTATGTTCATTGTAAGCTGTTAGTTGAGTTGTTGTCTATATCAATTGTTGTCAATAAATCCTTATGATATCATTCATGTGTTTGTTTTTTTTTGTTTTATAACCGAATGACTATTTTCTATCGAAATAAATAATATATACTGGCGATCCAAATAAATAAGTAACCCCCGTTCAAATTATAATCACGGATTTTTTTTATAGCATAGTTCGGCAAACGAGCAAGTGCGTCACCTGATGGTAAGTGATCTCCACCGCCGACCTTAAAGAAAAGGGATAATTAGGGATTGGGAAGGGGACGGGATTTGGGCTTCCGGATATCTCACTCACCGTACGAAACACAGCAGCAAGCCGCTACTTTACGTCGGTTTTCTGTGAGACAGTGGTAACGACCCGGTCGAGCCAGCCCATTCATGCTGTTGACAAAACAGTCTACAGCGTGGCTCTACCACTCACAAAACTTACTGTAATACCATCACTATCTCTTACTACATCAATCAAAAATAACTACGTATAATTCCGGTTTTTCACGTCACTAGCTGCCCACACCGGAAACCACTGAGTGAATTCTTCGCCGCAGTTCCTAGAATGTGACTCACGGTTTTAGGTATAAACGACAACCTGCGTATGCCATTGAGAACTGTGACACGGATATAAAAAATAAGTTACTATACAGAGTTATTTTAGTTACCGAGTCATTCATTCATGCTGCCTCGATGGCGTGGTTGTATTGCGTACGATACAACTGCTGTGCTGAGCTCGGGTCCAATCCGCGGATCGGATAAATGTAATATTAGTTTTTCTATCACGAAATGTTCAGTATCAGCGGAATCTGGAATCGTGCCCGGTATGGTGATAGACTCACCCCCTATCACATTGTAGGATGGAAATAAGGTCAGCGTAATGTGTGTACTGGTTACACCTCTGTCTACCCCTTCGAGGGTTAGAGGCGTGTGTGTCATTTATGCCGTGGGGCGACTGAACAAGAATTCGAATCGATTGAGAGTTTGACATTGTAAGCGACTATGTCATGACTATATCTGCTAATATCCATAAAGCAAACTCGACATCCCTCGGTCTTCGTATGCAAGAGGCCGTCTGGATTGTTACGCTTCCTGCAGTGCCATGTAGTTCATAATACAAAGTTCTGACTGGTGTTGCATCTGTTTTTTTTTTTTTTTTTTTTTTTTTTGTGGGGCTCTATGCCCCACTCTCGTGCCTCTGATACTATTTTTCAGAGTGTTTTTGGTAACACCTAAAAATGCACATACCTTTATTTAAAAATTGTATACACTTAAAAACTCTGGTAAAAATCGCTGACTTATAAAATAAGTTTGTCATAATCAAAATACATACATATGCGATTTATAAAAAGAAATCTTGTCATAACAGTTTTTTTTTTAAAATATATCTAGTATACATGATTTTTTACACATTAAATATTGTAGGCGTGCCTTCTTCACAAAATCCAGCTTTTCCGTGGCAACTAGAAGCGTGTAGTCTTATATTACACGCTGTAGTTGCCCCGTTCATTTATTACGCTTCAAGACGCTACACGCCACATTTTTACAATATTTTAAAAACTTAGGTCTAACATCAACATTTTCCAACATACCACTTAGGTTACTACTATTTACACAAATATTGTTCTCTATCTCGAAGTTTGTTCGCTCATACAGGTATATTGGGCATTCCGTCAACACGTGTAAAACGTCTTCGTTCTTCGCAGGGTCACAGATACATGAGGGGCTCTCCTTGCACTTGAAACGATTCAAGTACTCAGAGAATCCCCCGTGGCCCGTGAAGACCTGCGTGAGAACGTAATCCACTGGCAACTTTCTAATAATCTTAAATGCTTTTCTGGCGTCAGGGAAAAACAGCTTCGTAACCGCCGCTGTTTCTCCTGCCCTGTATCGCTCATCCCATTCGTCAATCGACTCCTGACGGATTTGTCGCTTGACGAACGAGATGGGACATCGGTCATAATCGGGCCGCCTTTTTAGGGTGGTAGCCGCCGCCTTCGCGAGCTCGTCCGCGCGTTCATTCCCTTCCAGCCCCACGTGCGCTTTAACCCAAAAGAGGTTAATGGTCTTGCCGCGCTCTTCGGTCTCGTTCAACATCTTGGCGATGTCGAACGCTATGGGGTGGAGCGAATTTCCGCGCGCGACGGTCTCGAGAGCGGCTCGTGAGTCGCAAAAGATGCTGTACTGATGGAATTTGTCGTTTGAGACTATTTGCACGGCCTTGCGCAAGGCCAGCAGCTCTGCCTGGTAAACGGTGCAGAACGATTCCAGCTTGATCTTGGTGGCTTTCGTCTCGGCATCGCCATCCCATAAGGATACCGATGCTCCGACTCGGCCACTGATTTTGCTGCCGTCAGTAAACACTCGACGAGTGTTGGCAGCGCACCGGTCAAGTTCTTCACCGTTCACCACGCATTCGAACTGCAAGGCCTTGCGCCTGGCTGGATGTTCCAAGTTGGCAAAAGGCACAGGACATTCCACGTCCCAGTCACCCACTACGTGCCGAGTGTGTCCCCTTTTCACTTCGTAAAGAAGCGCCGCTTCTCGGACACGAATGTCTAGCGGTAGGATCCCGGCAAGTAGCAGGGCCGAGTTCAGTGAAACGGTCCTGTAGCCCTTCACCATCTTCAGTGCAAAGCCCCGTTGAACCCTTGCAAGCTTCTTTTGAATGCCTATTTTGTTGCTTGCAGGCGCCCAGGCACTGGCTGCATATAAGATCGTTGGTTCAACCACGGCAGTGTACAACATTTTCACGACTTCGGGCCCCAATCCCCACTGGACTTTAGCAGCAGTCGCCAGCCGTCTGTGGAAGCCGATGGCTTTCTTACAGACTTCGGAGACGTGCGTGTTAAACGTTAGTTTCTCGTCCACAGTCAAGCCCAATATCTTAATGTCCTTAGACAGACCAATGTCGACACCTCCCATGCGAAGGATTGGTGAGTCATATTTGTGTCGTCGTGTTACGACCATAGCTTTCGTCTTGTGTGGGGCGAATCGTAGCTTATTTTTGACTCCCCAATCCTGCACATAGGCCAGTGCTTCGTTGGCCTGTCTCTGTATTTTTAGTGTTTCATCACCGTGAAACACTAGAACGACATCGTCGGCAAAAGCCTGGCAGTAATCACCCCGGCAGGCTAATCCTTTGAGCAATGGGTCGAGGAGCAGGTTCCACATGATGGGCCCGCCAATGGATCCTTGAACGCACCCCTTGGCGGTCCCTCTCACATGTTCCACCCCGGCGTAGCGAACCCTGACTTTTCGGCTCTCGAAGTAGCTACTCACTATCCGTCTTAAGTTTCGAGGACATTTTTCCTCCGACAGTCTAACCTTGATGGCTGGCCACCAAGCACTGTCGAAGGCTCCCTCTATATCCAGTGAGACTATAAGAGTGATTTGTTTCTCACTTAATTTACTCCGGATGTGCTGGAGTAGGGTATAGAGGGAGTCTTCCGTGCTCTTCTGTGGCATGAAGCCGTACTGTCGGGTACTCATCCTTGGTAGTAAGTGCCACTTCACTCTTCCCACCACTAACTTCTCCAGAATTTTCCCTAACACTAGCAACAGTCCTATCGGCCTATAAGACTTAACGTCTGTGTAGTCCTCCTTTCCGGGTTTCCGGAGAACTACGACCGTGGCCTCCTTCCAGATGGTCGGGAAGTGGCCTAGTTCGAGGCACTTGTTAGCCAGAGACTGGTATAATTCTGGGTCTTTCCGGATTGCCTGTTTGCAGATGTCAGGTGTTAGTCCATCTGCTCCTGGGGCTTTTTTCGGGTTGAAGCTATCAGCAGCCGCAAGGATTTCAGTCATTGTAAATGGCGGGTCCTGATGGTCATTATCCGTACCGCCATTCACGCTACTGGCCTCAGCCCGTATGCGCTGGTGGTATGCGTTATCGTCTTCCACCCGGTCGTCCGGGTAGAAGACTTCCGCCAGTACTTTTGCCGATTCTTCTGAACTTAGGATGCGCCCATCTTTTTGCAGGGGGATGTCCTCCTGCCTTTTGGTTACTTTACCAATAACTCGATAGATGCCATCCCAGACGGTTTCCCTGCCTTGCTTTGCGCAGAAGTTCTTCCAACTTTCAATGCGGGCCTTTTTGCATTCGGTCTCGTATGCTTCTTTTGCTTTCAAATACTCACCGACGACGAACGCCCTGCGGACTGGGGCTGCGCAGCGGATCCTTCTCCTCCTGGTGACCATGGCTTTTTTCAACGCGGCGAGTTCATTGGACCACCACGGTATAGATAATTTAGATGTGGATTTTAATTTTGGGATAGAGTCGCTCGCTGATTCTATTATTACGTTACTATAATTTTCTACAAACCTGTCTATTTCTATTTTGTTTTCAATGCGCTCTACCACTTGTGAAGTTAAATTGCAGGTGTTAGTTAGTTGGGTAAATTTACCACTAAATTTATCCCAATTAGCCTTTCTGGTATTGAATAGCCGAGTAGTTCTGTTAATCTCTAATTGTTTAAATTTTCCGAGCCTAATATTGAATAAAATGGCGTTGTGGTCCGAACTTACCAGGCCTTCGTTGACCCTCCATTCGTTCACCAGGCCGAAAAGGTCCTCTGAGCATAGTGTAACGTCCACATGACTTTTGTAGCGAATTCCACCTCTAACGGTGTCAAAAGTCGGCGTATCTCCGTCGTTGAGTACCTGAAGGCCCCACTCTGCAATTGCATTTACAAGGTCTTCTCCCTTGCGGTCAGTGACTTCGCTGCCCCACCACATGCTCTTCGCATTGAAGTCCCCGCCAATGAGGATACTGGTGGGTCCCAGTTCACTTACAATTCTCCCCAGTTGCTCCAAGTATGGCCCTATGGGTTTATCGGGCTCAAAGTAGACAGAGACCACGGCGATCTCTCGGTTTCCGGCATGTACTTTCACCACTGTGATGTTAGGCGTGGTGAAGTTTGGACACTGTATGACCTTGGTGTTCTGGTCAAATACTACAATAGCGGTTTTTACGGTAGTATTGTCCATGCCTGTGTGTTGGAAAACTCTTGTACCGCCGTAGTCCCTAACTCTACCTTGAGCTCCCACGTATGGCTCCTGGAGTAGAGCGAACGCCATTTTCCTGCTCACGGCCTCCAGCATCACCTCCTGAGTAGCAAGCTGCTTCCTCTGGAGGTTAGCCTGGGCCACGAGCAATGGCCGTGCTCCTTCTGGGGGATCTTGTGGAACCCTTACCCCCGAGGCCACCTTAGCAATAAGCTACGGCCGACCTCGCCAAGGCGTCCCACTTTCTCCTCACCGGGCACTCCACGCTGAAGGCATTGTGATCGGCTCTGTCCAGACCGGACCTAACGCAGTTACAGCACGTCGGGGGCGACTGCGCCTTACGTTTGGCGCAGTCCTTGCTAAGGTGATCGCCCCCGCAGTGGCTGCATACGTCAGCCCGGTCGTTACAGAACCGCCTGCCGTGGCCATAGCCAAGGCAGCGCGAGCACTGAAGCAGTGGAGACTGGTCCTCAACTCTAACACGTTGAATATCGATATGCAAGTACCCTTGATCGAGGAACCGTTTCCATAACTCTGGAGACAACTGTAATACGATATGCGAGGTGAGGGCGTTTCTCGCGCCCTTCCTGTATTTCACCGAAATACGTGGTTCCCTCGCATCTCCCAGAAGATGGCGGTTCTGGGATTTTATCGCTTTTAATATCTCCTCATCGGAGTTATGGCTTAAAACGCCCTTGAGGATCAATAACGGGTCCTTGTTCTTCACATCCTCAACGATGAGTCGACCGTCCGGCCTGTTGATCCTCTTTTTAATCTTATCGAGCTCCTCCTTGGTGCTGCACCCTAAGATCACCTTGCGATCTTTCCCTTTCCTAATCCGGTCGATCTTTAGACCCTCTTCTTTCGCATTAACTGCTTTCCTGATCCTGTTGAAGACTTGCTCGCCAGTTTCGTTCTGGTCCACCGAGGCGATGACTACTGAATGCATTGGCGCATTTTGTGCCGGTCCCTGCCTCGGGGGCCCCGAAACTACGCTGGCGTAGCTTTGCTTCTCGTTCAGGACTTCTCTATGCTTCTTCATTTCGTCTGCAAGCATATCCATTTCCGCCTTGTTCTTCTTAAGCAGTTCGCTGTGGTCTTGTAGTTGCTTAATGAGTTGTTGTTCTAACAATCTCTTGTTATTATTGCAACTGTTGTTGTTGCAACTTCCTCTTTGTCCTTACTTACCACAGCCTTGTACGTTCGCCCTTCCTCAGCCTCTTTCACCAGCTTGTAGAGCCTCTCGCTCGCGTCTAGGACCCCCGTCTTAATCTCTGTCTTGAGATTTCTGCTGTTGCCAATTTGTAGCTTGACTCGCATGAGGCAAGCCTTGGCTTCAGCAGTTCGGGTCGCAAAAGGCAGAGACGGAGTTGGAGCGCTTGCCGGTGACTTATCGACGGCGTTAGACACGCTCGTCGTTTTCTTCACCGGCGCTGGTTTACCCTCCGGTTGCACGGTCTTGGCCTTAGGCTTCGCAGGCGCCCCCAGCCCCGAATCCGCAGATTTCTCAATCTGCGACTCGATACTGAGGCGCGCCTGCGCCACCCTGTTGCCAGTCGTGTCCTCGGGAGTGGTTAATTCCGGTGTTTGGCTTCGGCGCGAATTCTGGGGGTTCAACCCCTTAGCAGGCGTCCGGAAGCCAAACATCCTCGAGGTTGAGTGGGCGGGGTCTAAAAGATCGAAACACTTGGGGGTGTATATGGTCCCCAAGTATTATACACACTACTAATTCACCTAATACACGGGTATGTTGGTCACAAAAAATATATGGCAGTGCTAGGTGTGTATCAGAGGCAGTCGTCAAAAATTAAAACTTGAGGGTGTAATGGGCCCTCAAGCCGTCAAAATGTAAAAATTTAAAAATTTAAAATTTAAAATTCTAAAGTTAAAATTCAACTTAATCGTTGAAATTTTGTACTTGAGGGTGTATGTGGCCCTCAAGTAGTCAGAAAATAAAATAAAAATTTAAAATTTAAAATTCCCAAATTGGGAAATTAAAATTTTCAAAAAAAATTTTTGTCTATCGACAAAGTAACTATTATAAAATGACTCTGGGAGTGTACAAGTCTCCCAGTAGCCTTGGTCAATTAATAAGACTTAAATCTAATATAAATTAATTAAAAACTACTTAATTCTAACGTAAGTCACCTTGCCCGGAGTACGGAGCGCCGCGCTCGAATTCTGGCTGGGCAGAACGGTATCCCTTGGCGAGCTCTATCCTTTGAACCCAAACTCAAAAGTCTGGGTCCAAGGTTGGCCGAGATAGAGGGAGAGGGGGTGGGGAAAAAACCAAAAGTGGGGGGGGGGTTTGGATCGACCTGGGAGGGGGTGAAGGCGGGGGGGGGAATTTTTGAGGGGGGGGGGAATTTTTATTCGAGCTACGACACAAGGGTCCGCCCTAGATGGTTTTAGGCAACTTCAAACGAACACCAGACTAAAGTAGACTCGTCTCCACACGAAAATACGATGGTCCGTCGCGGCCCGCTCGGCTTTTCCCGAACGCCCGTGTGACGTCACCAAAAGGTCACGTGTCTGTGGGGTCTGCAAGTTATAATGCAGACCACGTGATCACTTCTGTAGGTCCAGCTAGGTTGGCGCTGGTCACTAGTGACACGTCACACGAATCGCGAAGCGGGAGCACCCGAACGTTTAAACACTCGGTAGCCGAAACTTTCCACCGCACACAAGTGGGCGGGGCTTAGCCTCTAGAATCTTCGGTGAAGACGGCGTAGCTGGTGACGTCAGTTGTTGACAGCCGAATATGAATTCGTCACGCAACTGCGCAAATCACGTACTTAATCCGATGGAAAACTTGCCGTTCCCGAAATTCCCTGGCTTGCTATTTCCTCGGTAGAAAATCGAGTTTTCACGCTAGACCCGAGTTTCTTGTGGCTCAGAAGGCGTGGTGAACTGGCCCTTGGGATGGTGGTCAGAAACTCTAGGGTCGTAGATCGTTTCGATCTTCTACAGGACTCCGAAGTGAACAGGGTTTTTCAAGAAACGGAAAGTGGGATAGGCAAGAAGACTTACTTGATATTTAAAATCTGGAACCGGGTTCTGGTGTGGTTGACCAATCTGGTTGTTGCACCCTTTGTCCCGAGTTCCAGAGTCCAGGAGTTTAGCAGTTGAGCCGCTGGGCCAAAATGGTTTTTGCCCGTTTTCTGGAAAAGCGCTCACCAGAAAATTCTGGTTTTGATGTTAGGTGAGGAGGGTACCACTACCCTCCTGATGGTGTCTTCAAAAGTTGGGGTCAAGGATCTTGTTTGACCAGCGTTCACACTTTTCACTTTTAAAAATCGATGTTTCCCACTAAAAACGGCCTAAACACGCCGTTTTTCTTCCGATTTTCACGGGATTCACTGTGGGGTTGACCGGCACTGAGTGGAACACTATTACCAACTTTGAACACTTTTGGAGCACTTTTCACTATTTTTCCGATTTTAAAAGCCTGGAGCGTCTTAAAACCGGACTGCTTGTGGCTACGGGTGGCGCGCGACTTTGTTGCATCTGTTTATGGGCAGGCATTAAGTGTTAATGGCATTAATTGTTTGACCTTATCCCATCCTCACGCGTGCTGGCTTGCGGAGCCACGGCTTCGTGGTCTCCTCCATCTCGGCTCGAACTAAAAAGTTCGCTAAATCTTACTTCTGCCGGACCATTAAGCTGTGGAACAGTTTGCCGGCGCATGTGTTCCCTCCTTCCTATAATATGGAGTCCTTTAAACGGAGTGTGAAGAAGCATTTAGGCAGGCCGGCATGATCGTGCCGACCAACGATAGACACACTGTTTGTCGTTGGTCGACACTATTCCTGGATTGCGCTACACTTACCTACCATCAGGTGTGGCGTAGTCATTTTGCCGAGCCAGGATTAAAAAAAAAAGGCGTAAAACTTACCATGAGTCGGGCGCATTGTTACCTAGATGACCTACTTGCTCGTTTGACTAGGAAATATATAAAAAAGGATGTCACCTTCGAGACTAGCCATTTCGGATTATGTCAATTGTAAGCTGGCAGTGGCGAAGGGTACAAAAATCAAAAGGAAGGCGACGCTAGATTACAGACGATTATACCATATCTTTTAAAGTTTTGTTACGAAATATTATCAATATTATTAAGGGAGTTATTTTTCACTTAATTAAGTCAAAGATATAAAAGGTTTGTTCTGAAGTATATAGTAATACCTTATTTTTGGCAAGTGTATGAAGCTAATTTGGTGAAATCAATTAAAAAATGCCCACAGAAATAGACGAAAATTACATTCAACTTTCACAACTTATGAAAATGAAATTCCAAAAACACAATGCAACGTTCATGGCTTCAGTTTTAGATCTATTAGCAAGTTCTCAGAGTATAATTTAGACCACGTTTCGACTTCAAGCGTTTTTGACCTTTATTCCAAAAGTTATAAAAACTATTATCGCTGACGCTTCGTGAATCCACGAGGTCGATATTGGATACACAGTACACAGAGTATTTATTGCCAGGTTTTGTTTACCCAGCTCATTGATAACGATAGCACGAGCGTAGAGAAACAATACTAGAAAAGGCATAGACAATAATGTTTGAACTTCGAACGGTGTGCGAACGAACTTCGAATAGTGAAAGTCGCACATGAAATATACATGGACATGGGCGCCGCCAGGATTACTTTCAGGGAGGGACATCTGCATCTACATACTATTAACTAATATCCTGAATACAGTCAGTGAAGTGAGAAATACTGCTAGGACTACAAAGGACATTATATTTTTTTAGACAGAGTACGTTGCGGATCTCCAGAATTTATTGACAAGGTGATGAACAAATTTGGACAGCAACCTTGATGCCTTTACTTTTTAATCGAAAAGTAACTTAATAAAAACCATGTAATTTTCTATATTTATGTTCTTTTCTGGCAGGGGGGTCCAAGTGCACCAATGTTTAATGATTTGTAAATGACTTTTTTGCGTCTTCCAAGTTGAATATAAAAGCGAACGAATGTGAATATAACTCTACCACTGGACATTAACATAAGTATTTCTTACAGCCTTCTTGTTTAGATGAGACATGTATTCAGCAGTGGTAACGTGATAGAAAGAAATTTATTCGAATAGAACATAAACTAGGAGGACAGCAGCCCCGGATCTACGATTTTTCCAAGTAGGACCAAAACTTAACATTGAAATTCGTTTCTTGATCATTTAGGCGACCATATTCTGATGCGTTCAGAAAATATATCTTCAAATATCTTCAAATCTTCTTTATATCTTTAAATATATTGCCGAATATAATTATTTGTATTGAACTTTTAAATCTATTATAAGCTACGGATTTATTCACATACCAGCTGTGTATTCAAAAACAAAAAGTAAGCACTTAATCCTTGAATTTTGACATTTTGACGTGACATTTTCAACTGTAAAATAGTTGTCGACCTCAGATTAAAAATTGCAATAAACGTTTTCTAGAATGGAAATAAGCTACGAATTATAAGTACGTGAAACATTAAGTATTTATTATCAGTTTGTCTGAGTCATTTCATATTTAAATATAAACTTACTAGGAAATCAGCATAAATGAACTATAAAATAAATTCAAAACAAGTAAATAAATGACTCAATGGATAATAAAAATACAAAAATTCTAGATTAGCCATAATAAACCCGTTTTATGCATTTTTCTTTCCTTCCTGCCCTTAGGTATCCCACTCACAGTGGGATCGGCGCAACATGTTTTTTAACACTTGTTACAGAAACATTAGACTTGTAGTTTTTACGACCGGCCGCCTGCCTGACGACAGTCTCTCTGGGGAAAACCATCCAGACCCGAAAAAATATTTGCGGATCACACAAACAGCCCTCACTAAGCCTCGGAGCCTGTCAATTTTAAGCATTATTTTAATTGTCAATAATTAAGCTCACACCTACGCTTAAGATTCCAATTTCAAAAGTCTGTGCAGTCTCTAAATTAAAAAAAAACATCTGGCCGCCAAAACCATAAACACTGTAATGAAATTTAAGAAATCCTTCGGCACACATGTTCTATTTTAAAAAGTTACAACAGTTGTTCCAGGAAGATCGTCAATAGACTAGTTCGCAGAAAGCTGGTCTAGGCTGGTGGCTCATCGGTCTGGTTTATGTCCATGTAGGCGTTGTTTGGTACATCGGGGTTGAACAAATTAGCGAGACGGTACTAAAGTTAGATGTTTTGATATACATTACAGTGTATACTAGCTGTGTTTCCTAACTTTACTTGCATAAAAACCTTAAATAAAAAGGGTGTGCATCACACACGGCATAAGTGAAACTTCAGAATTATTAAAATTAATTAATTAACCAACGAATTTTAATACGTAGATGTAAAAAAATAAAATACGTGAAATGCGCCACATTGTTTGTCATATTTTCCGAAGGCTTCGTTGTACGCAGGCGCAAAGACACCTTTTTTTTTATGGCATATGCCGGCAAACGAGCAAGTGGGTCACCTGATGGTAAGTGATCTCCACTGCCCATGTACGTCCATCACCAGAAGAATCATGGGCGCGTTGCCGACCATAAAGGAAAGGGATAATTAGGGATAGGGAAGGGGAGGGGATTTGGGCTTCCGGATATCTCACTCACCGTACGAAACGCAGCAGCAAGCCGCTACTTTACGTCGGTTTTCTGTGAGACAGTGGTAATGACCCGGGCGAGCCAGCCCATTCATGCTGTAGACAAAACTGTCTACAGCGTGGCTCTACCACTCAAAAACCTGATAGCATATCGTCTATCTCATTTCCTCACAGATTAAATCCTATTTATGAATATGTTTGTCTTTATCGTGACGCATTTTTGTTGCATCGAATTTCAAATCACGATTCTAACGAAGTTTCAATTCAAAATAATAGATTTTATAGAGTGTTTTTACAAATAAAATCTAACATGTGAACCCGCATATTAGGGGTTGTGCTATTATTTAGCTTTATAAGTCCAGCAGTTTAGTTTGTACTTTGATGAATCATTCAGTATGTACCTACATGTTGTATAGTTTAGGTACTACATTTATACCAATAAAACAATATCTTATTCGTATGAATCATGCTTACTCGCTCGCAATCCTCGCATCGTAATGACCAAGGCAGCTCATCATTCTGCCAGGTCCAGAGATGGACAAATGCAATAGAACCTCATACACATGTATTTTTTCTTTATTAAATGACCTGGGTACCAGGGACCAGGGATCAGGGTTTTTTTATACCATAGGCCGGCAAACGAGCTAGTGGGTCACCTGATGGTAAGTGATCTCCACCGCCCATGTACGCCCACCACCAGAAGAATCATGAGCGCGTTGCCGATTTGGGCTTCCGGATATCTCACTCACCTTACGAAACGCAGCAGCAAGCCGCTACTTTACGTCGGTTTTTTGTGAGACAGTGGTAACGACCCGGTCGAGCCAGCCCAATCATGCTGTAGACAAAACTGTCTACAGCGTGGCTCTACCACTCAAAATGACGTCGAAGGCGTAACAACAGCCACATCACGCAGGGTATGGAATCCTGAACATCGTACATAGGTTATTTACGTACGGTCAGCTTTACCGCATATACAAAGCGCAGGCACGACCGGGTACGAAATACTGTTCGCACCTTTGGAACTGTTCCGCCAAATACTTACTCGACATCGTGGATGGATTGCTTTGAGTATTTGGTTATCTACTCAAAGATGGACTGCATCGACGGGCAGTGCGCATTGTGAGCGATGCAGACGTTACCAACAACTTGGAGGGGTTATAGCTGCGCGAACATAATGCCTCGCTTACCGTTTTCCATCAGGTGAATGCTTTGAAGAATTTTTGATCTTATCCCATTCTCACCTTTCGTTAATAAAACCATGCATGCTGTCTTGCGGGACCACGCTTCGTGGTCTCCTCCATCTCGGCTCGAACTAAGAACATCGTAAAATCTTTTTCCGGACTATTAAGCTATGCAACAGTTTGCCGGCACAGGTGTTCCCTCTTTCTTACAATATAACGTCCTTTTAACGGTGTATGAAGAAGCAATTAGGCTGACGGCCATATTTATGACGACCTACAATAGATGCATCTTCTATCGTTGATCGACACTATTTTTACATGGCATGTACTTACCATCAGGTATAGCATCACTTTGCCGAGCCAGTATAGAAAAATAAAAGATAATTTATAGTGCCTGGTTCACCAAATTTGACTTTAAAATAACGGACGAACTGATCGGCGAAATTAATATACATGGGGAAAAAATAAAATATAAATAGGTAAGGTATCCGTGACGTGGTAGACAAACTCCAGGCATTAAGATGGTTGGGCCATGTTTGAGAGAGAGTATACTCATGGGCGCCGGCAGCAGAGTGCAAGGGGGTGCACTTGCACCCTCCTGTCAGGAAAGAAAATACATAGAAAAAATACATGTTTTTATTAAGTTACTGTTTCAATAAAAATTGAAGGCATCTAGGTTACTGCCCAAATTTGTTCATCACCTTGTCAATAAATTCTGGAGATTCGCAACGTACTCTCTCTTAAAAAAAATATAATTTCCTTTGTGGTCCCTCACTTCACTGACAGTATTCAGTTCATTATTAATTATATTAGTTAATAGTATAATGTGTAGATGCAGATGCACCTCCCTGAAAGTAATCCTTTCGGCGCCCATGGGTGTACTTGTTGAAAATGCTTATACCAGGGATACAATCCCACGGGCGGCCCGAAAGGCGCCGGTTTGACGGATTAGAGGAACGCACTAGACACTCAGCCAATGGTCTCGTTGCGGAAGATGCCCAAGATCTGACGAGACGGAAGCTTCCAAGATGGTGGACCCTGACAGCCAAACAGAAATAAACGTCAAATTACAAACACTTGTTTAGCTGCAGGACTCACAGTTAAAAGATTATGGCGAAGTCAACAATGACATAATAATAAAACAACATGGGTGTGTAAAAATTAAAACTGTGATGTTCTTCGTGAAACGTATTTCCGACAACAACTATGTATACAATATACTGAAATTCAGTAGGGCATATTGTAACATATTTTTATTTGCTTAAATGACGAAACGAGCAGGTTGCTCGCCTGATGGTAAGCGCCACACCTGCCCATAAATAGAAGCAATTACAAATCACGGCATAGCACTGGACTGTGCTCATCACACCGAGACATACGATGTTAAGTGTCATAATGCCCCGTAATTTAACGAAACGGTAATGTCGATAATATCGTATTAAATCGTATAGATTTACTGAACATGAAAGGCTACCACGCTGGCCTAATACCGGTTAGTTGAATTTTCACACCTTCGAAATTCTACTGGAGAATTCTCCGTTATGCCGGTTTCCTTCGATAAAGCGGTTTCAATGTTTTCCTTTGATAAAGCGAGCGATAATTAATAATTAATACACATGTAACTTCGTAAACCCTGCGATTGAATCTGCGAGCTTCTCGACAGTCAGATCCACACCCTGCTAGACCTGCTTAATTTACTTAGCTACTAAGCTAAGTAAGTTAAGCACAATTAAAATTGCGCTACAGCAAAGTCTAGGATCAAAAGTGAAACATCTGATCCTCATTTCACTTTAATTTGCTAGTTGCTTTGCTTATTTATGCTACTAAGCATTAGTGTGTAAGCACTGTTGAGTTCCACTATGAAGGGTATTGAAGTTAGTAAAATTACTGGGCATTATGAGACTTAACATGCTATGTCTCAGGGTGACGTTTTACCATCTAGTGACCTACTTGCTAATTTAACGGCCTCTGCTACAAATAAGCTACATTGTAATGGCTTTAAAACATAAAATAAATTGCTCTACTGTTCTTTAGTACATTACACATATTTTTTACACTAAAACTTGAAAATCTTCCGTGTAAATCGCAAATAACGGAAGCCATTTGTCATTAGCGAGTTAAAAAAAATTGTGTATCTCGCAGGCAATAGGCATTGTATGACGCAACATGTACATAGTACATACAACCACAACCTTGACGTGTAAACATTATCTATTTATATCCTTGCATTTGATTTATGAATAAATACTAAGTGATGTTTCATACAAATATGCCTTCGTATCTGGCTCTGCAGTATAACGCTAGGGACTATTTCTGTTTACGTGATTGGTCAATTTTTGGCGCTTAACAAAAACGGACCAATCAGATAAACCTAAATCTACTGACAGCAATAAGCTCATCCAAGTGCAGTACTTGAACATGGGCGTAAGAAATCTAAGCTATTAAGAAAGTCATTTGTATTTAACAACGTAACAATTGTAACGTTTAAACTTAGAACCTCAAAATCATAGTAATAGGGTCGACTTAAGTTCTTTTGTTATTTTAATCAATAAATTACCTTAACCTATTGCAGAAAGAATTTCATTAATCCGTCCAGAAAAAATAAATTAGAAGTCATTCAAATCTTATAGACAGTGTACTTTTCAAATAACAGACGCCAACTTTAACGTTACTGTGGCAAATGGTCATTACGGTGCATGCATGCATGCGAGATAGTGAGATGACCCCACTACGCGCCCACCTTTCTCATACCAATAAATAATATCACAATTTCAGACTTATTATTTAATCAATTTTGATTGTGTTTTAACAAAACAGTTTCTTTTTCGTATCATTTTCTGTTGCATATAAAATAATGAATAATATTCAAAATAGGAAAATACCCTATTCTTTGTATGAAATCGCTTTACCTTCGTAAACAGGAAGGTAAGAGATGAAGATGTGTCTGCGAGGTTGCCACTGCATGTTTCTCACGACCCGCCCGCGCTCGCACGTGATTGTATTAAAATAATTATACCTATAAATACTTACCAGGAAATAAAATCAGTCACGTTTTACAGCCTCCGTGGCGCGGTGGGCGAGTAGCCGACTGTGAAACGTGAGGCCGCGGGTTCGATCCCCGCACCGAGACAAATATTTATGAATCAGACAAATATTTCCCCCTCTCCCCTTCCCAATATAATATATCATTTGTTTGTCCTCACTAAACAGACCTTATTATAAAATGTATAACATAAACCCATATTTTTTACCCATTATTTTTTTTTTAATTTAATACAGCATGCAAACAACACCGCTACCACAAATCTAAAAAAAGAAACCACTACATAATGTTAATTTGTTAGAGTACTTCGTTAACTGAACTTGTTTTATATTTAAATTTTTCCTGGTATTGCTTACGTGCATGGGAGGTGGAGATTACTAGATGACCCACTTGTCTATATTTCTCTTCACTATATTTCTTTTAAACATTTTTCATACATTTTATTAGATAAAGAGAAACTAGGGTCCACTTCCTTACACCTCGGATAAGCTGCGTCAGTATATTGTAATGATTTATGCAAATACTGGTATTGATTAGAGCTACATTAATCTAATCCACACGTCTCGTAATCTGGTTTAGGGTGGGCGAGGTTGCTTGACCTAAGGATTGAGGGCGATAAAATACAATGTTATTAAGGCTGGATTCGACGAAGCTTTATGTTACGTCGGAGTACATAAATATTATTATTTGTTTTCATAATTAAATTATAAATCACTCGTCATTTCACTATGCAAAGCTGATTACACCAATATTCGGGATAGAATAGTAAGCGAACAATCAAAGAAAATGCTTTATTGACGTCCAGTAACGAATATTTTGGTTGAAATTGTCAATTAAATAGTAGACATACTGGGCTTTATTAATTAAAAACCTTATTCAAGCACTAATTAGTTATACACTGTTTTGTCTTTTTGCCAGGTTAAAGATTTGCAACTGTCTTTGTCTCCGAAATAAAAAAATAAAACAGATTGTAGTGTTTAATATTTGAATAATATGAAACCACGCATGTTGTTGACATGGTTCGCACCGGAACGAGTCAATATTGCACATTATGAGGGCAAGGTCAATAGTCTCCCAAAAACATTTTAGCAAGCATATGTTACAAAATTTGACACTCAAACGTTAGTTTCCAGTGAATTTTCCGGTAAACATAAAGGTTTTGTATAGTAAATCATTTACCTTTCCCATAAAACTAATTTAAGGAAAATTGTGTAAAGCCAGATTCTCCTGCAAGTGCTTGGTATAAAGTTCTACACACTACACAAAACCTCTACACAGAACTTTTTTCGCTTTTGCATTTTTGCTATCAAATTAAAATATGAAATTACATTATGAACTAAGGTTTTTCATTTGGGTTTTGGGTACTTTTTAGACCCGGCTTTAGATTACATCCACTTTTATCTGTTCTAAATTTTTTACGAAACTTATTGCTACTTACCTACTGTATATGTACTGTAATAAAGTTATACATTTATTGTATTTCCCAACAAAAAACGGGCTTTATAGTCAAGGTTTCCTTTGCTCGTTAACAAAAACAAATTCGCATTTAGCGGACACGTGTACGCATCACCATTTTAATTAGCGGAAAAATTGAAGGACGTTACACAATAAATCAGCAAAATTCATCGGGGAGTCCGTCGCAAAATAGGTCAAACGTTGCCAATTTCAATTTACATTCAAACAACTTTATTTTTACCGTTCAAAATATACATGCCACGCGATAATATATCTTAGTATCAAGTGCTAAGGTATATTATATTTGTTATGGATGTCAAGATAATTTTGTTTTTATAACGTGACTCACCAATATTTGCCTTCAACTGTGACACCAGATAGTTAATATTCCACATCTAATGTAAGTCCAATAAATTGGTCTCTTAACAGCTTACCATTTGTAAGCTGTACGTTGGACAAAATGGGCATACCTTCGAACTTATTATCATTTGCAAGTTAGAATAAGAAAATAATATTGTCATTTACTATTTCACCAATGATTTCACCTTATTAACTATGTTTTGCAGAATAGGTACCTACATTGAACAAAATTATTACGCAATATCACCACCAGTTTGCAAATGTTCTTAATTAATTTGTTATCTGTTTTTTGTTTTTATTAACCAACTTTAAATTTACTAAATGAACTCTGCTATAATATTTATAAAAAGCAGACATACATATCTATTTATAAAATTATATATTTTCCAGGCTGCATGATTTACTGTCTTTGTTTTTTATCAGCATTAAAAAAACATTACTAGGATTTTTAAATATTATTTAAGTATACAATTCCGGCTTTTCTTTGCTTTACATTAACTAGGCAAAGCTAGCGCGCTAGCGAGATTGTGCACTGGAATGAGGTCACTTCCGAACAAACCGTCATCTCGAAAATCCTTTCAATCATATACTATCACCTTTATTTTTAGGCTAATAAGGTATATTTTCGCATATAGAATAACTTTATGTACCTAAGTAGGTACTGAATTTTATAAGCGATAAGTCTTCAATTCGCGAATTGTTGGAGAGATTTTGTTGCACTGATTTGCGCATAGAACTATCGAATAGGGATAGATGTAAGTTGTATTAGTGCATCTTTGGTTCTTCGGGATTATATCCGTCTCATAAAATGATAAGTAGTGAACCCATCGACATAAATTTAAATCCGGGGCAACTCGTGTGATTTTTCGAATTGAAAACTCAATCGCAAATTGTTTTTTTTTATCCGAGCATGGCAAAGTGACAGCCCTATACCTGATGGTGAGCGCAGTAAAGTCGATAAAAACCAGCGACCTCCAACAAGCAATGACTTTATCGGTGGCCACCATAATCATTTGATTTTTATTGTTTTTGTTAAATGTGTAACTTGTTTATAACTATCAATGTTGTTATAGGTATGTTTTTTTGAAGAAAGAAAATTGTATTAAGTACGCTTGCCCATGTTAATTACCTATGATTATACAATTTCTCAGTAAGTGATTGTGATAATGTTATGAGAAATAAATAATTCTTAAACCTTGCCGTCATCATCAATCATGCCGTCAATGATTCTTCACACTGCAAAGAGGGAAGAAGCAAATCGTGTGGCTTGCGACATGACAGGCGGATGACCGATGCAGGCACAATAATACAAGGATGTACCAGCACGAAACCAACCATCAAAACATGGCGCAAGCCTCTCGGTAAAACTGGATATACACTGGCTGAGCCTGGAACGCGATCCACACAAGGCGTGTGGATCACTATGGCAAGTTTTAACACCATGTGTACAGTGGTCGCTATCCGGGTGGATATGAATATACTACCACCAGCGACATACCATTAAAACAGGTTTAAACAAAACTTAAAAAGCGACTTAAATAAAAATCGAAAATAACAATTTCTCTAGATCTCTTTGGAGTTTGTTGACCGGCAGCGAATGTTAATTTTAACTTTTCAATTTTATTTTTTATTGGTTTTTTCTAGTAGGCGTGACACACCTTTCATAACAATGATAATTTCCACAAAACATAACAATATCTTTGTTACGAAATCCTTATCGTTTATAAAACACCTGATCATAATTCTACGTAAAGCAAACGTCATAGTTTTTATAATTAAATCTATCACTGAGAATAAAACAAGGTGGTAGGTCCCTCGCATGCGAGAGGCCGTCTGGCTTGGTACCACCGCTTTGTCTACTTCTGCCGCCGAGCGAAAGTGTGTAAGCACTGTTATGTTTCGGTTTGAAGGACATTGAAGCCAGTGAAATTACTGGGCATTATGAGACTTAACATCTTATGTTTCAGGGTGACGAGCGTAGTTCAATGCCATGAAGTGCTTTGTAATTCAAAGTTCTGTGTGGTGATGCTTCTGTTTGTGCGCAGGCTTGGCATTTACAATCAGCCGAGCGACTTGCTCGTCTCGTCTTTCAGTTAAATAAGAAAAAAGACACGCCCAAACCAGAAATAAATATTTGTGGATCACACAACCATTTGTCTTGGTAAAGGTACGAGTCCGCGGCCTCTCACTTCACAGCCGGCTTCATACTCGACCACTGTAGGCTGTACTGAATCCTATGTCATATATTTATCTCTTGTGGTAATGGAGTAACAAACTTATTCCACGAAGACAATCATTTCCAATGTTTCAAACGCTCTATAAATGCATACGTGCAATGTGTTTATGTTATGACGATGATGCTATTAACTTTACATTTGCACACATGTTTTACTATTTAGTTACAGTTTAATGGTAATTATACGTCATAACAATATTATTATAACAATATGTCTTTAATTAACATGGCCACTTGCTTTACTGTCTGAAAATAAAAATACAAAGCTCAAATTTAACAACAATTAGAATAATGGATAGAAAACTCAAAAAAAAATGTAATTCGACTAATAACATAGTAACAGAAATACAGAAGAGAGAAAAAAACGTTGCACCATAAAATTATGTATTGCTTCAAATTACATTAAAAAATGCATACATTTAACAGTATTATAAGAACTCCGTGGCTTGCCTGGCAATTACATAATATACATAACGTTTATCTGAACTTTAAGAATTAAAGTTATCAAAAATATATGAATAGATGTGTTAATATAAAAGTACCAAGCCAATACAGCACCCGACGTTTATCAGAGCCCTAGAATAATATCCTTATGATATCAACATATATCGGAAATTGCATTATCTGATAATAATATCCATTCGGAATTCATAGAAATATTATTGAAAGTACGTACTTCATACTTATGCGTAGATACTTCGTATTTCTGAGTATAGTACAAGGAAAATTAAATTGTTAAACAAGTTTTCCCTTGGATCACATTTCTGGGTGATGTTTATGACGTTAGCTATGATGCAAAAGTCTAGTTACTAATGACGTATTCTAATAACCTATGTACCTCGACACCTTAGGCAAGGTCAGAAAGGAACACCTGGAATGCAATTTTAAGTCTATTCCTTAGCCTATACTACCTAAACAAATAGTTGCTGGTGGTAGAATATTCATATCCGCCCCGATAGCGACTACCGTACACATGGTGTTAAAACCTGCCATAGTGACACACACACCTTGTGTGGATCGCGTTCCAGGATCAGCCAGTACCATCCAGTTCTCTTGAGGTGCTTGCGACATGACTTGATGGTCGATTGGGGTGGGTATAAGAGGGCATCCTTGTATCCCTGTACCTGTAACTGTTGCAGGCCCCTTAGTTTGCTTCTACAGCATTTATACAGGCCGGCATGATTCCGATGACTACCGCTAAACTTTTCGTTTGTCGGCAGTCTCTGGTTTTTTGGACTACACTGCCATTCTCATCAGGTGTAGTGCAATCACTTTGCCGTGCTCGGATAAAAAAAGTTGCATGTATCTAAAATCTAAATCAAATAAATTGTAACACCTACATAGTTGTAACAATACATAACAAAGATCAGTGCTGTCAGATCGTATAACCGAATACAAATACTGGCTAACCATCAAGCGAACGAACTGCTCGTCATTCAAGCTCATAAAAAATGTGTTTTATAGCAAACTAGCTTTTGCTCGCGGCTCCGCAAGCGTGATCTGCTTTTACCGGGTTAAAAAGTAGCCTATGTCTTATTCTGATGTATAAGCTATATTATTGTAAAAATCCATTCAGTAGTTTTTACGTGAAAGAGAATCCATTAAAAATCCATTCAGTAGTTTTTACGTGAAAGAGTAACAAACATACATCCATCCATCCATACTTACAAACTTTCGCGTTTATAATATTAGTAGGATAGAATCCAATGGATGAAATACCTTTATTGGTCTTTGGCTTCAGAAAAACCAGCACAAATGTGCTTCGTCACACTGAAAAGGTAAATAAATATATCTACTTTACCGTGTTAATACTGCGAAAGGTATCATATAACTCAGGACGGATTTCCCAATGGTAGGAAAAGGTACTTATATGTATTAGTCATAAAGAGGTTTTTTTTATCCAAGCACAGCAAAGTGACTACACTACATCGGATGATAAGCGCAGTGCAATCCAACAAAACTAGCGACCACCGACAAACAATGGGTTTATCGGTGGTCACCAGAATCAAGCAGGCCATAAATGCTTCTTCCGACCTGTATAAATGCTTCTTCCCTCTTCGGAGAGGAAAGAAGCAAATCGAGGGGCCTGTGGCCTGAGGATAGGCGGATGACTGATGCATGCACAGGGATACAATGATGATCTACTCTACCCGCCCCAACCAACCATCAAGTCATGTCGCAAACCCCTCGGGAGTACCGGAACGGATGGTAAATGTTACTATGGTCTAATATTGTTAGGTGGTAGATCCTTCGTATGCCAGGTACTCATCACTCCGAGACATAAGATGTTAACTCTCATAGTTCCCAATAATTTTCAGAGCAACCGCAATACAACAGTGCATATACACAGATGCTTGGCAGCAGAGATAGGCAAATCGGTGGTACCAATCTATCGCATGCGAGAGACCTAGCATTTACTCAATGTCAATAGCAACCTCCATTCTGCCAACAAACTTTTATCTGAGAACGCAGAAATGCTAGGTATAGAAGTCTTTCATCCCTGATTTCATTCTTATAAAGAGTGGTAGAGCCACGCTGCAGACTGTTTTGTTTACAGCATGAATGAGCCGGCTTGACCGGGTCGTTACCACTGTCTCACAGAAACCGACGTAAAGTAGCGGCTTGCTGCTGCGTTTCGTACGGTGAGTGAGATATCCGGAGGCCCAAACCCCCCTCCATTTCCCAATCCCTTAATTATACCTTTCCTTTAATGTTGGCACCGCGCCTATGACTCTTCTAATATTGTAGGCGTACATGGGCGATGGAGATCACTTACCATTAGGTGACCCACTTGCTCGTTTCCCGGTCTATGCTATAAAAAAAATGCGTGAAATATTTTCTTTAATTAATACCGACTTTAAGCTGAAACTCTATGGACTACAAAAAGAATCACGGCCCGATTTCGGAACTTCGTTGTCATCGGTTAAAAATTAAAGGTATGAAGATTTCTAGACTTAAAATCGAACTGCATATATTATTATTTTGGTGTACGTGTGTTTCCGCACGAACGCTTAGATGATGAAATATGTAAGCAATATGCAATACAATTTTCCATAGTTCGTAAAAAATTTGCTAAGTTGACTATTAAAAACATAATTGTTAATGTCCGTATATACGGGACTGTACCTTGTATGTTTCCTTAATATATATGTATGTGGACAATATACCAACCTAATATTATAATCCTGCCCTTATCATGGTTTGGAGTGGTCTTTCGTGGGTTTGGCGCAGTATAAATAAATAAATAAATAAATAAATAAATAACACCCAACAGTCACACAAATAGTCCTGACCCCACAGTAAGATACGAGTCTTGTGTCGTGGGTATCAGGAACTACGAGAGACTTTCGGTCTCACAACACCCAGACCCCGGAACAAATAAATGTGGATCACACAAATATTTGTCTCGGTGCGGGGATCGAACCCGCGGCCTCTCGCTTCACAGCCGGCTACTCGCCCGCTGCGCCACGGAGGCTGTCAAATGAGTATACTTCTATTAAATATATAAAACTCAAAGGTGACTGACATAGTGATCTATCAACGCAAAGCCCAAACCACTGGAGGGATCGGGCTGAAATTTGGCATGCTGGTAGATGTTATGACGTAGGCATCCGCTAAGAAAGGATTTTGATAAATTCTACCCCCAAGGAGATAAAATAGGGGATGAAAGTGCTGTTCACGCGGGTGGAGTCGCGAGCAAAAGCTAGTTTTACATAAAGATTTCTTATGTTTACACGAATATTACTCATTGAAATAAAACTAATTTAAACGGATCTCGCGGTTCTTTATTAATTTTGATACCGACGTTACGAAAGCTTTTCAGCCTTCGTGGTTTTAGCAGCCTTTTCACCCCGTGACCAAAATTAATAAAAAAACGCGCTATAATTCGTTTAAATTAGTTTTATTTCAATTCTTTTTACACTCATAAAGCAAAAAGTATTTAATACCTAATAATATAAATCCAAGCAAGCGCAATATAGCAAGCGTAGCGTTGGACGTCCACCTACAAGGTGGACAGACGACCTGATAAAGGTCGCAGGATGTCGCTGGATGCAGGCCGCTTCTAACAGGTTGGTCTGGAAATCTTTGGGGGAGGCCTATGTTCAGCAGTGGACGTCTTGTGGCTGATGATGATGATGATGAATATAAATCCAAGACCGCATCCAACAGGTCGGTCTGGAAATCTTTGGGGGAGGCCTATGTTCAGCAGTGGACGTCCTGTGGCTGATGATGATGATGATGGATATAAATCCTAATAATCGCAGATGTCTGCCCTCTTTTCCAGCGACGGTCCTGAGCCGAGGTTCGTACCCCATAGAGGGTGCCCTCAGCATGGTCGCATGTAAGTAAATGTAAGGGTTGAGAGCGCCTAAAGCGCTCACCCAAAAGATCGCTGAAGCTGAAATCAACCGACTCGAGTCGGGCTATCAGCATTGCATCCATAAAAAAACAGAACCCTAATCAATCAGCGATAGCTTAGTAACGAGCAGTACGAAGTGTCGAGACGAAAGTCGCAGATTCGAAACCAGCCCCAAGAGCACGTACCTTTGACTTTTCTAAGTTACATGTGTTGTTAACGATCGCTTGCTTTAACGGTAAAGGAAACCTTGCATGGAAAGATTGGCGCTCGTCACCCCGAGACATAAGATGTTAAATCTCATAATGCCCAGTAATTTCACTGGCTTCAATGTCTGTCAAACCGAAACACAACTGTGCTTACACCCTATTGCTTGGCGGCAGGAATAGACAAAGCGGTGGTCCAACCCCGACGGCCTTTCGTATACGAGAGACAACCCAACAGTCACATACATAGTCCTGACCCCACAGTAAAGCGAGTCTTGTGCCGTGGGTATCAGGAACTACAAGCGACTTTCGATCTCACAACACCCAGACCCCGAAACAAATATTTGTGGATCACACAAACATTTGTCTTGGTGCGGGATCGAACCCGCGGCCTCTCGCTTCACAGTCGGCTACTCGCCCGGTGCGCCACGGAAGCTGTCTAACAACAAAATAACGATAAAACCCGAAGATATCAATCAAAAGATAAGTAAAACCATTAGCACATTAACGGATCTTCTTCGCCTCGCATAAAAATGTCTGTTTTATTACAACCAGTAACCACGCCTTTAATAAAATAGTGAAAAGGCCACACACAGTACATATAATACGACAAAAATGGCAAGAGAAAGCAGGTTGTGTTTGCCAGTTTCCTTAATATTCCGTGAACCCACGCCACAGCTTCTTAAGGACAATGTTGCTTGTGCAAAACGGTAAATGGATATTTTCCTTCTTAATTTAATGGGAATGGACAATTTTTATTATAATATATTATTGTCCATGAAGTTGAAATTTATTAGAACAAATCGTGTTCGTATGCACAAAGTTACAATAAAAATATGCATCGAAATTCCGCTGTACACAAATTACATAACTAAATACGCCATACAGCCATTGAATCCAGTGAAATTACTGGGCGTTGTGAGACTTATTTGTCTCGGGGTGACGTGCGCAGTTCACAGTGCCATGCAGTGGTTTGTAATTCAAAGTTCTGTGTGGTGTACCTACTGTTTATAGGCAGGCGTGACGCTTACGATCAGGCGAGCGCCTTGCTTGTCTCGTAATTCAATGAATTATAAAAAAGTCACACACATAATACTGTAAATGACTGTAATAACTGTGACAGTAAATATATGAGTCTTGTGTCGTGGTTACTACGAGGGACTTTCGTTCTCACAACACGCAGACCCAAAACAAAAATTATTTTGTATTATGTAGCCAGAATGATGAAAATAAGGTATCAATTTTGATCAAATCGCTAACATGTTTTCTTCTTTCTTAATCTGTAATACAATTTTCTCCAACGCATAAAAAGAAAAATTCAAACCAATGACTTCCATGTTGCACTGTCGGCTCCTCGCCAGGCCATGGACGATATTTAACTTCTAAAACCCAGAAAATAACAATACACGTAATTACCATGACGTTTATTCATTCTTCCAAACGTAAAAAATCCAAATAACAAGTATTTGCTTAGCGGTTATCTACCAATAACTAGTATTTGCTTGTGGGTAAGGAAAATAAACAGGACAATGGCGTTACACATTGTGACGGATAATTTATACCAACTCACATAGTATCAGGAGTATTTTGTGTCATATTTTTAAAATATGTAGGCATAAACGAAAAGTTTTTGTTGCGAAAATAAATATAAACAAAATCATTCGTTTGAGCTTTGCCGTAGACGGGTAATGGAATATGGTCTTGTGTGGATCGCGTTCCAGGATCACCCAGTGTATATCTGGTTCTCCCGAGGGACTTGCGACAGGACTTAATGGTTGGTTGGGGCGAGTATAGTGAGACATTCTTGTATACATGTGCCTTCATAGGCCATCCGCATGTCCTGTCGAAAGGTCCATCGATTTGCTTCCTCCCTCTTCGGAGTATGAAGAAGCATTCATACAGGCCGGTATAATTCTGGTGACCACCGATAAACTCATTGTGTATCAGTGGTCGCTGGTTTTTTGGACTACACTGCGCTTACTATCAGGTGTAGTGCAGTGACTTTGCCGAGCTCGAATACAAAAAAAAAAAAAAAATTGTCCACAATAATCAATAGCGTGACTTTCTCATAATTAACATTTAAACTATTAATCATTACAGTATTATCTAAAAGCAAAGTTATAGTACGCACATACGCAGTAGCTACGCAGTACGCACGTATTGCTTTGTTAAATTATTCCGTTAGAATAATTAACAAAGTAACAAAGTCCGTAAACCCAGCTTACATTTTTATATTTCAGTATCTATTCTTCTTTTGTGTATGGGCAATAAAACACTTAACACTAATTACAAGCATAAATTCTCGCTAGAGTGGACTGAGTTATCGCTCCTTTAAAACATTGTCTATGAAAAAAACTTAAACAAATCTTTCTGAAAGCCCGCGAAATAAGATAAGAACGCAATGTAAAGGCGACACGACGCGCGATAAGAGGACGCAAACAAATTTTGCAGATGATAACGATAAGATAAGAGGCTGGAGACAACGGACCACTTTACTTATTATAAACTGTAAACAACCTAACTAATCCTTGTGGCTACATATGCGAACGAAGCTTTATAATCCGATTGCCTACACCTATTTCGGATCGACAGATTAAAAAAAAAAAAAAAAATCCATTATTTATGATTTTATCCGACCTTCCTTACATAGCTGTTAATAACATTTTTATATCTACATATTTCTTGTATTGTCATAACATAATTATTTTCTAAATAAGGAAACTTGAGACATAAAAGACGGGGCATCGTATATTTTATCTATAACAAACAACCTTGGAGCTTCAATCCGTTATGGTCAATAATCTCATTGTATTAAAATGTAATAAATGACATTTAATTTTATATATAATCTATATATATAAAAATGAATCGCTGTGCGTGTGTCTCGCAAAAACTCGAGACTGGCTGTACCGATTTGGCTAATTCTGATCTTGAAATATTTGTGGAAGTTCAGGGAAGGTTTACCCGGTGAGAAAAATAAATAATAAGTAAAGGAAAATACCAAAAAAAACAATTCAATTTTCCAATACAAACCGTTCCTAGGTATGAAAAATTTGATGTCTTTTGTCATTTTAGAAATAAATTGACACTTGGTTGTCAAATATTTATAGGTGCGTTCAGAAATTTGTCTGTTTCATAGCTAATATGGATATATATATCCGATCTCTTTGGTCTGTTTTGTTGGAATACAATACAGTTTTGTTTCAGAAATAAAAAGAGTGTAAAAGTATCAGTTGGTTGACGAAAAAAGAAAATAAATAAATAAATTTCAAGACAATTTGTCAGTTTTTTTTTTTCATCATCAGTTTGTCAGTGCCCGAGAACTTTATTTACGGTACGGGCTTTGACCGGACTTTTAACCGGACTGGACCGGACTGGACCCGACTGGACCGAACTGGACCGGACTTTGACTGGACTGGACCGGACTGGGCCGGACTGGACCTACCTGGACCAGACTTTGACAGGACTTTGACCGACTTTGACCGAACTTTGTTAGGACTTTGACAGGACGTTGACCGGACTTTGAAAGGACTTTCACCGGACTTTGACAGGACTTTGACCGGCCTTTGACAGGACTTTGACCGGACTGTGACAGGTCTTTAACCGGGTTTTGACCGGACTTCGACCGGACTCTTACCGCCTTTGACTGGACGATAGGATTTGATAGGACTGACCGGACTTTGACAAGATTTTGACCGGATTTTGATAGGACTTTCACCGGACTTTGACAGGTCTTTAACGGGGCTTTGACCGTATTTCAACCGGACTTTGACCGCACTTTGATAGGACTTTGACCGGACTTTGACAGGACTTTCACCGGACTTTGACAGGTCTTTAACCGGGCTTTGACCGGACTTTGACCGACTTTAACCGGACTTTGACCGGACTTTGACAGGACTTTGACAAGACTTTGACTGGACTGTGACCGCGCTGTGACCGGACTTTGATCGGACTTTTGAAGGACTTTTACAGAACTTTGACCGGACTGGAGTGCAGTGCAGTACAGAGCAATCCAATGAAGTGATAACTTCTTATGGGAGGGTAAACCGCTTCGTAACGTAACGCGTTACGGCGCCACTCTGTCTGGCTTCCCTTTCTCTCACGCATACGGCAGCAGTAGGCAGGCTTCTCCTCTCTCACTTTAACCCACATTAGTTTAAGTTATCACTTCTGTCGAGCGTCTCGAGAACCACAGTTCTTTTATTTATTTTTTTTGTCGCGGGGAAAAGCGTTTTGTCGTTACCGTCCCACCGGGGGAGGTGGAACGGTTATGTTGGGCTCTACTGGGCTTACGACCCAGCGTTGAGCCACCCGGGAGAGATGGAAAACATCCGGGCGACCGCTGGGCCGAGTCTGTAACATTATGTACACCCTATGCACGGCAAATATCAACTAAAAACCCCTCAGTGGCCATATTCGGCCCCGGGTTCCCGAGGCGAGAAGTGCCTCGGCTTCAGCAGGAACCGCCCCTGCGCGGTGCCGCCTTGCGGCCCGTCTCCAAATGTAGGGGGGCTCAGATGCCCCCGCACACCGAAGGAGAAGACGACCTGCCTTAGGTCGTCGAAGTCAATTAATTGTGCGACGGACTACCTCACATGCAATGGTGCAGTACCTCACTTAATTTTTTTTTTGAAGTGATAACTTCTTATGGGAGGGTGAACCGAAACGTTCCGTAACGCGAGCGGTCCATCGACCAGCCAGCGTTAGCCGACCTCCCTGGAACATCGATAATTTCGATTTCCCAGGTGGCGACCAGTCAGCTTGGACCGGACTTTGTACGGACTTCAACCGGACTTTGACCGGACTTCAACCGGACTTTGACCGGACTTTAACCGGACTTTGACCGATCTATGACCGGAGTTTGACTGGACTTTGACAGGTCTTTGACAGGTCTTTGGCCGGACTTAGACTGGACTTTGACCGGACTTCGACCGGTATTTGACCGGACTTCGACCGGACTTTGACCGGACTTTAACCGGACTTTGACCGGACTTTGATAGGGCTTTGACCGGATTTTGACAAACTTTGGAAGGGCTTTAACCGGACTTCTACCGGATTTTGACAGGACTTTGATAGGACTTTGACCAGGCTTTGACCGGATTTTGACAAGACTTTGACAGGACTATGACTGGACTTTGACCGGATTTTGGCAGGACTCTGACCGGACTTCGACCGGACTTTGACTGGACTTTAACCGGATTTTGGCAAGACTCTGACCGGTATTTGACCGGACTTTGACCGGACTTTAAACGGACTTCGACCGGACTTTGACAGGACTTTGATAGGGCTTTCACCGGCCTTTGACCGGATTTTGACCGGTATTTGACCGGACTTCGACCGGAAATTGACCGGACTTTAACCGGACTTCGATCGGACTTTGACAGGACTTTGATAGGGCTTTGACCGGATTTTGGCAGGACTCTGACCGGACTTTGACCGGACTTTAAACGGACTTCGACCGGACTTTGACCAGACTTTAACCGGACTTTGACAGGACTTTGATAGGGCTTTGACCGGACTTTAACCGGACTTTGACAGGACTTTGATAGGGCTTTGACCGGATTTTGACAAACTTTGACAGGACTTTAACCGGACTTTAAACGGACTTTGACCGGACTTTTACAGGACTTTGACCGAACTTCGACCGGACTTTGACCGGATTTTGACCGGACTTTCACAGGACTTTGACAGAAGTTTGACAGTGCTTTGACATGACTTTGACCGAACTTCGTAACGTAACGCGTTACGTCGCCACTCTGGCTTCCCTTTCTCTCACGCATACGGCAGCAGCAGGCAGGCTCCTCCGCTCTCACTTTAACCCACATTAGTTTAAGTTATCACTTTTGTCGAGCGTCCCGAAACGCACACTTTTTTTTTATTTACATTAAGTGCATAACTGTGTTGCATTTAATGTAAATAAAACATTTGTATTAAGTTTAGACCACATTTTACACAAATATATGTAGGTGATACGAAGTTCACCGGGTCATCTAGTTAAAATATATAAAAGCTATACCACCAATTATTTTATAGGATTAAACACACAAACCTATGCTCACAGACCATCAAATGTATGATCATTTGAATGTACTATTTTGAAAGCATCGCGTCGTTCAAATTTTATGCCTTAAAATATAAAGTATGAAAACCATACTTTTTAAATTAATCAGTAGCAAACGGCAAACACAGCAGTGCCTCGGTCTGGGTGTCTGTATACCGGGGCTAGGGGTAATGAACCGGCGGTCAACACTCTGTCAGTTGTTATGGATTAACGTACGTGGAAATAATCGTAACTGCCTTCTTCGTAAAGAGAAACTTTGTAGACAAGAGCGAAGAGCCCGACCGATGGTCGATGACTCACCAGGCCTCGGAACTTTTCTTTATGTAAATTTTATAACCGCCTCATTGGTCTAGTGGCTACGTATTAAGACTGACAACCTGAAGTTCTGTGTTCAATCCCAGGTCGGACAATAACAATATGTGTTTGAGTTTTCGATTCGAAAAACCACATATGAATTGCGAGGGATAAGCTCGGTGAAACTCTGGTGCACTAATTATACCTCTGCCTTCCTCTTCAGGGGCTTATTTATATATAATTAATATATAAATAATTTAATAGCAATAGAAACAGGCTCAGCTTTAGGCGTGGTGCTTACAACCAGGCTAGCGTTTCGTCAATAAAGCTAGTAAAAAGGTTACAAAATCTTGTTTGCCAATACAAAACTAATAGCAAACCAAGCTCTGCAATAAAAAACACTGTCTCTGTGACTTGTGCCAATAATAAAGATATACAGATTCATAGCATCTTTCATATAATTGTCCCCATAGCTCCCCCATCCTAATGACAAAGAACGCTCCTCTTGCGTCTGTATTTTTGGCACCAGTGTCGTCGACCCGCCATTTTTCTTTGTGGGTTTACAAGACATCATTCAACTTAGCTTTGTTTTGTATAAGTAATTTGCATTTTTTTTATTGCTCAATTTCCGTCAATAAAAAGGTTTATTATGTTAGTCTTAATGGTGTCCCTTTGTTTAAGTATTCCAATTAGCTTTTTTGTATTATCAAGAAGCAAAATGTTGAAAATATCCGGCCTTCGTGTTGAGTTTATGCCACTAATTCGAGTGGTAGAGCCAAGTTGTAGACATTTTTGTCTACCAGCTCGACCAGATTGTTACCATTGTCTCACAGAAAACGCACGTAAAGTAGCGGCTTGCTGCTGCGTTTCGTATGGTGAGTCAGATATTCGGAGGCCCAAATCCCCCTCCCGTTTTCAATCCCTAATTATCTCTTTCCTTTAAGGTCGGTAACGCGCCCAAGATTCTTCTGGTATTGTGGACGTACATGGTCGTTGGTGATTACTTACCATCACTTGACCCGCTTGCTCATTTGCCAGCCTATGCTATAAAAAAGAATATGATATTATATTGCACAATCGCACGTCCCATACCTACCTCAACACGTGTATAAACAATTTAAAAGCGGATGAAGAGCATCATCCCCTCCCATTCCTCAATGGTTTACATCGCTTACATCTGATAATGTGCGTATTGGCGATCCTTTTCGTTTCAATAACACACTAACTCAAGTATCAATGAAAAAATCTTCTTAAAATTAAAATTCCTGCCCATTTTTCCCAAATTCTATCCCTCCCAACGCCTCGCTCAGCGATGCAAGTCGGCAGGTCGTTACAACTCATTAATAAACTTGTCAACAAACATCCATCACCAGCTAAGACTCATTGGTTTCATGTTAAGAACATGTGGGAACTGGGAGCGGCAGAATTAAGACTCGGCCGTAAACAGATTGGGAGAAAGTCCACTGGTCGAGCGACTAATTGGACATTATGTGTTTCAGTGCTTCATTTTTGGATGGTGCATTTGGAAAATTACGAATTATTAATTATTATTATTGGCACGTTCGGATGAACAAAGTGCTGAGTTGCTAAGTTAGACACACATTGTGATAATGAACTATAATTGGGCCACGAAAGTAACGTTTAAAGCGAATTCGCTCTGCACTGCAAGCGCCAATGTAAAACGAGTTTTTGAGAGTTGTTTTCGAGATGGCCAAGGGCCCGTGCTAGATCTCAGACAAACATCATCATAATGCAGTAAATAATGAATCCGCAGACCGTATAAATATTATGTGACTAAAAAATAGTCCATGTTTTATAATAATAACTATTCTGTCCTTCCTGCGACGGTAAACAACTGCGTAGCATTAAAGTGCTGCCTATAAATAGTAAAATCTCATCACAAACGTGTCACGTATTTGAAATAAATTATTTCAATTAACTGTGTTGACTTGTACGAACACCATGATATATTTTATCTAGAGACTCTGTATATGATTAAAGTGTATTCTTTATCTTGCCTGGCCTACAGGAGTTCCTCGTACGGATGACGAGGCAGGTTTTATGTACGAAATAATAGATGTACATCAGTTTAGCCGATATTCTCAACGCACATCAAAAAGATTCTAAATTCCTTTGTGTTTTGTTTGTTTTTTTTTTATGTTACGCGATATTTCCGCCCATTTACTACTCGATTTTCAAAGATTTTTAATTATGATTATCGAATCAATCAAATATCGAATGTTAAAGTATCTAAAAATATATCTTAGTTTATTATATTAACATAAACATCTAGCTTACATTAAAACAAAATATTATGTTTGTATATCAGCTATAACTATTAGTCAAAGGTTAATAACAACTGCTGTTTTATAGTACTAATTAGATATAATAATCCAAACAATTGCATAATGTTTACATGTTGTTTATAAGTTTTCTAGCACATAAACAAATAATAAGTAGGTCGCGTACTTAGTATGGCTTGAGACAACTGCAAACGAGAAAGTGAGTCACCTCTGGTAAGTAATCTCTACCGCCCATAGGCGCGTAGTAGAAAATAACAATTTTAGCTCTCTTTAGAGTCCGTGCAATTTCAGTTGACCGGTAGTGACACAGGCACCGACTCCAAAGAGAGCTAAACTTATTATTTTCTACTTTTCAGTATATTTTTTTGATGTCGGTTTTTAAGTTTTGTTAAACTTTATTTTATTTTTCAATTTTCAGTGTTAAGTACAGCTATAGTATATAGGTGACTCAAATATCCGGATAGCCTATAATTCGGCCGATTATCGTTAATTTGCTCGTTAGAATTGAAGAGTTCCGATACTTTGTCATTGATCTCATAATCAGAACCTAACCAAACTCTCATCAAACTACCCTTGAAGTAAAAAGAATCATCGAAATCGGTTGGCGTGATATTGAGTTATTCGTCCATTTGTTGCGCACATACTTAGTGCAAATTTAAGACTTATATGGTTTTCTAATGGATGTCATTGTCAGAACTGGACCAAATTAAATGGGACCACACGAGAAGCACCAGCTTTCAACCGAAGAATAATTAAAATCGGTTCACCCAGTCAAAAGTACTGAGGTAACAAACATAAAAAAAAACATTCGAATTGAGAACTTCCTTTATTGAGTTTTGGCGGGAATTCTGACAGTGCAGTTCATCGCTTATTTTAATTTATTTCATAAACTAGTTTAGAGTTGTGTTTGTTGTATAAAAGTGGTATGGATTTGTTCAATAAACATTGACGGTGATGAACAGTGTATGGAAAAATTGAAATAAGTGAATTAAGAATCGTACTGAAAGGAGTTAACATCAAAACTCCGACAAGACCTTGAAATCGACCGCACCCGTGTTTCATCGTTCTTGTAAAAATAACTTGAGAATGAATTGTACTTGACACTGGCTAAATGCATAGTACTGCAAGAGCCATAAATAATAATAATAAAAAAAACTTCCTTTATTGAAGTCGGTTAAAAATGTAATGGACCTTCCGATTCGTTAAACTATTTACACTTGAATGTTCTTTATCTTATATCTAGGAAATGAAATCGCTGCAGAGGTAGTCGACCTCCGTCGGCTTTTACACCCACACTGCACCTGGTTAACAGTACGATGCAATAAGATACATACATCCGTTGTGTATTTTTATTTGCTTATACAATTAGATGTGTTTCGATCCTGCCTATAGGCTAGTTTTATTTATTTAATTGAATGATGGGAGGAGTCGTCGCTCGCCTGATGGTAAGCGCGGCTGCCCATAAACAGAAGCAACACCACACAGAACTTGAATTATAAAGCACTGCATGGCACTGAACTGCGCTCGTCACCCCGATACATAGATGATGATGCCCATGATCTCGCACAATACGAGAAGAATCGTGGGCGCGTTGCCGACCTTAACCCTTAATTTGATAATGTGCACTACGAGAAACATTTACAATAAAAAAATATTTATTGATATTTTTGTACTAATTAGGGTATTTTATTTTTAACAAATTAAAGTTAATAAGTATTTTTATTGATACAAAAGTATTTTATGCCTCTCGTAACTTTTCATCTGGCATTGTCCGAACAAGATTTCAGCGACTCGTAGAACGTTTACTCTTCGCAAGGTAAATATAAAGCTTTTATTTGATTTATGTGTAATTTTTAATGTTTTGATGCTTTTACTAACCTATCAAACATGTGTTTTATGCTTTTGGATGTGAATTGTGTCAATTTATTGGAATTCCTAAGTTATACATCCCGCCAAAGTGTCATGTTCATCGTGATGAACATTACCAAATACCCTATAAAGTACTTACAATTTGGTATGTTCATCTCGGTGAACAATGCCAAATACCTAGTGGTGTTTTATCTTAAATTATTTTAGTTCTTTTGTTATTTATTTTGAGTTTATGGGTTTTATTTTGCTTATTTTGGTATTTTTGGTTGCCAACAGCTTAACTTACACGGACATTCAGCAAAATTTTTAGTGTTTGTACGTATAAAGCATGCAACTTCAGACTCTAGTGGTAAGTCAGGCACCAACAGTGACAATAAATTGGCAGTAAAGCTTTCCCCAAGCTTTGCTTCATCTTCGGCACCTTCCTTACACTCTTCTTTAGAGTGCTTGAACATTTATAGCAGTCCTGAACCTGATGAATCCCAACGGAGTGATACTGGACATAATCATCAACGTGATTATTATAACCCCGAAAAAGTTCGACTGACTCCAGTTTTACGAGAAATATGCCTAAATACACCAACTAGAGAACCTAGTTATGAAAATATCCCATAATAATATCTTCCATACCGTCTCTTTCGTCTATAGCATCAAAACCAACTTCTTCGTTTGTAGAACTGGAACCAACTCCTGAAAGCTTTTCTACGAGAAAACTAGAGCCGAAAACCAAATTGCTCCAGTTGCTAAAAGACCAAAGAAAGTTCTTAAATTCTTCCTTACGTACAAATAGAATAAAAGCACCTCCTTTCGTCACCACATATTAGAAGAAAATCACGAAGCTATAATAAATATCTCTCTACTGCCAAATGACCACATTTTTTTCTTCATATATAATGAGTGGTATTACAGAGCAGACAAATCTTTACACCGTACAGAAAACTGAAAAGTCTATACAAGTTTCAGAAGATAAATTTCTATTCTATTGGGTTTTGTCGAAATGCCTTGTTATCTAGGACTATTGGAGCAGTAGATAGAAAGAGAAATACGATTCCGATAGATATTATAAAATAAGACCTCTGGCAGCAAAAATAAGAAAAAAATATTTACAGAAAGACAATATGAATAAGTTTAGTATAGATGAAATGATGATATCGGTGTACACAGGTAGAAAACAGAGCAACAGAAAACAGATAGACAAATTGTAATTCCCCTTTTGTACTCCTACTGTATTCTGAAAGAAGATATGGAAAGATGCAAATTTTGTAAAATATACCACAGTTTATCGTATAAAATGCAACATGAGGCTTTGTTTTGATACTAAAAAAAATTATCGGCATTGTTTTTTAAATTTTCGCTCAAAATAAATTTAATGAATTAATTTTAATTGCAGTTTTAATTTATAACACAATTTGATTATGTTCATCACAGTAAACATTACAATGCAATGGTAGTTCTCCATAGATTTCGCAATGTTCACTGTGATGAACATTAGTTTCCTGAAAAACTGAAAGAAGCAATTTTTTTTTTCATTTTTTCTGCATTCTATATTACCCTAGAATCACAAATATACATGAGTTATACTTATACTGAACACTTCAGGTCTCTGCCAAATTAAGGGTTAAGGAAAGGGATAATTAAGGGATTGGGAAGGGGAGGGGAATTTGGTCCTCAGAATATCTCAGTCACTGTACGAAACGCAGCGTCAAGCTGCTATTTTATGTCGATGTTCTTTGCAACCGTGGTAACGTGGTCGAGTCGACCCATTCATGCTGTACACAAAAGTTTCTATAACATTGCTCTACCACTTATATCAGTAATAATATGAATTTTTTTAGATTTCTGATAATACTAGAAATATGGTCACCGCATCTTTTTTTTAATTACTCATCTCGCACACGACTGTGAAGATATTTGTAATTTTAATTTAACGTATACGCATAATGAATTTATTTATGGCACATAAATATGGAGGTATATTATTAAAATATTTATACTCTGTGCGTGTGTTTTTATTACAATGTTACCTTCTGAGATATCTTGAACAATATACGAGAATTTCCGATAAATGTTAACTTCAAGTCAATTGTTTTTCTGACGGTCGTCAGTCATTGTTTTGTCTTTATTTTTTGTTACTAAGCTTATGTATATGTTTTACATTTACCTTGTTTCCATTTTACATGTGTTTGTTCAAAATGTTACATTGGAGGTTAATCTGTTATTCTGTATTTACTATTGGGTGGTTGTGCATTTGGTCTTCTATCTACCACTTCTGCTTTTACTCTGGCTCTAGCTAGCCCTTACTTCTTATTCATTCCGGGCTGAACGCGATCATCACCACGTCATGGGAAGATTGGCTCGACGAAGCATGGGTGGACTGGTTACACCCCTGCCTACACGCTGTTTACAGGCGTGAATGCATATATACCACATGACATTCATTATACAATATGTACTAATGAAGTCAATTATTTTATTAATTATTCGTGGGACGTGTAAAACTGCTGAACAGATTTTGATGCATAATTAAATAGTTTGTGTAGGATATAAAAAATACTTTTTATCATAGAAAACGACTTTGGGTGGAGCTGCGAGCAAACAAATTATTATTATAAGTAAATAAATAATTTTAAAAAATTACACATACAAAAGTCACGCCACTGTTGTCATATTTGTTTTACCCTCATAATATTTTGATTCGATACAAACATTTCTAGATCAGTTTGACCACGTTGCCGAAACAGAACCCATGACCCGTTTTAATTATAGCTTATTTATTACCATTGCATCATGGATCGCTGCTACAATGTGTCTTTTGTGATAATAATTTCAACATATGGTTACAATAAGCAATATGAATAAGCACATAGTCTTTGTTCTTTTCGTCTTTTATGTTTTTTTGACGACCATGTTGTTGTCTAACTTGTTTTGTTGGTTCGAAAATAAATTTGTCTTTCTGATTCCTTCCTTCCACCTAACCTTATCCCACTCAATAGGATCGGCGTGACTCGTGCTCTTTAACAAATTTTACAGAAAGATTTAGCTTGTAGATTGTTCGATCAGCCGCCTGCCATACATCTCTGGGGTGATAACTCACCCAGACCCGAAACAAATAGTTGTGGATTACAAAAAAAATTGTCTCATTGCGTCTAGTGCAGTCACTTTGACGTGCTTGGATAAAGAAATGTGGAACCCTTGAGACGCGAGTCCGACTCATACTTGAACGAACCTCAACTTTAACGTCTTTTGTATTTGTTTTTTAATGATGCAAAAAATGCTATTGTTTACATGCTGACCTAGTGCTGATTTACAATTGGCCCTCTCGGTTACAGCTAGAGGTCAGTCACGAAATGCATGTAAATTAGTAGAACAATATTGTAGACATTTTGGTCTGCAGGAATAGGCCACGTCGTGCCGGCTGTCCGGGATAGTGCCATTTTGTCACAGGATCGACGTGAAATGGCTGTCTGCCATCGTGTTTTGTACGGTGGAGATTTATCTCATTAGTTATTATAAATAAAGAATCCAATCTGACTTCTACTGCTGGAATTGACTTCGAAAATTCATCTCCAGGTTGAATGATCAAGGCACGACCTTGTAAAATATTCCAGGTTAGAACAATTGCACTCAATTTACTATCATTAAAATATTACAGCTGCCATACTAAATACATACAAGGCCGGAAGAGAGGTCGAGAGGACTCGATATCCGTATCATTAGGACATGACATTTCAATGTTACAAGAATTGGGAATTGAAATAACATATTTGTCCTCGACTAGTGGGACGTTATAAACTCGACCCCTTTGCCTGTGTGTGGGTTTATGACGTATTTGTTTTGACATCATCATCATCATCTTCAGCCACAAGACGTCCACTGCTGAACATAGGCCTCTCCCAAAGATTTCCAGACCGACCTGTTGGAAGCGGCCTCCATCCAGCGACTTCCTGCGATCTTTATCAGGTCGTCTGTCTGTTTGTTTTGACATCGTATCCGAATTGAAAATGTCTTTTTTGTTTGAACGCTAGTTCAGTCACGGTAAAATGGCGGGAAAGACCTTCACGCGAGCGTAGCAAAAAGTTAAAATTTAAATCAATTTAACAACTGCAGCGATAAACGTAGTATAGTGACGTCGCATCAATACGTGCGAGCGCGCACGTAACTCTTTGTCTGCGCAACAAAGACCTACTGCGTGTTAGTTTTCCCTGTGAGAGGAAAAATTTCACTACGAACCATTCATGAACGTGAGCTCGATCACGCCATGCCGTCTGCGTCGGCCAGTCTGGACTGCGTGTCTGGATTTCGTCGTATAAACAGTTTTAATTTAACCGTAACGCATATATTTTTCTTGTAAATGAGCGATTTGATGCATAGTAAAGCCCGGTTTAGATGGATTACCTCTTACGCCATATGCGGGAATATTAGAGAATACCGTAGAGGCGATATTTGGCCAACCCGCATTAGGCCAGCGTGGTGGACTAAGACCTAAAGCCTCATTCAGTAGAGGAGGCCCGTGCCCAGTAGTGAGTCGTGTATGATACAGGGCTAGTATTATTATACATGTATTACCAACATTAAGCATGCTACTAGGGTATATTTATTTATTATTGATATTAAGCCAATTTATCCGTCCCAGCACTAATGCCTACGCCACCAGGTCTCTTCATTATCCTTTTGTATGAGGAAAACAATATTGTTACATTTAAACAATAAATATTTAAATGACGTTGAACAATAATTGAACTCCGTATTTATTACCCATTTGTATGATAACATTCAACAACAAATTCATTTAAATTCTATAATTTGTCCTACTGCAGAATCAGAATCAGAATCATTTATTTGTATAACTTGTTAAGTTACTGAATTGCAGAACCGTCGTTGATCTACGACTATGACGATATGTACAGGACTCTTTATTTCAAAAGGTTTTCTTTTACATTTTTAAATATAACATTTGTAAAATATAAAAGAAGAAAGAAAGAAAGAAAGAAAGAAATAATTTATTTGGTTTTCATAATTAAAATGGTACAATTTAAAAGAAACTTACATACAGAATGAAAAACCAAAATGGACTCGGCTCAGCTTCGTGCTGTAGCGTATAAGCTACAGCGCTGATTTTCAGCCGAGCCCATCAGTGATTCCATCCCTGGTATTAAATGTGTGTATACATATATTACAATATCTAAACATATCATATCATATCTAAAAGTAAATCTACACTTACACTACTTACTTACAGCTTAAAATAACAATAAATACGACAAAAAATAAAACTGATCTAACTATATATTAAAAAGTATTAACTAAAACATTTAAAAATATACAAAATATCACCCTCCAATGGCGAGGCCTAGGACCTAAACCACCGGTGGTTAGGACCCCAGTGTAAGCAACCTCCTCACAATGCGTGCCGTGTCCAATAACACCGCTTTCTGAAACTGGCTCTTAACCCATCGACCCCGAGAGCCTTTGAAGGTGTTGGTCGAGGCTCTTTGGTATCAACCCATTAGCAGTAACGACTATCGGGACAATAATTGTCGAGTCCACATCCCACATGTCACATCATCTGCCAGGTCTAAATATTTGGATAGCTTGTCTTTTTCGATTTTGACAAGGTTTTTTTTTTTTTTTTTGTGTTGGGATTGCTGTAAGCCTGACTCGAGTCGGCTGTATACAGCTTCACCGGACTTTCGGGCGAGCGCTTTCAGGCGCTCTCAGCCCTTGACTAGGTGACCACCGCTGAGGGCACCCCCTTTCAGGACGGTCACCGGAGAGGGCAGAGACATCTGCGATTGGGGTTTAGGGGACTATTTTTAGGACTCTACTTGATGATTATCATCATCATTAACATCGGCTCGCGGGCCGGTACTAGGGTCGGGGGCGTTGTGGGGAACGCGGCGCGGTCCTCGGCGGCGAGGACGGTAAGTCGGTTGTGGTTTTGACAAGGTTTTGGACGACATTATTTGTATGTAGATTGTGTCGGAGAGTTAAAGCGTGATGAGAAGGCGGACCCTGGCATTAGCCGGTGTAATTACAGGCAGAAAGTAAGATAGACTTGGCAACAACTACAAATAAAATTGCATTACTCAGTACTGTTATTTATTTTGACAGCCTCCGATGCGCAGAGTGGGAGAAGCCGGCTACGAAGCGCGAGGGCGTGGGCTCGATTCCCACACCGAAACAAATGTTTGTGTGATCCACAAATATTTATTTCGGGTCTGGGAGTTGTGGGACCGCAAGTCCCTCGTAGTTCTTGATACCCACGATACAGGTTGACCTAGTGTAGTGTCAGGACTATGTGTGTGACTGTTGAGTGTCTGTTGACTACTATTTTTACACATAAAACAATAAATATGTATTATAGTTAGAACCTGCTCCTTTTTCAGCAGCTAATAATTAATGTAAACATTATAACAGGTCTAAAACAAATTGTTAGAAAACAACACGTTCTTATTCGTAATGGTGCTGCCACACCGATGTTATAAAATGTTTACAAACATTTTCTAACATTAAATCTAACATTTTATAACATTTCTTAACATTTTCTAACATTGTCTAACATTTTATAACATTTGAAAACATGACATCGGCCCTTCTTCTTTGACGGCTTCTTTGACGACGCCGCTCTCAAAAGTACCGCCGCCCGCTGTTAAAAAATGTTACAAAATGTTACAAATTGTTAAGAAATGTTAACTAAATGTTGCTGCCACACCGGTGTTATAAAATGTTATATAACATTTTCTAACACCGGTGTGGCAGCACCATAAAACGTTAAATAAAACGTTAGTGTTGGCTGCTATCCAAAAAACATAAAAATTTTGTTTGATTTATATTTCACAAACAAACTACGTTTCGTAAATGTTGTGTACATCAATGAAGGGTAACTGATTGATGTAGCAAAACAATTCAAATATAGAAAACAAATTTACTAGGTCTAGCTCTTGTATGACAGTTTGAAGGTACCATGGTAATGTGTCTACCGCCAGTGTGTAAGCACTGTTGTGTTATGATTTGACGAGCGCAGTGCAGTGCCATGCAGTATTTTATTGTTTAAATTTTTGGCTTGATTGCTATTGTTGTAGGACTAAGGCGCTTACCACTCGGCGAGCGGTCTCTCATGCGCATGAAATAATATGTTGACTGTTGACCCACTTGCTCATTTGCCGGGGTTATATTAATTATAAGAAAATCTAAAATATTTCAAAACTTGTTCGACGGATGGTACCTGATAGTTTTTGAATTGGATAGCGACCACCGTACACATGGTGAAAAACCGCGCGCAACATAGCAGCTTGTTCTACGGTCACGTTCCGGGATAATCCAGTGTATATCCAGTAACTTCAGGAAACAGGACAGGGTCCTACACTGTACCTAACATTTAGTCCAGGTAGTCCTTTTGCCATACCAGTATGTATAAAAAAATATTTTCCTGGAAACAAAAAGGATTTATTCTTTCATCGAATTTTTCTTTGCTTTCGTGTTTACACTTTTCCTTTATAACTAAATATACAGTAACATATGTTTCACAAATATAGTTTATAGACACTTGATTGATCGGTGAATAGGTGTTGTGAAATCCAAAACCAGTGGAACAATGGAAAGTGCGCAACAACCAGAATGTTCGCGACACTGTAAAGCTTCCGCGGTGACAACTTGTGAAACTGTAGAGAGCCAGCTGTCCCGATCGAGTTCGTTAACTTGGTGTTGTTTAATGAGGTGGTTACAAGGAGATTAGTGTGCTCATAACTCACGACCGCGATGTAAATCAAATTAATTTTCTTTTAAGACGTACAGTCCGACAATAGACATAATATTATACATTAGTAGCGGCCCGCGCCGGCTTCGCACGTTCCAACCATAGATATAAGTAAAAAAGGAAGATACGTTAGCGGCTCACAGCGCATAGGACGGCCAAACCAGGTCCAATGGACACACTTCTCACCAGTGTATGCGACAATAGTTTACCGTGCGGACGTGTCGTCTCCTACGATTAAAATAGTGGATTTCGATCACAATGCCTTCATGTTCATTTGACAAGTGTTTGAATCAAATACTTAATTGTAAATTATACAATTTAATTGTAACACTATATTTCTTATTACCTTATTTGTATTTTTATTTCTCAAATTAAAAGACGGAATTATTTAATAATTGGTTGACGCTAGCCCGGCACTCGAACGATCACGTGATCGGCCAACGATGACCGAATCTTTTGTTTCAAATTGAATGTGAGGCACAGGCTTGTCTCTGTCACACTCTCTTTTTTGCCGTATTTCTTTCTCCCTTTTTTTGCGTGTATTGCACGCAAATAATTATTTATGTAGTAGTGAGCGGGTTTGCATGTAGTTGTATTAAGACCGTATTTTAGTAAGCGTTTGCTTGAACGTAACGCATCTTCTTTTTTTTATTATATCTATGGTTCCAACAATAATCGTTATATTTCAACCAATTTACACAAAACCTTGATAAATTATATACCTAAACCTTCTTCAGGAATAAACGAACAGATGTTGGTGTTGAATCCGTTTATGGGCAGGCGTGGCGTTCACCATCAGGCGAGCAACTTGCTCGTCGCGAGATTCAATTAAATAAAAAATGGGATTCTTCAATTAGGGCAAATAGGTTGACCACTTTGCCCAGCCCACGACCGAAAGTTCAATAATACGATCATCAGACCGTTCCACTAATCTTCCAAATTACATAAGTCAGTTTATTTATAGTGGGGAGTAGGGAGCGGGGCGCGGGCACAATGGGGCAATGAATCTATTTGATTTATTGTACGCGTGCATGCGGGCCGGGGGCGGTGGGCCACGTGTCTGTTTGGAGGCGCGCCAGTCGCTTGACACCATGGGATACCAGTTTACAGAAATAATATACGTGTACACCGTGACTTTTAAATAACAATGTATAGCATAGACCCGCAAACGAGAAAGGGGTCACCTGATGACAAGTGCGAGGGTTCACCTGATGGTAAGGGATCTCCACCGCCCATGTACGCCCGCAATACTAGAAGAATCATAAGCGCGTTGCCGACCTTAAAGGGAAGGGATTGGGAAGGGAGGGGTTTTGGGCCTCCGGATATCTCACTCACCGTACGAATCGCAGCTTCATACCGCTAAATAAAAAAACTTTTTATGTTCATAATGTTATCTTCAGGGCATGAATCATCAAAGTCAGTGCGTAAATGACAAAGTTTTAGTCTTTCGTCCCTTTCTCCTTGAAATTTCAATCTAATGAAACATACGTACTCTCTTGAATGAAAAAAGAAAATCTAATCTGACCACTCTGTGTCAAACTATGTGTGAATATACATACAAAAAGAAAAAATATGTATGCGACGAGAGATGTCTGAGTCCCTCCTCTATATATTTCGTCGTTTAAAAAAGGCAAAGATGCTAGGGTAACATTCATATTCATCAATAGTACCATTAATCTCATGGAGAAAACGCCCAAAAGAAAAGTAAGTTCTGATATGGAAATTGATGGATAAACTGAGTGATAAACAAAAGAAATACATTGTTTTACTTTCAATAAGCTAGCCATACTGACCAAATCATTGCATTGGTTCAATAGAATTTGGGCGGGAATCGTGACTTACTTTTTTTATTTTAAAATACTATGTTGTTATTTGTTATGTAAAGATTATGCAATCAAAATAGGTATTGAAATTAAGCTATAATCGACTGAACATAAAAAATTGTTATGCACGATAACAGTTAAAGGAAGATTACGTGAGAAAACTCCACTATTATTCTTTGTATAGCATAAGATGGCAAACGAACCGTAGATGAGTACCGAAGTGATCCCCACGGCCCATAAACGCCCACAATACCAGAAGATTCATGGACGCGTTGCCGACTAAAAAATAATGGGACAATTTAGAATTATTTATTATGTCACCAGGGGAGAACAAAGAGTTGTCCACAATTTGTCTTAATAAATAAGAGCCAACAAAGAAAGGTGTAAACAGTAAATGATTATAGGTATAGACGTACATTTTGTCAGTGCGAGTGGGAGAAGCGCTTTGTCAGATTTTTTTTGTAGAAGATAATCTCTGGAACTACTGATCTGAAAATCCTTTCTCCAATAGGAAGCTGTATTATCTTTTTTAAGTATATTATAATTATTTGTATTATGATAAAAGTGAGTCTTTTGCAAAAGCTAGTACAGCATGAACAGCCACTAGATCAATGACTTTAGTTAAGTATCGTCTATCTTAAAAATGTATATACAAAAAGTCTAAAAGTACAAGTATCCGGAGTCGTAAAATAAAAATAAATCTCGAGAATACACAGGTGTGTCGATCGTACTCGTATGTGATAATGTTTCAGTTATATAATAATGTACTCTGTGTGATAATGTCTAAGTCGTGTCCTACATAGAACTGAAGGTGACCTGACGAATCGCTGCTAAAAGGGGCTTTCTCAGAAATGTTGTCCGCTTCAAAATTGCCGCTGGAATTTTGGGAAAATTATAGGTTTTGAGACATATTATTTTGAAAGATAGTTGTATTCATTGATGTAATATTGGCAGATTTATGTTCGAATACATAAACACCACTCAACTGTCTGTCAGTTGATGACTACTATGCAATGTGCCGTAAAAAAGAAAAGGAGATCTATGTTTTCAAATTAAAATTTATTGAATTCTAATCCAAGGTTACAAATCTAACTTTTTGAAATATTAAAATAATACTAATCACAAAATTGAGATAAAATAAATCTAATCACAATAATTGAGATAAAGTTTACTAGTATGTAGAAGTGTGCAATATAGGGAACAAAATATAAAAAAAAAAAACGGATATCTAGATGCGCAGTACGCAGTAATACAGGTGTTATTCCATTCGGGCCCATCGTGGTCACCGATTAGCCAAAGTCGAAGTCGATTCATACACAGATTACAAGCCGCGAGGCACATTTATTGAACTGTGAAAAAGTGACCCGCATGGCTCTCTAGAACGGCTGAGTACGCTTGGTTCTTAAATATTTTAAAGACATCAAATTTTGAGGCACTTTTGTTGCCATCTTAGGGTTGCTTCTTAGTTTTAATTACTAATATTTAATTTAAATCATTTTTTTTATATAACCCCTATGAGGCCTTTTATATAAGGCCTAAGCCCTCCTATTCAGTAGGAGGCCCGTGCCCAGCAGTGGGACGTCTATAATACAGGGCCAGTATTTAGAGTTATTTATTTTTTAATTGAAACATGTATATTTAATCTTTTTTTATTCGATTTTTTATCAAGTATATTATATAAAGACAAAATTATTTATCTACAGTGTGGCTCTACCAGTTATTAAACGCAAATGGCAATATATTTGAAGGAACAGAGGTACTTTGTGTGCATAAACAAGTATACCTACAATAAAATGTTTTTACATTTTTGTGTAATCGAACAAAGACACGGTCAAATAAAGGGCGTACGTACATACAGCGTACGCTTTTTATCTCTTTACATATGCTGTATGTATACCTCAAAAATTATGTTTATAAATTAAATATTTATAAGAATTCATAATTTAAATTCAAGTTATGTAGGTACTTTGGATTAAGTGGTAGAGCTAGGCTGTAGATATTATTGTCTATAGCCGCCTTAACCGAGTTAATACCGCTACCGCCAAGTAAAGTTGACCGAATAATTGGAAAATTTCGAAAAAACTGATAGCTTTTTTATGTGGCTTTTATGTTAATAGCCCAAATTGAGGCGGCTGTTTTCAGATTCACCGGACTTTTGGGTGAGCGCTTTAGGCTCTCTCGACCTTTACATTTAAGCAACGTAGCTGAGGGCACCCCCTGTGGGGTACGAACCTCGGCTCAGGACGGCGTTGGAAGAGGGCAGAGACATCTGCGATTATTGTATCGGGCCCGTAACAAGGTCCTCGGCGGCGAAGATAGTATATCGGTCTTGTAGAGTGTAAGTGTCTGTTAAATTCCTCCATCCGTCGGACGGCCAGAATGGTCTTATTGTCTGGGGCACGGACAAGAAATCTTAACTTCTACATTGCCAGCGTGCCGGCATCGCATCGATGAAAGTCGCCACACGCCGAGTCGGAGCTCTTTTCTTGATCTATACAAACCAATCCACGGGTAGCACATAAATACAATGAAACTTTTCATTTACCATGACTCATAGACCACCGTAGGTACATAATACGTATCGAGGGCAAACGACCGCGCAGTTTTCTTTGGAACCCGTCCAATTGAAAGCCTATTATTGATGTTTTATAAAAAATAGTAGAATGGACGCAGCAGTGTACAATATATAAAACGATCTGTTAACGGGGCCATTTGGCTGTAGTGACCGATTCTGTACACAGATGATTTGAAAGACAAATCTTATCGAAGTTTGTTTGTTCACGTGGTTTTTTTTTTTTAATAGCATAAATCGGCAAACGAGCAAGTGGGTCACCTGATGGTAAGTGATCTCCACCGCCCATGTACGCCCACCACCAGTAGGATCATGGGCGCGTTGTCGACCTTAAAGGAAAGGGATAATTAGGGATTGGGAAGGGGAGGGGTATTTAGGCCTCCGGATATCTCACTCACCGTACGAAACGCAGCAGCAAGCCGCTACTTTACGTCGGTTTTCTGTGAGACAGTGGTAACGACCTGGTTGAGCCAGCCCATTTATGCTGTAGACAAAACTGTCTACAGCGTGGCTCTACCACTCAAGAAAATAAATCTTATCGAAGTTTGTTCACTTGGTTTATTTCGCTATTGTTTACTTTAACTAAAACTTAAAAACGGTCGTCAAATGGGCTTGCTGTTATACGTTGAGGAGTTTTCGATGTAAGGATGCCGTACCCCATCATCAGCCTTTTTTATAGCATAGGCCGGCCAACGAACAAATGGGTCACCTGAAAATAGTCACAAGGTGGTAGGTCCCTCGTATGCAAGAGGCCGTCTGGGTTGGTACCACCGCTTTGTCTATTTCTACCGCCAAGCAACAGTGTGTAAGCACTGTTAAGCAACAGTGTGTAAGCACTGTTGTGTTTCGGTCTGAAGGACATTGAAGCCAGTGAAATTACTGAGCATTATGAGATATATCTTATGTCTCAAGGTGGCGAGCGCAGTTCAGTGCCATGCAGTGCTTTCTCTCCCGATCTAAACCAACCATGTTCGCCCGCAATATCAGAATTGGATTTCGCAATATTTGTTTAAAATTGGTCCAAATTTGGTCTAGATGCATATGCACTACGTAACCAGTACACCCAATTTCGCCGAACGTATTTCCGTCTCATGATGTGATAGGGGGCGAACCTATAACCATACCGGCACAATTCCAGGCTCGGAGTACCGATACTGAGCATTTTATTATAGAAAAACCCAATATCATTCTAAGGAAAACGTTCGAAATATTTCTTCACTCTTCAAAGAATTGTTTTAATGACTGCTAATAACGTTATTACAAAAGGCTTCCAAGAAATTTTAATTCACTTTAGATTTAATTAGAGATTGTTTCCTCAGACACGGCACAAAACTATCCATCTTATACCTTGAAAGGAACCTATTTTTTAAGTCTTTAAACACCTACTAATTTTACTGGCTTTAATCTACACTAATATTATAAAGAGGAAATATTTGTATTTTTGTATGTAAATTATAAACTTAAAAACTACTGGACCGATTTCAAAAATTCCTTCACCATTAGAATCCTACATTATCCCTGATGAACATAGGCTACTTTTTATCCCGGAAAAAGTAGATCACGCTGGCGGAGCCGCGAGGAAAAGCTCTATAAACCGTGTCCTATAAACCGAAACACAACAGTGCTTTCACACTGCTGCTTGCTTTGCGACAGAAATAGACAAATCGGTGGTACCAACCACCGTTTACCAAATAAAAAATACCAATTATATACACGTCGAATTGAGAATGCCTCCATTTCTCGTCGGTTAAAAAGTACTTTAAAACTTCAGTTCACCATTCACCTACTCTCCATCGGGCCAATGTTATTAAAACATGAATTATAAATAATATTGATTGAATAAGAGAAGCCAAAACACCCACGTTTGTATGACAAACAAGCGTATATTAGTAAATATACTTCTTATGTTTTTTTTTACAGAACAATGCGTAGGCTGCCTCGGACACACTAACCCATATAAATCAATGTCAGCTTTGCCATGGTATATAAGAATAATAATCGCCCTGTATTATACACGTCCCTCTCCGACGAGGGAAGAAGCATTTATACATGCCGGCATGATTCTGGTGACCACCTATGAACTCATTGTTTGTCGGTGGTCGCTAGTTTTTTGGACTGCACTCCGCTTACCATCAGGTGTAGTGCAGTCACATTGCCGTGCTAAGATAAAAAAAAAATACCTACTACAAGGAACTTGCGGTCCCACAACCCCCAGCCCATATTTAATATGGGAATTAATTGACAATTCGTCTCCAGCAATGATGGCACTTTTTAAATCTCGGTACTCGAAAAATGAGTAACAAAAAAAAAGAAAACCGTTCAATACCATTTACATCAGCTTATATACCCACAGACCTTGTGTTCAATTTCGTAAAGTAAAAACTGAATGATTATTTTTTTCGGTTTTGGTATTCACAAATAAACATAAAATGTTATAGTATCTGCGTTCAGTATCGGTGCCAACTGTCGGAATATAATACGTATGTATCGGATGTCCGGACAAATGATATTTGGCATGGTCGAACACAGAAATCCGGTCCTACCGGACGGTAAACAAACCTTTTTTGTAATCGCAAACAAATAATATAAAATGAATTGTTTTTGCAATTAACTTACGCCTTTTTTGGTGTTCTGAGACATATTTTATAAATTATTGAAGGGCAAACGTAACAACCTTGATTTGTAACTTATTACTTAGAAAATTACTAACGACCTTAATTTGGCTTCCATGCCCTAGCCTCGGTCAATATAGAGCCAGAACAATGGCACAGAAGCTACTAAAACAAACTTCAGCTCACAAAGTTATTTTGGAAGACAAACAAAACATGTTAATAGAATTTTCCAATAAAATGAGTGCACAAAGGAAATAACTGATTACTTTTTTAGGAGTCCACTCTTTTGTAAACTTATAATATTGTAAAGTCGCGTCGAATCGGTTCTTTATAATTTACTGAGCGTTTCTTGTCAGTTTCTCTTTGTTTGATTTATGGAGCAAGTTGGAACATTGTCAACGAGTTTAATTCGTTACATTACTGAATCTTTCTTGTCATGACTGAACTTAAAAAAATCTTTGTTTTACAGCTTTTAATTCTTCTTAATAAATCATCGATGTTATTGGTTTTCGAAGGCAGACTACCTTATTGCCTACCTGATGATAAATGGTTACCGTCGAACACGGACTTCAGCAGTGCCACAGCTAAACCTCTGCCTACGGTGAAATACTTTTTAAAGGCTCGTTTGAAGATATTTCATAACGCTGAGGGCAGTTCATGCCAGAGTTCTGCAAGTGCATGGAAGACATGACTGCTTAAAACGCACTGTAATACAAATACGTGCCTCCAACAAGAAGTGATGAAGTTTTCTTTGATGATGAGTGGTGCGTTGGAAGAAAGCGTATGATAAACATATCTGGAACAGTTCTTCAGAACACTCCCTATGGAACTGATAAGTGTTCATTCTATATTGCTGGCATCATTTATGAGGTTTCTCGAATCTCAATCCTTAAATGGAGGAAGGGCGTTGCAAAGTTTATGTGATATAATATTCACTTTACACAGGGGTAGCCGCAAATATAAACGTATTAAGTATTAAGATAAAATTACATTTATTTATTTGTGGATTGCGCGTACCATGAATGATGGGACTTGGATTTGATTTCAAGATTTAGTATACCATATGGATTTATTAGCTAGTCACAACATGGTTTTCCTATTTAGATTGATATAAGCGCTTATAATGATCGTAAAGCTTTCTTGGAGTTATATGAACCGACACCTTTAGTAAAATAAATGCACGATATCAGATAGATCACAATAATTTTTCTCATTTTTTAAACGTCATCAATCATGTGGTGCATAGGTACATAATAATTACAGATGAAAGATGGGTGGATGTTTTGCCGACTTTAAAGGAATAAGGATTGGGAAGGGGGGGGGATTGGAACAGCAAGCCGCCATTTCCTATGTTCCATGTTCCCCCAGTCATATGAAAGACAGTGGTGGTAATCCGCCCGAGCCGGTCCATTCTTGCCATAAACAATAGTGTTTACAGCGTGGCTTTACGGCCTACAAAACTACACATTTTTATATACAGTTTAATAGAAGATCGTAGACCAAAAGTCACTAATGGTCGTTATTTCAAATATATCTGGTAGTATCTGATGGATACTCCGGTTTGATTGTTATTTGATGTTTACTTTTTGTCCTCTGAACCAGAAAATGGGCAGTTATAAGTTACAAAGTGGTAAGTCGTATGAGAGCGGAAGGAGGAGGAAGGTGGAGCGGTTATGTTGGGTTCTACCGGTCTTACGACCCAGCGTTAAGCCACCCGGGAGAAATGGAAAACATCCGAGCGACTGCTTGTCCGAGTCCCTAGCACTATATACAACCTATGCCGGCAACTACCATCCAAAACCCCGCGGTGGCCATCTTCGGCGCATTAGGGATGGCCCCGGGTTCCCGAGGCGAAAAGTACCCTGGCTTCGGCCGAAACCGCCCCTGCGCGGTGCCGCCTAGCGGCCCGTCTCCAAACTAGGGGGGGCTCTGAAGCCCCCGCGCACCTTGTAATCATCATGGAACATTATATCTATAACCGAAAACTGTTTAGCTCGGTATTTTTACATATGACTCAAACACGACCAGACACATAGTCGACTTAATATTTATCATTCATGTTTTATCTGACTGAAGTAATTCATAACGGTTACGTCGAATGACAAAATTGATTTGTTACGTAATGACACATAATTGCCGTAATGTTTGTTTTCAATGTCATCTGGGTTTGCCCTTATTTCTGTTCTTGCAACTATTGCAGTTTTTATGGCAGTATCGGAAAGGTGAAAAGGTGATTGTTTTACATTTTCATGTCTGTTGTCTTGTTTTTTTTGTGAGAAGTCTTATTGTGTTTAAGGTTGTTAACTTGTCAAATATTTGTTGTTTTGATATATTTATTGGCGTAAGTATGCCATTTCTCACTCTGTATTAGAATATGTTACTTCGGAATTTTGGCTCGTGTTTACTGGACGTTTAGCATGCGCCGTAGAAACGTGGTTTTTGACATTAATTGCCATAAATGGATTTCTTTTTAGGATGGTGGGTAATGACTTTTTTATCCTTTTAGACCGGATTAATGGGACTAGAATTAATTTTGGAAAGAACTCGTAATGCTTAAAGATACTTGTATCTATTATCAGTTTCAATCTTTGAAATTTTTATTGCTTTGCTACGCCAATATCTTGTATCTGGGCCCATGATCTATATAATGTAAACAGATTAGATCTTTTTTTAGTAAGGACATTTAGGAAATGTACAGATTGGCTTTTGTGGATTAGATATGTAGCATGACAATTTCCCATAAACAAGTTTTGGTTTTCGACTGTATAGGACTTTTTTCTCTTAAAAGTATTAGGTATGTACGCAGAGGTTAAATGAAAGTAAATATTAAATGGTATAATAATCTTCATAATTTATTTTTATCTCTTCATTGTTTTATTATACAATATGTATTCAGTATAAAACAATACGATTTGTTAAATTCATAGAAATATATTATTATTTTTTTTATATTTTAGTATAACTGTTCATCTTTATAAACTTACATATTACAGTTAACATTCTTGACAAACTTCTTTTTCGTATAAAAATAATACAAATGGGGTTTACGTCGCGCCCTTAGCGTGCGCTCGTACAGTGAGCAGACAGGCACGGCGACCTCACCTCAATAACAATCAACTTGTTAATTGGTATTTATTACTTAATAATAATCTATAAGACAATGGTACAGAACAATTTACTGTTTAATTAATGGTAACAAAAACAATTAAAACATAAGTATAGGCTATATAGCTTACAAAGCGTAGGCACTCGAGATTTCTACATCAACCTAAAAGGTACATTCTCACTAATAAATACTTTCGTCACGCATTCACTCGCATCGCACACTCATCGCCATATTGTTCTCTCTCGTAATTTACAAAATATTTTTTACAGGACGGCCTCACGTTACAAGTCGCGTCCTCTTAACAGCACCGGTTCAGTTCCAAGAAGTATTCTTTCGCATTGGGGAAAATACTTTGCGCAATGCACACGCTCTCTCTTGCACACACAACACAAGCCGCGCACACGCGACCGTGCAAGCGCGCACACAAACAAACATACGTGACATACATGCACACACCAAGCGCATAATTTGTCTTGAAACAATCAAGCGTTGCGACGGTGTCGTTCCAGCTCGCGGTGGCGTCAAAACGACATCGTCGCGATTAAAAAGTTAACCTTGTGCAACAAAACGTGATTCGGAACGTCCGACTGTTGAACACATGGCCGCCATTCCGCGAGGGCGGCGCAGGCGGAATTTTAATTAGCAGAACATCCGCTCGTGACTTGCTACGACGCGTCGTTGCCGGTCCTGCGACGTGCCGTCCCGCTCGCACCCGCGTAAGTGCGGGCCCGATGCTACACTCCTCTCTATCTACCCCATTAATTGCGACCAAATTGAACGTAATTATCATAATAAGATTCTGTCCGACAGAAAAAATATACACAACACAATGGACGGCACACGCGGGGAACAATAGAAATGGCTGGTTCAGCGAGGCGCGAGTGTGGCAACATCGCTGAAACGGGAAATTCACCGCGCGAGGCGCAAGCGGCAACGTCGCACAAACCTCGTTCACTCAGTCTGCAAACGAATGACGTCGCACGATTATCCTTTCTAGTTTCTACACTATTCTAAACAAAATGAGACAACGCAATACTGATACGGGCAAACAATCAGTTCTGCAACTTACAAGGGAAGCCAAGCCTTCCACGAGAGCGACTCGCGCTAAGTACATCCTTCGGGAGCGAGCGAACGTTCCGCAGGCACTCGTCGGTCATCACTGGCAATCTAAACTCTCAAACTTAACGACACGTCCACGTAACGTAGCAAAACCTTACTCACTAGGCTCATAACTATATATTACACAGTAAAAATAAGATCACAAATCGCTTTGTATGCTGCGTCCTGGCGGGCGCGACTAGCATGGAATGTGGAGGCGCAGCGGGCGCGGCGGCTGCGGCGCGATCAGAAGTGCGAATCGATGTGGCAGCCGCCGTTGGCGTGCTCCAGCACCTGCTCCTTCAGCCGATGCACGTGGTCCTTTAGCTTCACCACCATCTGTGCCAGTTCCGCGTTCTCGCCCTTCAGGATCTTCACCTTGTCCTCCAACTTGGAAATGCGCTCGAGTTTGCGCCGCCTGCACTTGGACGCGGCCACTCGGTTCCTCTGTCGCTTGCGCTCTAATTTGATCCTCTCCTGCGTGTCCATGTCGATGGGGGAGAGCGGTGGCGAGCTGGAAGCGCTGGGCACCGTTTGGGGCTCGTCCTTCACCACGGGCGTGGGGTACCGCTCGAGCGGCCTGTCCAGATCGGCGTACACTCGCCGCCCGATGGGTGTCACCTCGCCGTGGTGTAGCTTGTCCAGCGCCTCGACGAATGGCCGCGCGTACATCTCTTGCTCTTCGGTAGGCGCGACCGCGGGGAACAGAACCGGCGCACCTGGAGTGGGGGTGGCCCCCGTCACCATGCCGTTCTGGATGATTAGTTTCTCAAGCTCTGGCGAGCCGAGCTTCAGCATCTGCAGGTCCGGAGAGGAGAGGACGGGCGCGCCGCCGAGCCTGGCACGCTTCACGCCGCGCCCCACGTCCAATGTTAGAGGCCGCTTCAGGTTCTCCACGGGGCCGCTGATGGGATACTGCTCGTCATAGAAAGTGGTCTCCATGCCGTGGCCGGAGTGCCGAACCATGTGTCTGCACCGAACGCTTCGGTATCACTGAACTCACTGCGCGAATTTACAAAACTTTCTCATGCGGCAACGCACGTCCGACACCCTCAACGTTCCACTTGTTTCTAAACATTGTTAAGAAACAACCACTGCTTTTATGCCGTGACTCAGATAAGCTATTTTTGGATATCGCGTCATGAACTCGAACGCTCATTGGCCGAATATGACGTGATACAGAGTACAACTTTGACGCGATTGGCGGTTGAGTTCGTAACGTACCGCGAGGCCGCGGCGGGCTGTTTACGACTTCGTGCGATTACCGAGAATCGACGACTCTATTTCCATTATACAAGTAAAATCGTGCCGACGCGATAAAAATACAGGGTTAATTTTAAAACACCAGCAACCTCGCAGGACCAGATAGCTGACCCCATACGGAACAACTTTTGTTCTACGAGTTTGTATATAACTCAATATATTTAAAAAAAAATGATTTTACAAGTTTTTGTTGTGTCGTATTTTTCTTCCTAGCGTTCGGCGTGCGAGCGCGACTCAAAGAAGCCGCTCAGCTGGCTCGGGCGATGACCTTCAACGCTAGCCCCGTTCCCCACGCTTCGCGTGTTTGCTTACGTAATCTGCGATGCGTGTAGGTAACTTTCAAGACGGAAATTAAATGAATACTTATTTTTGTATGAAAATAAAATCTAACAAATTATCAAAAGTCGTAGAACAAAAGTAGTAGCTTATAACCTTAGGTATCTACCCCTGCGAGGTTGCTGGTGTTTTAAAAATAACCCTGTATAATAGCAAATATAAAAATAAATATTAACTATACGTGCATACATGATGTAAGAATATTGAAGTATAAAATTAGTTTTTACATTATTCACAAAAAAACAGCTGCAAAATAAATATAATACGAACCCTCTATAATACTTAAACTCTACGATTATAGTGGCATACAAACAAAATTTTATAAGCTACCATTAACATTGCATACGTATTACGTACGGTTTATTCTTCTGTCTGGTAGGTAATATTTAAGCTTTGATCCTGAAGTACCTACTTGACAGTTTTGCTTAAACTTTCTATTAATGTTCCACTAATGATGTAGGTAATTAATACTTAGTATTAACGTCGCAAAACGCCCAAAATACTATTTAATTGTGTAATTTTTTTACACTAGCACAACATTTGAATACAATATTTTTTCTAATCATTCTTATTCCACTGCTGGCAGAGAACTCTAACCGCTCTCTCCATTCTCCTCGATTTAGTGCTTATTCAGGTTATTGTTTCCCAAAATAAATCAAGTTCCTCCCGCCGCCTCTTATTATGGAATAATATTATAAATAGAAAATTGTATATTCTGGAATATTGCATCAATATTCGTCATCGACAATGGAAACAAATAAATTTGGGCGAGGCGCGGAGGCGGGGTAGCCGCGCTGCAAGAAAATATATGCGGGCGACGCGCGGGAGCGGGAGGGGGGGCGCTGTGCGGAGCGCGGAGTGCAAGCGAGACGGCAGATAGTCCCATCGCGCTCCCTCAACAAGATAACACCACTAAATAGAAGGAAATAAAAATGCAGCTAAAATTCCTTCATTTTATGAGGACTCTTTTGTTTGCTTTTGTGTTATTGTATGTTTGACCTTGATTTTTTTACACCCGAAGCGGGTGGTGGGTTCACAGACTCTTCAACTTATGTAGGTGGATGGTGATAATGGAAATCATAACCTGTGGCTGTTAATAACATCGATTCCAATAAACGAATGTTATAGCTATTAGCAAGTCAATAGGTATATACACTTGCGCGAATTTAACTTTAAATAGGAAGTAAGTTGCCGCGGATATTAAATATGCAAATTTACTTGATAAAAAACACTTTATAAATGCACACTGCTAATAAAAACAGTGTTATTTGATACCACCTATGTATTCAAGAACATTCTTTTTCTCGCGCTAAAAAACATAAAGAGCAATAAAATTCACATACCTATATAGGTATCTAATCCGTTCAGTTTTAAATGCCGTCGAGGATTTCAAGATTAAAATATAACGGATATGAATCGTTAAACTATAATTAATCTTGTCTTAAAAAAGATTACATTTTATTGATATTTTGTTGCACATGAGTCCGCTATCAGGGTAGGTTTAAAAAAGGTTATTTAAACTTTATATTTATCAATCTTTTATGTTATTATTTTCGAACAGAACGTCCTACCTTTTTCATTCCACAATAGGTAATTCCTTATTAGGCACATGATTTATTACTTTAAACTGCCAGAGCCAAAAGATTTATATATTAAGGTTGATTTGCACGATTCCTAATCGTATATTAACCGCTAAATATGTTTAATATCAAATTTTCATATGCTTTTAGTTTTTAAACATGTTTAGTAACTAATAAATATCTTTAAGCAATGTTGTGCAAGTTGGCCTTAGTCTCAAAGACATTTTTCTAATAGCATACACCGGCAAACGAGCAAGTGGGTCATCTGATAGTAAATGATCTCCACCCCCATGTACGCTCACAACAATAGAAGAATCATAGGCTTGTTGCCGAACTCAAAGGGAAGGGATAATTAAGGGATTGGGAAGAAGAGGAGGATTCGGGCTTCTGGATATCTCAGTCACCGTACGAAACGCAGCAGCAAACTGCTATTTATGCGACAATCGTAATTGAAAATTGTCTACAGCGTGGCTCTACCAATCAAAATTCTACATATTTTGTAACTACTGAAAAAAAAAACTGAAAAAGAACGGGAGCACTGCGCTAACTTATTTTTTATATTAGGTACCTACTAGCTTAAAGTTTTCAATGCATACATTGTGATATGCATTCATATAAATGAATATACATTACAATGAACAGCAGCGCTAGGCAAGATATATGTAAAATATTTATAGCCATTGACAGTGAGGGTCTTGCTGTACTACGATGAACGAGGATTATGTTGTCATGTCATATGCTAGTGGTAGGATATTCATATCCGCTCGGATAGCGACCACCGTACATATGGTGTTAAAACCTGCCATAGAGACCTACACAACTTGTGGGGATCGCGTTCCAAGATCAGCCAGTGAATATCCGGTTCTTCCGAAGGGCTTGCGGCATGACTTGATGACTAGTTGGGTCGGGTATATGTCGCAAGCCCCTCGATTATTTTCTCTCTCTCTCTTTCCCTCTTCGAAGTGTGAAGAAGCATTTATAAAAGCCGACATGATCCTAGTAGCCATCCATAAACTTATTGTTTATCGGTAGATTTTGGTCTGCACTGAGCTTACCATCAGATGTATTGCACTCACTTTGCCGTGCTCGGGAGGCCTACATACACATGAGGCTGTTAGAACCAGAGTGGCCTAACTGCATTTTGATGACTTTTGATCAATTTGTATTTTCGTCAATTTAAACCACGGCCGAAATGGACTTGTACTGCCATCTATGTCGAGATGATGTTACCAATTTTAGGCCGGTCTGCCCCCCGACCGCCTATTCAAAGCGATAGCGATAGCAATGCGCGATAGCGATGACAATGCATTGTCTTAATTACTTAAAAAATACTGTCTGTTTACTGTCAAATGTATGGATAAATCATTCGGTCATTGCTTTGGATGATTGCTATAACTATGAACGCAATACAGCTCCATCGGCGGTACGAAATGGCCGTGTGACGTCATAAACTATAACAATGCTCAAAGCTAGAGAGATAGGCGGTCGACCCACTGGTCTTGTAGATTAACATTTTTAAATTGACGAAAATACAAATTGGTCAGAAGTCATCAAAATGCAGTTAGGCCACTCTGTTTCTAGCAGCCTCACATATACACTGGCAGATCCTGGAACGTGATCGATACAAGGTATGGTTCACTATGGCAGGTTTCAACACCATGTATACGGTGGTCGCTATCCGGGCGGATATAAAATCCTTCCACCAGCTTAACTAGCCACCAGCTTTTAACGAAGTTAGATGAAATAATAATTGACTTTGAACATTGTACTTACTTCTAACGACTACCTCATCATCTAGAATATTTACCTCACAAAAAAATTAAGCGTTATCCTATTGAATTATGACATCATCAGTTGGTAGTAAAGTGTAAGACGTAATGGTAAGGCGAGGCTATACTGTCTACCCCTCTGGGTCGTGGGAGTGGACTCGTTTATATATGTACCAACGTACATTTAATTAGTACGGAGTAGAAAGAGAAACATCTGGAATAATGATTGTTTATTAATTCGAAGTTAACATTGAAGTTCTACAATCCATTTATTATCAAGTTTGTAACGGAAATCACTCATTTTAAAATGGTCAAAAAGTAATACAGCTGTCTCGTTAAATTTGAGTTAGTATTTCCGATTAACTGCAATAGTTAAACGTGACTATAATCACAGTGGAGAAAAGATACACGTTCAAATAAAATATAAGTTAAAAGTTCAGCTGCTTATTTTTGATACAGTATTCGGAGGTTTAAATATTCGGAGACATGACTTTTTTTATATATTACTGTAATATTTCCAGACCGCATTACAAAATTTAAATACCTAAATTAAAGATTATAAAGAATTCCCAAGAATTATTTTCGCACGGTTGCAACAAAAGGGTAATTAGTTAATTACGATGTAAAACGTTGTGTACTATTATGTAAATTCGTTTTGTTTCATTTAACCTTATGCATTTAACTTTGTAATAAGTAGTAATTACCTAGTAAGAAATAATGTACCTAAGCCGCTTAAATAAAACGACAGTTAAATAATAGTTCTTTAGAATCTAGACGTTTCTTACGAAATAGTACTTTAAGTAGTTTACTGGCTGCAATATCCTCCAAACAAGCACACAAAGCTATGCTTAGCAGTGTGTACGATATGTTCTGAGTTTTCCGTCTCTTATAGTGACCGCAACACGTGTCAAGACGGTAAACAGCTGTAGCTATGAGTCGTCAATAATAAAATGGGTAGATAATTCAGCTTCCATTTTGCATTAACACGGGACACCAAATAAGTTTTTTTACAGCAGCGGCTGAACAGCCCGTCGCAGTCTATAAAGTACACATTATAATCTACGTTTGAATCAAAAATACTTCGACAAGAAAATAACGCATACCTTAAGAATTTTTGCAATTTTTGAAGAATAAAATAAAATAATAACCTGTTATGTACTTTGTAAACTACTCACCAATAGATGTCGCTAGTAGCTATAGTTAGTGCCATTAATTCAACTACTCCTCTAGAGATGGCGCTATGTAGAACTTTAAATTAAAAAAAAATCTAATTTATGTTGGCATGTTCTTACATTACAAATGATATTAAATGCATTGCAAATGTATGATAATTATTTTATTCGCTGCACCATTATGTTTGAAGTACGCACGTCACCATTGAAATTTAAATGTATATTTGTATTGTTTGCAAAACAGAACTCACTTTTAACTTTGCCCCATGAATAAATTAAACACGAATTCCTTATATAAAAATGTATATTTATAAATAAATTATTTAAATGTTATTTGACGGTGATAGAGATTATTCTGATGTCTTCATAAGGCTTGTCTGTTTTGGGATTCGTTTTGACACTACCGATGTTCTGTACCACTTCCATTCCGCGCACGACTCGACCGAACACCGTGTGCTTATTGTCCAACCAGGGCTGCAACAAACATTTTTTTTTCTTGACAATTATCTTATTTATACAACAGAGGCTGACAATCGAGCACATGGGTCACCCGAGATTTCTCGAGGATTTTCGGCACTCTTACCCTCACCCTTACTAACTCCTATCGCTATCTTTTAAATTTGCCATTATTGAAATAAAACTATTTTAAACGGATTTTGTCACAGTTTTTTATTTTAATTTTGGTCCCGACGTTTCTAAAGCTTTTCAGCCTTCGTGATCACAGAATTAAAACAAAAACCGCGATAAAATCCGTTTAAATTAGTTTTATTTCAATGTGTAACATTCGCGTACCCGTAAGCAATCATTTTCCCATTATTCTTCTGGTATTATGGGTGTACATTGGCGGTGAAAATCCTAAACCAGGAGGCACACTTGTTCATTTGCCTATACAAAAAACCTTTCGCCAGTTTTCTATATAACCGACGCTTTTTTTTTTGTGGGGCTCTATGTCCCACTCTCGTCCCTCTGATATTGTTATTCAGATATATTACCCAGCTAAAATTCTCAACATCTTTTATTATAAAAACCCCAGGTATAACTAGATACATGTCTGTATTTTTTTTTATCCTGGCTCGGCAAAATGACTACGCCACACCTGATGGTAAGTGTAGCGCAATCCAGGAATAGTATCGACCAACGACAAACTGTGTGTATCGTTGGTCGACACGATCATGCCGGCCTGCCTGTCTGTATACGTACCGTGGGCGCTAGCGTGATGAAGAACTGGCTGCCGTTGGTGTTGGGCCCGGCGTTGGCCATGCTGAGCGTGTAGGGTCGGTCGTGCTTCAGGTGTGGACGGAATTCATCTGCAAATTCACCACCCCATATGCTTTCACCGCCTGTACCCGTTCCTGGAATATACAATCAAAATCAAAATCTTTATTCATCATGTAGGCTAAGAAAGCGCGTAGGACAGGTCAAGTACAGAACATTTGTCATTAATAAGATAAACTTAAAATTAAGGGAACTTTGGAATAACTGCCGCACTATAGGCTGGCAGGAAAAGGCACACCAACAAGCAGGGGAAGAGGGAGGGGATCCTTAAATGTAGGGATTCACGGACTAGGAGGATATGGAAATCGGGACATGGGCAAGAAAGAGTAGGGTAAATTAACAATAAATCTGTAAGGGTTTTAAAGGTAAGGAGATGTGTCGTGAATCTTACTGGCAGGAATATCCGTAGCCTAGCTAACCTACCATAATAATAATATTAGCCCTGTATTATACTGTCCCACTGTTGGGCACAGGCCTGCTCTACGAATGACAGGGGTTAGTCCTTAATCCACCACGCCATAGTGGCCCTCACACCGTGTGTGGATCGCGTTCCAAGATCAGCCAGTGTATATTCCGTTTTCACGAGGACCTTACGACATGACTTGATAGTTGATAGGGGTACATCCTTGTATCCTTGTATCCTGTATCCGTCACCCGCTTTTCCCGTCGCAGGCCCATCGATTTGCTTCTTACCTCTTTGGAATATAAAGAATCATTTATGCAGGCCGGCATGATTTTGATGACCACCGACAAACTCATTGTTTGTTGATGGTCACTGGTTGTTTACTATTTTATTTAAGTATTAGGCACATTCGACGCCTTCGTACGACAATAAGGCTGTATAACGTGCAGTCCTTTGATTTCCCAATAAGGGAAAAAAACAAAGAGGAGGCGAAGATTACAGCAAACACTGTATACCGTGCGTGGTTTACCATCAGGCGATCGCCTCGCTCGTCTCATCACTCAAAAAAAAAGTAGAATGCAATAGTCACCAGTGGGATCGCCCGTCTGCACCATGAACCCCTTGATGACTCGATGGAATATGTGCCCGTTGTAATATCCGTTGCGTGCGTGTACGCAGAAGTTCTCAGCGGAGCGCGGCGTGTCCTTGCCGAAGAGTCGAACGTGCACGTCCCCGACCGACGTGTGTATGACTGCTTGCTCGTATATGCGCTGCACGCCTGCCGATGATACATAATGTGTATGAGGATTTGGGTCTCCGGATATCACTCACCCTACAAAATGCAATGTGATCACGTCGGTTTCCTGTGACAGTGGTAACGACCCGGTCGATCCGACCCATTCATGCTGTAGACAAAACTGTCTACAGCGTGGCTCTACCACTCGTAAAATAACGTGGTATATGACCATTCAAGACATCGCTGGCATGAGTCTATACAACTCTGTGAAACATTTTGTTTCACAGAGTTGTTCTTTTTTGCGACATTAGTTCCTCTAAGCAAAGCATGAAGAAGTAATTAGGCGGCCAGCAAAATTATGGCGATCTAGAAGTAAAATTTGATATACCTATTTATTTATACGCATACCTCAGCACAGCAGTGGTACCTATTTATTCGTCCACATTACATAATTTGGACTACACTTCACTAACAATAATTGTAGCGTAGTGACCAGTGTTGCCAACTTTTTTGTGCCATATCCGCAATAGGTTCAAACCACCAGAAACCACTAAAACCTATACTTCATTACACATTACAATGTATGATTGGTTAAACTTAGCATAGAAATATATATACAATTGACATATTAATAACTTCGATTAACAATTACACTGATCAAAGAGTAATATACATTAAAATAAATACCACTAGCCAATAAAAACAACATTTCTCCCCTGAAGTAGGGATCTAAACCGCCAGTTTTTGTAGTAAATCCACTACGTTGGCAACACTGGACTAGTGACGTAACGGTTGCATGATGAGCCGGACGTGCTCCTTACCCTGACCCTCGGTAGCAGATATGATATCCTCCTTGGACGGCTTCTCGTTGAATATATCACGATCAGCGTCAGGGCTCTTGATGTCGTCAGGACTCCGCTGGGTGAACAGGTAGAACCGGTTCTTCTTGTATGCCGTGCACACGAGCGTCGGGTCGATCTTGATGTTCAGCAGGGCTGGGTTCTCTGACCCCTCCATCTCGAGGGTTGTGGCGACTTTGGGCTGGTTGGGACGGCCCTGGCGAATTAGAAGGGAGGTAAAGACATTTTTTTTTATAGCATAGACCGGTAAACGAGTCAGTGGGTCACGTGATGATAAGTGATCTCCATCGTCTATATACGCCCACAATACTAGAAGAATTATAGGCGCGTTAAAGGGAAGGGATACTTAGGGATTGGGAAGGGGAGCGGGGTTTGAGCCTCCGGATATCTCACACATAGTACGAAACGCAGCAGGAAGCTGCTACTTTACGTCGGTTTTCTATAAGACAATGGTAAAAACCAGGTCGAGCCTGTGCATTCATGCTGTAGATAAAACTGTCTACAACTGTCTCCTTTTTTGAAATCGGTTACAATACATTAAAAATATCTTTTTAAGGTTCTCACTTTTGGATTGACACAACAATCAAATCCGGCCCGGGTGTCACCCGTGCTAGCTACGCTACTGGTTGTCACAAATAGTTTTTATTTTTATCCGGGCACGGCAAAGTGTCTGCACTACAGAACACCAGAATCATGCCGGCCTACATAAATGCTTCTTGACACTCCGAAGAGGTAAGAAACAAATTGAGGGGCCTGCGACAGGACAGGCTGATGACCGATGCAGTCACAGGGATACAAGCATGTACCCCTATATCCGCCCCAAACAACCATCAAGTCATGTCGAAAGCCTCTCGGGAGAACCGGATATACACTAGCAGATCATGGAACGCGATCAACACAAGGTGTGCGGATCACTATGGGAGGTTTTAACAACATGTGTAATTAAGTAATTAGGCAGGCAAGCAAAATTATGGCGACCTAGAAGTAAAATTTGATACACCTATTTATTTATACGCATACCTCAGCATAGCAGTCGTACCTATTTATTCATTCACATTACATAATTTAGGCTACACTTCACTAACAATAATTGTAGCGTAGTGACCAGTGTTGCCAACTTTTTGTGCCATATCCGCAAAAGGTAACTGTTCAAACCACCAGAAACCACTAAAAACCTATACTTCATTACACATTACAATGTATGAAGCCTCGATTATTCGACATTTAAATGTTTGATCGGTTAAACTTAGCACAGAAATGTAAACAATTGACATAGTAATATCTTCGATGAACAATTACAATTTTTTTTTTTTTTTATTCTGGCTCGGCAAAGTGACTACGCTACACCTGATGGTAAGTGTAGCGCAATCCAAGAATATTGTCGACCAACGATAAACAATGTGTCCATCGTTGGTCGGTAAGATTATACCGGACTGCCAAAGGGCCAAGGGGGAGGGGAAGGATAAAGGGATGGGAAAAGGGTGAGGATCAGGGGGCAAGCCTCCTGGGGAGAACCGGATATACACTGGCTGACCCTGGAACGCGACCCACACAAGGTGGGCCACTATGGCAGGTTTTAGCACCAGTGTACGGTGGTCGCTATCCGGTCGGATACAAGTATCCTCCCACCAGCAAATATGCAATTATGAATATTCTACCACCAGCGTTCTGTTCGTTACCTGGAACAGCGCGAGATGCAGCGGGCGCAGGTTCTCCGGCTTGCCGAGCATGGCGACGCACCGGTTGGTCACCAGGTTCACGATCTTCACGCCCAGCATGGTCGCGTACACGACGAAGTGTCCGCTCGCGTCGAACAACACATTGGCCAGGTGTACGGCGTCAGATTTCTCCAGGTCACGCTCTGCCGCCATTCTGGGGATTTTTTTATAGGCTAGAACGAGCAAATCACCTGATGGGAAGTAATCTCCACTGCCAATGTACGCCAACAATAGCAGAAGAGTTATGGGCGCGTTGAAGACTTAAAGGAAAGATCTCTTTCCTCAAGAACCCTTTCCTTCTCACTTAAGAGATTGGGAAGGGGAAGGGGGTTTAGGTCCTTTTTTTTTATGGGATAGGCCGGCAAACGGTCAAGTGGGTCACCTGATGGCAAGTGATCTCCACCGCCCACCACCAGAAGAATCATGAGCGCGTTGCCGACCATAAAGAAAAGGGATAATTAGGGATGGGGAAGGGGAGGGGATTTGGGCTTCCGGTAGATTATTATGATTATTATATTGAGTATTCTCGATATCTCACTCACCGTACGAAATGCAGCAGCAAGCCGCTAGTTTACGTTGGTTTTCTGTGAGACAGTGGTAACGACCCGGTCGAGCCGGCCCACTCATGCTATAGACAAAACTGTCTACAACATGGCTCTACCAATCATAATGGGTTTAAATCATGAATTTTCGGGAATTATCAGCCTATAAAGGCAGCCTCTAGTTGAGACACGGGCTTGATCCGAGGCAGCTCAAATAATATCGAAATTATAAAATACGATCGACCGAATCACCGTCTGTACTAAACAGTACGGGGTCTATTTAGATATTGAGTCTATAATCTCTCGTCATACCTTCTACCAAACTCCATGTTGGGCAACTGCTGTGTCTGATGCTGCAACTCCTGGAACCGCTGTAGACTCTCGTCAAGAACCTTGTGCAGTTTCCCAGTCGTGAAGTGGAACACGCGCACCTAGCATATAAAACAGGAGACTTCTTTTTATTAGCCTGACTGACGAAACGTAAAAGTCGCTAACCTGGTGGTAAGCGCCACGCTTGTCCATAAACAGAAGCAAAACCTCACAGACCTTTAAATTACAAAGCACTACATGGCATTAGATTGCACTCGTCACACTGAGACAAAGGATGTAAACTGTCGCACTCAGAGAGAATTAATTTTAACTAGCTTTTCCTCGCGGCTCCGCCCGCGTGATCTGCTTTTTTCGGGATAAAAAGTATCCTATCACCCAAGTCAGCTCATACCCTGTCTGTATACCAAATTTCACCAAAATCCGTTCAGTAGTTTTAGCGTGATTGACGGACAAACATCCAAACAAACAAACTTTCACATTTATAATATTAGTGTGATTACCATTCAGTTATTTCTTAGAAGTTGATTATTTCGATACCTAGAGCAAGCGAAAAATGCTTTATGCTCCGTTACAGAATTCGAAAAATGCTTTATGCTCCGTTACAGAATTCGAAAAATGCTTTATGCACCGTTACACAATTCGAAAAATGCTTTATGTTCCGTTACAGAATTCGAAAAATGCTTTATGCACCGTTACAGAATTCGAAAAATGCTTTATGCTCCGTTACTGGCTACAGAAAAATCGATGTACATACATTTAAAAAAATCGCAGAATTAAGAACCTCCTCCTTTTTCGGTTAAATAGATACTGAATGACCAGCATGGCGATTAACAATTAATCTAAATATTTAAAACTCAAAGGTGACTAACTGGCATAGTGATCTATCAACGCACAGCCCAAACCACTGGAGGGATCGGGCTGAAATTTGGCATGCAGGTAGATGTTATGACGTAGGCATCCGCTAAGAAAGGATTTTGATAAATTCTACCCCCAAGGGGATAAAATAGGGGATGAAAGTTTGTATGAAAATCACGCGGGCGGAGCCGCGAGCAAAAGCTAGTATACCATAAGTCCTCACCTTTCTATCCAAACTAATAGACGCCATCTTCTTCCCGTCGGGTGAAAACGCAAGCGCCGTGGGATACGTCTTATTCTTGACGAAATCGAACAAATCCGTGTCCAATTTGGATTCGAACCTGACGTTCTTCGGATATTGGTACTCGTGTTTGGGTCCCGTCCAGTACTCGACTATGCCCGCCTTGTCCACTGAAACTGCCGCTTCGTACACCGGATTGTATTTCATGGTGACGACGGGTTTCTGGTGGAGGGTGTCGAAGGTGTGGAGGGGAGTGCCGAGTGCTTGCGTGCCGTCGAATATGTGGATTTTGTTCGAATTTTTGTCAGATCTGGGGGTTGAAATTATTATTTGTCAGTGTATAACCTCCTAATTGCTAAAGTGTACATCAATGCCGATAAAAGACAATATTAAAAATAAAGATGTAGTCTAGTATAAAAAATGTTAACATGTAAAAGTGATATTTATGATCCAATTTACAGAATAAATGATTTGAATTTGAATTATGTAAAAGTACAGTTTTGAGATTTTGTTGAAAATATTTATTATTTGGGATTTCTGTTAATTTCAGTTCGGATTATTTAAATCCTGCAAAATGATTATTATTACTATTGAGTATGTGGCAACATAATATATTTTAATAAGTAGGTTTTTGTTATAAAGCAACACTCGCCTACCAAAGACTCTTCCTGCGTTTGCTTGCAATGATTGCAGGGATAATTAAGCGATTGGGAAGGACAGGGGGTTTGGGCCTTCGGACATCTTACTCACCGCATGGAACGCAGCAGCAAGCCGCTACTTACGCGGTTGGCTGTGAGACAGTGTTAACGACCCAGTCGAGCCGGCCCATTCGGCATTTTGAGAAGAAGCATTCATACAGGAAAGCATGATTTGGGTGATCACCAATTAACTCTTTGTTTGTCACTGATCGCTGTTTTTTTTGGACCGCACTGCGCTTACCATCAGGTGTAGTGCAGTCACTTTTCCGTGCTTGGATAAAAAAGTCTCAGCAAACTATAGGTATATTAATTGCACCTTTGCCTACCCTTTCCAGGATACAAGCTTATCTTTGTATATATGCAGATATTCCATACGTAGAAAAGTATGTACAGTGAAACCTGAATAAGTGGAATCTGATTTTTTTTAATCACTTATAGAGGCTTTTATTTACCCCGTTTGCCAAATAGGCAGGTTAACATGACAGTTGTCTTATTTATAGAGGCTCCCACCATGAGAGTAGAGTTAGTAAACAGTCTAATTCCTTCTCAAAACAAACGCGTCATAACTTACACCTGATGAATTGTCCCACTTATACGGGCTATTGAGCTACAAAGTTATCAATTATAGAGGTAAAAATCGAAAAAATATAAGAAATCAAATCTCAGTTACAAAGGTTTGAAAATTCCCAGCAACAGATGTATTTCAATACAAGTGTCGGGACCTCATTGTAATTATAAATAACAGAGGTTTCTCACATATCCAGGGCCCCCTTATCCAGGTTTCACTGTATTAATTTTTGCCCTTTAACTACTCACATGGCTAAAGCAGATATGGGGTCTCCTGCCGAGTGCACCCACTCCACGCGGTACGGTTCAAACTCTATCGTAATCATGTTGATCATATCTGTAATAAATAAAAACATATTGTAAACGCTGAATTTCTTTCCACCAATCACAATCAAACGGTACAAACGTTCGTGTCGTGTTATTACGTCACATTTCTCCGCTGAGTAGTTTTAATGCCGTTTATGAAAAGGTTGGCGCCTAATAACAGGCAGCCTTGTCTTGTTGTTTTGTTGTCTTCTTGTTTTCAAATGGTAGAGCCATCCTGTAGATAGTTTTGTCTACAGCATGAATGGGCCGGCTCGACCGGGTCGTTACCACTGTCTCACAGAAAACCGACGTAAAGTAGCGGCTTGCTGCTGCGTTTCGTACGGTGAGCGAGATATCTGGAGGCCTAAATCCCCCTCCCTTTCCCAATACCTAATTATCCCTCTCCTTTAAGGTTGGCAACGCGCCCGTGATTCTTCTGGTATTGTGGGCGTACATGGGCGGTGGAGATCACTTACATCAGGTGACCTACTTGCTCGTTAGCCAGCCTATGCTATAATAATAAAAATCATGCGAATAAATAAATACATATTATTTTAACTTACCAAAATTAACTACGTCGAATACTTTGACGGTCTTTTCAGATGAAATGGTGCATAGCAATGATCCCGTGCTGTTCGCTGCCACGTCAGCTATCGGCGCTAGATGGCAGCGGAAGTGTTTCACGAACTCTATGCCTTCATCCTGCAAAAAGCAATGTGATTGTTGAAGGTAGTTTATATATTTTTTTAAGTGTATACTGGCTAACAAGCTTATGGGTCACCAGATGATGAGTGATCTCCACCACCCATTTACGGTCACTATGGGCGCATTGCCGACCTTAAAGGAAAGGTATAATTAAGGGACTGGGAAGGAGATGGGGATTTGTACCTCTGGATATCTCACTCACCATACAAAACGCAGAACAAGCTGCTACTATTTTACGTTGGTTTTCAGTAAGACAGTAGGACCAACCCAGTCAAGTCGGCTCATTCATGCTGTAGATAAAACTGTCTGCAGGGTGGCTCTACCATTTAAAAAATGTATTTTATCAATAAGATTACAATCACACTAATATTATAAATGTGAAAGTTTGTTTGTTTGGATGTTTGTCCGTCAATCACGCTGAAACTACTGAACGATGAAAATTGGTATACAGACAGGGTATGGGCTGACTTGGGTTATAGGATTTTTTATCGCGGAAAAAGCCGATCACGGGGGCGGAGCCGCGAGCAAAAGCTAGTAATGTAATAATAATATCAAAACAGCCTAATTTAGTGTTGTGATGACACACCACTTTAATAGATCCCTTAGTGGACACTTATAATTAACAGAAGGTTGATTTCTCAACAACTACTACTACTAGACTAATATATGTATGGAAATAAAAATTACCTGTTTTTTCCAAAATTTAAGGTGCCCATCTTGACTGACGGTGACTACAAAATCAGTTTTTGTGACCACCACATGAGTGACCACATCCCTGTGCATGTAGCTGTGTTCGTATGTCTCGGATGACGGAAGATTCTCTATATACAATTGTTCAAAATCCAGCACTGAAATAAAAAATAATACATTATTAATAGTGAAAATATTAAAAATGACAGTTAATTAATAGTGTGTTTAGATGTCTTATATTTTGGGTATGTTTAAATTTTTTACTGACAGTACTGTCAGGGGTAGGCAGGGGTGTAACGAGTAAACCTACATTTTAGCTGAGCTTATTTCTGTCCCGTGGTGTGAGCCTATTGCCATACCAGGCACAATTCCGGACTCCGGGCTAATACCAAGCATTTTATGATAGAAAAACCCGACATCACTATCCCACTGTACACCCAATATCGAAATATGAGAAATATGAACTGTCCAATAATAATAATTGGTCCCCTTATTAATTCCTTCATTTAAGATTTATTATGCTGGTTTGATACATTAAAACTGTGTTATAAATTCAATATAGTATATTCGAATAATATACAAATATTATAAATACTTTGTATGTAAGACAGACAGATATTTTTTAAAATTTTCGATAGGTTTGGATTAAATTACGTATTTTGGAACAATTAATCCTACTAATATTATAAACCGCGAAAGTTTGTAAGTATGGATGGATGTTTGTTACTCTTTCGCACAAAAACTACTGAATGGATTTTAATGAAACTTTACAATAATAAAGCTTATACCAATGGCTTATACATGAGAATAAGACATGGGCTACTATGTTTTTCAAAAATCAGGACCCCAGGGTATTTTTGGCATTGGGTATTCTTTTCTTTAAATTTCAACCCTACAGGGCCCAAATAGGGGATGAAACTTTGAATGAAAGCTTTTTGATGGCGAAACGAAATTCGCGGGCACAGCTAGTTAATAAGTATTTTTAAGTGAATAAAAAATTGTACATACCTTTTCGTTTCTTGGGCTTAGGTTTACTGGCCTCAGAAGGCATTGGACCAATCCAACCCTCCGATTCCTCAGTATCTTCAGGATTGTCCTCACTTCCAGGTCTTTTCTCTGATGTCATTGTTTGTTCATTACAATTCATTAAATCAGTAAATAAAGTTTTTCTTATGATGCTGTAAACATCAACACATGTTAGCTATATTACCTTAATTTTATGAAAATATCGATAGGAAAGAGATAGATTACTTTTACTATGCTATGCTACAAAATTATAAATATGCTTTAAAATACATAAAAAGTGAATTAATGAGCAACTTTTCAAATTGATCGTATTAAACAACACCTTGTGCTGTCGTATCAAACTGTCAAGTAAACAAAATGGTGCATTCTGATAGGTCGACGACATGGTCCTCAATGTGATTGGTTGCTAGAGAACGGTGATTGGTTTATTTAAATTTACCATAGAGCGTGTTAAGTTTTTTTTTGTGTTATTTTGTCACTAGGTAAAATAAACGAAATTTTATCCAAATTAGGTAAAATATAATTTTACAAATAATTTTTTAAACTTATACGACATAAATATTGTTTATAAATAAATGTAGCAGTTTTTGTTTGCCATTCTTTACAATCAGCGAGTCACGTTGGAACATTTAAAAACTTTTTAATTGTTGTTGTCTATGCTAAAAATGTCTTTTACGAATTTGTAGTGATGGTGGCTGGCTTCCTTGCAAACGGAGCGTCATAAATTACATCTAATTTGTAATTTTTACTGAATCTTTGATCGTTCAACGATCTTTACAATAGTGATCTAAGTGCTCAAGAAGTTTCACAACTAATCGGTAAGTGGAAAGTGCAACATTAATAGTGAAATCGCGCGCTACCGGTACGTCTACACGTGGTTTGGCTGCTATACGGCATACTTATATTGCAGTTGTGTTTTCTTGTAATTATCAGTTAATATTGCCACGACGCATATTCCCCGACTGTTTCCGTGTTAAAATCTTTCGTTTTTAAGTTAGCGTGTAACGTTTAGGTTGTTTATCGAACGTGGTCACTTTGACAAGCGGTGACTCGGCTGTGACACATTCCGAGTTGAGGTAAATTTATATTTGAATGTTTTGGACACAGCTTTTGTCTTGCAGCATTTGGAGACGCGTCCGCAACGTCATAGGCAATACATGCGTGGTTATGTCGTTTGCGAGAATGCCGTATTCAGTTTGGATTCGGTCCGCGCTCGACTTTCCTTTTTTACCCTGTTTGTGTGAAGATAATGACGCATCGGTTTAGCGCGGTGAGCATGTGGGAAAACTTTATACTCTTATAGCGCGTACTCGGTGCGTACTTGTTATTTTTGCTCAAAATGTCGTCAAACTGTAATACGGCCCTTAAAAGTTCACCTTTAATAAGGACACTGTTTTATGACACACATAACGTTATTCATATTGCCCTAACATATTGTAGACTGGTTTACGTTAAGTATCAGTGTTCTGTGCACAGTTGGAGTGCCAGCTACTGTAGCATGAATTCCATTAATTCATTGTGGTATTGAGAAGTGGTTAATTGTTTCATTATTACACTCCACATTGTAATTGTGACCAATGTATTATAACATATGTCAAACATTTTCATTAAACAATCACAGTCAATAACCTTCTTGTTACCGATGGAGCCTTAATACAAAATTGGGTTGCATTCTTCTTGTCATGTAGCACAAATGTAGTTTAGGTGACAATATACAGTATTGCATTTCAATATGTCTTAAGGATATTATAACATAGTAAATAGGTTGAATAAGTATTTCTTCAGGGAAAAAAATACATTTTCCTCATAACTTATTACCATAATTAAACAAAACCATGAATTAAATATTTTAATAACATTAATGTGTAAAGTGTTTAGATCACAGTACTTAAAGGTAAAATTGACATAGATTGAAACTATTTTCAGTTTACTATGTAGGTCCATAAGATACATTGATATACACTCGACCTGCAATAATCTGACAAACCTCTTTCAATTTGGTGTCAATAATTACCATATTTATCAGAATATATAGTGACATATGTTACTGAGGGTCCTATATATACTGGGCTAAAAGAAATTTCTTGCTTACTTTGTGTAACTCCTATTGACAAATACTAAAAACTAAGAAACATTTACATATTTGAGACCTGCATTTACTTGTGGCTCTCCCCGTGTGAATCCCCCTTTATACCTTTAAAATGTAAATTTCCAAAATCTGTTTCCTAGAGGACCCTTACATTACACAAACTATCATTTGGCCATATTTTGAACCTAGCTATAGTAATTGTGTGATTATCAGTAAGTCAGTGAGTAGAATTTCCCTTTTATGTATGTAGGCATTCACTACCATTTTTCATGTAACCCAGTAAAAATAGGCCAATCCAGTAAGTCAAAAAAATACACAATTGGTTAAAATGTAACATCAGTAAATGTTTTATTTATTATTTAATAGTATTCAACATATGAATAGAATTGTTTCTTGAATATATAGTATATGCTAATTAACAAGTTTACATAACAAAATTACAAAGTTATTGAACTGTGCACTTACTGGTACATTTACCCTGTAACAGCACATTTGATGGAATTCATTCTCAGTATGAAAGTAAATTTATACAGCATACACGGCATATTATCTGTTTTCTTAGAGTTATGATGCATTTACATCACTTTCTTGCGCCAAGATATGATTTTACATGTTGATTATATGTATAAACAGAGGGCGCTTTATTCAATATTGTTTATTAACCCATCAGTTTTATCTACAAATAGGGAAAATATAACTGAGGAAAAAGTTAGTTCCACACTCAATTGAGCAGTCAACTGGCTTTATTGTTAAACATAGACAATGTAATCTTAGACTGGGGTTATAACAACTGGATACCATGGTAACCTATACAAACTGGTTAACTTACACCTAGATTAAAGTTAGTCTAAGTTTTAAGACCAAAGATGTTTATTATAATTCTCGATGTATTATTTAGATGTTACTTTGTGAAGCAACAAATTATTATGTTAAAGCAATCTTAACAGAGATATTCAAAAAGTATAAGTTCAAAATATTTTTTCATATTTATAACTTTTGCCAGACAGCCTCTGTGGCACAGTAGGCGAGTAACTAGATGTAAAGCGAGAGGCCACAGGTTTCATTCCCGCACCGAGACAAATGTTTGTGTGATCCACAAAAAATTGTTTCCGGTCTGGGTATGTTTTTCCCCAGAGGTTGACGACAGGCAGGTCAGTTGTAAAAAGTATAAGCCAAATCCTTCTGTAATATGTATTATAAAAAAACGTGCGCTTAATTGGATTAGGGCAGGTGTGAGAAGGGGGGTGTTCCAATAATTTCTGTATAAAAGTGTAATTTAAATAGAATATTTTTATCATTTATTATTTTTTTTACTCAGTAGTTTAACATATCTTTAATTACATTGCCCATTTGTTTACAATGTTATGGATTATTTCTGATGATTTTGGAGCTTATCAGTTAGGCAATTATAAATAACTGCTGTGATAATATTTTAATGCACCTGTTTACAGAATCCAATGTTATTTGAGAGTTTGAGAACCGGAGTGACCAAACTGTCATAATAACAACAACATTGCTTAAAAATACATGTACAGTAGAATCCCGATTATCCGGATCAATTAAAACCAGGGGTATTCCGGATAATCGAAAATCCGGATAATCGATTTCAAAGTCAAATAAAACAATAATCAACTTTTAATAACTTTTTTGTTATAGAAAGGGACATACATAATTATAATAAAAATCGAGTAGCCTATGTAATTTAAAATGTTGGTTGGAAATAATTTGTGATTCATCTTTGACGTAATGAATCACATTTTACAACGTGGTAGATCCCTCGTATGCGAGAGGCCATCTGGGTTGGTACCACCGCATTGTCTATTTCTGCCGCCAAGCAACAGTGTGTAAGCACTGTTGTGTTTCGGTTTAAAGGATATTGAAGCCAAAGAAATTACTGGGCATTATGAAACTCAACATCTTATGTCTTGGGGTGACGAGCGCAGCTCAGCACCATCCAGTGCTTTGTAATTCAAAGTTCTGTATGGTGTTGCTTCTGCTTATAGGTAGGCGTGAATCTTACCATCAGGCGAGCGCCTTGCTCGTCTCGTCATTCAATCAAATAAAAAAATATTTTCATTGCGGCCAAGTCCCTGATACTTTGCTGGTGGGAGGATATTCGTACCCCACCGGATAGCGACCACCGTACACTGATGTTAAAACCTGCCATAGTGGCCCACCTTGTGTGGGTCGCGTTCCAGGGTCAGCCAGTGTATATCCGATTCTACCGAGGGGCTTGCGACATGACTTGATGGTTGGTTGGGGCGGGTACAGTGGTACATTCTTGTATTATTGTGCCTGACATCGGTCATCCGCCTGTCCTGTCGCAGGCCTCTCGATTTGCTTCTTCCCTCCGAAGAGGGAAGAAGCATTATACAGGCCGGTATGATTCTGGTGACCATCGATAAACTCATTGTTTGTCGGTGGTCGCTGTTTTTTGGACTGCACTACGCTTACCATCAGGTGTAGTGCAGTCAATTTGCCGTGCTCGGATAAAAAAAAAAATACGCTTCAGTTGTAATAACTGTATGGGATCCAATTTGTCCTGTCTTTCAAACCATTTAAAAGCACTAGAGCTCCAATAGCTTCACATACATCACCAGTTTCAGTCTCTTCTTCATCTTCTTTATCGTTACTTTTCAAATTATTGTTGATGAGTTCTTCATCAGTTAAAATGTGGAATTCAGGGCAGTCATTGAGAGATAACATTACTCTTTTTCGCTTAGACATTGTAGATTTCTAACACAAAACGTAAACAGAAATGTAAAAAAATACAACCTATTAGTTGGATGCTATCAATTAAAATGAAATAATAGCAAACACTATCGCGCACACAAATGAGAGCAGCACTACACTTCAGAGGAAGGAAAAAAACTCGTCGTAAAATGTCTCGTTGCGCTGTCAAATCATTTTTACGGCGGTAATTAGAGCCGTGAAGAATGAGTCCGGATAATCGGATATCCGGATAATCGAGGTCCGGATAATCGGGATTCTACTGTACATATAAATGCCAGAAATACATGGTAGGCAGAGGTGTAACCAGTACACCCACATTTCGAGCGTATTTCCGTTCCATTGTGTGATAGGGAGGCGAACCTATCGCCATACCAGACACAACTCCAGCCTCTGTGCTGATACTAAGCATTTTATGATAGAAAAAGCTAATATCACTATTGCTTTTTAAATCTTATGGTGCTGCCACACCGGTGTTAGAAAATGTTATATAACATTTTATAACACCGGTGTGGCAGCATCATTTAGTAAACATTTCTTAACAATTTGTAACATTTTGTAACATTTCTTAACATTTTATAACCGCAGGCGGCGGTACTTTTGAGAGCGGCGCCGTCAAAGAAGCCGTCAAAGAAGAATGTTCAGAAATGTTAGAAAATGTTATAAAATGTTAGATTTAATGTTAGAAAATGTTTGTAAACATTTTATAACATCGGTGTGGCAGCACCATTAGTTATCAAAACTGGCTTAAATATAATTCATAATGGCTGAATAAAACGGAAAGCCAAGAGCAAACATTTTCAGAGTTAGGGCAGACAACCTGATTTTTAGTATTTAATGTGTTTCATATAAGTATATACACTACAATATATCTGAAATATTGACGACACAGGTCGACTCTTATACACTAAAACCTTTATGAACATATGCAAATTATATCAGTGAAACAACTATAAAAATTAAGTCATAACTCATACATATGGACTGAATACAAAACCTCCTTTTTTAAGTTGTTTAAAAATAATAACCAACATAACAGCAATGATAGATATACCTTTCCGTTGCAATCTAACAATGAAATAAAAACAAGTTGTAAACAGTTAGACCTTTCATCTGATTGCCCTACTGATCCAATATACAACAATTCAGTTTTAGAAAGTGATAAATTTTAATCACAGTCTAAATAACAAACAGTCTGTCATGGAAGGTGTTTATATGGCACTGTATATGTCAGATGCGGTGCGGTAAGAGGTGAGAAACGAGCAGTATGCACCCGAGTCGCTATGTAGCAACAATGTTACTCGGGCCAGTATCATTCACTTCATTGGCTACGCTAATGATGCTAATGACCTACTGACGATGTCGACTTTGTTGTTAATAAATAAATAACACAAGCTACACAAAGTCCTCACCCCACATGTAGGTACGATTAACGTGTATCCCCGGTTTAGGGAACTACGAAATACATTTGGTCTCGCAACACCCAGATACGAAACCAATATTTGAAGATTTACAAACATTTAATTCAGTGCGGGCATCAAATCGGCATCCGCTCGTCTCACAGTGGCTACTCGCTCGACGGAGGGCGTCATGCAAATGAGTTGACAGACTGTTTTTTTTTTTACCTGTGGTTTGTTTACAAAGTCATTACTTGACCATCTCGTATTTACGAATAATGCCCGTCATTGTATTTTGTGTTTCTTTGTTGTGTTTTTGACTTTGTTTTTAATTATTTACATTCAAGGAAAATTGGTGAGCATTTGTATATTATGGGTCAAAAAACAAACTGGTACTAAATTAGCACAGATAATTATATTAAGTTTCTTGTGTGTTTTGTCACTATTCAATACATGACTCATTGGGTTTTTGATTTTTTAATACCCGAAAAAATTCTCCATAGTGTGGCCATTGACCCTCATACTCATATCTTGTTCTAAGACATTAAGCCAAGCGCCTTTGGGGACGGCCGCGTGATCCTACCTTCGATCGTGTTCCTCAGAGGTATCTATTTAGATTATTTCTGTACCCAGAAACGAAGCTTTGTGCTTCTAAAAATAATCAAATTCTAACAAATGACTTAATTACAATTAAAATTGATTTTATTGTCGCAGTTGAAATTCATTGTTGTGTAATATTTTGACTATATTTTATATATTTTTGAATTTTATTACTTTAGAAAAAAAATACTTATTATAAAAATTTTAAATACACACGAGCGCTGCTGACACCTTTTATCATAATTGCAAGTTAATGAGTAGTGGCTTTCACTTGTCCACGCGGCGATTCGTTTTCATTGTAACCAGGTACAGGGTTAGTGACCTCACACCACCGGCTGTACTTAGCACCAATTGGTATATATTACTCGTCTGTCACTACTACCTTACTAATATTGTGAGAAAGACCATTAACGACTGGTTCCTCTAAAGACAAATTTCAGTGGCAATGATGATCAATGTTCATAAAATATTGAAGCGTTACTTACTATAAAGTTACCTTGTATTTAATTTCAGTGTCAGAAACGTAATTTGATATGTTCTCGAACCCTCCTCTTCTTCCACCTGCCCTTATCCCACCCGCAGTGGGGTCTGTGCAACATGCGTTTTAACACACGTTACAGAAAAAAATTGTGGTTTTTACGACCGACCGCCTGCTTGACGTCAACCCTCTGGAGAGAACACCCAGACCCGAAACGAATATTTGTGTATCACGCAAAAATTTGTGTCGGTGCGGGAATCGAACCCGCGTCCTCTTTACAGCCTGCTCGCCCATTGGGCCACGGAGGCTGTCAATGTTCAATGAAATGATAACTATAATAAATAAACTACAGTTAAAGCGATTGGATAGCGAATAGCGACCAACATACAAGTACATGGTGAAACGGGCCTAGATCCGGGGTCAGCAATTAAATAGCCAGTAACTTCGGACCAGAAAAAATCTTCCGACTCGACGGTCGGGTGAGGTAACCAGGGATCGAAAAACCCCTATAAATTACGGTACCGGTATCGAAGAATTTGGGTTATTTTTAAGATTTAGGTTACCATTTTAATAACGGTAACCTAAAAATTACCGTAATACACACAGAGGTGCCTATTGCCCGTTCTTTAATTTTTTGCCGACGGCACGTGTAAGATCACTGTAAGAAAGAGGTGAGATGATTATTTCGGTAACCGGTATTAGAGGTCAGCGGTGAGAAATTTAATAATAGTAAAAAAATCAAAATTAATAAAAAACCGCGATAAAATCCGTTTAAATTAGTTTTATTTCAATGAGTAATATTCGCGTAAATGTAAGAAATCATTAAATAAATTACGGTTACGTTTAAAAATAATTATAGGTTGTAACCGAGAAATACAGGTTTCGGTCCCTGGAGGTAACGCCTCTCGACTCGACAGTCAACATTACATTTGTACTGCGATGTACTAAACATTAAGTGCCATGTAGTCACTGCCGTGCCAAAATAAGAAAGCTTTTCAGAAACAGGACATAAATAGTACCGTTATATTTATAAAATCAATAAACATGAAGTTAATCTCTCAACAGTCGGAAAAACATCAAGGATGTTTTCTTGGCAAACATATTTCTGCCCTTTAACTTCGTGCCAAAAGAAATTTTTTACCAAACTGATTTCATTTTATCGTTCTGAACGAGGTTTACGTGAACCGGTTTGTATGACCAATAAATTAACGCACGGTTGCACAACAATAATAAGCTTTTTCTGGGTCAATCATAACCGTTAATCCCACATGACATTCATAGTATCGGCAGGTGCTGTAGTCTAAGAGCTAGCGCACACTGCGGTTTATACGCGCGCGACATTTCTGTAGCAGAAATGGACGGGACTTTATGTAATGCCGACGCCAAACTTAGCTTCAAATAACAACAAACTCGCGAAGTGTGGCACGGTGGTATTTGAGCAAGTGTGCAAAGTTTGAACAAACATTTGTACTTTACCGCCTCGTGTCGGTTTTTGAGCGCACATCAAAGTAAACAAAATTCAAAATTTGAGCATCCTGCCACACTTGGTAGTATGTAGAAAGTTTCAGTAAGTACAAAAGAGTAGGGACTTGAATGTGAGGGCAAATATTTGAACACAAGTCTAGCACAAGTATTTGCGTACCTATTTAAATGTATTGAAATGTTTTCAAAAAATGATGTCCAATCTTTGCTCACGTGTCTGGCGCCGGCATAAAGACAGGAAAAAGCTCGCGACACGATTGTCGCAAGAGTGCTCGCAGCATAGGAAGTCCCATGGACTTGAGCGCACTTTCATTGTTGTGATAGTAAAATCCCCGTGACTCTTATGCTTGGTTGCACCAACTTACTTTAACAATGACAAACATGTTAAAGTACCAGTTAAGCAAAAAATGAGTTGCACCATTTGACAAATGTTAGATGACGCCAAAACTTTGGCTGTTAACCGTAACCGCCCAAGATTAACTAGTTAAAGCTATTGTTTAAGTTAAATAGCTGTTAGATGGTTCAATTACAACCTCCAAACCGATATATCTCCTAAAGCGTTTGTGCTCCAAAATAATATGTCCCTGCTTCTAGAGTTAAACGAGGAATCTAGTAGTATCGGAATACGATGGTGCAACACATTCCGCAGTCAATGTTAAAGTCAGCGTTACTGTTACCGTCAAATTTGACATAAACCTTAACTATAACTGCTAATATGGTGCAATCCAGCTTTAAAACAGTATGGCTACTTTATTATAACAGTGCGCGCTAGTTCGCAGTCGATCGAGCCATCTCAGTAGAATACTCCGGTATACGTGGACGGGAAAGCGGTAAAGAGATTTGTTCAGCTTCGTAGACGAGTATGCGGCACGTACGTCGTCTTATTGAATATGAAATATTTATTGCGAATGTATCTTATAGTTTTCCTTAGTACGCCTGTAATCTCCGAAGGGGTTGATAGAGGTGTAACTAGTACACCCAAATTTCGCCGAGCGTATCTCCGTCCTATGATGTGATAGGGGGCGAGCCTATCGCCATACCGGGCACAATTCCAGACTCCGGGCTAATACTGAGCATTTTCGTAATAGAAAAACCCAATATCACTATTACCCGGACTGAGGATCGAACCCGAGACCTCAGCATAGCAGTCGTACCGCGTGCGCAATACAACTGCGCCACCGATGCAGTCAGTAGTTTTCCTTAGTAATTTACAATATTGTTGTTTATAAAACAAACAAACAGCGCAAATTATCCTGTTCAACGATATGACAACGTTTTTCTCTTGTTTAAAACTGATTTCGTAACATCTTACTTTTCAGGGACGAGCAATCTTTATAAAGCACTCGCAAGGTTATTCGTTTTCGTCAATTAGGCTGCCGGAACTCTGTAAATTGCTGTAATACTTGCCTGAGACAAGCCGGTGAAATCAGCACTGTATAGGTCAGCAATGTCGATCTATGGTGAAGTGTGAATTTGATCAATTATTGAAACTCAACATTACTGTATTATTCATACAATTAATATTAGTATAAAAATCGATAAAAAGCTTCAGCAGGACAACTAAAAGGTTTGAAACGTTAGAAGAGGGCATAATGAGTACCAGTAAGACCAGTGTTTCAGGGTGGAGGCTACCACGAATACCCAAGGAAAGGCTAGGTCAAATAAAATACATCAAATCACCACTGACAGACAGACAGACAAAAAGGGTCAACTTATAAACACTACAGTTTTTTCTCGGGTGTTAATAACGAAAATTGCACCTAATGGCTCAGATCGCTGCCTACATGTATATTATACATACTTGTATACATTGCATAGTAATATCAACGCGTACAAGAAAAAATAAGGTTGAGTTTCGATTGTTGACAAATTTAGTCGCAGCTTCCAGTTCGTCGGCGCTGGTTCCTTTGGTACCGAATGCCAGTAGGTTATCAAATGGCATCGACAACCCAATTCTCCCTATTCTATTTTTGAACGTTATTTCTCAACTGTCGCCATGATATATTCTGTATCATTTGGTCAATTGGTTCGTATGAGGCGCTCCTTCAACGCTCCGTAGATAACAATGTGCCCGCATTTCAATTGCTCACAATCGGCCACAATTTACCGTGATCTTGTCTCATGTCTTATCGCGCTCAGGGTCAACGCGACGCATGTAAATACTATATCCGTCTCTGTCGCACTCGCGTTTCTACATCCGGTGGAAAGAGACAGTGTGGGGTAACGACCGTTGATTGTACGTTATAACTTTTAAGGTCACGGTTGTAATTAAACCCTTTTTTGTTAGGTGCGTTTTTGAGCTGGGCAGGTGGCGTCCACCATCTTGTCTGACGGTCTGTTTCAAGTAGCAAGTGGTAGTAGGTCATAGCTATGGTTAATACGTAGTTATATGTGTGAACTTAAGGCTTATACTCATAAGCCCTTTGCAAAGTGTCGAATTATGTGTACATGATTGGTCTGTTTTTATTTAGTGCTAAAAACTAACGAATGGCGTAAAAAAAATCGTCATCAACAGTGAGGCCTCATAGAACGTTTGTGAATTACGGGGGTTAGTCCCTGCCATCATTATACAATGTTGACTTCATTCTCCGTCTAAAACAGGTCTGAAACTTGTCGTTATTTTAACTAGCGATTATTCCCTGCTTTCCTAAAGGGCTTTCTAACTGTAATAAATGTTGCAAGTGTACAAAAACTGAAGAAACATGAGCCGCGATTCGTCGTGTACGGTTGTATGGTTTCGAGGAAAGTGTACAATGCTACGGCCGCGGCCGCCTATCTAAAGGCAAAAAGCGCAACCAATCCACTGTAACAGAGGTGAGGTGAAATTTCGCGCCAAGTCAATGCATAATAAAATTGTCGATTCATTACGTAGTGCACTGGATTGGTCGATAGCGAAAATTCAATATCGAGTGCCCAGTTTGAAAGTTTATTTGTACTTGTCTATTTTTTCCATCGAATCGTGACGAGTGTAGCTGTTTTCGCTTGCGGTGTTGATTACGTTGATCTTTTTATTAACATATATTTTATGGATTCGTTTATCATATTATGTATTTCTAATAATAACTTTGAATTCGTTGCGCCAAATGCCGGATATGAATATCCTACCCCCAGAAACCTTTAGTCCATTAATTATGTTTACCATTAGTCCAAAATAATTCGTTTAACGAATACCGAACGTGGCGCTCTAGTCTGATTCGTGTCGCACTTTCCTGGCATATTTAAAAATGGACTTATCATAAAAGTCGTGTGAAATAAAAATATAATAATAAAAAAACAAGATAACACACTTGTAATATAATATACGGCACAACAATTAATATTATTTATAACCTAACCACTTGATAACGGCAAATTAATGTTATTTACACATCATATTTAAAAGCATATACCCTTTAATTACCTGTATTGGCATAAGTCTGATGATTCGTGGCGTAAGTCGAACGTTGCCATAATCATCTGCGCGAAATATATCTTTAATTATATTTAACGTAACTGTCAAAAATCTTCAATGTCAATTAGAAAAAACAACTTTTATATGGTTAATAAGATTTCCATTGCCATTTCGATTACACCAGCTTTAAAACAACCGCACTTAAATCTGTCCAGTCGTTTAGACGCTATGGTGACACTGACAGATACACACAGAGGGTGTGGGAGGGTGAAGAGAGCGAGTGATGCGAAAGGGAGAGGAGAGCGAGTGAGGAGGGAGGGAGAGAGAGATGTGGTAGGGAGGAAAAGAGGGGGGAAACAGGTAACAGATTAGTGAAGGGGAAAGAGATTGAGAGGATTAGGAGAGATGGTAGAGATATACACGGGTGGAGGGACGGAAAGAGAGAATGGAGGGGGAGAGATTGAGGAGAGAGAGGGAAATAAAATGAGTTACCAGCGGGAGATATATAGCGAGAGGGAGGGAGAGAGAGATAGAGACAAGGGGAGAGAGATATAGAGACAGGGAGGGGGAGAGAGAGAGATATAGAGACAAGGGGAGAGAGATAGAGAGACAGCGAGGGAGGGAGAGATAGAGACAAGGGGAGAGAGAGATAGAGACAGGGAGGGTGAGAGAGATAGAGACAGGGAGGGGGAGAGAGAGAGATACAGGGAGGGGGAGAGAGAGAGAGAGAGATAGAGACAGGGAGCGGGAGGGGAGAGAGAGATAGAGACAAGGGGAGAGAGAGATAGATACAGAGAGGGGGAGGGGAGAGAGAGAGATAGAGACAGGGAGGGGAGAGAGAGATAGAGACAAGGGGAGAGAGAGGTAGAGACAGGGAGAGAGAGAGAGAGACAATGGAGAGGTAGAGACAGGGAGAGAGAGAGAGATAGAGACAAGGGGAGAGAGAGGTAGAGACAGGGAGAGAGAGAGAGATAGCGACAGGGAGGGAGAGAGATATAGAGCCAGGGAGGGAGAGAAATAGAGACAGGGGAGACAGATAGAGAGAAGAAAGAGTCAAACTTCTAACAGCCCATTTTTTGTCGGTGGATGAAAAAGAATCTCTGTTTTTACGACCAGCCGCCTGCTTAATTTACTCAAAATATACCGAACCAAATTATACATAACCGAGAACTAAACAGAACCGTATACAGGATCTCCCTGGCTCATATACTATCACTAAACAATGAAACGACCAATGTGCCGTGTATATTGACTATACAACATGTTGTTTTTGTGTGTGCAGCAACAATGAGTTCAAGCGTATGCTACAAGTGCAACCGGACGGGTCACTTCGCCCGCGAGTGCACCCAGGGCGGTGGCGGCGGCGTGGGCGCGCGCGACGCCAGCTTCAACCGGCAGCGGGAGAAGTGCTTCAAGTGCAACCGCATCGGACACTTCGCCAGGGACTGCAAGGAGGAGGCCGACCGTTGCTACAGGTCTGGATGCACCTCAATTACTTCGATAGGGTTGCCTCTGCCGACCGTTGCTACTGGTCTAGGCTGCACGTCAATTACCTCGATAGGGTTGCCTCTGCTTGGATTTATGCAGTGCTATAAACTTAACAGAAAAATATAGGAAACGGAAACCCTATTGTGATAAGAAACAACATTCGTTCAATAATGAGAACGCAATTGATATTTTAAATATTGGTGTGAGCAAATGTGGCGTATTGGAAATATATAGGGAGGATACTTGTATCCGACCGGATAGCGACCACCGTACACTGGTGCTAAAACCTGCCATAGTGGCCTACCTTGTGTGGGTCGCGTTCCAGGGTCAGCCAGTGTATATCCGTTTCTCCCCAGGGGGCTTGCCCCTTGATCCTCCCCCTTTTCCCATCCCTTTTTCCTTCCCCTCCCCTTGGCCCTTTAGCAGGCCGGCATGATCTTGCCGACCAACGATGGACACATTGTTTATCGTTGGTCTACAATATTCTTGGATTGCGCTACACTTACCATCAGGTGTAGCGTAGTCACTTTGCCGTGCCAGGATAAAAAAAAAAAAAAAAAAAAAAACTATTACTTCCTCGCACGCGTGCACCGTAATGGCTATTAGGAATATTTAATTATATTTACGAATATTTTGTAGACAATTGGATACAGATACGCAATAACATTTCAACCCACATCAGGTAAAAATTGAGATAGTATTGGTGCTGCCACACCGGTGTTATAAAATGTTATATAACATTTTCTAACATTAAACATTTATTAACATTATCTAACATTGTGATAAAATGTTAGAAAATGTTTGTTAACAAATGTTGTATAACATTTTATAACATCGGTGTGGCAGCACCATTTAGTAAACATTTCTTAACAATTTGTAACATTTTGTAACATTTTTGAACATTCTTTAACCGCGGGCGGCGGTACTTTTGAGAGCGGCGCCGTCAAAGAAGAAGGGCAGATGTCATGTTTTCAAATGTTATAAAATGTTAGAAAATGTTAAAAAATGTTAGAAAATGTTTGCAAACATTTTCCGTCGGTGTGGGAGCACTTAAAACATCTAACAATTCTTAACAAAATGTAACAATTTTAATGTTAGAAAATGTTTGTTAACATTTTATAACATCGGTGTGGCAGCACCATAATTTTATTTTGCTAAAGTCATTAACTTAAATCAGAGTTTCCCAGACTTTTTTTCTCATAGACCATTTTCAAAATGTAGCTGGTTCCGGTGTAACCCCTGCGGCGCTTTGCAAGTCTCGACACGTTGTACTAAATATGGAATATGCAAGTTTTTGCAAGTACCAGTCGCCGAGCTTCGTAAAATATTATCTGCCTACATTGATAGGTGAAGTCAAGCCAACATTTTAGCTCTCAACTATCGAAAGCACATACATTTTCGTGGTCCCCGCTTACGAATTGTGAACCCCCATTTTTTTTTGTCACGCCAACGTTGACCACTGTCGAGTCTCCCGTAGACCCCTGGGGGTTCACCTGGACAACTTTGGGAACTAAGGACTTAAATCAATAATTTGAAGTACTATTTTGCATTATCGTACATCGGGAATTTTTCATTTTTGAATAAAAAATACGAAATTTAACCTACTTAAAAATCTAATGAATTTAGAAAACTAATATCAATATCCTAATTTTAACTTGAAGTGTGTTGAAATGTTATTACGTAGATGCATTCAATCCAATTACCCCTTTGACAACTACCCCGCCAGACTAATAGCTAATAACATTATATAGTTTTGATAATAAAAATAAAACTAGGTCATCTACCCTATTACAGCCTTCTTTTTAAATAATTGCTTATTCACAGCCTCCGTAGTGCAGTGGGCGAGTAGCCAGCTGTGAAACGAATGGCCGCGGGTGAGATCCCCGCACTGAGACAAGTATTTCTGTGATCCACTATTTGCTTGATGTTGACCGTGAGTCTCTCGTCATCGCCATACCTAGGAATTTTCCCTAGGGGGCGGCAATGACCTTTCTAGGGCGGGCAGCGCCCATCTTTACCCTGATTGTGTCCATGGAATCTACTCTATAGTTTTAGGCTACGATTTTGTGGGAGGCATTAGATTTCTAAGGTACTCTTGCCCTTAGCTAAGCCCATGTCCTTGGTTAGTTAACCTAATGTGAGGTCTGCGGGGTGAGAACGTGGCGTAAAAATACGGCACAAACGTTCGTGTGGTTTGATTATAAATGCTCGAAAGACCAACACGTGACTTTTACCGGTACAACTTTGAAACGACACGTTGGAAAGTTGCCTTTTTAATTTTTGCAACTTGTGCACTTTTATTTATTAGTTTCAACTACTAAATATCCAAAATAGCGTTTGACATACGAATTTTTCATGTTAGTTTGAAAGCCTTGTTAACTAACAGGTGTGTCAAATCAAAAGCGTTGACCACGCTTCGAGCAACTCAATGTTGACTTGACAGGTGATTAGTTATTTTCGACACTGATCAGCCTATCAGAAACCGGGCGTAAGTCGGTTTTCTGGTATCTAATAATACAGTGTTTGTGAAACAAAGAACGTCATAAATGAAACAGCTTCGAATGAATGCGTGATAGAAAATATATTATCGTTACATTTTATTGTTTCGCATTATCGCTCTTGGTAATAACCGATACACTAAATAATCAGATTTCAGATATATTTTGATACATACATACAACACACGCCTGATTATAGTTTATAAATAATACTTAAAAAAACTAAAAAACACTTTTATAGAAAAGCTAACTAAAAATAGAAAATAAATTTTGATATATTTGAAGGAAAAAATGTATTTTATTGTAAAAATACGCTTTTTTTCTTCAAATTTATTAAAATTTAATTTCTATATTTTAGTTAGATTTTCTATAAAAGCGTGTTTATTAGTTTTTTTAAACTATATTTATTTATATTTTTTTAGAAAAATAAAATTCATTTCTAAATGTTTGTACAGATTTTCTTCAAACAAAGCTGAGGGCCATCCATTTAAACTGGTTTTCAAAAAACACATTCATATCGGTCCATTCTTTTAGGCGCTGTGGTGACGCAGACAGACAGATAAAAGGGTCAAATTAACATCCCTAATTTTTGTCGGAACGTAAAAAAATGTCTTGTCTTGTGTCGCAACTTACTCGCAAGTCTCATTTTTTTGTGCGACTGTGATTTATGCACGTTTTAGCGTTCTAGTCCCACGCTTGTTTAATACATTAGCCGTAGACCGTAGTGGAGCCGTTGACCCACAAGTCAAGGTCACCGAGCATCCCATTCGGAGACCTTGGTTTCTCGCGCCCACGTCTCAACAAACGGATGTTCCGAGATTTGATAATGCAACGTGTAATCTTGGATCTTAACAATTTTTAAGTTTGGTTTGTCGTGTAGATATTTATCGTGGGTATTTAAAACAAATGCAATGGTGATGGCAAGGTCAAAGACTCTTTAGTTTAAAACGTGTATTTGCCTCGGCAAAATTAACTAAAAGGATAGAGCCAAAAAAAGGCCAAAGTATGACGTGCGACGAACGGGTGATTCTTTGTTGTAAACGCTATGTCGACTTATTGAAAAATATAAAAAACTCATTTGGAGGTTTCCCAAGCGACAATAATTGAGATTTAAAATAAAAACAGCGAAAAAAGGTTTTTATATGGCTGCAAGCCACAAATGACGCCTGTAATGTTTGAAGCCTTGACGGTCGCCCTACTATTAGGTGGGCTGAATGCTTGTTTGACCATTGTTATGAAACTAGTAAAGCACTCACGCGAATAAATCATTACGAGTGTACACACTCGTGATCTATATTGTTATTATTTGTAATCGTTGAAATAAAACTAACTGACCAGTCCTCCCCGTGACCACGAAGGCTGAAAAAAAGTCTTCGAAACTTCGGGATAAAAATGAATAAAAAACCGCGATAAAATCCGTTGAAATTAGTTTTATTTCAATGAGTAATATTCGCGTAAATGTAAGAAATCATTTGTAATCGTATACGTTGTGTATGTTGCAGATGTAACGGCACCGGGCACATAGCGCGCGAGTGCGCGCAGAGTCCCGACGAGCCGTCGTGCTACAACTGCAACAAGACGGGGCACATCGCGCGGAACTGCCCCGAGGGCGGGCGCGACAGCTCCAACCAGACGTGCTACAACTGCAACAAGTCCGGACACATCTCGCGCAACTGTCCCGACGGCACCAAGACCTGCTACGTGTGCGGCAAGCTGGGGCACATCTCGCGCGACTGCGAGGAGGAGCGGAATTAACACACGCCCCGCCCGCCACTACATTTATTCAATAAACTATGTATATTATGATGCCACGCACGGACGATAAGCAAAGGACGCGACACTAGATCAGTATCGTAACACACACGACTGTATCAAATTATACATGCAACGGAATTACTAAAAGATGTCGATGCAGCAGAAGCAGCAGCAGCAGTAAGAAGCAGCAGAGCGGAACACCGGACACGCCCGTGTCTGGGTGTTGACTTGTATATACTCGTAGGTCCGGGAGATCCGGAGATCCGGCGGTGATCGCAGATAGGCTAATGTTTGTTCTCGCACGACGTGACGGAGTTATTGTGTTTTTAAATCATTTAATAATCGTGATTGAACTATTGATGAGGTAGCGTTACAGTTTTAGCATTACAGAGTATATATTTAATATATTTTGTACAGATTTTTTTGTCAAAAGATAAATTGGATGCTGGCGTACAATGAGTTTTCAATGGAAGAGAGAGGAGACCCCGGAGCGACCCGCCCTACCCTGTGGACTCTCTTGTTCGTCTAGTTGTACATGTACATGTACAATGTACAGTGAGTCAGTGACGTTGCGACCGATCGATCCGACACCGTGAGACTGCCAGACCGTCTCACACATTATCCTATCATATTACTCTTGGTGGTTTAGTTTTATTGATCAATTCCTTTGTTTATGATCCTGCTGACTTGTGGAGAATTCAGTGGTTAATTAGAATTTCATCAATCATAACATTTTTTATTTTGCTATCCCTGTTGATATGCCTTTATATACTTGAATGTAAACGATCCTTCGGCTTTGAACGGGAGATAATAAAATCTTACCCAATTATTTACAAGTTTCTATGTCGCCCTATTACATAACTACACTTACTGCGATCTTTTTTATTTTGAACTATTTTCTTACTTTATATAGTATCCTAGACTAAATCAATGTGATTATTCTGAACACTTATACTGACAGAACAAGAGGGCATCATCTATATCCTGCCACTACACCTTGCCTTATCAAAATATTTTTTTAACAGAAACCTTAAAATATGAGTTACGAGTTACCTATATTACTGTTGATTTTAAAATAAAAATTTGTAATGAAACTAACCCACGCACATAACTGCTAGTCACTCCTTGCAGTGTGACAGGACTTAACAGTATCTGATGTGGTATGTGCGGGGGCAGGCGGGGAGTGCTACGTAAGCGGGGTGAATAGAGCATAATTGGTTTAGTTTATATGCACATAAAATGAGATAGGACTATAGTTAATTAAGAAATAATAAAACTTCTAAACATTAAGGACAAAAATTTTACTTGAGGTAACATTTTGGTGGATCCATCTCCATTATAATCTCAATATAAGTTACATCCCGATTCACCCGTTCATTCGTATTCACCCAGTTTTACAATACAAGACCGTGGCTAGACCTTGGGTCATAGCAAGGCCCATTTCAGAAAGCAATTACCAAAGAAGTCACTTTCATGCGCCTAATTTGAGTAGAAGAAAAAACCGCCATATTCATCGGCAGCCTCCGTAGCGCAGCGGGTTAGTCGGCTGTGAAGTGAGTCTGCGGGTTCGATCCCCGCACCAAGACAAATGATTGTTTTGTTGTGAGACCGAAAGTCTCGTAGTTCCTGATAGCCACGACACAAGACTCGTATCTTACTGTGGGGTCAGGACTATGTGTGTTGGGTGTATTTATTTACAGTGCGCAGGAACACACAGTGGCGATTTCTGTAAACATCATTGGTTTGTTTTGGGTCCTAAATAAAAATAGACCGAATGTACACAGAATTCGAGATTTGGCAAAAAGCTTACTTATGAATACGAGCCGCGATCATTGAATTTCGTCGTCGGCCCTTTGAGCCGGAGGCCCTGAGCTAGTGCCCTAAGAACCTACTGGTTCACACGGGTCGATTTCAATTGATCAACTGCTGCGCATGCAATTTAAATCGTCTAACTAAGAAGAGATAATCAAACCCATATGTACAGCTTTGTTGATTCAAGTAGGTTGATTAATTAAAATCGAATCGTGTGAAGGGTGAACATTATCTATCATAAAGACTGGAACTACCAAAGGATCTCGAGAGTTAATGCATAATCAAAACTCATTGTCAATTAAGCTTTCATTACCCAACTGTCACACACAATTCAAGCTAACATTCTAATAAAAACAAGTTGCACACATGAACACAGATTCTGGGTTAATTTAAAAATACGAATACCTCATCCTACAGGTGTCTTTTTTTTATATCATACTGAACAAATTTAGTTCTACTACGAGATACAATTGGTATTTTTCTTAAATAAGTAAATAAAATTAGGTCAAGTTTATAAGCTCACCAGGACCCCACGCCCGCACTACACATCCCACCGATTTACCCATTTCTTTTAATTAATGTCCATAGTAAAAAGATGTTTTGATTTATTTTACCGGTTGATACCGCCGCTTTATTTATTTCTGCCGCCAAGCAACAGCATGAAAGCACTGTTTTGATTTGAAGGACACTGAAAAAAAAAATACTCGGCATTATGAGACAACATCTTATGTCTCGAGGTGACGAGCGCAGTCTCTAGTGCATTGTAGTGCTTTGTAATTCAATGTTCTGCGTAGTTTTTTATTTATAGGCAGGCGTGGCGCTTATCATCAGGCGAGCAATTTGCTCGTTTCGCCATTCAGGGAAATAAAAAAAAATATATATTAAAATAAGACTGTAGAACGATAGTTATTCAGTATGATACAAAGAAGTTGACTGAAAGATTATTAGTATTTAACCCTGTATGGCGCTTTGGAAAGACTGATCATATCAAAAAGCCAATTGATTTTAAGTTGACCGAAATTCTTTTAAAAATTATACGTCTTTATTTTGTCATTCCCACAACAAAAAGGAAAGCTGCGAGAAAATCGTGAGTCAAAGGATGGAGGAGTACAGAGCTGCTTCCGAGACCAGGATATTGGAGTGACTTGTTAGAATTGTAAAAATCTGCCACACTAACATAATTCAAGTTTTCCCGCGGGGTAAATCCTATTTACGGATTCCTTCTAGACCTCTGTAGCGGAGATGTGGTTATGTTGGACTCACCAGCTTACCGAGTTTCGACCCAGTTGTTTTTATCCGAACGACCGCTGGATCGGATCCCTAACAAAAATCCATACGCTACTATTAAGGACCCCGCGGTGCCCTTATCACCGGAAAAGTACCTAGTCTCAAGTGAATGTAACCTGGAATGCTACCGGAACAGCCTGTACGTTTTTATAGTATAGGCCGGCCAGCGAGTAAGTGGGTCACTTGCTGGTATTTGATTGTACGAATAGAAAGAAAACGAAGGCTCTCAAAAATGTTGTACCTACAAAGATAATGGTTACTATTGGTTACCCGATGTTGATTTCGATTGGTATTGCATTTTGGAATTTAAATCTAACCGTTGCTAACGTGCCAGTTAAAGATAAGAAATACAATTTACGAATGTAATTTATAGAAGCCTGTTTCAATAATTTATTACATCTATTTCGGGAATGCACTATAACTTATGTAAGAGGAAAATTTTCAGAGCTTATCTCTGATGAATATTAAATTGCCACAATGTGTGATATTTTCTAACGGAGCTTACCGGTTTTTCCACTGAGCATCGGGGTGACCATTCGTTTCAGTTTTCTGCCTTTGTGACGGGATTTAACCTGCGTGATTATTTATTACAATATAAGTGTGGCGGTTTTTTTTTTAATATTGAGATTAAGGAAATAATATTCCTCAGTGATCATAACCTAACCTTCCAACAACTCTGATGGCGTTTTGAGAGTTTTTTTTTTACAAACTTTTTTATTTACATATTGGAACGAAGTTCCTTACGGCAGGCTTGGAGGGGATAGGGATTTCGCTGCGTGACCGAACTGAAAAAAATGTGATAGTAAAACCGTAAGAAAGATGCGTGGAAAAAATGCGTTGAATAAAAGCGTTAAATGAGACGTTCCTTTTTTAAAATGAAATTCATTCAGCCAGTTATTGAAGTATTTTTATATCTCCTTCGATTTTTAAAAGATTACGCTAGCTCGTTATTATTTATAATTACATAAGTTGATAAAAAATGCTATACAATAGCTTTACCGCGGCAGTCTCCGAGTGCCACACGTCTTTTTTTATTTCTATTTTTTTAGTTGATAATTTGAATTACGATGTTTTTTTATTTTAAGTAATTTATTATTTCCTAAAATACTGAATTTCCTAAATACTTTCTTGTACTTAAATAAAAACTAATCAGCAAAATTTAAGAGAAAAATCAAGAAAACCTACATAAAATTGAGCACGACTTTTTTTGCAATTTGTGTCGATTCTACATTAGCCGAAGGAACTTCGTTCCTACCTGGTGTCCCACGACACCACTAATTTTTTTTTTTTTACTTTTTATTGGTTTAAACTGAGTATTTGGTTTTGTGTAGACGTTAAAAACATTTTTACGTGTCCAAGGTCAATAATCCTACGTAGACTGAATTCTTATGGCAAATTTCATACTCAATTATCAATCGTAATTACCATCCAGTTATAATACGTCATCGAAAATAATTCACTGAACCTACAAAAACAATGTATTAATGTTCAAGGAGTTGGAAGCTGCAGACGACTTGGATGCATCATACGACCAAGGATCCCTTCGATAAAATTGACTTTTGAATAAAATGAAACCGCATCGATATAAGTCCATTCGTTTAGGCACTACATCCCAGAAGGAAGAATACACCAGAAAACAGCAAATGATTAGTTACTAAAGTAGTAAGTAAGACATGTACTGCAACCATAAACACTAAAATTTCCTCTATATTTTCACCTGAAATTCTCTTGTAGAAGTTTTTTTTTAATTTACTCCACCTTATCTCCACCGCCCTTAAAGATTCTTAGTACCAAAACATTTTTTTGGCTGGTTTGGAAGCATAATAAAATTCCGGCAGGACCTTTAATTATTAGTTTGTCACACTGTCGGGCGTGGTGTAGTGCGGCTGCGCGATTATTAATCGCATATTCTTCAATGAAGTGAGTAATGAACCGTTGATACCTGTTTATTTTCATACAATAAACATATTTTTTTATGAATTAACATCAAATGGAACATTCATAGTTATTTACCGGTTGTGATGTGATGTTGTAGTGCTAATAAGAAAATTATTTACCCAGTAACAACTAAAAGCGAAGGGAACCGATGGGCGTTAACTTCAGGTTAAGTGAATTGTTAAGTTGTGTTATTATTAAATTAAAATTAGGGTTAATCTGGAGTTAAACTACATGTTCATAACATTTTTATTGAAAAAGCAATTATATACGGAAAGATTAATGTAGTTTCGAATAATTTTTGAATACATTTCGCAGTGTTTGTTACCTAACGAACGTAATTTGAAACTTGAATTAGGTAACTTTTGCTGTGGTTTTTGTTAAAAATCAATTTGCAAACTTATATCAACGTTGCTGTTAAGTTCACAAACCTTTAATGAAGTAGTATTACCCCTATTACATTAATAAATGACGTCTATAACGCATAACCCGGTCATTAAATTGTGAGGTATAATAATTGAACAAAAACAAAATTAAGTACGAACAATACGCGGATTACCGCGTATTGTATGTCCTTTAGGACTGCAAAAATTACGATCATGCTAATGTTAAATAATAACACCTTTATTATTCACAACTGCAGACAAATTTATTGTTATTTATGTATATTTTGGTTTATTAACCACATTGACACCATTTCCTATAAAAAAAATGGTTTAAATAACATAAAAATATACATATATATACACTTAATTACAATTAATATTATTAGTTTTGTTCCTATTAATTACCACAGTTGCCACCTATTAATAAAAAGTTTAATAATTTAATTTATAAGTTACATGTCAGTAAGAGAAGCCTAAATATAGATTATAGAGTTAATTTGGGTTGTTCATGCTTTCCATCAACTTCAACACTTGATAAGTGATAAGCAAATATTTACTTAATTCTGTGCCCACATGTGGCTACAATGCACCTTTGTGAGGCTTTGTGTATTGTCTTTCAACACTATGAACAAGAATGGATGAACTTTTTTATACTGACCTAATATCAAATTAAGAAATAATGGATGAAGTGTGTTGTACAAACAAATCTATATACTGTGACTAATTATGTAAAAATTGTACTGAATGAAATACTTTTCCTGTAAATTCAGGACAATAAACTAAGATTTTTCAGTATTTCATACTTTCTTTGTTTTATTTTTAATTGTGTTATAACAGACACATCATGTTGTATGCAAACAGAAAATTTTTAGATGGATTTTTTTTAATCACTAAGTATTACATAAATATCTCTGTCAAAGAAATATTCTTTTTAAGTACCTTAAAGTTCAAGAGTTTACCTTAAAAATACTAAAGTATAAACGTTTTGACAAAAAGAAAATACTGAACTAAAACTAGAAGCCCAAGCCCGCTGCTGTGAAATAAAAACCAGTGATCTGATACCTGTCCCGAGTTAAATTTATGTGTGATCTATAGAGTGTGCTGAGAGCCTATGTATGTTCCTCAGTATCTGATACCCACAATAGAGGTTAACCTTGTATGGAGTCAAGACTATAATATTATGTGTGACTGTTTGGTTTATTTCATTATTATTTTAAACTTGTAATATTTTTAGTAATAAACACATTTCTTTACAGGCTGCTAACTGAAGACTGAATTATGAATCTCATATTAATATACATAGCCATATTACAAATATGTGCAGCACAGGATTATGTTCCGCCCACATACAATCCCAATCAGCCAAATGACTTCAACACTAATGACCCGAAATATGACAATCCGTACGATCCAAACAGAAGGTATCAGAATAAAGATCAGTTTGATCCCAACCGCAACAAGTATGACGTAGACCAGCGGTACAACCAGAACACATTTGGGGATAATACACCGAGGCCGTCGTGGGATAATAGCAGAACATACAGTACTTCGTACAAGTCAGCTGCTTTGGAACACGATAGCGTTATTATACATGAAGCGTGAGTATTTTTTTTTATTTCTTACAAAAAATCGAGGTGTTATGATCATCAATGGCATCATTGTAATTGATGATGTTAAAGCTCATGTCTACACCATGTCAAATGAATTTAATTGTGCAATCAGTAGTCTCGTATATCAAGATATTCACCACATTGTCACCATGGTTTTTGCCAACTCGACATTGGAAAAATCTTTTCGTCATTTGACAGCTACCCATTCCTTGCTTCGAACTTAATAATTTTTTGGGTAATGTATCTTGTTGATTAAAATAATAAAAATAATCAATTCAAATACTCTATTCTGCCCGACACAGCAATTCCTTCCCTAATCCCTTAATTATTTTTTAAGTTCGGCAATGCGTCTATCATTCTTCTGGTATTGTGGATAAACATGCTCGGCGAAGATCACTTAACATCGTGTGACCCACCTATAAAAATATTGACTTCAGAATAAGGATTATCCTATTATAAAGAATGTGTCACTTAAGAGGTTTCTTTTCTTGTTAACACGAGCAAATTGTGTAGTAATGCTACAATAGGTTATTGCCATTAGGAACTACGTTTATACAGAGTGTTGCAAAATGGGGGTTTATTTTTTAATCACACAAAAGACGATTTGTATCATTTCAAAACTTCTTCCTACAAAACATTGTATAGGATTTTTTTATAGTATAGACCGGCGGCATACGATACGAGATGAATTACGAATGCATCAAATCTTAAAGGATATAGTTAATTATCTATTATTTTATACCTTATAGAGAAGGGGAGAGGGAATTGAATCTCCGGAAATCTCAGTCACCGAACGAAATGCAACAGCTGCTAGTTCACATTGTTTCTCTGTCTCTGATAAAAAAACCTGGTCGAGCCGGATTATGATGATAATAATGATTTGAACATAATTAATTTGGTTTCATGCTTCGCCATTACTATTAATGCTTAACTGTAGTGCCATCTAACGGGCAGAAATTTACTTATTCTGTCAAGCAGTGACCCAAGTTTCGGCCATTGAAAGTTACTACTTTGAAACCCTAAAAAAAATTAAAGAATGATAGTTTTAAAAAAACTAAAAAACACGCTTTTATAGAAAGTCTAACTAAAAAATTGAAAATAAATTTGAAGAAAACAATGTATTTTATTGTAAAAAAAGCGTGCGGTGCATGGTGTCAATAGTAATCAATATTATATTAACACATATGAGTAGAAGGATTATCATTTAGATAGTATCTTAAAAAGCACCCCACGCTTTTTTTACAATAAAATACATTGTTTTCTTCAAATTTATTTTCAATTTTTTAGTTAGATTTTCTATAAAAGCGTGTTTTTTAGTTTTTTTAAAACTATCATTTATTTTTCATTTTTTAGTTAAAATATAAATATATTGTAGCAGAGAGTATAATTTTAATTTTAAACCCGAACATCAAAAAAGCGCCATCTATTGACACTATTAGATACTACGATATTCCCTATAATTAACGAAGATCCAGAGAGTACAATTTTAATTCCTAACCCGAATATCAATAATTAATTAAATTAAATTATTATTTTATTATTATTATAATTAAATTATTGTTATTTTTTTTTATCAAATTATTGTATTGTCATCGGTCCTCGATAAATCTACAAAGTTTGAACGAAATCTGGCCGTTTAAAGTGGGTCAAAATCGCGCCCAAAGGAGTCGGTTACAAACATACAAACATACAGGTGAAGTTAATAAAAAGCGTGTAAAAAGAAAGTTACTCCTCTCCAACCTGGGTTTGAACCTATGCTTGTCCATTGTAGTGTTGCTGGGATATGACCTATGACATAACTCGAAATTTTCGAGTGATACATAATAAAGCACCTTGTATAACAAATCTTCCTACAAGAGATGCAATTTTATACCAGGAAGCTACTAATGTGCCTATTTAGTTTAGCCAGAGTTTATTTCCGTCTGTTGTGCTTAATGTTCATATTGACAGAAATAGAAAGCTAATTGTGGTGTGTAGAGCGTCAAAACTGTCTCGTTAGTGGTATTCTAAAGAAAAACAAAATAGCTAAAAGTGGCTAAGGGTTGCGCCATCTTAAATTTTTGTTGACGTTTCTTTCTTTCTGATTTGACGGTCTTTTTGATATGTGAGACGACCCGCCTTTAGACTCTCACAATCCTCAACGGGAACCCAGTTTCGCTATTGTCCCATTCTTTAAACAGCAGTGTACCACGTACATGTGTGGGCTTTGTGGCCCTTTTACTCTTGTAACACTTTTTAATGACCGAAAATAAAAAAGAATTAATTGAACCCTGTCGACATCTAATTGATCACAAATCCAATTGCGAGCGTGTGTCAAGGATTGTTGTCGGCAACGCGCCCATTATTCTTCTAGTATGGAGGGCGTACATGGGTGGTGGAGATCATTAATTACTATCATAATATACTTGCTTGTTTGCCGGCCTATGCCAAAAAAAATAGTTAGCCCAATGAGACGACAGCAGTTCAAATACAAGTTTATTTCCAGGACATACTTCATAGTAGCGTCCCGGATGGTCCGTCCTGGACAAATATACAAGATCTCCGCGAACATTCTGAAGTCACGGCTGCAGATGACAATCCGCGCGTCCATCTCCTGCAACGGCGTGGAGATCGCTGACGTCACACAACCAGTCAAGGAGGGAGTGCCTGAGATACTTAATATGAGGGTAAGAGAAGATTTTTTTTACCAACTGCATAAAATATTCTTAAATTAGCAGTATTTTTTCCTGACACGACTAACGGCGGATTTCAATAAGCGATTGTAATTTGATTCTTCGGATAGATAGCATAAATAAATAATAGTTAAAAAAACTAAAAAACACGCTTTTATAGAAAGCTTAACTAAAATAAAATAAATAAATAAATTTGAAGAAAACAATCTATATTGTTAAAAAAGCGTGAAGTTACCGGATATACACTGGCTGATCCCGGAACGCGACTCGCCGAAACGAGACATTATGGCAGGGTTTTCACCATGTGTACGGTGATCGCTATCCAGTCGGGTACAAAAATATCAGGTACCCTCCCACCAGCTGCAGGTGCGTTGCCGACCTAAGACATGGAATAGGACTCGGGAAGGAGGAATTTACTTTGCGTATTTTTAAAAGACTTCAAATAGGAGGCAACTGGTTGTTGGTCCAACTTCAAATGATGGTACAGTGCAGTCCAAATATAATGTCGATCGTAGAAGGACGTTGCATTAGTCGACGGTCGTCAACATTGATAAATTACTCCCTTGGACTCCCTTCGGTAGGCAATCATATACATATCAGGTATCCTGCCTAGCTCTACTATCCTACTATTATTATAATTATGAAAGATTAGATGTTAGTCACTAACAGTTAGTGAATTAACGGCTGAACGGATTTACATGAAATTTGGCACAAACGTAGTCCATGACTTGGTAAAATATACAGGTAGGCTACTTTTATCCTGGAAAATAAATTCACGCGGGTTGAGCACCTAGCAAAAGCTAGTAACTAGACAAACTACAGCTGTGTTCCGCATCGTTCAGCATTCAGTTAATGTACTGATGATGACATGACACTAATTATTCAGCGATGCGTTATGAGTTATCAATGAGATTAAACTCTGGCGCATCGCCAACTGTCATTCCATAGAATAATCATCATAAATTGTTTTTATTAGAATATATTAGATCGGCAACGTACTGACGATCCCTCTGGTGTAGTCATGTGACCGTCTTGCTCGTTTGCCCCCTTTTACGTAAAAGAATAGATTCTTTAGTTTTAAGAAAAAACTCAGTACCTAAAAAAATGGTATTTATGCCGTAAGTTAGAGCTATATCAAAACAAATATTAAAACAGTTGTATTCTACATGCGTACTGGAATATACAAATGAACGATTTTAAATATAATTTTAGTTTTATTCACAAAACAATGGCTTGTGAAAACAACCGTAGCTGCAAACTGTACTACTTAATAAATCATGGATTATCTACCATAAATGTAAATAGCTATACGATGTTTTCGTAAAATAGGCATTGATTCAGAATTTCGCCCAGAGGAGGCATTTTTTTAAAGCAAGCGATAATTAACAATTAATATACATGTAACTTAGACAAGTCAGGGGTGAATGCTCTTGGGTCAGGTTTCGGACCTGCGACTTTCGTCTCGACAGTCCGTACCGCTCGCCTTTGAGCTATCGCTGCTTCTCCCAATATATACATAGTATTATTTTAATATCTTTGTTCGGTAAAGCGATATGGCCGAGGCCTTTTTTTATTAAAAATCCTCTTTCATATAAAATGATCGTCAGGTCCCAACAACAACGGTACCAGGAGATTATAAGCTTCGAGTAGAAGGCCTATACTTGGACACGCCGTTTGGAGGCCGAGCGTTCGTCAACGAGACACAACTGACGTTCTCCAAGCGTTTCATGACCATATTCATACAGACAGACAAGCCTGTGTACATGCAGAGACAGACCGGTGAGTAAAGTAACAAATTTATTTTAAAAACTAGATGACCCGGTGAACTTCGTATCACCTACATATATTTGTTTAAAATGTGGTCAAAACTTGATACAAATGTTTCATTTACATTAAATGCAATTAAGTAAGGTACTGCACCATAGCACGTGAGGTAGCCCGTCGCATATTTAATTGACTTCGACGACCTAAGTCAGGTCGTCTTCCACCTCCCCCCGGTGGGACAGTCCTGTCCCTGTCCCTGTCCTGTCCTGTCCTGTCCTGTCCTGTCCTGTCCTGTCCTGTCCTGTCCCTGTCCTGTCCCTGTCCCTGTCCTGTCCCTGTCCTGTCCCTGTCCTGTCCCTGTCCTGTCCTGTCCTGTCCTGTCCTGTCCCTGTCCCTGTCCTGTCCCGTCCCTGCCCCTGCCCCTGCCCCTGCCCCTGCCCCTGCCCCTGCCCCTGCCCCTGCCCCTGCCCCTGCCCCTGCCCCTGCCCCTGCCCCTGCCCCTGCCCCTGCCTCTGTCCTGTCCCTGTCCCTGTCCCTGTCCCTGTCCCTGTCCCTGTCCCTGTCCCTGTCCCTGTCCCGTCCCTGTCCTGTCCTGTCCTGTCCTGTCCTGTCCTGTCCCGTCCCTGTCCCGTCCCTGTCCCGGCCTGTCCCGTCCTGTCCAAATCGGTACAGCCAGTCTCGAGTTTTGGCGAGACACACGCACAGAGCGATTCAATGTAAAACATTCCAAAATCAACAACTACTAATAAATTAAAAATTAATTAAAAAAACATTGTCCAGCGGACAAAATTGTGAATCTAAACCATTCTCAGATCCCCTTGAACACACACAAAAAATTTCATCAAAATCGGTCCAGTCGTTTAAGAGAAGTTCAGTGACATACACACTCACAGAAGAATTATATATATTAAGATTGCTAAGAAAATACCAAAAAATACTGTATTATAAGATTTAACATCATATGGCTCGGGTGATGAGCACAGTCCAGTACCATCCAGCACTATGTAATAATTATGTAATAGTTAATAGTAATTTGACAGCCCTCTTGTCGCAGTGGGCGAGTAGCCGGCTGCGAAGCGAGAGGCCGTGGGTGCGATTCCCGCACCGAGACAAATGTTTGTGTGGTTTTGTTTCTGCTTATGGGCAGGCGTGATGTTTACTATCAGGCAAACGACTTGCCAGTTTCGATGTTCAGTCTGATAAAAAGAGCTTATGTTACAGACATAATAATTGTCAAAATATTCTTTTTTTTTTTTTATTTATGGCTTTCGCAGTATTATGCATTTAGCCAATGTCAAGTATAATTTATTCTCAGGTTATTTTTACAAGAACGATGAAACACGGGTGCGGTCGATTTCAAGGTCTTGCCGGAGTTTTGGTGTTAACTCCTTTCAGTACGGTTCTTAATTCACTTATTTCAATGTTTCCATATACTGTTCATCAACGTCAATGTTTATTGAACAAATCCACATCACTTTTATACAACAAACACAACTCTAAACTAGTTGATGAAATAAATTAAAATAAGCGATGAACTGCACAGTCAGAATTCCCGCCAAAACTCGTCAAAATATTGTTTAAGTTCGTTTCCGCGTGATACCGATCAACACGGAGCTGAAGGCGTTCGGTCGCGCCATCGACGTGTTCATCCTGGATCCCAACCGGCGCATCATGAAGAGATGGCTCTCCAGACAGGTAACTATAAACTGATATCACATTCTAAATTATATTTACTTATCAAAATCTTTATTCATCATGTAGGCTAAGAAAGCGCGTATCACGTTAGCAATATAAGTTTTATATAAAGTTTGTTAAAAGTTTTAAAATAATAATAATGTTAAGTGTAAATCGCATTTTTGTATGTTTAAAATTTTTAAATTTAGATAATAAGTAAGCGATTTTTAAATCAGTTTTTTTTTTCTTAGGTAATGATTATTTTAATAAAGGCATGTGCCATAATAGGTTTTTATAACTCTGAATAATAGTATCAGAGGGACGAGACTGGGGCATAGAGCCCCACAAAAAAAAAGAAAGCGCGTATGACAGGTCAAGTACAGAACATTTTTCATTAATAAGACTAACTTATAATTAAGCGAACTGTGGAATAACCGCCGCGCTATAGGGTGGCAGGAAAAGGCACATCAACAAGCAGGGGAAGAGGGAGGAGATCCTTAAATGTAGGGATTTACGGACTAAGAGGATATAGAAATCAGGACAAGGGCGGGAAAGAGTAGGGTAAATAAACATAAATCTGTAAGGATTTTAAAGTTAAGGAGATGCGTCGTGGACTTTACTGGCAGGAATATCCCTAGCCTAGCTAACCTACCAACCTTTCTCTAGCTGCCTACTGATGACCCGAAGATGAAAGGTAGAAAGCAACTCTATTTTTTTCTTTTTATCGCGGTTATACATTCCGCTTAATTATCGCATGTGCATTATATACGCGGGTACTTGTGTACAAAAACGACAGTATACATGCATAACTTTCATTGTAACATGTCATTCAAAATGTTTCCTCTAATTACCAGGGTTCGAAAATATCCGATATTTATTATAAATATCAAAATATCGGATATTTATGATATATATCCGATATATATCAAGTTTGATATATATCCATTTTGTATGAAAGCCATATTATTATTTTATTGTATTATTTATGAATACTGTTTGCATATGTGTTACATACACATACTAAAATTATAAAATAAAAAAATCGTGTTTGGATAAGGCAAAATCAACTAAAACCCATCAACTCTTCTTTTAGGGCAGAAGTGTTGCCATTTATGGATTAGAACTTACCATTAGGGAGTATGTTTTAACACTACTCCCACACCATCTATATTTGGGAAGTAAAAATACAGTAACAAACTCTAAAAATTACTTAATAACATTAATTTTTTAAACCATTTTTGTATTGCAATATAATATAAAAAAAATATTGATATATATCGTCAAACCCAGCTTGATATATATCGGATATATATCGGATATATATCATGATATATATCCATTATTGATATATATCCTCGAACCCTGCTAATTACAGTGTCGAATCCGATCCAGTGTTGTGGCAAATGTTTCATTGTGTTAACTGATAGTGAAGTTGTGGCACTTGTTGATCTGTAATAGCCGTTTAAAATCGTAATAGTTCCATTGTCAATTATATTATCGGAAAGGTACGAGAGAAGTAGGGCTGTTAAATACTTATTTGTAGTGAATAAATTATAAAACACTAGATGACCCGGTGAACTTCGTATCACCTACATATATTTGTGTAAAATGTGGTCAAAACTTAATACAAATATTTCATTTACATTAAATGCAATTAAGTGAGGTACTGCAGCATTGCACGTGAGGTAGCCCGTCGTACATTTAATTGACTTCGACGACCTAAGTCAAGTCGTCTTCCACCTCCCCCCGGTGGGACAGTCCTGTCCCTGTCCCTGTCCCTGTCCCTGTCCCTGTCCCTGTCCCTGTCCCTGTCCCTGTCCCTGTCCCTGTCCCTGTCCCTGTCCCTGTCCCTGTCCCTGTCCCTGTCCCTGTCCCCGTCCCCGTCCTGTCCCCGTCCTGTCCCTGTCCTGTCCCTGTCCTGTCCTGTCCTGTCCTGTCATCAAAAAGACATCAAGTGTTTCATACCCAGGAACAGTTTGTACTGGAAAATTAAGTTGTCGTTTTTAGTGTTTTCCTTTACTTATTATCATACCCAGGAACAGTTTGTACTGGAAAATTAAGTTGTCGTTTTGAGTGTTTTCCTTTACTTATTATTTATGTTACTCATTTTTTCTCACCGGGTAAACCTTCCCTGAACTTCCACAAATATTTCAAGATCAGAATTAGCCAAATCGGTACAGCCAGTCTCGAGTTTTGGCGAGACACACGCAGAGCGATTCATTTTTATATATAAAAAAATAAAACAAATTTTAAAGATGTCTAATGTTTAGGGTTCCCTTTCCATAGGTTATCGACGGTACCCTATTACAAAGCATCCGTCGATTGGTCTGTCTGTTCTTTTTGATATCATAGGCCGGAAAACGAGCCACTGGGTCTCCTGATTGTAAGTGATTTCCACCACTCATGAATGCCCACAATATCAGAAAAATCGTGAACGCATTGCCGACCTTAAGGGAAAAGGATAATTAAAATATCGGAGAGGGTGAGGGGATTTGGGCCTCTGGATATTCCATTCACCGTACAAAATGTAATAACCGATGGGGCAGAAAGGTTCTGTAATGGAGGCCACGTACTGGCAAGCGCAGTGTTGGACGTCCGCCTACAAGGTAGACAGACGACCTGATAAATATCGCAGGAAGTCGCTGGATGCGGGCTGCTTCCAACAGGTCGGTCTGGAAATCTTTGGGGAAGGCCTATGTTCAGCAGTGGACGACCTGTGGCTGATGATGATGTACAAAATGTAGCAGTAACCCATCTTTACGTGGGTTTTCTGTGAAACAGTGGCAACAACTAAGTTGAACCCATTTATCCTATAGACAAAAATGGCTACGGAGTGGGTCTACCACTTGTGTTAGAGCAGGGTTATAAATTATCGGATGATTATCAGTAATCATCTCGAATGAAACGCTACTCAACGACCGACTGTTTAAAGGCTACTTATTTTATTTCTTTTTTATTTTATTTTACTATAATTTATTTTAACATAGCAACAGAAACATCTCGTGCGTCATCGCGTGCCTTCATGAAAGACAACAGACTACATTTTACATAGAGTTACACTCATAAAGGACATGATATAAATCTGGCGTCTATTTACTACTGTACACACGTTTTGTTTCAAAATATCGTATTGTCCGTAGAGTAACTACGGCACGGTGAGCCTGCAGTACCAGATGTCGGACCAGCCGCTGTACGGCGAGTGGTTCATACGCGTCGAGGCGCTCGGACAGATCGAGGAGACGCAGTTCCTCGTCGAGGAGTACTACCAGACTAGATACGAGGTTTGTATTCAGTGCCAGTGCAGGTGTTGATTAATATCTGATGATGGAGTATGGAGTAAAAAATTAAACTCCTGCTCAAAAAAAAACTAGCTCTTTTTGGAGTTTCTTTTTATACAGGTCTCTTTGGAGTCGGTGCAATTTCAGGTGACCGGCGGCGACTCAGACACCGACTCTAAAGAGAACTATAGAATTTGTTATTTTTTACTTTTCTGTCCATCCGCTACATGCCATCTTTTTAGCAGTAGCGGATGGATGCGGGCTACCCAAGAACAGGATGGTTGGCGCTCACTTGTAAGTAAGCCTCCGTTAGCGGACGGCAATAAGCTGAGATATTATTTTTTATTTTTTTTAAGCGTAGTGCAATCCAAAAAACCAGCAACCACCAACAAACAATGAGTTTATCGGTGGTCACCAGAGTCATGCCGGCCTGTATAAATGTTTCTTCCCTCTTCGGAGAGGAAAGAAACAAATCGAGGGACCTGCGACAGGACAGGCGGAGCGATGCAGGCATAGTAATACAAGGATGTACCCCTATACCCGCCCCAATCAACCCATAAAGTCATGTCGCAAGCCCCTCAGGAGAACCGGATATACACTAGCTGATCCTGGAACGCGATCCACACAAGGCGCGTGGATCACTATGGCAGGTTTTAACATCATGTGTATGGTGGTCGCTATCCGGGCGGATATGTATATCCTACCACCAGCAAAATGATGATGATTATGACTTTTCAGTGTTATGTTTTGTTAAAACTTATTTAATTCTCCAGGTGAACGTGACGATGCCGGCGTTCTTCTTCAACACGGAGCAGTACATCCACGGTCGTATAATGGCGAACTACACGTCCGGCGCTCCAGTGAGAGGGAACCTCACGCTGAAGGCGACGCTGCGCCCCGTCCCGCAGTACCGCCCGCAACAACTCTACAACAGAGCGTACAACAACAACGGATACGGACAGAACGTGCGCAGTGAGTATACATACAGTAGTACAGTTCTTCAACACGGAGCAGTACATCCACGGTCGTATAATGGCGAACTACACGTCCGGCGCTCCAGTGAGAGGGAACCTCACGCTGAAGGCGACGCTGCGCCCCGTCCCGCAGTACCGCCCGCAACAACTCTACAACAGAGCGTACAACAACAACGGATACGGACAGAACGTGCGCAGTGAGTATACATACAGTAGTACAGTTCTTCAACACGGAGCAGTACATCCACGGTCGTATAATGGCGAACTACACGTCCGGCGCTCCAGTGAGAGGGAACCTCACGCTGAAGGCGACGCTGCGCCCCGTCCCGCAGTACCGCCCGCAACAACTCTACAACAGAGCGTACAACAACAACGGATACGGACAGAACGTGCGCAGTGAGTATACATACAGTAGTACAGTTCTTCAACACGGAGCAGTACATCCACGGTCGTATAATGGCGAACTACACGTCCGGCGCTCCAGTGAGAGGGAACCTCACGCTGAAGGCGACGCTGCGCCCCGTCCCGCAGTACCGCCCGCAACAACTCTACAACAGAGCGTACAACAACAACGGATACGGACAGAACGTGCGCAGTGAGTATACATACAGTAGTACAGTTCTTCAACACGGAGCAGTACATCCACGGTCGTATAATGGCGAACTACACGTCCGGCGCTCCAGTGAGAGGGAACCTCACGCTGAAGGCGACGCTGCGCCCCGTCCCGCAGTACCGCCCGCAACAACTCTACAACAGAGCGTACAACAACAACGGATACGGACAGAACGTGCGCAGTGAGTATACATACAATACGCATTCTAAAACTAGTCCGGTTCGAAGTTTCACACTTCACCTGCACTATTCTCCCTTCACCCTTTGGTCCTTGAAAACAATAGCTGCGACACCGATTGTTTGTTGTTTAGACCAGTCACTTATTTCGTGTATATTGTATAGTTTTTGAGTCGACGTGTGTGACAATGAAGTCGGCTTAGACTGCTGGTAAGTATTAGTACAACTCGTGGTCAAATATACAATATACAGAGCAAATATCATATTGACCATCGAGAGACGTCGCATCTCTCAGCGGTTGTAAGACCAACATCGACTGACCCTGGAATGTGACTGGTCGGTACCAGCTTCTATGGCAGGTTATTCGTGAACACTATCTAGTTGGGTTCACATAACCAAGTAACATCCCACCAGCAATCTGATTAACCCTTCACAAAAAATAATGGTGTTTGTGGCGTCGTACAGCCTAAACGAGTGAACCGATTTTTATGCGGTTTTCCATTTGAAGCCGGTTTGATCCAGACGGAAGACGAAGAGGGAAGAAGCATTTGTACAGGCCAGCATGACTCTGGTGACCACCGATAAACTCATTGTTTGTCGGTGGTCGTTGGTAGTGTAGTCACTTTGACGTGCTCGGATAAAAAAAAGAAAAGAAAAGACAGACCTTACTAATTACCTGTGTTTAAAGAAAATGTGTTTAGGAATCGTAAATATTGTATTGTGTCGCGATCGAGTTTTTACTAACTTAATTATTTCCTTTTTCTTTTGAACAAGTTATTCGTTAACATAGGTGTATAGTTCCACTTAGGTACAAGCTTTCTCCACCTTAATCATTGTTACAGTACGTCAAAACTACAACCCTTACCTGTACAACGAGAGTGGTTACCAACCGAACGAGTACCCCGGTCAGACGGTGGACGAGTACGGGCGTGTAACGTCACAGCGCCTCCGACCGGGACAGCCCAACCAGATCGACCAGCCCGACTGGTGGTACGACCCGCAGAAGGTGGTCACCAGGATGTTCAACTTTGTGAGTATATTTTTTTATAGTATAGACCGGCAAGTGGGTCACCTGATGGTAAGTGATCTCCACTGCCCATGTACGACCACGATACTAGAAAAATCATAGGCGCGTTGCCGACCTTAAAGAGGGGACAATTAAGGGATTGGGAAGGGGAGATAGATATCTCACTTACCGTACGTAACGCAGCAGCAAGCTGCTACTTTACGTCGATTTTCTGTGAGACAGTGGTAACGACCCAGTCGAGTCGACCCATTCATGCTGTAGACAAATCTGTCTATTGCGTGGCTCTACCAAATTAAAATGTTAACGTGTTTTTCTACATTGATGGCCTCAGAATTATGCAGTCGGGTTCTAATATGTAATAAGGTGCGTCCACACTTCCGTGATATTTCACCGCACCGTGCGCCGTGTCTGTTATACTTTACGGTGTCGTAACAGTAGCTGTGTAATTTTCCTGCGACTTGAAACAAAAAAAAAAATATTTCTTATTTCATGCCACATTTTGAAGGCTTTTCGGCCTTTGTGGTCATGGGGTGGACCACCATAAAAAAAATCTCGATAAAACCCATTTAAATTAGTTTTATTGGAAAAAAATTATACAAGCCTTAAATTGCATGTCGCGGCTAAATGGGTCTCAAAGCCGATCATTCCAACAGTTCATATTATTTGATAACCATCCACACTTGAGAGTATATCACAGTCACAACTCTTGGTGCCGCGAAGTCACAAGTAGAGACGCATTTTTAATTAACGGAATAATTATAAAACATATTTGTTTTTATAGGATGAAAAATACCCTTTCTGGATGGCGAAGCCCGACCCTACAGAATACGCGATTCAACACAACACTAACAACCCGGAATACAATTCGTATGTAACGCCCTCTACGTACAACTACTACGGAAACAATCCATACTACGACAAGCTGCCGTATTTGAGATACGTGAGTATTTTTAGTAGTACATTTTTTTTTAATTAGAAATGGGTTTCCTCTTGACCTCAATCTGGCCGCATGGACAAAGATGAGGTCGACGATGGAGCGAGCTTACCCAGAAGGTGCCGATTCACACTACTCTTAAAGAGCTTCGGGTTGTAGGCACTCGGAAAGACATTTTTTTTATATGAGTCGGAATGGCGAGACGAGCAGGAAGCTCGTCTGAAGCGCCACGCCTGCCCATCAAGAGAAACAAACTAAGTTACGCCTACTGAGTATTGGAGCGCGGTAATGCGCGGTGTTCATTGACTACGGCTTTAGCACTAGTACGCTTTGCATTGCGGGCATAAGCTTACAAAATGTAATGTTCATGTAAACAGCAATGGAATAGTGTTTTCCGTGTATGTTAAAGTAGTGTTTTCTTACCGTTTCGGCTTCGGAAGGGGGTTCCTTATACCCGTTATATTTGGATCAATAACAATCTATGTTATCTTTACATAGTATAAAATGAAGTCGCTTTCGCTATCTGGTTCGTTTAGACCAGTGTTTCCCAACGTGGGGCCCACGCCCCACAGGGGGGCAATTTGGTAGTTAAGGGGGGATTTAAAAATGGACTCGACACGACTTTAACCCTTTCGCTTTGGATTATTTAAATGCAATGCTAGATATCAGTGATAAATTTAACAAAAAAATTTTAAGCTGGGGCATGGCCTATAAAGGTTGGGAAACACTGGTTTAGACCTTTTAAACTATTCAACGGATTTTAATGCAGTTTTCAGCAATAGATAGAGTGATTCACAAGGAACGTTTATGTGTATAATACATACATATTAAAGTATAGAAAAGCCGAAAAATTAAAAGATTTGTAATGTGATGTCGTAACAAACATATTTTTACCACTCAAAATACAGGTAACGGATGCTCGTCACAGTCACTTGTGTCAAACAACAACAGCTGCACCAGGGCCAATTGTATTTTTTTTATGTTTTGAAGTTTTTTTTTCAATTATGTTTTTTTATATTATCGACAGTTCAACGGCACATACGACTTCAAATACCCGATGTCCGAACTGGCACAACTGGTCCCCACTCTCGACGGGGTGGAGGTGATCATCACGGCGTCGGTCGGGGACCCGTTCCTGGACGACATCATCGAGGGTTACAGCATCGCGAGGATCTACAACTCCTCACTGGCAGTCACATTCCTGGGTGGCACGCCGCAGGTGTTCAAACCGGCCATGCCTTTCGATGTTTATGTGAGTTGGTTTATTTTTTTTTCGAATTTTTGAATATATGTTTTAAGAGTGTGTTAATTATAGATATATACGCACTCACGCCTGTAATCCCCGAAGGAGTAGGCAAAGGTGTAACCGTCACACCCACATTTCGCCTAATGCATTTCCGTCCGATGATGTGACAGAAGGCCAGCCTATCACCATACCGGCTATAATTCTAGACTCCAGCCTGATACTAAACATTTCGTGATAGAAAACCCCCAATATCACTTTTACCAGACCTGCGGATCGAATGTGTTAAATATAATGTATTAATTTATTTGTAGTTTTTTTGAGTGGTAGAGCCATGCTATAGACAGTTTTGTCTGTAGCATGAATGGGCCGGCTTGACCGGGTCGTTACCACTGTCTCACAGAAAACCAATGTAAAGTAGTGGCTTGCTCTTGCGTTTTGTATGGTGAGTGAGATATCCGTCTCTCTTTTCCACTTTCTTAATTATCCCTTCTCTTTAAGATCGGCAACGCGTTTATGATTCTTCTAGTATTGTGTGCGTACCAGGGTAGTGGAGATCACTTACTATCGAGTGTATCACTTGTTCGTTTGCTAATCTATATGTTATAAAAAAAAAAGTGTGTGTGTGCAATTCGTACACGGCAGAAGTGAAACTTTAGAATAACACACAGATATGTTAAATAATTAACATAAATTAATTAATCAACAAACTTCAATACACAAATGCAATAAATAAAACACATTTTCCGAAGGCTTCGTTGTACGCATGCCCAAGACACGTGATATAGTGCCGTTTGTTGTGCATCTATCTCATTCTCCCGCAAGGTAAATCCTATTTGTCTCTTTTTACTGTAGCTTTTTCGTTTCATCGAATTTTCAAATACAATATTCTTTAAAAAGCGATCAGATGATTGATGTTGTTTGTTTGTGGTGGTGGTAGATGGCGGTGTCGTACCACGACGGGTCGCCGCTGCCGGCGTGGCGCGCGGCGGGCGTGGCGCTGTCCGTCAACCTGCAGGTGGAGGGGCGCGCCGCCAACATCGAGACGCTGCGCCCCACGCTCGCGCCGGGACATGATGCTGTCTGGCATCTGCGGCTCGACCTATACAACTTGCTCAGTTAGTACATCTCTATATGTATATATTTTTTTCCTAATACAGTGAACAATTTTTCGATTTTTTCAGAGTATGGTAATTTCCTATGTTGAATATTAAACATTATATGCAAAAAAAAAAAATACGAAAAAGAAATCTTTCCGGTCAAAGTTCGGCCAAAGTCTTGTCAATGTCCGATGAAAGTCCGGTCAAAGTCCGGTCACAGTCCCGTCAAAATCCCGTCAAAGTACGGTCAAAATCCGGTCAAAGTCTTGTCAATGTCCGCTCAAAGTCCAGTTAACGTCCGATGAAAGTCCTGTCAAAGTCCGCTCAAAGTCCTGTCGAAGTCCGGTCAAAGCCGACTGCTGATCAACTGGCCCACGTGACGTCTCACGGAAGGTTCTCGAATATTCCCGAACCTTCCGTTGATCGATGGACCGCTCACGAACGAATCGGTTCACCCACCCATAAGAAGTTATCATTTCAAAAATAATTCTTGAAAGTGATATAGGATAACTTTTCTTGTACCGTCAATACCAGGCCGACGTATTAGCTTCCATAGATATAATGTAGTGAGATCACTAGAAAACGAGTCAATCAAATATTGTCGAGGCAGGCAAAGTGTGTGCTCACGACTCGTGCCGGTCATTGTGCATTCTTTTTCATCATCATCAGCAGCCAATAGACGTCCACTGTTAAACATAGGCCTCCCCTAAAGATTTCCAGACCGACCTGTTGGAAGCGGCCTGCATCCAGCGACATCCTGCGACCTTTATCAGGTCGTCTGTCCACCTTTTCTTTTTCATCATAAATATATCCGTTGACAGAGTTACAAAACGAGCCGAACTACCGCGAGATACTGAACGGTATAAGCGGCGTGCGCGTGAGTGCGACAGTGACGGACGGGTCGGGCTCGCTGGCGGCGGCGGAGCTGCGGTTCGTGGCGCACTACAGCGCGAGTGACCAGCATGTGCGCGTCTCGACCAGCACCACCGACGCACGGGTAACGAACACTGCTATATATTGAACAGTACAAGCGGAGTGCTCAGGTGACAGTGACGGACGGGTCGGGCTCGCTGGCGGCGGCGGAGCTGCGGTTCGTGGCGCACTACAGCGCGAGTGACCAGCATGTGCGCGTCTCGACCAGCACCACCGACGCACGGGTAACGAACACTGCTATATATTGAACAGTACAAGCGGAGTGCTCAGGTGACAGTGACGGACGGGTCGGGCTCGCTGGCGGCGGCGGAGCTGCGGTTCGTGGCGCACTACAGCGCGAGTGACCAGCATGTGCGCGTCTCGACCAGCACCACCGACGCACGGGTAACGAACACTGCTATATATTGAACAGTACAAGCGGAGTGCTCAGGTGACAGTGACGGACGGGTCGGGCTCGCTGGCGGCGGCGGAGCTGCGGTTCGTGGCGCACTACAGCGCGAGTGACCAGCATGTGCGCGTCTCGACCAGCACCACCGACGCACGGGTAACGAACACTGCTATATATTGAACAGTACAAGCGGAGTGCTCAGGTGACAGTGACGGACGGGTCGGGCTCGCTGGCGGCGGCGGAGCTGCGGTTCGTGGCGCACTACAGCGCGAGTGACCAGCATGTGCGCGTCTCGACCAGCACCACCGACGCACGGGTAACGAACACTGCTATATATTGAACAGTACAAGCGGAGTGCTCAGGTGACAGTGACGGACGGGTCGGGCTCGCTGGCGGCGGCGGAGCTGCGGTTCGTGGCGCACTACAGCGCGAGTGACCAGCATGTGCGCGTCTCGACCAGCACCACCGACGCACGGGTAACGAACACTGCTATATATTGAACAGTACAAGCGGAGTGCTCAGGTGACAGTGACGGACGGGTCGGGCTCGCTGGCGGCGGCGGAGCTGCGGTTCGTGGCGCACTACAGCGCGAGTGACCAGCATGTGCGCGTCTCGACCAGCACCACCGACGCACGGGTAACGAACACTGCTATATATTGAACAGTACAAGCGGAGTGCTCAGGTGACAGTGACGGACGGGTCGGGCTCGCTGGCGGCGGCGGAGCTGCGGTTCGTGGCGCACTACAGCGCGAGTGACCAGCATGTGCGCGTCTCGACCAGCACCACCGACGCACGGGTAACGAACACTGCTATATATTGAACAGTACAAGCGGAGTGCTCAGGTGACAGTGACGGACGGGTCGGGCTCGCTGGCGGCGGCGGAGCTGCGGTTCGTGGCGCACTACAGCGCGAGTGACCAGCATGTGCGCGTCTCGACCAGCACCACCGACGCACGGGTAACGAACACTGCTATATATTGAACAGTACAAGCGGAGTGCTCAGGTGACAGTGACGGACGGGTCGGGCTCGCTGGCGGCGGCGGAGCTGCGGTTCGTGGCGCACTACAGCGCGAGTGACCAGCATGTGCGCGTCTCGACCAGCACCACCGACGCACGGGTAACGAACACTGCTATATATTGAACAGTACAAGCGGAGTGCTCAGGTGACAGTGACGGACGGGTCGGGCTCGCTGGCGGCGGCGGAGCTGCGGTTCGTGGCGCACTACAGCGCGAGTGACCAGCATGTGCGCGTCTCGACCAGCACCACCGACGCACGGGTAACGAACACTGCTATATATTGAACAGTACAAGCGGAGTGCTCAGGTGACAGTGACGGACGGGTCGGGCTCGCTGGCGGCGGCGGAGCTGCGGTTCGTGGCGCACTACAGCGCGAGTGACCAGCATGTGCGCGTCTCGACCAGCACCACCGACGCACGGGTAACGAACACTGCTATATATTGAACAGTACAAGCGGAGTGCTCAGGTGACAGTGACGGACGGGTCGGGCTCGCTGGCGGCGGCGGAGCTGCGGTTCGTGGCGCACTACAGCGCGAGTGACCAGCATGTGCGCGTCTCGACCAGCACCACCGACGCACGGGTAACGAACACTGCTATATATTGAACAGTACAAGCGGAGTGCTCAGGTGACAGTGACGGACGGGTCGGGCTCGCTGGCGGCGGCGGAGCTGCGGTTCGTGGCGCACTACAGCGCGAGTGACCAGCATGTGCGCGTCTCGACCAGCACCACCGACGCACGGGTAACGAACACTGCTATATATTGAACAGTACAAGCGGAGTGCTCAGGTGACAGTGACGGACGGGTCGGGCTCGCTGGCGGCGGCGGAGCTGCGGTTCGTGGCGCACTACAGCGCGAGTGACCAGCATGTGCGCGTCTCGACCAGCACCACCGACGCACGGGTAACGAACACTGCTATATATTGAACAGTACAAGCGGAGTGCTCAGGTGACAGTGACGGACGGGTCGGGCTCGCTGGCGGCGGCGGAGCTGCGGTTCGTGGCGCACTACAGCGCGAGTGACCAGCATGTGCGCGTCTCGACCAGCACCACCGACGCACGGGTAACGAACACTGCTATATATTGAACAGTACAAGCGGAGTGCTCAGGTGACAGTGACGGACGGGTCGGGCTCGCTGGCGGCGGCGGAGCTGCGGTTCGTGGCGCACTACAGCGCGAGTGACCAGCATGTGCGCGTCTCGACCAGCACCACCGACGCACGGGTAACGAACACTGCTATATATTGAACAGTACAAGCGGAGTGCTCAGGTGACAGTGACGGACGGGTCGGGCTCGCTGGCGGCGGCGGAGCTGCGGTTCGTGGCGCACTACAGCGCGAGTGACCAGCATGTGCGCGTCTCGACCAGCACCACCGACGCACGGGTAACGAACACTGCTATATATTGAACAGTACAAGCGGAGTGCTCAGGTGACAGTGACGGACGGGTCGGGCTCGCTGGCGGCGGCGGAGCTGCGGTTCGTGGCGCACTACAGCGCGAGTGACCAGCATGTGCGCGTCTCGACCAGCACCACCGACGCACGGGTAACGAACACTGCTATATATTGAACAGTACAAGCGGAGTGCTCAGGTGACAGTGACGGACGGGTCGGGCTCGCTGGCGGCGGCGGAGCTGCGGTTCGTGGCGCACTACAGCGCGAGTGACCAGCATGTGCGCGTCTCGACCAGCACCACCGACGCACGGGTAACGAACACTGCTATATATTGAACAGTACAAGCGGAGTGCTCAGGTGACAGTGACGGACGGGTCGGGCTCGCTGGCGGCGGCGGAGCTGCGGTTCGTGGCGCACTACAGCGCGAGTGACCAGCATGTGCGCGTCTCGACCAGCACCACCGACGCACGGGTAACGAACACTGCTATATATTGAACAGTACAAGCGGAGTGCTCAGGTGACAGTGACGGACGGGTCGGGCTCGCTGGCGGCGGCGGAGCTGCGGTTCGTGGCGCACTACAGCGCGAGTGACCAGCATGTGCGCGTCTCGACCAGCACCACCGACGCACGGGTAACGAACACTGCTATATATTGAACAGTACAAGCGGAGTGCTCAGGTGACAGTGACGGACGGGTCGGGCTCGCTGGCGGCGGCGGAGCTGCGGTTCGTGGCGCACTACAGCGCGAGTGACCAGCATGTGCGCGTCTCGACCAGCACCACCGACGCACGGGTAACGAACACTGCTATATATTGAACAGTACAAGCGGAGTGCTCAGGTGACAGTGACGGACGGGTCGGGCTCGCTGGCGGCGGCGGAGCTGCGGTTCGTGGCGCACTACAGCGCGAGTGACCAGCATGTGCGCGTCTCGACCAGCACCACCGACGCACGGGTAACGAACACTGCTATATATTGAACAGTACAAGCGGAGTGCTCAGGTGACAGTGACGGACGGGTCGGGCTCGCTGGCGGCGGCGGAGCTGCGGTTCGTGGCGCACTACAGCGCGAGTGACCAGCATGTGCGCGTCTCGACCAGCACCACCGACGCACGGGTAACGAACACTGCTATATATTGAACAGTACAAGCGGAGTGCTCAGGTGACAGTGACGGACGGGTCGGGCTCGCTGGCGGCGGCGGAGCTGCGGTTCGTGGCGCACTACAGCGCGAGTGACCAGCATGTGCGCGTCTCGACCAGCACCACCGACGCACGGGTAACGAACACTGCTATATATTGAACAGTACAAGCGGAGTGCTCAGGTGACAGTGACGGACGGGTCGGGCTCGCTGGCGGCGGCGGAGCTGCGGTTCGTGGCGCACTACAGCGCGAGTGACCAGCATGTGCGCGTCTCGACCAGCACCACCGACGCACGGGTAACGAACACTGCTATATATTGAACAGTACAAGCGGAGTGCTCAGGTGACAGTGACGGACGGGTCGGGCTCGCTGGCGGCGGCGGAGCTGCGGTTCGTGGCGCACTACAGCGCGAGTGACCAGCATGTGCGCGTCTCGACCAGCACCACCGACGCACGGGTAACGAACACTGCTATATATTGAACAGTACAAGCGGAGTGCTCAGGTGACAGTGACGGACGGGTCGGGCTCGCTGGCGGCGGCGGAGCTGCGGTTCGTGGCGCACTACAGCGCGAGTGACCAGCATGTGCGCGTCTCGACCAGCACCACCGACGCACGGGTAACGAACACTGCTATATATTGAACAGTACAAGCGGAGTGCTCAGGTGACAGTGACGGACGGGTCGGGCTCGCTGGCGGCGGCGGAGCTGCGGTTCGTGGCGCACTACAGCGCGAGTGACCAGCATGTGCGCGTCTCGACCAGCACCACCGACGCACGGGTAACGAACACTGCTATATATTGAACAGTACAAGCGGAGTGCTCAGGTGACAGTGACGGACGGGTCGGGCTCGCTGGCGGCGGCGGAGCTGCGGTTCGTGGCGCACTACAGCGCGAGTGACCAGCATGTGCGCGTCTCGACCAGCACCACCGACGCACGGGTAACGAACACTGCTATATATTGAACAGTACAAGCGGAGTGCTCAGGTGACAGTGACGGACGGGTCGGGCTCGCTGGCGGCGGCGGAGCTGCGGTTCGTGGCGCACTACAGCGCGAGTGACCAGCATGTGCGCGTCTCGACCAGCACCACCGACGCACGGGTAACGAACACTGCTATATATTGAACAGTACAAGCGGAGTGCTCAGGTGACAGTGACGGACGGGTCGGGCTCGCTGGCGGCGGCGGAGCTGCGGTTCGTGGCGCACTACAGCGCGAGTGACCAGCATGTGCGCGTCTCGACCAGCACCACCGACGCACGGGTAACGAACACTGCTATATATTGAACAGTACAAGCGGAGTGCTCAGGTGACAGTGACGGACGGGTCGGGCTCGCTGGCGGCGGCGGAGCTGCGGTTCGTGGCGCACTACAGCGCGAGTGACCAGCATGTGCGCGTCTCGACCAGCACCACCGACGCACGGGTAACGAACACTGCTATATATTGAACAGTACAAGCGGAGTGCTCAGGTGACAGTGACGGACGGGTCGGGCTCGCTGGCGGCGGCGGAGCTGCGGTTCGTGGCGCACTACAGCGCGAGTGACCAGCATGTGCGCGTCTCGACCAGCACCACCGACGCACGGGTAACGAACACTGCTATATATTGAACAGTACAAGCGGAGTGCTCAGGTGACAGTGACGGACGGGTCGGGCTCGCTGGCGGCGGCGGAGCTGCGGTTCGTGGCGCACTACAGCGCGAGTGACCAGCATGTGCGCGTCTCGACCAGCACCACCGACGCACGGGTAACGAACACTGCTATATATTGAACAGTACAAGCGGAGTGCTCAGGTGACAGTGACGGACGGGTCGGGCTCGCTGGCGGCGGCGGAGCTGCGGTTCGTGGCGCACTACAGCGCGAGTGACCAGCATGTGCGCGTCTCGACCAGCACCACCGACGCACGGGTAACGAACACTGCTATATATTGAACAGTACAAGCGGAGTGCTCAGGTGACAGTGACGGACGGGTCGGGCTCGCTGGCGGCGGCGGAGCTGCGGTTCGTGGCGCACTACAGCGCGAGTGACCAGCATGTGCGCGTCTCGACCAGCACCACCGACGCACGGGTAACGAACACTGCTATATATTGAACAGTACAAGCGGAGTGCTCAGGTGACAGTGACGGACGGGTCGGGCTCGCTGGCGGCGGCGGAGCTGCGGTTCGTGGCGCACTACAGCGCGAGTGACCAGCATGTGCGCGTCTCGACCAGCACCACCGACGCACGGGTAACGAACACTGCTATATATTGAACAGTACAAGCGGAGTGCTCAGGTGACAGTGACGGACGGGTCGGGCTCGCTGGCGGCGGCGGAGCTGCGGTTCGTGGCGCACTACAGCGCGAGTGACCAGCATGTGCGCGTCTCGACCAGCACCACCGACGCACGGGTAACGAACACTGCTATATATTGAACAGTACAAGCGGAGTGCTCAGGTGACAGTGACGGACGGGTCGGGCTCGCTGGCGGCGGCGGAGCTGCGGTTCGTGGCGCACTACAGCGCGAGTGACCAGCATGTGCGCGTCTCGACCAGCACCACCGACGCACGGGTAACGAACACTGCTATATATTGAACAGTACAAGCGGAGTGCTCAGGTGACAGTGACGGACGGGTCGGGCTCGCTGGCGGCGGCGGAGCTGCGGTTCGTGGCGCACTACAGCGCGAGTGACCAGCATGTGCGCGTCTCGACCAGCACCACCGACGCACGGGTAACGAACACTGCTATATATTGAACAGTACAAGCGGAGTGCTCAGGTGACAGTGACGGACGGGTCGGGCTCGCTGGCGGCGGCGGAGCTGCGGTTCGTGGCGCACTACAGCGCGAGTGACCAGCATGTGCGCGTCTCGACCAGCACCACCGACGCACGGGTAACGAACACTGCTATATATTGAACAGTACAAGCGGAGTGCTCAGGTGACAGTGACGGACGGGTCGGGCTCGCTGGCGGCGGCGGAGCTGCGGTTCGTGGCGCACTACAGCGCGAGTGACCAGCATGTGCGCGTCTCGACCAGTACCACCGACGCACGGGTAACGAACAATCTGCTATATATTTCTTATCGTAGCACGGCACAGTGACTGCACTACACCTGAAGGTAAGCGCAGTGCAGTCCAAAAAAAAGTTTATCGGTGGTCACCACATAAATGATAGTACTTTTATACTGATAAATAAAGCAATTCATGCGAAATTATTACATAACCATCCCAAAATATTCAAAAATGCATGTTAATGTTCAAGTTTTCACTTCTGCTGGGACTCCGGGAGTGCAACACGTTGTTTATTTTTATTTATTTACATCTTGGCATATGATGCATTTCGCCAATTGACAAGTATAATTTATTGTCAAGCCTTCACAAGAACGATGAAATATCGATGTAGACGTTTTCAAGGTCTTCATGCAGTTTCGTGTAAATTTCTCCCAGTATGAAGCTTATTTCACTTATTTCAATGTTTCCATCACCGTCAATGTTTATTGTACAAATCCACACCACTTTTATATAATAAACACAAATTTAAACTAGTTTTTGAAATAAATTAAAATAAGCGATGAACCTCCTTTAGTAACTTTAGAAGCAATATCTATAGCTTTTATTGGTATTATTAAACAATTTTACACTGTTTTCGATATCATGTCTAAGGATAGAGCTGCAATTATCAGAAAACAAACAAGAAATTGATTTGCAGGCTGGTGCTGATTTTTTACCTTTGAAATGAAATGAAATGAAATCGTTTATTAATCATGTAGGCAATTGGGATAGCGCTTATGACAAGTCAGTACAAAAGTAAAAGAAACTTATATATAGAAATCAGTATCAACTAATGTATACATACATACATAGCATCATGAAAATACACTCGGCAATTACACTAAATCTATTTATTATTATTATTACTTTAAAACTGAACCTAGTTCGAAACTCGATTAAAAATAAAGTTCTGTTTGTCAGGTGGGCGAGTACATAATATTCCACGTGCAGAGCAACTTCTACATGGAGACGTTCAACTATGTGGTCATGTCAAAGGGTATTATACTGACCAGTGATCAAGAAGTTATGCAGGTATGTACTGCTGTATTCTTTTTGAAGGCACAAGTCGGCAATCTAGCAAGTTTTCCTCTTCTAGCAAGTCTTCTTATGGTAAGTGATCTCCATTGTCCATAAATACCCATAGTACCAGAAGAATCATGGACGCTTTGTCGACTTTAAAACGAAGATAAAATATTAAACCATAAGATGAACAGTTTTAAGACATCATGGTGGAGCTTCGCAAAAAAGGGACTACAACTGTAGACAGTTTTGTCTACAGAATGAATGGGCCGGCTCGATTGAATCGTTACCACTGTCTCACAGAAAACTGACGTAAAGTAGCGGCTTGCTGCTGCGTTTCGTACGGTTAGTGACATATCTGGAGGCCCAAATCCCCCTCCCCTTCCCAATCCCTTGATTACCCCTTTTCTTTAAGGTTGGTAACGGTTCCATGATTATTCTGGTATTGTGGACGTTCATAGGCGGTGGAGATCACTTACCATCACCTGTCCCTCTTACTTGGTTGCCGGTCTGTGCTATAAAATAAATAAGGTTTTAACGGTTAGGTTCTAATACGAATTCACATAAACTGGTGTCATAGGAGGGTGTTCGTACATTCGCGGTGACCGTGTCGGCGGAGATGGCTCCGGTGGCGACGGTGGTGGTGTGGGCGACCACTCGCCGCGGCGACGTGCTCGCTGACTCGCTCACCTTCCCTGTCAACGGCATCTCCAGGAATAATGTGAGTACAATTCATCATCATCATCATCGCCACAGGACGTCCACTGCTAAACATAGGCTTCCCCTCAAAGATTTCCAGACCGGCCTATTGAGTACAATTATGGTACTAATATCTTTATATATATAATTCTTCTGTGAGTGTGTATGTTCCTGAACTTCTCTTAAACGACTGGACCGATTTTGATGAAATTTTTTGTGTGTGTTCAAGGGGATCTGAGAATGGTTTAGATTCACAATTTTGTCCGCTGGACAATGTTTTTTTTATTAATTTTTAATTTATTAGTAGTTGTTGATTTTGGAATGTTTTAGTATAAACCGGATGGTTGTCATTGCGAAGCTTGCCGTGATGACGGGTCGTATAGCGTCTAGACTGGACAGGGACAGGACAGGGACAGGACAGTGAGACAGGACAGTGAGACAGGAAAGTGAGACAGGACAGTGAGACAGGACAGTGAGACAGGACAGTGAGACAGGACAGTGAGACAGGACAGTGAGACAGGACAGTGAGACAGGACAGTGAGACAGGACAGTGAGACAGGACAGTGAAACAGGACAGAGAGACATGACAGAGAGACAGGACAGTGAGACAGGACAGTGAGACAGGACAGTGAGACAGGACAGTGAGACAGGACAGTGAGACAGGACAGTGAGACAGGACAGTGAGACAGGACAGTGAGACAGGACAGTGAGACAGGACAGTGAGACAGGACAGTGAGACAGGACAGTGAGACAGGACAGTGAGACAGGACAGTGAGACAAGACAGTGAGACAGGACAGTGAGACAGGACAGTGAGAGGACAGTGAGACAGGACAGCGAGACCGGACAGTGAGACAGGACAGTGAGACAGGACAGTGAGACAGGACAGTGAGACAGGACAGTGAGACAGGACAGTGAGACAGGACATTGAGACAGGACAGTGAGACCGGACAGTGAGACAGGCCAGTGAGACAGGATAGTGAGACAGGACAGTGAGACAGGACAGTGAGACAGGACAGTGAGACAGGACAGTGAGACAGGACAGTGAGACAGGACAGAGAGACATGACAGAGAGACAGGACAGTGAGACAGGACAGTGAGACAGGACAGTACAGGGACAGGACAAGACGGGGACAGGACGGGGACGGGACGGGGACGGGACGGGACGGGGACAGGACGGGGACGGGACGCGGACAGGACGGGGACAGGACGGGGACGGGACGGGGACAGGACTGTCCAACCGGAGGGAGGTGGGAGACGACCTGACTTAGGTCGTCGAAGTCAATTAAATGTGCGACGGGCTACCTCACGTGCAATGGCGCAGTACCTCAATTAATTGCATTTAAAGTAAATAAAACATTTGTATTAAGTTTTGACCACATTTTACACAAATATATTATGTAGGTGATACGAAGTTCACCGGGTCATCTAGTAAATATATAATAATTTGCCACCAACGCATTCTTCCATACTTTGGTCATATAGTACGGAACGACGATGAAAACTTAAAGAAACTCATTGTGGTTGGAAACATAGATGGAAAACGCTCGCGTGGTCGATCCCCAAATTCGGTGGACGGAACAAATTACACACTCATCAGCCGCCATGTTCCACAACGCTGTGAGATGTGCGATGAATAGAAGCCAATGGAGAAATATCTGATCTAGATGCAGACCACTAGATGATGACCACGGTCCTCAGTCATTAGGGGTTATTTTTAAAATAAAATTTACTTTATCATGATTGATACTTTTTTATCCGGGCATGGCAAAGTGACTGCCTTACACTAGATGGTAAGGGCAGTGCAGTTCAAAAACCAGCGACCACCGACAAGCAATGAGATTGTCGTTGGTCACAAGAATCATACCGGCAACATAAATGCTTCTTCACACTCCGAACAGGGAAGAATTAAATCAAGGGGCCTGCGACAGGACAGGCGGATGACCGATACAGGCACAGGGATACAAAGATATACCTATACTTTACTCGCCCAAGCCAGCTGTCAAGTCATGTCGCAAGCCCTTCGGGAGAATCGGATATAAATTGGCTAATCCGGGAATGCGATTCACACAAGGCGGATCACTATGGCAGGTTTTAACACCATGAGTACGGTGGTCGCTATTCGGGCGGATATGAATACCACAAGCAATTAACTATTACTTAAACTACATTATGATTTTTTTATAACATTGTGCAGTTCACGGTGTACATAAACAACCGCAAGCACCGCACGGGCGAGCGCGTGGAGGTGGCGATATTCGGCGAGCCCGGCGCCTACGTGGGCCTGTCCGGCATCGACAACGCCTTCTACACCATGCAGGCCGGCAACGAACTCACATACGCCAAGGTAATATATAACACTGTGCAGTTCACGGTGTACATAAACAACCGCAAGCACCGCACGGGCGAGCGCGTGGAGGTGGCGATATTCGGCGAGCCCGGCGCCTACGTGGGCCTGTCCGGCATCGACAACGCCTTCTACACCATGCAGGCCGGCAACGAACTCACATACGCCAAGGTAATATATAACACTGTGCAGTTCACGGTGTACATAAACAACCGCAAGCACCGCACGGGCGAGCGCGTGGAGGTGGCGATATTCGGCGAGCCCGGCGCCTACGTGGGCCTGTCCGGCATCGACAACGCCTTCTACACCATGCAGGCCGGCAACGAACTCACATACGCCAAGGTAATATATAACACTGTGCAGTTCACGGTGTACATAAACAACCGCAAGCACCGCACGGGCGAGCGCGTGGAGGTGGCGATATTCGGCGAGCCCGGCGCCTACGTGGGCCTGTCCGGCATCGACAACGCCTTCTACACCATGCAGGCCGGCAACGAACTCACATACGCCAAGGTAATATATAACACTGTGCAGTTCACGGTGTACATAAACAACCGCAAGCACCGCACGGGCGAGCGCGTGGAGGTGGCGATATTCGGCGAGCCCGGCGCCTACGTGGGCCTGTCCGGCATCGACAACGCCTTCTACACCATGCAGGCCGGCAACGAACTCACATACGCCAAGGTAATATATAACACTGTGCAGTTCACGGTGTACATAAACAACCGCAAGCACCGCACGGGCGAGCGCGTGGAGGTGGCGATATTCGGCGAGCCCGGCGCCTACGTGGGCCTGTCCGGCATCGACAACGCCTTCTACACCATGCAGGCCGGCAACGAACTCACATACGCCAAGGTAATATATAACACTGTGCAGTTCACGGTGTACATAAACAACCGCAAGCACCGCACGGGCGAGCGCGTGGAGGTGGCGATATTCGGCGAGCCCGGCGCCTACGTGGGCCTGTCCGGCATCGACAACGCCTTCTACACCATGCAGGCCGGCAACGAACTCACATACGCCAAGGTAATATATAACACTGTGCAGTTCACGGTGTACATAAACAACCGCAAGCACCGCACGGGCGAGCGCGTGGAGGTGGCGATATTCGGCGAGCCCGGCGCCTACGTGGGCCTGTCCGGCATCGACAACGCCTTCTACACCATGCAGGCCGGCAACGAACTCACATACGCCAAGGTAATATATAACACTGTGCAGTTCACGGTGTACATAAACAACCGCAAGCACCGCACGGGCGAGCGCGTGGAGGTGGCGATATTCGGCGAGCCCGGCGCCTACGTGGGCCTGTCCGGCATCGACAACGCCTTCTACACCATGCAGGCCGGCAACGAACTCACATACGCCAAGGTAATATATAACACTGTGCAGTTCACGGTGTACATAAACAACCGCAAGCACCGCACGGGCGAGCGCGTGGAGGTGGCGATATTCGGCGAGCCCGGCGCCTACGTGGGCCTGTCCGGCATCGACAACGCCTTCTACACCATGCAGGCCGGCAACGAACTCACATACGCCAAGGTAATATATAACACTGTGCAGTTCACGGTGTACATAAACAACCGCAAGCACCGCACGGGCGAGCGCGTGGAGGTGGCGATATTCGGCGAGCCCGGCGCCTACGTGGGCCTGTCCGGCATCGACAACGCCTTCTACACCATGCAGGCCGGCAACGAACTCACATACGCCAAGGTAATATATAACACTGTGCAGTTCACGGTGTACATAAACAACCGCAAGCACCGCACGGGCGAGCGCGTGGAGGTGGCGATATTCGGCGAGCCCGGCGCCTACGTGGGCCTGTCCGGCATCGACAACGCCTTCTACACCATGCAGGCCGGCAACGAACTCACATACGCCAAGGTAATATATAACACTGTGCAGTTCACGGTGTACATAAACAACCGCAAGCACCGCACGGGCGAGCGCGTGGAGGTGGCGATATTCGGCGAGCCCGGCGCCTACGTGGGCCTGTCCGGCATCGACAACGCCTTCTACACCATGCAGGCCGGCAACGAACTCACATACGCCAAGGTAATATATAACACTGTGCAGTTCACGGTGTACATAAACAACCGCAAGCACCGCACGGGCGAGCGCGTGGAGGTGGCGATATTCGGCGAGCCCGGCGCCTACGTGGGCCTGTCCGGCATCGACAACGCCTTCTACACCATGCAGGCCGGCAACGAACTCACATACGCCAAGGTAATATATAACACTGTGCAGTTCACGGTGTACATAAACAACCGCAAGCACCGCACGGGCGAGCGCGTGGAGGTGGCGATATTCGGCGAGCCCGGCGCCTACGTGGGCCTGTCCGGCATCGACAACGCCTTCTACACCATGCAGGCCGGCAACGAACTCACATACGCCAAGGTAATATATAACACTGTGCAGTTCACGGTGTACATAAACAACCGCAAGCACCGCACGGGCGAGCGCGTGGAGGTGGCGATATTCGGCGAGCCCGGCGCCTACGTGGGCCTGTCCGGCATCGACAACGCCTTCTACACCATGCAGGCCGGCAACGAACTCACATACGCCAAGGTAATATATAACACTGTGCAGTTCACGGTGTACATAAACAACCGCAAGCACCGCACGGGCGAGCGCGTGGAGGTGGCGATATTCGGCGAGCCCGGCGCCTACGTGGGCCTGTCCGGCATCGACAACGCCTTCTACACCATGCAGGCCGGCAACGAACTCACATACGCCAAGGTAATATATAACACTGTGCAGTTCACGGTGTACATAAACAACCGCAAGCACCGCACGGGCGAGCGCGTGGAGGTGGCGATATTCGGCGAGCCCGGCGCCTACGTGGGCCTGTCCGGCATCGACAACGCCTTCTACACCATGCAGGCCGGCAACGAACTCACATACGCCAAGGTAATATATAACACTGTGCAGTTCACGGTGTACATAAACAACCGCAAGCACCGCACGGGCGAGCGCGTGGAGGTGGCGATATTCGGCGAGCCCGGCGCCTACGTGGGCCTGTCCGGCATCGACAACGCCTTCTACACCATGCAGGCCGGCAACGAACTCACATACGCCAAGGTAATATATAACACTGTGCAGTTCACGGTGTACATAAACAACCGCAAGCACCGCACGGGCGAGCGCGTGGAGGTGGCGATATTCGGCGAGCCCGGCGCCTACGTGGGCCTGTCCGGCATCGACAACGCCTTCTACACCATGCAGGCCGGCAACGAACTCACATACGCCAAGGTAATATATAACACTGTGCAGTTCACGGTGTACATAAACAACCGCAAGCACCGCACGGGCGAGCGCGTGGAGGTGGCGATATTCGGCGAGCCCGGCGCCTACGTGGGCCTGTCCGGCATCGACAACGCCTTCTACACCATGCAGGCCGGCAACGAACTCACATACGCCAAGGTAATATATAACACTGTGCAGTTCACGGTGTACATAAACAACCGCAAGCACCGCACGGGCGAGCGCGTGGAGGTGGCGATATTCGGCGAGCCCGGCGCCTACGTGGGCCTGTCCGGCATCGACAACGCCTTCTACACCATGCAGGCCGGCAACGAACTCACATACGCCAAGGTAATATATAACACTGTGCAGTTCACGGTGTACATAAACAACCGCAAGCACCGCACGGGCGAGCGCGTGGAGGTGGCGATATTCGGCGAGCCCGGCGCCTACGTGGGCCTGTCCGGCATCGACAACGCCTTCTACACCATGCAGGCCGGCAACGAACTCACATACGCCAAGGTAATATATAACACTGTGCAGTTCACGGTGTACATAAACAACCGCAAGCACCGCACGGGCGAGCGCGTGGAGGTGGCGATATTCGGCGAGCCCGGCGCCTACGTGGGCCTGTCCGGCATCGACAACGCCTTCTACACCATGCAGGCCGGCAACGAACTCACATACGCCAAGGTAATATATAACACTGTGCAGTTCACGGTGTACATAAACAACCGCAAGCACCGCACGGGCGAGCGCGTGGAGGTGGCGATATTCGGCGAGCCCGGCGCCTACGTGGGCCTGTCCGGCATCGACAACGCCTTCTACACCATGCAGGCCGGCAACGAACTCACATACGCCAAGGTAATATAACATAACATTGACATAATTTGACAGCCTCCGTGACGCAGTAGACGATTCGATAAAATAAAAAAAGTGTGCGTCTCGGGACGCTCGACAGAAGTGATAACTTAAACTAATCTAAGTTAAACTATTTAATGCGCTGCGCTGTGGGTTAAAATGACAGAGGAGGAGTCTCCCTACTGCTGCCGTATGCGTGAGAGAAAGGGAAGCCAGACCGAGTGGCGCCGTAACGCGTTACGTTACGAAGGGGTTTACCTTCCCATAAGAAGTTTTCACTTCAAAAAAGTTATTGAGGGGTAATTAATGAATAATTTCCCATTGATCGTCAGGTAATATCGAAGATGTCGTACTTCGACGAGAGTACAAACGGTACGTTCGCGTACACGTGGCGTTCTCACTTCGGCACCGCGGACCAGCTGGTCTACTTCCCCTCGTCTACCTTCGGCATCGACGCTAACAGGACCTTCGAGTGAGTGGCATATGGGTTTTTATTAATTACCATTTGAGATTCACTGCCTCGGTGGCTCAGTTGCATTGCGTACACAGTACGACTTTTGTGTTGAAATCTCGGGTTCGATCTCCGGGTCGGGTAAAGTGATAATGGGTTTTTCTATCACGAAATGCTTGAAATCAGCTTGGAGTCTGGAATTGGGTACGGTATGGTGATAGGGTCGCCTCTTTTCACATCGTGGGACGGAAATACGCTCGGTGAAATGTGGGTGTACTGGCTACACCTTTGCCTGCCTATCTTAGCACTAAGCCGGGACAACGCCAGGCAGTAAGAAAGTTGCTTCGGTTCTCTCTACTAATTGCCTAGAATGAGATATCACTGAATCAATCCACATTTCACGTTCGAATTTAATTTTTTATTGTGTAATTAGACCGTTAAGGGTATTCTTTATACGTCATTTGACTTTACTGGTACTTTGGAATGTTCACTGGTCTGAGATGAAGCACCAAGAGCCGTGAGCCGTGTAGGTCTTTTGGTATTATTGACAATTTTTTTATTCCATTTAAACTTATACTTGAATGGAAAATATAATAATAATACGTTCGATGAGGAAAAAAATAATTGATATTATAGTATAGTTTAATATTATCGTACAGTATTTCGGTACGTTATACTAATGGCATTACATGTGCATGTGCGTGTACGTGCAGGTACGCGGGGCTGGTGGTGTTCAGCGACGTGGCGGTGTCCCGGCGTCCGAGCGCGTGCGACCCGGTGTCCGGGCCGGTGTCCGGTGCCGGTACCGGACAGCGCGAGTGCCTGTCCGGCGGGTGCTACGCCGCGCACGAGCACTGCGACGGACTCATGCACTGTCAGGACGGCACCGACGAGACGGGCTGTGAGTACACACACACACACACACACACACACACACGCGCGCGCAAAAAACAAAAACACACACACACACGCGCACACACACACACACACACACACGAACACGAACACACAAACACACGAACACACACACATACGCACACACATCATACATGTTACAGAAAGATTTGGCTTGTAGTTTTTACAACGCTTGCCTGACGGCAACCCTTCTGGAGAGAAATGCCCAGACCCGAAACAAATATTTGCGAATCACACAAACATATTGTCTCAGTGCGGGACTCAAACACGCGGCTTCTGGCGTCACAGCCGGTTACTCACCCATTGCGCCACGGAAGTTGTCAAAATAATAGTCTATTATGTATAACAAAAGGTCGCGGGGCCGATGCAACAAAACATTTGTACAGTCGACAAATAATTCATTCGAGTCTGAATGTTGAGGTCGAAAGTATCTCGTAGTTCCAGGTACCCACGATACAAACTCGTATCTTACTGCAGAGTCAGGACTATGTATTTATTGTTATTACGTTTCAATTCAACAATGCATACGTTTACATAATATGTCGGTGAATGGTGCTATAATGCATCGCAACGTTATGTGTTCAGCTAACGCTAATATAAAGACATCTATCGATGTTACACGATCGAATGATAAAGATATTTTATGATGAATTATAATTTAATAGTAGTGAAGGAGGCCAAAGTGGTGTGTAAGAATCATAACAAGAAGTCCGTTGTCTCTGTTTACCCCTATAGGAAACTGTCATAAGTATGCATGTATGAATTATCGATACGATATTTTCATAGAGATAGCTTGTATGCTACCTTTTAACTAGTTAGGAAAGATCCACACATAGACGGAACCATTAGCAGAAAGTAGAAGAATATATTTATGTATTCAGGTGAGGATCACGAGGACTCGTTCGAGCTGAGCCACTTCCGCAAGTTCCGGTTCAACCGCGTGCAGCGCCAGTACGACAACGTGTGGGTGTGGCGGGACGTGAACATCGGACCGCACGGACGATACGTGTTCACAGTCGACGTGCCACAGGTACCTATATATAAGGTTACTTTTAAAACACCAACAACCTTGCAGGACTAGATAGTTATGCATCCTGCACCTGTTCATAGCGTGATAAAAATTTGCTGACCATTCAAATAAGCTTTTTACGAACGTAAGGACTATATGTAACTTTATCCGTTGAAAACATGATCATTTTTCGCTGACCATGAATTTTGCAGGTGTTCTTGTTTTGACTAAAGTTCTAGGAACTAAATGAAAACATGTTGACTATAAATGTGGTGACCACTGTCTGGAAGGTGGCCTTGTTATGATCAGAATTCCTGGAACTGTATACGCATTGTAAATTTTAATTCAGTCTCAAATAAATGTTTATCATGAAGAGGACTCTACATTTTTTATTTGTAAACCTCCTGGCGCTCCCGCGTAACTTTCATCTAGATAGCTTACCCCATAACGAACAACTTGTGTTATACGATAAATAAATAATAAAAAATTTACTATTACTATTGCACTCAAATTCGACCTCACTATGATCGTTCTGAAAGATGTTTATCTTTAGTCAAAGTAATGTGGTATTGTGTACAGGCGCCGGCACACTGGACCGTGTCCGCTTTCAGCATGTCTCCAACACTCGGCCTGGGAATGCTCACCGAACCTTTACAAGTAAGTCAATTGTTCAACTCACATTTAAAGCCCGTTTCAAAATGTTTATTTAAATTAATTCATGCTGGTGGGAAGATACTTGTATCCGACCGGATAGCGACCACCGTAAACTGGTGCTAAAACCTGCCATAGTGGCCCACCTTGTGTGGGTCGCGTTCCAGGGTCAGCCTGTGTATATCCGGTTCTCCTCAGGGGGCTTGCTCCCTGATCCTAACCCTTTTCCCATCCCTTTTCCTTCCCCTCCCCCTTGGCCCTTTGGCAGGCCGGCATGATAATGCCGACCTACGATGGACACACTGTTTATCGTTGGTCGACATTATTCGTGGATTGCGCTACACTTACCATCAGGTGTAGCGTAGTCACTTTGCCGAGCCAGGATAAAAAAAAACGTCTGATTACGCATTAAACAACCAATGTTTTTCATATTTTTTTTTATTGATTACCAACAATGAATCTACAAGGTGGTAGGTCCTTCGTATGCGAGAGGCCGTCTGGTTTGGTACCACCGCGCCATCTATTTCTGCCGACAAGTAACAGTGTGAGCACTGTTGTGTTTCGGTTTGAAGGATATTGAAGCCAGTGAAATTACTGGTCATTATGAGACTTAACATCTTATGTCTCGGGGTGACGAGCGCAGTTCAGTGCCATGCAGTGCTTTGTAACTCAAAGTTGTGTGTGGTGTTGCTTCTGTTTATGGCAGGCGTGGCGCTTACCACCAGGCGAGCGATTTTCAGTTATAATGCTACACTGTGAGACAAATGTTTGTGTGATCCACAAATGTTTGTTTCGGGGTGTGGGTGTTGTGAGAGGGAAAGTCTCTCGTAGTTCCTGATACCCACGACACAAGACTTGTATCTTACTGTGGGGTCAGGACTATGTGTGTGACTGTTGGGTGTATTTATTATTATTATTACTGTGCTAGTTAATACAGCATATTCTCCCATCGTTCAGTACGTGGGCGTGTTGCCGTTCTTCATCACGGTGGAGGGTCCGGACCGGTGTAGACAGGGCGAGCAGCTGGGCCTGCGCGTGGTGGTGTTCAACTACCAGCCGATGGACATCGAGGCGGTCGTCGTACTGTCCGCCTCCCCTGACTACAAGTTTGTGCACGTCGAGGAGAATGGCATTGTGAGTACATACTGAAATTATACAAAAAAAAAATAAAAAAAAAAAATTGCGAAATAAAATTAATTTAAACGTATTTTAATTTTAAGTAAGTCCCGTGACCACGGAGGCTGAAAAGCTTTCGAAACGTCAGGATTAATAAAAAAACGCGATAAAATCAATTTAAATTAGTTTTATTTTAATGTGTACTATTCGCATAAATATGAAAAATCATTGTTTTATTTTTGTACGGAGTTGTGATAAGCGATATTTAAATTGCGTACATGATTTAATCAAATAATTTATTGAATAATTAAAATGTCAAACATCATTTAGATTCAGTTTAGATTTAGTTTTCGTTAAAGAAGAACGGGCAAGAAACTCTAACGTTGCTCTTTTCTAAACTGATTTACAATACATATTAGCACTAGTCATCCGAACGTCATCTGGGTCTCTCATTAAAAATCAGCGTTGCGGTATTGCTTAGGTCATACTGCGACATCAAGCTGAATGAGAGGTACCTTTGCTGGCATTTATTTCGCTTAATTTCTAGTTTTATTTAAGTAGTTATTTATAGGAGATATTTTTATATAGATATGTACTGTTATTGTTAGTAATCATTTTATTGTGCCACCAATAAATGTTTCTTTCTGTCACTACATACATTAGAGATTAGTAAACAATAAGTTTTATATTCGCAGGTGCGTTCGTACAACCCGCGCACGTCATTCGGCGAGCACCAGTTCTTCGTGTACATATCGGCTGGCGACGCCGCCACCGTGCACGTGCCAGTGGTACCGACCCGGCTCGGTGACGTCACCGTACACCTGCACGCCTCCACGCTCATGGGCAGGCACGACTACGCCAAGAAGGTCACCGTTGAGGTACACACCGGTTGATTTTAATCAGCATGACAAAAATAACGCTATTATTGAGTTCCTCGTTTGTTTGTTTGTGGATGTGTGTTTGTGTATCTGTGTTGTGATATCACAGGGCCTAAACAAATGTGATTTTCTTTAAAGCTATTTTATTCAATTTATATTAGCTATCTTTTTTATGCCGTGGATTTCGTATCATGTGATATATTCGGAAACCCAAATGCCCCTCCCCGTCCTAATCCCTTAATTTTTCCTTTCCTTTTGAAAGGATTTTCCTTTTCCTATGCATCGATGGTGGAGATCACTTAGGTGACCCACTTGCTCATTTGTTGATCTTGACTATAAAAAAATAACCCATCATTTGACTCACACATCCCATTACTGAATAGAGTATACCATCCGCAAGTGAGGATGGCTCCGGGCCTAACATGTTCGCAGCTTACTAACATGTTTAAAAATAAATGTGTGCGTGTACTAGTGTACACACGTAAGAAGTGAAACTTTTTTATGACCTTATTTTTCAAAAAATGATCCACTTTACAGAAATTGGTCTAATAAAGTTAAATTAGATAAAGTTTAAACAAAAGGCTTTTATTATCATAGACATGAATACAAAAAAAAAGTATGCGTCTCGGGACGCTCGACTGAAGAAGTCCGGTCAAAATCCGGTCAAAGTCCGATTAAAGTCCGGCCAAAGTCCTGTCAAAGTCCGGTCAAGGACGGGTCAAAGTCCGGTATGTGTCCGGTCAAAGTTGGGTCAAAGTCCGGTCAAAGCCCGGTCAAAGTCCGGTCTATATCCGGTCAAAGTCGGGGCAACGTACGGTCAAAGTCGGGTCAGCCCGGTCAAAGTCCGGTCAGAGACTGGTCTAAGCCCGGTCAAAGTCGGGTCAAAGTCCGGTTAAAACCGGGTCAACGTCCGGTCAAAGTCCGATCAGCCCGGTCAGAGTCTGGTCAAAGCCCGGTCAGAGTCTGGTCAAAGCCCGGTCAAAGTCCGATCAGCCCGGTTAAAGTCCGGTCAGAGTCTGGTCAAAGCCCGGTCAGAGTCTGGTCAAAGCCCGGTCAAAGTCCGGTTAAAGCCCGGTCTATATCCGGTCAAAGTTGGGGCAACGTACGGTCAAAGTCCGGTCAGCCCGGTTAAAGTCCGGTCAGAGACTGGTCTAAGCCCGGTCAAAGTCGGGTCAAAGTCCGGTCAAAGCCCGGTTAAAGTCCGGTCAAAATCGGGTCAACGTCCGGTCAAAGTCCGATCAGCCCGGTTAAAGTCCGGTCAGAGTCTGGTCAAAGCCCGGTCAGAGTCTGGTCAAAGCCCGGTCAAAGTCCGATCAGCCCGGTTAAAGTCCGGTCAGAGTCCGGTCAAAGTCGGGTTAACGTCCGGTCAGCCCGGTTAAAGTCCGGTCAAAGTCCGGTCAAAGCCCGGTTAAAGTCCGGTCTATGTCCGGTCTGTGTCCGGTCTATGTCCGTTCAAAGTTGGGTCAAAGTCCGGTCAAAATCCGGTCAAAGTCCGGTCAAAGTCGGGTCAACGTCCGGTCAAAATTCGGTCGAAGTCCTATGAAAGTCCTGTCAAGTCCAGTGAAAGTCTGGTCGAAATCTAGTCAAAGTCAAAAATGTGACGCGTGCCGCGTAACGGAAAAATGTGACGATTTTATTTTTCTAACGCCGATAAAGAAGTTTCACTTCAAAAAACTCAAATGTTGTATCTCCCACAGCCGGACGGTCTGCCCCAACACCGTCACCAGTCGATCCTGCTGGACCTGTCGAGCCGCGCGTACGTGTTCCAGTACATGCACGTGAACGTGACGGAGACGCCGGTGATCCCGTACGAGGTGGACCGGTACTACGTGTTTGGCTCGAACAGGGCGCGCGTGTCCGTCGTGGGCGACGTGGTCGGCCCACTGTTCCCCACCATGCCGGTCAACGCCACCAGCCTGCTCGACTTGCCCATGGTGGGTGGATTGTTTTTTATTCTGACACGACAGTAATTCTGACAATAGTAGAAATAGTACAAGATTTTATAGTTTTTTTAAATGATGGCAAGTTTCTTTTACTCTCCGTACATCGAGTAGAAGTAGCCACTAGTGGGAACTTTGAGGAATTAAAATCATAATAATCGAATACGAAATAAGCTTTCGGGTGATTTTTTCCTTTTTAATACGCTTTTATTAGCTTCAGACGTATGTTTGTATGTAACGGAATCTTTGGACATGATTTTGACCTCCTTCAAAACGTCGGATTAAATCAATTTTGTCGTACTTATCAAGGGACCGATGACAATTCGGTATTTTAAAGAAAACAATAAAAAAAAATCTAAAAAATAATTTTTAAAAAACTAAAAAAAACACGCTTTTGTAGAAAATCCAACTACAAACGCTTTTTTTTTTACAATAAAAGGAATTAATCACATGAATCGAATACGAAATTACGTTTCGAATGATTCTTTCCTTTTTTCGATCGATTATCGATTTATAAATTCCACAGGACTCAGCGGAGCAGAACATGTTCAGTTTCGCGGTGAACATGTACATGACACTGTACATGCGTCTGATCAACCAGCGCAACCGCACGCTGGAGCGAGAAGCGTTCTACCACATGAACATACTGTACCAGCGGCAGCTCTCCTTCATGAAGCCCGACGGGTCCTTCAGCCTGTTCAGGAGCGACTGGTGAGTGGTCAGACATACATTCAACTGGTGGTAGGATAACATCGTGCACCACCACCGGCATGATTCTGATGGCCACCGATGCACTGCACTGCGCTCACCACTATGTGTAGTGCAGTCACTTTGTCATGCTCGGATGAAAAAAAAACGTGTGCGTCTCGGGACGCTCGACAGAAGTGATAACTTAAACTAATGTGGGTTAAAGTGAGAGAGGAGGAGCCTGCCTACTGCTGCCGAATGCGTGAGAGAAAGGGAGGCCAGACAGAGTGGCGCCGTAACGCGTTACGTTACGAAGCGGTTTTCCCTCCCATAAGAAGTTATTAATTCAAAAAAAAAGTGTATAAAAAACTGTTTACAACGTGGCTCTACCACTCGTGAATAATGCATTATTATAAAACTAACGAGATATTTCCTTAATGCAGGAACCAATCAGCGTCGAGTGTTTGGCTGACGTCATTCTGTGCGAAGACATTCCAAGACGCGTCGTTCAATGAATGGGAGAACTTTATATACATCGATCCAGACGTATGTATAGATTATTGTTTTAAAACACAATACATGTTAATACAATTAAAGTAATAAGCTTCGGCAATCTATTTTTTCTTGACCCTTGGTCAAAAGTCAGTTCTTTTTTTGTATTTTTACTTTAATATGTTTTTTTATCACTTTTTTACATAAAAAAATAAAAAAAAATTGAGCGCAAGTATTGCAAACAATGTCCGACTCTCAGAGCATTGTCAGACATTTTTGAGAAATAATAAAAACATGTAAATGAACATGATCTTACATTATAACTTTTATATTTATTGAATCATCATTATTTGTGTGTTCCGAAGATAAACGAACATTAATAACACACGTAAAAGTCATAGGTCTGTGTATGTTCTTGGGGCAGGTTTGGAACCTGTGACCTTCATCTCGACAGCTCCCCGCTGAACATTGCTTTTGTTTTGGAATCGCTTGAAAAAAAATCGATTAGTTCCGAATTTTCAGTTCAGAAACCATTTCTTTAATTTATTTGTCAGGTAATCTCGATGGCCGTGTCATGGGTGCTGGAGCATCAAACATCAGACGGGGCGTTCTACGAGGTGACCTGGTTACCCGACCGGAACGATAACTCCACACTGCGCGTGCCCAAGAACTCAACCCTGTACCGCGAGGTCATGAGCAAGCCGGGCTGGCACGATCCGCACGCCGTAGAGGTATATCTCGCGTAGGAAATATCGAAATATACATAGAGGCGGGGTTTCAACTTATTGGATAATTATTCGAATAACTAGCTATTGCACGCGGCTCTGCCCTCATTAATATCTTTTCTGGGATAAAAAGTAGCTTATGTTCATCAGAAATAATGTAGGATTCTAACAGTGAAAGAATTTTTCAAATCGGTCCTGTAGTTTCAGAGCCTATTCAATGCAAACAAACAATCAAATCTTTTCTGTTTATAATATTAGTTTAGATTAGATATAACCGATAATTTCAAGCCCTGTTTGAGGGACTTGAAATATTATTGTACTTGACTTAATATTTATTTGTGTTAAATGTGTATTACAATGTCAGTGTGCCAAGGCTTAGAACCGCGAGGTCTTGGGTTCAGATCCCAAGTCGGATGACGATGACGATGACGGATTTGTGTTTTCGATTCGACAAATCACAAATGTATTGTCCAATTATGAAATTTGTGTTCGATACGGCGATAGGCTAGCCCCCTATCATTTTGGTACGGTAATAAGCTAGTCGAGATGTGGATGCAACACTGCCTACCCTTTCGCGAATATACGCGTGAGATTATGTTGTATATTTTCAGAATACCGACTCCATAATCCTGCAACGGAACTTGACATTGACAGCGCAAGTGTTGATTACTTTGGAGACAGTCAAGAATCTCAAGGACATCGGCACACGAGAGGTACGATTAGTTATTATTAAATTTTCTATCCAGGCACGGCAAAGAGACAGCACTACACCTGATGGTAAGCGCAGTGCAGTTCAAAAACCAATGACCACCAACAAAAAATTAGTCTGTCGGTGGTCATCAGAATCATGCCGGCCTATACAGGGTTATTTTTAAAACACCAGCAACCTCGCAGGGGTAGATACCTAAGGTTATAAGCTACTACTTTTGTTCTACGACTTTTGATAATTTGTTAGATTTTATTTTCATACAAAAATAAGTATTCATTTAATTTCCGTCTTGAATGTTACCTACGCGCAACGCAGATTACGTAAGCAAACACGCGAAGCGTGGGGAACCGGGCTAGCTCCTTTGAAGGTCAACGCCCGAGCAGCTGAGCGGCGCCTTTGAGTCGCGCGCGCACGCCGCGCCGCGCCGCAGTCTACGAAGAAAAACACGACACAACAAAAACTTGTAAAATCATTTTTTTTTAAATATATTGAGTTATATCCAAACTCGTAGAACAAAAGTTGTTCCGTATGGGGTCAGCTATCTGGTCCTGCGAGGTTGCTGGTGTTTTAAAATTAACCCTGTATAAGTGCTTTTTCATATTCTGAAGAGGGAAGAAGCAAATCAAGGGTCCTGCGATAGGACAGGCGGATGATCTATGTAGACACAGGGATATAAGGATGTACCCCTATACCCGCCCTTAACAACCATCAAGTCACAAAACCTTTGGGAGAATCGGATATATACTGGTTGATCTTGGAACGCGATCCACACAAGGTGTATGAGGTCACTATGGTAGGTTTTAACACCATGTGTACGATGGTCGTTATCTGGGCGGATATGAATATTCTGTTATGGGCAAATATATTTGATACCATAAATTAATATAATAAAATAATAAATACACTGAACAGTCACACACATAGTCCTGAACCCACAGTAAGATACGAGTCTTGTGTCGTGGGTATCAGGAACTATGAGACTTTCGGTGTTACAACACAGATCTCGAAACAAATATTTGTGGATTACACAAATATTTGTCTCAGTGCGGGGAATGAACCCGCGGCCTCTCGCTTCACAGCCGGCTACTCGTCCATTGCGCCATGGAGGCTGTCAATTAATACTTTAACTATTGACACAATTCGTCTAAGACAAATGTTTGTGTGATCCAGAAATATTTGTTTTGGGGTCTGTGTGTTGTGAGACCGAAAGTCTCACGTAGTTCCTGATACCCACGACACATACATACAAAACTGAGAATTTAATTTCCTACTAACAACAACCCAGTTTTGTACAATATCAACACATTAAAGTTATGTTGAATGCGGTGAAAGTTAAATCCTCTGAAACATTTTTTAGCAAAGCGTGTTGTCATAGAGTGGAACAAACTTCCCGAACATGTTGTTATGGCATCCACATTGAGTAGCTTTAAAAACAGACTCGACCAAATCTCCAATCACAAGACATACACGCATCAGCTTAATAGCTGCTAGTGTACTGTGTACACCAGTATAGCTCTGAACTTACATGCTTTCACTTACACTCTACTTCAAAAGGCAGTCATTTTAAATACATGTTGTCTAGTAAGGAAATTCCTATCAAATGTTTAAATATTCACATAATTATACACTGGGCTTTGGCCCGTGTATAATTATTATTTCCCTCTAGTAATGGAGGAGACTGTAAAAGGTAAAAAAAAAAAATAATAATAATAAGGAAACCACTACACTTTCTGATTAACTCGTGTTGATGTATAATGTTGTGGCACAGGGTCTAAGCGCCCGAGTGGGTGCCGCGCAGAAGCGCGCCGTGGACTGGCTGGAGCGGCACCTGGCGCTGCTGCAGGACTTCGGCGAGCCCTACTCGCTGGCCGTCGTCACCTACGCGCTCACGCTCTGCAAGGCACCCTCGTCCGACCACGCCTTCAGGCTGCTCAAGCGGCTGCAGCGATCGGAAGGTACACCACCAACAATAATTGAGGCTATCAGCGCAAAAGTGGTGTAACCCACAATTCCTGCCAGACACGGTTTTGGTGTAAAATACATTGTTTTTATTATGAAAAATAATGCATTTTATACATTATTCGATACATAATGATATATAATAATATTCGTATATAATACATTATTTTTATTATGAAAAATAATGGATTTTACACCCAAACCGCATCCAACAAAAATTGTGGGTTGCACCACTTTTGCGCTGATAGCCTCGATTATATCCTCACTGGAAACGCAACAATACTAAATAATAAATATAATCTGGGTGTCTTCAAGTTCCGAGTGAATCGGTTTTGATTACGCAAGCATGCTTCATATTAGGCCTTATCATCGCTCACCATCAGACGAGATAATGGCCTAAAAAAAAAGCGCTAATACGTGACCTTTCCAGTAAAATGTAGTTGGTTTTTTTATACTATAAAAAATCACATATATTTATTTACAAGATAATTTTCAATATTATTTTTTCTTAATATTATTATTATGGATTATTATCCTAACAACTTTAAAATGCTCCACCATAAAGTTCACGTATTAGCGCTTTATTATTATCGCCTTTCCAGTACCGATATAATCATAAAACATGAGAATACCCTAATTATTTATTGTCAGGCGGTCTGGTATACTGGGGCAAGGAACCAGTCCCGCAACCCCCATACAAAATGGAGAACCAGAAACCGTTCTTACTGCCGCGCCTGCCCTACAAGTACGATAGTAACAACGTGGCCGCCACCGCGTACGCGCTGCTCGCCTGCATGGATCACCAAGACAACAACGAGCCCATCGTGATGTGGCTCAACGCGCAGAGACTCAAGGACGGAGGGTGGGCCTCCACTCAGGTAAACTTATATTTGTATATCGTCGATGAAGTACCAATGCCTCCTAAGTGTTGAGAATCTAATTTTACACCAGACTGTTTAAAATAAGGTTTTATTTTACAAAAACTGTTTAAAATAAGGTTTTATTTATTTGATCAACTATTGATAGTATATAGTTTCAGATACATTACCTTTTTATTAGTTACTAAGGGATGTGGTTTATGTTTACGTCTATTGTAATAAAAAAGTAATTTTGGACTAAATTGTCAGTTAGGAGGTATTGGTACTTCATCGACGATATGCTTGATGGATTTGTGCCATTTTGCGCGGATTATATGTCTCGCGAACAAGAATTTCTCCTTTGATATAACATGTTACGATTTTATCTTAATTGTTCATAAAAAAGTTTATGATATAGACCAGTATTTCGATATCTAGCACTGCATCCATTGCTGTCCATTTTTTAATTGCCCCCCTGTGGGGCGTGGGCCCCACGGGAAACACTGATATAGAGGCTTTGTACGCCATGGCGGTTACATAAAAAACGTTATCATTCGTCCATGATTTCAAAACATACTAACAAATCCTATCGAGACTGAAATGTCATGCCACATTTCACTTATATTTTTTATACAGCAACCACTTCAAAGACTGGGTTGTTCAGAAAATGAATGCAACTTAAGGCTATTGTCACTATTTAGTCTATAATACATTCTGCTATAATTCTATAATTTTTTTTTTTTTTTTATAGCATAGATCGGCAAACGAGCAAGTGGGTCACCTGATGGTAAGTGATCTCCACCGCCCATGTATGCCCACAATATCAGAAGAATTATGGGCGCGTTGCCGACCTTAAAGGGAAGGGATAATTAGGGATTGGAAAGGGGAGGGGTATTTAGGCCTCCGGATATCTCAGTCACCGTACGAAACGCAGCAGCAAGTCGCTACTTTGCCTCGGTTTTCTGTGAGACAGTGGTAATGACCAGGTTGAGCCGGCCCAATCATGCTGTAGACAAATTGTCTACAGCGTGGCTCTACCACTCAAATTAATTTTATAATATTTTTTATTAATTAAATCTTTTCTGCTATAATTCATTCGAGCTGCCGCGGTCCATGTAACAGTATTGCAAGTGTGTTGTCATTCCCAGGACACATACATAGCGACTCGTGCCCTGATCGAGTACACGAACCGGAAGCGGCTCCGTGACGTCAGCTCGCTCACCATCGACATCGACGCCGTGGCGCTGCCCGGCTCCACCATGCTGCATGTCAAGAACGACAACCTCGCCGTCATGCAGACTCTGGACGTGAGTACATGCACACGCACTTACACACGCACACGCACTTACACACGCACACACGCACGCACATACGTAAACACATAAAGACATAAAAAACATAAACACATAAAAATTTCTTTGTGATAGTCACGACAGGAATTTACGGTCTTCTAGCAATCTCCTTCTCAAGTGTCCCCCTCATACCTCCGACTTCACACACTCTTCTTTCTCTATTCAATCTATACTTCTTTGGAACGCACTCCCCCTCGAAATCAGGTCGTCAACGACCAGGCTGGGATTTAAAATGAGAGTCCGACAGTTACTGTTGGATGGAGTGGCAGAATCATCACATTAGTTACTGTGTTATATTATTGTATTATATAATATGTATTTTATATATTTGACTTATATATTTCATTATGTATTTATACTTATTTATTTATATTCTTTAGGTATTTATTGTATATATTATGTATATGTATATATTCATTTTTATATTCACATATATATCTCTTTTCTGTTTATTTTTCTTTGTTATCTTTACACCTGCCATGTACATCTCTGCATCACCCTAAGGTTGACTGGGAGATAATGCTTATAGCATTAAGTCCGCCTTTATACTCTTTGTATATAAAGTGTTAAATAAATAAATAAAGGACACAGATTATTCATAAACAATAACGGTTAATTTGTCATTAAGAACTGTACGCTTTGTGTTCAAGACAATGGCTTGTAAAGACGCGTTCACACTTTTTGGTAATCAAACTCTAAAATGCCTCGATGGCGTAGTAAATCTTAAATATACTATTTTTTGGTCCTGTCATCACACAGCCATAATCAGGGTGGTATGGATTACAGAAAAGTTTGTTCATTTATATGGCTACGCGCCTTTTTGTCTTTTTACATTGATTGATTAGACACACCTTTTAGTTAACACGTCTTTCAAACTTATATGAAAAATGTAATGTTTAATGTTATCTTAAACAAAAGGGATAATTAAGAGATTGTTAAGGGGAGGAGGGACTTGAGTCCCATATATCTAACTTACCGTCCGAAACGTAGTAGCTACTTACGTCGGTTTTCTGTAAGACAGTTGTAGCGACCCGGTCGAACCGGCCCATTCATGCTGCTGGCAAACCTGCCTACAGTGTGGCTCTTCCACTCTCCAATGTAGATTTGACCAGCCTTTCAGAAACCGGGGGGTAGTGTCGTCAAGTGTATGACTAGGTTGTATGTATTTTCATATCCTCCTAGTCCGTGAATCCCTACATTTAAGGATCCTCTCCTTCCTTCCATCCCATGTTGGTGTGCCTTTTCCTGCTAGCCTTTAGCGCGGCGGATATTCCAAAGTTCCCATAATGTTAAGTTAGTCTTATTAATGACAAATGTTCTGTACTTGACTTGTCATAAGCACTTTCTGAGCCTATATGATGAATAAAGATTTTGGTTTGATTTGATTATGTGTGTAGATCCCTGAGGCGTGGGGCACAGTGAAAGTGACTGCCCGCGGCGCAGGGTACGCGATCCTGCAGATGTCGGTGCAGTACAACGTGGACGTGCCGCGCTTCCAGACGCAGCCGCCGCTGCCAGCCTTCAACCTGCTCTCCTCGCAGCACTACTACGGCAGGAACCACTCGCACATACACTTCCAGACATGCGCTAGGTTACAACACATCTTATACAAAATAGTTTATTTGGCACCAACTTAATCTATTACAGTTTGCTGGTTTTGGTGTCTCCTTTTAAGTATGAAATACCTGTGTTAGGAAAACCAAAAAAAAAAAAAAAAAAGTTATAAACATTCTACCTCTCTGTATACGACACTCCGGCTGGTTAGGTTATAATAAAAAAGTGTGTGTGTGTTCAATTCACACACGGCAGAAGTGAAAATAAATTTATTAACTAACGAATTTTAATACGCAAATGCAAAAAAATAAGACACGTGAATAATACACCATGTTGTTTATGACACATTTTCCGAAGGCTTCGTTGTACGCCGGCGCAGACACGTGATAGCAATACTTGTAATCTATCATATTCCCCCCAGGCTAAATCCCATTTATAAATATGTTTGTCTCTTTGTTGTTTTCGTTTCAACGAGTTTCAAATCACAACGATTCTTAAGAAGTTATTTAAAAAATTGAGTATATATGTGGTACTTTTTGACATTCTGTGGTATTTGCTTATTGCATTGGTGAAGTCTGTGCGCCACCCTAGTTAACCATTGAAAACCAGCGCTGTGTGCACTCGAATCACAGTACAGCATTATGCTGAGCTGAATAACTAATTGTTGCGGTGTAGGTGTATTTATTTTTGAATTGAATTTGTAAGGTGTTATTGATGTATATGTAACTATTACTGTTACAGGCTCGTGCGTACTTACATAAATAAAAAAAAATACGGGTTGCACTCCGGGAGTGCCGACAGAAGTGAAAACTTATCAAACAAGATACGAGAATACAAAATTACGGCAACATGTCCACTCGACATGATAAAAGTACATTCTACTCTCTTCGCGTTTATGCGAGCCTGGTACTTTTTACGGTAACATGTTCTAAATAATAAAAAACTTAAAAAGGTTTTCTTTGGCCAAATCGTCATTTGTTTATTAATTACGGCTACTCGCCATGAAAAATGGACATTCTACTCTCTTCGCGTTTATGCGAACCTGGTACTTTTTTTACGGCACCATGTTCCAAAAATAAGTAAAATATCGTTATTTTATTATCAATATCAAAAACAAAATTACGGTAACATGTCTATTAACCATAAAAAAAAACGAACTCAGTCCAGTCCAATGCGACTGGTTACTGTGTGACGCCACCTTGGACTTCGAAATTATCGAAGTTCCAGGGAAGTCGGCTAGCGCTGGCTGGTCAACTGGCCCGCGTGACGTCTCACGGAAGGTTCTCGAATATTCTGGAACCTTCCGCTCGCCGCCGTTCGCGTTACGGAACGTTTCGGTTCACCCTGCCATAAGAAGTTATCACTTGAAAAATGTGTATTTTGTTGTTGTGCAGCTGGACGCTAACGGAAGAGTCGCCGCGGTCTGGTCTGGCGGTACTGGAGGTGGGCGTGCCCACGGGCTACATGATCCAGCAGCAGCGGCTCGACGCGTACGTACTGGCTCGTCACGTGCCCACGCTGCAGCGCGCCAGCTACAACCCCGCCAAGATCATCTTCTACTTCGACTATGTGAGTCTCACTCTTCAGTACTAACCGAACCACCCACCTTGTGTGGATCGCGTTCCACGATCAGCCAGTGTATATTCGGTTCTATCGAGGAGCTTGCGACATCACTTGATGACTGGTTGGTATAGGGGTACAACCCGCCCTGTGGAATGGGGGGGTTTGTAGAATTCCACCGCGGTATCCCCTGCCTGTCGTAAGAGGCGACTAATAGGGGCCATCGGGGGTCGCGGGCGCGCAGCGGGGGGCTCGAGTAGCGCCCAATTAGTACCTATGTACATGCGACCCCGAAATGGACGGCAGCACGGGTGACCGCCTCGTTGCTGCCGTTGACGCCGAGGGCGTCCTTCAGTGCGCGGGGGCTTCTGAGACCCCCCCCCCTCCCCCACAAGGAGACGGGTCGCAAGGCGGCATCGCGCAGGGGCGGTTCCGGCTGAAGCCGGGGTGCTTTTCGCCTCGGGAAACCCGGGGCCGTCCTTATTGCGCCGAAGAAGGTCACCGCGGGTTTTAGTCGATAGTTACCGGCATAGGTTGTACATAGTGTTAGGGACTCGGCCCAGTGGTCGCGTGGCTGGGTCGTAAGGCCGGTAGAACCCAACATAACCGTTCCACCTTCCCCCCGGCGCGGTGGGGCGGTAGCAATAAACGGCTTTCCCCGCGTCAACAAAAAAAAAAGGTATAGGGGTACATCCTTGTATTACTGTGTCTGCATCGGTCATCCGCCTGTCCTATCGCAGGCCCCTCGATTTGCTTCTTCCCTCTTCGAAGAGGGAAGAGGCATTTATACAGCCCGGCATAACTTTGGTGACCACCGATACGATAAACCCATTGCTTGTCGGTGGTCGCGGTATTTTTGGACTGCACTACGCTTACCATCAGGTGTAGTGCAGTCACTTTGCCATATAAAAAACAGCGTGTGCACTCATTTCGTAACTCAGTGCGGCAATAATTGACTAGTCATTAACGTTACAACAAATATCGACTTAGATATGAAAACTATAATAATGACTTGGCGCCGTAACTCGTTACGTTACGAAGTGATTTACCCTCCCATAAGAAGTTATCATTTCAATAATATCTTCGTTAAAAATTGTACTTGCCGATGTGGCCCCATGGAAGAATATGATTATGCGGTGATAGCTGATTAGGCTGTTTTTTTTACAGTTGAGTCCCGAGCTGACGTGCGTGAACTTCACGATCGAGCGATGGTACCCGGTGGCGAACATGTCCCGGTACCTGCCCATACGTGTCTACGATTACTATGCGCCAGGTAACTCCACCTGCATTTTTTTTTATAGCATAGATCGGCAAACGAGCAAGTGGGTCACCTGATGGTAAGTGATCTCCACCGCCCATGTATGCCCACAAAATCAGAAGTATTATGGGCGCGTTGCCGACCTTAAAGGAAAGGGATAATTAGGGATTGGGAAGGGGAGGGGTATTTGGGCCTCCGGATATCTCACTCACCGTACGAAACGCAGCAGCAAGCCGCTACTTTACGTCGGTTTTCTGTGAGACAGTGGTAATGACCCGGTTGAGCCGGCCCAATCATGCTGTAGACAAACTGTCTACAGCGTGGATCTACCACTCATTATTTACTCTGCATTATTTACTACCGTTAGCTAATGGCTACTATCCCGCCCACACACCCGCCACTGTAACTCCTGTGCACCAGGATCAACAGTGGCACGCATTTTTTTCGAAACCGAGAATTGAAGCTCGGCGAGTCTCTGGGAAGCTAATGGCTAGCTGAATGTACATATAGTGTTTATATACAATACCAGTTTTTCCTCGCGGTTCCTTCCGCGTGATCTACTTTTTCCGGGATAAAAAGTAGCCTATGTTACTCAGCGGTAATGTAGCTTTCTAACGGCAAAATAATTTTTGAAATTGTACCAGTAGTTTTAACTTTATTCTTTACATACAAAAATCCAAATTTTTCCTCTTTATAATATTAGTATAGATGTGTATATGCTGGTGGTAGAATATTCATATCCACCCGGATAGCGACCACCGTACACATGGTGGTAAAACCTGCCATAATGTGATCCACCTTGTGTGGATCACGTTCGAGGATCAGCCATTGTATATACGGTTTTCCCGAGGGGCTTGCAGCATGACTTGATGGATGGTTGAGGCGGGTATAGGGGTACATCCTTGTATCCCTGCATCGGTCATCCGCCTGTCCTGTCGCAGGCCCCTCGATGTGCTTCTTCCGTATTCAGAGTGCGAAGAAGCATTTATACAAGCGGGCATGATTATGGAGACCATCGATAAACTCATTGGTTGTCGGTGGTCGCTGGTTTTTGTGAACTGCATTAGTGTAGTGCGCTCACTATTAGTGTAGTGCAGTCACTTTGCCGTGCTAGGATAAAAAAAAATGTTTTTAGGCATCCGTAACCAAAGTGATAGTATAGATTACAGGCGTAAGTGCCTATGCATAAAAAGCACGGTAGTGGTGGTGGTGGGAGGGTGCCAGATTATTTTTGTACCTGACTGGATACCAATCACCATACACACGGAGAAAAATCTTCCATAGTGACTCGATCAGGTGAGTCGTGTTACGGGGTCAGCCAATGTATATTTAGTAACTTCAGGCCGGCATAATCTTGCCGACCGTCGAGGGACACAATGTCTCTTAACGATCGACATTATAATTGGACTGCGGTGTACTTAACATTAGGTCCAGTATAATCAATATGTCGTCCAAGAAAAAAAAATTAAGTGTGCGGGTACAGAACCCTTAATACGCAAGTCAGACCCTCAATTTACAGTGTCTTTATATTACAGAACGCTTCAACGAGACGATATTCGACGCGCTACCGACTTACCTACTGAACATATGCGAAGTGTGCGGCTCATCTCAATGCCCATACTGCGCCATATACAACGCAGCAGTCGTATACTCTCTGCCGACCACTCTACTGCTAGTCGCCATGGCGTGCATCTACCTACGGACACTCTACGGATCTTAGTACGTGGTAATTATTACAGTTCTGAGTAAACTATCAATCTCAGAAGCATACGGGCGTGTATGTTATATAATACGTAATGTGACTTACGCCTTTATATTTCTGAGGTAATGAATTGTATTCACATTTTTCCATATTTGTGAATTTTATAAGCTCAGAACTGTCAAACATTTAGCCATACGCTTTAAAATGTAATTACATATTGGACCTACTTCCGCAGACAGGAACCACCCCACAGCAATTTCAAATAGAGAGAGAGAGAGAGAAAATACTGATTTCGATTTACTAAATTCAACAATTTCAACTAATTTTATCTCGGTGGTTTTTTGGAAAATCGGGCAGGAAATATATTCCATGTAAGATTTTGCAAAAAAATACAGTATTAAAATCAATTTAAATTAATGAATTTAGCAAAACAAAATCAGTATCTCCATTTGAACTTCCTGTTTGCGTAAGTAGGTCCAATTACCCATAAAATGTATAAAAGTTGTGGAACAACATTATTTCACATAGAAATGTATTTAGACAACCCACTTGATCGAAATATAGGAATTAAGGGTATTATAAATAAACAACATCCGTGGCGTAGCGGGCGATTAGCCGCCTGTGAAATGAGGCTGCGGGTTCGATTTCCACACCGAAACAAACACCTTGTGTGATCCACAAATTTTTGTTTCGGGCCTGGGTGTGTTTTCTCCCCAGATGTGATGACTTCAGGCAGGCGGTCTATCGTAAAATCTACAAGTAAAATCACTCTATAAAATGTATTAAGTCATGTTACACCGACACCACTGCGAGTGGGACATACAGAAGTCGAAACACAGAAGAAGGCTAGTTCAAAAAAATGAAATTGTACAAACATTTTTGCAAATTGTATTTGATGTAAATTTCTGCCTCAATATAGTTTCAATTCATAATGTTGTTCCTCAACAGTGATATACATAATATCCAGTGATCTATCTCAATGATGAAATACTTTTGTAAATAAAATCATTTTATATGTCGAGTGTCGACACGGAAATAAACATAAGTTGGCAGTTAGGTGGCGCTGTTGTCGGTCTCCCGTTTTATTTTCAATTATAATATCATAGTATGTAATATATATTTGACACCCTCCCTGGCGCAACGGGATGTAAAACGAGAGGCCGCAGATTCGAATCCCGCGCCCTGCTTTTCATTCATAAAAATACAAACCACTCAAATGAAATGAATGCGTGAAATTATAAATTATTAAGTTTATCTTATTGATTCTAGTGGTTGTGATAATTCCCGAACTGCCAACTAACGTTATACTAATGACCGTGTGTGATCATTTTATAATTCTTTGAGTAGATTTTATACGAAATTCTATCGATACTGCATAGTAAAAAACAATTCGAAATTCGCACATTTTTTAATGATAACGAAAATCTTTTGATTTTTGACAACAATTTAAGAATATGTTTCTTTGTCGTGGCGCATTTTCGTTTCATTGAGTTTCAAATCACAACGATTCTACAGTTTCACTTCAAAAATGAAAACAATGTGAATTGGAACATATCTACTGTAATAGTATTCTAAGTTGTGTAAATTCATACTAACATTGTGTTATTAACCACCGTTTAGTATTTAACTGTAAGTAAATAAATCTTTAAACTATACAGTTTACACTATTATACTATGGAGTATATCTGAAACATTCAAACACTCTTTAAATAGTGTTATTTTATATTTAAACTTTGTAACGGTAAATTAATAAAAAAATTATACCTTATTAAGGAAATTAACCCATATCAAAAAATGTGAAACTAAATATTCTAGAGTTATTTAGATATTGACCTTATCAAAAAGCATTTGTCAATTTAAATTAAAAAAAATAACCTTCCATTTCTAAAATGTACAAATGACTGATTTAACATTGCTTTAGGCACAACAATGGCACAAACAAAATTACACATTACTATTTAAAAATGAATAATTAACAATTATGTATGCATTTTTGACGTACACAAGTATATTGTGGTAGTTTGATTTAGTCAATAATTATTATAATATTATGTATCTACACAATATGTTTTCTGATATTAATATCAAGTTTTTCAACGGCATAGTCAAATCTTATCGATGCTGTGTTGTGTCTTAAGCAACATTGTTTAACCAAAAGGCTCATTTCTCTTTTATTCCTCTTTCCATTCCAATTTAGTTTATTGTAAGTGTTCAGTTTAGTGTAGTTAACCAGTTAATTTAGCACCGACGGCTTTGTTAATTCGCTTATAAAGTTTTGGATTTCGTTTATAATATGTTTACAAGATTTTGATAATATAAATATTGTACAGGCTGCTTTAAAAATGCCTGATCTCCCCAGCAGCAATTTAAGTAGTTAAAAATATAATAGACATACATATTTAAAGCATGTGTTTAATGATGGGCCTCCACTATGGTATATGGTGAGTAAGTTTCATCGAGCGTAGATTTCAAAAGGACGTTGCTTCGGCGCACAATGAAATGTTAGAAATTTGCTGATTCACACTTGGCGTTTTGCCAGAATGTACGTCAAAACGTCGAAACAAGCTTCGTTTGTAGGGACCTATAATAAACAATTGAAAATAGTTTAATAAATACATACCAGACTGTATTTATTCCCTTTATATTCAAAGTATCATATGTAGTTTCCAGTTTCATAAACGGTATTTGATTCTAATTTCTATTATCTGTACTTAAGTATTTTAGTGTTAATCGCATGCATCAGAAAGCCCCGTAAAATCATGTGATGTAAAGCTAAATTAAGTTATAACATCTATTTAATTTTAAAGTAGAACCTTGTTCATTATTTTTATGCACCATATAAACATAAAAATACGATGTTATTCTTTTTTAGAAAGTTAATTCGAGTCTAACGTATGCATGTTTATTCACGCCAGGGCTGGAATTTTAAACATTTCGATGGGTTATATTCAGCGAAACATTTGGAATTTAAAGTTCTATGATTGATAGTCACATATAATTACATTAAAAATCGCATACGTTTCTCTTTTCAACCATCACATATTAAGGATCTAAGTTTAACTACAATAACAACTAAAGATCTGTCGTATGAATCTCTTATCTGTCTCTTTTTTCTAGGTGCTTAGTTCTAATGTGCTTATTATTTTCAACTTATTATTTACTTTTATAGCTTAAACATATCGATAATCGGAATTCTAAATCTGACTTATTTGTGATTATATGGCATATAATGCTTACTTGCCTTCAAAAATATAGGAGCAATATGAAATATCGGTATATACATTTGTGTGTTACAAAGATTTATGATGAGGTAAATCCAATAAATAAGTCTTCTTTTGCAATTCAGACTAATCCAATAGGTTTTTGATCTAACTATATATTGTTACCACATGTCGAAAGATGCCTATTTTACCGGATTTATACTAACATAAATTTTACCAACACATTTGATTGCAAGTATGGATCTGGTATGTCGTTATGGGGGTTGAACATGGTCTTTGGACTATTAAGCTACTTTAGTAGCTTCATTATTTCTAATTCTCTACACTCTTAAGGTCACTTTGTTAACACTCGTCACTGAAGTTAGTAATAGATAGTGATATTATTAATAAATTAAAATCGATGCAGTACCCGTACCTTAATACATCACTTAATGACCCCCATGTTTGTACTAGATTTTACCTGACAGTAAAATAAAATAAAATTAAATTAGTAGGTATATTTTTTGAGTGTGTGGAATTTTCAAATTATTGCAATAGCGTTTTAAGATTGCCTTATTATTGGAAGACAATATAAAAATTAACAAATATCTAAAGAAAGACAACATATTGGTATTATTTTATATTCAATATACATATGTATAGGTTCGTGTAAGTATATTATATTATAAGATTATTTGTTTTTGTAATCTGAGTTTACGTTTCTGTAGTATGAATTTTGGAACTAGTTAATGTAGTTTTTTTTATTTGATAAAATATCACATTTGTCGTATGGAATAGCTCTCATTTGATTATTAAAATTGCATACAAGTGTAATGACTCACTAAATAGATGAATAATGTAATTAACTAATAAGGGTCGATACACCATTTCGAAAATTGACTTCAGTTTCTGACAGTTCATTACGAGATTCGACATTTTGCTTGTACTTATGTTTATGAAAAAAAAATCAATTATAAATTCCCGTTTAATTCAAGTGAGAGCGTCACCATGCACCAACTTGTGTCCATTACCTTAGAAGTTTAAACATTATAATGTAATTTTGTCCTGGTCTATATTATGCATGTACCCTTATATGTAAAATAAGTACAAATTCGGAAATATCCCGTCCAAAATTCCACATTTTAAAATGTATTAAGAGAATCTCATTCTGTAATTTCTAAACGTGTTACTTAAGTAGTTTCCGTCCAAAACTTACCAATGACTGATTTTTTTTTACTTTTTTACAACATATTATGTATTGTGTGTATTATTTAAGTTGTTGAAGAAGTTTGTCAGTAGTGTAGACATTATTGACTGTTTATAGATTTATTTCCAAATAAAAATTTAAAACCTTGCAGAATTGTATTTTTTTAACTGATGTTATATGGAAGGACTTGCATCCAAGATAGTATTCACCACAGGTGCCCACTTTTAAACAATGTTTTTGGTAGTAGGCCGAAACATTGATGGATTTCCGTGACAAGTTGAGAATTAGACATCATGGTAAGCATCACTGGCTGTGAACACCCTCAGTACATTTTCCAAAAAGGAAGGTTCCAGGAGGTTCGGGATTTTGGGCCCCAGTTATCTCGATACCTAATAATCAATTGAGTGTATGATTTGTGGGCATTGAGCTATATTTACCTACAATATTGATAAAATCATTTATCGTTTGCCGTCCTATGGTATAAAAAAACTGCGTAAAAATGGTAAAATAGAAATAAAACATGTATTTATTTAAGTATTTGTTTAGTTTCCTAATCTTAATATAAGCTTGGAGTTCCAAATACTAATCACCCTGCACTCATGTCACCATTCTTTCCAAAACTGAACAACACTGCCCTCCTTATTGCAATGTTTTACAATACCTATCTTCGTTTGTTAAGAAAAATAGATGTTTATTCTATTCAAAATATTTGGAAAACTAAAAAACAGACATAGTATGTATACAAACATTATGTATGTGAAACAATAGAAATCTAAGAGATAAATAGAATAGATTCTGACAAGCATGCAAGCACTGTTTGCAGTGGACATAGCATTTGTTTATTCCTTTTCTTCTTTTTTGGAGGGATCCCAATAGTCATACACATAAATTTACTGAGCCCACAGTAAGATAAGAGTCTTGTGCCATGGGTATCAAGAACTACAAGAGACTTGGTCTCACAACATGTAAACCCTAAACAAGTATTTATAAATAAATATAATAAATACAACCCAACAGTCACATACATAGTCCTGACCCCACAGTAAGATACGAGTCTTGTGTCATGAGTATCAGGAACTGTGAGAGATTTCTGATCTCACAACACCCAGACCCCGAAACAAATATTTGTGGATCACACATATATTTGTGATTCCGCTGCACCACAGAGGCTGTCAAAATTTTATAAAATATAGAGGAACCACTCAGTAACTGACCAAAAAATAAAAAGGTACTTTTCACCATTGTTTTATTACTATCATAATGTACATTTAATAAATAACAAACACATTATATTACATAATTAACTACTGCCTCTTTTTAAGTTGCTTTGCTTTAGAACTTGTGGGTTTAGGAGCAGCTCCTCGGCTGAACAAGTTTGTGAACATCTCCGACATCTCAGGCATCTCTGACATCTTAGTAAGATTGCTTATCTGCTTCAAGTCCTCTTTAGTTTCTGGATCATTCATCATCTTTGGCAGGACCATTATCAGGAGTAGCGGCAACACCATCATTATCACCATTGGGTTGAACAAAAAGTCTGTGAGGCGCCACTGTTCTCGTACTTGGAAATACCTAAATCTCGACAATGGTTTCATCCTTAGTGGGTAAGGCACTTGTATAACTTGTGAAGTCTGTATGTAGTTGACTTTCCTTGCTCGATATTTGCCTTTCGAGTTAATTTCAACCCTCACTGGCTCGTACATATAGTCTGGGTGGATCACTTCGACCACGTAGGAGCCTGAAGGCACATTGTGTATGACAAATAACCCGTCTTCCCTGATGAAGCCGATGTACTCTCCTCCATTGACGTGTACGCGTGTATCCACCTGCCAGACGGTAGATTCGAGTTCTTCAGGCGGGAATACCTTCCCCTCGATCACGTATCTGCCGTTTCCAACATCTTCCTCGCTAGGATTGACCGCACTGAGTCCATTTCCAAACGCGCAGATTGTGAGGAGTAATATGATTTTTTTCATGATAAACTAATTGATTTCAGTTTTGTATCATGTATGTCGAGGTTCTATGTAAATGTACTATAATCAGCAATTATCGTAATCACAATCAAAGAGAATAAACAGTAGGTACGTTGAACACTAAATTCGAGAAATTTACCAATTTATTACAAAGAGAATAAAAATTAAAACCACGATATAAGGATGTCAAAAAAATATCGATTTGTCGGTATATCGATATGCATTCGCGATTATCGATATTGTTGGTGATATATTTTGATCCGATGTATCAATGTAACGATATGTTTTATTGAGTATCGTAGTCATGTCTATAACGGTATTTTTTAAAAATTGCACGACATGAAATGTGGATCAATTTTTTTTTAAGATGCTTAGAAAAGACATCCAAATGTCAAACGGAATTATCGATACTATTTTCTTGATATATTGCCACTTTGTTCCAGTATCGACATGCCTAGTCCGCAAGATAAAATATGTTTATGATGTCTATGGGAAAAATTAATCCCCTCCCCCCTTTCAAGTGCAATCTCATTAAAATTCTAACGTACCTAGTGATTGTATTCTCTTTGACTAAAATATGAATCACATGTTTCATTATTTTCAATAAGCAATATTTAGACTTAATGTCACAATCGTATTCCGTTCCATAAAGAAGTTTCATACATATTTCAATCCTCGTCCCCAATTCTCAAGGAGAATTTGACAAAAATAATAGCTTAAAAAAACACGCTTTTATAGAAAGTCTAACTAAAAAATAGAAAAAAAAATGTAAAGAAAAAAATGTATTTTAGTGTAAAAAAAGCGTGGGGTGCATGGTGTCAATATTTCTAAATATTTTATTGACAGATATATGTGTAGAAGGATTATCATTTAGTCACAGAGTACATTATTATATAACTGAAAAGTTATATAGTATGTTAAAAAGCACCCCACGCTTTTTTTTACAATAAAATACATTATTTTCTTCAAAGTTATTGGAACGAAGTTCCTTACGGCAGGCTTGGAGGGGATAGGGATTTTGCTGCGTGACCGAACTGAAAAAAATGTGATAGTAAAAGCGTAAGAAAACAGCGTAAGAAAAAAGCGTTAAAAGCGCTGCATAACCAGCCAGCGTTAGTTCCTTTTTGCCTGCACCAAAATTGTGAGCGAATTTCAGCTCAATCAGTTTTTAAAATGAAATTCATTCAGCCAGTTATACTTGAAGTATTTTTATATCTCCTTCGATTTTTAAAAGATTACGCTAGCTTGTTATTATTTATAATTACATAAGTTGATAAAAAATGCTATACAATAGCTTTACCGCGGCAGTCTCCGAGTGCTACACGTCTTTTTTTTATTTTGTTATTTTAGTTGATAATTTGTATTTCTTACAATTTGTGTCGATTCTACATTAGCCGAAGGAACTTCGTTCCTACCTGGTGTCCCACGACACACACCAATTTTTTCTATTTTTGAAGTGATAACTTCTTCTGGGAGGGTGAACCGATGCGTTTCGTAACGCGAGCGGTCCACCGATCAACGGAAGGTTCGAGAAAATTCCGTGAGACGTCACGCGGGCCAGTTGACCAGCCAGCGTTAGCCGACCTCCCTGGAACTTCGAGAATCTTCGAAGCCCCAGGTGGCGTCACACAGTGATCAGTCGGCTTTGACCGGATTTTGACAGGACTTTGACTGGAATTTAACAGGACTTTGACCGAACTTTGACTGGACTTTGACAGGACTTTGACCGAACTGTGACCGGCCTGTGACCGGACTTTGACAGGACTTTGACCGGAATTTGACTGGAGGTAATGCTTTAGTATCCGGTTGCAAGCGAAATAGTGCGGGAGAGGTGGGAGGGGGTTGAGGTACAACCCTCCCTGAAAGGGGGGAGGTGTGGAAAACAATAGTTTAGGAGATATGATTTTTATAAATTTCCAGGTTTCTGTTTACAATATTTAAGCACATATTGATATTTTCTATGTGGTCACGGGTTATTTTTCATCGGGAGAAGGATAAGTATGCCAAATTTCGATTTAATCCGACATTTTGAAGGAGGTCCAAATCATGTTCAAAGATTCCGTTACATACTAACATACATTTGAAGCTGATGAATGCATGTTCAAAATATGAATCACTTTTTTCAATACACCTACCTACCTACCTAGTCGTAGTTTATTTAATGATGTGAGACAGGATGCCCATGTACTCGGTAGAGGCAGTCAGAGGCAGTGTTCAAAAGGTGCCTGATGAGTTTAGTCGCATGTATCAGGAAATATTGTTGTGTAATTTTAATAATGTGTGTTTTAGTAATAGGGATTTTGACTTTTTGTTTACTTTACCCGTGTAGTAACAGTTACGTAGTGGAACCCGGACCTCGGTACCCCCCCACTGAAGGATACGTTTGGCCACAACCTCAACATGAAAATAAACAAATTCTTTTTTTTACATTTCGTCCAACACTATTTAACGTGACGGTAAGTTTAAGAAATCTGTCATTATTCTTTTTCTTTTTTATTTGTAATACAGAAATATATTGAGATTTAGATAGATAGATAGATAGATAACTCTTTATTGCACACCAATAATTAAAATTATACATTAAGAACCTTATAACTAAATCAAGTAACAAAAGGCGGTCTTATCGCTATAAGGATACTGATACCTACTAGATATGTATGTATTATGACCTACTAGATATGTACAATATAGCTATTGTCTTATAAGAGATTTTCTGGTAAATAAATGCTATTTTAATGGTTTCTTAAATTTCATGCCACTAAATAATATTAATGCAGGTAGATACCACACCTACCTATTCATTTTATTAAAAATATGTATTATTATTATTACTATAAAATTAAGTATTACATTAAAATTGTTAACGTTAAATAACATTAAATGTACAGCCTCCGTGGCGCAGTAGGCGAGTAGCCGACTGTGATACGTGAGACCGCGGGTTCGATCCCCGCACTGAGACGAATACTTGTCTGATCTACAAATATTTATTTCGGGTCTGGGTATTGTGAGACCGACAGTCTCTGGTTCTTCCTGATACTCACGACACAAGACTCATATCTTACTGTGGGGTCAGGACTATGTGTGTGACTGTTGGGTGTTATTATTCATAAAAAAATAATAATTGCGTCGCGTCGCCTTCCTTTTGAAAGTATTCATTATCGTCATTGGTATCACTATCTTCAATGTAAGTATAGACCATACATGTATCATAGCATTTACATATTATTATATTGAACCTACTGTGATATGTACATATAGTATAGTCTAAATTATACAGGTCAAGGATTTACTGCGTCTCGCTGATGACATAGCAAACATTGAAGTATAGTGTAATAATTTACTAGAACGGACATCCCGCTAGGCCACGCTCGACTCTGCGATACAGCACCGCAAATTAAATGCGCTCAAACTTCTGAGTAATAATTGTATTTGTACCCTAACGTGATATAGCGAGAAAAAATATACTTATTTCGTGATTGTTAGTGTTATGTTCGTTATCACCAACTCTGCCACCTATTTAAATTTTCGGAAGTGTTTCCCTTAGTGTATGCAACAGCAACTAATACAAAATAGAAACGCCTTTGTTAAAACACAATCAAAATTGATGAAAAATGGGTCTATGAGCAAAGGGGACATAAAGGGGACATCTCACTATCTCATACGGACGCGTGCACCGTAATGACATGTAAAAGCCATTTTACAAGGTGACGTCAAGGTTTGCGTCGTTTGATATTTGACAAGTAGCCTTTTCATTGGATTTGAATGGCTTCTAACTTATTTATTTATTTATAACTTTATTGTGCATCACATAAAAAGTATTGAAAATACACAACAGACATCTAAAAGTAATAAATAGAAGTACAATTGGCGGCCTTATCGCTAACGCCAATTTAATTACTGCAATAAGATTTTAGGTAACATAACATATTGATTAAAAAAATCAAGTCAACTACCCTATTAGTTATGCACGTTATAAAGCACAAGAAGATTGAAAAAAAAAAATGATTTACTTAGTTCTGAATCATGTCACTAAACTGTGAGCGTATGGGTTCCACTGAGACTGAGATGGACGTGAATGCGTAATGCCGTGCTGCCGGAGACGACGAAAACGCTCTTTACCGTTGAGGGACTCCCAAGTCCCTCAGGAATCGGGGCGCAAAATGGCACAGCGTTCTGGCAGCAATCCAGACTACCCTTAGGATCCCTAAACCTTCCTACTTGCGCCGAACAAGGCCACGGTGGAATTTTTTGTCGGTACAGCAGCGAAGAGATTTTGGCTAGCGACCCAATTGAGCAGTCATTCGCGTACAAAGAACTGAGTCGGAGCGCCAATGAGGCTCGCATAAACATCCCCGGGTTAAAAAGAAATCGTAAACCGAGATTTCCTCAGCGAGAAGAACATTATTTGAGTGAAGAAGTTGCGAGGCTGCACCGCAATAAATAATAAAATAATAAATAAATACACCCAACAGTCACATACATAGTCCTAACCCCACAGTAAGATACAGTCTTGTGTCGTGGGTATCAGGAACTACGAGAGTCCCTCTCACACGGTCGGCCTCACAACACCCAGACCCCGAAACAAATATTTGTGGATCACACAAACATTTGTCTCGGTACGCGGATCGAACCCGCGGCCGCTCGCTTCACAGCCGGCTACTCGCCCGCTGCGCCACGGAGGCTAAAATGTATGTCCGTTCTAGTACAAAATAGAACATTGATAGTAACAGTGTGATGCGGCGCCAGCTTGGCTACAGCAGTTCGGTGCCAAGGACGGCTACCCCTCGCTTTTACTCGGCTTCGGCTAGGTATAGGGATTAGGGTATACATGTTTGTTTTCATCGGTCCCAATACGGCTATAATTTACCCGACCGCCTCAAGAAAGCAAGGTTACGTTTTTCGGGTGTTAGTAGGTAGGAATTTGAGTTTATTCATTTGCCTGTGTGTACGGGTTTAAAAAAATCATGACGCAAGATCAACCTTGGTCCAGCCGTGCGGATGGGGTGCGGGTTACTCGTGTCCACGATGCCACTTCGCACACAATTTGACAAATCTGTAAAAAAACCGGTTGAGTCAGCCCAACCATGCTGTAGACAAAACGTAACTAAACGACAGCGTGGCTCTACCACATACAATTTGATTCGCTTCTACAGTACCATGCAGTACTTTACAATCCAAAGATTTTACCGGTAATAGTACCGGTATAATATCTGGTAAGCAATCTTTGTCTATTTCTGCCGCCAAGCAACATTGTGTAAGCACTGTTGTGTTTCGGTTTGAAGGACATTGAAGCCAGTGAAATTACTGGGCGTTATGAGACTTAACATCTCATGTCTCGGAGTGACGAGCGCAGTTCAGTGCCATGCGGTGCTTTGTAATTCAAAGATCAGTGTGGTGTTGCGCCTTGCTCGTCTCGTCATTCAATGAAATAGAAAAAAGAAGTGTGTGTGTGCAATTCACATACGGCAGAAGTGAAACTTCAGAAAAGTAGCCTACAAGAGAATGAGATAAAAATAGAATATCAGTGGTATGTATTAGGATAATTAAAATGTTTATTATTTTTATAATACTTTTACCAGGCTTAAAAATTATTTAAAATTTGAATGCGAAATATTACATTTTATATATTTACATACATACTTAAGATCTTGTTTCTTTCCAACAAGTGACGCCTTTTTCGTTTCATCAAATTTTCAAATCACAACGATTCTAAAGAAGTTTCACTTAAACAAAAGCAAGTCTATCCGTAAATAGAAAATATGGGACTGCCTTTAATGGACACGCTCTATATCAGGCGACTATATCATATTGTGGTATAGTCCTATTCTAGTAATTAGCATTTTACAGGTCGTGAATCATAACTGCGACATCCTTAAACATGCATTGGACCGTTATAATACCATATGGAAGACACTGTACATGACTGCAAAGAAGAACAAGAGGTGGGGTGAACGCAAAAGACCCCGCGGGGGGACGTACCAGGGCTGCATCACACAGCTGCAGGTGATCCTAACAGAAGAGTGCGAAGAATATCCCCATTATGATATGGATGAGAGATGTAAGTGTCTTCAGAGTGTTTAATCAGACCCGGGGCCAAAATTGAGTGGTAGAGCCACGCTGTAGACAGTCTACAGCATGATTGGGCCGGCTCAACCGGGTCATTACCACTGTCTCACGGAAAACCGACGTAAAGTAGCGGCTTGCTGCTGCGTTTCGTACGGTGAGTGAGATATCCGGAGGCCTAAATACTCCTCTCCTTCCCAATCTCTAATTATCCCTTTCCTTTAAGGTCGGCAATGCGCCCATAATTCTTCTGATATTGTGGGAATACATGGGCGGTGGAGATTACTTACCATCAGGTGACGTACTAGCTCATTTGCCGATTTTGTTAAAAAAAAAACGATGGGATGAGGGGCAGCAATTTTGGTAAAACTTGCGGGCCAGGGGATCATGCTTTCTTTCGGTTTTGCCTGACTCAGAGTGTGGCTATTGTTCCTGTTAGATCCACGCCTGTCAGCGGCCGTGTAGGTACGTAAGTACGTCCGTTATATTTACGTATGAGTGTTTTTTTATAGAATAGATCGGCAAACGAGCAAGTGGGTCACCTGATGGTAAGTGATCTCCACCGCCCATGTATGCGTTCAATACTTGAAGAATCATAGACGCGACCTTAAAGGAAAGGGATAATTAGGAGTTGGGAAGGGGAGGGTATTTGGGCCTCCGGATATCTCACTCACCGTACGGAACACAGCAGCAAGCCGCTACATTACGTCGGTTTTCTGTGAGTCAGTGGTAAAGACCCAGTTGAGCCGGCCCAATCATGCTGTAGACAAAACTGTCTACAGCGTGGCTCTACCACTCATAAGTGTGTCTCATTACGGCTCCTCATCCATGGTTTGGTAGATGTAAAGCCTGAAGTTAAAGAGTGGAGGCGTCTCTTACACGGAGTCGGTATTGTTGCCAAGATTGCCAAAAGCCATATGACAGCGCCTGTCCTGCTCTTCCATATTCGTGACCATTTTGTACCAAACAATTGTACAGTATTTAGTTAAAGGCTCACTAAAGACCTTTATGTTCCATCCATTCATCCATCCATCCATCCTTGATAGTCCTCCGTCTTCCTTATCCAAAAGCTTTCCGTCAAGTCTATTCTCGCTTTATTGGGAAGCCCGAATGCTGTTTTTTTTTGGACGTCTACGATTGCATCCTAACTGTTTTTGGTTTGTTTCAGACGATCTTAAGGTACAGAAGATTTCATATCTGAAGAGTGCCTCCATCTGGGGTATCCTGAGAGGTTTGGAAACCTTCACACAGTTGCTATATTTTGGCAATAATTACAAGGTGAGCATCACACTATCTCCCGCTTGTATCGATGAAGGCTTAGCCAGACGAATAACTGGTACACTCACGGTTCGCTAAGCAATATAATGCGAAAATGGGTGAGCTTACCGCCCAGCCAGGCGATTCCGATTCAGGGCTCCACGTGTTTCTCAAATTTGAGTAATAACAGTTTTTATGCCCCGAGCTAGATTGAACCAACGATCTCATGGCACGTTAACACGACTATTTATTTTTCTGCTATTCATCTTCACCATGTTGTCACGTAAAGGCTGAAGAATGTTCGTGTCGTGTTTTTACACCACACTTTAACCGCGCTGCTTAATTTCAATCAAAAATTGATTTTGTATTTTTTTTATTAGGCTGAATGACGAAACGAACAGATCTAGGTCACGGAAATACACAAAGCGGTGGTGCCAAACCAGATGGCCTTGTATATAAGAGCCTACCTCCTACTGAAAGGAGATACAAGCAAGGCTATATTAATGATTTTTTTACAGGAAATCCGCATAAATGCCACAGAGATATCAGATTACCCGAATTACAAGCACCGTGGTTTGTTAATAGACACTGGACGACATTATCTATCATTGAAAAATATTTTGCTGACCATAGACGCGTTGTCTATGAACAAGATGAACGTGTTACATTGGCACATGGTGGATGACCAGAGTTTTCCATACCAGAGCAAAAGATTCCCTGATTTAAGGTAAACATTGGCTTCGCGTACCTAATAAGCGTTTTTTGTAATAACCCCCCATGTCAATTAGAAAAATATCTTGACGATGGAAAGGCGAAAATTCTAAAGCGCCTGTATTCTCAGGTATGCAGGTTCCCACGATGTTTATTCAGCGTTAAAACATGCGATAATTAACAAGTAATCAATACACACATAACTCAGAAAAATCAGAGGTGCATGCTTTTCGGGATGGTTTCGAACCTGCGACTTTCGTCTCAACAGTCCGTATGCCTCTGAACTATCGCTGCATTTAGAAAATAATATTGTAATAATACAACTGTTATACAAATAGCACACAGTTTATTCATAGAACTGATAAACTATTTCCGGCAAATGCTGTTGAACACGATGTTTTAACCGATGAAATATAAACGCAGGAGTTTCGTAATTCGTCGGAGTACACACAGCTCGAAAATGTTTAAGCTTCTTCTTTTTTATTTATGGCTTTCGCGTTATTATGCATTTTTTTTTTTAAGTATATTTTATTCTCAAGTCATTTTTACAAGAACGATGAAACACGATGAAGACACGGTCGATTTCAAGGTCTTGCTGGAGTTTTGGTGTTAACTTGTATCAGTACGATGCTTAATTCACTTATTTCAATGTTTCCATACATTGTTCATTACTGTCAATGTTTATTGAACAAATCCACACCACTTTTATACAACAAACAAACACAACTCTAAACTAGTTTATGAAAAAAAAAGCGATGAACTGCACTGTCAGAATTACCGCCAAAACTCATGTTTAAGCTAAAATACAGTTCTAATTTTAAATTCCATGAATTTGTTTTTTTTATGTGCAGCGACCAGGGTGCGTTCTATCCAACCATGGTGTACAGTCAGTCAGACATCGCGAAGGTTATAAGGTACGCGACGGAGCGAGGCGTTCGAGTGATTCCCGAATTCGATGTTCCTGGTGGGTATAATTCATAAAATTTTACAAGGAGGAAAACTCAGCATTTTTTTTATCTGGCCACGGCAAAGTGACTGCACTACATACAGCGGTGATAAGCGCCACGCCTGCCGATAAATAGAAGCAACGCCACACAGCACTTTGAATTATAAAACACTGCATGGCGTTGAACTGCGCTCCTCACCCCGAGACATAAGATGTTAAGTCTCATAATGCCCAGTAATTTTGCTGGCTTCAATATCCTTCAAACCGAAACACAACAGTGCTTTCACACTGGTTGCTTGGCGGCAGAAATAGACTATTACAGAATAGGTTGTTTATTTCTACAAAATGCTTTGTATGATGCCCACTTAGTATGACGTGTTTGTCATTTCCCTTCGATGCCATTATAAACGGATTCCACTGTACCTTGTATTTGACTGATTTGTAGGTCACACACGATCCTGGGGTGTCGCATACCCCCAGATCCTGGCGAAGTGTTACAAACAGAAAAAATACATTGGCCTTGGCCCATTGAACCCGATCAGTAACACCACGTACAAATTGCTGGGTGAACTATTCAAGGAGGTGCAGGATCTGTTCCCCGACAGTTACTTCCACGTCGGTGGTGATGAAGTCAGCTTAGATTGCTGGTGAGTGGCGGAACAATAATTAGTGCATCCCTTCATCCAATACAACCTAATATTAACATTAATCTCTATTATATAAAAATAAGTCGGGTTTTCCTTCCTGACGATATAACTCCAGAACGCACGAACCGATTTCCACGGTTTTGCATTCGTTGGAAAGGTCTCGGGCTCCGTGAGGTTTATAGCAACGAAAATCTAGGAAAAATTTCAATAGAAAAGCGGGAAAATAGGGAAAATCATTTTTTAAATACAGCGCCATCTCTGATACATAGCATGTACTACAAACCAATATTTTAAGTAGATGGCGTCGGTGCGTGACACATTGCTGACAGATGGCGCCACTGTTAGGCTACTTTTATCCCGGAAAATACAGATCACGCGGGCGGAGCCGCGCGGGACAGCTAGTGTAATATAAAATTATACAAACAGGAAACTCTACTACAGAAACAGAATCAAAATTGGTTGAAAAATTAGACCACAATTATTATTAAACTTCGCATATTAATTAAAACGCGGGAAAACGCAAGTGAAATAAAATGAATGGGTACTGGGACCATCTGGCTATCTCCCTCGGATGCGTCCATGCATGTCCGGCGCATGACCATACTATAGGATGACGTCATCATATATGGCGTGCGTCTTTGTATTTTCAACAATCATGCCATCCACCAGATTTAAATGACTATAAGTTGAATATTTTAAATAAATAAAATTCTTTTTATCACGAATTATGGACAATATAAGCTATTGATTAAAATATAAAAACCCTTTTACCTAATGTTATCATGTTCAACATGAAACAATTTTTCGTGTAAAATTACAACATTATATTATAAAGTTAAATGCAACATGTTAACTTATGTGAGTTTTTACAGGGAATCCAACCCAGATCTCAAAAAATATATGTCTGACCACCATATGTCTGTCAAAGGTCTGCATTCTATGTTCATGTTGAATACGATTTCCTTGTTGGGGAACAAGACAAATGCTATAGTGTGGCAGGTATGATATATTTTATAATTTTGCGCAGTCCTTACCGATTCTCGCTGAGCTATCGCTGCCAAAATCGCAGGTTTTTTTTATATAGCATAGACCTGCAAACGAGCCAGTGGGTCACCTGATGCTAAGTGATCTTCACCGCCCATGTATGCCTACAATATTAGAAGAATCATAGGCGCGTTGCCAACCTTAAAGGGATGGGATAATTGAGGGATTGGGAAGGGGAGATAGATATCTCACTCATCGTACGAAATGCAGCAGCAAGCCACTACTTTACGTCGGTTATCTGTGAGACAGTGGTAACAACCCGGTCGAGCCGGGCCATTCATGCTGTAGACAAAACTGTCTACAGCGTGGCTCTACCACTCTAATAAGTTTTATTTGCGATGTATTTATGTATCGACAATCCGAAGGTAGTGATACGCTAATGTTCCATATTCACTGTATTCATAAATATCGGTCGCTTAAAATAACTTACCCGATACTCGGTGAAACAAACAAGAGTATGATATTAGCGATTTCACATATTAGTTAAGATATTATAATAATACTATTATAACTCAGATCAAATATTCTAAATATTATAATAACATCATAATTATTATCATAATTATATTATTGTAATAATGAAGAATACATTAATATTCGCTAATACTGACCATTATCGATATTAACATAATATCTTTAACCGGGTAAGCATTCCACAACCGAGTAGCCTGAACGTCGAAGGACTTGTCCATGAATTATGTGGATTGCGACGACATTTTTAATTGTAAGTTCTCAGATGATGAAGTTGCTTACGTGATAAAATATCATGGCTAACTTCTCTGAAATATTTTGGCGCAAACGATCGATGTATTCACTCTTCAAATAGAACGTATGTAGCGTACATTTTGAGATTTCGCTAGGCCTAAAAAATAAACGCAGCTCTCATTCTGGTATTGTGGTTATGGGAAATCATTTACCATCAGTAAATTATTATTGATTATTAATTATAATTATAAATAATTAATAATTATATAATTATTATTAATTTTACCATTTATTGTGCATTTGCCGGCCTCTGTTACGAAAGGTTTTAATACTGCTCGTAGGTATCATTCGCTCACGACTATATCGGAATTTTCAGTTATACGAGTTCTTTAAATGAGCTAATTGCGTTTTTACGGTTTTTTTTCAGGAAGTGTTTGATAATGGCGTGTACTTGTCAAAGGATACTCTAGTGCAAGTATGGAACTACGAGTGGATCCGGGAAATGGTGAAGGTAAGCCACAGTCGGTACTGATAATATCAGGGCTGAAGTGAAAACAGAGTCGTAAAAGTAAGACTAAAATATTCAGTCTATAAGGCCCTATGTGTATCAATCTACAGCTTGTCAGACCTATGAAAAAATTTAAATACATATATTTATATATATACTGAGGAGGTGAAGTTAACACATTTCTTTGAGTGGTAGAGCCACGCTGTAGATAGTTTTATCTACAGCATGAATAGGCCGGCTCGACCGGGTCGTTACCGCTATCTCACAGAAAACCGATGTAAAGTAGCAGCTTGCTGCTGCGTTTCGTACAGTGAATGAGATATCCGTAGGCCTAAATCCCCCTACACTTTCCCATCCCTTCCCTTTAAGGTCACGCCTATGATTCTTCTAGTATCGTGGGTGGACATGGGCGGTGGTGATCACTTACCATCGGGTGATCACTTGATCACTTACCACATGCTCGATAGCCGATATATGCTATAAAAAAACAATAGAATCATCACAACAGAATAATAATATATCTAATATAAAATACTGTGACTAAAATAAAGCAGTCGATAAAAACATCTTTATAAAAGGAAAATGAAATTTTAAATGAAATTTTAATTAAAGTTTATTATTGAAATGTGCGATGTTGGAAAATGTTATTATTTTTATCATTTAAACTATAATATTCTATAGAAAAAGAACAATGAATAAGAAAAATCGATAATTTATCCTTTAAATGTTTACAATTCTATACCTATTTTACTATATGAGAGTTCCAAGAAAGATGCCATTATGTCGAAATTTATTATTATTTAGATCCTGTCTGCGGGCCATCGATTAGTATTTTCCTCGTCTTGGTACTTAGACTACAAGAATTTCGCCTGGGATGATTACTATAAAGATGACCCTCGATTGATGGTGTACCAGAAGAACTCCAAAGTGGACCTCGACAAAATCGTGGGAGGAGAAGTTTGTCTGTGGGGAGAGAAAGCTGATGATACAAATGTTATTATGAAGTAAGTAACAATATCTTACTTTGCTGGTAGGATATTCATAATTCTAATGTCGGCATGATTCTAGCGACCAACAACTCATTGATTGTTCGTGGTCGCTGTTTTTTGGACTGCACTGTGCTTACCATCAGGTGTAGTAATTTTGCCGTGCTGGGTAAAAAAAAAACTGTTACCTACGTCGCTTAAAGCTAAACTAAAACTAAAAAAAACTAAAACTAAAAAAAACTAAAACTAACTTAAACTATTGTACTGATTGTGAGTGGTAGAGCTACGCTATAGACAGTTCTTTTTACGTCTACATGATCAGGTTAGTACCACTGACTCACATAATACCGATGTGAAGTCTCCGGGTATCTCACTCACCGTACGAAACGCAGCAGCAAGTCTCTACTTTGCGTTGGTTTTCTGTGAGACAGTGATAACGACCTGGACGATCCAGCCCATTCATGATGTAGACAAAACTGTATACAGCGTGGGGTCTACCACTCATGAATGAAAAATGAATTTGTTACACATTTTAACTTCGCAGGGTGTGGCCCCGTACTAGTGCTGTGGCAGAACGGTTATGGACAGGTTTAGACTACACCGATCCGCCTAAAACATTAGTGACAAGTTTGGTGAGGCGTCGTATTGAAGAGCACACATGCCGGATGCGACGACGAGGCATCGCAGCTCAGCCTCCCAACGGCCCAGGATTTTGTGTAGGAGTCGCTTAACTACGTTACTCACGATCGAATTTGGGGGCGAGGGGTCAAATTGGTGTACTTGGTCAAGGTGGCAAAAGGTGCCCCATGTTTGACAAATAAACTTGTTTTACCAAAGAGCTTAGTAGCTAGAGCATTGCTGTTCATGATTTTGGAACGCATATTCAATTAAGGTGCAAATAGGTATACCTATTTGCACCGCACGAGTTGTGTCGTGGTATACGAAAACATAACATGGAAGCTGAAAATACACGAGTATGGACTTAAATATAGTTAGTCTCATAGCATAATTTAAAAAAACTTGTTATTTGTTGATAGAATTTTATAAACCCATTATGAAGTAAAAAAATAAGCAGCCAGTAAAATCTGCTAGAGGGGTACGTAGTTATCAAATGACAGACGACGTGATCCTTGACGTCATCGTACATAGTACAGTGCTAGTTTTCGAGAGAGATAGTGAGATATTTCTACAATGGGCTCATATTTACTCATATAAACAATTAAAAGTACTGTAGTAACCTATTTTAGCCAATTTTGATTCTATTTTCCCAAAAGGGTTTCGTTGATCAGTGAGTCAGTTTCTTCTTATATACTACCTACCTATTTATAGTATGTATATCGACGCTTGAAAGGGAAAAATATCTAAGCGACATTGAGTAAACTTACCAAAGAGTGATTTTAATTCCAATTTAAAAAAACATCGTAAAAGTTATCTAATTGTATATTGCATACATGTGATATGTATGTTAAAAGCATCGAATAATCGAATAATTATCTTTTTATCTAAAAATTTGAACTTTGAATCACTCGCCTGTAAAGTTTACTCAATGTCGCTTAGTTTTTTGCTTTTATAGTGTCGATATGAAACTACCTAGTCTTTTTTACAGCGCGGCGTCCGATATATAGGTAAGGCATTAATCTCCCTCCCCTCCCCCCCGTTTTTGTTTTTTATCAGAAATACTTTTGCTTTTTAATGTTTTAGTCAGATATATTTTTTATTGAATAGGTTTTATTTTAATGTAAGATAAACTCTTATAAGTGAAATCAAGGCGACAAGCGACAATCTCTTAAAATGTACACCGATGTTCAATAGATTTTGCATCGCTAGCGTCAAATTAGATTGCGCTATAGTTCACTGCAAACTTTATCATAAATGTAAAAGCTCTCACCCTTAAGAGTTGAAAGCACCTAAAGCGCTCAGTATAGCTGGCTGCTGGTGCAAATCAATTGCCAATCCCTATTACTCAGAAAAGCCACAGATTCCACGAGTAAAAATAATAATATACTAAAGTGCAGATAGCAATAAAAAGAATAGCAGGGTGTTAGTGCTATTATTTAAAATGTGATTTTAATCTACTATCTAATGTATCGAACACCTCTAAAGGCTTTTCCCTATAATCTATTTACAGATAGATTTCTTACAAACAATAGTGTTCTGACAGATCTTCCATACAAAATGTGTCAAAAATTTACAGCTAGTAAGCAAATTTGTCGCAAAAAGAGTATTGGGAACGAATATAAGTATATTATGCCACGCGCCAATTATATTTGTCCAATGTTTCAATAATTATCTAATACATAAAATTCTCGTGTCGCGGTGTTTGTAGTTAAACTCCTCCGAAACGGCTTGACCGATTCTCATGAAATTTTGTGTGCATATTGGGTATATCTGAGAATCGGACAACATCTATTATTCATCCCCCTAAATGTTAAGAGTAGTCCACCCCTAAATATTTTTTTTTAAATTTTGGTAAAATTTATTTTTTTATGATACAGCATTAAAAATACATGCAACCCTAAATTTTTACCCTTTTATCACCAGCCCCTATTTTTTAATAGTCATTTTAGTAATTTAATCATTTTTCATTTAGGCTACTTTTATCCCGGAAAAAGCATATCACGCGGGCGGAGCCGCGAGGGACAGCTAGTTATCCATATAAGACAAAAATGGATAAAGATATGTGGTGGGTGGCACAGCTATGGTAATAGAGGCGGTATATTAAGTAATCAAATTAAAATCGTTTATTGAAAATGCCCGACAATGTCTTAACATTTAAAATCAACAAGTCAATTTAAATAAATTGAGTTAATCGAATCTCCGGTATTCGCCTAATATGGAGCTAGTGTTTGGTATCTGCATATTATATTGGATAGGAAACCCCTGTCGGATACTGACCACTAACTCACTACCGATTTTCTTTTCACATGTAATAATAATATTCGAATATTTTTGTACGTATATTAAGAATATTAAAAATAAAATGTTTTGATTAATACCCTTCTTTTTTATGTAACATTATATTCAAATCAAGATATTTGTAACACTGCAGGAAGAAGGTGGGTATATTATACAACTTTATTATCCATCGAAATTATGTAAATTGAATCTATTTCTTTGCCCAGTGTATACTTTAAAAAACTAGGCAACGAATAAGTTAGTTAACCTAGAAAAAATATTACTCTCTGTCTCTCTCTATTTATTGAAGTTTTGGTTTTTGAGGCCGGGGGTAAGCGACTAGTGTCCCACCTGTTCGGCTTAATGGTGTACCGTTGCGCACGGTGTTTAAATTTAAATACTTTGGTCATATAGTGACTCCCGACCTCAATGACAATGCTGATATTGAACGAGAATGCAGGACGTCGGCAGCAGGGTGCAAGGGAGTGCACTTGCACCCCGCTGTCAGCGGGCAGTAGGGATTCCCCGAGCAATAATGCCAACCATAGACTACAAAGATTAAGTATGCCTTCGATTAGCAAAACATATTCAATCAAATACCCGCGCGATTTGAATTTGACATTACATTTATTTACAATATATAATTCTATACTTTATATTGAGCCACGAAGACAGGCACATTGATTGTCCTTATAGTTTTATTACCCAATCGGTTTCGTCGTTTGGTAATTAAATTTCCCGATTTAGAAAAGGCCTGCTCACTTGAGACACTTGTCGCACGAATGCTTAGTATATCTAAAGCCATTTCGGATAATTTAGGAAAATATTTGATATTTAAATTTAATTAGTAGATTCAGCAAATCGTCAGTCTTCAGGTGGATAGTTTTGAGTAGGTTATTTGCGTTTAATGCAATTTGTTACAAATTTGCGATTTATTTTCAATCTGTAAATAAATATGGATAAACATTTATTTATAAAATCACCCAGTATTACATAAACCAACTCAAGTTCATGACTCAGTCTAGCTCAAAGAACTTAAAAGACTCGGAAAGGACTCAGAAGATTCAAAGGACTCGGGACTCATGTGACTGACGAGTCCTAGTCTTGAAAATCTACTTAAGTCACGAAATTAAGACTAAAAGACTCGAGTTTCTTACAACACTATTCTTAAGTTATAAGAAAAGGTTACCTTCAGACCGAATTTCGGCCAAAAGTTCATCAGAGTGTAAAATCAATTTTAAATACATTTAATGTTGCCATATTTTGTGATTTCTCATCCGGTTATAGAATCGACTATTTAAGAAAACATAAACAATATTAGTGCGGTCGAAAACCGGTTTCTATAATATCGATTTTTGAATTACAACGACAAACCTCTATTTACTGTTTGTCTATGGAACTATTGTAAACATTTTCGTTTGAACATGTGCATTTTGTATTTATTTTTTGTTTTGTTTACGTAGGACATAAAATCTTTTGTTCGCACACGATATAATATAAAATGTCCGGTTACCTAGAAGTAAAATATTCTTTCAGATCAAATCTAGGCTTGAATCCATTCAAGGTAAGTTTTAATTGTTTGACATGAGTGCGAGTGTTTCGACATCAAAACATTTTTATGTGGAAATCAACAGTCATGGAAGAGGCAATGGTGTATATTGCGGCCGAGTCCGACGTGCTCGGGTGGGTGCCTGGCGGTGTACTGCAGCGAGGCCGGTGCTGCGGCGGGTGTTGTGGAGCTGCCGTCTGGTTGTGTGGTGCGCAGAGCTAAGTCCCGCACGCGGCCGCACGCGTTCGCGGTGTTCACGGTGGATGAGCCGTGCAAGCCGCGCGTGCTGCTGGCCGCCTCGAGCCTGCACGACGCGCACCTCTGGATGGACAAGATCCGATCTCTGTTGACTGGCAACAGAATAGTGGGTGAGTCCCACCTTTTTATGTATCGTCTATGAGTCAGCTGTTGTAACTTAGCACAATCTTTTAACATAAGGAGCAAAAATACATAGTAACACAAACATCATAAACTATAGTGCTAGTAAAATTTCATTTTTTTCACCTATTTTGATGAGAAATTTTATGGGGTAAAAATCTGTCATTGTTTTGAATATTTTGAACTCAATATTCTATGCTAAATGAGTTTAGATGTAAATTTAAAACCTAGAGAAATGGTTTAATGTGTACTTTATTGATATGAGGACCCTGCGTTTAAAAAAAAACAGTTATTAAAATCAGTTAAAAAAGACAATATAATATTTATGTAATTAATAAAAAAATGTGCATAAAATCGTGATTTTTTAAACTTATTATACTGCTAAGGAACATCATGTGCATGTTAAGGTGTTAAAATATATTTAGACTTTCGAAATAGTGTTGTAATTTAAAATAATGTGGGTTCTTTTTCAAAATGCTTTGTATGAAATAAAAGTGACTTATGTGGTTACATCTCTGTTACAAACTACAGATTTGTTCCAGTTTTAACTGTCTATGTTGTCACACTGGTGGGAAACTCCACAGGATTCCTCTATGAATTGAAATCTTATTTGGAGGGGTTGCTTTAGTATCCGGTTGCAAGCGAAATAGTGCGGGAGGGGTGGGAGGGGGTTGAGGGGGGGAGGTATAACCCCCCCTGAAAAGGGGGAGGTGCGGAAACCAATAGTTTAGGAGATATGATTTTTTTAAATTTCCAAGTTTCTGCTTACAATATTTTAGCACATATTGATATTTTCTATGTGGTCACGGGCTATTTTTCATCGGGAGAAGGAGGAAAGTCACAGTTTACTTTATATTCAATGTTAAAAAAAATCTGTAACAAAAATTGCTTATGAAGCAAGTAATAATAACAAGGCGTAGTTGCCGGGGCTACTACTTTTTGGGTGGTTTAAAAAAAAATAACCAAGAAGGGGATGGCAGGGTCTGCTCGCTCGCTTCGCTCGCTCACTGACCCTGCCATCCCCTTCTAACCTAATTTGTCCGGGTCGGGGTGCTCCAAATCCCGAGCTCGCTTCGCTCGCTCACGCGTGCATAAGCCTCGGTTTGTGAGGTAAAATAACCACCACCAATATCAATAAGGTAAGCAGGTCGAATGGGAGATAATAAGATCACAATAAAAACACAGCCGGCACTCAACAACAATGAAAGTAGGTAGTTGTGAATAGGAAAATAATAATTATAGTAGTATTGTAAAGAAAAAAAAACGTTCCAGTAACGCGAGCACAACATATTAAGCATTTCGTTTTTATATAACTACTTGTCAGAAAGAGACAGAATTAGTCGCGTTCCACGTTCAATGACATTTGTCTCTTTCTAATTCAATATTAGTGTGTTTACATCTGTAATAACCTACAAAACTTTAAAAATTAATTTCACAAAAACTATGCATTTCCGCATAATAAACTGCTAGCATTTGTTAATACGGACTAGTGTCTAACTTTTACTATAAAAATTATCAGCAAAATCCTGCACCCGGATACTAAAGCCAACCCTATTTGGATTATGATATAGATTTTTATAACATTTTGTTCAATTTAAGCAATAAAAAGGGAAGAATTTTAATTAGAATTAGCAATTACCTGTTTTGAATTTGCATGTTGGCAAAACCTAAGGTCTTTTCTATTTAAAATATAAATATATAATATGAAATAATGTGTTCTGACAACCAGTGAGACCAAACTGCTGAATATGGAAAGCTCAAATTTTGTCTCAGAAAAGTTATATTAATATTCCTGTATGGAGTGGTAATGTTTTTATAGAAAATATCTTACTATGCAGATTAATCTCAAATTTGATAATACTCTTCGACATAATTACTAGAAGAGGTACATATTTTATTGTACGACATGAAGAGCTTTTTATCTGAGAAAAAAAATCATGCACGTGAAACTGCAAGCAAAAGCTAGTTAGTTGTACTATAAAGGTGTCCATAAATTATTTTTAAATGAGCACACAGTAATAAAATAAATTCCAATTAATTTATAAAATACAAACAACAATTAAATACTGATAATTATATTTTATGAATGAAAACAAGGTAAATTGTGAACAATAATAACAAAGAAGTTGGAAGTTATTTGAGTAAATTTCCGTAGTAACATGTTAACTATAGCTTGTATGGTGGGAACCATGGCATCATACATTCCATTAATAAGTATTGCACATGCTCATTAAAATCTAATTAGGGTAAATGCACCAATCAGTGCCTGACTGTTGACTCTGGTTTATTACTGGAATTTAGTTCAGTAATGTCTGCTATGTTAATGGAATTGTAATGAAAAATAACAGAGATATAGTTTTGTAATACAATTTATTATCCTGTTATTAACCTTTTTATATTTGATGAAGAATAAGAATTTCTAAGGTATGTGAAGTCTGCCAATCCATATTAGGCCAGTGTGGATTAAAGCCTTTCATTCAGTAGAGGATGCCTGTTTCCAGCAGTGGGAGGTGTATAATACGGGGCTTGTATTATTATTATTATATTTGATGAAGAGTTATTATGATTATGATTCATCATACATTTTTTATAAGCAGAGCTTGGCAAACCAGCAAATGGGTCACATGATAGTAACCGCCCATAAACCCTTACAATACCATTCGTGATGTACCTACCATGTACCTACCATGTGTAATATGTATTGATGACCTTAAAAGATGCCATGGTACAATGGTAATTATCATTGAAATAAAAGTAACTTAAACATATTTTATCGTCTTTATTTAATTTTGGTCCCGACGTTTTAACGGCTTTTCAGCCTTCGTAGTCACGGAGTTTCAATGTGTAATATTCGAGTAAACATAGAAAAAATTAGATTATAATAATCATTGATAATAGGGTAGTTGACTCGATTTATTTTATTATTTTATTCGATAAGTTATGTTACACGTTATTGCAAGTGGGAAGGTGACGATGATTGGTGCATCTACCTCGCAGCTAATTATAACCCATTTACTATACACACGTCATGACATTCAATGCTAATAATCGAAATTTTATTGGCGGTGGTAAACACCGCGCGAACGCACGCGGGCTCGGTACGAGTCTCCCATTGTAGTCACTGCATCGGAATTCAAATTACGTTCGCAACGCGTTCAAGTCCCTAAGAATCATCGTGTCTTCATGACCTAATTAACGTACAGTTCAATATGCGAAGGGCTCTTTTAAAACATTGATGTGTGAGTAATCGAGACAGCCGACGTGGCGCAGCGGGCGAGTAGCCGGCTATGAAGCGAGAGGCCGTGGATTCGATCTTCGTCGAGACAAATGTTTGTGTGATCGACATAATATATTAGTTTCTAGCTTTTTTATTTCATTGAATGACGAAACGAGCAAGGCGCTTGCCTGATGGTAAGCGCCACGCCTGCCCATAAACAATGTGTAATATTCGCTTAAACATAAGAAATCATTATCATAGCATTTTGCTATGCGTAGATTCAATGCATATGTCCTTGATCCGTTTTTGTTTAAAAGCAGAATCATTTATACAGAAATCGCCTCAATGCGTTCGTACGCACTGGGATACTTCATAGTGAATTCATATATCAACATAGCTTCTACGGATCCTTTTTTACAGCATATACCGGCAAACGAGCAAGTGGATCACACGATGGTAAGTGATCTCCACCGCCCAACCGCCCACCGAAAAACCATAGGCGTGTTGTCGACTTAAAGCGAAGGGATAATTAAGGGATTGGGAAGGGGAGGGAGATTTGGGCCTCACTCACCGTACAAAACGCAACAGCAAGCCACCACTTTACGTCGGTTTTCAGTAAGACAGTGGTAACGACCCGGTCGAGCCGGCCCATTGCCACGAAATTGTCTACCACTCATAAATTCTAACTCAACATGACCAACCATCTCGTCATTGCAGGTACGGAACTACTAAAAGGTTCGTACTCAGTGTCTGTGGCGAACACGGAGTTGTCGCGCAGGATCGGACTCAGCGGCGTGGACGGGGTCGTGACCCCCTCAGCCGCCGGCCTGCTGTTGACCCCCGCACACAAACTGCCCACATACGTCGAGTGGAGACATGTCGCTGATGTAATGTTGGCAGACATCAACAACAGTAAAGCCTGCGTTGTTAAAATAAATAGGTTTGTATTGTTTCTTTTATTAAATAAAAATAAATGACAGCTAAACCACTGACTAAAAATGAGTTTATCGGTGGTCACCAGAATCATGCCTGCCTGTATAAACGCTTCTTCACACTCCGAAGAGGGAAGAAGCAAATCGAGGGGCCTGCGACAGGACACACGGATGACCGATGCAGGCACAGGGATACAAGGATGCACCCCTATACGCCCCAATCAATTATCAAATCATGTCGCAAGCCCCTCGTGAGAACCGGATATACACTGGCTGATCCTAGAACGCGATCCACACAAGGTCTGTGGGTCACTATGGCAAGTTTTAACACCATGTGTAAGGTGGTCGCTGTCCAACCACACAACCGCTTTGAACGTTTGATTAGTTTACATGTTGACGTAATCCTTTATGTAACTGTACTATCCAAAATAATTGTTAATAACGAAAAAACATGACCACATTAATTAAACAAACCGCTATTATAGTCAGGGTTCACTGAGCCATTTTTCCACTTGATTACTATCAAGCTAATTTTCCGTGAGTAGCTTCGTTTCGATGAGACGCCCAACAATTCCCTATGCGAAAATTCTCTATTGTGGTAGCTAACAGAGGTAGCAAGGATAAAATATTTCGATTTGATGATACTCAAAAAAATATTTTTGAAGTGATAACTTCTTATGGGGGGGTGAACCGAAACGTTCCGTAACGCGAGCGGTCCATTGACCAGCCAGCGTTAGCCGACCTCCCTGGAACATCGATAATTTCTAAGTACCAGGTGGAGTCACACAGTGACCAGTCGGCTTGGACCGGACTTTAACACGAATTTGACACGACTTTGACACGAATTTGACACGACTTTGACACGACTTTGACATGACTTTGACACGACTTTGACACGACTTTGACACGACTTTGACTCGACTTTGACACGACTATGACACGACTTTGTCATGACTTTGACCGGACTTCGACCGGACTTCGACCGGACTTTGACACGACTTTGACACGACTCTGACACGACTTCGTAACGTAACGCGTTAAGGCGCCACTCTGACTTCCCCTTCTCTCACGCATACGGTAGCAGTAGGCAGGCTCCTCCGCTCTCACTTTAACCCACATTAGTTTAAGTTATCACTTCTGTCGAGCGTTCCGGGACGCACACTTTTTTTTTTTTTATTTGTAGGACAATATGACTTAAATTATATAAATATTAACTAAGTAAAAACAAAAAAATCAACTGGTTAGTAATCATTTTTGATGACCTCGTTATCGATACATGTTGGAAGCAGCTCTTTGATCAAACCATACGTTTTGTAGGAAAAATATTTTTTTTGAATAATTTAGATAATTATCATTAGATTTAACAAAAAAAATACCAGATAGTAATAAATTTTTGGGTCTCGTCAAATCGAAATATTCTATCCTTGCTACCTCTGTTAGCTACCACAATAGAGAATTTTCGCATAGGGAATTGTTGGGCGTCTCATCGAAACGAAGCTACTTAAGAGAAGAAGAAAATTAGCTTGATAGTAATCAAGTGGAAAAATGGCTCAGGGATCTCTGACTTTCAACTTGTTTGCTTTATTTTTGTTTTGTACTTGATATTTGAAAAACAACACTTACGTCATTTTGCTTGTGGAGTAAGTGTGGGTAATGTTTATGCACTATCATTCGTTGTTTGTTACTTATGTTGGATGTATTCATATTGTATTGTGTATTTAATGTGATCTGTGTAGAAATTAATAAAATAATTTATTTGAACACTAACTTGAGTTAAAGTTAAAAAGACATTCTTATGAAACTATGGATTAATCACAATTAATGCAATAATTAAAACTGAATTATTACTTTATTTCACAATAGACCATTGTGTGTGTGCTTCATTATACTTGAAATGGTGAGAATTTATTCTGGTTTGCGTTTTTATTGTAACCGAAATACAAAATTTTGTTTATGTAACTTTCAAAATGACGGACTTTCATACATTTTATCATCCCCTATTTTGACCCTTTGGGGTGGAATTTTCTAAAATCCTTTCTTAGTGGGTGCCTACATAACAAAATGAATATACAGTCCGAATTTCATGCTTGTAACCTTGATAGTTTGCGCTCGGCGATGATGAATCAGTCAGTCAGTCAGGACATGTTATTTTGTAAGTATAGATATATTCATATGTGTTGAAACAGAGAGTTCCCGAGCGGTGGTGGTGAATTGCGTTTCACGTCGCCTGCAGCTCGCGAGTTGGTGACGGCGCTGAAGAGGGCACACTCGCACACAATCACTAAACCAGGCAAGAAACTCAGCAAGAGCGAGGGTGACCTGCGCACAGCCAAGTGTAGCGACAACGACTTGGGTAATGTGATTTTTGAAGTGAAAACTTCTTTAGCCGCGTTGAGTATTTTTTGGTAGGGGTAAACTTGTGGTGTCGCGTCAGCGACATGCTAATGTTAATTCAGACTATACACGTGTAACACATCGTGTGCTGTGCGCGTTACACGCTTTTTGGATGGGTGAAATCTTGTGAGCTCTGTATCTACACAGACAAATAGACAGACACAAATGGCGACTTTTTTTTATATTCGCGACTCTGATTATAATTCTGAGTTTAATTTTCACCGGTCAACCATTTGATTCCAAACCGAATCCAATTTACATGTGTATTTTTAATCCTAATTTTACATTATGACTCCATCGTTTTTCTGTCCAAATGTGGGTATTATTAAAATGTTTATTTGCAGATGAGGTACGCCGCAGCAGCTGGTACAGCGGACCGTCTGAGGTGTCGTTGGACGATATAGAACTAGTCATGTCCAAGGTTCGTATCCATTTTACATCATTATCGATATAAATAATGTTGATTTCTTATTTTTATGCGAATATTAAATACGCGAAATAAAACTAATTAAAACGGATTTTATCGCGGTTTTTTATTAATTTTATAACGTCGGCATCAAAATGATTAAAAAACCGCGATAAAATCCGTTCAAATTCGTTCTATTCCAATAAATAATGTTAATATTTTTTAACCGAGCACGGCAAAGTGACTGCACTACACCTGATGGTAAGCGCAGTGCAGTCCAAATAATTCACCGAAAAACAACGAATTTATCGGTTGTCACCAGAATCATGCCGGCCTGTATAATTGCTTCTTCACACCCCGAGAGGGAAGAAGGAAAGTAACGACCCGGTCGAGCCGACCCATTCATGCTGTAGATAAACCTGAAAACAGCGTGGCTCTACCACTCTGTCTTGTACAAAGTCACCCAAAAATTATAAGTTTTCACACTACACTATGAAAAATATATTTGGCAGGAATCGAAGCGCATACCAAACGGTCAGCTGTTCCGATACTGCGGCGCGGGTGATCTCGCTCCGACAACCGACAAGCCTCACACAATCACACAAACTGAACTCGTATCATCGGCCACATTCGATGACAGGTAATATCGCATGCAATAAGAAACGGTGGTTCTCATTTTGACAATGTATTTATTTGTATCTAAATATCTGTTCATAGAGTTGTCCGATTTTGATGATTATTTCTTCATCCAAAAGTTTTGAACTTTAGCCCATTTTTATTTTTAAGAAATAACTCTGCCCTCAAAAATCGGGGATGAAAGTATGCATCGAATTTGATGATGTTTTCAAAAGTAATCTATACTTATAAAATAACATGTCCTGACTGACTGACTGATTCATCATCGCCGAGCGCAAACTATCAAGGCTACAAGCATGAAATTCGGACTGTATATTCATTTTGTTATGTAGGCACCCACTAAGAAAGGAATTTAGAAAATTCCACCCCGAAGGGGTTAAAATGGGGGATGATAATATGAAAGTTCGTCATTTTGAAAGTTACATAAACAAAATTTTGTATTTCGGTTATTGACGTAAAACAAATAAACACGTGTTTCAGGAATTTTGGAAATTTTAGTTACCTACTAAGAGATGAAAAGGGGGGTGAAAGTTAGTGCGAAAGTGAGTTTGTTTGTTACGCTTTCACGCCTGAATCACTGAACCGATTTTGATGAATTTATCTACAGGGATAAATGGGGCCCTAGAGACGGTTACAGGCTACTTTTATCCCGAAAAATGGTGTTCACGCGGGCGGAGCCGCGAGCAAAAGCTAGTAAAGTATAAAATTTCAACAAGGGCACAATTCCAGACTTCGGGCTGATACTGAGCATTTAGTGATCGAAAAACCGAATAACAATTTTACCCGGACTGAGGATCGAACCCGAGACATCAGCAATACAACTATGCAATCGAAGCAGTCTCTAAACAGATGCTGCTGAACATAACACTTATATGGATGTTGGTCTAATTCAAAGCATCTTCCCTGAGTCTTATTCTGCCTTGCTGTCTTTTTAACACGCTTTTATTAGCTTCAGACGTATATAAGTATGATTGTGTGTAACGGAATCTTTGAACGTGATTTTGACCTCCTTCAAAACGTCGGATTAAATCGAAATTTGGTATACTTATCAAGGATCGATGACAATGCAAAATTATAAAAAAATAAATAAAAAGTACATATTGTAAATTGTGATTTATTATAAATAATTGTGATGTGTGTAAAGTTTGGTTTAGCGCCATAAGTCCCTAAAAATAATAGACTTTTAAAATGTTTGTAGTATGTCGGATCGTCGCTCGTTGCTGTCGGTCGCGTCCGGGATCTACGAGGAGATACCCGATCTACCCGATCTACCCGAGGGGACTGACAAAACTGAACCACTCTACTGCAAGATGAGCCAGGACGTGCCCGATGGGTTACTCAAGGTAATGAACTCAAATTATTTGCATGTCAAACAGAATATAACCAGTACGTTTAGAATCAACTGGATACATGACACAGCCAGTTGTGTGAACCGTCGAAAAAATTTAAAACTTCAGTTTCCGCTGACGACTCGAAAAAAATACCTTTTGAAAATAGAATGCCAGCCGGTTCCGTTACGCTATAAAAACCTACACGAGCAAACTCCGTAATTCCGCTTCTCCCCGACCGATATAAAATATGAAAGACTGAGCGAAATGTCAAATGTCACGCTTGACTAATAAGTTGTAACGTGGTCGCGTTACAGTGTATTCGGCTAAGTACATTGTTACATTTATTTTACAGCAGTCCAGGGATGTTAAAAAAATATCGATATATCAATTTGACGATATTTTTTCTGCGATACATCGATATTTATTGGCGTTATCGAAATCATATTTAAATCGATTTCTTCAATATAGAATGTTACAAGGAAAAAAAAATATGGGTTGCACTCCAGGAGTGCCGACAGAAGTGAAAACTTACCAAACAAGATGCGATCTCCCAGTCTGGTCTCCAGTCTTGTGCTTAGTCCGGACCCCAGTCCGGTGCCCAGTCGGACTCCAGTCCGGTCCCCAATCGGTTCACCCAGTCAAAAGTTCTGAGGTAGCAAACACAAAAAAATATGCGTACCGCGCTAAAAAAAGTTTACACTTCAAAAATTCTTTCTTTGTCGATCGTCAATTTTTTTTATTAATATTAAAAACAAGATTACGGCGACATGTCTACTCGCCATGAAAAAAGGTCATTCTACTCTCTTCGCGTTTATGCGAGCCTGGTACTTTTAACGGCAACATGTTCCAAATAAGAAAAAACCTACAAAGTTTTTCTTTGTCCAAATCGTCATTTGTTTATTGTTACTATAAACAAAATTACGCCTACTCGCCATGAACAAAGGACATTCTACTCTCTTCGCGTTTATGCGAACCTGGTACTTTTTTTACGGCACCATGTTACCAATTATAAAATAAGTAAAATGTATTTCTTTGTCGATCGTCATTTTTTTATCAATATCAAAAAAATTGGTTGTCTGTAAAGTCGGTTAACTGACGATTGTTGTTGAAGGTTGACTGAACGTGACAACGTCTTAAGAAAATACTGATGGAATGGTAGCATTTTTCAAAAGAAAATTTTAATTTCATTTGTTTAATAGATTTGTATGTATATGGGTGATTCTACAAAAATTGGGTAACTCAATGTCACCAGCCAATATATACAAAGTCTTATTATATTGTATTGAAATAACAATTTATTTTAAAACAATGAAAAGTCCTTTATTTGGTCACCCAATTTCACTTCTTCATTTTAAATACAAGTTAATAAAAAAACAAAATTAATACTCAAAACGTCAGTCCGTTGGCATGTCACAATCCCGAAAACCAACAATCAAGTGACTATCCATTAAACATTATCATTGATTTAGGAAAACTTACTAATTTACTACAATCTGTGATGTACATAGTATTATATACTACAACTTTCATAATGCAATGTTCTCTATTTTATTTAATAAAAAATAAGAAACTTTGTGTTTAGTTTCTTTCGTCAGTCCGTTGTGTGTTCTTTAAATTTAAAATTCGCGGAGAATATCACCGAGTCAAGGTCAAATCCCTGTTTAAGTTTTAATGTTGGTAATGAAGTTAGTTGCGGACCGCACAATTTGACGGCCGCCATAATAGTACCAGTGTTTGGGTTATGTTTGTCGTCTATACACGTGCGAAGCCAGTCAAAATGTCAGTCCCATGGTGAGTCGTTATTTTCTTGTTAATTTGAGGTTTATTTTCATTTATACATAGTTACCTATGATTTGTTAAAATGTAGTTTGTTGATATTCGAAATTACCAAAAAAAACATTAGTTTTGATTATAACCTCAAATTATGTCTATTTCGTCAGTCCGTTGGCGTCAGTCCGTTGTCAGGTACTGATGTTTTTTTTTTTTGTTTTAGAGCACTTTTATCGTAATTGCTACCGTGTGTAAGCATTTCTATTTTATATTTCAGTTAAAAACATCATGCGGCACGCTAAAAACAATTTGACTAGGGAAGAAATATTAAAAAAAAAAAAAAAAGAGAGAAGCCGAAAAGTGACTGGCCCGATTTGGAACAATATAATCATTAGATTAGCCATCATATAGACCCGAATTTGTAATAATTTGATTTGATAACTATAGTAAACAAAATATCCTCAAAAGTTACCCAACTTTTGTATAATCACCCATATAGAGAAGGACGTAATTGGAAATCACAATGAAATTGATCAAGTTAGATTTATTTGTACACATAAATACAATTATGTCAATTTTTTTTACAATTTAATAGTTTTTACAAGTATATAATTAATATCGAAAGAATCATTACCCTTATCGCTGTAATTATCGTTGCTATAAACAATTGACACCACATTCATTTTTCACTGCCCTTGATACTCGATCAAAACATGTAAATGTAATATAGTATAGCAGCTGTCCACGCAGACGCATCGCTCACTCAAGTAGGAGAGAGACGGATGTCGAACGCTGCCGAACGCAAAGGCCGATTGTGCTTCTTTGTCGCTCGTTCCGCGTTCTCGCTTGCACATCAAGCCTTACATGGAACGCCTCAGAGCGAGGTAACGCCGATGAGTCATGTTTTTTCGTGCGTGCAGCCGGCTCTGTCGAATTATAAGACGTTGTCACGTCAAAAACAAAATTATGGCAACATGTCTTTTCGCCATAAAAAAAGACATTCTACTCTCTTCGCGTTTATGTGGGCCTGGTACATTTTTACGGCATTTCACTTCAAACGTCTCAGTAAAGGTGTCGCGAGTTCAGAGATTTTATCTCATTTAAAAATAAGTTTACACTTCAAAACTGTTAATATGCCAAAAAAAAGGTCATCAAAATCGATATTGATACTTTTAATCACATCGTGTTGTAACTTGCATAACTGAGAAGTTCTCCAGAAGAGTTATAAAAGTATGTGAAGTCAGCCAATCTGCATTAGGCTGGTGGACTAAAGTCTCGTTCCTATCTTACAGTAGAGGAGGACCGTGCCCAGTCGGGAACGTGTATAATAAATACAAGGAGTAGTAGTATACCCCCGTATTCACAAACATTACTATGAGGTCTCATAGTGTCCACGGCAGCATAGTGTCAATTTCTGTACACTTGATTGGTCCATTTTTGGCGCTAAGCACAAACGGACCAATCACGTGTACACATATGTACAGTTGACAAAGAGGTCGGTTGAGTGTTGTTTATGAATACTGGCGTCTGTATAGTAGTGAGGTGTACGTTTGCAGTTGGAGGTGGATCTGGATGTGGACGTGGAGGAGCCGACGTACGAGTCGGTGTACGAGTGCGTGTACGCGACCATGCGCCGCAGCAGGAGGCGCGCGCCGCCGCCCCTGCCGCCGAGACACGCGCAGCCCTACAGGTACGCACTACACACTACACACTATGCACTACACACTACGCACTACACGTGTGGAGGAGCCGACGTACGAGTCGGTGTACGAGTGCGTGTACGCGACCATGCGCCGCAGCAGGAGGCGCGCGCCGCCGCCCCTGCCGCCGAGACACGCGCAGCCCTACAGGTACGCACTACACACTACACACTATGCACTACACACTACGCACTACACGTGTGGAGGAGCCGACGTACGAGTCGGTGTACGAGTGCGTGTACGCGACCATGCGCCGCAGCAGGAGGCGCGCGCCGCCGCCCCTGCCGCCGAGACACGCGCAGCCCTACAGGTACGCACTACACACTACACACTATGCACTACACACTACGCACTACACGTGTGGAGGAGCCGACGTACGAGTCGGTGTACGAGTGCGTGTACGCGACCATGCGCCGCAGCAGGAGGCGCGCGCCGCCGCCCCTGCCGCCGAGACACGCGCAGCCCTACAGGTACGCACTACACACTACACACTATGCACTACACACTACGCACTACACGTGTGGAGGAGCCGACGTACGAGTCGGTGTACGAGTGCGTGTACGCGACCATGCGCCGCAGCAGGAGGCGCGCGCCGCCGCCCCTGCCGCCGAGACACGCGCAGCCCTACAGGTACGCACTACACACTACACACTATGCACTACACACTACGCACTACACGTGTGGAGGAGCCGACGTACGAGTCGGTGTACGAGTGCGTGTACGCGACCATGCGCCGCAGCAGGAGGCGCGCGCCGCCGCCCCTGCCGCCGAGACACGCGCAGCCCTACAGGTACGCACTACACACTACACACTATGCACTACACACTACGCACTACACGTGTGGAGGAGCCGACGTACGAGTCGGTGTACGAGTGCGTGTACGCGACCATGCGCCGCAGCAGGAGGCGCGCGCCGCCGCCCCTGCCGCCGAGACACGCGCAGCCCTACAGGTACGCACTACACACTACACACTATGCACTACACACTACATACTACGCACTACACACTATGCACTACATACTACACACTACACACTATGCACTACACACTACGCACTACACACTACATACTACGCACTACACACTATGCACTACACACTACGCACTACACACTACAGACTACGCACTACACACTACGCACTACGCACTACGCCCTACGCACTACACACTACACACTACAGACTACGCACTACACACTACGCACTACGCACTACGCCCTACACACTACGCACTACACACTACGCACTACACACTACGTATTACACGCTACACATTACACTAACCTATGTTCTGACCTGACTCTGATGTTTCATGTTTCATTTCTTGAATGAAGTCGGTTAATAATAGCGGCTATATAAAAATAATAATATTTAAAAATGGTTACAAATCGTCAGTCCGCAAACCTAACTCCCACTTGACCATTTGTTTTTCTTTACACATGTATTATTGAGTCCTTTTCCATATCGATGTAGATCGTTCGTTGCGTTGCATTATTTTGGGAAAATGATATCGATTCTTTTACATATCGATACGTGATACATTATATTATCCTGCGCACTTCATTTCTCCTTGTAATATCGAACTCTTCTATATCGCCACGTATGGCGTTGCGTGTTGCAGTACGTTGCAGAGTCCGTGTTCTGGTGTGACGCGTCACTCGTCGCTGTGTTCGCTGGCGCGGCCCGTGCCTGATGAATGCAAGACGAGGACTCTGCCGCGCTGGGACAAGTCCCGGCAGGCCTTCAGTGTTTTCCGGTAATACTCTTTGTGGTTGCTTAATATGAAACGGATTTAAAATGACAATATGAGACGGGAGTTTAATGCTCTGCGACTGATGGTAGAGCATCTGACACGAGCCACAGATAATATAGTATTTTTTTATGCGTACTCCCTTCGTGTACAGCTATTATGCGCAACGTGTCAATCCTGACTATAAACTATGCGTACTGCGATGACAACGCATAGTACGTAGTAAAAATTGGCACGCTTGGTTTCTATAAAGATCGACGTATATGGTATATTATATGTATAAAAAATTTAAAACACAGTTTTGCTGTATTTCCAATATTTAATTAATCTTAACAGAAAAAGACTGAAAAGCGATTCGCGCATCATCAGCTCGCCGAAATCAGAAACTTCCAAAGAGAACAAAGACGTCGAAACAAAGAAGAAAAAGTTCGACTTCACACCAACGCGTGACATATTCAAAAGTTTTAAGGTGAGTCGCAAGATGAAAAACTTAAAGATAACCACGGGAAACCTTAGTAAAGGCGAGACAAAAAGCTGCGAGTTCCTCGACGAGACCGAACACGTTACTACGAATCGGTGTTCGAAGTCCGTCGAATGTCTCGAAGCCAATGACGAGTTCCTGAACGACTATGGTGCGGACCTATCCATAGAGTTCAACGATGATGCCGTCGCAGCTTTGTCTCTGCCCCAAGAGATCGTTGACTTAATCCTGGGGTCGGATAAATTAAGTAGAGTTCAAGTGAGACTCAATGAGGACGAGAGTGAGTATATGCCAATGTCACCGATAGTCCCTCCTCCGCCTATAGAACATCACTACATAGCAATGTCGCCTCGGACGAACATCGCCTGATTTCTAGTCCCAAGCAAGCTGTGTTATCGTGTGTTCGGATTTTTATCGACTATTATAACTATAATATTTCGGTTTGGACTGTCGATATCGATTCGATACAACACTACTTGTGACGTGAAGTAAATACTTCTAAGCCTTAATTTGTTCATCTTGATTTTATCGATAGCAATATCGATTTTATCGAGTCGGTAGAATAATCGAAGCTGACGAATACGAATGGTTTTGTCGATAAAAATCCACTTTGTAAATATGAGTTGTATTTTTTTAGGGTCCACTTTGTAATCCTTTCCCGACACTCATTATTGATATTTATAAGTATTAGTAGTGCAGCTATCTTGGTTTAGCGGTTAAGCAAGTCTGAGTTAACTTAAGTTCGAATAAAAAGTTATGCTCATTATATATGTCGATTCGTGAAATGCTTAAAAAAAGTATTATTTTCTCTAGATATTGAATCTCAACAGTAAAAATAGCTTTTGTAATAATTTATTTGTCGCGACATTATTAAAAATATGTTGAAAAATAAACGTGGCAAAGAAAAATGGCCTATTTTTTTATAATATCGTAATTTTTTGTAACTCTATTTATTGATTCTTTAATTCAAAATAAACGCTGGACATTGATAAAGTCCCATCTTTTATCATAAAGGCGTAAACATATCGATATTCCACGTCTATTTCAGTAACATAGGCGAGGAAAAAATTGAGTAGGGTAAATATATGTGGGCCATTTTTTTGATAAACTTTGAGTGAAAACTCGGAAATATCGAAAAATATTAAGAGATTTTGAGCGATTAGGAAAGAAAGTTATTAAAAATTAGATAGAAAAGAACTTTTTAGGACCTTTGTAGAAAATTTAATAATTCGCAAAGACTAATGGAATGGCAATCTAGTGCGGTGCAGATGAAGGCAGGTGGTGAAAAATGAACTTGATGGCAATTGAATATCATACGACTAATATTATTCTAACAATACCGAGAGGATCGAAACGGGGTAGATAGCTTCTATGCGTGAACAGTGTGTTATTTCAAACGTCTAGAACATTCGATATAAAACATTGTTCTCGAAAAGAAGCCAGTTATGATGTTTATTCTAACACAAACCGTATGAGTAACAACATAAGATTGCATTTCCATTGTTAACGAGTTCAGTTTCTGCGCCACTCCGTCAGCGCTGATAATAAATTGCAATGTTTTGAAAGTTTCGATTGTTGTGTGTAGTTAGACAAGTTTGTATATGTTGAAATGTTAGGTCAATGCACTGCCAAATATCGTAGGGTTAAGGGATGGTCCAATGAAGCTTGACTGTCTTGCAATTTCAACAATAAGTAGGACGAAAAGGCTGTGATGAAATTAAAAAAATTGTCCGCGATCGGTTATTGTGTTAATTAGAGTGGTGGAGTTCGCTTACCATCCAGGTGACATACTTACTCGTTTACTGACCTTCGATATGAAAAGTATTATATACGCCAGCCTTCGTGGTGGATTGGGTGAGTTGTCGATGGTGAAACAGTGAATCGAGATTTCGCGGGATCGATTTTTTCGATCTGGTTGTTATAAGAGTTCCTGTTATACATGATACAAGATAATCTTTTTTTTTATTTTATTTTTTATAGCATAGGCTGGCAAACGAGCAAGTGGGTCACCTGATGGTAAGTGATCTCCACCGCCCATGTACACCCACCACCATAAGAATCATGGGCGCGTTGCCGACCTTTAAGGAAAGGGATAATTAGGGATTGGGAAGGGGAGGGGATTTGGGCTTCCGGATATCTCACTCACCGTACGAAACGCAGCAGCAAGCCGCTTTACGTCGGTTTTCTGTGAGACAGTGGTAGCGATCCGGTCGAGCCAGCCCATTCATGCTGTAGATAAAATTGTCTACAGCGTGGCTCTACCACTCATAATCGTATCCTACTCGACTTTCAGGACTATATGTGTGACTGTTAGGTGTTATTATTAATATCTTACAAATGCTTAGAGCATAAAGTTGATTAAATTTAAAAATACTTAATGTTTGCATCATTCGCGCGACGGTTGACATCATATTTGTACCTCACTGTACTTACCATCAGGGGCAGTGAGTCCTTTTGCCACGAAAAACGGCAAATCGCATCGCACTAAACCGCCCTTTACGTTCTCACTAAAGTTTTTACAAGACAGTCGAGCTGCATGTGGACACAAAGCAAAGGGATATCATTCGGTCAATACATTATAGACTGATGGACAAGACTATGTATTAGCGAAATGTAGAATGAGACAGTGTGAAAGCGTATGTATGGGCTTATCGCAGACCTCCGCCTAAAGACGCCACATTGCCTAAGTTTTATGTTAAATCACAATCGTGATTAATCTGTGGGGATGTGAGTGAAGCGGTTAATTGGTCAACCCGAAAAAGACGTGACGTAAAAGGTCAAAAATAAACATTAATAGAATAAAGCCCGATTTCTGAAAGGCTGATGTCGAAATTAAATAATCGCCTGTCAAATCTCATGTCAATTCAAAATTGAATTCTAAAAGCGTGGTCAACACTTTTGATTTGACACACATGTTAGTTAACAAAGTTTTCAACTGATATGAAAAATTCGTATGTCAAACGCTATTTTGGGTTTCTGGAAGATTCATAGATAATTCTGTCGTCGAATGGTGTATCAATTACTAACAAGCGATTGATTTGTTAAATCAGAGAATAATAAATGTTTCACTAAATAACGTTTCAGAAACTCAAATTCATTTGACAGCGATGTCAAAATCAAAAGATCTGTTAGTTAAATGTTGATTTGATAAGCCTTTGAGAAACCGGGTGTAACTAAACCAATTAAGTGTATGAGTCGCGTTTTATGTACAAAAGGTATTTATGCTTGGTGAGAAAAGATACCCTGCAATGTGGCGTCTTTTATATTGATTAGGCTGTGTTAATGACAGTGCCTGATTAGGGTGAAAATGTGTGACCAATGGGCCCCACGCCTTAATTGTTGCCTAATGAGCTCTCAACTATTAAAATTGACTGAAAACTATAGATTCCGCACTGATTTGGGGTAAGGGCTCGACCCCTATAGAATCACGTTGACCAACTCTTTACCGTAAATTGTTAATTAAATCAAGTACACTGTCAGTTAAAAGGATGTGTTTTAAAAGACCACTTTTGCTCACGCTAGTTTGTATTTTAAGACATGTGCGCTTTAAGTATAGTATTTTGGGACCCATGACCCCCCAAATTAGTAATTGCGTCTATAAATACCATTGCTATTAAATCACGATGTCGCTACTAATGATAATGATGATATTAAAAGAGGTTAACGACGTAACATGGGCGCATCTTTGGAACTTTGTGATGATATATTTCGTGTATAATTAAATTTTATATAAAATTAAGTTTTAAAGGCGTATGCACTTGACTATTACTTTCTTTTTTTAAATGAATGTATCATATTTCCAAGATGGAGTGTTCTTGCACACTCAACGAAATTTGATCTGTAACAGTGACTTGGGCCTCCGGATAACAATCGATTATTCATAACTCGGGCCTTCTCTCATAAAAGTGGGATAAAGCTCGACCGCGCTTATTTATAATGCGGGTTTTTTTAATAACTAATTAATTATTAATAATGAATACTTTTGATCCACAAACAATTATTTCGGGTGTTGTGAGTAGAAAATCTCGTAGTTCTTGAAACCCATGATAGGACTCGTATCTTTTACTGTTGTGTCAGAGCCATGAATGTGACTGTTGGGTGAATTCATTATTATTTCTTTTATAACACAGTTCCAGAGTTGAATCCTTTTAATCTGCCATATTGTTATTATTTTTAATGGCGCGTCAACACTAATAACGATGATAGAAAAGGGAGGAAATGGAAGTATTTTCCTTAGTTTAAGTTGTTTTCTGGTATCCCATTGGAATATTGAATTAATGAAACACACTATATAGGTAAATTATTGGAACGAGCCGTTTGTGTGCTTAGTAGTGAGTGCGGCTTTTTAAATTTATTGTGTAGCAACACAATAACACAATTTGTTTTAGCACAGCAGACAAGGCAGTTTGGGTGATAAGTTACCCTAGGGATCAAATATTATGTGATTAGATGACTAATTAGTGTCCGACTTTGCCACTTGCATTATATCCCAACGAACTCTCACCGCCCGAATGTGGGTCTTGCCCACGGATCCTGCGTCATCAATCTAGCAAGGTGATGACGTAATGCACATTGAATACAGATATTGATATACATTGTACTATCGATGGTTCGAGACAAACATCGATAATTTTCACAACGGTGACAGATTTATTTCAAAACGTAGACTAACGTCAATCTTGATTGAAAATGTTGGCTTACCATAGTAACTAGTTGGATTAAACCCGGTATTAAAGTTAGTCGACCGTTTTGTATTAAGGCAGGGATTTTTTAGCGAGTAACTCATGCATTACACATACATCGACTTTCCCATACTTCATTGCTATACATGAGTTGTCTTCGATGCATCGATGTATATTGTTCAGTCTTATGTTAACTCATAATACCTCACACACAAACGACTCTTTTCTATAATATTGCTGTAGATCTGTATAAATTATATTGTAAGTTCGGCTTGTTTCGCTGGCGTGTTGTGATATATATTATTGTTGAAACTTTCGCAGAGCTTAAGCTTTTGTTGATTTTCTCTATTACTATTTAAAAGTGCGATGGTGATGATGTTCAATTGAATTAATTGATTAAGGGGGTTGAAATCTTTACTTGGCTCAAGGGGGGGGGGGGGGGAAATTGCCCCTATCCGACCTCCTTAGATCCGCGCCTGAACAGAAATGACACTAGTGACCAGCGTCGGCTTTCTTTAAACTACGTCACTGTACCATAGACTTTGTTATTAAAAAAAAACTAAAATAATCTTAATTTAACGTCATCACCACCGCCCAAAACGCGTGTTGGATCCAAACGTTTGTCGCATACAACCAATGTTTGTCCACGCTCGTTCATTTGTGTGTGTTTAGTCAAAGGTTTCATAATATTCACACATTATTATTAAGTCTTGTGTAGCTTTCCCACGGCGTTCTTTTTTCTCCTCATTGTGCACTTTAACTTTAATGTGTAGGCTTAAGTCCAGTTAAAACTGGATTCAAAAGGTTTGTTAAATTGTTGGATATGCCATTGAATCCATTTTCAACCGATGCAAGAAGAAAAAGTGATTCTCATTTCAACTCATGTCTTTTTCTATTATTTTTTTTGACATATGCATATCTTGTATCTTCTAAGTGAAACTCAAATATTTTTTTAAATCCCTCCAATGGTCTGATATATCTATTTATTATGTTGGTGTAAACTGGGGATTAAAAAGAACACTTCTAATTTAAAATCATCACACAGCTACATTTAGTGTTTGTATTTTTTAAAAATTAGCTATCTCTATTCCTTATGTAGAATAACAACAAAGAATCTCGTGAGGTCAGTTCCTCGAAGTTATTCTAAATTAGGAATATACATAGTTCAACTTGTTCGTTTAAGAAATATCACTACGTATCTAATGCGAGTCTGAAATAGACACTTTCTAGTCGTAGGGTACATCTTTTTTTTATCCTAGCACGGCAAAGTGACTGCACTACACCTGATGGTAAGCGTAGTGCAGTCCATAAAACTAGTGACCACTGACAAACAATGAGTTCATCGGTGGTCACCAGAATCATGTCGGCCTGTCTAAATGCTTCTTCCCTCTTCTGGGAGGGAAGAAGCAAATCGAGGGGCCTGCGACAGGACAGGCGGATGACCGATACACACAGGGATGATACAAGAATGTACCCCTATACCCGCCCCAACCAACCATCAAGTCATATCGCAAGCCCCTCGGGAGAACCAGCTATACACTGGCTGATCCTGGAACGCGATCCACACAAGGTGTGTGGGTCACTATGGCAGATTTTAACACCATGTGTACGGTGGTCGCTATCCGGGCGTATATGAATATCTTACCACCAGCATACTTCATACTTGTATCGAGTGCATACCGACCACTCTACACATATTGAATGACGAAAAGTAGTAGCTCGTTCCGGTAACTATCGTTTCACGTTCAGTCAGTGTATATCCAGTTATTTTAGACCGGTATAATTCTGCCGACCGAAGCTAAGCAATGTCTCGACTGTAGACATAATATATAGACTGCATTGTACCATCAGGTGCATCGATAATCGGTATCACGATGAAACATCACAGTCTCTCTTTAATATTCGTAAAAAGTTTGGGAAAACTAGTAGTAAATCCTAAAGCCGGATCTCCTATGTGTGTTTTGGTCTATACTCTACACAACTTTGTTCCCGTTTACATTTTCCCTGTCAAATCTTGTTTCACGTTGTTCCATTCGCTGGAGACCCGATTTAAGACTGCGCAGTGATGTTTCTTTAACGATTATGTACGTGTTGATATAAAATCGATATACGTTAAGTCTCGCCATTAAGAATATTGATAACATTTTGATAAATCGTTATTTTGTCATTTGATATTGACAATATCTCGGTATGCCACTCATCAAACATCTTTGTCCAAGTTATTGGTAGGTTAAACCTCTTTAACGGGTATGTACGTACTTACACGCACTCACGCCTGTAATCCCAGGAAGGGTAGGCAGAGTTGTAACCATCATTGCGCCGTGCTTATGGAGCGTATCGCCATACTAGGCATGACTCCCAAACTCCGGACTGATACTGAACATTTTGTAATAGAAAAACCCAATATCACTTTTACCCGACCCGACAATTGAACTTGAGATCTCAGTACAACACTCGTACCGAATACGTAATACAACTGCCTGCACTGCCACCTAGGATTTTATCAAATAATAATTCGGATATTTAATCTAATATTTATTACGAAATCATCTAAATTCTATGATCAAATTATTGGATTGAGATTTTTGACAAGTGGCTTAATTTCTTAAAAAATAATTCAAATTTTCTATTGAATAGCAATTTCAAGACCGATAGTCCATTACGCTATGGCACACGTGTTCCCTCCTTCCTATAATATGGGGTACTTTAAACCAAGTGTGAAGTTAGGCAGGCCGCATGACCTTGCCGACCTACGATAGACACATCGTTTGTCGTCGGTCGACACTGTTCTTGAATCGCACTACACTTACCATTAGGTGTAGCGTAGTCACTTTGCCGAGCCAATATAAAAAAGGACAATGTCTATCGATTTTTGATCAACACGAGTAGAGTTAGGGTACTTAATTATCATTATTTACGTCCATTTCTCTGCATAATGATACTTTTAATACATCACATTCGTTACCACTTTCCATACACGTCCTAGTATAGTTTTATTAGACTGATTTTACTGAAACGTAGTAGGCTGATTTGCGCCCTCAAAAAGGCTTACCTCTAAAGTTAATCAGTGATTCGCCTATTATTTTGTTTCCTTTAACTTAACATTTGATAAGAAAATGATCATCAGCGATTTTAAATAAAAAATAATTACATAGTTAAGTTGGAGGAAAGGGGTATTCTATTTAACAAAGAACTGCCTTTCTTATTTATTATTACTCGTTTTGTGATTTAAAGTTGTAAAATTGATTTGTATCGTGATTAGTTAAATTATTACGCCAGTATTTTGTGTTTTCGAATCTCAGTTCCCTGGAACAGTATATCTAGTGACTTTATATTTATTTTTAAGATAATTATGCTTACCTCTTTATGTTTAGTAATTTTATTTATTTAACTGTAGGCCTGTTTCATAATGTTTGAGTAAAATTTATCGAATAATGAAGCTAATTTTCAAAGAATTTTCTGTGTACTTTCTGGGAATATAATCCGGTTGTTTTAAACGTACTATATTTTAATAGTCGAGTAAAATTTACTCGCATGTAATGAAACAGGCGCTTCGATTTAATTAATGGCCAAAATATGTTCCGCTCTTGATTTGGACTAGTGATATATGGACTTTAGAACATGTGCAGTTAATATAAATTGTTATAAAAAAATTATAATATTTTTTGGAGTTGTTGGTAATTAATTGTTAATGAATTGGTTATAAAAACAGAGCAGGATTGTCCGAAAAACATTACTGTCAATGAATAAAATAATAGATGGTTTAAAAGTAATAAATTATGTGTGCCCCAGACCAGAATTATTGGCTTAATCCGGTTCTGAAAATGACTAGTTATAGCCAACATATCACTAGTTCATAATTAAAATCACATAAGACTTCTTATCTTTTAGTACCTAAATTGAGTTTTAAGTTCCTTTATAGTCCATTTAATTAGCTTTAAGGGCGCAATCAGTTTCGTGCGCTTTGACAGTGATATAATATTGTATGAAAGACAGTATTTTTGTAGTATCGTGGTAGCAGACAGCTAGAATGGTTTGGAATTACAGGTGCGGATTCAGGATTCATTAAGGGGGCAATATTTTAGTTTAATGAGGGTGGGGGATACTGCAGCCGTTGCCCCCTCTGGATCCGCGCCTACTGAGACATTTATTTATTGTAGCGAACGTCTGTAAAGGACACGGGCATTGTGTTGCGCAATAAAGTTTGTATGTGTATTTAACTCGTTTTATTTGCACCTTAAGATCTTTATAACTACATACGCAACCGTATGAAATATTAACTTGAATGTAATATTAAAACCAACGCTTTAATATTATATTCATGGATATACTTCAGTGATTGTTTGGCATAGTTTTTTTATAGCATAGGCCGGCAAACGCGTAAGTGGGTCACCTAATGGGAAGTTATCTCTGCTGCTCATGTACGCCCACAATACCAGAAGAATCATGGGCTCGTTGCCGACCTTAAAGGAAAGGGATAATTAGGGTTTTCTGTGAGACAGTGGTAACGACCCGGTCGAGCCGGTCTATTCGTGCAGTAGATAAAACTACAACGTGGCTCTACCACTCAATAATATTAATAAATATTTACAAAATCACGGCTACATAGCAAAACGTGTACAATTTGACAGAGTTAACTTTATAACCTGATGTGTGAGGAACTAACGATACCTTGGATAACAGTATTTCAAGTGTGTGGGAACTTCGGTAGTGACGAGTGTCCTGCGTTAAAACAGCTAGTAATAAAAACAATATTTCTTGTTTGAAATACTTTAATACGCAAAAAATACTATACAGCTTAACATAAAATATCACAAATAAGTTGTTCGCCACAATAAGCTAACACTTTCGCGTACAATAAGTTTTAAATTGACGTTTTATATTCAGTCAGTTTGTGATTCGACCAGAAACATTTTTCGATTTTTTTGGATTGGATAATTTTTATAGCCTGCGCTGTCAACCCCCGAAATATTATATTAAACGTAGTTCAGTCTTTACACTATAGACACACGGGGTATAGCTCCAAGGTCCCAGCTTCATAAGGCAATTTTTATGCTATTGCCGTTTCTAGAAAATCGAATTGAAAAACTATTTTTTATACATCGGTTAAAAAGTATTCCAAACTTTATATGGCCAATTCCCTGCATGGCCTAAGGCGGCCCTGCTTAGAATCAAGGTCAAAAGGCCAAAGTGACATAATCGTCGCGTTTTTTCCATTTGGTTTTCTTTCTGTTTATAGGCAGGCGTTGCGATTACTATCACGAACGACCTGCTCGTTTTATCATTCAGGCTAATAAAATAACTAATATTTTGGTCAGTATACATTTCTGGTCAGATACAAATAATTTCACATGGATCATTACAAACATTAGGTACTATTGTTCGTTTTTACGTTATACATGGTATAGTCAGTACTAAATTATTACGTTTCATAATGATAGATAACGATGTGTACTTTACAAATGCTTAAAAGTGACGTAGAGCTTAAAATTAATAACGGCTATCGTAAATTCGTATTCAGTACATACTATGATCCGACATTGCTGTGTCTAAACCATAAAACCAAGGGGCTATCCCATAGCTTTTTTTATTTTTGTCTATGCCCGTAGTCATAAACAATTAGGGTCTAGTTAGCGGTCGGCTACGGAATAGCACCTTAAATCCTACTCACAAATCTTAAAACAAATTAGAATATTAGATTGTGATGAAACTGCTATTATTATAGGCAAAAGGGCGATCGTTAAAAATATAGGAATCGAATCGAAATAAAATCATCAAATGCATTGGGAATGTCATGGTCACGCTGGTATTTTATCAACATTAAATATAGCTTTAAGCTATTACAGGAACAATTGCTATAAAACTGGGTATTAAAAACGATTTTCACAGTTTTTTTATTCAATGGCTTCACAAACGGTACATAAAGAACATTTTTTTACGAGCGACCAAAAACAAGCCAGATAAAAAAATGTATCTAAAATAATTATCAAAAAGTTATTTATTGTTGATGCATTTCCGTAAGCATATATTTATGTATTATTACAATTTCAGCCCCCATTTCAAACAAATTAAAATTCATGTAGTAAATTTAAATTCAATTATCAATATCGGATGCGTCATAAAATCATTCGTGTTCATAAATTGTAATTTATAAAATGTTACGTTTTGGTAAAATAGCCCATTAAATTCAACGTTAGGTCTCATAAAAATGACAAACTTAACACTAAATTTGACTCTCTTTCATCAAATGTGTTAATTTTAAGCAATTTTATAATGTACTATATGAAAAAAATTGATATATTCATAATGTATAAATACAGTATTATGCATTAAACACCTATTTATCTAATATTTATCACTAAATTTGCATGAAATAAATGCATCTGTTATCTTTATTTGTATACTAAAGCAGAGGCGGATTGACCATTTTTTAAGAGGACAAAATATTAAATATTCCCCTAGTAGATTTTAGACAAAACGTCATCTACAAGCGTTGTCTGCTGCGTCGCTAAATCTGAACCGATGAACTGATTACGTAACGAATTGAAGTATTTTAGCCACTTCCTTATCATACTGTTGGGGGTGGGTGACCCCCTTCTCCGCCTCTGAATCCGCCTCTGTACTAAGGACACTGCACGCGTGATGAGATTGATATGCGTGATAAGCACATCACAACGATGATAAGGGTGCATACATAAAAGCTACACCATCCTAACAATTATTGTGTTTTAGTGATTAGTGAAATAAAGGCCGCAAAAATGTCTTAAACGCATACTATTCATTAATTCTTTAGTTATTGAACATTTGTTATAAGGTAGTTGACTCGATTTTTTTATTATTTTAATCATACGTTACGCAAAATAACAAATTTGAAAGAATGCTATAAATCCGGTCTAAAATTAATATATTATTTTATTATATTTATTTATTTTATTTTATATAAAAAAAAATTAAAATAAAATAAATAAATAAATAAAATTAATATGTTATAAGTCATTAATTTCTGGCGGAAGGGATAATTGTCAAATGACAGAAAAGCATGCACGGATCTATTGTGACGTCAATATTCACAATGTCCAAATGTACAATGCCATTAGAATGCAGGAGAGCGAGGGATAGTATGATATTTAGACTACGGGCCCACCTTTGGTCATACCAATTTAAAGATTAATTGCGGGCACATTTTTTATTGTTTTTACAGTGGGGTTTCTATTTCGTATTGTTTTCTGTTGCGTATACAGATTTAATCAGAGGCAACTACCCTATTTGGTTTAGTAATATAGAAAGCAGAATAATTTCCTCAGGGACTATGAAAAATGGCTTGTTATTGCCAGAACAAAAAACAATCCGGGACACCGGACACTTGTAAAAGTTAACACTTGTTTTATTCTGGATAACTTTCCAGCTGTCATGCTGATTTTCATTAGACAATTTGTAAATGAGATTAACGACTCCTGGACTCGCCAGCAAGTCCGGGGAAATCTGGCTTCCACGCACCGAATCCTATCGACTTACCATTCTCTCACTACTATCCCAAGAACATACCAAATCCGGCCCGGGACCTACTAAACATACCGCTATACCCTGGCTATACCGCCATCAATTCGCCAGTAATGATGTAAAGGCCAAATGGTTTTCACAAAGGCCCGTCCGAAGTTCGTATTTTTTTTAAATCCACACTAATTAGTTATTTTCTAATTTCAAAAACAAAGGCGTTATGAAGTGCCTGTTTCACAATGTGCATTTAAATATTTGCTAGATTTGATATTCGCATTTTCATTATAATTTATGTGTATTTGTATTTCGATGTCATATTTTATTTGATAAGTTTCTTTGACCTTATGAAACAAGTGCTTAAATGCATTTTCGAATATGGAACTCAAATTATTTGCGTTGTAACGTGCAAAATTACATCATAATTTAGTTGTTACGCTTATCGTCATGTTTACGCTTGCATCATATTATCTCCCACTCGCTGTCCAAATGATCATCTGGGGATATAACGCGATCTCTAAAACCGTTTCTACCTTCCAATTTCAGTTCAATATTCTCCAAATTCCATGTATTAGGCAATTGCATCACTTTAGGAACCAAATCTATGGGGATTGGTTCTACATTTTTCAAACGTTTGGCCAATTTAGTTTCTACCCCTCTGGATTTGATTTCCATCTTGTCTATGGGTTTGACTTCAATCTCTCTGTACGCCGATTTTTCATCCGATTCCGATTCGTCAGTCTCTGGTTTTGGTGTGGTGATGCTCAATGATTCTAAATTCAGCATCTTCGCTAGAATTTTCTCTTTTTCTTCGATCTGTTTTTCTAGAAGCTCGTCGTTTTGGTCGTCGGTGTTTCTGTAAGGAATACTAATATTTTTAAAATGAAAATTATTTAAATTATGACAGGTACTGTAATTTCTTTGATCTAATTTTATGTTAATTAAAATTATATGTTTAGTTTTATACGAGTAATGCCGACTTCCAGAATCCTTAAATCGTATTTAACCACTAAACGTGTTTAAGAAACGTCAAATCGTATTGAAATTTGACATTAGTAAACATATTTAGAGGTTAAATAGGATTAAAAACCGTGAAGAAGAAGAAACGGCGCGAAAAGTCCCACTTGCAAAACAGGTACGGGCAATATACTGGAGTAAATGATGCTGGTGGTGATCACATTGCACCAGGTGACCCACTTGATCGTCTAGAAACTACCCCGTACCCACACCCGTTGCAATGCCTGTAAGCCAGGATTTCCACCCGTAAGTATTTGTTGACACATAAGAGTAACAGTAGAGCCACGTTGTAAACACCTTTTTTCTATGTCATAAATTTGCCGGTTCAGGGGTCATTACTATATCACAGGAAACGGACATGACGTGGCAGCAGTTGGGTTTCATATGGGCAGTGAGATTTCCGGAAGTCTAAATTCCCTCCACCTTTCCCAATCCCCATTCCTTTTTTAAGATCGGCAACGCAGCCATGGCTGTTCTGGTATTGTGGATGTTCATGGACGGTGGAGATCATATACTTTCAGGTCACTCCGCTGCTCGTTTGTCAGACTGCTATTCTTTCTGCCTGATTTTATCCCGGCTTAATACTAGGGTCCGCTTTCCCATCATAATTTGACGGTGGATTTCGATTTGGTGGCTCACTTATACTCCTTGGCAGACTCTGTTATAATAAAAAATTGTGAAGCTTGGGACTCTCTTGGGACTCTAAACTCGTTTTCTTAACTTTTGCTATAACTCACCCATAAACACTGATGTTCATAACACAAGGGCTGGTGTAGCTAACATCCGGTTTCCTGACGGGCGTGGCGATCCTCGGCGTGCTCCCTCCCGATCCCGCCTCCCTCCTCCGACTCCTGCGACTATGGATCAGCTCCTCGTCACATTTCTTCTCCATAATACTATTATACAACCTCAACTTCTTCTGCAACTCCTCAGACTTCGCTCTACGAAACTCTTCGGAGTCGCTCACGTCTCGAAACTCGTTTATAATCGATTCTAAAACATTATCCGATATATCGATTGGTAGGTTCTTGACAGGTGGTAATTCGAAACATTCCTCAGCGCTTCCAACGGTAGTGGTGTCGTTGTCGTTTTTTGTGAACATCGATATCGGCTGTTCGAGTACGCTAGTGATGTACGGTACTGTTTGGTCGATGTGCGTGAAGTCGCGGACCGTGTTCACGGCTTGTTGTATCGACGTGGTGAGAGACTTCGTCATCAGTGCGATGGGCTCTTCTGTGAGGGGAAATTAATTAACATGAAGATTGTGATATGTGGTTTTAGTACAATACGACTATTATAAGTTGGCAGCTTTTAGATTAGTCACGAACGGCGCCATACTTGTTTTAGATTGTTGTTAAGTATGTATTAGAGATAGGCAAGTGGCGTGGAGGCAATGTCGATGCTACTTATGGCTAGCGGAAGCGGTCGCACCGAATCGGGGAGAGACGCCTCCGCATGTAATGGACAGATTTCAAGCTTTACCCACCCATAAATAAAAGAAAGATGTGCTAAAGCACAACTTTAGTAAACTAAAAGCATAAGAATTTGTGATAAATAGTGTGTAATGTTTGTTTTGACATTTATATGAGGAGTTCTATATAGTAGGTATAAGGAAATAATGGCAGACTTGTGCCTAAAGCAGAGTTAAGCAGTCATTAGAAGAACCGAATTTTCTTGATCATTTTGCCACCATCCCGTGACCCTTAACGTTGATACAAAAATGTGCTCAATTAAGAATATCGCAAATCCTACTATATCTGGACGTACACCAATTATGTATGCTTTATTAAACATCAGGCATGCAATGCATGCATGTTTTGCCAGCAACAGTGGGCAAAAAGACCACTGAGAAACCAAATACTGTGGTTTCTATTTCCTAACCATTATTGGTTTGATCGATAAGACCAATTGTTCCTCGTGCCACGACACAAGACTACGTGCATTATGCTGTCCGGGCCGGCGCGTGCTAGCGCGAGCCGAGCCAAGGAATGGAAGTACGACCATAATAAATGACGCGCCATGTCTCCAAAATTATCGAAGATTTGAAGTGTCACTAAGATTAAGGCGTGTGGCGTCTTGTTCACGAATAGTTTGCGCTTCGGCCGTGGCTTGGCGCACTATTGCTGATCGCGTCGTTTGAATGCAACATTAGTGTGAGTTTAGGGCTACGTGTGTACATGTTAGGTGTATTTATTGTACGCTATGGTGTCATGCTAAGGTAAGCAGGAAACATCAACTCTAGGTAGCCATTTCTAGATCCCCCAGACCCTTTTTATTTTTCTATTTACCGACAGATTTGCCTGCTGGCAGTACATTTTTGAATTTATTTTTAGCAAATCTATCTGTAAATAGAATATAAAAACAGGCCATTAGAGGATATAGTTAAGTGTTCACATAATACGAAACAAGCAAGCTAGAGCCATTGCTCAACACGAATATACTAGCAAGCAAGCGTAAGGAATATAAAAAAATAAAAATGCATACATTTTGTTTACAATGTATATTCATATATAACAATGGCCATGCTTAAATACACATACTACAACGCATACAAAAGAAAAATGCAAAAAATAAATGTCATCGGGTTTTTTTTGTGGCAACATTTGTTTTTTTATTATTTAAAATGTTTTAACATTTAAACTATATGGATATATTGTAGTTATCTTTATTAGCATCTGTCTATATAATGACTTATTAGAATGCCAATTTCTTAGTGATTTAACAGACGATCCAAGTTTAAAAGCGATTAAATTTACTTTTTTGCGTGATATTAGTATTAACTTCTTTTTCAACGTTATAAATAAAATTGACCAAATGTTGCCACACAAAAAGTCGATATTAATTAAAAATACATACAAAGCGGCATAGATACAAATCGTTGTAAATGTTCTCACTACTGGGGTAACTAAATATAACATCGATCAATACATAATTATTAAAAAAAAATCGATAATACAATAACGCATTAATCACCAAAAGTCACGTACTACTAATTAAATGTGTAAAAACTATATATTGCCCAACTTGACATAAAGAAAAACTACTAAAACTGCCATAAAAAGTAATTGTATATGGCAACCCACAAAAATATATTTAATGAAACAAATAAGTGTTCAAATATTGTCAAAACTAAACTATGGGCCTTACTAATAAACGATGTATAGTTAGGCGCAGACTATAAAAAAAACACTTAAGTGGGAAGAGGACGCGGCAACCTTTCAAAGTATTTTATATAGATATTGTTATTATTTGTAATAAGTTTATAATGCCAGCAATAAATGTTTTCTTTTTTTCTTTATTTTCATACAAAATACAGTTCAATAGTAAGGTAAATCACAGGGGTCCCGAGTCATGTCTTCTTTCTGTGAACTGCATTGCGAGGCCTCGCTCCATCTTAAGTGTTTTTTTATGTGGCTTGCACCTTCGGTTGGTATTATACAGCCAGAATATATTATGTATTAAGCCCAAAATTTACATTTTTATCACATTAACTGAATTTTGTGAAATTATTTTTTTAAATCGATATAAATTCATATAAAATAAGAAAAAAAACCAAGGGTACCAAAATTATAAAAACTATTTTCTCTGGCGTTGAAGACCGGGCTGACACTATGTTTTTTCATGCTTTCTTTGACGTAACAATTTAACTATTTAAGGCTCTACAGCGTTTATTAGTAAGGCAGTAATTATATTTAATTATTGGAATGCAATAATGTCAATAAATGATTTAAGCATTTCCAAAAATTCGTAAAAATACATTTCGCATTTTAAAATTAAGTACCTACTTATGTATCCTACAATGAGAAATTAATAAATCTCAATACGTAAGTAATTATTACCGTCAGTATAATAATTTGTGCACAATCAGTACTTTAATAGTGCAAAATATGTTTAAATAAAACTAATTTAAACGGATTTTATCGCGGTTTTTTATTTTAATCGATAAAATCCGTTTAAAGTAGTTTTATTTCAATGTGTAACATTCACATAAACATAAGAAATCAAGAAAACATGCATTTAATAAATCCATTCACAAAGTTTATGTTTTATATTTTGAATATTGTGTCAACCCTAATATAAAAATATTTTGCACTAAAAATAAAACAACCTGTATATCTCTGTTTTGGTCAAATAAATGGCGCCATTTTTGTTCGCGTAAATGTCATTTAATAGTTATATCGAATAAAGTTTTATCGACTAGTTGTGTGCTCATTACATAGTCCCAAAACATACATCCGATCTTGTAATTATAATACAATCCTTTATAACGGACTTTGCCTGGAATGCACTACTATTTGAATCAATGATCGACTAACAGAGGAAGTCATTTTTAATTGGTTGAAAAATCAATAAAAATAAAAAATCGTCATTTGGAATGTTACTGTACATTTAAAAATGCGTGATTTTTAGTTTTGCTTCTTATACTAGAGCTTATGTTCGACAACATTTAATATAAGAAAGCTCAATAACCGCGGGGTCTCAATAGCCCCTCCCTCCTCTTTCCAACCCTTATTCCTATCTGTTGAGACCGACAACGCACCCCACGTTTCTGTTGATGCTGTGGGTGTTCATGTAAGAAAATCGCTTACTATCAGGTGATCCACATTCCCGTTTGCTGGTATAAAAAGTAACTTTCTTTAAGAAAAGAGAAAGTTATTGAAATTAATAGATCCAACGATAAAAAACAATAGGTACAAGTTTTGGGTATATTACAAAAATTAACCAATTCCTTGTATTATAAATTACAATACATTTATACTAATTAAAAACAAAAAATAAAATCCATTAAAAATATATTGGTCCTTATTTGGTATCAGTTAAGGCACTTAGCACTATTATTAGTCTTAAAATATTATCCATTTATTCATAAAACACAAAATAACAGTTTTATAAAAGTTAACAAACAAGTTTAACATTCTAAATAACAGTAGAACGTTTGGAAACTTGATAAGATTTATGTACATAAACAAAACACGCATTAATTAAAGTACTGTTATAAAATGTTTATGAATTATAATCATAATATTGGAAATACAAAAATGTTTCAACCCACACCAAGTTCGAATTGAGATGATGATTTTATTTTACAAAAGTTATTGCTTTTAATTAGCAATCAATTTTGTAAAATAAATTACGTAATTTTTGCAATCTCCCACGCATTTTGTGAAAAAAATATTGAACTATCAACTACAATTATGAATGAATTTAGCAAATTAAAATCAATATCTCAATTTTGCTGTGGACTTAAACTCTTTTGCTTAACTACGTCCTAACTATTCTAAAGTCTATTCATACCTTTTCCAAAAAATATCAACGAGTATCTACCCACTTTTCAATTACCTCTATTTTATTTGGTGTTATTGACAACATTTCGAAGAACTTTTTAAGGAATGATTTGGAACGTGGATTGATATTTTTTTTACATTTCCGGAACAGGTATGAGAATTAGACTATTCTCTCTACTATTAAATACAGTTTTAAAAAATATAGACCGTCGCGAATTTTTCTACAACCTATCCTTTTAGATGGCACTAACCTTTATGGCTTAGTAAATATGAATTGAATGAATAACATTGGTAATTCTATATTTTTATTATTATTGTATGTCTTAAAATAACTGATAATAATTTTTCTTGAATTGCTTAAACATATCTGTCTATAACTTAATTATTATTTTGTTTTATAAGGCTTTTGGGTGACAATAATAATATTCTGTAAACTTCTTTCGTAATATGTATCTTCTTATAAAAATCGCTATCCGCCTTTCCTGTTTGTCCGCTTAGTTCCTTCTAACTACACAGCAGATTTTAAGGTTTTCACTGTCATTGAGACAATTTACTCCGGAAAGTTTATACTATGCTTATCATCACGTTACGACCCACGGGAGCCGAGCAGTAACATGCGCGCGGGTGAAGCCGCGAGGGCCATCTAATGACTTATAACTTTTTTTATACCCTGGTATAATGTGCTTCTTTAACAGACTCCAAATATAGAGGAGGTTCTCAAATGAATTTACATTTTATTTTAACATAATTATTTTGATTAAAATTTATTTTTAAAATGTTAATTATTCCTGTATAACGTTAATACATTACAATGTACATGCAATGGACGGACATATATAATACTCCAAGCAATACTAAGTAACATGTGCAGCATAATTTTTTTATATTTTGACTCCAATTTCATCGATATCATGCACTTGTTATAATAAAACTGTCGGAAATCACAAAGTAAAAACAAATAATGAATTAACATAAATCATAATTTTAATAATACAATAAATAATACAACTTAAAAAAATTGAGGTACCCAATTTAGCCGTATTTTTTATCGATAAAAAAAGTCAATGAAAATGGAGCGCACTTAAAGTACACTCTATATAAAATTATATTCTTTAGCAATACTTTAGCATAAATACTGAAAATTAAGTACTGCAGTTCTAAGTACAGGATTAAGTTATAAACAGTGAGCATGGAAAAAGTCGAAAATTAAAACATTTTTCAAAGTAAAAATCACAGGTTTTATATGAATCAAATTAAAGGTCAAAAACCGAGAGTAAAAATCAAAATTGTCTCGATAAACAATTACAATCTTCAATATTGTCTCAGGTCACGTCAAACTGTATGACCAGTCCGAAATTAGTCATTTCACCCGTCCTACTAGCATCCTGACACCGTTTAGTTTCTTTAGAACAAAAACTGCTAAGCCGCGCCGTTCAACACGACTTTAGACCACAACTTACTAATTGTTTCTACTGTTGGCAGTTACTAATGTAAATGTTAAAAAAAGTCTTGATTTTATTCAATTATAAATGACTCTTTCGTATAGATATATAAAATGTTAGCATAGATATTCACGGCCCATAAATATCTATGCTAAAATGTCGGTCCGTTATGCTCTGTTACTACATTAAACAACCTTCGTTATTTCCATACTCACAGTCATATTTTACGTCTATAAGTAATAAGTAGTGATATGGTGGAAAATTATCATAGGTCAAAGGAAAGTCGAAAAAATATACTGATTATAATCATTCACAATCCGTTACAACCAACTGTGAATAAAATGTAAGCAAAGGCAATCTTTCTATTTTTTTTCATGTAATTATTGTACCAAAAGCATGTTTTAAAAAATATGCAGGGTTACTTTTAAAACACCAACAACCTCGCAGGAATAGATAGCTAAACCCAAAAGGAACAACTTTTGTTCTACGACTTTTGATAATTTGTTAGATTTTTTTTCACGCCTTGAATGTTTATAACCCTACGCGCATCGCAAAGATTACGTAAACAAACCCCTGCGAAGCGTAAGGAAGGGGGTGCAGTGCTAGCGCCTTTGAACTTGACCCATGTATCTAACCGCCAGTCGTTGGTCATTCAATTTTATTCATGTATTGAGTTATGTCCGAACTCGTAGAACAAAAGTTGTTCCTTATGGAGTTAGCTATCTAGTCTAGGTTGTTGGTGTTTTAAAAGTAACCCTGTATACAGGATGTTCCTTTTTTACATTTTAAGTCGTTCACTTTTGTTTACATTTGACATGCAGTCGATTGTACCGGAGTATCAGTACAGTATGATCAGTATGGTGGTGACGCTGGTCACCGTGCGAACAGACCTGCGTGCATGGCTGCTGGCTCGGGCGCATGCGCGAGACGCACCAGCGACCGAGGACCCTCCAACACCCAGATCTCGTCCTTGTGCACCGACACTGACAGAATCCTGACAGATAACATCACGACAATATATAACAATATAGTGCTGGTGATAGGATAGCGACCACCGTACACTGGTGCTGAAACCTGCCATAGTGGCCCACATTGTGTGGGTCGCGTTCCAGGGTCAGCCAGTGGATATCCGGTTCTCCCCAGGGGGCTTGCCCCCTGATCCTAACCCTTTTCCCATCCCGTTTTCCTTCCCCTCCCCCTTTGCCCTTTGGCAGGCCGGCATGATCTTGCCGACCTACGATATCCACATTGTTTATCGTTGGTCGACACTATTCTTGGATTGCGCTACATTTACCATCAGGTATAGCGCAGTCACTTTTCCGAGCCAGGATAAAAAAAAAACAACGATATTCTATTTTATCTTGGCATGCTATAGTCACTTCACAGAACTTCAAGGTCAGTACAAGGTAGTAGGTCCCCCGTATGCGAGAGGCTATCTGGGTTGGTACCACCGCGCCGTTTATTTCTGTTGTATTTCGGTTTGAAGGACATTGAAGACAGCAAAATTACTGGGTATTATGCGACTTAACATCTTATGTGTCGGGGTGACGATCGCAGGTCAGTGCCATGCCGTGCTTTTGTAATTGAAAGTTCTATGCGGTGTTGCTTCTGTTTATGGGCAGGCGTGGCGCTTACCATCAGGCGAGCGCCTTGCTCGTCTCGTCATTCAATCAAATAAAAAAAAGGTGTAGTCCAAATAAAAAAAAAAACACAAATTGTGATTCCCCCTCCTCAAAGGGGTTGAAGTCAGGCATGCGGCCGGTCATAAAACTACAAGCCAAATCTTTATGTTACATGTGTTAAAAGCAAGTTGTGCGGATTCCACTGCGAGTGGGATAAGGGCAGGTGGAAGACAAATTGTAATTCCACGACCTGAGATTTGAACCCAGGACCATACGGGAACTAAGCTTTTTTATTTAAAATATATTTATATTATTGGTAACAATCTATGGTAATTAAATAAATACACCCAACAGTCACACACCTAGTCCAGTTCCACAGTAAGATACGAGTCTTGTGTTGTGGGTATCAGGAACTACGAGAGACTTTCGGTCCCACAACACTCAAATATTTGTGGATCACACAAACATTTGTGTCGGTGCGGGGATCGAACCCGCGGCCTCTCGCTTCACAGCTCCTCGCCCGCTGCGCCACGAAAGCTGTCAATTTGAGGTGGAAATTGGTCACAATATAAGATGATGGTCACCTGCGCAAGTCATCGACGACGGCGATGGCGGTGAGCGACCTTGGGTCCAGCACGTACAGGAAGTGTTGGTTGTGCGACACCAGGAAATGGTCGCGGAACACGAACAACGGTCCCAGGTTGTATTCCCGTTCGGAGTGCGAATGTTTCCGCGCCGATGGGTTCAGGAGTTCGGCGACCGTTAGCGGGTTCGATATCGCCTCCTAATCATTTATATAGTTGAATGATAACTAATGTCACACACACACATATACACGCACGCACACATACACACAAGCATATAATAGATAACGCGCTAATGCTAGTCACAAGGTGGTAGGTCCCTCGTATGCGAGAGGCCGTCTGGGTCGGTATCACCGTTTTGTCTATTTCTGCCGCCAAGCAACAGTGTGTAAGCACTGTTGTGTTTTGGTTTGAAGAACATTGCAGCCAGTGAAATTACTGGAAATTATGAGACTTAACATCCCATGTCTCGGGGTGACGAGCGCATTTCATTGCCATGCAGTGCTTTGTAATTCAACGTTCTGTGTGGTGTTGCTTCTGTTTATGGGTAGGCGTCTCGTCATTTAATAAAATAAAAAAAAACCCGTGTGTGTGTACTTATGTACGCACGTACGAAGTTATACTTCTTATTACAAAACAAAATTAACTCCAAAAATTTCATCCCGCATACCAGTACTCTACGTTTGTAATAATAAGTATTTAACATTAATAATTTAATAATATTTAGTGTTAATTATATTAAATAAAAGTATTTTAATTTATATCAATAAATAATACATACGGATAGTTAACCTCAATTATATTGGAGCACTTGAAAAAGTATATAAGCACAATTTTTTTCACTAATATTCACAAATAGTAAGTAATATCAATCAAAATATTCAATTTAAATCACTACTGAATATAATTTATTAGCACATATATAATTCGCACTTGTATGAAACTCAAACACGTGTTGTGAATGTATAAACTAGAGACATGTTGATAAATATTATAAATATGAAAACAGTGATCAGAGGTGACGAGCGTACCAACATGCGCGACTAATATCGAGGTTCAATTCCTATTTTGTTGGTAGCTTTTTTTTCGAGACTTAATGAGCGGTTAAGCAGACGGCTTCATACTGTTAATTTTGTGTCACAGGTGCGCGCGCATCTTAAAATTTCACTCTCATCATTTTTTCATAACGCGCCTAAAGAAGTATAACTTCAAAAAAAACACACATACATGCTGTTTTTTGTAAGTCAAAGTTCGTTTACTGTAGCACGGTACTTACATTAAATAAGTTCCTTGTCTTTTATATAGTTTGTGTTTTTAGTTGTGATTTAATATCTAATCCTATAGTCCATATATTTATACATTCATACCTTATTAATAACTAAATAAAAGGACTATTTTGTACATTTAAGAGTCAAGAACCTGGTGATCAGAAACTGAAGCTTTGCTTGCATCGGCCACAAGTCTCTATATAACAGATTGTATTTTTTTGGAACGAAGTTCCTTACGGCAGGCTTGGAGGGGATAGGGATTTCGCTGCGTGACCGAACTGAAAAAAATGTGATAGTAAAACCGTAAGAAAAAAAGCGTTAAATGAGACGTGCGCATGCGCGACAGTCGCATAACCAGCCAACGTTATTTCCTTTTTTAAAATGAAATTCATTCAGCCAGTTATATTTGAAGTATTTTTATATCTCCTTCGATTTTTAAAAGATTACGCTAGCTCGTTATTCGTCTTGCGATATATTGTCTCTTTTTTTTTTTTTTTTTGTTGTCGCGGGGAAAAGCGTTTTATCACTACCGCCCCACCGGGGGGAGGTGGAACGGTTATGTTGGACTCTACCGGCCTTACGACCCAGCGCTGAGCCGCCCGGGAGAGATGGAAAACATCCGGGCGACCGCTGGGCCGAGTCCCTAACACTATATACACCCGCCGGCACATGCCGGCAAATACCAACTAAAAACCCCGCGGTGGCCATCTTCGGCGCATTAAGAACGGCCCCGGGTTCCCGAGGCAAGGAGTGCCCCGGCTTCATCCGGAACCGCCCCTGCGCGGTGCCGCCTTGCGGCCCGTCTCCAATTGGGGGGGCTCAGAAGCCCCCGCACTCCGTAGGACGCCCTCGGCGTCAACGGCAGCAACGAGGCCAACCACCCGTGCTGCCATTCATCTCGGGGTCGCACGTACAATAGTACGTGTACAAAAGTACTAATTGGGCGCTACGTCAGCCCCCCGCTGCGCGCCCGCGACCCCCGATGGCCCCTATTAGTCGCCTCTTACGACAGGCAGGGGATACCGTGGTGGAATTCTCCAAACGCCCCCAATCCACAGCGCGGGAGACGCCGGTCAGTCGTCACCCCGGCGCCTCATACGTCTCCTCTGGCGGCGGGAGGGATCGTGCCGCTCACGATCCCTCTCGGCACTCTCCTTCTGCAAGATTACGGCCTCACAGAAGTGGGCCACCGCACGCCAGGACCTCCGGCTCTCGACCATGGCGGCCACCACGGCCGGTAGCGAGAGGTCGCCTCCGACGACTGCTACGAGAGCGCTGCGCTCTTCGTCCCAGGCTGGACACACTTCCAAAGTGTGTTGGGCCGTGTCTTGCGGACAGTTGTCACAATGGTGACACACGGCCGACTCCTCTGTGCCGACTATTTGACACAGGTACTGGCCGAAACTTCCGTGGCCAGTTAGGACCTGTGTCAGCCGGAACGTCGCCGCGCCGTGGCGCCTGTCCAGCCACTGCTGAAATACAGGACGCACTGCCGCGACGGTCCGCTGACCCGCTGTCGGGTTCTCCAGCCTGAGACGCCACTCCTCCACGATATATTATCTCTTGCCCTTTTTTATGCTTCCATTTTTGTCCAATGATATTGGTATTTATACATAGGGTCATGTATTTTTATATTTTATTGCGTATGTTGTATTTAGACTATACTCGGGTGTGTGATTAGATAATTTGTTTTATTTCTATTTCTATGTAATTTTATGTTGTCAAACAAAAATAAAGAGACATATTTTGTTATTTTAGTTGATAATTTGAATTACGATGTTTTTTATTTTAAGTAATTTATTATTTCCTAAAATACTGAATTTCCTAAATACTTTCTTGTACTTAAATAAAAACTAATCAGCAAAATTTAAGAGAAAAATCAAGAAAACCTACATAAAATTGAGCACGACTTTTTTTGCAATTTGTGTCGATTCTTCATTAGCCGAAGGAACTTCGTTCCTACTTGGTGTCCCACGACACCACTAATTTTTTTCATTGTAACAATGACATTTACTATAAACTACCATTATAAATGAGAAAGTTTCGATGTTTGTGTGTTTATGAATTTGGATATTTGTCTGTCAATTACGCCTTAACTCCTCAACGGTTTCGGATGAAATTTGACACACAGGTGGACCATGACTTGGATTAGGACATAGGCCGCAATAGGCCGCTCACTCGGGCGGAATCGCCGGTAAATGCTAGTTTCCCATACATTAATAATTTAAGGCCTAATCTTGTGACTAGTAAAAATGGTGAGTCTGACCTTGAAGAGCAGCGTCTGCAGGACATCCCCCTGCGTGTCGGCGCGCCACAGCCTGAGTCCGGGCCGCGCGCAGTACAGTGCAGGAGGAGTGCCGCAGTACGAGTGCACCACCACCGCGCCCAGACGGCACAGGCTGCCGACAATCATCTTCTTTATATATGACGCGGCGAGTTCCAAGTAGATGCGTCAGAGAGGAGGGTTTTACAACCCTCACTCTTCACTTGATGTAGTCAAGATGTACGGCGTATGATAAGTCTCAATAATAACGTCACAGGGTTATCACATTATTGTTTATTCACTCTTTTAAGCTACTACCGGCTCGGAAGTACAATCATAGGTGGAAAAATTTGGGCAACTTTTTGGTGACAGACATTACTGGAAGATAGATATAACATAATGCTAGCCACTTGGTTGATAGATTGAACAGGTTTCCCTACTTCACTGTAATACTCTTCCCTTCCCCCCACCCAACATATAGAATACCACAGCCGTGCCAACATCTATAGCTCCGTAAGAGGGTCCTTGACAAATTATCACATTACTGCAAACTATCTCATGTTATTCTATTTGATTAATTTCGTTGCGGGACAAAGACAGCTTCGCATGGACATTCGCCGAGCTTCATTGATCGATGTCAAAATATCCGGGCCAATGTCGATGCTGGCCTACAGGGATTGTAGTGGTCATATGTGATATATTCTTCATGTGTGTTTACACTTTATATACATAGTATAAAATGCATTCCCTCCCAGTCAAACATAGGATGATGAAGAAATTAAAAAGTTGGTGCAAAAAAGAGGAAAATACATTTACATAAAAAGTATTACATGGTAATAATACATTAATAGGGTCAAGGGTGGCGCGATCTTGGAAAGACCGATGTCCAACAGTGAACGAATTTAGGCTGATGGATGGATGGAATAGATTAAAATACCGAATTAAATATAGTATGGAATGGATGGAGTGGATGAGCGAAGTGACGTGTAGGTACTTTTTTCCTTTTTTTTTAACTATGTAAATACACCCAACAGTCACACACATAGTCCTGACCCCACAGTAAGATACGAGTCTTGTGTCGTGGGTATCGGAACTACGAGAGACTTTCGGTCTCCCAACACCCAGACCCCGAGACAAACATTTGTGGATCACACAAACATTTATCTCGGTGCGGAGATCGAACCCGCGGTCTCTCGCTTCACAGCCGGCTACTCGCCCGCTGCGCCACGGAGGCTGTCAGGCTGTCATGCTGTCATGCTGTCAAATATAGTATGAAATGGATGGAGTGGATGAGCGAAGACATGTAGGTACTTTTTTTTTTTTTTTTTTTTTTTTGTGGTGCTCTATGCCCCACTCTCGTCCCTCTGATATTATTTTTCAGAGTTATTACCCATCTATAAAATTCTCAACATTTTTTATTATAAATACCCCGTAATAATGCAAGAGTAAAAAGACATGTAGGTACTGTAATGTAACACTCGGTCACCTCTTCCGTTCCCTCTTGCCGAGCTGGCTGACTTGCCAGACGGCGCGACCGTCGGCGGAGGCGCGGCGCGACACCACGATGCCGCGGTACACGCTCGACACCACCAGCGTGTTCTGGTGGTAGCTCATCTGCACGATCTCGTGCTGCTCGTTCACTATCTCCATGGACTTGCACAGGTGCTGCCGACAAATATTATTGTTTCTACTTTTTTTTTATTGCATAGGCCGGCAAACGAGCGGGTGACCTGATGGTATGTGATCTCCACCGCCCATGTACGCCCACCACCAGATAGATAGATAGATAGATAGTAACTCTTTATTGTAGACACACACATAAAAAACAGAAAACAATAATAGACAAAAACAACAAGTAAATAAATGTGCCACAAGTGGCGGCCTTATCACTAAAAGCGATCTCTTCCAGGCAACCATTGGATGGAGAGAATTATCAATAAACATGAGACGGAGCATAATATGAACCAGAATAATCATGGGCGCGTTGCCGACCTTAAAGGACAGGGATAATTAGGGATTGGGAAAGGGAGGGGATTAGGGCTTCCGGATATCTCACTCACCGTACGAAACGCAGTAGCAAGCCGCTATTTTACGTCGGTTTTCTGTGAGACAGTGGTAGCGACCCGGTCGAGCCAGCCCATTGATGCTTTAGACAAAACTGTCTACAGTGCGGCTCTACCACTCAAAAATTCACTTCATGGAGAGATTCGGCCAAATTGTAGCCACGAACTGGATTTAAGTTACAACGCTGAACAAAAATGGATATCTTATATTCACATTCGCCCGGATATCCACCACAGTACACATGGTGTTAAAACCTGCCATAGTGATCCACATATGTATGGGTCGCGTCCCAGGATAGGCCAGTGTATATCCAGTTCTCCCGAGGGGCACCCACATGACTTGACGGTTGGTTGGGACGAGTTTAAGGATACATACTTGTATCCCTGTGCCTGCATCAGTCATCTGCCTATTCTATCGCAGGCCTCTCGATTTGCTTCCTTCATTTTCTTTTGAAAAAGCATTTATACAGACCGACATAATTCTGGTAACATATTCGGTGAGAGAGTAATACGGAGGCCCAAATCCTCTTCCCTTTCCAATCCCTTAAATGTCCCATTTCAGGTCGGCAACGCGCACATGATTTTGGTATCACGGGCGTACATGGGCGGTGGAGATCACTTACCATCAATTGATCTACTTGCTCGTTTGCCGCCCTATAAAAAAACTACTCCCTTATTATTAGCTCATTACACGACCGGGACTTCCGCGGCTTCTGAATCATGTACAGACAAATCAAAAATGTAAAATTAAAAAAATACAACCAATGGAACCGCAACATTACGTAATACAACTCACAATTAATGATACATACATTTGTATATAGTTATCCCTATTTGTGAAAAGGGGGAAAACAAATAAACATCAAGTATATACTCACAAGTGACTTACGTAATATGTTTTGGTGATGGAATAACTAAACAGAAAACATGGATGCAAATATGTCATAACATTTAGACTCACATAAAGTTAACATTAAGATATTGATTTTATTTTGCTAAATTCATTAGATTTAAGTAGGTATTTTGATGTATTGTTTTTAAAAATCATAAGTGAAACATTCCCCATGTAAGATTAAGCAAAATATAGTTTATAATTATTGATTGAAATCATTGCATTTAAATAACCCAAAGCGAAAGGGTTAATGTCGTGTCGAGTCCATTTTAAATTGCCCCCCTTTAGTATCAATTTCCCCCCTGTGGGGCGTGGGCCCCACGTTGGGAAACACTGCTGTAGACAAATCTGAATGTAATTATAACTCACCATGTAAAAGTCGATCTCTGTCATTATGATGACGCCATTTTTGTCGCCAGAAAATAGCCGCATGCCGTTCTTCGACCACTCGATAGATGTGATCATACTTTTGTGCAGGTCTCCTATCGTGTACCTGGAAATTGAGAATTCGATGGTTCATTGGGCTCTGGAGACAGTGTGGTGTGAGGCTGTGTGTGTGAGGTTTTTTTTTCAGTAATGTAACTGGCTTCAATGTGAATGTGTAAAAGTGTGGACGCGGAGAACACATTACACTAACATTAGTTCTTTAAGTAATTGCTTTGTATTACTAACACAACGGATTTTTGTTGTCCGTTGTTTTGAGTGGTAGAGCCACGCTGTAGACGGTTTTGTCTACAGCATGAATGGGCTGGCTCGACCGGGTCGTTACCACTGTCTCACAGAAAACAAACGTAAAGTAGCAGCTTGCTGCTGCGTTTCGTACGGTGAGTGAGATATCCGGAAGCCCAAATCCCTTACCTTTAAGGTCGGCAACGCGCTCATGAATCTTCTGGTGGTGGGCGTACATGGGCGGTGGAGATCACTTACCATCAGGTGACCCATTCGCTCGTTTGCCGGCCTATGCTATATAAAAAAAAAAAAGAATTGTTATTATATAACCCCTTCTTATAGAAGCGAGGGGGTCATGAAACTCACGTGTGTATTCCCAAAGAGGAGCCATAAATGTCGTTGACACGTAAATTATATAATTTATGTATCGTATTTACGTTCCATAAAATTCGATACATAAACTACACGGTCTACAATTGACGGAGAAATCGATGTACAATACATAAAAAAGGGGGAAAAATGGTGAATTTAGAATCTCCTCTTTTTTTAAGTCGATTAAACACAAAATTATAATATACTAGCTTTTCCTCGCGGCTCCGCCCGCGTGGTATGCTTTTGCCGGGATAATATAGATTATTATATTCAATACAAACAATGAAATCTTTCCTCTTTATAATACACTAGCGACCCGCGCCGGCTTCGCACGGGTAATAATATATTCGTTACGACAACACATTACAAATCTTTTAATTTTTCGGCTTTACTGTACTATATGGTGGTCGCCATCCGGGCAGATACGAATATCCTACCACCAGCTATACTTACCATTAGGTCCAGTGTCTTCAGTTTGCCGTGCCAGGATAAACAATTAATAATAATCTCACCTCTCAACCTTAGGTTCGACCTTGGGTTTGAAGGTGTCTGGTACATTTTCGGGATGCTCCTTCGGTATCTGGAACACGGTGACTTGGCCCGCGGCGTTGCCAGCACCCACCATGTAATCCACGGTGCTGACTATCTTCACGAATGTGATGGGGGAATTTGACGCCTGCAATTTACGATTCGGACTTTAAAAAAAAATAGATAAATAAATAGATTTAGTGTAATCGCCGAGTGTATTCTGATGATGCCATCCATACATTAGTTAATCCTGATTTCTTTATATAAGTTTCTTTTACTTTTGTACTGACTTGTCATAAGCTCTATTTCAATTGCCTACATGATTAATAAACTATTTCATTTCATGTTATTACTTCAAAATTCGATGCCCCTATTTTTACTGCCTGTGTGGCGCAGTGGGCGAGTAGCCGGCTGTGAAGCGAGAGGCCGTGGTTTCGATTCCCGCACCGAGACAAATGTTTGTGTGGTCCACAAATACGGGTTTAGGTGTTGTGGGACCGCAAGGAACTCGTAGTTCCTGATACCCACGACACAGGTTTAACCTGTGCGGTCAGGACTGTGTGTGTGACTGTTAGGTGTATTTTATTATTATTTTTTATCTCCGAGGCCGACGAAAAGGCAATTTGGTGATCTCCACAGCCCATAAACACCCACAACACCAAAACAATCATGTCAACTTATAAAGACCAAAATGGGGATTGAATTAGAATCGTGTTGAGGAGAATGGGGGTAATTGGGCCTCCGAAAATCTCACAGGTAAGTGGAAATTTTATAATAGTATTTGCTTGACATTTTATCTTAGATGAGGTTGAAAAGCAGTTAGCTATAAAAATAATATGAAAAAATTACTTTTTACAAAATCGGTTCAGCGCCTGAGAAAGCATAGCAAACAAACTCACTTTCTCATTTATATTAGTAAGGCTCGCCCCCATAACATTATGAGACGAATATAAGCTCGGCTAATTGTGGGTGCACTAGTTGCACCTCTGCCTACCCCTTCGGAGGTAAAGACGTGAGGTAATATATTGTAAAAAAAAACAAAATCCTAGATACAAAAGTCGTGACATTCATTGAAAGACATTACACACAATGAAACAGGACGAAACACTCCAAAAGAATATCTTTTGTATCTTTAAAATAATTTATGTTATCAATTCAATTAGTGCTAAACACACTGAATGCTTACATTGTTATCATTGTTTACTCCAACAGCTGTTATCTACAATACATACCATTATGAAAATGAAAACAACTACAGCACAGCACAATTGGAGCAGAAATAAACTATAATTCTGATACTTTAAGTAATGATATCAAAACAAACATTTGTGTATCACACAAACATATGTGCGGGAGTCGATCTCGCGACCTCTCGTTTCACAGCCGGCTACTCGCCCACTGCACCACAGTGGACAAAAAACTATAGACAAAAAATATATATACTAATGTATTGATTGCCAACGATACAAGCCTAGCTTAGTGTGGGGATCAAGGTAATTAACTAGCAAAAAACCTCTGACAATGTTTATATAAGTATGTATCAATAAATTATTATAATTACTATTGAATTATAGTTAATGTAAATTTATAGCTACTTTGTATACCTTTGGACCTATTTATTAAAAAAAAACAAACAGGTTGAATAAAGAACTTCCTTTTTCAAATTGCACAAAAACATGCAAGGTCAAGCTAAAATAAAGCAGCATAAAGCATTATCTTACGATTATCACTGAGTTGCAGAAGCAATGTTTTGTGCCGCTTCAGTATTGCAATGGTTTGGCCAACACAGCATTATATTAAACCAGACTTGAAAACAAAAATATTATTGTTCAAATTACATGCAATCACTGGAAAGTCCCATAGAGTCTGAGTCATCAAAACTTATATTCATTTGAGGGTACAAAATCTTTCTTTATGCCTGGCATTATCCCGGCTTAATACCAGGGTGTATCTTTCCATCATTATTGTTAATGGATTTGGTATTATGTGGGGCTACCTGCTATCCGAAGCCCACAATGGAAACCAAGTTTCACCATTGCCTTTTTTGTTCATCAGCACAGTGTATCATGTGTAGGTGAGGTTATCATTGGGCCTGAGATGTTGGTCTCTTAAACCTCATTAGAGGGTACAAAATAAATTTAAAAATAAAAGTGAGCATGTAATGCTGTATAATAATAACTAATCATTAACCATTTTTCATTTCTGACTTATGCAATACAATACATTTCAGAATTTAGCATGTTTACCAATAAGCATGATGGCATACATAATGGTAGAATTAGCTTTTGTTATTTTGAGAATTGCAAATGTCCAGGTCTTAGACAACAATTTTAAAATGTCCTTAAAATTAAGATGAATCTAAAGAATCTAGGACTAATAGGAGCTCTATATGTATAACACATATTTCACAATTAAACTATTTATTCATTACATAGAATACACAAATGTAACATTTATATATTAGTATCAAATTCAAATAATTAAATATAGGTGTTCCGGAACATAAATAAATGTATACACCCCAAAATCACAAATAATAATGACTCCACACTAGACTAACCTATATCATAGATATCAGGATCTAGGATATAAACAACAGACATAGGAAATATTTGTGGCTGACACAAACAGTGGATAAGACATAAACTATACATTCATTTCTTTTCTTTGTTTTATATCAATTTTGAAGTATAAAGCACAAATATATAAATAAACTATTCATGTGAGCATATAAATTAGTTATAAACATTCTAAGTAGTACATTCAACAATAAGAGTTGGTAGTAATATATTTATAAAAAAAATAAACTGCCTGTGCAAGTATCTAGGCCTTGACACACATTTTTCACTTTCTCTATGCTTTGTCAAGGGTTTTGTAATTATGTTATGTAATTTGCGAATGGAAATCGATAATGGTTCAATAAACTTTAAGTTTGCTGGATCTCTAATGGCCGGCGCTCATAGACGGCATGGCACGGCATGGCATGGCAAAGGATTTTATTACTAATCAAGTTATTTTGAATCTTATTGCCACGAGTTTAGAATTCACGTTACTTTATTTCAATACCACAGTGCCGCGACGTGCCGCGGGATGCTGTGGCATGACGCGACGCGCCGCGGCATCCCGCGGCGTCCCGTGTCATGCCGTTTCATTCCACGGATTGCCGCGGTGCGCGAGAGAGAGAGAGTGGCTGGGCATTCAGCAGGATGCCACGGCATGCCACGGGACGCCGCGGGATGCCGCAGCATGACCTGCCGTGCCATGCCGTGCCATGCCGTCAATGAGCGCCGGCCCTAATGGAATTTTTGCATAAAACCTTATTTTTTATTTTATTGTTAGGAGGAAACCACATTGGGATGAACAAATATTATGGTAGCTGGTAATGAAGAAAATATTTTTTGTTACTTTATTGTGTATTTTAATAATTAAAAATAGATTTTCCGAGAAAATCTCAAGACTTACCTCGCATTTTAGTTTTTGTATTGTCCCCTTTTTTCTGTCGTACCAATAAACAAGTCCTACGTTGGTGCCGAGAGCTATGTACTCTGTCACCGCGTCAACACACGTTAAACATAATTCACTAGAAAATATACCAGTTTGTATACGAGGTGGTATTAAATTCAAAATATGGGAACAAGGTGTCCACTCTCGCACGAATCCTTCCTCGGCACCACTAGAAACTTCCATTATTTTTTTATTATTCGTCAACAGATATGTAATATGATACCGAGTTTGAACTATCGTACATTTCTACTATTTTATTGAATAAATAAATTAAATTCGCGCAAGTTACAAAATTTATGAGACTCCGTGTCACAAATTTACTTTGACAGTGTCAAATTGACACATCTGACACCGAATGAATACTAAATAGGGATGAAATCGATATATTACTATACGTTAGATACTAGTAATATTCGATGTTATGACACTGACGAGTATCCGAACGCATCGCGTCGTTCTGAGACGTACGCGCCACATCGCCTGATATCACACGATCCTATGCAGCCTTATATTGCTATATGATCATATTAATATCTGCAATACAGACCAATATTGTTATAATTGCTTCTTTAATACGAAATTAATTGAAAAAATAGGTTAAAAAAACTTACTTAAACTAGTTTCCAACCTTTTAAAGGCATCCAATAATAGTCGATTTTTTTACCGGTTTCTAAGCACTATTGTCAATGCTGCTACTTGCCAATCGCTTCCTTATTGTCAATTGCCAACATAATAAATCTAATTGTACACTTGTCAACTTCTTGTCAAAGTTGAATCGTAAGCGAAAGCATTTTGAACACGTATAACTTATTAAAATTTAAGAAAAATGGCAGATACGGCGACAGAAATTCCTATAAACATAGAAGAAACGATTAAAGAAACCATACAAAATGTTACGGATAAGCCACCATCAAGTATCGAGGGAGTTGCTATTGCCTACTTAAGCCTTGTGATAATGGCTATATTACCCATATTTTTTGGGTCTTTTAGATCTGTGAAGTACTTAAATGACCAAAAGGTGAGTTGAAGATCAACAATATATGTTTTTATGGTTCATTTATCTCATGTTTTTAGAAAACCGCGGCATCCAATAAGAATGCCCCACGTATCGTCACCGTGGCAAGCTGGTAGTCGTAACCATAGGAAAAAACACGGAAGTATTGCAAAATAAGACTGCTACAAGCAAAATGTATGCATATCATTCAATTTCAAAATAAAACATTAACAATGCATAAACCATATTCAGATAATTTCATTGTATCGTTATTTTATCTATTAAAAATAAGTAAGTGCTCGTGAGAATATATTTTTAGACGTGTTTACAGAAATTATCTCGAACTTTACATTGTATAGACTGGCTCAGTGGGGCAGTTGCATTGTATATGCATTACAACTGCTTGCTGAGGTCTCGGGTACAATCCCTGGGTTTGTTCAAGTGTTACTGAGTTTTTCTATTATAAAATGCCCAGTATTGACCCAGAGTCTGCAATTGTGCCCACTGTAGCGATAGGCTCTCCATCTATAACATCATTAAAGAAATACGCTTGGGGAAATATGCGTGTACTGGATACACCTCTGCCTATCCTTGTATCACAGTTGTGAATGTGTTAAAAAAAATGACATTACAATTATATTACATATAATTTTCGAGAAAAGCCAGAATGACAAAAGGAAAAAAAAAATGCTATGGTTATTCTCATAAGTATTTGTATGTTTCTCTTAAAAAATAAATATATTTATATTAATAGTTTATTTAGTAATCGGGCCATGAGGCACACTTTTACATGTAATTCTTATAATTATGTTGTTTAAAATGTACTTTGGAAATCCCCAATCATCTGACAATTAAGACCACAACACTTGCAAATTTTGTTTATTGATGTTAATAAGAGATAAATTTTATCAGCAATTCAATGAATTTATTGTGGGTTGAATAATCGTTATTTCCCAGTTGTAATAGTTTCAATTCTGTATTTGCATACATAATTAAAATTTTAAAAATGTAATTAACTCCTGTCAATCAGTATTAATTAATGTTAGTTTGACAGGACTGACATACACAGGATTTAATCACAATTTAATCAAATTGATACTTACACCGACCATGCAAAGATCTTACTTATTTTAAGTTATTGGCTCATTGAATTGAAATATCATATTTTGAAGTTTATATGGAGATTTTTTTGAAAATTCTCTACTTAAAAATTCTGAAGCCAGAAGTGTCAAAGTAGAATTTGTCACTCTAACCAAGGCTGGCATTTGCTGTTACCAGCACACTGTACATGATTCTAATACTACCTCCCTAACTTTCTTGTTATAAAATCTGTGCAAAAGTGTTAATGTGCAGGACAGGGCAGTATGCCATTGACAATGTTTACACATGATGTTTGTGTCACCTGCTGTGACTAACTGTTGCATGGACTTTTCCCATACTACAATATCATTTCATAACAGCTTGGTTCTTTTAATTCCTATTTTTGGTTCCTATTTTTAACCCTACTTTGAAACAAAAGAAAATCCTACATTATCATTGATGAAAATATATTTACATTTAGGTAAAACAATGATGTCTTATATAGAGAAACTTGTTTTAGTAGATAACGGTGACAGTATCTACATTTTTTTTTCTTTTCTGTCCAAATAGTTTCGAAGTGTTATTTCATGCTAAGCTTCTAGTTTTTGTAATATGGCCATTTTTATGTTTGTTTTATTTGTAGCTTTTGTAGTTTTGTTTTATATTTTGCCTCATTATTTTATATCACAGTTTCTTTTGTTTTTATTTTATCTTACCTGATGACTTTATACCTGGTTTCGATCTGTATTTTTGTTATGTGGATAAAACCACCTGCATTAGTGTTGCATAATTTCGTATGATATTATCATAAACATCACTATAAATAGCATTTTATATGCATTATAATCATGCATTATATTATTCATAAATCAATAATGTGGCTGTGGCAAGTTTTCTATGTTGGATTTCAGTTATGAAAAATATCTATTAAATAATTGTGTTAATTTTTTAATTTCATAAGTTACGAAAACATATGCATCAACATTACTGCAACATTAGCGAATAACATTATCAGACTCGGCCAGAATGTTGTACAAGTTAATATATAGTATAAATTAGATTCAATTTATGTATTTATATAATCAGGGCGACGTTTTCACTGCAATGAAAAAGCCCTTAATAAAGAATTAAAAAAAAAAATAACATTAGCGACAAAAAAAATATTGATTTTTTAAAATGTTTTGGTCCTTCGTGCAGGAGGCCGGCGAGCGTCACGAGACGATGTCCAACAAGGACGCGCTCATGTTCCCACTGATCGCGTCGTGTGCTCTCTTCGCGCTCTACATCGTCTTCCAATTCTTCTCCAAAGAGTACATCAACCTACTTCTCACCGGATATTTCTTCTTCCTCGGCGTGCTGGCTTTGAGCCATCTTCTCAGGTAAGGAAAATATTTATTTACGTTTACGCGAATGTTACTCATTGAAATAAAACACGGGATGGACCCGTGAGCACGGCAGCTGAATAGCTTTCAAAACGTCAAAGGTTTCAAAACCAAAATTAAAATGAAAAACCGCTATAAAATCCGTTTAAATTAGTTTTATTTCAAGGAAAATCTTGTTATACCAATAGAAATGAAGAACTCAAACGATACAAAAATATTTATCTAATACGCAAGTGCAGCATTGAATTATCCTACTATAATAGGGTAGTTTCCTATGTTGAATATTGTACATTATTTTATATGCAACAGAGAATAACACGAAAAAGAAACTCTTTTGTTAAAACACAATCAAAATCGCTCCAAAAACTTTGATTGCGCTTTAAGTACTGTCAAAACTGTATGGTTTAAATGAATACAAATAATGTGATTCTAAAATATGCAAACCGCATTTTATATTTTTAAAAATTATTTTTAATTATTTTTTAAAGCAACTCGTATGAGAAATATACAAATGCTTATCAAAAAGTTTTAGTTTTATTGTATTTATAATTCATTCCTCATGGTTTCATGTATGTCGGAATATGTTATAATATGTTAGAATTTATATGCATATATGTATTAGTTATGATATACAGTTAAGATGTTTTCTACGCGAAGGCATTCGAGTGGTAGAGCCACGCTGTAGACAGTTTTGTCTACAGCATGAATGGGCCGGCTCGACCGGGTCGTTACCATTGTCTCACAGAAAACCGACGTTTCGTACGGTGAAAGAGATATCCGGAGGCCAAATGCGCCTTCCCTTCCCAATTCCTAATTATCCCTTTCCTTTAAGGTGCCGGCCTACGCTATAAAATAAAAAATAGGCATGTGCGGATTTCCTCCGCATTCGGTAGGGCCTTTTGTATAGTAGAGACACATGGCCGACGACTAAGGACAGTTGCCCACCGCACCTAGATTTTTTCCATGTTACGTCTGTCTGTGGCGGTGCGTGATTCGACACTATTTCGTCATATGCTGCATTGCAGGCGTACAATGGTTTTGTTAATCCGGCTGAGTAAATTCCCACAGTCCACCATTGCGATCTCGTCCGTGCTAGTCTGCGATATCTTTTTTTATAGCAAAGGCCAGCAAACGAGCAACTAAGTCACCTTATGGTATAGCTTGGCAAAAAAATGTAGAAATTAATGGAGGCGCCACTGAGCCGTTTATATGGCACCCCTATATAGTTTGGTTTTTAGTTTTGATACTTGTGATTATAAATTATAAAAAACTTGTTATAATATTTAACATGCAATCAAATAACAATTATTATAAAACCAATTAAGAAACCACTATCTATATATCCTATACTCGCTTTTTTGTTATATACCTATAATATGTATTAATGTATTTGTTTGTGTATATAAGTATTTGTATGATAGATATTAGTTATTTTTCGTATTATTCTCTTCTACTTTATTGTGTAGCGCCGTCTACCACTATTTCCGTCACTGTTCATTCCACGGTTGTCCGGTAGAGATCGCTGTAAGCTATAAGACCGCCCGTTGCATTAATACTAAACACTTAGTAGTTATCCTTAGTTAAGTTTATTATTGTAATTTGGTGTGAAATAAAGTGTTATTGTATTGTAATTATGTAATGGCGGATAATGAACTAAAAAGTGAACTAACCTACTTATTATGTAAGTTACTATACAAATCTAAAAACAAGAATCGACTATTGATTGTAATTTAAGACTGAAGGTATCTAAAATGATTATTTCATTAAAATATTACGATATGTATGTGAGTGACCATTGTACAAAAAAAATATTATTATGTCAGGTTTTCAGATTGAGAAATATCTTATTTTATAGATGTGACTATTTACTGTTAAAAAAAGGAAAATCCAAAATATATTCATTTTGTCTGTTTATTTATAACTTTAATTTTAACATTGCAATTTTCAGATAAAATGATTGTCAGTGTCTCTATCAGTCTGAGAAACTCTCTTCCACGTATTTTATATCCGATAAATCAATTTCCATATTATCATGACTGATGCTGGGTAGACAATCATCCACATCATCTGATCCAGAGGAACTAGTGCTTTCGCCTGCAAGATTAATAACTAACTTTTCAATATTCTCATACAAAGTATGCTCTCTCTCTCTCGTAATATTTATTTTCATTTTTTTTACGTGCTGGCGTGAGTCTTTCCAATGTGCTACTGTGATTTCTTCACAATTCTTCTATTTCTTCTTCAAAATTTACGCTCAGCTGCATCCTAATGAAAGAAAAAATATTTAGATTATTACCTAAGTGAAAAGTCGATTGTAAATTTTAATTTTAAAACTGCTCTTTGTATAAACCACAATAAATAACCACTTTGGTCGATTAAGAAAGAATTATGTCATTATGATAAAAACTTCCACTTATTAATTCAGAAATTTGTGTTGTAAGATATTACTAATTAGTGATGAACACAAGTATCAAAATTGGGGTAGTCAATCTCTAAACTGATTCTGTCACATGAATGTAAACATAACCTAAAGGCTTCATATTAATGTTGCAAAATATGAAAGAATACGTTGTACAAGACATAAAAACCATTCTATGTCCATAGAAAAATATAAGTTTGACTTAAATATAACAAAATAAACTTCCACTAACCAGTCATATCAGCGGTTCTTTGGTAAACATTGTCGAGGTCCGACACAATTGTTTGTGCTTCTTGTTCTGCAAGACATCGTCGTAAAACTTTATAAATAATTTCCCTTGCGGAACTTCGAATCGGCTTATTCAGTTTGTAACACTAATGGTTTGAAATAAACGTGCTCACTGAAAATACTGCAATAAAAACCAAAACTCAACGCGAAATACAATCAAAATTCACAAATGTCAACGACGTTATAGTGTTGCCAGGTGAAATAAGGGATTAGTTCCGTTTCTACACTTTTTTGCCAAGCTATAAGTGATCTCCACCGCCCATGTACGCCCACAATACCAGAACAATCACGGGCGCATTGTCGATGTTAAAGAAAAGGCATAACTTAGGTATTTGGGAGGGGAAGAGGATTTGGGCTTCCGGATATCTCACTCATCGTACGAAATCCGGCAGCAAGCCGCTACATTACATCGGTTTTTTGTTAAACAGTGGTAACCCGGCTCAGTCGAGCCGGCCCATTCATGCTGTAGACAAAATTTTCTACACCATGACTACCACGTTAAAAAGCTAAATTAAAACGACACACACCGTTACCAATTTTTTTATTTGCACACAACAGTGGCAGGATTGATGAGGTGCGACATTTTATATTAGAAGAACTATACATTTTTAGTAAAGCGACCTCTCGTGGCGTCGTCAGTCCGAATTAAAGTCAACTCTTGCAAGTAACTCCTTGGACAATTGTTAGAACTTAACGTATTTCTTTATTTTTATGTAATTATTATTATAAGGATTAGTTACAAGCAGTGATACCTCAGCGGCAAGTGGAACGGACTGTCGAGACGAAAGTCGCAGGTTCGAAACTAGCCTCAAGAGCATTTATCTCTGAGTTTTCTAAATTACGTGTGTATTAAATTGTTAACTATCGCTTGGTTAAGGAAACATCGTGAGCAAACCTATTTACCTGAGAAGTTCTCTGTCAGGATTTCTTAATTATGTATGTGAAGTCTGCCAACCCGCTTTAAGCCAGCGTGGTGGATCAAGGCCTAACCTCTTTCTGTAGAGGAAGCCTGTGCCCAGCAGTGGGATGTGTGTTAGCGTGTATAATACAGATATAATACATGTTACTATTATATATCATATTGTTACAGTGATTTTGATATCAAAGATTTCTCGATGTATGTTTTCATGTTGTAATTGGAGCATTAAACTTTAATAAAGGTTTTTTTATTAGGTCTTAATAAATATCAAAAGCACTGGCCGATTGCTATCTTTGTCCTTGTTTAAATTTTAATTGTATGAAGACATATATTTTACAAGAAAATATGGTAATTATGGTTTTAAAAGCAACCCTGAAAATGTTTGTATTTGAAATATTATATGCACAACTGCACACCTGTGTACAAAGACCTTAAAAAGTCGAAAAATAAACAATTTATGTAAATACTAAAATTATGCAGTGACTAAAGACCATATTTTGAGGCAAAAATAAGGTCAACTTACGACAATAATATAAATAAATCGGTAATTAGTAGAACTTCTGTGAAACGCAAAGTGTCGATTTCTCAAAACATCATTGGTTATTTTTTTGCGCTAAATAAATCAAACCAATCGTACACACTTAATTCGACACTTAGAAAGAGCAAAGAGCTTACTTAAGTGTTTGTGAAATACATGCATTATTAGTCTCTGAAAACAATAATTACCGCGACACCGCTCGTGACTACCTTCAGGTCAGAATTGAATGGCTATGGTATATGAATATCTAGCTTTTCCTCGCGGCTCCACCCGCGTGATCTGCTTTTTCCGGGTTAAAAAGTAGCATATGTCTTATTCTGATGTATAATAAATATAATATTATTGTAAAGTTACATCAAAATCCATTCAGTAGTTTTTACGTTACATTAGCGTTTATAATATTAGTAGGATAATTAATTCACCCAACAGTCACAGACATAGTCCTTTTTTGGTCGCGAGGAAAAACGCTTTATCGCTACCGCCACGCCCCGGTGGAGGCAGGACGGTTGTGTTGGGCGCGGCCGGTCTTACGACCCAACGTTGACCCGCCCGGGAGAGATGGAAAACATCCGGGCTACCGCTGGCCCGAGTCCCGAACACTATATACACCCTATACCGGCAAATACCAACTAAAAACCCCACGGTGGTCTTCTTCAACGCCTGTGGAGACAGACATAGTCCTGACCCTACACTAGGTTAACCTGTATCGTGGGTAACAGGTATTACGAGGGACTTGCGGTCCCACAACACCTAGACCTGCGCGTGCTGGCTTGCGTTGCCACAGCTTCGTGGTCTCCTCCATCTCGGCTCGAACTAAAGATTTGGCAAAATCGTACTTCTGCCGCACCATTAAGCTGTGTAATAGTTTGCCGGCACACGTGTTCCCTCCTTCCTATAATATAGGGGGAGTGTGAAGAAGCAGTTAGGCAGGCCGGCATGATCTTGCCGACACTATTCCTGGATTGCGCCACACTTACCATCAGGTGTGGCGTAGTCATTTTGCCGAGCTAGGATAAAAAAGACCCAGTTGTTGAATGTGTATTATTTGTCTGCAGTCCGATAATCTCATTCCTGGTGCCGGCGTCTGTGCCCAACGTGCCGTACCACATCCACTTCACACGAGGCGACCGCGACGCACGCTCTGACATCATCAACTACAAGTTCACCTCGTATGACGTCATCTGTCTGCTCATCTCCCTCTGTCTCGGCGGCTGGTACCTGCTCAAGAAGGTAAGGGTTGCAGCAGGAGTACGGGAACCACAGATCACGTATAATATATAGACTTCGTGTACTACATTCGCAATACAATCAATACACACCGCGATAACCTATACCACACCAAACTATTTACGTACAAGAAGTCATTGTTTTCTATTATATCTGGTGATCTAAAATAAAGGGGAATGCATCTCATGTACATACATACACCCACATACACACATATTTCACACACCCTCTCATACACACTCACGTAAACTCACACACACGCACGCATACATACACATGAATTATACGTACTGTCTCTGATGCATGTTAGTTTAGAAAGTAAATTGTAAATCCGCAATTGGCTGTAAGAGCTGTGGATTTTGTAAATAAATAAATAAATAACGATGTTAACTTTCATAGAAAGAGTAACATACGATACGAACACATACAGAAAGAATATAGTGTTGTAGAGTAACATAGCCGTTATGCTGATTTTAATCACTCGTTTATTACAATCGATTAACTTGTTGTCTCGATTTTATGCTGCTTCTTGTGAATACGCAGTATAATCGTCGCCAACGAACATTAATTATGTTGACGTGTCTTTTTCCTTAACCTGAGGAAAACCCCTGGTTGCGTAAAATTATGTTATTAATAACGGGTTTATACGGATCGAATTGACTTGATGAACTGACTTGAATTAAAAAAAATGTATAGTTTTTGTTGATCCATTCGATTGAAATTGTGTTTAGAAGGTTCAAATTGCATGCTATTTAACAGTATATTAATAAAACTCAATCCGTGTGAACCATCTGGCCGGCTCGACCGTTACCACTGTCTCACAGAAAACCGACGTAAAGTAGCGGCTTGCTGCTGCGTTTCGTACGGTGAGTGAGATATCCGGAGGCCCAAATCCCCTCCCCTTCCCAATCCCTAATTATCCCTTTCCCTTAAGGTCGGCAACGCGCCCATGATTCTTCTGGTGGTGGGCGTACATGGGCGGTGGAAATCACTTACCACCAGTTGACCAACTTGTTCGTTTGCCGGCCTATGCTATAAAAACCCGTATAAGTCAAATTGTCATACATTAATCATCGTAGGTACATTCAAGACTGATAATTTACTTCGATGTGATAAAGCATGTATTTTTTTGTCTACGTGATTGAATATTATGATAACATCTTAAATTATTCCATGTTATGATTTTTTTTTATGTAGATTCCTAACACGTATAGTCCTACGATTTAAATTTACGCTTCGGCCACCACAAGGTGGTAAGTCTCTAGTATGCGAGAGGCCGTCTGGGTTGGTACCACCGCTTTAAAAATTTCTGCCGCCAAGCACAGTGTGTAGCAACACTGATGTGTTTCAGTTTGAAGGACATTGAAATTACTGGGCATTATGTTCAGTGCCATGCAGTGCTTTGTAATTAAAGTTTCCGTGTGGTGTTGCTTCTGTTTATGGACAGGCGTGGCGCTTACCATCAGGCGGGCGCCTTGCTCGTCTGTGCTTACACACTGTTGCCTCTCGCATACGAGGGATCTACCTTGTGAAGTTATTGTATTTTGTCGTCAGCACTGGATCGCCAACAACTTGTTCGGGATTGCGTTCGCGATCAACGGCGTGGAGCTCCTCCATCTCAACAACGTTGTGACCGGGTGTATCCTACTGTGTGGATTGTTCCTGTACGACATATTCTGGGTGTTCGGCACCAACGTGATGGTCACCGTCGCCAAGAGCTTCGAGGCGCCCATCAAACGTGAGTTGTACTGTTAGTCTAAGATCCCGGGTAACATCGACCTTCACCCATCTGTTTATCGAATGAAAAATATATTTTAGGGTATATTTTACTTTATATAGTTTTCATTGAAGGTTCATTTTTTTTTGGTAAGCAAGTCAGAGAATTTAATTAATCATATCCTTGACCATAGTTTTTTAGGCAACCCTATTGGTATGTGTTCAGCAACACATTTTATACCCTAAAATATTTTTCATACGGTAAACAGATGGGTGAAGGTCGATGTTACCCGGGTTCCTCTACTATCTGGGAACGATCGTGATGTCGTCAGTTCTGGTTTCATGACGGCCTCCGTGGGGCAGTGGGCGAGTAGCGGGCTGTGAAGCGAGAGGCCGTGGGTTCGGTCCCCGCACCGAGGCAAATGTGTGAAAAACAATGAGTTTATCGGTGGTCACCAGAGCCATGCCGGAGTGTATAAATGATTCTTCCTTCTTCGGAGAGGGAAGAAACAAATCGAGGGGTCTGCGACAGGCAGGCGGATGACCGATGCAGGCACAGTAATACAAGGATGTACCCCTATACCCACCCCAACCAACCATCAAGGCATGTCGCAATTCCCTCGGGAGAACCCGATATATACTGGCTGATCCTGGAACGCGATCCACACAGGGCGTGTGGAACACTATGGCAGGTTTTAACACCACGTATACGGTGGTCGCTATCCGGGCGGATATGAATATCTTACCACCAGCAAAAACTGTTTATTGGTGGTCGCGGGTTTTTGGATTGCACTATACTAACCATCGGGTGTGTGTCGTCACTTTGCCGTGCTCGGACATAAATAATATTTTATTTTATAAAATCGGAATTTAACCTACTTAAAGTCTAATGAATTTAGCAATATAAAATCAATATCTCAATTTTTTTTTTATCCTGGCTCGGCAAAGTGACTATGCCACACCTGATGGTAAGTGTAGCGCAATCCAAGAATAGTGTCGACCAACGATAAATAATGTGTCCATCGTAGGTCGGCAAGATCATGCCGGCCTGCCGAAGGGCCAAGAGGGAGGGGAAGGAAAAAGGGATGGGAAAAGGGTTAGGATCAGGGGGCACACCCCCTTGGGGAGAACCGGATTTACATGGTGTGAGTTTAAATGTTATTGCATCCAACTATTTTCTTCACAGTGGTATTCCCTCAAGACCTGCTGGTGAACGGATTGAACGCGAGCAACTTCGCGATGCTCGGCCTCGGCGATATCGTGGTGCCCGGCATCTTCATCGCTTTGCTGCTCCGTTTCGACAAGAGCCTTAAACGCAACTCGGAGTTCTACTTCAGGTATGATTCTATAATTATTACCAGCCGATCCGGCCACGCATTGCTGTGGCTGAGGTATATGTTAAATTATATTGTAGTAAACCATTCAATACAGTGTGCGCCATCTATTGGATACTTACTCAATCCAACCGATAAATTATCTTACACCGCCATCTGTCAGAATCTTATGGAACTCACAGACAATTATAACTCTTTGTCATATAATAAACAAATAATTTGCAATAAAAAGATATTGCTAACTTACTAAGTCCAGCTGTTAGGCCGCGGCCTCGAAGTCAGCGGCAAGCGGCGGCGGCGCGGGGAGCGACGTACGAGCGGCGCGCGCCAATCGTGCGGCGCCTGCGCGTCTGCATTGACGTAGTGCTGTGTATTGTCAAAAATGCCCGGCGACGTGGTGGAGCAAATTATTTCAATGATTTTTTACATGGAACATCATATTCACATGAATTTCGTTCGCGAACAGACACTAATTTCTCATAGTACAACACTACGCCGCTCTATGCGCCGCGCGATCTGCCCGCTGACTTCGAGACCGGGTGTCCGCCGCACCCGCGCACCCGCCGCCGCCTCGCACCCGCTGATTCGAGTCCGTGGCCTTAAACTACCTACCACCTTTTAAAGTTGTGTATGTGTGTGTGTGTGTGTACAGGGCTACGTTCAGCGCGTACATCGTTGGTCTGCTGGCGACGATCCTGGTGATGCACGTGTTCCGGCACGCGCAGCCCGCGCTGCTGTACCTGGTGCCCGCGTGTCTCGGCACGCCGCTGCTGCTGGCCGTGCTGCGCGGCGATCTGCACGCGCTCTTCAAGTAAACACTAACACAACACAACACAACACAACACCCTACCGACACTAACTGATCCTGGTGATGCACGTGTTCCGGCACGCGCAGCCCGCGCTGCTGTACCTGGTGCCCGCGTGTCTCGGCACGCCGCTGCTGCTGGCCGTGCTGCGCGGCGATCTGCACGCGCTCTTCAAGTAAACACTAACACAACACCCTACTGACACTAACTGTCTCCCGCAAAAACCATTTTATCGCTATCGCCCCTCCCCGGAGGAGGCGGGACGGTTATGTTGGGCTCTGCCGGCCTTATGACCCAGCGTTGAGCCGCCCGGGAGAGATTGAAAACATCCGGGTGACCGCTGGGCCGAGTCCCTATACTATATACACCCTATGCTGACAAATACCAACTAAAAGCCCCGCGGTGACCTTCTTCGACGCCTGTGGGGCGGGGTGTCCTTGAATAATCCAAGGACTGCCACCGGAACCGCCCCTGCGCGGTGCCTTGCGACCCGTCTCCTTGTGGGGGGGGAGGGGGGGTGGTCTCAGAAGCCCCCGCACACCGAAGGACGCCAACGGCAGCAACGAGGCCGACCACCCGTGCTGCCGTCCATCTCGGGCGAGCACGTACAAAAAGTACTAACAGCTAGCTGCGCGCCCGCGACCCCCGATGGCCCCTATTAGTCGCCTCTTACGACAGGCAGGGGATACCGTGGTGGAATTCAACAAACGCCCCCGATCCACAGGGCGGGGTCTTCAAGTAAACTGCTCCAACCGACACTAACCTAACTGTCTCACACTAAACGCACATATACATATATCGCACGGCGAGTGTGATATCCGGGGGCCCAAATACCCCGCCCCTTCCCAATCACTCATTATCACTTTTTAAGATCGCTAATGAAGCTATGATTCTTCTGGTATTGTAAACGTACATGGGCGTACAATTGGTCGTTTGCAAGCCTATGCTGTAAAAGCTCATGTGATATGACACTTGTTAACACTGTTAAATTCTTACCTCGAGTCTGTGATAAATTCTGTCTAATTAATGACTTTACTTACTTAAAAACAGTATTTGTGTCGCTATTTGTGACCAACTTCTTCAAGCCGAACAAATTAAATTAATGCCGCCAACCTTGTACCAAATTAGAACTAGTTATGCAAAAAGAAACTAACCCACAGCAAGTTCAAATGGGAACACCGATTTTGTATTGCCAAATTCAATAATTTAAGTTGATTTTAATAGCGCACTTTTTTTTGCAAAATCGGACGTGGAATATATGTCACGTCCAATTTTCCAAAAAACTATGTTATAAAATTAGTTTAAATTATTGAATTTAATAAAACAAAATCAGTATCTCCATTTGAACTTGCTGTGGGTTGGTTCCCTTTTGCGCAACAACGTCCAATTTATGCTTTATCTATGTTCATTCACTTCCCAGTTACGAGGACCAGCCTGCCATCGTGGAAGATGACAAGTCGAAGACTGAATAAACGTCCATCCGTCTACAACTGAATAGCACAAATCAGAAAACAGCACACAGTGTACTATAATAATAATGTCGTAGATTACTACCATTAGATGTAGTTATGCAAACAGGAACCAACCCAAAAGTTCAAATGGAGATACTGATTTTGTTTTGCTAAATTCATTAATGTAATGGTCAATTTCCTTCATATTTACATATAACCGTTCATCCTTTCATCCAATTATTTTACTTCCTTAGGGATGTAATTTCCAAAAATCCTTTCTTAGTTGATGCTTAGAACATAAAAGACATCAACGGCCAAATTTCATTCAGCCTTAAAGGTTTAGATCTTCGTTGATAAATCAGTCAGTTAGGACAAGTAATTACATAATTGTGTGTAAATAATAGTGAGAGGTGCTCTCCTTTTAAAGAAGAGCAAATTAAGAAGGGCAATTTATTTTTATTTATTAATTGAAGCATTCAAAATAGAAAAACAATTCAGTATGACAACCGCTGGAGGACTGAATAAAACATTGCCCTAAGTACTTAATTATTTCTTTTCCTTTCTACCTATACCTTTCGAAATAAAGTATATCTTTTTACTTGAGAGCAAAATGCACCCATTAAACCTCCCTTTTTCGCGTCTTAAGAGTCTTTAAAATGCACTCACAAATGTCTAGAAATGCATAAGCGTCTGGTGCGCCATCTATTGGTTGTAATCTATGACATTTATGTTTGTAAGTGTACGGTGTGGGACCACGGTGTCATAAGGCCGTTTACATGACCCAACCGATGACAAATTTAACGCTATACGCTGAGGTTTTAAAACGTGAGAAAAATATTTTTGTTTGTCCTTACATTACGGTTAAAAAATATTTGAAAAAGTCCTATGTACAAAATAATTAGAAACAAAGTAGTCTTGTTTGTCCAAGCATAATATACGAAATCTTTGTTAACGTAAAACAACATTTATTGCAGATAATCTGTATACTTTCTAGCTTTTAAATTGCCTTTAATATCTTACTCTGTTCTTCAGTTCTTTGACTATGACATACTGTGTTCCTGAACCTTATGCCTCCTGGTTTTAGCATTTTCTAATTAATTTTCACGTGTTTTAAATTTAAAACCTCTGTGAGCGTGCCTTGCCGCCGGTGACGTGGCGTTTTTGACAGATTCCGTTTGATAGCTGTCAAATGTGATTTAGATAAAATGTAAGAACTATAGATGTTGTTAGGTTTTTTTTAGTATGTAAATGTTCAGATTTGATATACGTTAAGACTTTGATTGCTTTCCTTAGCTTATTTTGATGTGGTATTTTATATATTTTTTTACAAAATTATTGATTTTTTTATTGTTATGACAATGCTAATATTTATGACATATACCTATATGTTAGTTCCTTTCTCTTCATTGCATTTAAATAAAAACATATTGATCAGAGATACCCTACATTCCGTCGCTGAGACAATAAAAATATTTGAAGTAAGCTAACTCGCCGTGGTGTTAACAAATAAGTTGACGTGACTTGTCAAAAGTCGTTTCCTGTCAAAAACGCCACGCTACGGGCGACGTGAAAGTTAATTAAGGGTAAGCGTTTGGTGAAGCGTGACTGGCGACACAGCACAGCGTAGCTCAGATATGTAATTTAGTACTACAATGTGTCAGACATATATGAGGCTGCTAGAACCAGAGTGGCCTAACTGCATTTTAATCACTTTTGACCTATTTGTATTTTGGTCAATTTAAACCACGGCCGAAATGGACTTGTACTGCCATCTATGTCAAGATGATGTTACCGGTCTGGTCTTGTAGATTAACATTTTTAAACTACGAAAATACAAATAGGTCAAAAGTCATCAAAATGCAGTTAGGCTACTCTGGTTCTAGCAGCTTCATATGTCGTAACGGCTCTTTACATTGCCATCACAGGTCACGGGTACAGTATATTTGACATCGCGTGACAATAGTTTGGGCAACGCGTAAACCAGCACTATAAATCTATGCGCACCGAGATGACGTCAGTATACGTAAAATTAGCACGTTTGGTTTATATACAGGTAACTTTCGTAATGATCTGTTATTATCATAGAATAAAAAATGTGGCGCTGTGCTTTGTCGCCTGCTTGTCATACACGCGTTAGACTTCCATGTAATTCTTCCATGGGACTGTGCCCTGTTTTAATTGTATTTACCAGCGATTATAAATTCATTTGCACTTTAAACACGCAGTAATCACACATAGCGCCTTGTGTCGTGCCTGAATGAAAATGAAGAATTTGTATTATCAACCCGTTTTTGTTGTCGCTTCGTTTTCCTTATACAACTGTTACAGAAGTTGTGGTCAAATTTAGTGTATGATATAAGTAATTCACGCCCCGTAACTAAATCTGACGTATCTACGTCTATCTTTTATATACGTAAATAATAACGTAGTACTAAATCCGATTGTATTGTTTTATTTGTGTCTTACAAATAAAGCAAATTTTTAATAAAAGAAAAAAAATGTCGATATTAACATGCAACTGGCAACACTGAATGATAAACAGCTGAAACAAATAAAGCCGTTACTATGCGCGCAGAGAAAAAACAAATAATTTATAATGATTTAATCGACCTTAATAAACGAGTGATTAAACGTTAGCATGAAATTTTTGGATGCCTATATTTAGACTCATTATGAGGTGTATCTAACGACCCTTGAATATGAGCACAGTTCTGTAAGACATGGGTGACGTATTTATGGATTGCAAATAAATTTGGTAATCGCTATTAAATTCAAGAAACGGAGTTAACATCTTAGGCAAAGCCAAGCCTAGTTTAACTTATAATCTTATTAACATGAGTAGAGAATGTAAAAGTAAGAAAGTCATAATATTAGGATAGAATTCATTTTGGACGCAATTTTGTATACAATTGTCTCCACGGAATTAATGCGTTAGTAATTTATTTTAGGATCATTTCACGATTGAATTATCGCATGTCATGACAGCACTGTATGATATAACTTGGGATAACTAATAATAGTATCACACTGTAATTTCGATAAGTTATAGCTAGCAGTACATCACTAGTCCACAACAGTGAAGTACCTACGACTATCGTTCTTTCACTCGTAGTTGTTGATATTTAAGGAACTTGATAAATATGCACAATATGTCTCAAGAGATATCGTACAATGCGGCTACTGTAATTACCGATTCTCTTTGTATTTTTTTTTATATACTCTACTCTCGTTTATTATTTTGTCTACTGTTGTATTGTGACGTCCCCTTAATTATAACAATGTATAGGTACAATGTAATTATATTAAAATATGTTTCAAAAATCCTTGTTTATTGAATATTTTAATTATTAAACGTTCGAAAGAATTTATTGTTTTTTATAATTTATACATGTATTTTTCGATATAAAAAAATCTTGAAGTTTGTTCGGTCGCTGTATACTGTCCGTTGAGTTTTAAATGTTACCACTTCACTACAAATTGTCCGATGATATTTTTCTTAGAACATATAATTATAAGTATAATATTTTAATATATTATTTGGTAAATGGCTTATTATTTTTCAATTTTTCGATCCAAATAAAATTTTGTAGTACACAGTCATAGGGACTGATAAGGAAGGCGGACCCTGGCTTCAAACCCGGAGGCCCATATCCCCTCCCCTTCCCAATCCCGAATTATCCCTTTCCTTTAAATAGCGCATTCTTCTGGTATTGTGGGCGTACATGAGCGGTGGAAATCACTTTCCATCAGGTGACCTACTTGCTCGATTGCCGGCGTATCTATAAAAAAAACTGATAACGCCAGACAGAAAGAAAGGTTTTAGTGCGAATTGAAAATTTATTGAATAATCAAAACTGCGCTGCGTATGAGCCATTCGGGTTTGAGGTTGGTACCCAGTGTTTCCGGGATGGAAACTAGGCCAGGGTGAATCCGTGCCTAGTAAACAGAATCCATGGTCTTTGATAGGACGTAGGTAACTTATCAAAGCCAGATAATAATGATGGTGGGATGATTCCTAATACATGATGATATATCCGACTGGATAGCGTTTTGAGTGGTAGAGCCACGCTGTAAACAGTTTTGTCTAATGCATGAATGGGCCGGCTCAACCGGATCGTTACCACTGTCTCACAGAAAACCGACGTAAAGTAGCGACTTGCTACTGCGTTTCGTACGGTGAGTGAGATATCCGGAAGCTCAAATCCCGTCCCCTTCCCAATCCCTAAAAACAGTGACTCGTTCCGGTGAATCGCAGGTCAGCCGATGGCGCCTTGCGCTTTGGAGCTGCAGGAATGCGAAGGAAAATGCAAGAAGAAAGCTGAGGATGTACTATATATTTATATTCTGTAGTGAGTAAGCTAGTGGAATAAGGGCAGGAAGTAAGGACAAATGTGTCAAACAACGTGGTGTATTATTCACGTGTCTTATTTTTTGCATTTGCGTATTAAAATTCGTTGGTTAATTAATTTATTTTAATAATTCTGAAGTTTCACTTTTTAACACACACTTTTTTACGCTAAGTGTAAATAAAGGATTTGTAATAATACACAATGTTAATTCATCGAACGTATTTAATAGCCATCATTTACACTATCAAACATATAATATAAAATATTTGTTTGTACTTAAGTACAAATTATTTAAACAAAAATATTTGTTGCAGCTATTATTGAAATAATACCTACAATTTCAATAATCGTTATAATTTTGCAATATTATTTTTATTGGCATTTTTTTTGTAAATGAAAACGTTTTAGAACCACATTAGCAAATAGAAACGCTTATTTTCAAGATAAATTAAAAATATAAGTTATAATTATACATCCAAGTATTAAATAAAGAAAAATCAATTTCATGATTAATACCGTAACAAATTATTATTGCGTGTAAAATATATATTTTTCTTTTTGATAAAACCTAATAAGCAACAGTATATAAAAACCTTTAAAAAATTCTAATGTGAGGTACACAAAACAGTGTTTATATAAAACACTGATTTAATATTTTGTTTATAATAAGTATTTTAATACATAATAAAACATGAATATCATTTTAAATAAACAACATAGGTATTAAGTAATTCAATTTCAAGAAAAATAAATATTTGTGATGACTGATAAAATAGATGCGAAGTGACGTAGTCAGGAGGCTTTCATGGGGGTTCGTACCCCCTAAACATAATTTTACAGCTCTCCACTGTATAACAAATGCGTGATACTGCATGCATTTAAATTAAATAATATAATTATTAGACAAATTATAAAGTTCTAGTATAACATACAGTAATTGTATAAATTATAAATAACTACACCCAACAGTCATACACATAGTCCTGACCCCGTACTAGGTTAACCTGTATCGTGGGTATCAGGCAATACGAGGGACTTACGGTCTCGCAACAGCCAGACTCGAATTAAAAATAAATAATACATAATCATTTATTTCAGTACGGGAATCGAATCCGCGGCCTCGCGTTTCACAGACGACTACTCGCCCGCTGCGCCACGGATGCTTTCGAATTAATGCTATTATTATTATTATATTTGAGGTTTTCATTATTATGCATTAATATACATATACGAGAAGGGCAAAGGGGGCAGCTGACCCCCTCAGAAACTTGAAACAATTGTCATGCCATTTCACAGGTACGCAAAGAAGAGGGGGAGTGACTTGGGAGATATGAATCACCCCTAAAACTCTTCGCATAATGTCATTAGGTATATTATACAAAATTCCTGAACTGAAATACCTTCCGCCCACAGTCATTCCCCGAACAAGTGGTACTGCCTATTACCCCTGGCTACTGGCTAGCAACACTTACATACTGTCATTTATTTTCTTATCACGAATATGGCTACGATATTTTAAATTTTATTCCATGCGTCTAAAATGCAAGGTTACACCAACCGTTACTGAACGTTACGTAATGACGTATTGCCTAAATCAGCCAGGGATACTAGACGTATGTTGGTCGTAAATGCTCGCCTTGAAGGTTGGTAACACTGAGATTTGTAAGACATCATTAGACCTGTGATATTAAATAAATAATCTAGATACGGTTTTCGAACCCGCGGCCTTTCGTTTCACAATAATATACAAACAAATTTTATAAATACAATCATCTAACATAAATCAGCATTTCATACAGATCTATACAAAATGTAACAATAAACACATCATGCAAGTAGTTTGTTAATATCGAACACAATCTATTTTAAATTCATTTCAGCCATTTTTCATAGCTAGTGATAGTGGTGTTTAATCTACTTATATCAATAATCAATACATCGATTTATAATATATTACATATTGTGGACTAACATCGATTAATCGATTACGAAGATAGATTACATTCTCATAATTACGTCAGTATAATATGTTATGCGAGTATATTACATTATGTGGGTATTTTATTAATAAACCCTAAGCCCACACACTCGATAATATTCTGGTTTCCATCAGGCACCACATTGAATTTAATCTGAAATTAAAAAACGCGTTAAAAAATTATATTGTTAATCGACCAACCTCGCTAATCATATAGTCTAAGTACGCTACCATTAGATCTGTGTTTCCCAACCTATTTAGGCCATGCCCCACCTTAACATTTTTTTGTTAAATTTGTGACCAATATCTAGCATTGCATTTAAATAACCCAAAGCGAAAGGGTTAAAGTCGTGTCGAGTCCATTTTTAAATTGCCCCCCTTAACTATCAAATTGCCCCCTGTGGGGCGTGGGCCCCACGATGGGAAACACTGCATTAGACTGATTAATTAAATAAAGCAGCAAAATAATACTGATAAGTTACATAGCACCAAAATTAAAAGAGAGGGAAGCTCTGTAATCTGGTTAATGTTCAGCAAAAATCATACAAACCTTAGCAATCAGTTCGACAATATGCATAGCCGTCTTCGTGTGCAGTGTGATTTCTCCAGTCCTGACTGCCGACTTGCCTTCAGCCAACGCCATGTACAGGATCACTTGATCCTGATATATACACAATTGACTTATTACAAAGCAATTAAACTGGATTTATTGCTATGGTAACTTTTTTTTAATTCGATAAATGCCGAGACGAGCGAGACGCTCGCCTGATAGTAAGCGGTATGCCTGCCCATAAACAGAAGCAATACCACACAGAACTTTAATTACAAAGCACTGAACTGAACTGCGCTCGTCATCCCGAGACATAAGATGTTAAGTCTCATAATGCCCAGTAATTTCACTGGCTTCAATGTCCTTCAAACCGAAACACAGCCGTGCTTGTCAGCAGAAATAGACTAATCGGCGATACCAACCCAGACGGCCACTCGCATACGAGGGACCACCCACCTTGTATATGCGGAACCGTAAAAATGTTATGTACATTTTTTACGGTTTACCTGTATGTATCAACGTATTGTCACCTGTGTGTGGCTATCGACGCATGCGCCGCTCTCCAGTACTCTGCGCAGTTCCTCGCCCGCCTTCTTGCCCACGTCGTGGGGGTCGATGCCCCTGCGCCCGAGTCCGTCACTGCCCAATATACATCCCGAAGACAGCTCGCTCACTAAACTGTTAAAAGAAAATAACGATATGTTATAAGACGACAAAAAATATAATAATGGAGGTTTATAATTACAGGAATTGAATTGGCAAATAGCGCTATTTATAGTAAAATCATCGACTATTATTTTTATAGACTAAATCTTGGAGTAATATAATATATAGGGAGTGCGAGCTCCATAGAGAAAAAACGGTCCGTGACCTTGAAAAGAGGGAGAGACTCATGAGTTAGTATTTCTTCTCTTTCTAGTAGGGTGTCTACGCTTTAACGATATTGAGAATATTATCTTGTATGAAGGTATAATTTGAAATTTTAATAATAAATTAGTGTCTTTAGAGTAAATACTTAATTTAATAATTTACATACTTGCTAGGCTAATAGTAAAAAGACAAATACCACTTACTCACTAATTTAGTAATAACGCTGGACTTTTTTCCCCAATGTTAAAAAGAGACAAAATACTAACTAGGTGCCTCTCTTTCTATAAAAATACGAACCGATTTTAATGCTTTATGAGCATACTCCCTCCCTTACTCAAAGGACTAAACAGTGACCTAAAGTAAGTAAATGCCAGTCGCACAAATTATTTGAGGAGGTTGTAGCTACACACTTACATAATGCCATTACAGCTGTCCGGTGCGAAATCCCTATCTTCCTTGTAGCACTCAATCTGTACATTATTGTACACGGTACGTAGTTGTTGCTTCGCGCCGTCGCACATAGAATATGCTAGCTATAAACAAAAATATTAATATTTTTTTCTGTTCCTAAAGATAAAGACATAATAAAAAATAGCCAGTTATTTATTTAGAGCTGACTGCCCTTTCTCTCTCTCTTTCTTTTATCTCCAACCCATGGTTGTCTGTAAGATTAAGGGCTAAGACTGCTGAATATTTGTGGATCACACAAACATTTGTCTCGGTGCGGGGGACTCGCCCGCTGCGCCACGGAGGCTGTCAAATGTATTTATTTATTTGTATAATGACCTTTATAGGCAGCGAGCCGGCTACAAAACTCCATCCATAAACACTGCTGATGGGCCCTCGTTGAGTGAAGGTGGCGTTCGTGAAACTCTTCACGGGGGACACCTCCACGGTCACGTGACCCCCACCTCGTGGGAAATATCTGTAAACAATGGTTGTTTTTTTCAACTCTATTCCAACTGGCCTTGTTTGGCTAGTGATGTAGCAAGTTTTATTAATAACAGCATTTTAAATAATAGCCACATGGTTCTAACAGCAGCATTCTGGGGTCATAAAGCTGGTAAGGTTCTGGGTTTGATCTCCAGGTTGGGCTATCAATATGAGTGTTGAGTGAGTTATTTTCATTTTAAAACACCCAACATATGGTATTGGACAACACACCAATGTAGCCATAGATCGCATCATGAGATGGAAATAATCTTTGCATTCCATGGATGCACTTCTCCCTGAAAGGCACTCCGAAAGCAGTTTTAGGGATATAGGCCTGTAAAAATAAATATAGCCACACACCTGGTAAGCGCCACGCCTGCCCATAAACAGAAGCAACACCACACAGAGCTTTGAATTACAAAGCACTGCGCTCGTCACCTCGAGACATAAGATGTTAAGTCTCTCAGTAATATCACTGTCTTCAATGTCCTTCAAACCGAAACACAACAGTGCTTACACACTGTTAATTGGCGGCAGAAATACACAACGCGGCGATACCAACACTCACCCTCTCCTATGTATAGTGAGGTTAAAATCAGCTCCGAATTTCCTCAGCGCGTGCCTGAACACCTCAGTCATGTAGTCAATCTGCGGAGCCATATCGGCGTTAGTGCCTCCCTTCAGGTCCAAGGTGACAGGTCCATCAGCAACCAGCGCACACGGCAACGCCACTTGTAGGAGTAGGCTGATTGAACTGATGGTCAAAAGAAATATATTTGTTAATTATCACTATCTTGAACGGTGAAGTAAAAAATTGCTAGGAATGTTGTAAGTTTTAACCCCTTTGGATAATCTGTAGGGCTCCCTGCTAATGGGATACTGGCCACCCCTGAAGTATCCTTGAGGTTATAGGATTTGGTATGGGAGGGTGATTTGGTGAGGGAGGGGGAAGGGAAACGGGAGAGGAATGAACAAAATTGTATATTTGAAATGTTGTATATTTCACAGTGCTAAGAATTTAGAAGGTATGTGTCTTTCTTAATTATTATCATTGGACAGAAAGAAAAATTGCCCAAAAGGGCAGTCATAAACTTTTTTTACAATTTATTGAAAAAAAAACTTTTCCAACCCATACTTCACCACTTATCTTAAATCATATGTTTGGTATATACTTGTCCATCCTAAGTACTATGAAGCAAAATATTTCATGATTCAAGGTCACAAATTGTAGAACCTGTTGTTTTCATCAACACAAAGGAAATAATGTTAATTATGCAGTATTATATAGATAACTCACCCAGCTGTCTGTGTGTCTGCGACATAGTGACCTCCTCTGATCTTACCGGGTCGGAATTCTATTTCAGTTGAGCCCAGGTTGGCACCTTTCAATTTTGCCTGACATATTTCTGCCACTAACTGAATACCTGTATAACATAAAAGGAAAATACATATTTTTTTCAAGCATACTTATAGATGTTACAATATATTATACTAGCTTTTGCTCGCGGCTCTGCCCGCATGATCTGCTTTTTCTGGGATAAAAAGTAGCCTATGTCTTATTCTGATGTATAAGCTATATTATTGTAAAGTTTCATCAAAATCCATTCAGTAGTTTTACGTGAGAGAGTAACAAACATACATCCATCCATACTTACAAACTTTCGAATTTATAATATTAGTAGGATAGTAGGATTGCACTATGATAAAAGACGTTTATGTATTGTATTGTGTATTGTACTTGGCACATGCTGTGGTTAGTAGTTCAAGAGTTGTAATCACATTACTTATAAATAAACATGTATACCTTAACAATTAATGTAATTTACCATTGTAAACTCAGTGTGCCCTCAAATAAATAAATTATAAAATAATGTCGTAACTTAAATGTCATATAATTCTAAATCGTGTTTGCTTGACAGACTCCTTGACATAGCGAGTGACTAGCTGGCTATGTAACGATGGAGCGCATTCGATTTCGAAATGAGACATGACCACAAGTCCTTCGTTTATAATACAGGTTAACATGTGTGGAATCAGGACTATGTATGTAACTGTTGAGTGTTTAAAGCTCAATAGCAATGGGATTGCATTTAAACAACATACATAATATAAGACATAGTAGGGTCAATGAATTATAGACCCAGTAACCACTTATACCTTTTAAATGTTGTGCTGCCAGCCCCGGCTTACTGCGTCCACTTCTTATGTTCGTAACACGCACAGGGATACCTAGAATTGCGCTCAACGATATAGAAATCCGAAGAATTTGACCACCCTAGAGAAAAACAGGATATTTAAATATTTGTTGAAAATTGCAACCTTAACTTTTTATTCAATTAATGTGTTTACCCCTTCTAACACACTTCCGTCGATATGTAGGATGTCCCCCATGGTAAAATTTTATTCAGGTGTTAATGTGATTAACAAAGATGATGTAATTTTTCGGTAAATCAGTAACCTTTTATTATCCTGCCGACTTGCCGATACAACAGCTGATTTTTACTTTTTTATTATATGTCAACAAATGTCAAACAATCAATACCGAATAAGGATCCATAGATAATTCACTTGATATGGTTTTCAGTTAGTCGATGTAAATGAGACATCCCTAAAAACTAATCAGAAATTTGTATAGGCTTGCCGGATTCTCTATTTGGATACAAGAATCGTATAATTATGTTATCGATTGTAATTCAATGGTATAGTGGAATCACATATATATAAATAATAAGAAATTCACATAAGCTTATTTAATAAAATTGTTAGTTATTAATGAGTTTTTTTTACAAGAGATTAACTTCTATCTGGACGTTGAAAGTGACTTTTTGTTTAATTTTGAGAGGACCAACGGTATAAAATGTATTGGCTACCTGACAACCCTGAATCGGAATTTCCGTGCAAAATGTCAATACGTCCTGTTTTGTTAGAAATACTTTGCGATTTATTTTCTAATAAATACTTTTGAAAATCATTTAAAAGCCGGTAAACATTAAATGTGAGATATAATTTAATATATTTTGATGGCAGATCAATTAATCTAAGTCCACAGGCCAAAATACACTTGCAAAGATGCAAAGAAAGCCAAGCTATCCTGTGGCGAATTGTAGCATCAAAATGGTAAAATTCTATTTTCTGCCTTTAAAATATTTACAAGTGTATAAATTCAGCAGTAAAGTAATTGAGTAACAAATTAAAATACATTCTTCAGAGATATATTACTTGCCTATGGCCTTGTGAGTTTTCAAACTTGTTGACAGACACAGGCTGTTGTTTACAATTAAACCGACTTGATTCTTATTTCTTTTTAGTTTTTTAGTTCTTCCTAGTTTCTTGAAACGCTGTTTTGTAAAATAAGATAAAAGCAACAGCCTAACTACTGCATATTTTAAAGGTTGCATAAAATAAAGAGTTTGTGTGTGTTTAACAGCCAGACTGTTCTCTGATGGACATGCCAGTGTGTGATGATGAAAATGAGCAGCAGGTGAAGAGACAGCACCTCATCAACTTCGCCCACACACAATGGGGCTTCAACAACTGGAGTTGGTCGGTCACCAAACAGGATCTTGGTGTGTATATCATACATTAGCGAAGATTGCGCCAGTAAGGTTATGAGAATAATGACCAGTACAACCAAATATTGCCTAAGCATTTAATATATGTTATATTAAATGCTTAGGCAATGTAAATATTTCAATTATATATCTCATAAAGGTTTTTATACTTTTTTTAGATTTTGTGGATTTTGCCAATGGCAAGTACTGTGCAGGCGTGGTTGCATTTGTTTCCATCAAGTTGAAATCCTTGGACATATACAGAGAGAACATTGGTTATGCCACATCGGCTGCCAACACAAAGGGGCTCGCTATTTACAAGTCTAGAAAGGTAACAACTATGGTCTGTTTCTTTAATTTCATACTAATTTGATATGATAGATTCAAATCATAGAGGCCCATGGTGACTTATTATATTTAAACATGGTTAATAATAAACACCTTAGATATTATATTCAATTGCTGTCAGTAAGGTGTTTGTGTCACACAAAGTACTGTCCCTTTTTTTTTACACGCTTTTTATTAACTTCACCTGTATGTTTGTTTGTATGTTTGTAACTGACTCCTTTGGGCGCCATTTTGACCCACTTTAACCACGCTTTTTTTTACAATATAATTCATTGTTTACTTCTAATTTATTTTCTGTTTTTTTTTAGTTAGACTTTCTATAAAAGCGTGTTTTTAGTTATTTTTAACTATTATTTTTTAAATCTGGTTTTATTTAGGGGTTTTTATCCATTATGGACTTATATTCACAAACTAATAGATATTTATAAACATAAGCGTTATATTCGTACTGTACATTTAAAAATCATTTTAAAATGACTGTAATGTAATTCCCCTCTGTTTTTACGTGTCTTACATGCAGCTGGAACTCACTAGGCTTGTAAAAAAAACTATATGAGAATGCAGACAAACATCTAATGTGTTATCTGGGGCGCCATATTTACTGTGTGTGTTGTGCCCATGCCAATGCGCCCTGCGTGTGCTGCCGCATAGGTGTTTGTATTCGTTATATGAGTACAGAAAACTCATCCAGCATGTTACAAGTTGTAAAGCTGAATATAATCGATTATTGTAGGCCTGCATTGTCCTCCACATGGATCCGGGGACTAGGACAAAATAATGTTATACAAAAAGAGAGATGGTAGGGTTGCACACAAAACTGTTAAAAAAAAATATGACTTGCCTAACATCAGTACAGTATCTTTAATTAACATATTTTTCGACAGTGTGCAGTAACAAACGCATTACGTGAGACACTATTGAGTTTTGGCGGGAAAGTGGCCACTGAGCTACTGGAGAGCCTCGAGACTGTGCGCAGTGACGTACCCAACGTGAATCCAGCGGGGGTTAATACCCCCCACATCAGCGCATCTCTTGTCGGTGCGCCGCTAGTCAGTGCGCCCAGCAACGCGCCTGTCTGCAGTGTGCCAAAATCTCCAGTCACCATCCCTGACAATGAAAACAATCAGAACATCGCCAATCGCCTCGAGCCGAAGACTTCGCCCGCAGCTGTGGGTCCACGCAAGGAGGAGCCTCGGCTGGCGGCGCCTCCGGTGGCGCGCGCGATGCCGATGCCGGCGCCGGCCCCGGCGGCTCTGCCCCGCGCTCCTCCCGTGCATCCCGTGCACGCTCCACATCCCGCACCAGCTCCGCTGCGTCCCAACTCCAACGTAAGTTTCGTGCTGTCTCCAGTAGTTGGAGGCGTTATGTCTGGTTTGTACGCACCACGTCCGCCCGTATTTCCGGAGTACTACGAGTGTGGTCCGTGGCACTTCGCGTGTGAGCCCACATGCCCCCCCTGTCCACCGCGCGCCCCCATGTACCGCGCCCCCGCTGAGGAGCCCCCGGCCTGCGCCCCGCCTCCTGCCCGCGGCTGTTGGATCAAACCAACCATATTCTACGATGGCTTCTGGACAGAGCAGAAAGTTAAGAAGTGGGTCGCTGAGCAGGTAGAAAAGCGGTTCCCAGGGGACTCTACTCCAAAGTCTTCGTCGCCGAGTGGCGGCGCTCATGATGCGCATGCGCCGAAGTAAGCTAGCATCTTATAGTATGATGAATACATTGTGACTGGGATGAGTTTGAACGTATATTCGTTAGATAATTCCACGGTCGTAACCGTATTTCCTTGTTGAGACATTTGCTCTGACTACTTACTAGGTGTAGTTTGTAGGCGCGGCACCAAAATTAGGTACGCTGAGGTTTCAATAAATTGAGGGGTTTATTTCTGTCAGATATGAAGTACTTCGATTTAACATAACGCAGGGGGCTATTACTTCTTTGCCTCCCTCCCAGATCCGCCCCTGGTACTATGTAAACGGCAAAAATTGATGTGGACTTATACACATTTACTTATTAATGTCACACCGACCCAGTAACCATGTCATGTATGTCCAGGTTTGTTCATTGTTTATGGTCTCCAAGGCATAGATAGTGATCGTAGCACATTTCTATAAACCATTTAACGAGAAAATCGCATAGTTCTTTAGAGATGGTTATCGTAGGATCAGGGTCAGCCCTAACGGACAAAGTGGTGACGAAGGCACTCAATTCCACAACCTGTTAAGACAAGTGTGGTCTTATTTCGTATGGTGATATGAGTTCACCCCCCATAGTTCTTAATACGATGTCATTTTTAGGACATAAATAAAGGATTTTCGTTATTATGCAATGAATAACATGTCTATATTCGACTTGTCTTTTTCTAACTGCAAATGATAAACAGACAACAGCTGAGCCACAGTAAAGGTATAGTATACAGTATTGTATCTTCATACAAATGGATGAAACGCGAGCTATACCTACGCGCCTCGATCAAGGCACGCGCGCGGCACGCAGACAGTCGCGACTGTGCCGCAGTCACGAACGGACGGTATTGTTTTTTTAAAGAAAATTTCACTAAAAATAAGACCAAGTACATATTTAATATGACGAATAGGATATTATATTGTGCTGTTTTTGGTTGCATGAATTCGTCAATAACGCATCCAGAGATAACTTTCTTTAGATTACCTGGAAACTCTGAAAGATAAGACTATAAAATAATTTTACTTACTAGTAGGTAGGTACATAATGTGTGTGTTTTTAATGGATAAGTATTTTATCTCCCGAAAATAAATGTCTGGATTAATAAATAAAGTAAATAGATTAAAGGAAAGTAATTGACACGAGATGGGTGTAATGCTCTAACTGAATCTATAAAAAAGTATTTTATAATCACAAAACTAAATGGAATCACAAAGTAGGCAAATGTAATTAAAATGCTGGAGGCGGTCAGCCCTATCGCATGTTTACGTACCGCGCGGCTGTAGGCATTTATTTCTAAAATTCAGCTGAGTTACAATACAGTTTACAGTGGCTGAGCTTTTGTCTGATTCCAACATTGTTCTTGCTCACGCATTTCGCTTAATTCATAGAGATGTGATCTTATCGATTATAATAATTGTTTGATTAAAAATAACGTGAGATTTGAGGATGTCTAGATTTTTATAAGATTCGGTACATATATACTCACTGTAAAGTGTATATAAGGATCCTTAGACATGACCACACGGTTCTGTACCACGTTGTATATAACAATGGAATCTCAACCTTATACCCTTTCTCATATGGATAATTGTAGTATATTTAAAGGAAAACTACGTGCGCCGCATTGTTATCTTTCGCTTTTATGTACTACTAGCCGACCCGGCCACACGTTGCTGAGGCTAAGTATATGTTAAATTATATTATAGTAAACTATTCAATACAATATGCGCCATCTATTGGGTACTTACTCAATCCAACCGATAAACTACCTTACACCGCCATCTGTTAGAATCTTTTGGAACTCACAGATAATAATGACTAATAATTTGCAATAAAAAATATTTTGACTATAAATTGAGATATAATCTATCCTATCTAGTAAATAAATAAATAAATCTCTCAAGTTGGATCAAACTGCACACAGTTTGCAAAATCTGATTAAAATCGGTTCAGTAGTTTAGGAGTTCATCGCGGACAAACAACGTGACACGAAAGTTTTATACAAGATTATCATCCATATGCCGAAGACGCAAGGTTGAATTCGAATAATGATAAAATTTTTCGCCGATTCTTGTATGTAGCAATAATTAAATATTATCGCATACACGTATGTACTCTTTACTCACATTCGTGTTAGATATAAAGTTTTAAGGTTCGTATTCGGTCACTGCCGTATTTTGAAGATTTTTTTAAAACTTCCACTCTTTGTGAATGTAATAATTCTATTTTTGGTAATGAACGAATGCTGATCTTTATAGTTTATACATCTTAAAAGTAAACTATTTTATAAATGGATTTTGTCACCGTTATAGCGTAAGTGGGATATTGTTTTAGGACTAGCGTGCTTGATTTAAGATTGACTTCCAATCACCGCGACAAGCGACTGCGTTTAACGTTTTTAAAAAGACAAATTAATCGACAATAACCGCACTAAGCTGGAATTGCCAAGGCCAGGGTTCGCAACGCGAATGTAGCGTCACATGTGGCTCTCCGCGGAGTTCAGAGTTCGAATTCCAAAAATAAATCCCAATCGTAATGACCTAATATTTAAGCCACGCCCCCACTCTTATTAGAAAATAAGTTAGAGGGCCTACAGAATCTCCACCGCCTATGAACGCCTACAACACTAGAAGAATCTGAGACGCGTTTCCGACCTCAAAAGGAAGGGATAATTAAGGGATTGGGAAGGGGAGGGGAATATGGGCCTGCGGATATCAAGCAGTGTCTATGTTACGTCTTTAAGATATTGGTCTGTACGCTTTCTTTCATGCGAGCACGTTTGACGCAAGGTTCGGAAGTCTACAAATAGTGTTTGTGTGATTTGTCAATGTTGACTTTAAAGCATTTTATCTTGTGTGTGTGTGTGTGATGTTTTATTGATAGACACGGTAAAGAGGAGAAAAATATTTCGTGAACGATAAAGCTAAATTCGATGCATATTCGCAATGACATTTCAACCCATATCAAGTAAAAAAATTGAGGTATTAAATTTATTTTGCTAAATTGATTAACTTTGTCGTAATCGCATAATAATATGGCGAATGTCTTGTATCGTGGGTATCAGGAACAGAGACTTCGGTCTCACAACACCCAGACCCTGAAACAAATATTTGTGGATCACACAAATGTTTATCTCAGTGCGGGGATCGAACCCGCAGCCTCTCGCTTCACAACCGGCTACTCGCTCACTGCGCCACGGAGGCTGTATTTTTTTTATGATTTAAAAAAATACGGAATATAATGAATTTTTCAAAATAAAATCAATATCTCAATTTTAAACTAATGTGGGTTGAAATTTTATTGGGTATTTGCATTTAATTTTAATACAAAGCAACTATCATATTGAACAGAAATTTTGCACAGTTCAGCCATTTTCGAATGCTGATGTTTACTGCAGTAGACGAAAAGTTATGTTGACATATTTACCGGCGACTATGTATGTTCGCTTGGCGCGTCACAGTATAATTATTTATTACAATTAACACATTCTTAATTGCATTTAAAGTGAAATGTTTTATGTTACGGTTTATATACAGCAATTTGCCAAGAAATATACGGTTTAATCGAGCAATATTTTATCGCTCTTGTTACCAATACTGCTCGTGTTTTTGTGGGTTTTACGTGTGAGGTAGAATATTCTCTAGTATTACTAAATGTACCTTTATTTTATTTGAGAATTTATACAATCTCATATAATATTAGGAATTGATGTTAATGAAAGGGATTTGCACTATATTTGTTTTTATGGGTAAAGTTATTGTGAATTTTTCGCGGTATCTACATGTTTATTATAATAAATTTGTTTTGAAAACTTTCAGAATGTTTGATTGTTATATTTTTTGTTTATCCCATTTTTACACAGGGTTGTCAAATGAAAAAATATTTTTATTTTAATAGAAGTTCATTATTAGACATAATATATAGGTACATTTGAATTTCGGAATATTTTTAACTTATACTTTACTAATAGAAACGCAGTCAATAATTTAAATCACACGATCATCTAAACTAAGGACAAAGAAAGCTAACAGACAAGTTTTGATAACATGCTAACTATATAGACAAAAAATTAAAAAATATAAATTAATATAGGAATATGATAATGTCGATCCATTGCCAATTCATATTCTAAAGCAGAGGTGGCAAAGGAAAGACTGCATCTGATGCTAAGGCTTAGACCTATAGACCCGACTTAACCAGTAAGTGATTTAGCGTAGTAAACTTCGATATGAACTCATCAAAGTAAACTTTCTAAAGTCAATATAAGAATGTTCGTTTCACGTATTTATTTATTTTTTAGTTCAGAGTTAGCGAAGTAATTTTCATACAAAACGACTTGACTTTTAATGAGCGGTAGAGCCAAGCTGTAGACAGTTTTGTCTAAAAAAACCATGGGCGGTGGATATCACTTACCATCAGGGAACTTGCTCGATAGCCGGCCTATGCTATAAGAAAAACTTAAGTCTAAGTTTGTGCTATAGATCTCAGCCTAAGTGGTCACCTCCTATGAACATCCTCAACGCTATAATAACGAAATAAAAAGGGTTTGGGAGATGTGGGCATGATAATTGTTTGGGCCGCTGGCATAAACAGTTTCAGTGGTAGAGCCACGCTGTAGACAGTTTGTCTACAGCATGAACTAGCCCGACTGGAAGTACCACTGTCTCACAGAAAACAGTTAAAGCAGAAGTTTCTGTTAATTTTCATACGGTCATTGAGTTTTACGTGAACCCAAAAATCCCCCTCTTGCTAAAGGCCAACAATGCACCTAAGATTCTTCTAGTCTGTATTGGCGGTGGAAACTCCTCACCATCAGATAACCTACATATAACAAAAACCCTCAAAAGGAATCACAGGATCATGTACTCACAAGTAGTGTTGACCAAACAGGATTTGAAGACTGGGTTCGAGGGTATGACGGAGGAAGAGGCTAGGGCGGAGCGCAAGCGTCGGCAGAGACTAGCCCAGGAGGAGTTTAAACAACGGCAGCTCATGAAGAACGCGGGCCTTGGTTAGCATTACATTTATAATCGACTTGAAAAAGAGGACATACTCAATTTGTCTATAGTTTTTTATGTACATATGGGCTCCTAGAACCAGAGTGGCCTAACTGCATTTTGATGACTTTTAACCTATTTGTATTTTCATCAATTTAGACCACGGCCGAAATGGACTTGTACTGCCATCTATGTCAAGATGATGTTACCAATTTTAGGCCGGTCTGGTCATTTATAAATTACAAAAATACAAATAGGTCAAATTCATCAAAATGCAGTTAGGCCACTCTGGTTCTAGCAGCCTCATATATTTGGACGTAACTCCGCCAAATGTTGATCTGACAGAAAATGGGTGTCTCAATTAAGACAAACTTATTGCGATTCGGTTTTCGAAATCGCTTTTATGTACGACGGAGTTTGAGGCGCGTAGTTTAGAATAAAACAAGATGGGGCAAGGAGGCGGCCCCCGTCCTTTCAAAGTAGGTACAATACGCGAAAAATAACTCGGCTAGGATGAAGTTAGCTACTTCACCCGCCTATGCCTCCTACCATACATAATATCTGAAAACAGCCCGCGACGTCTCTTGTGGCCGACTTTAATCTGGCCAAGTTATATTGCGCGTAGGTAATTAATTTTCATACAAGATTCAATAGGTGTAGGAAGGTCGCTTTTTTATTTTTTTATACTTATTTTGTATTTTAATTTCTTTTTCTTATGAAATGATGATTCTCAACTTACTCGTCTATTTTTCTGTTTTTAAAAACTCATTCTCATTTTGTTTTTATTTTTTTGTACTACATTCCTTTTTTGTACTTTAGTTATTAAATAAGTTGATTATTATTGTTTTTTTTTTCTTAATATCCCCTGTTATTATATACAATAAGTTGATTATTAGATTGTTTATTTCTTAACATCCCCTGTGATTATCTACATCATTGAAATTATAGACCTTTAAAATAGGAGAAAAATACACTCAAAAATAATATTCATGTAATTTGTGTTTAAAAAAATAAACATAAATGTTCGTTAAATATCTTTAATAAAGCGTTCCTGGATCTGATTACTTGTTTAAAACACTATAATAAATTTCAGTTATAACTAGAATCAGGCATAAGAAACTGATAGTTTAGAGTCAACACCAGCTTTAATATTGCTTCACTTAAAGACTGGCTTCCTCGCCGCCATGGCGCTGCGCCACTGAACCATTGTAATAAAACTACCCTACCAAATATAATTCTTAGAGATCTCGTCAATCTTAATGTCTCTTCTGAAGACAGTCGCATAACAAATCTGTTAGTAATAAAAATAAACAGGGATTGGAGGCATAGGGGGCTAGTGAGGTCACTAACTTTACTAGGTGGCAGTAGCGTAGCTAGCGGGGTCCGTCTCGGGTGTCAACTGTTTTGAGGTGACAACCGACCTAATAAATACTCAAAATTTGGGAACCACTTTTAAATCAGCTAAAATGGATTAAAAATATCATAAAGGTTTCATTCAAAGGGTGGCACCCAAATCAAATCCGTTCCGGATGCCACCTGTGCTAGCTACGCCACTGCTAAGCCTGGTGTTTAAGGTACTCCACAATCTAAAGCCATAATCTAAAATTAGAATAGAAATAGGTGGGTAGGTCCCGCGTATGCGAGAGGGCATCTGGGTTGTTACCACAGAAGAAGCCATTGAAGCCAGTGAAATGATTGACCATTATTAACATCCTATGTTGCGGGATAACGAGCGCAGTCCAGTGCCATGGAGTGATATGGAATTCAAAGTTCTGTATGGTTCTGTATATGGGCAGGCGTGACGCTTACCATCAGGCCAGCGACCTGCTCGTCAAGGTGAACAAAAAAAACCTTCAGAGCGGCCATAAAGATTTATGAGACCTCTAATCAGCATCAAGATATGACAATTTATAGGCACCGTTAATACAATACGCGCAAAATAACTTGGCCGTTAGTCAATCATTACATCTCTACGTCTCGCGTCTCGTATGCCCAATCATAGACAAAAAAAAGTTATCTATGGCGAAATCATCTATGGTCCAGCTAAATACCTACCATCATTACTCGCAGCAACCTGGCACTTCGTATATTCTTTCTTAATTGTCTTCAGATGAGAAACATGAGCTTAGCAAGTGTTCCAGCAGCATAGACAAGTTGCTGATGGATATACCGACTCAGGACATAGTGATCGAACAGACAGGCCCGATGGCAGACACTGGGAAGAGGAAGTCACCAACGCCGCACAATAACAGGGCCAAGCGACGCAGTAGTTTTAATAAACTTGATATCGTCGAGGATTGAGAATACCGTTTCAATTTTTTTTTATCCTGGCTCGACAGTGACTACTACACCTGATGATAAGTGTAGCGCAATCCAGGAATAGTGTCGACCAACGATAAACAATGTGTCCATCGTAGGTCGGCAAGATCATGCCGGCCTGCCTAACTGCTTCTTCACACTCCGTTTAAAGGACCCTATATTATAGGAAGGAGGGAATACGTGTGCCGGTAAACTATTCCACAGCTTAATGGTAACGGCAGAAGCTTACTTCTACCGGACCATTAAGCTGTGGGTTTAGCGAACTTTTTAGTTCTAGCCGAGATGGAGACCACGAAGCTGTGGCTCCGCAAGCCAGCACGCGTGGTTCTGTTAAGGAAAGGTGAGGATGGGATAAGGTCAAACAATTCTTCAGAGGACTCACCGTGATACAGATTGATTAATAATTTACAACAAAATATCATGGCCGGTTTGAAATTTGTCAGGAACGGTGTCGCGGCTATGCTCAGTGAATAAACAGCGACTGCTGATGGTGGCTAACTTCACCCCGGACAGGTTGTTTTGAGAGTATTATCTCTAATGGAGTGTAAGTGGGCCAACATCTTAGGTCCAAAGCCAATCCTTTTTGCCTAACTACTCCAAATGTATCACACCGGATGCATGTTACCTATAGTTTCCGTACCGTACGATCGCACTTATAAACGTATGGACGCTCATGAAGTTGCGTAGGTACATATTGCCAGCTACATATGAACGAACGATAACTGTACCTCATTATATGAATTACAATAGTGACGTATGCTGGAGCTATATCAAAATATAGTGTTACAAAACTGTTGATGCTATTAGTGTAGTGTCCTTTCTAGTATTTTATTAGGTTTTTATTGAGCTTAAGATAGTTTATTTAGGGTACGCACCACTAACTTTTCAAAATTATGTGAGTTTTGATAAAAAAATCAAAAATGCTGAATTTTATTACTGATTATTATCACTCGGTTTAACGGTGAAGGAAAACATCGTGAGTAAATTGGCACAACTGAGCAATTTCATGAATGGTAGAAGCCACGCTGCATTATAGACAGTTGGCTTTGCCACTATAAAGTGTATATATTGTATTATTTAATACACTATGGTAAATCAATATCATGTACATTAAAATAAAATAAACAGTTGATATCAAGTTATTTTATTCGCTAAGGAGACTTACAAGGGCGATTATTTACATGAACTTAATGTCTACAAACTACGTTATTGTACTGTAGGTAAAAACTAAGACAAACGAAAAGAACACCTTTTTTACGAGTAGGATAAAACTAAACTTACATTTAATATTGGTTGACACAGAACAGTATTCACAATGAGTTTTAAGTTTGTGTAAGTTCTTCTATTTTGTTAATTGTAAAATTAAATATAACTCTTTGAGATTTGATTAAACAATAAAAATTGGAAGCGTTTATAAGCTGCCGTCATTTTCATATTAATCTTGTTTAAGGGGCTATATCGCTCCGCGCGTACCGCGACATTAAAATCGCGTGCGTTTTAGAACAATAGGGTAGTTTCCTATGTTGAATACACATTATTTTATACGTAAAAAAATACGAAAAAAACCCTTTTGTTAAAACACAAACAAAATAAGTTCAAAAATGAACTTGTAATTGTGATTTTAAATCACATCTCACTATCGCGTTCGTACGCGTGCACCGTAATGGCCATTTTACACAGTGACGTCAGAGTTTGCGTCTGTTTTCAAATTCCCCTTTCATCAGATTTGAATGACTTATAATTTTTTTTATGGGCGGATTAATGAAATTCTTTCTACAATAGGTTTTGAGTATAACTTATTGATTTAACAATAAAATAAATCAACTCAACTACCCTATTCTAAAGTGTCGCATGATTTTAGCGCAGCGATTAGCATTCATGAATGTCAAATATTCTGTGTCAACCTACATGATTCATAAAGATTAGAATACACAAAATTAAAAGTAAAACGCTCTGTTCTCACACCAGCAGTTTAGGGTGAAATCGTCGGAGGACAAGTCCTCGCATTAACACCGAACAAAATTAATACGACGTCCACGTCAGCGGATCGAATAGCTCCATTGGAATAGCTGTGTTTGAACTATAAATTTGTACATAATAATAAATACACCCAACAGTCACACACATAGTCCTGACCCCACAGTAAGATACGAGTCTTGAGTCGTTGGTATCAGGAAATACGAGAGACTCGGTCGCACAACATCCAAACCCCGAAACAAATATTTGTGGATCACACAAACATTAGTCTTGGTGCGGAAATCGAACCTGCGGCCCCTCGCTTCACAGCCGTCGAATCTATTTATTATTTGAACCTCCGAATTTGTCGCTCAACGACTTTTGGACGTTGAGTTATAGACTCCATTTGGTCTCGGCCTCATGTCGCGTGTCGCAGTCGCATGAACTACAAAGTTAATCTTGTTTCGTCTAAACTGTTGATATGAAAACTGGCTATAATTGCACATTCATTATAAACATCCTTATGAAATGCAGTTCACAACCTATGCCTACATACATACAAACAAAAAACAATGTTTTACCCTTCATCCACTCATTTCCAAGGCCGTCGCTAAGGGTAGGAGCCCATCAGCTATACGACTGATTTTCGTATAAAACACGCCGAGCGATTTGAAGCGGCGCTTTTGTTATACTAATATCGACCATATGTGAAGTAGATAAAGTAGTCTTTGTTATCCGAGGCTATCGTGGACGAGGGGTATATATCTAACTGTATACAGTAATACCTCAATTGGATACATATATGCAGACATTTCAACCCACAATAAGTAAAAATGGATATATTAATTTCATTTTCCTAAATTCATTAACTTAAATCAATGATTTAATGTTCTATTGTGCATATTTTTGCATGTTTTTTTTTATAAAATACGGAATTTAACGTACTTAAATCTAATGAATTTAGCTAAATAAAACCTATATCTCAATTTTACCTTGAAGTGGGTTGAATTGCATACTTGCATCCATTTATAATGGTATCCTTCCAAAGTTACAATTTGTTATTACGGTTATTTAGGAAAAGGAGTCAAAGGAAAGAAATGCCCCTCTCTGGAAGCAATGTAAAAATTATTATATAATTTATTGAAGTTACTCATTAGAATAATGTAAACCGAAATTACGCTGCTTAGGCAACATTGCCACCATCAACTTGAATCGCACATATTAGCAGTACCTACTTACTTGCAATTTGCAATACGGTATATGATTTTGAAACAAAATATAATTTATCCCTATTGTCTTAATGACAATAGGGATAAATTATATTTTAATAAATCTAAATGTCTTCTTTTGTTCACGCGAATATTAGACATTGAAATAAAACTAGTTTAAACGGATTTTGTCGCGGTTTTTTATTTGTCAGTCCACCCCGCGACCACGAAGGCTGAAAAGCTTTCGAAACGTCGAAACCAAAATTAAATAAAAAACCGCGATAAAATCCGTTTAAATTAGTTTTATTTCGAAATCTTGACGAACGAGGCATTACTGTTTTAAATTGGCGTTTAATAAAAAATTAATGTCGAACATTGCGTGTATTACAAATTTATATCGAGCAAAATACGATTTTCGCTCATTAAATACTTTAAAATATTAACTTCACGACACACGATAGGGTAGTAGATAGAAAACTTAAATTAACTTTCTGGATATAAAATAAAACGTACACGCTAAGTATCAATATCTAATATAGTACAAGGATCGTTGGTATTAGTGAATAATCACATATAGTTAGTTATATCGTCAAGGTATGAGTGTACTACTGAAGCTGTCCATATTTAATGATGTGTGGTCACGAATCATTGCAGACTGATGGAGTATTGACAAATTGTTTTTTTTAAGTTTATTGTTTGTTGTTTTGAGTAAGCGTAGTGCAATCCAAAAAACCAGCGAACACCGACAATGAGTTTATCGGTGGTTACCAGAATAATGCTGGCCTGTATAAATGCTTCTTCACACTCCAAAGAGGGAAGAAGTAAATCGAGGGACCTGCGACAGGACAGGCGATGACCGATGCAGGTACAGGGATACAAGGATATACCTCAATACCCGCCCCAACCATCAAGTCATGTCGCAAGCCCCTCGGTAGAACCGGATATACACTGGCTGATCCTGGAACGCGATCCACACAAGGTGTGTGTGTCACTATGGCAGGTTTGGTCGCTATCCCATCGTTACAATGTAATGCGTGATCACCGCACATAGTTAATTCATATACAATAAATACGCATAACTGTATATAGTGTATATATTCTAATATACAATAACATAACCGACTATATTCATAATAAACCGCCTACAACTATCGACTACGCGACTTACATATAAAAATATGTACATACAATATGTATGGGTTGTATATAATGTATAGTTTGTTAGTGCTAGTCACCTGACGCGGTATATGCAGGGGAAGGATGCCATAGACACATCGCTTCAATCACTATGCCGCTGACATACAGGGGAAGTGACTAGCATTAGCGCGTGAACTATAATACCTATATAATTGGAAGTCGAGCGAATCAAAATATTGTATACAAATTGCTTTATAAATGTATATAACATAGGTTGCAAGACTATTATTTTATATTATTTACTTTTGTTGTATGAGAAATTATTTAACGGTTTTTTCCCATCATTAGAGTGTGAAATGCTTCTTTTGTTTATTAATTCTGTATAAGTTAATCTCAATAAGCGGTTAAGTAGTTATAATATAAACTAGCTCGCAAAAAATACCGACTTGAAGTAGCAGCTGTTGCGTTTCGTAGTGAGATTTCCGGAGGGCCAAGTCCCCTCCCCTTACCAATTCCCATACCTTTCCGGCAATACACATTTTTCACCGTGTTCAAGAGATTCCTTGGTTCGAAAGATAGAGACGGTTAGGAGTTTAAAGGGATTCTATAATGAGGGTGGAAAGGAAAGGTGGCAGTTACGAACTGATTTTTTTTTATCCTGGTTCGGCAAAATGACTACTCCACACCTGATGGTAAGTGTAGCGCAATCCAGGAATAGTATCGACTAATGATAAACAGTGTGTCTATCGGCACGGCAAACAGTGTGTTGGTCGGCAAGATCATGCCGGCCTGCCTAACTGCTTCTTCACACTCCGTTTAAAGGACCCCATATTATTATTACGCACGTGAAATTACAAGGTATGGCCGGTGTGGGCCATTGTCCAACTCCCCAACAGCTTTGTGACAGGTCAATCACGACATTAACACACCCATGAATTATATTTAAGATATATTTTTCACAAAAGCTTTTAATGTATTTTAATTTCCCCTCTTTACATCCTTAACTATGTTACATGACTTACTATAACATTTCACCATTATATTGTCCACAAAAGCGCTGTATCGAGTATCTACGTAATACATTAATCACTTTACTAAGGTACACCACTCATCGAATACGTTTATAGAACGATAGTCTATGTACAGATAGATTGGCTTACTATTCAATCAAAAATTTACTGTCAGTAAGCAAATCTGTCGATAAATAGATAACTATTTTAATGATTTCTTATGTTTACGCGAATATTACTCATTGAAATAAAACTAATTACAATATAATATTATATTATAAAAAACCGCGATGAAATCCGTTTAAATTAGTTTTATTTCAATAAATAGAATATTGGAACCGGACAATGTAAACGAGTGATAAAATTCATATCTACCGTGTTTCTACCAGATTATGATATACTTCGATTTACGTCTTTTTAATAATATGTTATTTTATATATATATGTATCAAACACGCTAATTTTATATGTTTTGTTTTAGTTTGTATGCGAGTGAGAAATCCTATACAATATTTTTTTTATGCTGGCACGGCAAAGTGACTACACATTGAGCTTGAAGTTAAAATAATGCTCATTTATTCAGATGTTACTTATATTTAATTGATGTTTAACGCCTAGTCCACAACAAAACGAAGCAACATCAAGATATTTACTTAGATTTGTTTTCACCATCTTTAGTAAATTATTTAACAATTTTAATATATCGATAATGAAGTGTATTTCGTTTTAGAGAAATTACTTAGTCATGATATTTTTCTAAAACTTCAAATCGTTTTGCTAAAACTTGTATTGAATTTCTCACTCATAGGCCTCAATTACATTTATTTTGTAACTTACAAACATGCTTTAAGTGGACTTACGATGAAATTACAACATTGTAAGTTACTGTAAATGTCATCACAAGTACGCTGTAAAATATTATGTCAGATCTATAAGTTCGTCAAAAATAAACGTGAGCCACTTTCGCAAATAAAACTTACAAAATCCCGCGTAAGTAAAACTTACAAATGTAATTGAGGCCGTATAACCTTCTCTATTCAATACGATATTATCGATAATAAATATCGATCTTGTGTATAACTGTACAGTCAAAATTAGATTAGGCATAATAATTAATAAGCGTCATTACGATTTGATAAGGCGCCACAGAGCTATGTAGTAACGTAGCTAGGGGGGGGGGGACTAAAATAACCTATACTTCAAAATTCGGAACCTCTTTTTTGAAATCATTTAAAATACCTTAAAAATATAATTTTAAATTTTCATTCTTGGGTGACACCCAAATCAAATCCGCCCCGGGAGTCACCCGTTCTAGCTACGCCACTGGAGCTATGATTTTATTTTACTCAGAAATGTTATTGGGCTGTCATTTAAGGTAATTTTTCTATCGTGATTTTTGGGAAAAAGTATATGGTATATCATTGTTAGTTATACATGATAAATACTGATTAACATTTTACACACAATAGGTGCACTAATTCCACGTCCGTCTACCCCTTTGGGATACACGCGTGAGTTTATGATATAGAAAGAAGTAGCACGGAGCTATTCTCTTATTTATGTCAACTTCGCTTTTAGACACTCAAAGCCCATTTACACGAAGAGAGTTTATGGCGAGGAAGGCGAAAATATCACAAAAAAATCTAGTTTAAGAGGCCGTGACGTACAATTTGATAACGATAATTGTATTACGCGGGCTCGTAAACCATAGTTACTATTGTCGCCTATGTCCTACGAGAAACTCTCCGAAAAATGATTTGAAAAAAAAAACAATGTATCGCATTAGAGTTTGTCTGTTTTTGATCGTTACATTATTATTCATCATCAAACCGTATATGTATGTATTTATTTTATCGATATGACGGTTCATAGCTAAACATAACGCTATGACCCACAGGGGCGGAGCAGTAACATGCACACGGATGAAACTGCGAAGGACAGCTAATAATCATCAAAAAATTCTATTTAAAAACATCATAATATAGTCGATAAAAAAGTCGATAAGTGCATCGGTCTCGATGACGCGATACATAGTAAATAACAGGAACATTACACATGTGTGTGACATACGTGGTACGTTGGTTCAATGTACCCTCAAAGTTGATCGCACCGTCGGCACGCGATGCGGGTTCGATTCCTGAAACAATATCGATAAGTTTACAATAGAGTAGGTGGTTACAATTTCACGGTCGAAATATCGATATTTCGAAGTAAATGATGTAAAGTGTATATATATAAATTAACTTGTTTAATTGTACAATTTATTATTGATGATAATATAATTACTTATGTATACACATACATTGATATTGTTTCTGATATTTATCTTTTTTTTATATTTGTAAGGACTTGTCATAAGCCATTTCAATTGCCTTCATGACGCACAAAAACTTTTTTCTTTCAACACCCTGTGTGTGTACCATCACAGCTGTCTCTACCAGCAGGTACAGGCACTAGTACACTAGTACACTAGTACAGTGGGGGGTAGACAGAGGTACATACCGGCGCACTAGACGGGCACCTCCTCGGCTTCCTTCTCCCGCTGACGCACCGCCACGGCTGTCTCCACCAGCAGGTACAGGCACTAGTACACTAGTACACTAGTACAGTGGGGGGTAGACAGAGGTACATACCGGCGCACTAGACGGGCACCTCCTCGGCTTCCTTCTCCCGCTGACGCACCGCCACGGCTGTCTCCACCAGCAGGTACAGGCACTAGTACACTAGTACACTAGTACAGTGGGGGGTAGACAGAGGTACATACCGGCGCACTAGACGGGCACCTCCTCGGCTTCCTTCTCCCGCTGACGCACCGCCACGGCTGTCTCCACCAGCAGGTACAGGCACTAGTACACTAGTACACTAGTACAGTGGGGGGTAGACAGAGGTACATACCGGCGCACTAGACGGGCACCTCCTCGGCTTCCTTCTCCCGCTGACGCACCGCCACGGCTGTCTCCACCAGCAGGTACAGGCACTAGTACACTAGTACACTAGTACAGTGGGGGGTAGACAGAGGTACATACCGGCGCACTAGACGGGCACCTCCTCGGCTTCCTTCTCCCGCTGACGCACCGCCACGGCTGTCTCCACCAGCAGGTACAGGCACTTGAACTTGTCACGCTCGCCTTCTGTACCCGCACCACCGCTCGGAACAACCTGCGTTTATAAACAACGACTATATAATAACAATAAACATCATTTCATTAAATAAATTGGTACTAGAAAGTAAGTACATACAAACATCTGGTGAAAGTACAGTAACAACCAGGCCGGCCAGTCCACTCATGCTATAGACAAAATTGTCTATGGCGTGGCCATACCACTAAAATTTCACCCATTAATATTTTAGTACATAGTGTACACAGGAGAGCTAATAATAATAATCTACAAGGTGGTAGGTCCCTCGTATGAGAGAGACTGTCTGGGTTGATACAATGTGTAATCAGCACTGTGTTGTGTTTCGGCTTGAAGCCAGTGAAATTACTGGACATTATAAGACTTAACATCTTGTCTCAGGGTGACGAGCGCAGTACAGTGCCATGCAGTGCTTTGCAATTCAAAGTTCTGTGTCTATATATGGGCAGGTGTGGCGCTTACCATCAGGCGAGCAGCTTGCTCGTCTCGTCATTCAATCTAATCAAATAATAGTAGTTTGTGCTTACCTGTAGCCTGCGTCTCAGCGGATGCGGCAGCTGCGGCAGGTGTGCGAGCTGGGGATGCCATCCCCCCGGACCGCTGCCCCCCCCTCCTCCCGCGGCGGGTGGTCCCTCCCCCGCCTCCACCTCGGCCTGCACCTCCTCGCCGTCGGCGGTTCGCACGGTCACCACCGCCGCCGTCCTGTCAACAGAACTACTCTATGTATAGAATTGCCTACCACTCGCTGGAGTGGGATAGCGGTATGAAAGAAATATTAATCATCATCATCATCACCATCAGCCACAAGACGTCCACTGCTGAAAATAGGCCTCTCCCAAAGATTTCCAGACCGACCTGTTGGAAGCGGCCTGCATCCAGCGACTTCCTGCGATCTTTATCAGGTCGTCTGTCCACCTTGTAGGTGGACGTCAAACACTGCGCTTGCCAGTACGTGGCCTCCATTCCAGAAATATAAATAAAAAGAAAGAAGGAAAGAAATATTAATAGCAACAATGAATTCACCAATAGCAGTTCATCATCATCATCATTATCAGCCCGTGTTAGTCCACTGCTGGACACAGACCTCTCTTAAAGCACTCCATTGAGCCCGATCGTCGGCTCTACTCATCAATCGACAGCCTCCGTGGCGCAGTGGGCGAGTAGCCGACTGTGAAACGTGAGGCCGTGGGTTCGATTCCCACACCGAGCAAATATTTGTCTGATCCACAAATATTTGTTTCGGGGTCTGGGTGTTGTGAGACCGAAAGTCTCTCGTAGTTCCCGATACCCACGACACAAGACTCGTATCTTACTGTGGGGTCAGGACTATGTATGTGACTGTTGGGTGTTATTTATTTATTTATTTATTTATTTAATTATTACCGGCCACCTTGCATATGTCATCGCTCCATCTAGCTACAGGGCGTCCCACATTCCGTTTACCGAGTCGTGGTCTCCATTCAAGAACACGTTATAACAGTTACGAGCACAGAATATTTAATAGTAACTATGTAATGATTTCTTATGTTTACGCGAATATTACTCATTGGAATAAAACGAATTTAAACGGATTTTATGCGGTTTTTTATTAATTTTCATCCCGACGTTTCGAAGACTCTTCAGCCTTCGTGGTCACGGGGTGTACTGTCCAATACATAACAATAAAAAACCGCCATAAAATCCATTTAAATTAGTTTTATTTCAATGAGTAACTATGTAGTTACTAGATCGTGACGCCATTTGGATAAATACTTCTTTTATTTGTTTATTTCTACCGACAAGCAAGTATGTAAACACTGTTGTGTTTTTGAAAGACATTGGAGATGGATCGCGTTCCAGGATCAATCAGCGTATATTCGATTCTCCCGATGTGCTTGCAACATTACTTGGTCTGTTGCGACGGATATAAGGATACATCCTTGTATCACTGTCCCTGCATCGGTCACCTGTCTGTCCTGTCGCACGCCCCTAGATTTGCTCTTCGTCTCTTCGAAGTGTGAAGAAGCATTTATACATATGTTACTGATAACCATCGATAAACTTATTGTTTGTCGGTGGTCGCTGGTTATTTTGGACTGCACTGCGCTTACCATCAGGTGTATTACAGTCACTTTGTCGTGCTCGGATAAAACAAAAAAATTATATAGACATAATGTACCAAGCACGATATAGGAAACCGCAGTACATTGGTCGCAGATGTCTGAGCCAGAACGTACCAGGGGTACGATCCCGTGGACAGTCCAAAAAGCGTTGGCTTGACGTATTGCAGGGAGACATGAGAGCGCCAATGATCTCACTACAGAGGATGTTCAAGATCGGGTGAAGTGGAAGCGTTAAGTCGGAAGACGGGCCCTGGCACATAAGCCGGGATAACGCTAGGAAGAGGAAGAAAAGTACCAGGCACGATACAAATCATGAGTAGTGAAGTCTCACCCTCTAGCGGCGGGGTGTATCTCCTTGTCCTCGGGCCCGTACCTGATGACGGACTGCCACACGGAGGGGTCGTACTTGACCTCCTCCTCGCTGACCGCGCTGGACGAGTACCCCTCCTCGCCGTCGCCGATGTCGTCCCCGTCGCTCCGGTACACGAGCAGGCCGTCCGTGTACTCCTGCTCGGTGCTGCGGTCCGCGTCGTTCTGCGACATAAATTCACGGTGTTAACATATCGCCTTACTGGCTTTTGCTCGCCACTCCAGGCTACCACAGCCTCTTAGAACAATATTATTGTAACCTTATTTTCCGTATCATGGCATCCTTTAAGTAAGCTTCGTGCTGTCATGTAACAAGATTGTTTCCATAATTATTTCTTATGTTTCCGCGAATATTGCGCATGAAATTGAAAATTTAAATAAAACTAATTTGAACGGATTCTATCAACCCGTGACCTCGAAGACTAAAAAGATTTCGGAACGTCGCGTCGGGACCAAAACGAAACTATCCCTAACTACTAACTAAATTATCCGTGATGAACATAGGCTACTTTTTACACGCTTTTTATTAACTTCACCTGTATGTTTGTTTGTAACCGACTCCTTTGGGCGCGATTTTGACCCACTTTAAACAGCCAGATTTCGTTCAAACTTGGTAGATTTATCGAGGACCGATGACAATACACTAATTTGATAAAAAAAATTATAATAATTTAATAATAATAATAATAAAATAATAATTTAATTTAATTAATTATTTATATTCGGGTTAGGAATTAAAATTGTACTCTCTGGACCTTCGTTAATTATAGGGAATATCGTAGTATCTAATAGTGTCAATAGATGGCGCTTTTTTGATATTCGGGTTTAAAATTAAAATTATACTCTCTGCTACAATACATTTATATTTTAACTAAAAAATGAAAAATAAATAATAGTTTTAAAAAAACTAAAAAACACGCTTTTAGAAATAGAATACATTGTTTTCTTCAAATTTATTTTCAATTTTTTAGTTAGACTTTCTATAAAAGCGTGTTTTTTAGTTTTTTTAAAACTATTATTTATTATCCATTATAATGGTGCTGCCACACCGATGTTATAAAATGTTAACAAAAACGTTTTCTAACATTTTATAACATTTGAAAACATGACATCGGCCCTTCTTTGACAGCGCCGCTCTCAAAAGTACCCGCCGCCCGCGGTTAAATAATGTTACAAATTGTTAAGAAATGTTTACTAAATGATGCTGCCACACCGCTGTTATAAAATGTTATATAACATTTTCTAACACCGATGTGGCAGCACCAGAAAAAGTAGATCACGCGGGCGGAGCCGCGTAGAAAAACTAGTGTTTTATATAGATCCTTAGTTCCCAAAGTGGTCCAGATGGACCCCCAGGGGTTTACGGGAGACTCGACGAGGATCTACGTTGGCGTGACAAAAAAATGGGGGTTCACAGTTCGTAAGCGGGGGACCACGAAAATTTATCTGCTTTCTATAGTGAAGAACTAAAATGTTGGCTTGACTTCACCTATCAATGTAGTCTATCTGACTACATTGATAGGTGAAGTCAAGCCAAATATTTTAAAAAGCTCAGCGACTGTTACTTGTAAAAACTTGCAAAACATTACATTTTTTTGTCGAGTTTTGGGAATATGATAGAAATGTAGCTGCAGGGGGTCCAGCGGAACCAGCTAAATTTTGAAAGTGGTCTATGAGAAAAAAGTCTGGAAACGTCTAATATAGATTGTAGAGTCGGTATCTATTCAGTTGTCTGTCTGTGGACGTAGCTAAGTAACTCCATTATGCATGCCGCGATCCTAGTCCCTGTATAATAGGGTCACGGGTTTACGCTTCGGCGAGATGAAGGACGGGCCACGAAATTACTGTGCGAATGTTAAATTATTTACAAGGTGACACAACACCTGTGTCTAATAAAGGCGGTTGTGGAATCCAATTTCTTTCTTTCATCAAATGCAATGCGTACAAAAACACACCTCGTTCGTTTATTCGATTATCTAAACTAAAATTATAAAGAGGAAAGATTTGATTGTGTTTGCATTGAATAGGCTCTGAAACTACTGAACGGATTTGAAAAATTCTTTCACCATAAGAATCCTACATTATCCCTGATAAAGAAAAGCGATATCGATAATATAACGGTGCAGAATTTCACGCGGGCGGAGCCGCGAGCGAATGCTGGTCATTAATATTCTCATAAATTAATTATCGTCGGTTAAGAGAAGTCATTATTCGACCATTTTTCAAAATGTCTTCTTCGATTGGATCCGTAGATATAGATTTAGAACGTAGAGTTTCCAACGAATTTAACAAAATAAAATTAATATCTCATTTTTTACTACACTTGAAATGGTATTGCATATTTGCATCCATTAAGGGATATGGAAGGGGGGAGGATTTTGGGGCTTCAAATATTTTTTTTTTTTATCCTGGCTCGGCAAAGTGACTACGCTACACCTGATGGTAAGTGTAGCGCAATCCAAAAATAGTGCCGACCAACGATAAACAATGTGTCCATCGTAGGTCGGCAAGATCATGCCGGCCTGCAAAAGGGCCAAAGGGGAGGGGAAGGAAAAAGGGATGGGAAAAGGGTTAGGATCAGGGGGCAAGCCCCCTGGGGAGAACCGGATATACACTGGCTGACCCTGGAACGTATATCTCAAAGAATCGTATTTTTTATGTTGGCACGGTATATTTCTTCAGTTATTTCAAATATTAAACGTAAGTTATGTGGTATTATGAACATGCAACGTCCGGTGCCACTCCTTTAACTTGTGTAACAAGATAATTCTCACCCACGCACAACGCATTAAAAACTTTATTTACACGTTTTTCCCGCGGCAGTTAAGAATTTACATTTAAATTTTATCATAAAAGCTCACGCCTGTATCCCTAAAGGGGCAGGCAGATGCACAACAGGGTAGTTGACTAGATTTTTTTTATTAATTAAATCAATAAGTTACAACAAAACCTATTCCAGAAAGAGTTCCATTAATCCATCCGTAAATAAATTAGATTAGTTAACAAGGTTTTCAAAGTGAACATATGTAAAATCATAATATGTCGAAAGCTATTATGGGTTCCTGGAAGATTCATACATAATTCTATCGTCGAATGGTGTGTCAATTACTAACAATTTTATTCGTAAATTAGATCAGAGATTAATAATCTTTTCACTGAATAGGATTTCAGAAACACGAATTGATTTAACGCTGTCAAAATCAAACATCCGTTAATTGAATATTGATTTGATCAGCCTTCGAGAAACCGGATGTCAGGTTAATCACACTAATATTATAAATGTGAAAGTTTGTTTGTTTGGATGTTTGTCCGTCAATCACGCTGAAACTAATTGAACTGAACGGATTTTGATGAAATTTGGTATACAGACAGGGTATGAGCTGACTTGGGTGATAGGATACTTTTTATCCCGATTAAATTCTCCCTTGGGATAAAACAGGAATCTTGATATAGAATCCTACATTATTCCTGATGAACTTAGGCTACTTTTTATCCCGGAAAAAGCAGTTAAGCGGGCGGAGCCGCGAGCGAAAACTAGTAAAAAGAAAGTGTATATTTACCTCAACGCCGTCCCACGAGGCGACGACCACGCCCGAGTTGGAGGCGCTGGAGGAGGCGCCGCCCGGCTGCTTGCGGCCGCGCCGCGAGATCGTGTAGTGCAGCGGGTCGTGGCCCTCGCGCCGGATCATCTCGGGCAGGATGCGCCGGCGGGCGTTTATAAACCAGTTGCATACCTGAACAACAGCCATGTATTGTATACTGAGACAGGAGTTCGTGCTGGGGATTACCGAATACCACTAAATGTTGTTGGTAGGATATTCAGTCGTATATCCGGTTCTGTCGGGGGGCTTGTGACATGACTTCATGGTTGGTTGGGGCGGGAATAGGGGAACATTCTTGTATTCTTGTGTCTGCATCTGTCATTCGCCTGTCCTGTCGCAGACCCCTCAATTTGCTTATTCCCGCTTCGGAGTGTGAAGTAGCATTTATACAGGCCGGCATGTTTTTGGTGACCACCGGTAAACTCGGATTGTTTGTCGGTGTTCGCTGGTTTTTTGGACGGCACTGAACTTACTGTCAGGTATAGTGCAGTCCACTTTGCCGTACTCGAATAAAAACACACGCGAAATAAAACTACCATTATTTCAGCTTAATAGCAGTGACCGCTCAGCGTTGAGTAGTACGGAATATCGAGACGAAGGTCGCAGGTTCGCAACCAGCCCCAAGGCCATGCCCCTTTTATTTCTCGAAATTTTGTTTGTATCAATTGTTAATTATCGCATGCTTTGACGATGAAGTAAACATCGGGAGACCTGTGTACATGAGAATTTCTCCACAGATATTAGATTTCAAGAAAATTTGTATTCTGCATTTCATTTATAAATGCTGAAAGTTGCTGACGCGTATGGCGAATGTATTACAATCATTTGTAGCTTAATTATATGTGTCTGTACATGTATGCACGTGAATTAAAATCTATCGCAACTTGCGTCTTATGTATAGCCGACAAGACAGCACACTTTTGACAGTCGTCGTGGCGCAGCGGGCGAGTAGCCGACTGCGAAGCGAGAGGCCGCGGGTTCGGTCCCCGCACAGAGACAAATGTTTGTACGATCCACAACTATTTGTTTCGGGGTCTGGGTATTGGGAGAGATTACTGAGGGACAGGACTATGTGTGTGACTGTTGGGTGTGCTTTTTTTTTATCCTGGCTCGGCAAAGTGACTACGCTACACTTGATGGTAAGTGTAGCGTAATCCAATAGTGTCGACCAACGATAAACAATGTGTCCATCGTAGGTCGGCAAGATCATGCCGGCCTGCCAATGTTCCTGGGATGAACTACGGGGTCCCCGCTAAAACTGCGGGGTGTATTTATTATTATCATTACCTGCAATACAGTCAAGTTGGCCTCCTGGCTGAGCGTGACCTTCTCAGCGTCGCTGGGGTACGCGTTGTATCTATGATCGTACAGCCACCGCTTGAGTATCTTGACCGAGTGTTTGGGCAAGTTGCCGCGCCGCTTCCGTATGGTGACGATGTGGCCGGGCGGCTGCGAGGGCGGCATGCCGTGGACGAGGCTCGCGCGCCTCGAGCGGTCCGCCTCGCCGTCTGTGCCGCTCTCATTGTCGTCGGTGGACGATGTTGATGGGAAGCGGTTGCGGGCTGGGGACAAATGGTAGTCAGTAATGAGATGCTTTGTTTTATACTACTATATTTTTTTTTATAGCACAGATCGGTGTCGAGCAAGTGGGTCACCTGATGGTAAGTGATCTCCACCGCCCGTGTATGCCCACAATATCAGAAGAATTATGGGCGCGTTGCCGACCTTAAAGGAAAGGGATAATTAGGGATTGGGAAGGGGAGGGGTATTTGGGCCTCCGGATATCTCACTCACCGTACGAAACGCAGCAGCAAGCCGCTACTTTACGTCGGTTTTCTGTGAGACAGTGGTAATGACCCGGTTGAGCCGGCCCAATCATGCTGTAGACAAAATTGTCTACAGCGTGGCTCTACCACTCATAAAACTACTAACTTATTTCTGAAGGGTTTTGAGCAGAAAATAAAAGATTATAATAAATAATATTGGATAACTTTTAAATATTATGTAGCACATACCAGGGCGAACAGAGACAAGAGAGAGAGAGACGTCAAAAAACAACATAGACAATAATGTATTTTTATAAATACGTTCGGAAATACCAACAATTTCTGCCTCCAAGCAACAGTGTGTAAGCACTGTTGTGTTTCGGTTTACGGTGAGTGAGATATCCGAAGGCCCAAATCCCCCTTCCCAATCCCTAATAATCCAAGATTATGCAGCAAAATTTGAGGATAGGGATGTAAATTCCAACTCAATAACACAATCGCGACGACTGCGCTGTTGTACGTTAAAGAGCTTCATTTTTTTTACTCCGTACTCCATCATCAGATCTTAACCAAATTTGTATAGGATCCCATCCCAGCTAAATTCTATCGCGTGAAGTTTTTTATGACAAAATCGGTCCACAATTGGTGGAGAAATCGATGTACATACATAAAAAATCTCGCCGAATTGAGGACCCCCTACTCTTTTGAAGATCTTAAAAGTTAAAAATGATGGGGGTGGTACGGAACCCTCGGCGTGCAAGTCCGACTCGATCTTGGCCGGATTCTTTATACGTTTAAGTGTCTACAGTTACAGCTAGTCAATGATAAAATAACAAATTTATCAATGTTCAATTTCAATTTTTGATAGCTTAATAAACTGATTATGTATTTAAATAGGATTATAATGATTTGTAACATGCATGTATAATTTGATATCACGTATGCGGTTGACATAAATCACGTAGAATGCACAGACAGCCGAGTCAACAAATGTGTTTGCTAACGCAAGCGCTAAAGTTACGCAGTTTCGGTTGGTTAGTAAACACGCGCGACCCGATTCACTCGCGTCGTGAATTTTTCAACACGTCATATAGAAAATACAATAGAAATGCCTTCACACTATCACGATTAGTTTTAACATTTACAAGGTGGTAGGTCCCTCGTATGCGAGAAGTCGTCTGTGTTGGTACCACCGCTTTGTCTATTTCTGCCGCCAAGCAACAGTGTGTAAGCGCTGTTGTGTATCGGTTTGAAGGACATTGAAGCCAGTGAAAATTATTATAAGACATAACATCTTATGTCTCATGGTGACGAGCGCAGTTGAGTGCAGTTCTTTGTAATTCAAAGTTCTGTGTGGTGTTGCTTCTGTTTGTGGACAGGCGTGGCGCTTATTGCGGCCCTTGCTCGTCTCGTCAATCAATCTAATAAAAAAAATCATTCCATCGCTATTATCCGCTTCATATGACCGAGTCCTTAGCGCGGAAGCACGCGGGGCGATCGATCGGGGTGAATGGCCGGCGAGGGGTGACGCGACGCAAGGACGCGGACGCTTACATAGCCCTTTACCTCACGTTGTTATTTCACCATTGAACTCCTCGGCAGTAATCGTTTGTTCACGAAGTTAGCGAGTGTTTTACCGTTCAACTTTATGGATGTTTGAACTATGTACTGCTGTATTACCCGTTATTACACGCTTTTTATTAACTTCACCTGTATGTTTGTTTGTTTGTATGTTTGTAACCGACTCCTTTGGGCGCGATTTTGACCCACTTTAAACGGCCAGATTTCGTTCAAACTTTGTAGATATATCGAGGACCGATGACAATACACTAATTTGATAAAAAAAAAAATATTTTTTATAGTAATTTTAACAAGTAAATATTGTCTTGCTGTGTAGTGTTATTAAAATATTCTTATTTTTTTTTATTTGATTGAATGACGAGACGAGCAAGGCGCTGGGCTGATGGTAAGCGCCACGCCTGCCCATAAACAGAAGCAACACCACACAGAACTTTGGGTTGTTAAGCACTGAACTGCGCTCGTCATCCCCAGACATAATTCTGTTGTTTGTTTATTGAATGGTATATCTGGAGGCCCAAATCCCCCTCCCCTTTCCAATCCCATTCCTTTAAGGTTGGCAACGCGCCCATCATTTTGGTATTGTAGGCGTAGATGTGGACATCACTTACTGTATTTTATTAATTATTAAATAACCATTAGATAGTCCATTACCATGATATATCAAGGCTATACTAAGTGCAAAATTAGGCCCCTCTGCCTTCCTTCATGAATACAAGTGTGCAACAATCTGAAATTTCCGACTAAAGTAACAACTTCCCACACCGTAAGAATTTTTTGTATTTTTTTTAACATAGCAATAAGGCGCAGTAATAACCTTGCACCTCTGCCTACCGCTGCAGGGAAACAGGCGTGAGTGAGCATGTATGTTTTTTAACAAACGATTAGTAAGTGCAAAGTTTGTTGAACCGTAAAAATATTCCAATGACACGCGATTACAGTGTTATCACGTGGTATGTTTACATTGAATTTCGAATGACGATAATATATTTTTTTATTTGATTGAATGACGAGACGAGCAAGGCGCTCGCCTGATGGTCAGCGCCACGCTTGCCCATAAACAGAAGCAACACCACACAAAACTTTGAATTACAAAGCACTACATGGCACTGCACTGGGCTGGGCAGGTCTGGGTGTTTCTCCCCACAGAGGTCGACGTCAGGCAGGCGGCCGGTCGTAAAAATCACAATCCAAATCTTTTTGTGAAATGTGTTAAAAAGCTTGTAGCGCCGACCCCACAGCGAGTGGCATAAGGACAGGTGGAAGAAGGGCGTCCTTATGTACTTACGTATGTACAATTAAAACTATTACGCCTAGGCAATCATCGCAATTTTTTTATAAATTCGAGTGGTAGAGTCACGTTGTAGACAGTTTTGTCTAAAGCATGAAAGTAGCGGCTTGCTGCTGTGTTTCATCCGGTGAATGAGATATCCTGAAGCCGTAATCCCCCTCCCCTTCCCAATACCTAATTATCCCTTTCCTATAAGGTCGGCAACGCGCTTATGATTGTTCTGGTATTGTGGGCGTACATGGGCGGTGGCATCACTTACCATCAGGTGATCCACTTGCTCGTTTGCTGGCCTATGCATAAAAAAAAACAAATAAGAAAGGATTTTTTTATCCTGGCACGATAAAGTGACCCTGGCAATTAAGCCGTGATAACGCCAGGCAGAAGTAAAAAAAATTAACAATTAAAACATTGTGAGAAAATATTTTTACACTTGCAGCATGTTGTCACAAAGTTGACGCATATGTATAAACATGCTACTGAAGTTTCATAAATATTGACGATTCTACGTGTGAAAGGACAATAGCCGCATTTCGTTGTAAAAACCGCAATATTATCAAATAAATAAATACACCCAACAGTCACATACATAGTGCTGACCCCACAGAAAGATACGAGTCTTCTGTCGTGGGTATCAGGAACCACGAGAGACCTTCGGTCTCACAAAATCCAGACCTCGAAACAAATATTAGTGGATCACAATCATTTGTCTCGTGCGGGGATCGAACCCGCGGCCGCTCGCTTCACACCCGGCTACTCGCCCGCTGCGCCACGGAGGCTGTCAATTATAGTGACGTATTGCTGGAAACAACAGTGTTACAACATTATTGTAAGTTGTTTCCATGTGACATCGTACGGTGACGCAACTGTAACATATTACGAATTCGTCAATGACCAATGACATTTAGAGAAATCGTCGCTAACTATAAGGCCTCATAGTGACTTTTTTTTATCTGATTGAATGACGGGACGAGCAAGGCGCTCGCCGGATGGTAAGCGCCGCGGCTGCTCATAAACAGAAACAAAACAACACACAGAATTTTGAATTACAAAGCTCTGCATGGCACTGAACTACGCTCGTCACCCTGAGACATTAGATGTTAAGTATCATTATGCCCAGTAATTTCACTGACTTCAATGCTCTTCAAACCGAAACACAACAGTGCTTACACACTATAGATTGGCGGCAAAGCGATGGTACCAACCTAGACGGCCTCTCGCATACGAGGGACCTACCACCTTGTATTATAATACGAATTCGTCAATGACCATATTTAGAGATATCGTCACATTGCGTTCGGGCACATTATGAGGCCTCATAGTAACGTTTGTGAATATGGGAGTTACACCAAGCATGACCTATTAAATCACGACGGAAATAGGGTTGACGCTGACGGAATTTATTTGTAAGACCGAAATAAATAACGATAATAATAATTAAGATACTACTTATGTATTTACTAATGTGTGTAGTCTACCTTTTTATCAATGGTAGTGTAGACAGTAGTTATCAACTGTAGACAGTTTTGTCTACAGCATGAATGGGCTGGCTAGACCGGATTGTTACCGCTATTGCGTTCTGTGTCAGGCACGTCGGTCGTAATAACTACAAACCAAATCTTTTCGTAACATGAGTTAAAAGACATATTGCGCCGACCCCATTCTGAGTGGCATAAAGAAGTATGGAACATGTGTTTATTGTTTATGTCACCACTCTGCGCTCGTCCCAAATAAGCCAGTATTACATTGATAAAATGGTGTTTGGCAACATATAATTCTGCTCTCAGGTATAAAATAGATTACAATACCGGATAAGTTGTTCCGATTTTTTTTTGTTTTGACCCTTGGGATGAACTACAGGGGTCCCTGCTAATGGGATACCGGCGACCCCTGCAGTATCTCATCCCAGGGCCAAAGGGGAGAGGAAGGATAAAGGGATGGGAAAGGTGAAGAGGGGGCAAGCCCCGTCAGGAGACCCAGACATACACTGGCTGACTCCGGAACGCGACCCATGCAAAGTGGGACACTAATGTGGGCTTTAAAACCGTGTATGGTGGTCTCTATCCGGGCGGAAGCGAAAGTTGTCTCAGTTGAGAAATGACAACCCTACTAGAACGAGCAAAACAATAGCTAAAAACAAACCAAATCGAAATCCGGCGTTCCAGCACAGGGGCTAAGATAAGACGGACAAGCCGTGACATTTACGGCGGAATGTCACCGTCGCGTCGCGGCGAAGGGATAGCGATCCCGTTACGTAACCGCGGACTTCGACGAGTGACAGACAGACGTCACGCTATTGATGCAAGGATGCCTCGGCGGAATTGTTGGCAACATCAGTGTTACATGTCTTCATTCACCGATGTTTATAATAACGATTCGCCGAGTATTAGAATAGAGAGTCTCTGTGGCGCATCGGTTGTGTAGTCGACTACGAAACAAGAGGCAGTGGGTTCAATTCCCGCACTAGAAATGTATGAATTAATTACTAAAAGATCATCTTCTTCAACTAAATTAACTTAAGGAAGAATTAAAAATAAATGAACAGTCACCCACATAGTCCGGACCTCACACTAGGTTAAATATTTTTTTGCATATTTACATACAAATAAAATGGAACAAGGTACTTTAAAACATATTGGGCTTTATTAGAAAACATATTCTAACTTTAAACTAAGTTTATATTCACTAGTTTGTATGGGTTACCTTAGGACCTTACTTATAAACTTTACTTGAGCATTGATTAGTTAAACACTGTTGTCTTTTCAATCAAGATGATTTATTAAGTGGTTAGAAAGAGACAAAAACATTGTTTAACTAATCATTGCTTAGGAAAGTTTATAAATAAGGGACATAGTTACCAATTGCTAGCAGCCTATGCAGGTGGTAGGATATTAATATCCACCCAGATAGTAATCACCATACACATGGTGTTAAAATGTGTCATAGTGAGCCACACACCATGTGTGGATCGTATTCCAGGATCAGCCAGTTTATAACCTGTTCCCAAGGGGCTTGCGACAGGACTTGATGGTTGGTTGAAGAGCGTATAGGGGTACATCCTTGTATCTCTGTGCCTGCATCGATCATCCACCTGTCCTGTCGCAGGCCCCTTGATTTGCTTCTTCCCTCATTGAAGTGTAGAGAACCATTTATACAGGCCGTCATGATTCTGGTGACCACCAAATAAAATCATTGTTTGTTGGTGTTAGCTGATTTTTTTAACTGCGCTGCGTTTACCATCAGGTTTAGTGCAGTTACTCTCCCATGGCCAAATAAAAAGAAAATGGTTTAAAATTAGAGTATCTTTTGTAATAAAACCTATAAAGGTTAACAAATCTGCAGGACTAAGATGCCAAGAGTATAATTAATTTACATAACTAATTAAAGAGATTACAACCGAATATAACATAATAATTATAATCCTAATAAAAGCAAAGAGTATCTTAAATTAAGTGTGTGTCAACTAAAAAGAAATGGAACGGAATATTGACTAAACGCGGATTATTATTGTAATTTGTGTATCAACAAAACGAAAGTGGCGCCGCCTGGCGTGGCGCGTGATCAAACCAAACACCAACATTGACTTAAAAGCGCAGCCATCTTGTATGCTACTTGATCGCTGTCAAATTACTGTCATCAAGACATTTTACAAAAGTCAACCGGATTTCAATAACAAAAACAAACAAAACGATAAGAATCTCTTCGCCTGCCGTAGCCCGAAATAACAAAGTTTTACTTGTTTGATGAGAAAGTCTGACGACAACGGCCCTCTTATCGATCGAGGTTACGCGGGGGGAACATTACGTAGCAAATGGACGTTCTAAAAATAACTCGAGCACGTGCCAATTTCACATATTTCATCTGCACCGTCGCATGTCATCTCATAATTGAGTATCACAGGTTAAATTACTATAAAAATATAGAGCATGTCCGTGGTAAACATCAGATATCAAGAATTAAAACGCACCGTACAGTCACCTATTGATAAGCAATGTGGCGGCTTGGCGCCATTTTTATTTTAGGAGATCGCGCACTACGGTGACGTAACAGACCTAAATTCTTCACCAAAGGACTTGTACATGCTTGTAATTGGAGCACATCTTATTTTTATCGTAATTTAGCCCTAAAAACGGCATTGTTTTCGTATAAATGTCACCTTGACGTATTATGTCAAGTTGACAAGAATGGCGGAAACGTGGCGTCGTTTTGATTTGGACCGGCTCACCTCCTGGCGATGTTGACTGCTGCCTGTTCGCTACTCGGGCGTCTCGGATGATTTCTCGCGTGAGTTCCCTCACGTCACGTCTCTGTTGGAAAGCCATATCGGTCCGGTCGCGGTGTTCTTGTGAGAGACCGGCCGTGGGAGGTAACATAGTTGCTCACTCAATCCATGCGAACACTTTATTTCGACACCAAGTCACTAATTTACATAAACAAAGTCCACACTATATCAAAAACTGACATTTATCGTGACCTATAAAGACGAAAACAAAAATAATTCACCCAACTACGCACAGCAAACCGAACCGAGCGCAACTGTCGAACGGGGGACGGCCGGACGGCGGGAAGCTACAGCGCCGCCGCGCGATTCTCCCTCTCTAATGCGTTCGAAATCATTATTGCTTCTCGCTCACTTAGTAACGCTTCGATGACAGATGCTTGTGTAGAATGTCAAAACAAAGCGTGGGGTGTTTAAATGTCAAACAGTCAACTGCTATGGTGCTAGAGCCATCTCTGTAATTTTTCTTGAACTACGAGAAAAATGGGAACAGTAATATTAATCTTGGTACATAGGCAGTTACTATTTGTTTCACAAGATTATGGTAAATTATTCTTATATTTTCGAACTCGTGACCTCCACACCTTGTCAGTCATTCGTACACGGTGCTACTCCCTGCTAGGCTATCACTGCTCATCATATTATACTAATAAGTGACTAACATAACAAGCTACCTGTCGTAAGCTTAGACAATTTAATTAAATGGTCCAAGGTCGTCAGACATAAATTCTAATTTATGTCTGACATAAATTATAATTATAAATATATTATACCTGACTTTTTAAACACCACCCACCCATATTCTTCTACGCGTTTGGTAGGTACCATTTAAAAATTTCATTTTGAATAGAAAGGCTCCCGAGAATTTTCACAATAAAATAATGTTCTCGAAAAAAATATTAATCCAGCGTGGTTACCGAGTCTAGTATAAATGAAACGACGAATTATTTCATTGAGACTTACGCTAAATTTAATTTGGATATCGAATTTATATTAATTTCATTTTAAATAACAGTCATTTGGAAGACTAAGCTATGCTGAATTATTATTTTTTTCGGAGAAAATATTTTATTGTGAAAATTTACATAGCTTTACCGAAGTATATTACTAAAGAACTATATGGAGTGGGGAGGAGTAGGCCAATCTCAGGTAATCAATTCAAAGTGGAAAGAGTGTGATAATGAAGTCCCAAGTTTTCAGCGTAAGATAATTTTTAAACATAAAATTCTTTCTTCGAGTTGTTGAAAAGCTCATGCTTTAAACGGCCACAATACATACGCACTCACGCCTGTAATCCCTGAAGGGGTAGGCAGAGGTAAAGTCGGTACACCCATCATGTGATTGGGGCGAGCCTATAGCCATACCAGCTAAGATTCCAGACTCCATATGTGATAGAAAAAACCAATATCATTTTTATCCGACCCAGGTATCGAACACGAGACCTCAGCACGGCAGTCGTACCGCTTCCGCTTACGTATTACAAATCCGTCACCGAGGCAGTAGTAAAAATCTTTTTTACAAAAATCAAACCGACTTCAAAAAACTAAAAATGCTAATAACCAATTTTGAGTCGACGCTTTTGGTTGCCGTTAAGAGAATCGATTTGACAACCTAACTAAGATAGACCACTAGACAATTGAGGCAAAATAATACACTGTGTACTGTGTAGATAAGTCTGAGATCTGAGTATCGAACCCAGGACTTACCGGTATAATGAGTTTAACTACAACATGCCAAATGAGTAGATTAAACTATTTGAAAAGTGTTATAGGTATTCAAGTAGACTTACAATATGTTAAATTATATTTTGTAATTTAAATAAAAATGTCGTTATCAAAAAGCATAGGCAATTAGATAAATTGCTAGGTACGTGTACTTAATTGTATTAATATATTTAATCTAAATAAGTTTACTAAAAGTAATTATGTAGTACTATTTATAATTGCACTAGCAACCCGCACCGGCTTTGCACGGGTAAAAATATGTTTGTTATGACATGACATTACAAATCTTTGAATTTTTCGGCTTTTTTGTACTGTAATATGATTGTATTATACATATTAACCTTCCTCATGAATCACTCTATCTACTGCTGAAAACTGCATTAAAATCCGTTGAATAGTTTAAAAGATCTAAACGAACAGACAGCGTAAGCGACTTTATTTTATAGTAGGTATGTAAAAATATGCAAATAATCCATGATATTAAACGGAAAGTTACTAAAAAAATTACCTAAAAATAATATTGTTTTAGTTTATTCGAAAGAAAGAAAATAAAAATCAATCGTATTTAATTGAATGGACGGATTTATTTCAATGCCGGTGAATAATACATTACATACCTTAATATAAATTCAACAAGTTCGTATAAAAAATCGTATTATTTACATAAATATATTTTATCTATGTCTCAGCTGTCTGCATTGTTTCCATGACCTTCATGTACACGGTTTCGGGAGCTTTCTTCGAGAACTGGAAGTCCATGTGTGCGAAGTGCTTCTCTGGTACCTTGTGGACGGCTTTCACGTTGGGCAGCTCCTTTGCCAGTCTCTCAACGTCCTTGGGATGGGCAAGCCAGTCTTCCTCGCTGAAGTACAGGGATACGGGAGCCTGTACCTTATGCAACTCGTACTTTGGTGGCTCAGGGGTGCCGTAAACTTGCTTGTTGGTACTAGCTCCATAATCGTACTTCTTGAACTCGTGGCTAGCGACGCCCTGACCGTAGTGCTTTATCACCCTCGTGGAAGCTCCAGCGGGCAAGTGACCCAATATAATGTGAATCATTTCAGGATCGATATTATCTACATCAACACCAGACATAACAAAGTTCACGTTAGAACAGATGTTATCGCAGCCAATTGCATTCTGGCACATCGCACCACCGGTGGTGTGGATCAACTCCTTACTCGGTGTGAAAGCACCGTGGCCGAACTGTTCGTGTAGGCGGTCATAGAAGCTGCTGGTCGGGGCGATCATTCGAAACAACGGGCTGCGGACGTTGCTCATGTACACCATAGGCGATAATGCGTGCATGGTAGTAATCTTGTCACTGTACTCAGGCTTCTCAGACGTCATGGCGAAGAATGTGGTCGTGCCTTGACCGTGGCCTACGTAGTGCAGTTTATTTTGACCGGATGTTTTTAGAGCGTGGTCAATCATCGCTGGTAAGTCGTGGAGGGCGATTTCATCGTTGCTGAACTTCCAGAAGTCCTTGAGAGCTGGATGCTTGCTTGCGTGGTGGCGGGAGTACTTGTTGCCGCGGGTGTTACCTAACCAAACATCGTGGCCGGCGTCGGCGAGCAGGTAGGCGAGTGACTTCTCTGGACCCTGCAACAGCCAGTCGTCGGCACTTCCGAGGAGATCGTGCATTAGCATCACGACTGGCTTCTTATGAACATCACGAGTCTGCGTCTTGGGCGGGATACGGAACAGAGTAAGATGATAACCGTCGTCTGTCTTCACGATGTGTTCTTCTACAGGAAATTTGTACTTCTGTATTAACTGTGTAGCGTTAAGGTGAGCATCCTCGTTGTCATTCTGAATAGCTTCGGCGAGAGCTTCGTGAATGTTAGTCTTCTTGTCTTCAGGAATGTGTTTCAAAATTTGCTCGGTATCACCGAAAATCTTCTCGATATCGTCCTTGGTATTGACGAGGGATTTGGGGCCGATGGCAATTGACAAGCCTTTCCAAACGATGGGGTCACCGTACACAGGGTCCATTCCACCGTCTTTTTTCACCAATGTAAAATCCTTCCAGAACTTAGTATCATGGTGCCAATGTTTATCTTGATTCTTTTCTTCAGACTTCTTCTCTTTAGATTCGTCGGATTCGTGCGACTCATGTGACGAGGACGTTGAATGGTGGTGATGATGCTTGTCTTTGTGCTTGTGTTCGTTCTTCTGGTGTTCCTCAGACGTCAGGTATTGCTGATAGATCGGCATTTGGAATTGAGGAATGTAGTCCAAGGGCTGGATCATGAGGCCATCGGTGTGGGGCGTCCGTTTGAAGATACTGGCAGTGGCTCCGGCGAGCGCCAGGCAAAGTAACAATCCTACTGCCTTCATGTTGTAGCCGTTGGAGAATGAGTAGTTTGGTTTATTCGGGGCTTTTTTATATATATATTTTTGTAAACTCAGCAACTAGCGTGAGCTAGCCGATCGGGGGTAAATGCAAGCTAAGCAGCGCCTACATACTTTTAGTATCTTTAAAAAAGAGCATTGTAACTCATTTTACAATGTTTTTTTAGTTGGGGCAAAATTATCTGGTAATAAATCATGGTCAAATTCGGGACCCGTGTTACTTCTACAATATGAACGTTATTGGGATGGCAATAAAAAGAATGTTAAATCATAGATGTTCACTTTTACTCATAAATATATTAACTACAAGAATTAGAATTCCAGTTTTTATTGATTGATTTCGAAAGCAGTATCTGGTATTTTTTTCATACAAATTACCGTGATTAAATATTTACAAAATTGATATTTTAGAATAATAAATTACCAAACAAAAAAGGAGTTAATTTATACGAGACCACGATTGTTTATTTATATCGACGCTTGAAAGGCAAAAATATCTAAGCCCATTGAAAAACTTTACAGGAGAGTAATTTAAAGTTCAATAAAAAAAAAACATAATACGTTATCAATTGTATATTGCATACATATTATGTATGTTAAAAGCATCAAAATTCGACAATTAGATAAATTTTTCAAGCGTCGATATGTAAAATATACAATAAGTATAATAAAGAAGTTATAAATGCTATTCGTTCTCCTGTAAAACTAACAAAAATGAGTTACAATGTTCTTCTTTTCAGATCCCAATATTATTTCAATGTAATCGCTTGCTATGCGTTTTTAGTTTCATGTTACTAAAGTAAAATAAAATTATATCTTCAAGGCTCAACTTCAGTAATAGGGTAGACAATTTTAATAATTATATTGGGAAGATATTTTTACGTGAATTATTTTAATAGACTTTTGAACATTGGCGCTAAATAAAATAACGGCGTAAGGAAATCTTTTTTTTTATTTATGCCAACTTTGTGAGTACATAACGGACGAAACAGATAATTCAGTCAAATTTCTGTTTTTTTTTTATTTGGTTGAATGACGAGAAATTTCTGTTTTTTTTTTTTATTTGGTTGAATGACGAGACGAGCAAAGCGCTCGCCTGATCGTAAGCGCCACGCCTGCCCATAGACAGAAACCACACCACACAGAACTTTGAATTACAAAGCCCTGCATGGCACTGAACTGCGCTCGTCACCCTGAGACATAAGATGTTAAGTCTCATAATGCCTAGTAATTTCACTGGCTTCAATGTCCATTGCCAGTGCTTACATACTGTTGCTTGACTGCAGAAATAGAAAACGCGGTGGGACCAACCCAGATGGCCTTTCGCATGCGAGGGACCTACCACCTTGTATCTGTGTGTATGTAACCTTTATATTTTTGAATCTATTAAAATACATTGTTTTATAATTTCATAGTTCAAGTGGCAGCGTACCTACTTCATTACGTTTTGAAACTGGTCGAAGAAAAAGTCGCGGGTTCAATAGCTAGGTTGGGCAAACAACATGTGTGAGTTTGATTCAGAAAACATAAGGGATTGGCCCGGCTTTAGCATTGTGACTAATATGGCAACCTCACCACATATCACGTTATGGAATACATACAGGTTCAGCAAATCATGGTCGCACTTACCGCACTAGTTGTACGTCTGCCTATCCTTTCGGGAAACAGCTAATAAGCTAACAAATTTACACATTTATTATCTGCTTTTTCGTAGCACACACCGGCGACCGAGCAAGTGGGTCACCTGATAGTAAGTGATCTTCACCGCCCATGTACGCCTACAATATTAGAAGAGTCATAGCGCGTTGCCGACCTGAAAGTGAAGGGATAATTAAGGGATTGGGCAGGGGAGGGGATTGGAGCCTCCGGATATCTCACTCACCGTACGAAGCGCAGTTAAGTAGTAATCTGCTAATTGACAGCCTTCGTGGCGCAGGGGGCGAGTAGCCGGCTGTGGACCGAGAGGCCGCAGGTTCGATCCCCGCACCGAGACAAATGTTTGTGTGATCCACAAATATTTGTTTCGGGGTCTGGGTGTTGTGAGACCGAAAGTCTCTCGTAGTTCCTGATACCCACGACACAAGACTCGTATCTTACTATGGGGTCAGGACTATGTGTGTGACTTTTGGGTGTATTTATTATTACTTTACGTCGGTTTTCTGTGAGACAGTGGTAACGACCCGGTTGACCCCGCCCATTCATGCTGTAGATCTAGTTACAGCATGATTCTACCACGCCAAAATATATGTGGTTTACATGTTGTAATATAGGCGTGAGCTATTTTTCAAGGTCGTTTTGGTTGGTACCACCGCTTTGTCTATTTTTGCCGCCAAGCAACACTGTGTAAGCACTGTTGTGTTTCGGTTTGGAGGACATTGAAGCTAGTGAAATTACTGGGCGTTATGAGGCCTAACATCTTAGGTCTCGGTGTGACGAGCACAGTTCAGTGCCAAGCAGTGCTTTGTAATTCAAAGTTCTGTGTGGTGTTGCTACTGTTTACCATCTGGGCGTGGCGCTTACCATCAGACGAGCGCCTTGCTCGTCACGTCAATCTATCGAATAAAAAAATATATAAGTATGTATGCTTTACGTTGCTTATACTAGGTCATCAATTCTACTATATACAAAACTATATTGGCGCTTACCTACACAGTTTTTTAGAGATCCGTATTTAATTGAACAAACCTTGGAATATTATTTATCATGATATTATAACATGCGGCTATCACCCACAATTAAACACGCCTTTAATCTCCGAAGAGGTAGGCAGATGTGTAACCAGTACGTTCACATTTCACCGAGCTTGTTTCCTACCCATAATGTGATAATATATGATCTGTGTGTAATGTACTAATATATGATAGGTGAGATGTGATATGTTTTTACTGTTGGTAGGATATTCATATCCGCCCGGACAGCGACCACCGTACACATGGTGTTAAAACCTGCTATACTGATCCACACGCCTTGTGTGGATCGCGTTCTAGGATCAGCCAGTGTATATCCGGTTCTCCCGAGGATGTATAGGGGTACATCCTTGTATTACTGTGCCTGCATCGGTCATGCGCCTGCCCTGTCGCAGGCCCTTCGATTTGCTTCTTCCCTCTCTGAAGAGGGAACATGCATTTATATAGGCCGGTATGACTCTGGTGACCACCGATAAACTCATTGTTTGTCGGTGGTCGCTGGTTTTTAGACTGCACTTAGCTTACCATCAGCTGTAGTGCATTCACTTTACCGTGCTCGGATAATAAGAAAGAGGCAAGCCTATCGGCATATCGGGTACCTACGATTCCAATGTCCGGGCTGATACTGAGCATTTCGTCATAGAAATCCGACACAGGGATTGAACTCGAGACTTCAACACAGCAATCGTACCACGTACGCAATACAACTGCGCCACCGAAGATACCAACTTCAAAAATCGACAGAGTTTACTATATTTCCTGCTACAGAACCCGCATAAAGAATTTATTTCTACAGTAAATAGAATTGGTGATTATTCTAGAAATTGCGTGTGTAATTTTAGTGTTTATTAAGTTTGAACTTTGCACCATCAATAAAAATATTGTATGTAGTTTGAGGTATTTACCTAAATCATAAGTAATAATAAAATATAATGTGGAAAACAGAGTCTCTGATATCTGTTTGTTAAATTTTTCGCGCCTCCCGTGAAATCGTTGTCTATTTCTGCCGCCAAGCAACAGTGTTTAAAAGCACTGTTGTGTTTCGGTTTTAAGTACATTGAAGCCAGTGAACTTACTGGGCATTATCAGACTTAACATCTTATGTCTCGGGGTGAAGAGAGCAGTTCAGTGCCATACAGTGCTTTGTAATTCAAAGTTCTGTGTGGTGTTGCTTCTGTTTATGGGTAGGCGTGGCGCTTACCATCAGGCGAGCGCCTTGCTTGTCTCGTCATCCAATTAAATAAAAAAACTGCTGAACTCGTTTCAATGTAGGTACACTATTAAGGAACGGTTTAAACAAACCTTCAGTAAAAATATATGTTAAAAACTAGACTGGCCGTGAAAAAGACTCATGGGGACGGAGCCGCGAACAAAAGCCACTATATTTGATAAATATTTTTAATTACTCATATTATAATAATCTTCATGGTAAATTATAGTATTTTTTAACAGTACTTACATCGCCGTGTTTAATTAGTAAATCTGGAAGCCCAAATCCCCTCCCCTTCCCAATCCCTAATTATTCCTTTCCTTTAAGGTCGGCAGCGCGCCCATGATTCTTCTGGTGGTGGGCGTACATGGGCGATGGAGATCACTTACCATCAGGTGACCCACTTGCTCGTTTGCCGGGCTATGCTATAAAAAAAAATATTGGCAGCGGGGGTAAGTATGTATTTACTCCGCTGCCATTAATGCATAAGTGTAATCGACGAGGTCCTAGGTTCGCTCTTAAATCGGGCATAGAATACATGTGAGTTTTTCGATTAGAAAACACAATGTAGAAAACAAGACAAGAGGTAGGTCAATACCACGTGTGATTTTGCCAACCGAAACACACCACATAACAAACTTGCCCAACCTAGAATTTGAACCCAGGACCTCTGAGATATAAGAAGTTAAGTCTCATAATTGCCAGTAATTTCACTGGCTTCAATGTCCTTCAAACCAAGACACAACAGTGAACATACAGTATTGCTTGGCGGTAGAAATAGACAAAGCGGTGGTACCAACCCAGACGGCCTCTCGCATACGGGACCTTGTAAATATAGGTATAATAATTTTTTTATTTATTTAATTGTTTTGTTCAAATTATTAAGCTAAATACAAGAATACCTATATGTAACTTCTATGATTTACGCAAATTGGTAGGTATGTATATTGCATTGACTATCGTGTGATTAAATAAACATTAGTTAGGTATATATTTATCACATTACCTGTGATTCTGTGGCTTATAATGACGTTTAGAAGGCTACAGTGTGTATATACAGGCTATCGGGCTATGTTTGAGTGGTAGAGCCACGCTGTAGACAGTTTTGTCTACACTACAAACTATAAAAATTCTGTTTTCCTGCATCGCTGTAACACAGAATGATTACGTATGTCTGAGAGGACGTAAGTACGTACGATACCATTTCGCTCGAGTGAACTTTGTCATGGGAACATTCTACCTATTCTTCTATTTCAATTTTTATTTCAGTCCAAGTTAAAAAAAAACAATCCATTGTTTTGGTATTAAAAGTCACAAAAACCCGAGAGTGAAGGTCGTCTCGCTGACGTGGAATTAGTCTTGAATCCGTTCTGCATCACACAACTTGTGTAAGATGTACATAACAATGTTTATGATTGTGTTAATAAATATGTGTTATGGACAATCCAATTTCATTTTACCCGGTGTGAAGGCAGTACGAGAGATTGCTGATGATATAACCAACCATCCACTTGTGACTATTGCAACTGAAGCTTCTGAGAATATTCTTACTGCCGCAGTACAAGTAGTCAATAAAGTGCCGGTAGCCATAGCACGAAGACTCAACATCAATACTGTCCTACCAACCCTAATCAGCGACAGCCATGTATTCGGTTCTGTTAGATCTATACTCGACGACTATAACGCTGGTCTTGGCAACGAAGACGCTCGACTGGACATCAGGCAGATAATCACCAAGTACGGGTATCCTATACAGCATCATCGTGTTGACACCGAAGATGGATATGAGCTGAGTTTGTTCAGGATACCGAGTGACGGTCCGGTCGTATTTCTGATGCATGGACTACTGGGCAGCGCTGATGACTACGTGATCGCGGGTCCTGAAAGTGGTCTCGCTTATTTACTTGCCCAGGAAGGGTACGACGTTTGGATGGGAAATGCTCGTGGCAACAAACACTCCCGTCGGCACATCAATCTGAGGCCTTCAGATGCTTCCTTCTGGGATTTCAGTTGGCATGAGATAGGCGTATATGATCTACCAGCCATGATTGACTACGCACTGGAAACGGCAAATAAAACCACGCTAAAGTACATCGGCCACTCGCAGGGAACTACATCATTTTTCGTCATGGCTTCGGAAAGACCAGAATACAACGAGAAAATATCGCTGATGGTTGCATTGTCGCCAGTGGCTTTCATGTCGAATACAAGGTCGCCTGTGGTGAGATTACTCGCCACAGGAACTCCTGTGATTCACGGATTGGTTACAACAGTCGGCCTGTACGAGTTCTTGCCAGATAATTCTTTCATGAGGATCTTGAAGCTATTAATGTGCGGTACCGGTCCTCTAGCTGAAATCCTGTGCAGTAATGCTATGTTTTTAATTTCTGGTTTCGGATTTAATCAGCTCAACGCAACCAATCTGCCAGTGTTTTTTGGCCATACGCCATCTGGTGCATCAGCGAAACAGTTAGCTCACTATGGTCAAGGAGTTTTGTCGGGTGATTTTAGGCAATACGATTACGGTGTTTCTGAAAATGTTATTAGATACGGGTCGGCAGTACCCCCAAGGTATGCGCTGGAAAAAATAGTTGCTCCAGTTTCGCTTTTTTACAGCGATGAAGATTGGTTAGCGCATCCCTACGACGTGGACCAGTTGTATAACTTGCTACATAATGCTGTGGACATCTATAGAGTTCCCTATAAACAGTTTAACCACCTTGATTTTCTTTTTGCAAAGGATTTTAAAACGTTGATTTATGAGAGGCTTCGAAAGTTATTGTTATTTTTTAAATAGCTATCCAATTGTTTATTAAAAGTCGACTACATTTATTTAATTATCTGTTTGCGTTTTCTCAAAATTTTATAATAGTATTTAGCTGTATAAAAATAATCAACATAAGTAATCGTTAAAACTCTCGACGAAATGGACTCTCTTACAGACAAATGGGTGAAACTCAATTTTGTTATAAAATGACTTTGTGTCAGGGTCCCTGACTCAGGTGTATAAATACTTACATACAGAAAATAATAATGAATACTAATGGATTGCATACAATAATAAATGTTATTGTTATCTAACTTATCTTTGCGATTCTGCCCGTGTGAATAACCCTGTTGGATGCGAATATTTATTCGTATGTAATATTGATCATTTTATGTTGACCTCGCCATGAGGTTATAGAATAACAATAAAAAAGTACATGACTATAGAGGTCGAATTCCGACCATTATAATAAAGTTAAAACAGGAGTAAGTAACCTATTTGAAAATCACAATCACGGCCGGCCTACTTATGCTATAAGCTTATAAAAACACCTATAAATGGAGTACCTTTATCATAGCTAGTATAATACTTTGGGTCCCTTTTTTAAGCGGTAAAACTACGCTAGAGACAATTTTACCACCAGCTTGAATGGGCCGGCTCGACCGGGCTCTAATGACCTACTATCTCATAGAAATCCGACACGAAGTGGCTAATTGCTGTTGATTTCTACGGTGTGTGAGATATACGGAGACCTAAATCCCCTTTCCATTCTTAATCATTTCTTCCGTATAAAGACGGTTACAGGTTCCTGATTTTTCAGGCATAGTGGATGTTCATGGGTGGTGGAGATCACTTACCATTATGCCATATACTCGTTTACTGGCCTCTGCTTTAAAAAACATTGAATATCCAATCTAATTTAAATACATATATGATTATTCGTTGGTTTGATTGATCATCTTTTATGCGTTAGTGCATCGTTCATCCGATTGATTTGAAACTTTGCCGTTTGGCACTTGTATGATTGTGTATGAGATAGGAAAACTTAGATGTAGGTACTCGTTTATTGTGTAGGACAATACACAATAAACTAGTAAATAAGTACAATCACCTAGGGTTCCAAAAAACCTACGCAAACTGAGCTGTAGGCTAAAGATTATGTCATAATTATTTTGTTTTAAACTTCATTAGGTAGGTTTAATACGTTTTGGCTGGATTCGGACATAAAAACTATGGCTTATTTTTACTAAGCTAACTTTGTTGACCAAGCAATTCAACGAGATTAGCATATGAACTCCTTTTCCATGATTAGGTGTTTACATAAAACATGAAATTAAGAGAGTGGATATGCGAAGTAGAGCCGCTTTTATACTGGGGTTGATGCTTGGCAACGCGCCACCACTGTCCCTCATAATAGGGCTGGCCCTTCAAACACCCTTAAACTTCAAGCTGTTCATAAATATAAAATGAAGTTTCTAAACAACACGAAACTGTTGAAATAAACAAACTCATAGGAAATTGATCGGGTGACTTGCGTAAAATTGTCGAGTTCGCGGCGTGTCGTCAAAATGTGCTTAGTTCGGCTTTTTCATCAACTGCAGAGCTGTATTACGGACGTGATCGGGGGGTCGAGACCCATATAACTTAGATAATATACACAGACAAACATAGAACATTCCTTTATAACACGCAATGACGAGACGAGCAAGATACTCGTCTGATGGTAAGTGCTACGAGCTGCGATAGTAAGTAGCTTTGCAAACATAGCAACTTGTTTTCTCCCTCTAGTGGTTGTATTCTGATTTTTTTTTCAATAAAGGCGCGTGCGGGTGTCGCCTGGCAAGTTAAGCGGCGACGAGTGGGCAGCAGCCCGCTTCACACCGCGCTGGACGTCATCGTCTCGGTCGTGACCACTCACCAGAGTAATATAATTATTGTACTGTGAAATTTTGTATACCCACAGTCCTCTGGCTGTCCGAACCCGCTTTTAGCTGGGCTTAGGTTCGGCGACGCAGTGATGTCATTCAAGACCTGTATCTTGTATTCCTTTCTTCCACTTGCCCTTATAATGGCACTCGCAGTGGGGTCGGCGCAACATGCTATTTAACACATTTCACAGCAAGATTTGGCTTGTGATTTTTACGAACGGCCGCCTGCCTGACGTTAACCCCTCTGGGAAGAAACTACCAGGCCCGAAAAAAATATTTGTGGATAACACAAACATTTCTCGGCGCGGGAATCGAACCCATGGCCTACCTGTGCATGTGTATAGGTTTGTCTGTATAGACAATTTCTCGCATGGGTCTACCATTTAGTAAAATAAATGTGTTAAGTAGATAAATAGTATACAATAAGTATAATAATGTAATAAGTACTTATATCACATTTTATTTCAATAAGTATGAATTGGTCTAAGAAACATAATCTTGAGTTCATCCCTGAACCACTGTCCTGAACGCATATTTTTTGCAATCAGGCAATTGATTGTAAATAACGCGTTTGCGAAAACTATTTACGTACCTACTTGACGGTTGTTACTACTATGTTATCATATTGAATACATAAGCATAATTGTATGATTTCTGTATGACAAGACGAGCCTGTCGCCCGCCTGATGGTAAGCGTCACACTTGCCCATAAACAGGAGTAACACCATACAGAACTTTTATGTACAAAGCATTACATGACACTGGACTGCGCTCGTCACCCCAGAACATGGGATGTTCAGTCTCATACTGTCCAATAATTTCAATGGGTATAATGTCCTTTAAACCGAATCACAACAGTGCTCGCTTGCTGCTTCGCGGCATAAATAAATAAAACGGTGATACTAACCCAGACGGCATCATCCATGCGAGGGCTTTATCGCCTAGTAAAATTTTAATATGCATCTTGTAACAGAAGCGGGCGAGTAGCCGGCTGTGAAGCGAGAGGCCGCGGGTTCGATCCCCGCACCGAGACAATTGTTTGTGTGATCCACAAATACTTGTTTCGGGGTCTGGGTGTTGTGGGACCGAAAGTCTCTCGTAGTTCCTGATACCCACGACACAAGACTCGTATCTTACTGTGGAGTCAGGACTATGTATGTGACTGTTGGGTGTATTTATTTATTTATAAAAAAAAAAAACAAAAAACAAACATAATATGTTCAGCACTCTTTATTTCAAAAGGTTTTTTTTCTTACATTTTTAAATATATTATTTACAAAAAATAAAACACAATATTATTATTAGTTCTATATTATACCTACTGACCAACTGCTGGACATGGGCCTCCGTTACTTATGGGCCTAGTTTGGATCCGTAGACTTCACATACCATCGAATGTGGAATTCTCAGGTATTCTCAGGTGTTTTCCTTTACTGATAAAGCAAGCGATTATTAAGCAATGAATACACACGTAACTACGAAAACTGAGAGATGTGTGCCCCAGGGTCCGGGTTTAGACGCCACAACTCCCGACTCAGGGTACGATTCCCCGCTAGGCTAGGCCGATATCTGCTAAGCCATAATATCTTTTTTTCAGCTCTGTGTTATCCTGGATTAGAGCCGGGATCCGCCTTCTTACTTAAACACTTCATGGGACCACTTCGCCCGACCTTGTGCATCTTCCGTGGTGATTACATTCGTTCTCATATTATACGCACCCACGTCTGTAATCCTCGTAGGGGTAAACAGAAGTGTAACCAGTACACACACATTTCACAGTGCATATTTCCCTTGATGCGATATCGAACCCGAGACCTCAGCACAGCAGTCGTACCGCGTATACAATACAACTGAGTCGGTCTTTACTTATAAATATTACTAGCAGACCCGGCCACACGTTGCTGTGTATAAGGTATGATTATAAACAGGACCCATATACTCGGAATATTTTATTCCTAATTTCGATGTTCCAATTTTCAAAAGTCCGAGCTTCATAACATCTAAAAATTATAATGTCTATTATTAAAATTCACAAAATTTATTTTACCGAAAGTCATATTATATGATTTGTTTGTTTTCCCATTTTTATAAGTTCGGCTCGGTATTTTGAGAATAGTAATTATAAACGTTAGGAATATTGAAGTTTTGGAATTATAGAAATAGGATTAATGATAAATCGGAGTTGTTATATTTAGGAATTCTTAACCATTCGGAATTATGAAAATCGGTAATTTGAAATTCGTACTTTGATTTGAATGACGGTAATTTGATTGACAGAATCAAGTTTTTCGTATTTATGTAGTGTGTATCCTAAATTATATTGTAGTAATTACTAACTAATAAAATTCTATTCAATGCAGTATGCGCCATCTATTACTTATACTTACTAAATCCAGCCAATAAATTACCTTACATCGCCATCTGTTAGAATCCTATGGAACTCACAAATCATTATAACTCTTTGTCATTATAAACAAATATTTGCAATTAGAAAATATTGCGAACTTACTCAATCCAGCCGATAAATTACCTTACACTGCCATCTGTTAGAATCTTATGGAACTCACAGATTATTATAACTCTTTGTCATTATAATAAACAAATAATTTACAATTAAAAAATACTGTGAACTTACTCAATCTAGCCGATAAATTACCTTACACTGCCATCTGTTAGCATCTCATGGAACCCACAGATAATAAAAAATATTAACTTACTCAATCCAGGCGAAAAATTATCTTACATCGCCATCTGTTAGAATCTTATGGAACTCACAGATGATTATAACTATAATTTGCAATAAAAAATATTGCGACTTGAGATATAAACTAACCCTTCCTTGAAGTTGTGTGGACACAGTTTGCAAAATTTTATTAAAATCGGTTCAGAAGTCTAGGAGCTCATCGCAAACAAATAACTTGACTCTATTTTTTTATATATAAAGATAATAATAATACAAGCCCTTTATTAAAAACATCTCACTGTTGGGCACCGGCCTACTCTACTGAATGAGAGGGGTTAGGCCTTAGTCCATTACGCTTGCCTAATACTGGTTGGCAGACTTTACATACCAATAAATTACTTGGATTAACAAATATTTACTAATTTCCTTCAGCTTTGTTATATCAAGGTTGCCCTGTATTATGATATGATATGATGTGGAGGTTGAATTTCGACCACTAGGTTACACTAGTAAAAATAAAACAACCAGTGTTTTTTGCTTTATATTTACAGATATACTTTACATCCTACAAATTATGGTGATTGTTTACTGAAGAATCCCATGAGCCATATCTGGAAATCAGAAAAAAATATGTTAATATAAAAAATATACATACCTACCATTTATAAAATTAGTTAAACCCACTTGTCTTTGTCTTCTGTCAATGCAATTTTGAAAGTAGATAGAAAGACACTAAAATAGTGTTTTAATGAAGCAGTGCTTAAAAAGTTTTATAAGTAAGGCACTATACATGTAATTAAACATATAAAATAATCATATTTTGTATAATTTATTGATTAGAAATATTTACTGTCAAAAATTAATCTATATTTTAGACTATTGTTAAAGAAAAATTATATTATGTGTAAAATAACTTGGGCAGGCTGAAAACAGTCACTTCACCCCTCTCTTTGCCTTGCCCTACAGCCTCACACTTCATGTTAATCAACAATGCACTAAGCAGTGGCCACCAAGTTATTAATAAATGTACTATGATTAAAGTTAAATCAGACACTTGAATTATATTAAAGTTAAAGTTTACGAGTTCGTGAATTTGGATATCTGTTAATCAATCACAGCTGAATGGATTTGAATTAAGTAATAAGCTTTGTACTTATATACTTATATCGTTATTTTAAATGATGAATAAGAACACGAGAGCGGAGTTGCGAGCATAACTCAGTGTAGTATTTTTTAACCTATACACCTCATTTAGAAAATTGTACTTTCAAAAATATAAAAGATGAAACCCTACCTTATTTGCTAGCATTTGCACTGATGTAATGGTACAGAATGACCAGCAGGAATATAGAAACGCCCAGGATGTTCGAGAACACAGCTAACTGGATGTCGGTAATCATTTTGCAAGGAAATGCTGGAAACAAAAATATTATTTATTTTAATAATATATATTTACTTTAAGAGTATTAAAATATAGCCCACACTCATTTTTTGGCGATACTAAAATGTGTTCTCATGATTTTGAGGAGTCAAGTGCGGTTATATTCAGACATTTGCTGAGTTTTAAGGTTGATGCTTTGACATAATGTTTCTGCTTTGTATTACAAATATGAGGTGTAGCTGTGTGGAATAATAGGACTTACTCTAAATATGTAACTATATTAGCAAAGTTTAAAATTACAGCAAATACCGCAACGCAAATATACAACAGTCAACAGTACACGTCAGAATCTAATGACAGCTAGTTTGTTCCAGAAACACTTGTACTTGCACATGTAGCAGCAGCAAAAGTAATTTAATAAAAGCCTATCTAAAAAATATTTTTTTTTTTACTCGAGCAAAGCAAAGTGACTGCACTACACCTGATGCTCAGCGTAGTGCAGTCCAAATAAACCAAACAATGAGTTTATCGGTGGTCACCAGAATTATGCTTGTTCCCTCTTCGGAGGAAATAATGTGAATGAACGAATGTGCTCAACGAATGGTCTTTATAAGTGAAATAAATATATTGATAAATTATTCATATGTAGGTTCCTTATATGTTTACACTAGATCATTGATGATAATTTCATTTTTATTAGGCTTGAAATATTTTTAAGAAAAACATAAAAAATATAATGCTCACTTTATTGTGTGTCAGCTTTCAAATAAATGGAACATCATTTCATGTAAAATGTTCAGAAACTCAATCAAACACAACTTGCATTGAATTTTATCCTTTCATATAATCTATAATTCGCAGTACGTCGATATTCACTTTGGATTAACTATATTACTGTTTAAAGCATTACATATTAGGTTCCAATTTGTGATTATTTTGACTATATAATGATTTCATGGATCTAAATACATTAATTCATTTAATGTTATTATATATACGAATATTGGAATTTCGGAACGTACTAACGTTATGTGATGTCATCGCGCGCTTTTGCTATTTTCAACTCAAAATTCTGTTGCTATTTAGATTGTGATTTAGATGTATTGATATGTTTTATTATAAACTCTGATTATTTTATTCAATTTTATTGATAACGTGTGTGTATGTACTAAGCCAATTTTTAAATTAATATCAAAGTGTACTCATATTTGTTCATAAATAACAACTGTCAAAATTCAATTGAAATTATCGTTTATTTTGTTTTCAAATGTTAACAACGGGTTTTAAATTTTTTGTGGTCAAAATTATATAGCTACAATTTGTAATTCTACATGCAGCTGGAACCACGACGATGTATTTCACATCTGCAAGTTCACGTTTACTTCTTTATGATACAGTAAACTGGGATTTGAAAAAATCATATGGTTGTTACGAAGGGATCCTACGTGATGTTTCATGGAGCGACGATAGTAAATATTTACTGCAGGTATTTTATTTTTATTTTAAATTATGTTAGTGACATAATACGGCTGTAGCTATAGAATATTGTATTGCCTGCTTTAAATGCAAGGGCGCTCCGGTCACAGGTCGTTAGTAGATGCATTGTTCAGGCGCATTGGCGCAGATCAATGAGAGCTTGAGATAATGTTGATTTAATGCTATAGTAAAACTACATTTTCATGGGTCGTACCATATACATTTTGTACTTTTTGCTATTTGTTTCAATCTATTTCTCACTAGAATTTGAATATATACATATAAATTAAGTGGACATTCCAGTAATTCTGCTATGTACATAAACGATACTATAATATACTATATTACATACTTAAAATATAATCTTCAGTAATATTTTTAATCATGTAACTATAGTTGTAAACACATATTTGGTTGCCAATAAGAATAAGACATATTTACACCACAAATGAATTAAATCATAACCTTTATTATATTATATACTATAACTATACCTTGAAGTATTTGACTTACATAACTGGCCTATTTTGTGTGTTACATTTATTAGATTCTTATAATAAAATATTTAGTAATTAGTACAATACATCTACTTTTCTAATCTATCTACTATAGTATACTGTAAAACACTAAGATGTCCTAGGGAGTTGTATCCTACATAAAATGTTTAAATTTCTAGGTAAACTCCAAAGGTGTTGTTGAAGTACTCAGTGCAGCAGATCATGAAGTTCGGAGTTTACAACACATTCCACTAAAGGATTCCTGGTCAGCCACCTTCCACCGAGATGGGCATCGTAACATAGCTATTGGCACCAGAAATGGCAATGTTATGATATGGGACACAAAAAACAAAAGCATAGTGAAAACATTCCCCACACCATCACAACAGTCCATTGTAAATTATGTCAGCTACAATGCCAAGAATACAAGTTTAGCTGCAGCAATGCAGAACGGAGATACGGTCATATACGGACTGGTTTCCAATATCCCTGTGCTCACAGTTCGTTTAGCATGTTCAAAAAGTATTTCATCTATGAAGTTCCATCAAGAGTCGAGACCTCTGCTAGGCCTGGCCACCGATGAGGGTCATATAGTACTTCGAGATATAACAACGAATAAAGACAAGGTGTTCTTTGAAAACGTACATGCTTCACCAGTAAGTGATATAGCGTTTTCACTTATAAATAGGGATGTGATGCTGTCATGTGGTTATGATAAGATAATGCATGTGTATGATGTGAGATTGCAGAATGTTGTCTCTACAATCAGAACCTCGTACACTTTAACATCACTGGCAGTTAATACAGAAAATCAGGTTGGTCTCGGCACTAGAAATGGCATTGTTTTAATATACGATTTGAGGGATCTGACATTACCATTCAAAGTGTTGAAAGGCCATGAAGATGAGGTGCGGAGAGTAGCCTTCCAACCGTTGAGGAAGAAGGTGCTCTCTGCTGACATTAGCCTACGTGAGGACGTTGAGAATATTCTATCCCCCACTAAAATAAGCTCGCCTGTGAGAACAAGAACATCAGATATGTTTTTCATTACAGACACACCCCCTAAAACAAATTTGGAAGTGTCAAATCATGGTGATACCAAAGCAGACTCATTTCTTGTCATGTTAGGTTTAGACAAGTCCAACAATGATTTTGATGAAGATGGAAACAGATCTGAGTTTGAGAGGAAAAGCGATAAACATGAAGCGAGATATCGTCAACTAGACGCCGAAAAGAATATCAGTAAAGTGTCAACACCACTGAATAATCGAGTGACAGACAATTTTGGTTTTCCGTCTCCTATAATAAATGGTATACCTGATGATGGTCGTGGATCGAACATTAACTTATCTAATATAAAACAAACAAATCAGTGTACAGTTGGGGTGGAAAATAAGTCTGTTGAAGAATTAAAAGAGTTCATGAAACTCACATTGGCAGATGTCGCCGATGATAATAGAAACTATTTTCTGCACATCATGATGGCTTTAACGAAACAGAAATTGTTTTTAGAGAAACAGTTGTCTGGCATGAATGAGCAAATTCAGCATTTGTTACACAATCAAGATGCTTTGATTGAAACAAATAGAAAGCTGGCGTTAGAAATTGACCAATTGAAAGCGAGACAAAATCTCTTTTAAATTGGAAAGTAATTTTGTTACAACACTGTGAAAAGTTCTCATGTAAGAGACAAGGCTGAATGAATTTTGTAGGTTACTAAAAAATGAAATGTTCACAAAATCTAGAAAATATGTATAGCATGCATTTTAACATCTTGTTCATATTTATTAATTACTAGCTTTTGCTCGCGGCTCCGCCCACGTGATCAAATAAACAAACAAACAATCAAACTCTACAGCTTTATAATATTAGTATAGATTTGATTTTGATTTGACAACGGAAGCCTTCAAATAATATTATTTTGGTAGCTTAGCAACGGAAGCCTTCAAATATGAATAATTTTCCCCGTTTTGCAACGTTTTTCACTGATGCTTCGCTTCTAATGGTCGCAGCGTAATGTTATATATCCTAAAGCCTTCCTCGATAAATGGACTATCCAACACAAAAAGAATTTTTCAATTCGAACCAGTAATTCCTGAGATTAGCGCGTTCAAACAAACAAACAAACAAACAATCAAACTCTACAGCTTTATTATTAGTATAGATAATATTAAGATAGAAACAATTTACTCCAAAATGACAAAGTACTTCTAAGTAGAATTTGCTGACAAAATGAATAAAATAATCTGTTACATAAATAAATCAATTCTTTTACACACATACGCACTCACGTCTGTAATCACTGAAGCGGTAGGCAGAGGTGTAATCAGTACACATACACTGCGCCGAGCATATCTCCGTCCCATGATGTGATAGGGGGCGATCCTATCGCCATACTGGGCAAATTCCAGACTGGGCTTATACTGAGCATTTCGCCATAGAAAACTTTTACCCGATCCGGGGATCGAACCCAAGACTTCAGCATACCATACCGCATATACAATACAAGGCAGTCAATTCTTTTGTGTAAAGATAAATATGCAATTAATCAATTTTTTCCTTACGTAATGTGAAAGTACACAAACATTAAACTTTTTGTCTATTACAATAAAACTGAATCTTCATTTGTTTAGTATTGCTTTGTGTAATATATTTTACATTGTCCATGAATTAGAGCAGGGATTCCCAAAGAGGTCGACATCGACCGGTTGGGGTCGAAATAATTTTCCCACCGGTCAACATAAAATAAATTTGGATTTTTTTTTTGAATTGGTAAGGATTTTGTATCAATAGGAATATAACTAGAGATAGGATTTTTAAAGTAAGGCTATGGGGGCCTGAGGTATCAATTGGAAAAGGGGTCTCTTACCCAAAATGGTTTGGGACCGAATTTAGAGTATTCGTGATATATTTTATTGTTGAAATAAAACTAATTTAAACGGATTTTATCGCGGTTTTTTATTTTCAGTCAACCCCGTGACCAGAAGGCTGAAAAGCCTTCGAAACGTTGGGACCAAAATAAAATAAACAACCGCGATAAAATCCGTTTAAATTAGTTTTATTTTAATGAGTAACATTCGCGTAAACGTAAGAAATCATTATATTTTATTGTTGATGTGTAATGCGCCAAATTATTTTAACATTGAGAAAAACGTATGTTTAAATGTCCGCAAATTCTATTGGATAATACTGTTATGATGGTTAATGTTTAAACAGAACACGTGCCAAAGTCTTCTGTAAAGCTACTGTGTTAAAATTTCTTGCTATATTCAATGTCTATATGAAAGGAAGTTCAATTCGCCATTGTTGTGATGGAAAATTCATGTTGCGTTTAAATTTATTGATGGTTTATACATTGAGAGAAATAATTTGAATACAATTTGTTAACAATGTGCTGTTTTACAAATCTTTATGCCCATAATGGACATTGGGTTTTATTGTTAATGTTACATGTAATTAAAAAATGATAATGTTGATATGAATCGATCTATTAATGAATTAAAAAACGCATCGCGGAGGTCCGAAGAGACCTAAAGTAAGGTCATCTCATGGCAGATGGCTATAGTATTACGATTTATGCGCTTTGGCAATCTTCATTTAATTCGCCATAATTAACACCCATAATGTTTCTCATAACATTATGGTGGATAATAATGATTGCGATTACATTATAATGTATTTTTTTTCTTGAATAGCTGTTGGGCAGCGACGATACGATACGATACGATAAAATGAAGATTGCAAAAGTGCGTAATATTTATTATAGTATTGCACGTTTAATGGCTAAGGGCGCGTTTCCATTGAAGCGGAGCATGGTGTTGCGAGAGACGGGCAAACGTCACTAATCCACTAGTCCAGTAATTTCCTCAAAGCCGAGAATCTCTGCGGCCGAGACTATAAAGGATTTCCATCTGATTCTGTCCTTGAAGCGAAAATTATGCAGTTGCAATTGCAGTGGTTCAGTGATTCATTCTCTTCATTTAACCAGTGCTCTACCACGAAAGAGTTTTACTTCAGCGTTTCCCGACAAATTATTATTTCAATACTGTCTAATACTGCAAGCTATATGTCCCAAGAGAGAATCAGATTGATTGAAACAATACCTACGCGCTAGAAACATTCCACTTTTCACAGCATCACTTGTCTTACCATTTCAATGGAAGCGTACCCTTATACTAAGATCTGATACTTCCGATTGAATCTTAAAGTTATGGAGAATTGAATTTTAATATGATTCGACATGGCCACGCCGGATCGTTGATCACGGCATGAGAAAGCGTTACATGTCGTGATTACTATACATTGGCGACTTTTGAAAAAGGTTTTATGAAAAATTTAATGTTAAGTACATATTTAATGTTTTATTTTGTTGAGTGTGGAGGAATTTCCTTTTTAAATGTAATTCCCAGGGACTCCCTGTCCAGGGAGTGTTATATTTTTGGACCGCACTGTACTTATTAAGTGCAGTATAGTCACTGCGCTGTGCCATGATAAAAAAAAGTTTTCTGTAAACATTGGTTTATTAACCTTCTCCCCTCTTTGTAAATCGAACAAAAGTTGCCCCGTCTCCCTCGTATTATTTATACATATATATATTTTATAGAGTTTCTATATATGTTTATAGAGACTATAGAGACTAACTGCCTATTTCATTATATAATGTTAATCTGAATATACACAGATCGATCAATAAAATAAACTATGTCACTTATAGGCGTGGTAGATCTTAATTTTATTATTAGATCATTTGGCGGGAACAATTTTTAGATTCGGATTGATATTATTGTTAATTAAAAAGTAGAGACAGGAAACCACGTATATCAGGTGAAATTTGAATTTTATATGCTCCCCTCCATGTTCGTACTGCCCTTTGTTATAAAGTTATTGCTACAGTGTTGTTATAGGAACACAATATGACTTTACATCTTAATCTCGAAGTTTAAAGTAGTCCAGTGCCATGCAGTGCTTGGCTAAATTTACATGGTGGTGAAGAGATTTTTCGGAGTTACTCGGCTCTAGAGGGATGCAATTACGTCTATTGGGGAGTCCCCCCTTACGATCAATGTCTCGCTACTTGCCCACCGTGTCATGGTAAGCGGTATGGTATAGTAGGTTCCTACGGTTCGTTTTAAGTTGATCAACTGCTATATCTTATTGAAAGTCTGTTCAGAAACACACTTTCAAGCAGATTGGTTAACAAAACCATAAAGATTTTGTTGTTTCAAGTCAGTTGATCAATTGAAATCGAACCGTGTGTACTCGTTAGCAGAGGAAAACCTCTAGATTGCTGCAAAATGAACCACATTTTGAATATGAGTACCTGGGCGACCGAGCTTTGCTCGGGTGAAAAAAAATAATTAAAAAAGTAATATTATTCCAATAGATGTCAGGAATTAAGTCTAACCTCAAAGCAAACACTCATTGACTTAATTAATTAATTACTAATCTTAATCTAGATGACCCGGTGAACTTCGTATCACCTACATATATTGGTGTAAAATGTGGTCAAAACTTAATACAAATGTTTCTTTTACATTAAATGCAATTAAGTGAGGTACTGCACCATTGCACGTGAGGTATCCCGTCGCACATTTAATTGACTTCGACGACCTAAGTCAGGTCGTCTTCCACCTCCCCCCGGTGGAACAGTCCTGTCCCTGTCCCTGTCCCTGTCCTTTTCCTTGTCCCTGACCCTGACCCTGACGCTGACGCTGACGCTGACGCTGTCGCTGTCGCTGTCGCTGTCGCTGTCGCTGTCGCTGTCGCTGTCGCTGTCCCTGTCCCTGTCCTGTTCTGTCCCTGTCCTGTCCTGTCCTGTCCCTGTCCTGTCCCTGTCCTGTCCTGTCCCTATCCTGTCCTGTCCTATCCTGTTCTGTCCCTGTCCCGTCCTATCCTGTCCCTGTCCTGTCCTGTCCTGTCCCTGTCCTGTCCCTTTCGTGTCCTGTCCCTGTCCTGTTTAGTATAGCGTGGCGACCCGTCACCACGGCAAGCTTCGCAACGCCAACAATCCCGTTTATACCTGTGCTTATAGATGTTTCACATCAAAAAGACATCAAGTGTTTCATACCCAGGAACAGTTTGTATTGGAAAATTAAGTTGTCGTTTTTAGTGTTTTCCTTTACTTATTATATATGTTACTCATTTTTTCTCACCGGGTAAACCTTCCCTGAACTTCCACAAATATTTCAAGATCAGAATTAGCCAAATCGGTACAGCCAGTCTCGAGTTTTGGCGAGAGACACGCACAGCGATTCATTTTTATATATATAGAGTCATATTTTTCAGTTTAAATTGGGACTACTTTAAGTTGATAAAACACGAATAAAATGACATTTTCTAAAAATGATTCCTAGCTAGATCGATTTATCGCCCCCGAAACCCCCTATATACTAAATTTCATGAAAATCGTTGGAGCCGATTCCGAGATTCCAATTATATATTAATATATATACAAGAATTGCTCATTTAAAGATATAAGATATGGAAAAAATATAATATAATGTTAAAATTTCAACAATATAAACAATATATTACATTGTTGACATGACCATTAAAATGCATGAATTTTATTAATTATGATTTTTATAATCGTTAAAACCCCCGACATCAATTAGAAAAACAACTGTAACGTTTATACTGGCTGAACAGATTTTTTCAAACAGAACGAAGAGCCGGTTTCAGCTTTAAAAAAACAACTACATATTCATATAAGCCCATTCGTTGAGGTGCTATGATGTGCGGACAGATACAAAAATACACCCATCCCTTCGCCCACCGATAGACAAAGGTCAAACATATAAAACACCTTTTTCCAGGGGTTAAAAATTAGAGAATAAAGTAAATATCATTTAACATCTTCAATATACACATTTGTAATTAACATTCCTGTTTGTAGGTAACTAGTGCCAACTGATATTATTGTTGTAATACCTGTGCCATTATATTATCGTGTTATTGTGTTATTTAAGTAAGTCCACGTGAATTAAATAAAGCTTCATGTATAACTTTCTGTTTTATTTTAAATCATGCAAATAATGTGTGTAAAGCTGTGTGCACACAAGACTATCTATTGGTCCTTCGAGCCGGATGTTAAATCTAGCCTAGCGTTAATTGTGGACAGAGGCGTCTCTAGCCCATGTAGCGCCCGTGTGCAATCATTACCCTAGCGCCCTCTAGTAAGTGATCTTTTAAACAGAACATATAACACGAGCGCAGGTGCATTTAAAATTGGCCGGCCAGCATGTGAGTGGAGCTCGGCCGGCACCCCCTAGAACGCTGCGCTCGTGTGCACCGCACACCCTGCACACCCGGTAAAGACGCCTCTGATTGTGGATCGCTCAGCCTTGGATGTGGAGGTAGTCTTAAATTTTTTTTTTTTTAAAACAACCTAATGTTGGGAGCGCATATGCCTTTTGAGCATAACGGCAAAGTCGTAAGTTCATAAATCCTTACTTACCGTGGAACTGGTGTTTTCGAAGGAGTAGGCAGTAGTCCAAGATTAGTAGAAAGCAGTACTACCAAAAGCAGAAGTACAACCCACAGTTTTCGCGAAGTTTTGACTCAGAAGTATAAAATATTTCAAATTACTAGGATAGGGGAACAATGCCATTTAGATAATCCCACAGATCAACGTAAAGTACTTCCAATACAGTAATAAGCTGTTTGCACTCAAAAACATATCTTTCTGATGCAATAAATAAATACCCAATATGTACTCCTCTACCCCACAGTGAGATACAGTTATTTTATATGGTGGGTATCAAAAACTACGATCGGTCGTAATCTTTCGGTCTTATCAAGACGGAAATATTTGTCTCGGTACGGGGATCGAATCTGCAAACTCATTTTCACAGTCGCCACGAAGGCTGAACGATTGCGATTTGAATGACGACGAAAAGAACTTGTCAAAAAGATTCGTTGCGCCCATTTGGGTGTCCAGCACCTAAAGTCTGAGCATAGACCGAGACTCATTGATCGCTTAGATATGTCTCAGCGTCCAGATTCATAATGAGGCAAAATAATTAAATATATTTTTCATTATACACATATGTATAATTGACTATACTAATATTATAGAGGAAAGATTTGTATTTTTGTATGTAACAGATAAACTTAAAAACTACTGGACCGATTTGAAAATTTCTTTCACTATTAGAATCCTACATTATCCCTGATGAACATAGGCTACATTTTATCCCGGAAAAAGCAGATCGCGCGGGCGGAGCCGCGAGGAAAGCTGGTGTGTTATAAATTAATATATAATTCATTATATACGAGGAGAAACGAAACGCATGTTGACACTTCAGCTAACTGACAGTTCGTGAATTTGAATTTTGAGGTTATAATCTATATCAACCGCAAACAAACGTTATTTACATTAAAATATAATGGGTGAACTCACGGCAACTAATTTATTCGAATCACAAACTATATTCGCCGACCACAAAGACCTTATTCACGATGTGGCGTACGATTTCTACGGGGAACGAATGGCTACTTGTTCCAGCGATCAGTACGTGAAGGTAGGCTGTTTACAATGCTATGTTTTACAATCTTTGATTAGAATATTCGCAGTTGAAGATCATCATACAATCCATTTTAAACCAAATACAATGCTATCGGTCATAAAAAGCCAGAAAAGGTTGTCATTCGGTACGTTCGGCTCCTGTGGGTCAGATCGTAATTAAATATTTAAAAGTGGTAGCGAATTGTTTTGTTTCGTTCTTCGTTTAGGGTCTTTGTTGAATATCCATTTGTTTAATGAAGTTTGTTGACTTTAACCGTGTTTGATCAAATATTTTGACATAAGTGATTAGACCCACCCTATAGGACAAAGAAATGAAGACAATAATTGAGCACAATATTGTATTACCAATTAATTTGTTAGTCCTCTGTGTATCTGCCTGTGGCACTGCAGCTCTTAAACAAAAGCTTAAAAGTTTGTTTATTTGAGATGATGCTTAGCTTAGACGAAGAAAACCTGTTTAGCTGTTTAAAAATTAGATATTTTTGGAAATGATGGCGGGGGGTTTTAAAGGTTTGCTGTTGCATTATTTTTCCAATCTGTGGATATTGAGTTGTAATTTTTTTTCATAGCATAGACTGGCAAATAAGCACCCCTTGCTTGCTTTGCTTGCTTGATGGTAAGTGATCTCCACCCATGTACATTTTCAATACTATTAGAATCATAGGCATATTACCGACTGTAAAGGGATGGGATAATTAAGGGATTGGGAAAGGGGGATTTAGGCTTCCGGATATCATCTACCATGTTTTACCCAATTCATAATTTCAGGTATGGGATTCAGATGGCCGTGGTGGATGGAGATTATCAGCCAGCTGGAAGGCTCATCACGGGTCAGTGTGGAAGGTGACATGGGCCCATCCAGAGTTCGGTCAGGTCATAGCTACATGCTCATTTGACCGTACTGCTGCCATTTGGGAGGAAGTTGGTATGGGCAATATATTTTAAGTGAACTAGTCAATTATACCTTAGTAAGTTATGAAGCTTGTTTTTCTGCATGGTGTTCTCCCAGCTTATTGCCAGGGTCACGGTGATATTTTAAAACTAAATATTGCATTTCTGTAGAAAGACAAAAAAATGTTTTATTTGATTGTTTTTTAGAATCCTTATATGTAATTATTTTTCTTGTATACTATTTGGAACTTAAATGCGATGGGAATGCGATAATGAGAAAATTTTATGTTTGCTTAGATTAAAGGAATCAATAATCTGATGAACAGCTTGTGTAAAATTTAAAAATTACGACTCACTTGTTCCAGAAAATAGACCAATGATCTAAAATTAGGACATTCTCATTTCAAATTATGTGTTTGTTCCTAAAAATGAACAGAAATGCAGAAAGTGTGACTTACTTCACATTAGCCATATAAAATGTGTATATTTCAGGAGACGCAGCATCATCAGGTTCTGAGAAAGGTCTACACACTTGGGTGAAGCGATCCAACTTGGTGGACTCCAGGACCTCTGTAACTGATGTGAAGTTTGGCCCCAAACACTTGGGTCTTTTACTAGTTACATGCTCAGCTGATGGTATCATAAGGTAGGTCCACAATCACTTTCACTGGTAAAAACTGCACAAGCTGTACAGAAAAAAATCACGAACATATTATATTTGAAATCAGCTCCAGAAGAAGCCAGACGTGTATCCAGACAACGTATAGCCAGATATATGTTTTTTATATAACTATGGAAGTTATTTCCTGTAGTCTGCTAAGCAAAACATGCCCATCTGAAAGTAATCATAAACATTTGTCACCTTTATATTCTTTTGTGTCTTTTTACTTTATGATGGCAGCCTACAACTCTGTCTTTAGCTTTAATCAAGGCAATGGGTCAGTGTGCCTGTCTCATAATGGCTCAGTGTGCTTTTTAATAATATTACATCATTACACTGATACATGACACATACAGTGACGTTGTTTCAGAATATATGAGGCACCAGATGTGATGAACCTGGCACAGTGGACCCTGCAGCATGAGATACCCACTAAAGTGTCCATCAGCTGTCTATCATGGAATCCTTCATTATCAAGGTGAGTAAGAAAAGAGGTTAGCACTGTTGTATTTCAGTTTGAAGGATATTGAAGCCAGTGAAATTACTGGGCAATATGAGACTTACCATCTTGTGTCTCAGGGTGACGAGCGCAGTTTAATGTCATGTAGTACATTAAAGTTGTGTGGTGTTGTTTCTGTTTATGGGCAGGGGTGGCGCTTACCATCAGGCCAGCGCCTTGCTCGTCTCGTCATTCAATGATATAATAAAAAAAAAGGTTGTGAACTAAAGCTATTATAAAAACGTATGACATAATAGTGCATCATGCAACAAGTATAGGGCCTAATGAATTGTTATAAGGCATAGGGTACTTTTTAAACTAGATTCTTGTCCTGGGGCAAATAGTTTTATGAACAAAATGTTCAGGTGTAAGGTGTAAGTGTAAGGTACGGTGAAAAAGCCAATCTAAAATATTTTTAAATATAACTCGCAAATGACGTCTTTATGAGTGGTAGAGGCACGCTGTAGACTGTTTTGTCTACAGCATGAATGGGCCGGCTCAGCCGGGTCTTTACCACTGCAGGATTCCAACGTAAAGTAGGGTTTTCGTTAGTAGTTGGTGCTGCGTTTCGTAAGGTGAGGGAGATATACACAGGCCCAAATCCCCCTAACCTTCCCAATTCCTTAATTATCCCTTTCCTTTAAGGCCGGCAAAGCGCCTATGATTCTTCTAGTATTGTAAGCGTACATAGGCGGTGGAGATTACCTACCATCAGGTGGCCCACTTGCTCATTTGCTGGTAAATGCTAAAAAAAAATCCTGAACTTCGATGTCCGAAAACGGCGAAAAGGGAGGACATTTTGTGTTATTTCGGGACAATGGGACAGTTAGAGAGAAATGGTTATTTTTGTTACAGAGTGGGTAACCCTCCTATGATAGCTGTTGGCAGTGACGAGCCGAACACTACCAACGCTGTGGCCAGCGTGCCCAGTGATAAAGGGACCGCTTGTAATGGAAAAGTTTTCATATATGAGTAAGTGTTATAAAATTAAGCATTACGGCCAAGTATATAGCTCCATAGTACTAGGACCCCAAGATCTTTATAGTCTTTGTTTTGCACAAGTTAGCCTGATTAATACAATCAGTTACAATTAATTAAGAATACTTAAATATTAAAATTTAATGTTCTAGATCTTCCTCAATATATGCCCTAATAGAAGTACAGTGCGGCAGTGTACGACTAAGAAAAGAGGGAAAAATAAAAATTTACACAATAAATTTTTATTTTTAATACAACGATGTTTATCAATATTTAAGATACAGTGAGACATCACGCCGTTGGACGAGGACCGAATGTCTCTCATCAGTTCAGGAACCAGTTAATGACATTGCTTTCGCGCCGAATCTTGGTCGCTCCTTCCATCTGCTCGCCGTCGCTACCAAAGATGTCAGGATTATAAAATTAGAGCCTCTGGCGTGAGTATCACATTGAGTTTGTGTATTTTTTTTACCCTGAATGACAAGCCGAGCAGGCCGCTCGTCTGATGTTATGTCCTTGGCTATTACTATCAGCCACAGGACATCCGCTGCTGAACATAGGCCTCCCCCAAAGATTTCCATACCGATCTGCCTATGTTTTTGTTTTGTGCCGATATTTTGCCTTGGCTATGACCACACAGAATTTTAAATTACTAATTACTGCACGATATTGTAATCTAATCAGAAGTCTATAATGCTCAGTAATTTCTCTAACTTTAGTATACATAGCATTTATACATTGCTGCAGGCAAAATAAGACAAACCCATTGTAAATACCGAGACATACAGATGCATACAAAAGACAACCTGGTAGATTATCAGGTCATCTCTAGGGTACTGTAGAAGTGCGAAACATTTTGGCACTAAATTTGTTCACAATTTCTTTTTAGAGTTTCGATTCGAAAATCATACATCCATTGCACGGAATTTGAATTTTTGCCCGATAGGCTCGCCTCATATCTCATCATAGGACGAAAATAATCTCAGCTATACGTGTGTTGGTTGCAGCATTAGTTGCCTATCCTTTCGAGGACAAAGCCGTGAGCTTATATGCGTATGCAAAAATGTATGTCCCACTCGCAATTGAGCAGTATTTTGTCTTTATAGTGAAGCGGCAGCATCATCGAACGGCTGCGGCGGTCCGGTCCGGTTCAAGTGCGAGGTGATGGCCGCCTTCGACGAACACTACTCGTGCGTGTGGCGCGTGTCCTGGAACGTCACCGGGTCCTTACTGGCCTCCTCCGGGGATGACAGCTGCGTCCGACTGTGGAAGAGTCAGTACCCAATACATTTATACTATACTAACTGTGCCCGCGAACTTCGTTTCGCCATCAAAAAGCTTTCATTCAAACTTTCATCCCCTATTTGGGCCTTTTAGAGAAAAAAATACCTTATGTTTAACCCTGGGTCATCAACTATATTTGTGCCAAAAGTCATTGAAATCGGTTCAGCAGTTTAGATTTTTCATACAAACTTTCATCCCCTTTTTAAGCCCTTCAGGGGTTGATTTTTGAAATATGGTAGCCTATGTCCTATTCTGATGTATAAACTATATTATTGTAAAGTTTCATTAAAATCCATTCAGTAGTTTTTACGTGAATTATAACAAACATACATCCATCCATCCATCCAACCATACTTAAACTTTCGCGTTTATAATATTAGTAGGATTTACTTACTAGCAGACCCGGCCACGCGTTGCTGTGGCTAAGGTATACGTTAAATTATATTGTAATAAACCATTCAATACAGTATGTGCCATCTATTGGATACTTACTCAATTCAGCCGATAAATTACCTTACATCGTCATCTGTTAGAATCTTATGGAACCCACATTAATTAAAAATGTTTTTTAATATAATAAACAAATAATTTGCAATAAAATTATTTCCTTTGTGTGAGATAGTGATACTACGCCTATCGAACCGGTCGTCCTCTCGTCTCACCCGTCGTGTCTACCACTTACGTAGCTTATGTTATTACAGTGCAATACCTGAACCAGTGGAAGTGCGTGGCGGTGTTCAAGAACGAGTCTGTGGCGGGCGACTCCCCTCCCCTGGCTCGTGCACATACCACGTACATGCGCATGGCCTCCATGGCCAACCCCGCGCACATGCCCTACCACTGACCACTGACACCGACGCACCAGCTCCTGGACCCCACCACATGCAGGTCAGTTGAGAACGAGTCTGTGGCGGGCGACTCCCCTCCCCTGGCTCGTGCACATACCACGTACATGCGCATGGCCTCCATGGCCAACCCCGCGCACATGCCCTACCACTGACCACTGACACCGACGCACCAGCTCCTGGACCCCACCACATGCAGGTCAGTTGAGAACGAGTCTGTGGCGGGCGACTCCCCTCCCCTGGCTCGTGCACATACCACGTACATGCGCATGGCCTCCATGGCCAACCCCGCGCACATGCCCTACCACTGACCACTGACACCGACGCACCAGCTCCTGGACCCCACCACATGCAGGTCAGTTGAGAACGAGTCTGTGGCGGGCGACTCCCCTCCCCTGGCTCGTGCACATACCACGTACATGCGCATGGCCTCCATGGCCAACCCCGCGCACATGCCCTACCACTGACCACTGACACCGACGCACCAGCTCCTGGACCCCACCACATGCAGGTCAGTTGAGAACGAGTCTGTGGCGGGCGACTCCCCTCCCCTGGCTCGTGCACATACCACGTACATGCGCATGGCCTCCATGGCCAACCCCGCGCACATGCCCTACCACTGACCACTGACACCGACGCACCAGCTCCTGGACCCCACCACATGCAGGTCAGTTGAGAACGAGTCTGTGGCGGGCGACTCCCCTCCCCTGGCTCGTGCACATACCACGTACATGCGCATGGCCTCCATGGCCAACCCCGCGCACATGCCCTACCACTGACCACTGACACCGACGCACCAGCTCCTGGACCCCACCACATGCAGGTCAGTTGAGAACGAGTCTGTGGCGGGCGACTCCCCTCCCCTGGCTCGTGCACATACCACGTACATGCGCATGGCCTCCATGGCCAACCCCGCGCACATGCCCTACCACTGACCACTGACACCGACGCACCAGCTCCTGGACCCCACCACATGCAGGTCAGTTGAGAACGAGTCTGTGGCGGGCGACTCCCCTCCCCTGGCTCGTGCACATACCACGTACATGCGCATGGCCTCCATGGCCAACCCCGCGCACATGCCCTACCACTGACCACTGACACCGACGCACCAGCTCCTGGACCCCACCACATGCAGGTCAGTTGAGAACGAGTCTGTGGCGGGCGACTCCCCTCCCCTGGCTCGTGCACATACCACGTACATGCGCATGGCCTCCATGGCCAACCCCGCGCACATGCCCTACCACTGACCACTGACACCGACGCACCAGCTCCTGGACCCCACCACATGCAGGTCAGTTGAGAACGAGTCTGTGGCGGGCGACTCCCCTCCCCTGGCTCGTGCACATACCACGTACATGCGCATGGCCTCCATGGCCAACCCCGCGCACATGCCCTACCACTGACCACTGACACCGACGCACCAGCTCCTGGACCCCACCACATGCAGGTCAGTTGAGAACGAGTCTGTGGCGGGCGACTCCCCTCCCCTGGCTCGTGCACATACCACGTACATGCGCATGGCCTCCATGGCCAACCCCGCGCACATGCCCTACCACTGACCACTGACACCGACGCACCAGCTCCTGGACCCCACCACATGCAGGTCAGTTGAGAACGAGTCTGTGGCGGGCGACTCCCCTCCCCTGGCTCGTGCACATACCACGTACATGCGCATGGCCTCCATGGCCAACCCCGCGCACATGCCCTACCACTGACCACTGACACCGACGCACCAGCTCCTGGACCCCACCACATGCAGGTCAGTTGAGAACGAGTCTGTGGCGGGCGACTCCCCTCCCCTGGCTCGTGCACATACCACGTACATGCGCATGGCCTCCATGGCCAACCCCGCGCACATGCCCTACCACTGACCACTGACACCGACGCACCAGCTCCTGGACCCCACCACATGCAGGTCAGTTGAGAACGAGTCTGTGGCGGGCGACTCCCCTCCCCTGGCTCGTGCACATACCACGTACATGCGCATGGCCTCCATGGCCAACCCCGCGCACATGCCCTACCACTGACCACTGACACCGACGCACCAGCTCCTGGACCCCACCACATGCAGGTCAGTTGAGAACGAGTCTGTGGCGGGCGACTCCCCTCCCCTGGCTCGTGCACATACCACGTACATGCGCATGGCCTCCATGGCCAACCCCGCGCACATGCCCTACCACTGACCACTGACACCGACGCACCAGCTCCTGGACCCCACCACATGCAGGTCAGTTGAGAACGAGTCTGTGGCGGGCGACTCCCCTCCCCTGGCTCGTGCACATACCACGTACATGCGCATGGCCTCCATGGCCAACCCCGCGCACATGCCCTACCACTGACCACTGACACCGACGCACCAGCTCCTGGACCCCACCACATGCAGGTCAGTTGAGAACGAGTCTGTGGCGGGCGACTCCCCTCCCCTGGCTCGTGCACATACCACGTACATGCGCATGGCCTCCATGGCCAACCCCGCGCACATGCCCTACCACTGACCACTGACACCGACGCACCAGCTCCTGGACCCCACCACATGCAGGTCAGTTGAGAACGAGTCTGTGGCGGGCGACTCCCCTCCCCTGGCTCGTGCACATACCACGTACATGCGCATGGCCTCCATGGCCAACCCCGCGCACATGCCCTACCACTGACCACTGACACCGACGCACCAGCTCCTGGACCCCACCACATGCAGGTCAGTTGAGAACGAGTCTGTGGCGGGCGACTCCCCTCCCCTGGCTCGTGCACATACCACGTACATGCGCATGGCCTCCATGGCCAACCCCGCGCACATGCCCTACCACTGACCACTGACACCGACGCACCAGCTCCTGGACCCCACCACATGCAGGTCAGTTGAGAACGAGTCTGTGGCGGGCGACTCCCCTCCCCTGGCTCGTGCACATACCACGTACATGCGCATGGCCTCCATGGCCAACCCCGCGCACATGCCCTACCACTGACCACTGACACCGACGCACCAGCTCCTGGACCCCACCACATGCAGGTCAGTTGAGAACGAGTCTGTGGCGGGCGGCGGGCGACTCCCCTCCCCTGGCTCGTGCACATACCACGTACATGCGCATGGCCTCCATGGCCAACCCCGCGCACATGCCCTACCACTGACCACTGACACCGACGCACCAGCTCCTGGACCCCACCACATGCAGGTCAGTTGAGAACGAGTCTGTGGCGGGCGACTCCCCTCCCCTGGCTCGTGCACATACCACGTACATGCGCATGGCCTCCATGGCCAACCCCGCGCACATGCCCTACCACTGACCACTGACACCGACGCACCAGCTCCTGGACCCCACCACATGCAGGTCAGTTGAGAACGAGTCTGTGGCGGGCGACTCCCCTCCCCTGGCTCGTGCACATACCACGTACATGCGCATGGCCTCCATGGCCAACCCCGCGCACATGCCCTACCACTGACCACTGACACCGACGCACCAGCTCCTGGACCCCACCACATGCAGGTCAGTTGAGAACGAGTCTGTGGCGGGCGACTCCCCTCCCCTGGCTCGTGCACATACCACGTACATGCGCATGGCCTCCATGGCCAACCCCGCGCACATGCCCTACCACTGACCACTGACACCGACGCACCAGCTCCTGGACCCCACCACATGCAGGTCAGTTGAGAACGAGTCTGTGGCGGGCGACTCCCCTCCCCTGGCTCGTGCACATACCACGTACATGCGCATGGCCTCCATGGCCAACCCCGCGCACATGCCCTACCACTGACCACTGACACCGACGCACCAGCTCCTGGACCCCACCACATGCAGGTCAGTTGAGAACGAGTCTGTGGCGGGCGACTCCCCTCCCCTGGCTCGTGCACATACCACGTACATGCGCATGGCCTCCATGGCCAACCCCGCGCACATGCCCTACCACTGACCACTGACACCGACGCACCAGCTCCTGGACCCCACCACATGCAGGTCAGTTGAGAACGAGTCTGTGGCGGGCGACTCCCCTCCCCTGGCTCGTGCACATACCACGTACATGCGCATGGCCTCCATGGCCAACCCCGCGCACATGCCCTACCACTGACCACTGACACCGACGCACCAGCTCCTGGACCCCACCACATGCAGGTCAGTTGAGAACGAGTCTGTGGCGGGCGACTCCCCTCCCCTGGCTCGTGCACATACCACGTACATGCGCATGGCCTCCATGGCCAACCCCGCGCACATGCCCTACCACTGACCACTGACACCGACGCACCAGCTCCTGGACCCCACCACATGCAGGTCAGTTGAGAACGAGTCTGTGGCGGGCGACTCCCCTCCCCTGGCTCGTGCACATACCACGTACATGCGCATGGCCTCCATGGCCAACCCCGCGCACATGCCCTACCACTGACCACTGACACCGACGCACCAGCTCCTGGACCCCACCACATGCAGGTCAGTTGAGAACGAGTCTGTGGCGGGCGACTCCCCTCCCCTGGCTCGTGCACATACCACGTACATGCGCATGGCCTCCATGGCCAACCCCGCGCACATGCCCTACCACTGACCACTGACACCGACGCACCAGCTCCTGGACCCCACCACATGCAGGTCAGTTGAGAACGAGTCTGTGGCGGGCGGCGGGCGACTCCCCTCCATATGCACTCCACATATCCACTTCCATCATTCTTGATCAAATTGAATGACCTTCCTCATGAATCACTATCTTTTGCTGAAAAATCCGTGAATAGTTTAAAAGATCTAAGCGAACAGACAGCGGAAGCGCCTTCGTTTTATACTATGTAAAGATAAAGCATAGTGTCAATGCCGCTGCGTCGGGCCATTTGTACTTGCACCACGTAAAACTATGGGAGTGATGGTCTAGTCTAACGCATTGCGTCACTGACGCTTTCAGTAGAGGCTTAACAGAGTGCGTCTCCGCCATCAGGCGTTTGTCGCGACCATCAGAAATCTGTTTTTTTTCTTTGTGGCAATCAATCCTCTTCTGTCTTCAGTATTACTGCCTTCTTCAAGTGCAGGTAACATTATAATGTGGACAGGGTGGGATTATATAATGAGACTGAGCAGGCGGGAAGTCTGTCTTAATTTTTTGTTTATAATTTAAAACAAAATTATTTCAAAAACCATTCTATAATATTAAGCAATGTCTCAGGACATCTGCGCGTAACATTACAATTAAAATACAATCAATAAAGCACAAGCCATCACTCTATTATTTAGTATTTAAAATTATAAAAACACTACAAATTATCAAATTATCAAATCATTAAAAACAATATCTAAAAACGTACACTCCGACACCTTACGGAGTGTTAATTCTCTTAACATGTCATTTTTAAATGCAATAACAATTTAAACATAATTTTTGACTGTGGCTTCGCATTGACATCAAGTTTTAGTGAAGAGAAATCATTTGTTACTCAATTTAAAACTAAGTACAGTAATACCCCGACTTACGCTACCCCGAATTACGCGAATTCGGAAATACGCCATTTTTTTTATGGCCGCGCCATATATACTCCACCATATATACGCCATATATACTCCACCCTGTTAGTGTTCTGTTTACGACAGGTTCGAACGTGGAACGTTCGTGCGTGGAACTGTTTTACATAAGTTGCGTTTTATTGCGGCTTACCTCAAAGTATGTCACCCAAAAGAACAAAAAAAAATGTCATTTGAACCTAACAAGGAAAGAAAAATATTGTCTTTAGAGTGTAAACTGAACATTATGAAAGACTTTGTAGCAAAAATAAAAATTTGTGTAATGGCAAAGAAATTTGACCTATCGGTATCCGACAGTCCGAACGGTTATTAAACGTAAAGAAAAAAAAGTATCAATCGTTTGGCGAAATTATTATTTTCTTTAGACTCTGGTCCCGATTAAACATACTTTATATGTATTTATATGTATTACATGCAAAGTTGTACCCCGACTTACGCGAATTCGACTTACACGGTTATCGCTCGGTCCCACCTGTACCGCGCAATCCGAGTTTACTTTACAATTACTATTACTACTACTACTATGTAACTTTATGTCTCATCCACTTTTTGATATATCGGAATTCGAAAAATATTATTTTGAACGCTATGTAATGCTCTATGACAAAACTCTAAACGGGCTAATTAAATGATTTCTCCTAACCATAAACTAGATGTTGATGCATTTAAATGTATACTATCATAGTGTTGTTAGCCGCAGTTCAATGAGATGGTTATTTCATAGGCGCTGTACGTCTCAATCTCTGAAGATGTGTGGTCTCCTTACTGATGCTCCTTGTTGAATACCAACCAACCTGCAAAAAATATCCATATTTTTTTATTCAAGCACGGCACAGTGACTACACTACACCTGATGGTGAGCGTAGTGCAATCCAAAAAACCAGCGACCACCAACAAACAATGAGTTTAGTGGTCACCAGAGTCATGCCGGCTTGTATAAATACTTCTTCCTTCTTCGGAGAGGGTAGAAGCAAATCGAGGGGCCTGCGACTGTGACAGGCGGATGACCGATGCAGGCACAGTGATACAAGGATGTACTATACCCGCTCTGATCAACCATCAAGTCATGTCGCAAGCCCCTCGGGAGAATCAGATATACACTGACTGATCCTGGAACGCGATCCACACAAGGAATACTGTGGCAGGTTTTAACACCATGTGTACCGTGGTCGCTATCCGGGCAGACAATATCCTACCATGAGCAAAATCTTGTACCCATATAAAGTTAATAGCATTTGTTCGCGGTTCCTCCCATGTGAAATTCTGTACCGTCATATATCCGTCATACATCCACACAACCGTTCACAATTGGGCTGTAAGAAGCTTGCTTTACTGTCGATAGTGCATCTCTGCCTAACCCTTAGGGATTTGTATGATGAACTACTCACCGGCATGGCCCGTTCGCTTTTACACTGGCTATTTGTTGATGAATTCGGGCTGATGATGTTCCTGTAAAAAAACGGTTATTAAGCATTCCATATTTAAATATGGAACAGGCGGCCTCGCATATGCAACGCGATATAATTTTGTCGACTGTTTTGTTGTAAAATAACAGTTTTATGCGGTTATTTCTTCATGTCTAAGGCAGTGTTTCCCAACGTGGGGCCCACGCCCCACAGGGGTGCAATTTGATAGTTTAGGGGGGCAATTTTAAAATGGACTCGACACGACTTTAACCCTTTCGCTTTGGGTTATTTAAATGCAATGCTAGATATCGGTGACAAATTTAACAAAAAAATGTTAAGGTGGGGCATGGCCTAAAAAAGGTTGGGAAACACTGGTCTAAGGTATTATAGTTGCATAGAATACACAACTCATTATGTCGAATGTACAGATAAAGTAGAGTAAATAGTGCTTTCAATATGGAACAAATATTTGTGGACCACACAAAAATTTGTGTCGGTGCGGGGATCGAACCCGCGGCCTCTCGTTTCACAGCCAGCCACTACCCGCTGTGCCACGGAGGCTGTCAATGTTAGGCCACTTTGGTTCTCACAGCCTCTAATTATAATTACCTATTAAAGATCTTTAAATGGTATAAAACATCCGCATCAGTCTGTCAGTTGGTTCACTTAGTTCTTCTAAACTACATAGCAGATTTTGATGAGGTTTTCACTATCATCTAGAAAATATCTTCCGGATATTTTATATGTATCACGCTATGACTCATGGGTGGCGAGCAGTAATCTTCGCGCGAATAAATAGATATAAATAATTACCCTAACGAAGCTCTTTTTATATTAGTTGTTTTGCTTTGCAGTAAGATGCGAGGCGGTGCGTTCACACCGCTGGCTCTCCAACTGTAATAAAACATTAACTATAGCACGAACGCTTATGCTAGTCACCTTTTTATATGCTGGAAGAGCGAGAGGTCGCTCGCCTGATGGTAAGCGCCAAGACTGGCTGTTAAAAGCACCACAAACAAAATTGAATTACAAAGCACTGTATGGCACTGGACTGCGCTCGTCGCCTCGAGACAAACGTAGTAAAGATGTTTAATAGACAATGATTGATCTACCAACGACTCCAATTTTTTTTTTTTATTTTGAGTTTTTTTAGTTTTGTTAAAAAGTTTTAATTTTAATATTTTTTAGTGAAAAGATCCTTAAAATGAGTGCATAAAGTTATTTGTTTGTGTTTCATTCACGATTTCACCCCTAGGGGTGGAATAACATACACATCATGCCTGTAATCCCGAAAGGGTAGGCCCAGGTGTACCCAATACACACATATTGCCCATTTTATTTCCGTCCCATGATATGATAGGGGACGACCCTATCGTCATACCGGGCACAAATCCAGACTCCGGGCTGATAGTGCTTACACACTGTTTCTTGGCGGCAGAAATAGACAAAGCGGTGGTACCAACCCAGACGGACTCTCGAATATGAGGGACCTACCACCTTGTAAAAAATACAAGGTTATAAACACACGTACCTCGGCAAGCCGTCACCGGCTTTTCTGTAAAACTCCGACCTCTTGTCACCGATCTTAACCGGGCAGCTGTTCATCCGTTGCCTCTCGTCCTCCAAGCTGACCTTCCTGACGTATGGGTTCCTGGATTCAGCGTTCTGTTCGTCGATGATCGGCAACCTTGGACCCAGGCAGTCGCCGTTCTCGTAAACCCTGAACCCTGGGGGTTTCACCCCGTTAGGTCGTACCTACAGATTTAATTGAGATTTAACGTTCTGTGTCTAAAGAGAATCTTTACAAAGTATAAAATGAAGTCGTTTCCTCTGTCTGTTCGCTTAGATCGTTTAAACTATTTAAAGGATTTTAATGCAGTTTTCAGCAATAGATCAGGGTAGTAACATGCAGGTGAAACCGCGAGGGACAGCTAGTGTATTTATTAATATTTTACTGTTATAAGAGTTGTTCTTGAAAGAGCAACATAAATTTCGCCGATATTTTATTTGTAAAAAGTAAAATGTAAATAATGGTTTTTCTTTATCCTGGCACAATGAAGTGACCACAATAAAGTAAAGTAATAATTTGCAATAAAAGTATTGCGACTATAAATTGAGATATAAACTATCCTGTCTCTCAAGTTGGATCAAGCTGCACGTAGTTTGCAAAATTTGATTAAAATCGTAGGAGTTCATCGCGGACAAACAACGTGACACGAATATTTTATATATAAAGATTGAATCATATTATTTTCCTAATACAATTATTATTATAGTACAGTAAGAACTTTAAAATGCTCTACTGTAACGTTCACGTATTGGCGCTTTAGGATTTTTTTCCTTCCACTGACCATATTATGTCAAAGAATCAAAATCTTTATTAATCATGTAGGCTAAGAAAGCGCTTATGACAGGTCAAGTACAGAACATTACTCTTTAATAAAACTAACTTAAAAATTAAGGGAACTATGTGCTTACCGCTGAATTTATTCTGTCAGTCTGTACGATTTTAGTGGCAGTTTCTTGCGGCTTAGGTTCAGCAATTATGACTGGCTTGTTCTGCTTGTCACATTTGGCCTTGTACTCTGGTGGGGTGGGTGGCCTGGGTTCTTGGATGATCGTAGTCCACAGCATGTCGTTGGGCGCGGCCTGCATCTGCTGGAGGTGGGCCTTGATATTGTATATACCGGCCACGGCGCCGAACGGGTCCGCCCTTATCTCTGCCACCACGTCCGTGACGGTCATGCCGCAAAGCTCCGATATTTGTTTGTACATCTGGAAATGTGTCATAATGGTCACAACCATGGACCGTATTTTGTAGTTCAGCGGGTATTTTTGTAATAATCATGGACTTTACTTATATCTTAAGTATCGTTTATAAGTAAGGCTCCATGAGTTCAAACCGATTTCAAAACTAGAATCGCGGTATTTTTTATCCGAGCACGTCAAAGTGACTGCACTACACCTGATGGTAAGCGTAGTGCAGCCCAAAAAAACCGAATCCACCGACAAACAATGAGTTTATCAGTGGTCACCAGAGTCATGCCGGTCTGTATAAATGCTTCTTCCTTTTTCGGAGAGCGAAAATAGCAAATTGAGCGGTCTGCAACAGAACAGGTGGATGACAGATGCAGGCACAGTAATACAAGGATACCCTATACCCGCCCCAACCAATCATCAAGTCATGTCGCAAGCCCCTCGGGAGAACCGGATAGACACTGGCTGATCTTGGAACGCGATCCTCAAAAAATGTGTGGGTCACTATGGCAGGTTTTAACGCCATGTGTACGTTGGTCGCTATCCGGGCGGATATGAATATTCTACCACCAGCCGTCTGTTCAGTTATATAAGACCAAAACAAACTCGTCTGAAATTATTTGACTGACGGATCATCGGCGGTGTTTATTCCGTCATAACGTAGTGCGGCCTACGTGTCTTGTATCCGTACCTCTCTGTTGGTCTTAGGTTCGATGGTGCCAAGTGGGTGTGTCCTCATACGCATGCCGGTCTTCTTTATCCAGCGGTGACGTGCAGCCTCCTCGATCTTCATCCGAGACTCCACTCTCGGCTCCAAAAGTTGTTGGATGAACGCTTTGCATTCTGAAAAAAAAATCGAGCATATTGACTGATTAATTTATAACAGTTTTCACCGATTTATGCTTCATTTTAGTTGATCACTAACGCCCAATTTTGATCAATCTGGTGTGACGATGAAACTTACATCTCTCCCGGGCGAGTCAGCTGGGTCGTAAAGCCGGTAGAGTCCAACATAACCGTTCCACCTTCCCCCCCGGTGGGGCGGTAGCCATAAATTCCCCGCGAAAAACAAAGATCCCTAGAAGTACTCTGACTCGTATAAATTGTGATATCATAGTATGATTATTGATAGCCTCCGTGACGCAGCGGACGAGTAGCCGACTATGAAACGTGAGGCCGTGGGTTCGATTCCCGCACCGAGCAAATATTTGTCTCTGATTCACAAATATTTGTTTCGGGGTCTGGGTGTTGTGAGACCGAAAGTCTCTCGTAGCTCCTGATACCCACGACACAAGACTCGTATCTGACTGTGGGGTCAGGACTATGTGTGTATTGTGTGACTGCTGGGTGTTATTTATTTATTAATATATCAAGCATATTGACTGATTAATTTATAACAGTTTTCACCGATTTATGCTTTATTTTAGTTGATCATTAACGCCCAATTTTGATCAATCTGGTGTGACCATGAAACTTACATCTCCCGGGCGAGTCAGCTGGGTCGTAAGGCCGGTAGAGTCCAACATAACCGTTCCACCTTCCCCCCCGGTGGGGCGGTAGCCATAAATCGCTTTCCCCGCGAAAAACAAAGATCCCTAGAAGTACTCTGACTCGTATAAATTGTGATATCATAGTATGATTATTGATAGCCTCCGTGACGCAGCGGGCGAGTAGCCGACTATGAAACGTGAGGCCGTGGGTTCGATTCCCGCATCGAGCAAATATTTGTCTGATTCACAAATATTTGTTTCGAGGTCTGGGTGTTGTGAGACCGAAACTCTCTCGTAGTTCCTGATACCCACGACACAAGACTCGTATCTTACTGTGGGGTCAGAGCTATGTGTGTGACTGCTGGGTGTTATTTATTTATTTATATATCAAGCATATTGACTGATTAATTTATAACTGTTTTCACCGATTTATGCTTCACTTTAGTTGATCATTAAAGCCCAATTTTCGCCAATCCGGTGTTACGATGATACTTTAAAACGAAACGAAACTTGAAAGACTGATGTCACGGCTTCGATGTGTGCTATTTATTTTTAGAAAAAACAAACTTAATTACAATTACGCGTGTTGTCTACAGGTACAAAGTGATCAGCCGGGCGCCAGAAGCTGTTATGTGTTCATAAAAGACTCTCATATTGTGTGTAAGAATAGTATGATCAAGGCCTTATTACTTGAGTCACTTGGAAATACTGTTATAGTCGTAGATATCCTTTGTATTGTGTTCGACCCTCAAATTCAAATCATTTATTCTGTAAATTGGATCATAAATATCACTTATATGTCAATATTTTTATTTTATTTTTGTTTTATTTAATATCTAAATTACCAAGTGACTGGGTGCTATGAGGCCGTGAGTGCTTGGTGGTTAGTTCAGTTTAGAAAGTTAAGTTTTTTTTATATATTTTTTTTTTCTTAATCACTTTGTGATTATGCTAGAACATAATAAAGTTAAAGTTAGATAAGTTAAGTTATAGTCATTAAAGCTGTTTTGAAAATATAAGCGTAAAGTAATTATATATAAATGTAATTGACAAGTAAAATACTTCTTGTTTTGTAATGTTTTCATTAAACTTTGAACTATATTGTGTAGTTTTATTTTTGGATTAAAAGCGCCTGTTTTACAATATCTATGATAACTTTATTTATCATATAAGATTTTGTAAGACAGCAAAATACAAAGTCTTGCTCCACAATACCTACTTTTTAATTATTAAGGCATGTGTGTAAGTAGTGCATGGGCGTAACTAATACATGTATGATTAATGATTTTGTGTAATTAATACACATGTGTAATTCGTGATTATGAGTAATTATGATACACGTGTGTAATTTGTGATTCTGTGTAATTATAATACACGTCTATAATTAGTGATCGTGCGTAATTAGTGCGTGTATGTAGTTAATATATGTGTACAATAAGTGAATGTGTATAATTAACTTTCGTATAATTAGTCATATACATGTATAATTACAAATAAATTAAATAATGTGTGTAATTGGTGATTGTGTGTAACTAGTACATGTGTAATTAATACGTGTGTAATTAGTCCCTGTGTAGTTAATACATGTGTATAATAAGTGACTGTGCCTAATTAATAAATTTGTATAATTAGTGATATACACGTGTGTAATCAATAATTAGTGATTCTGTGTAATGATTAAAAGTGTATAATAAGTGAATCCTAATTAATAAATTTATATAGTTACATGTGTGTAATTGGTGATTATGTGTAATTAATACATGTGTGTAATCAGTGATTGTTTGTAATTTAAATATATGTATAGTTAGTATTACCTGCGGAAACACAAGCTAGCGCGGCGCATTGTTTCCTGGCGAAGCCGCGCGTGATGGCGGCGCGGAGGTGCGGCCGAGACCGACCCTCGCCGCCGGCCGCGCCCGTGAACGGCAGAGCGCCGGTCACCATGCCGTACACTATCACGCCTCTGCAGTCCGAACAATATCGACAGAGATTACTTGTTGCAACGGTGTATTGGAACAACATTTTTTTCTTTTTATTATCTGATACTCTGTGAGAACTTTTAATTGGATTTATATCAGCTATATTATTACTGCTATTAAATTATATTGTGTGTATGTTTTCCATGTACTAAATAAATAAATAATAATTTCTGTCATTTGTATATTACGTTTCAAAGGTTTAAAGATATCCTTTAAAGGACAGACTCTGTAATATAGTTCCGTTGGTACCATTTGGGTACGGAATCCTAAAAAAACTCAGCAAGAGATTTTTTTTTGCAATGATATCTTAAGATGCAATGTCTCGCCAACTTACATTATATTATATAATATACCCGCGCGGTTTGAATTTGACATTACACAATATACAGGGTTAATTTTAAAACACCAGCAACCTCGCAGGACCAGATAGCTGACCCCATACGGAACAACTTTTGTTCTACGAGTTTGTATATAACTCAATATATTTAAAAAAAAATGATTTTACAAGTTTTTGTTGTGTCGTATTTTTCTTCTTAGCGTTCGGCGTGCGCGCGCTACTCAAAGGCGCCGCGCCGCGCCGCTCAGCTGGCTCGGGCGTTGACCTTCGGCGCTTACGTAATCTGCGATGCGTGTAGGTAACATTCAAGACGGAAATTAAATGAATACTTATTTTTGTATGAAAATAAAATCTAACAAATTATCAAAAGTCGTAGAACAAAAGTAGTAGCTTATAACCTTAGGTATCTACCCCTGCGAGGTTGCTGGTGTTTTAAAAATAACCCTGTACATGTATAATTCTATATTTTATATTAGTTAATAATATGTGGATGCAGATGCATCTCCCTGAAAGTAATCCTGGCGGCGCCCATGTAATTGAACTGCACTGTAATCATCAATTTGTTCAACAAAGATAATAAAGTTGACAGTCTCCGTGGCGCAGCGGGCGAGTAGCTGGCTGTGAAGTGTGAGGCCGCGGGTTCGATCCCTGCACCAAGATAAACATTCGTGTAATCCACAAGTATTTGTCTCGGGGTCTGGGTGTTGTGAGACCGAAAGTCTCTCGTAGTTCCTGATACCCACGACACAAGACTCGTATCTTACTGTGGAGTCAGGACTATGTATGTGACTGTTGGGTGTATTTATTTATTTATTCTACCAGGATAATAAAGCATCAAGGATGTTGTTTCTCACATGCTCCAAAGATCCACTTCAGGGCCATAGCGTCGTCCGTCGACGAACAGTTCCGGCGCGGCGTACTCGAGTGAACCGCATGGAGTGCGCAGACCGCCGCCCGCGCTCCAAATGTTAGACAGACCAAAATCTAGAATACCACGCATCGGATTGTTTATTTACGTTAAAAGCTGAAATTTAGGCGGAGATCCATAGACTCGATTTAAGTCGTGCTGTATAATAATAATAATAAGATTTATTTATTCTATACAACAGTAAATTCATATACAGTGAATTGAGTTACATATTATACTTGCTGTTATTTATGTATGGACCCCTTCGGGTAAAAGTCGTGCAGTAAGTGAGAGTCAGAGTCAGCAGAGTCGTCTGCTGGTGTGAGGATACTGCTGGTGGGAGTGTACTTGTATCCGACCGGATAGCGACCACCGTACACTGGTGCTAAAACCTGCCATAGTGGCTCACCTTGTGTGGGTCGCGTTCCAGGGTCAGCCAGTGTATATCCCGTTCTCCCCAGGGTGCTTGCCCCCTGATCCTAACCGTTTTCCCATTTCTTTTTCCTTCCCCTCCCCCTTGGCCCTTTGGCAGGCCGGCATGATCTTGCCGACCTACGATGGACACATTGTTTATCGTTGGTCGACACTATTCTTGGATTGCGCTACACTTACCATCTGGTGTAGCGTAATCACTTTGCCGAGCCAGGATAAAAAAAAAACAGTGTTTCCCAACGTGGGGCCCACGCCCCACATGGGGGCAATTTGATAGTTAAGGGGGGCAAATTAAAAATGGACTCGACACGACTTTAACCCGTTCGCTTGGGCTATTTAAATGCAATGCTAGATATTGGTGACAAATTTAACAAAAATATGTTAAGGTGGGGTTTGGCCTAAAAAAGGTTGGGAAACACTGCGTTAAACCAAACTGAAATTTAGGCGGAGATCCATAGACTCGATTTAAGTCGTGCAGTAAGTGACTGCGTAGTAAACTGCGATATATTTACAAGGTGGGAGGTCCCTCGTATGTGGGAGGCTGTCTGGGTTGGTAGCACCGCTTTGTCTATTTCTTCCGGCAAGTAACTGTGTAAGCACTGTTGTGTTTCGGTTTGAAAGACATTGAAACCAGTGAAATTATTGGGCATTATAAGACTTAACATCTTATGTCTCTGGGTGACGAGCGCAGTTCAGTGCCTTGCAGTGTTTTTTAATTCAAAGTGCTGTGTGGTGTTGTTCTATTTAGAGGCAGGTGTGGCGCTTACCATGAGGCGAGCGTCTTGCTTGTCTTGTTATTTAACCAAATAAAAATAAAAAAAATATACATGTGTTTACGATTACTGCTTTCTGTAACTCTTTATATGATGTAGGTATAAAAGCCTTAGGGACTGTGATAACTATACAAAAATCATTCTATTATTAACTAACCAGTATTGTCGAGCTATTTTATTAGTGAAAAATTAATTAATTCTCACCAACTATTTTGATGAACTGTTTGGTCGCATCCAACATGATGTTTTCCATTTTTAAATCCCTGTGAAAAAAGAAATTACTGTAGAAATAAAAAACACAATATCATTTCAGTTATATTTCGATGTCAATTCAGTCAACTTTCAATATACTTTCGATTGCATTACAGTTTTAATGGTTTACGGAATGCCACTTGCAACTTTCTTGGGACTGAAACTAGATCGGAATGATATTTTGAACAATTTTAATTACCAGAATTGGCCCTCATATGAACGGTATTGGGAGCAGTTGGCGGTCCTATGCACGACTAGCATCAACTGACGGACCAATCGCATAAAGGCTCACTCCGCCCTCTTCCATCACGCTTGTAAATAAACCATGCAGGTATAGTTGTGGTAACCACGTACCTGTGCACGACGCCGCGGGCATGCATGTGTCTCACAGCGGAGACGAGCTGCGCGGCGAGACTGCGCGCGCGCGGTTCAGGCAGACCTCGCGCCGGACCACGCGCGCCCAGCACCAGCGCGCACAGGTCTCCGCCACACGCCGCCTCCATCACCACGTACAGGCGCGGACCGTGCTGAACAAACATTTATCATCATCATCACCATCATCATCATCAACCACAGGACGTCCACTGCTGAACAAAGGCCTCCCGCAAAGATTTCCAGACCGACCTGTTGGAAGCGGCCTGCATCCAGCGACATCCTGCTACCTTTATCAGGTCGTCTGTCCACCTTCCCATTCACATTTATATATATTTATTAGAGATGTGCCGATTATGACTTTGGCCGACTAGCCGACTAGCCGATTAGTCGGTTGTAAAGAGGCCGACTAGTCGGCCGACTATTCGGCCGAGCCGATCACCGTTTCGGGGATACCCGTGACGCTTCGTTTACAGCTGATCCGCGCGCAAGTTGCAACCGCCGCCTGCTAGCGTGTCGGAACCTATTTTATTTACGTCGCATTGTTTCTTGATTTTTGCTTCTGCATGGTCAGAGCGGTGTTATTGTGTAAAAAAGATATTTTTGTGTAAAGATAATACCGGTATTGTTTATTAAAGTGAAGAGCTCAATGCTCAATGTATGGGTTTTTTAAGAAGTATAAGAAGTTGGATAGTCGGCGCTCTTTGCCGAATAGTCGCCGACTAGTCGCCGACTACAATAGTGACCGGATAGTCGGCTTTACCGAATAGTCGCCGACTAGCCGGCACATCTCTAATATTTATATTATAATAAGTAAAACAAACCAAAAAAAACTTAGTAAAACACCTACGGTTTTATTATATCACGCTGCTTACTTTTAAAACGGGTTTTTATCAATAAATTACTATAGGTTACCATAGCAACCTGACGGTAGTGCTAGACACGATACTACTAAAAAAATCGTGAATTAAGCTATAACAAGTACTAACCATCATAGTTTCGTAGAGCGCAGCTATACAAGGGTGGCGAAGTTTGGCCATCACGCGCGGTTCGCGGTGAAGGTTCCGTCTCGCATACTCTTCCTTTATACATGTTAGATCTATTATCTTTATTGCAACCTGTAAAATAAATATACATTATTACAAGTGGTCTACGGTATCTATGAATGCGCCGTTCGATCAAATTGTTACCACTGCGTTTCGTACGGTGAGTGGGATATTCGGAGGCCCAAACTTCCCTCCTTTTCCCAATCCCTTAATGATCCCTTTATTGTAAGGCCAGCAAGACGTCCATGATACTACTGGTAACATAAGCCTTTTATCCCTGGAGGGGTAAGTTGCAACTAGTCATCCCCGTTTTGTCGCGCTTATTTGCGACCCATGTATGCAGGATTCCTCACGAAGTTTTCTACACTGTTATAGAAAGCGTGAATTAACAATGAATACACGCGTAGAAACATCAGAGGTGCAAACTTTTGGGGCTGGTTTCGAACCTACAACTATTCGTCTCCACAGCCCGTACCACTCCCCGCTGAGCTAACGTTGCCTAACACACTAACACTGACATCAGCTCTTCATAATATTTACGACCGGAATAAAATCAAAACTAACCTTTTTACCGATGACTCTGTGGTTTGCCTCCTCAACTCTAGCGAAGTGTCCTTTCCCAAGGACCCTGCCGTTCAGTAGATAATTGCCGACACTGTAAACTTGGCTCTTAGTTCTCACGGACGCTTTCATTATGCACCATAACTTGTTGATTTCAAATATAAATTGTTATTGTTCTTAATACAATTGCAACGCTTATTCGCAGATCGGTGTTGTTTACGTCGGCACGTCATTATGCGTGGATCATTTTTGTTTGAACTTCGAAATTGGAACGAGTGATGTGACATTTGATTGGGACTATTTATAAAAGATCGGCCACGCGTCTCTATTGTTGCAACACCAATGAGTTTTATTAATCTAAGTAGTTTTTATTGCATAGGCCGGCGAATGAGCCCGTGGGTCAGATGGTAAGTGATCTCCACCGCCCCTGTACGCCCACAACACGAGAAGAATCATGGGCGCGTTGCCGAGCTTAAAGGAAAGGGATAATAAGGGATTGGGAAGGGGAGGGGGTCGGGCTTCCGGATATCTCACTGTACGAAACGCAGCAGCAAGCCGCTACTTTACGTCGGTTTTCTGTGAGGCAGTGGTAAAGACCCGGTCGCGCCAGTCCATTCATGCTGTAGACAAAATAGGTTATCGTTGAAAATGTCATTTAATACGAGTCTTATGTCGTGGGTATCAGGAATTACGAGAGACTTTCGCTCTCACAACACCCAGACCTCGAAACAAATATATGTGGATCACACAAACATTAGTCTCGGTGCGGGAATCGAACCTGCGGCCTCTCGCTTTACCGCCGGCTATTCGCCTACTGCGCCACGGAGGCTGACGAATATAATGAATTGCTGTAAATTAATATATACATTTATTGCCATATAAGTTTCCTTGTATACCTCGTTTATGAAATATATAGATACATAAGTTCACACCTATATCCTCGTAGAGGTAAGCAGAGGTCAAACGAATGCCCTCACGTTTCTCCGTTCTCCGAGCCTATCATATCGGGCACAAATACCGAACCCAGGCAACTCAGGTGTGATTTTTTTTATTACGACCCAATTTTGATCATATCTGAACTTGAACCCACTCACTAGTTTTTTAGCCTAACCACCAGACCTATGAGGCGTTTACATTCAAAATACTTGGCCAAACATTCTGTTGTATTATTCCATTTAAGATGGCGAAGTGTTGGAAGTTTTAAAAAGTTCTAAGTAGCGGTTTTGCTGAGTTCGGGCTCGTCTGTAATTTCCCAGGAGGCGTCTCGCCGTGGCTACTAACTGGTGAGCCAACTGCCTCGATAAATAACCACTGTAGGCAGATAATATTAAACGTCTTTTCACCAGTTTTTCGTGACAGACAGGAAGGTCGACTCTACTGTTTGCATATATGCATGTAGCATTACCTATTCACATTTTTTTACTGGCTGGAATGACGAAACAAGTAGGACGCTTGTCTAATAGTGAGTGCCATGCCTGCCCATAAACAGAAGCAAACCGCAACTCTGTATTACAGGCAGATAATATTAAATGTCTTTTCACCAGTTTTTCGTGACGACAGACATACAGACCGACTCTACTGTTTTGTTACATGCCTTATGCACATTTTTTTGCTGGCTGAAATGACGAAACAAGTAAGACGCTTGTCTAATAGTGAGTGCCCATAAACAGAAGCAAACCGCAACTCTGTATTACAAAGCACTGCATGACACTGGATTGCCTTTGTTACCCCTTTGAATGCACTTACGGTGAATGTAAAGTACTGTGTGGTGCTGTTTCTGTTCATGGGCAGCAAATAAAAATATTTACAGAACATCCACAAACACATTTATCAAAATAGGTCAAGCCGTTCAGAGGAGTTCAGTGACAAATACGTAATACGTACAGAAGGATTATTTAAATAAATATTAGTTTCTACTTATCTCTCCCTTAATATTCCACAATGCTTTGCGTAAAAAAACAGCATAATCGTCGCACGGCCAAGTTGTTAAACAAGTCTTGGAGGTTTAATTAAAAACCAAGAAAGCATGTAATGCAAGCTTGCAAAAATTCCAGGGCCCATCGCTTAATTGTCTGCTATTATCGCATGAAAGCTTAGAAGCTACTTCGCTACGATATCTGAAATTATCTCAAAAAAGTATCTTGAAAAGTTAGCAAAGAATTTCTCTCCCCATCAATTTCTTTAATTCAATAAATTACCTTTAGAATTGAGTTTATAAGAATCGTCGCGGCTATTAGCGGTGCAGCCAGTTTAGTCTACAGCATGTATGGGCCGGTTGGTACTACCTGTTCGCAATATCATTTTAATATGTAATTGGCGTAAACATAAGAAGTCGACAACGTAAGTTTTTAAGATGCAAGCCAACAATCTTGCTCTCAGCTTGCAATAACATTTCAACCCATTTTTTTTACTAGTCCTTTATTATAAATACATGTTAGATATTAAGGATCAAGAATAATTATAGTAAACATTTTGTTATAAAAATAGCAATTGTATTGACTTCTAAGAAACTGGAATGAATAAATATTCATTCCTTCACACTAAAACTTATTAAATAATTGTATCTATTTATCTTTAAGTGTTATTAAAAATTTGAGAATATTCTAACCCATATTCATAATTGTAAAATTAATATTCCAAATAATAAAGTAGTTGTATTTATAACTTAAACAATGGAAGGGTGACCGTCATTTTGTTATAAAAAGCTGACATCTGTTGGTCTCGAGTCAACAGAGCCTATCTCGGCCCAAGCGTGGGACCGAGTTAGAGCCCTGACCTCCGCGGGTAACGACTTCGTTACCCGCATCGCAGTCCGCATCCAACGCGTCATGCGTCTGGGCGACTGCGACCAGACTCGTTCCCTTCTGGACGAGATATCTGTCCTGCAGACCCAGCAGAGACAATACATGTTGCAAACCATTCTCGGTTCCTAATGGCTGCGAATGCTTTGCAACCTCCCTCGCGGACTAAACCCCGCTCCCTCAGAGTGGGGTTTTTCAACATAAACGGCATCAAGGATGACCGTTTAGAGCTCTCTCATTTTGTCCGCGATAACGACTTAGACGTTTTCCTCATCCAGGAAACGTTTCTCAAGCCTCCAAGGCGTAGTCCCAATCTTCCTAACTACCGACACGTACGCAACGACCGCGTCACGGGTCCATTAGGCGGCACTCTCATTTACTATAAAAGGTCCCTGCACTGCATACCTCTTGATCCCCCGGTAGGGCTGAGGAACATTGAGGTCTCGGTCTGTAGGTTAGCCATGACAGGCCATCAGCCTATCAACATTGTATCCGCATATCTCTCTCCCAGTAAGGAGCTTCTCTCCACAGATTTAGACCACCTGTTTGCATTGGGTGATTCCGTCCTAGTGGCGGGTGACCTCAATGCCAAGAATACCCTCTGGAGCTGTCACTCGACTAACGCGAGAGGCACCGCTCTGGAGGCTAATCTTGAAAGATTAGGCATAGATATCCTTGTACCCAACGAACCGACTCACTACGGACATCCAGGACAAAGGCCCGATATACTCGACGTGGCACTTGTAAAGAACGTATGCTTACGCATGCGTTCTATACAGGTGCTACAAGAGCTAGACTCGGACCACAGACCTGTGATCATAGATTTTGTTCCCCATAGAGGCCCCGACGACACAGGTCTTAACAAACCGACGAGGATTCGGACAGATTGGCGCCTTGTAGGCGACAAGCTGGCCGACACCTCGTCCAGTGCTCTTGCCGCGATCCCTGACCGTATCGAAACTCCTGAGGAGACGACAGTGGCGGTACGTTGTTTCACCACTCACCTGCAAAACGCCGTGAGCGAAAGCTCAAGGGAGGAACTTGTGACTGTTCCCAGTCACATGTTGCTCCCTAGCGACGTGCGGGCTGTGGTGAGAAAACGGAACGCAGCCTTAAAACGCAACGCGAACACCCCCCATCCGACTCGACTGGCCCCTGCGCGTTACTTCCAAAGGGAAGCGAAACGTCGCATGATGGGGGTAGTCGAGTCGAGATGGGACGGTCATCTCAGCGATATTCGCCCGACCCATACTGCGTTCTGGCAACTCTGTCGTTCCTTCAGGAGACGAGACGTATCGACCATGCCCCCGCTTGATCGTCCGAATCAACGCCCAGCGTTTGATGACGACGAGAAAGCGGAATACCTTGCCGACAGCCTGGAAACTCAATGTTCTCTCAGCGAAGTCCCCATATCAGAGCAGGCCCATCTTGTTGCGGTCAATGAGTTTGTCGAAAGTAGGAACGCGTTCCCGCCGCCGACGCAACCGATCTCTCTCCCTACCGCCACCACCTCCGCCGTCGACCCGGATGTCGATGAGCCTTTTAATCCACTGTCACCGGTGACATTCGATGAAGTAAGCAATCTGGTCAGGAAACTCAAAAGACGTAAAGCCCCCGGGGGCGACGGTATCTCCACCCGCGTCCTTAAGATGCTCCCCAGCCATCTGCTGGAAATCCTCACTGCGATTTTGAACGCAGCCTTCCGCAATTGCCTTTTTCCACAAGAGTGGAAGGAAGCAATTGTCATAGGAATCCCCAAACCGGGTAAACCCAAATCTAGTCCGACATCTTACCGCCCCATTAGTCTCTTGAGCTCTTTGGGTAAGGTGTACGAGCGTATCGTCCTCGATCGCTTGAAAGTAGTAGCCGCGAATCACAATCTGCTCCCCGAGGAGCAGTTTGGGTTCCGAGCCCGCCACAGTTGTTTGCATCAGGTGCTCCGCATCACGGAGCACATTCACGATAAAAACTTTAGAAAGATCCCCACCGGAGCCATATTTTTCGATGTCGAAAAAGCATTCGACAAGGTGTGGCACAATGGCTTGCTTCACAAGCTATATTCCATGAACGTGCCCACTCAGCTCGTGCACATCATACGAGCGTTCTTGTCGAATCGCGGTTTCAGATATCGCGTGGAGGGAAGCCTCTCTTCCCGACACACCATTTCGGCCGGAGTCCCGCAGGGCTCCGCTCTCTCTCCCTTCCTTTTCTCGCTGTATACAAGCGATATTCCCAAACCAAAGGGTGCCCATCTGGCGCTCTTTGCTGATGATACCGCGATCTATACATCGCGCAAAAATCCGGCTGAGGTGGTCCGCACTTTGCAAGCCGCTGCCGACGAACTCGGTCAGTGGTTCCGCAAATGGCGAATCACCATCAACCCGTCCAAAAGCGCCGCGATCATATTCGATAGATTCCCAGCTCGTCTTGATCCAGTCCCGAATGTGACCATGTCTAACATGCCCATTCCCTGGACCAAGACAGTTAAATATCTAGGAGTTACCCTTGACCAGAAGCTTACCTTCATTCCCCATTTAAACGCGGTACGCGCGCGAGCCGCATTCGCGTTGGGCCAGCTCTACTGGCTCATGAACCGTAAAAGCAAACTCTCGACCCGCAACAAGATTAGGATTTACACGACTTGTATTAGGCCGATCATGACTTACGCATCGCCCGCGTTTGCGCACGTACACGAAAATCGACTTAGACGCTTGCAAACCCTGCAGAATCGCTTTCTGCGTAGAATTACTGGGGTCCCGTGGTATGTGAGGAATCTCAATATCCACGTGGACGTGGGTTTGCCGACCATCCGGCAGTTCATGAAAATGAACAGCAAGCGCTATTTCGATCGCGCCGCCCACCATCCGAATCCGCTCGTCCGACGAGCCTCAATATACACTCCCTTTGACCGTGCAAAGTGGAGACGTCCGCGTAGCGTCCTCACTGACCCCGACGATGCGACCACTCTGGCCATCCGAAGGAGAGAGGAATTCAATAAAAAACACTGCACACAACCGACATACCGTCCTCGCCGCCGAGGACCGCGCCGCGTTCCCCGCAACGCCCCCGACCCTAGTACCGGCCCGCGAGCCGATGTTAATGATGATTGATAATCATCAAGTAGAGTCCTAAAATATAGTCCCCTAAACCCCAATCGCAGATGTCTCTGCCCTCTCCGGTGACCGTCCTGAGCCGAGGTTCGTACCCCAAAGGGGGTGCCCTCAGCGGTGGTCACCTAGTCAAGGGCTGAGAGCGCCTGAAAGCGCTCGCCCGAAAGTCCGGTGAAGCTGTATACAGCCGACTCTCGTCAGGCTTACAGCAAGCGTCAACACAAAAAAAAAAAAAAAAAAAAAAAAAAAAAAAAAAAGGTCTCGAGTCATTCTAACTTGTACAGTGCTGGAAGTGTAAACTCTGCTGAAATAAAAGTATATTCCTGGACAAAGAAATCTTTTATCAGAAGCGGGGTAAAAAGGCGCCTGCATTCTTCGTGATGGGTCGAAAAAGGCCAAACCCATCACAACGGCCAAGGAAACAAAAAAAATTCAAAAATAGCGATGGAATTAGTCAAGAATATTCAAGTGAAAGTGCTGCTGAAATTACTTCAAAGCAAAATAATTTTGCTAATGTTTCAACTAACGACCTACCATCAACTTCGACTTCGGCTGGGCGCATGGTCGTTTCATCGTGCGAATCATCCTACAACACGACACAACCTACAACAGTGGAACCAGTGGAAACACACACGGAAGCGACTGTAGAGCCTGTTGCCAGTACAAGTACAGATGCGGGACTGTTAGTAAGTAAGAATTTATCTTTTATGACACCGCCGAACTATAGCGGATTAACGCAATTATTACAATGTCTTGCAAATTCTGGTTTATCATCCACAATTCACTCGAACAATAATATAGTCCCTGACTTTGATCCTTCTATTAAGAGTCACAGAATTAACTTATGGTTAGATAAAGTCAACGAGTGTGCTAAGTTATATAATTGGAATGAAGCTCACACAATGCATTATGCTTTGCAAAAATTGGTTGGAAATGCCAAAAAATGGTATCAAGGCCAAACTTCCGTTTTACATAGTTGGGCGCAATGGCAGGTTCTTTTACGGAAAGCTTTTCCATGTGAAACAAACTACGGCGTTCTTTTGTCAGAAATGCTCGAAAGACGATTAAAATTTGGAGAAAGTTTAGATGAATACTATTATGATAAGATAATGTTATTAAATGCTTGCGACATCTCTGGCAAAAGAGCTGTGGATTGCCTCATACATGGTATAGACGACCGCACCATCCGTGCTGGCGCTTCTTCTGCTCGATTTACAGAGCCCGAAGATTTACTTAAATTCTTAAAAGATGTATGTAAAGAAAGTAAGGACATTATTCGAACGTCTACCTTCAATAAAATTAACCGAGATAATCGTATTATCAGTATTAAAAGTAATGAAGGAAGTCAAAGGTCAGTCCCACAGCTTTCAGATAGTTCTCGGGGCGTTCAGCGTTCCTCATCTAACGTAATTTGTTTTAATTGTAAAGAGCAAGGACATAGATTACATCAATGTGCAAAACCAATAATAAAATGTGATAAATGTCAACGATTTGGTCATACTGGTAATGAGTGTTTTGCTAAAAATCAGGCTTTAAAGAAAGAAGAGGACAAGCGTGTTCTTTTTGTAGATAGTATTTCAAAAAGTAATTTAAAATACCATAAAAATGCTCTTATTAATAATAAAAGTTCTATTGAATGTTTTGTTGATCTCGGAAGTGATTGCACATTAATAACTCGGGAAATAGTTTTCAAGTTAAATTTACCAATGACAACTGAAGAATTACCTTCTATTCGCGGCATTGCTAATGTTATCATTCCTCTTATAGGGAAAACTACATTTAATTTACGCATAGATTCTTTTGAAGCTAAAATTACGGCCTATGTAGTTGACAATATTTTTCTACATATGCCATTACTAGTGGGACAAAATTTTACAGAATTGCCTGACGTTGTTATCATTAAAGACGAAACATCTTTAAATATAATGTCAAATGATTTATCCACTGAACTACCATGCATTGAAGACCATAATAATGAAAAATTGGAACTGTACATTTTATCTGATTCTGAAATAGGAGTTGATCTGTTAACTTGTTATAATAAATTGATAAGCAATGGTGAAGTCTACATACATGGTAGTTATAGACATACCGATACGCAAAAATATTATATCCAAGGGGGTGTGTATAGAATTAAAGACAGTAAATGTAAAATAATTGTTAGAAATATGAATGAGTCTAACGAGGTGTTGTATTTTATAAAAGATTTATTAATTATTCGAGCATTTCAGATATGTCCTGATTTTTCCAATAACTATTTAAAGTGCTTAAAAGTAGGCATCACGCTAGAACCATTAGACCGAAGGGAGATTAATATAAATCCAAGTCTCAATAATGATCAAAAAGATATAGTTTACGATTTAATTGATAAGTTTCGTTGTTGTTTTGCTCAAAATTTATCTGAATTAGGGTGCACCAATTTGGCCAAATTAGAGATTAAACTTACTGATTCTATCCCAATCGTTTATCGCCCTTATAGAATGAGTTATACAGAAAAAGAAACTGTGCGAAGCATGGTTAAAGAGTTAAAAGAGAATCATATTATTGAGGAATCGGATTCTGCATACGCTAGTCCAATTCTTCTCGTAACAAAAAAGACTGGTGGTTATCGTCTTTGTGTAGACTACAGGGCACTAAATAGAAAAATAGTAAGAGATTTATATCCTTTGCCTAGAATAGATGACCAGATTGATCTTCTTAATGGAAGTAAATATTTTATAACCCTCGATATGTCAAGTGGTTATTATCAGATACCCATTAAAGAGAGTTGTAAACACCTTACTTCGTTTGTAACCCCGGAGGGGCTTTATCAATTCCGTAGAGCCCCATTTGGGCTAGCAAATTGTCCTGCAGTTTTCCAAAGAACAGTTAATACGATGCTAGGAAAGGGTGATAATTGCGCTATTGCATATATGGATGATTTACTCATCTCGGGTAAAAGTTTTGAAGAGTGTCTCAAAAAGCTTGAACAAACTTTTATTTTATTAAAAGAAGCTGGACTTACTCTTAATGTCAGTAAATGTAGATTTTTTGATACTGTCATAAATTATTTAGGCTTTGAAATTTCTGCTAGTGGGGTTAGGCCTGGTAATGCTAAAATTGAAGCTGTAAAATCATTCCCTGAACCACAAAACGTACATGAGGTTCGCCAGTTCATAGGGCTAGCGAGTTTCTTTAGAAAATTTATAGAAAATTTCGCTTCCATAGCTAGTCCACTTACCGATCTAACGAAACAACATATACCATGGACATGGGGTGAAAAGCAGCAAGAGTCCTTTAGCACGTTAAAAGAAAAATTAATTAAACGTCCCATTCTTGCTATCTACAATCCCGAATTCATAACCGAATTACACTGTGATGCATCGAAGAGTGGGTTAGGCGGTATACTTTTCCAAAAAGAAAGTAGCAAGTTAAACTTGCTACCTGTTGCGTATTTTAGTCGCAGAACTACACTAGACGAAGAAAAGCTCCATGCATATGAGCTTGAAACACTGGCTGTAGTAGCGTCATTAAACCGATTCCGAGTATATTTACTGGGAAGGCATTTTACTATCGTTACCGATTGCAACGCGTTACGAGCTACTTTTTCTAAAAGAGACTTGATCCCCCGAGTAGCCCGTTGGTGGATAGCTTTTCAAGAATACGATTGTTCCATTGAGTATAAACCGGGACAATTTATGCAGCATGTAGATGCGCTCAGTAGAAATTCGCTCCCTTGCGTCAATGACAATGATAAATTTGACCATTTTTCACGGGTATTACATATTTCTCAAGAAGACTGGTTACTAAGTCTACAGTTAGCCGATCAAAGTATTCAACATATTCGCGCAGTATTAGATGATCCTCAATATAAAGAGGTAGTTGACATAAAACAACATTTTGTTTTGAAAAATAACCGTATATACCGCAAAGTTGAGGGAGATTTGAAATGGGTTGTACCTAAAAGTGCTCGTTGGCAAATTTGCAAACGTAATCATGACGATATTGGGCATTTTTCAGTAATAAAGACTTTAGAGAAAATTAAGAAAGATTTTTGGTTTCCCAAAATGAACAAATTCATTTCCAAGTACGTAAAGTCATGTTTACATTGTGCCTTTGGCAAGGAACCTGCCGGCTCCAAGGAAGGTTACCTACATAGCATACCAAAAACAAATATACCATATCACACTATTCACGTAGATCATTTAGGTCCATTTATCAAAAGTACCTATGGCAACCAGTATCTATTATTAATAGTTGATGGCTTCACGAAATTCGTGGTTTTAAAACCTTTACGTAGTACTAAATCTGCTCCTACTATTAAAGCTCTGAAGGATATATTCCATACATTTGGGTATCCGTGTAGGTTAATTTCCGATAGGGGAAGTTGTTTTACATCTGCAGAATTTAAACGTTTTTGTACCGAATTTGAGATACAACACATACTAAACGCAGTATCATCCCCGCGCGCGAACGGTCAAGTAGAGCGGTATAATCGCACCGTATTAGATAGTTTACGTGCTTGTAATGATAATTTGCCAGAAAATATATGGGATCAAAGTTTAGGTAAAATTCAGTGGGGAATAAACAATACATTAAATAAGGGAATAGGCAAAACACCTGCTGAAGCGCTGTTTTGTAAGCGTCCTTTAAACAGAGGTGAAGGTATGTTGGGCGAGACTGTATTAGAGACACGACAAAATGATAAAAATTCTGAACAAATACGTAACGAAATCGATGAACACATTATTAATGATCAACAACAACAACAGGCTAGATTTAATGAAAAAAGAAAAGATGCCACACGTTATAATATTGGAGACCTAGTCAAAATTTTGAAAAACGTACCATATAACGACGGCAAAAGTAAAAAATTGTTACCGAAATATACCGGACCATTTAAAATAACAAAAATATTAGATAATGATCGATATGAAGTGTCCTCAATTCCGGGATCAACCATTACTAAGGGTAAATATACAAATATTTGGGCAGTAGATCGTATTCAACCATGGATAACTGTAGTTAATTATGAAAGTGAAAGCTCTGATGATGAACCGAATTCGCTAAATGATTAATTAAATGTGTAAATAAAATAATTAAATATGTAAACAAATTGTATACATACTATTACATGTAATTAAAACTGTTTACAATGAAATATAATGATTGTTACTAAATGATTTGTTTTGAATACTTTATTACTATCAATTATACCTATACTGGTAGTGCTTAGAAATTTGATTTAGAAAATAAATTCTAAACTGATGATCATAAGTTATATTGTAAAGCTGAAAGGCGTGAGTGGCTCCACTAGAGTGGAGTAAAGTTCACGATGCAGCTCATATATGTCATCTGGAAGACGGACACGGTACTATGTTGTGAGGTACGAGGGGTCCGTTGCAGATGATAGAATTTGGCTAGAAGGCGTAAGTGACTCAATGGGAGTGAAGCTTGCGATGCAGCTTTGAGATGTAATGCTATCTGGAAGACTGACACGGCACATATAATTTAAAAGCGAGTGGTCAGTTGCAGATGGAAATAATGAATAAAAATAAAAACAATTGAACTGAATTGGAAGGCGAGGGTGATCTCAGAACGCATGAGATGAAGTCCTCGATGCAATTCAAGATGTCAAAAGAGCATTATATAATTATTTATATTAAATTATTAGTATGTATGGTGTATTTTGACCTGAGTAAATGAATTTGATTATTTTCATGAACCCTAATTAGAATGTCTACTATTTACATACATTATCATTATGTTGCATACGTTTGAGGACAAACTTGTTGTTGTCAGGATGGCCGAATGTTAGATATTAAGGATCAAGAATAATTATAGTAAACATTTTGTTATAAAAATAGCAATTGTATTGACTTCTAAGAAACTGGAATGAATAAATATTCATTCCTTCACACTAAAACTTATTAAATAATTGTATCTATTTATCTTTAAGTGTTATTAAAAATTTGAGAATATTCTAACCCATATTCATAATTGTAAAATTAATATTCCAAATAATAAAGTAGTTGTATTTATAACTTAAACAATGGAAGGGTGACCGTCATTTTGTTATAAAAAGCTGACATCTGTTGGTCTCGAGTCATTCTAACTTGTACAGTGCTGGAAGTGTAAACTCTGCTGAAATAAAAGTATATTCCTGGACAAAGAAATCTTTTATACATGTCCCACTGCTGGGCACGGGCCTCCTCTACTGAATGAGAGGGGTTAAGCCTTAGTCCACCACGTTGGCCTAATGCGGGTTGGCATACTTCACATACCTTAAACCTTAAACTTTCCCGTGGGTTAAAAGATGCATTACCACTCCCAAAAATTGACTTTTGTTGCGTTTATGAGGTACGCCTACTGAAAAGGGTCGAACTACCGAGAGCTTTTAGCGTGATGGCGTTTGATTGTTATAGCCCGAGTTACTTATTCTTTTTTTTTATCGTATAGGACGGTAAACGAGCAAGTGGGTCACCTGACTAAGTGATCTCCACCGCTCATGTACGCCCACAATACCAGAAGAATCACGGGCGTGTTGCCGACCTTAAATGAAAGTGATAATTGGGGATTGGGAAGGGGAGGGGTATTTAGGCCACCGGATATCTCACGCACCATACTAAACGCAGCAGTAAGCCGCTACTTTACGTCGGTTTTGGGCTCAAAAATCAGCATATCAATCAATCAAGCATATTTCATTCTCTCGCAGGCTAAATCCTATTTATGAATATGTTTGTATCTTTTTACTGTCGCTTTTTCGTTTCATCGAATTTAAATCACAACGGTGCTAAAGAAGTTTCACTTTAAAAACTATGTTTAATTTGAACCATCTGTTTGATTTTAGGCACTCTTTTGTTCTAACATCGCCGGGAAGTCTACCTCTGTAATTTAGTATTTTAAGTGTAACTTTTTGTTAATTAAATAGTTTTGTAAGAAATTAAAAGTATTTTTTTGCATCTTCAACGACGGCCCAACGTATTTAAGTAAATAACATTCATTTTTCTATGTCGCGGGTCAATAAACGAAGTACTTATAAGCTTTATTAACCATTAACAAATTCATTTGAAAGTAGCTGCAAGAACTTGGTTGTTAAATGGCACAAATTACTTTGTAAATAATGCAAACTCTTTAACTTGTACATTGCAGGGTGAAAGGTCAGTTTAAATTAGTTTAGTTTTCAATTAGCAGGCTTTATTTAGTGATATTTATATAACTTATGGGCTATTTTTAAATGTTTAAATGAACGTTTATTATTTAACAGTTGTGTTTCGGTTTGAGGGACACTGAAACCAGTAAAATTATTGAAAATTACGAAACCTTATGTCTTGGGATGACGAGTGCAGTCCACTGCCATGTAGTGATATTTATTTTAAAGTTCTGTGTGGTGTTTTGTCTGTTTATGAGCAGCGCCTCACCCTCAGGAAAGCGACCTGCGTTGACTGAGGGATTTGCATTTCTTCGTTCAGGCAAATAAAAAAATAACTAGATATCGGTCGTGCCGGGATCGTGCGTATATATCGACTTGCAACTTTGGACAACACTAAATGGTGACCTTAGCTTTTGTCTCACTCCAGCGTTATCATTCTCGCTTACGCACCTCACATAACCTATAGGGTGAGTTCGAAGCCATTGATCGAAATAAACAAGTGATTAAAATTAGCGTGAAATTTTAAGATGTCTAGATTTTAATAACATTTGATTCTTTAAACACTCACCGTCAGCTGTATGTATGGATGCAAATATGCAATAATTTTCAATCGACATCCAGTAAAGATTGAGAGTTGAGACAAAATTTTATTTTGAGAAGAGATGGAAATGAGAAGTGAGAAATGTTCAATGAATGTTTATTTTTGTAAAATACAGAATTTAACCTACTTAAATCTAATAAATTTAACAAAATAAAATCATCATTTCAATTTTTACTTGATATAGGTTGAAATATGATTGCATATTCTTATTCAAATATGACCACACCTTTCTGTAACACGCTGTATATACCCTGACTATGAATATTTACAAAACATGTAATATCGTTAATGAACTGTCGTTTTTATTACCGACCCTGGTTTCCTTAATACGTGATGTGTTTACGCGCGCAGTTGTTGCCACCAACAATTTTATGACAATATTTATGACATTTTGTACGTTACAGCATGACCGCCAGTAACGTATGAGCAGTATAGAATGTCGATGCTGTTAGGTTGCTTTTTGGATTTATATTGTTGTTTTGCGAGCTATGTGGCCAGCCCACTGCCACTTGAGCTTGCTAATCCGCTGAGCTATGTCGGTGACTTTCGTTCTTCTATGGATCTCCTCATTTCAGATTTGATCACGTAGAGAACCACCGAGCAAAGCCCTCTCCATAGCTTGCTGAGTGACTGTGAGCCGTCTTATACGGCCCATATTTAGAGGCCACGTCTTAGTGCCATATGTCATCACAGAATGTATCGCAGAACCGATAACCGATGGGGCAGAAAGTTCTGGAATGGAGGTGAAGGTGTCATCGACATGCTAATGTTAATTCAGACTATACAAGTATAACACATTATATGTACCTGACCGTGTGCTGTGCGCGTTGGCGTTTATGTTTTATGTATAGTTTTGATATTTTTTTTTATAAAACTGAAAAAATGAGAACGTTGCTCGCCTGATGGTAAGCGCCACGCCTGCCCATAAACAGCAACACCACACAACTTTGAATTACAAAGTACTGCACGGCACTGAATTGCGCTCGTCATCTCGAGAACATAAGATGTTAAGTCTCATAATGGCCAGTAATTTCACTGGATTCAATAACCCTCGAACCGAAACACAGCAGTGCTTGCACATTGTTGCTTGATTTAAATAGACAAAGCGGTGGTACCAACCCAGACGGCCTCTACTACCACGGACCTACCATCTTGTAAATATAACCGTAACATATAGCCATACTGTTCGACACATCTTGTGCGGACGGCCTGATGCGAGTGTTACCCGCTCAGCTATAAATTATAATCGAAAAGAGCGGAGCTCTCGAGTCGCCAAAACGTGGAAATTATTGCGCCTCCCTCCTACCTCGCCCCCATCTTCTAGTCCAGCCCGCGAACATAGACCTAATAGAGGAGGCAAGTGTATTTTCGTTTGCTTTCGTGGCGCGATGGCTGCGAAGCGAGAGGCCGTGGGTTGGATTTGCGTACCGAGACAAATGTTTTGGTAGTTTTGTTTTTTTACTTATTTATTTATTATTTTTTATTTATTTATTTATTTAAATATCCATACATCTATCATTACAGGTTATACCCAATACGATAGCGTAGTACATTTTTTTTTTTAAATACATTCCAATTACATTATAATATTTTTAAGTCAACACATTCTATTAATAATTCTAATTCATTTTTAATTATAATAATCATACAATTACGTCATGTCCGAATAGCATAATAAATATAACGCTACCTTTGCGAATTCATTAATTGTGCAAGAAAATAAATCTAATCTTTCGGCAACCAGATTGAGTGTGCGCAGCGTTCGTGTGAGAGGCGTTTTTTCCAATAATTGAGTCCGGCCGCGCGGCACCGCCAGCAGCCGCGGTCGTCTCCGTCGCTGAACGTAACCATTGGGCACAGATAGGCATATCCACTGTAACACATCGGGGTTAGATATGTTACCGCGAAATACTTTCAACATATATATTGCCAACGCCATATCCCTCCTAGTTTCTAATTTGTTGTATCCAACCATACCTAATACAAATAAGGTTGGATACATCAAAGGATAAAAGGGATATACTCCGTATTGTCTCAAATATAGGAAACGCGTGAATTTGTTTTGTATGCGCTCCACCATGTCCCTATACTTAATTTCATGCGGTGCCCATATTGCCGAATTACTTTCTAATTGACTCCGTACTAATGCGTCATACAATGTTGATATGGCTTTTAAATTTGTAAAAGACTTTGTATTGCGGAGTACAAATCCTAGATTTTTGTAGGCTTTCTTGCAAACCGTAATAATATGCTCACGAAATGTTAATTTCGCATCCATCTGGACGCCAAGATCTCTCACTGTCTCGACCCTCGACAAGGGCACACCTTCCATTTCGTACTTGTACGGAATGGGTAGCCTTGCGCGACTGAATGTTAACATGGAACATTTTGCGACATTGAATTGCAATCTATTATTTTGACTCCACTCAACTACTCTGTTTATATCCTGCTGAAGTCGCTGACAGTCATTTCTCTTTTTAATAGCCAACAATAGTTTAAGATCGTCTGCGAATAATAAACACTTAGCATGTTTTATTACGTCAGGCAGATCGTTGATCATTATTATGAATTCTAATGGTCCTAGATTGCTACCTTGGCTCACTCCTGACCTGGTATAATAAGGCTCTGAACGGTAACCACGGTAGTCCACATACTGTTGCCTGTCCCTCATATAACTGGTAAAAAATTTAAGGAGACTCGGAGTAAAACCGATACTTGCCAATTTCGATAGTAAGATGTCATTGTCCACTAGGTCGAAGGCTTTTTTGAAGTCGAAATAGGCAGCGTCCACTTGCACCCCCGCATCTACATGAGGGACAAGATACGTCATGGCATTGAGCAAGTTGCTGGTGGTGCTGCGTGCTGGTCGAAACCCATGCTGTGCATCGCATAATTGCGGGGCTATTTGCTCCTGGACACTACGCTGTATTGTGAACTCAAATACTTTCGCCGGTGTCGATAATATTGCAACCGGTCGGAACGATTTTGCATCCGATCCGCCTCTTCCCTTGGGTATTGGAATTACTCGGGTAACTTTCCAACGTTGTGGAAAATACGATGTTTTTAGGCATAAGTTAAAAATATGTAGAAGTGGATCGGCTAACACGAAGCGGCAATCTCTAACGATAAATACCGGGATACCGTCAGGGCCCGCCGAGCGTTTTGGTTTGAGTCGCGCGAGCGCCGCCCGCACCTGCTGCAGCGTGAGACGCTCGAGCTGGATGCGCGCGCCGCCCCCACCACTCCCCGCCACCGCCTCGTTCACGTCGAGTTTGGCCGGTTCCTTACTGTATACTGAATAAAAATAATTAGCGAACTCTAATGCACATTCTGGATCAGCTAGGACTTTTCCATCCTTCATGAGATTATTGCAATTTGTTGAACCCCTTTTACTCCTTATATAATCCCAAAAAGACTTAGGGTCCTTAGCTAGATCACCCTGTACTCGTTGTTGGTGTACTAGGTAAGCGTGATGTATATTTTCTTTAATTCGTGCCCTACATTTCGAAAATACAACATAGTCACTGCGCATTCCGCTTGATTTATATTGTTTGTGAAGTTTAGATTTCAATTTTATATCATTAATTATTTCTTTCGTATACCACTCCGGATAACAGTACCTACAATCATCAGCCTTTCTTTGTTTTTTAGGTACACAATTCTATTTTAGGTACACTATTCTTTTCTTTCTTATTTCTCGATTATTTCTGGTTTGGGTATTGGGACCGCAAGTCCCTCGTAGTTCCTATTACCCACGATGTTAATCTAGGGTGGGGTCAGGACTAAGTCATGTCGCAAGCCTCTCGGGAGAACCGGATATATGTATACTAGCTGATCCGGAATTCAATCCACACAAGGCATGTGGCAAGACAATGTGTACGGTGGTCGCTATCTGGGCGGATATGAATATCCTGCCAACAGAGATGCTTGGTTTTCCTATAAATTTAAGTTCTTGCGTCGTCTGTTCATATTAATGTCTGTGGTCCCGCCTTTATATATTATTTATACCTTTTACGAGTGTTACCGTAAAAAAGTTTTAGTGAGAGCTGTAAAAGAAGGCTTTCGGCCGTTGTCGGCGCGATGTTGATCGGTATTGGTGGTAGCACAAGTTACTTTGACTTTTGGACAGTTGCGTAGCTAGTACGGGTGGTACCCGGGGCAGATTTGGGTACCCCAATAATGAATTTTAGATTAATATTGTTGTTAGCCAATTTAAAAAATAAGGAGCTTTTATTGCTTTTTTATGTACGTACGTCGATTTCTTCATCAATTAGGTATCGTGTTTCATTAGAAAATTACCTATTCATTCAATAGAGTTTAGCAGCGATGTGGTCCAAGTGCCGCCACTACGCCGGTCAAGTGAAATTCTACTGTATTTTGTTTTTTTAACAGTAACACACATAGACATAGACACACTCTGACCCCATACTACGTTAAACTTGTATCGTGGGTATCAGGAACTACGAGGGACTTGCGGTCCCACAACACCCAGACCCAAAACCAACATTTGTGGATCACACAAACATTTGTCTCGGTGCGGGAACCGAACCCACGGCCTCTCGCTTCGTAGCCGGCCACAGAGGCTATCGAATTCAAAAAGACACGTCCTTCAAGTCCCCGTCCGCTTCCTAATCTCTTAATTATCCCTTTCCTTTAAGATCGCCAACGCGCCTATTCTAAATTGAATTGTTTTTAACACGCTTTTATTATTTTATAGCATAGCTCAGCAAACGAGCAAGTGGATCACCTGATGGTAAATGATCTCCACCGCCCATGTACGCCCACAACATCAGAAGAATCATGGGCGCGCTGGCGACCTTAAAGGAAAGGGATAATTAGGGATTGGGAAGTAGAAGAGTATTTGCGCCTCCGGATATCTCACTCACCGTACGAAACGCAGCAGCAATCCGCTGCTTTATGCCGGTTTTCTGTGAGACAGTATTAACGACCCGGTCGAACCGGTCCATTAGTGCTATAGACAAAACTGTCTACAGCGTGGCTCAACCACTCATAAAACTATCGACGGTGGAGATCTCTTACCATCAGGTGACCCACTTGCTCGTTTGCCGGTATGCTTTAAAAAAGACGTAGAAACTATTTATTTACATATATATTGTAGGTGATAGTTCGATACGTGCGAAGTGCATTGTTCAAAGACTGAATTGTATCCGAAAGGGTCGACGGCTCAGCGGCTGAGCGGCTCAGCTGTAAACAACATTTATAACCAAATGTGGGTAGTTTACAATGTAGCCGAACGTACCTGCGATGAGTGTCTGCACAATATCCGCTCCTAGCTCATATCCGTTGCTCACTCAGCATCTTTAGCGCGTGGTCGGATTTGGGAGACGCAGCGGTGTATTTATATTTTTTTTATTTGATTAAATGACGCGCTCGCCTGATGGTAAGCGCTACGCCTGTCCACAAACAGAAGCAACACTACACATAACTTTCGCGCTCATCACTCCGAGACATATGATGTAACGTCTCATAAGGCCAAGTGATTTTACTTACTTCAATGTCCTTCAAACCGAAACACAACCGTGCTTACACATTGTTGCTTGGCGGCAGAAATAGACAAAGCCGTGGTACCAACCCAGACGGCCTCTCACATTTGTTGTTGTACGTTCTGTGTGGTGTTGTTATTGTTTATGGGCAGGTGTCGTACTTACCATCAAACGAGATGTACGTTTTGTCATTTAGGTTAAAAAAAAGCCTGAATGCCAAGAATCGACCTGCGAAGGCGCCTCTAAACTGTGGTCAGCGCCTCCTCTCCGAACAGGCGCCTACTAATAACCCGGAAGACAATTATCAAGAACGATCTAATGGCGTAAGCCTTAGCGCCGAATATCGTTAAAAATGGTGACAAAGTGAAAGATGTACCGAACTCAAGTAAATGGGATAAAGCAATTTACAAGGTGGTAGGTCCCTCGTATGCGAGATGCCGTCTGGGTTGGTACCACCACTTTGTCTATTTCTGCCGCCAAGTGTGTAAGCATTGTTGTGTTTCGGTTTGAAGGACATTAAAGCCAGTGAAATTACTATTTGTTATGAGACTGAACATCTTATGTCTCTGGGTGACGAGCGCAGTTCAGTGTCATGCAATGCGTTGTAGTTCAAAGTTCTGTGTGGTGTTGCTTCTGTTTAAAGGTAGGCCAGGCGCATACCATCAAGTGAGCGCCTTGGTTGTCTCGTCATTCAATCGAATAAAAAAAGCAAGAAGAAATTAGAAGATCTATTGAAAAATATTTGTAGCTATTATTTTGTAGCTTCAGATTTTTTTTTATGATATTTTAAATTAAATATTATTGTTTAATGTGTAGATATTTATCGCTGCATCGTATGACTCGGCCCCTACGTCGAGACAGGTAGTCGCAAAGGCAGGTAGAGTGGCGATATTAAGGCGAGGTAGGCGTTGTGAGACCGTAGCGTTGCCCACCGAAGTACTTCGTAAAATTCAGCATCCCATGTCTGCGGTACGCTTCCGAATCGTAGGTTTAGGAATGTGATATTTTTGATTGTATTTATTTATACTTTCAAGGTTGTTTTCAATGTTACGCTCTAAATTAAAATTAATTCAATAATTACCATTCACGTAATGGGTTTTCCTTTTGGACTTGCATTCTAACTGTTTTTTACTAGCCCTGTATTATATACGTCCCACTGCTGGGCACGGGCCTCCTCTACTGAATGAGAGTGATTAGGCCTTAGTCCACAAGTTAGTGATAATACTGGGCATTATGAGAGTTAACATCTTATGTCTCTACCACACAAAAATAGATTACAAAATATTTGTATTTTTTTAGAGTAATTCAAATTTTACTTTCATTTCTTCCCTGACAAGGACCATATCAAAGATTTAAGGTTATTTATGATTGCTTTAAAAATATAACTACATGAATTACACGCAACTTAAACGATTAGATAAGTTTAGTTAAGTTGACTTTGATGAGGTCATATCAGAGGTTGCATTCTAAACTACTTAAGTCGGATCTATAGATTTCGGCCTGAGTATTTTTAAAGTTGTTACCAGTGTTCGCAAACTGCAAAAGAAGTTTGGTTTCATGCCAATTGGTTAGACGTGAAAAAGCGAACTTTGAGGCTGAAAAAAGTGGCCATAGCTGTCGAACACAGGCGAATAAAATAGGGGCAGGACCCACAGCGGTGGAGTGGCCGCGGAGCCAACCGCATAACCGACGTGAAACGGATTTTGTGGCAAATTAAACTCTGGTTGGTTTCGGAAAAAAAATATGTTGTTGTAGTGTGATTGGCACCCGTTTATTTGAAGAGTTTCTTGTATGTTAAAGGCGGAGAAGTAAGCAGAAAACTCATGTTTATGAGCCCGGAGAATATAGTTTTGATAAATTAACGTAAAGAGTAAAAATAGTGACTTTTCGCACAGGATAGATCATCCATTACAGGTTTTTTTTAGCATAGACCGGCCAAAAAGTGCAGAGATAATTGAGGGATTGGGACGGGGAGGGGGATTTGAGCCTAACCCAATCCCTTAATTATCTCTTACCTTTAAGGTCGGCAAAGCGCCTACGATTCTTTTAGTATTGTGGGCGTACATGCCCAGTGGAAATCACTTACCATCAGGTGACTCACTTACTCGTTTGCCGGTATGTGTAAAAAAACAATACAATACTCATTATTGTATAACCAACTAGCTGTCCCTCGCGGCTCCGCCCGCGTGATCTGTATTTTCCGGGATAAAAGTAGCCTAACAGTGGCGCCATCTGTCAGCAATGTGTCACGCACCGACGCCATCTACTTAAAATATTGGTTTGTAGTACATGCTATGTATCAGAGATGGCGCTGTATTTAAAAAATGATTTTCCCTATTTTCCCGCTTTTCTATTGAAATTTTTCCTAGATTTTCGTTGCTATAAACCTCACGGAGCCCGAGACCTTTCCAACGAATGCAAAACCGTGGAAATCGGTTCGTGCGTTCTGGAGTTATATCGTCAGGAAGGAAAACCCGACTTATTTTTATATAGTAGATAATCACCACACCGCCTCAATATTCTAACCCTAACTATTAATTATAAGTTGCGGGTGAAACCGCGTGGGACAGCTAGTTTTCATATACATTCGTATAAGTGTATTTCTACCAGAATACCTTCAAAGCTAATAAACTAGTCATATTATAGTTTACCGCATTCGCTGTGGTTGTAATCGCATACTAACAAAAGGCGTAACGATCCGGGTTGCGGTTACCGTAAAAATATTACTCCGGAATCCCGGCTCCCTGATATTAAAACTAATGTAGTGAAGGGATCTCATTTGTTGTACGGTAGGGCACTAGCATGTACTGTTATGAACAAAATAAATAAACTATTAGCTCAGTGATATATATTTTTATCCGAACACGGCAAAGTGATTGCACTACACCTGAAGGTAAGCGTAGTGCACTCCAAAAAACGACAAACAATGAGTTAATCGGTGGTCACCAGAATCATGCCGGCCTGTATAAATGCTTCTTCATTCTTCGGAGAGGGTAAAATCAAATCGAGGGTCTGTGACGGGACAGGCGGATGACTGTGTAGGCACAGAGATACAAGGATGTACCCCTATAAACATCCCCAACCAACCATCAAGTCATATCGCAAGCCCGTCGGGAGAACCGGATATACACTAGCTGATGTTGGAACGCGATCCACACAAGTTTGGTCACTATGACAGGTTATAACACCATGTGTACGGTGGTCGCTATACGGGCGGATATGCATATCCTACTACCAGCAAGTTTTTTTTTTTGACGTGATAACGTCTTATAATTCGATAGAGCCGGCTGCACGCACGAAAAAACATGACTCATGCGTCGTTACCTCGCTAGATGTCACGTTCCATTAAAGGCTTGAAGTGCAAGCGAGAGCGCGGAACGAGCGACAAAGAAGCACAATCGGCCTTTGCGTTCGGCAGCGTTCGAGATTTAAAAAAATTAAAACATAAATATTAAATCTTCCACATATCACAACAACGTGTCTGAAATGACAGATTAGACCAGCCATCCGTCAAAGGGAACATTTTCTCCTATATCAAACACATTGAGGCGGGCTTTTTAAAAACTAGATTTACGAAAAGGACATTGTTCGTCGTCCATACATAGTTGGCCTAAGAACCAAAAGGTAGGTGAATTTACTTTTTGGGTTTTAGATAATGTATATATTTGATTGAAACTATATTAAAACTACGGACACTTGAGAATTCCGAAATATAAATAAAATACTTTCGGATTTTGAGGTTATAATTAGGCCAATAAATACTATCAAATGTCAAATGTTGTCATCTGTTAAATCATTTTGACGGAGTTTTGGCGGGAATTCCGACAGTGCGGTTCATCGCTGATTTTAATTTATTTCAAAAACTAGTTTAATGTGTTTGTTGTATAAAAGTGGTGTGGATTTGTGCAAAAAACATTTACGGCGATGAACAGTGTATGGAAATATTGAATTAAGTGAACAACGCACATTTATACTTGTAAAAACTATTAAATTGTAAAAAAAAATGACATAATTGTATTTATGCGTACAAATAAATCTAACTTGATCAATTTCATTGTGATTTCCAATTACCTCCTCCTCTATATACATACAAAGCTATTAAACAAATGAAATTAAAATTTTCTTTTGAAAAATGCTACCATTCGATTAGTATTTTCTTAAGACGTTGTCACGTTCAACTATCGTCAGTAAACCGACTTTACAGACAACCAATTTTTTAGTTTTTTTAATACATTAACCCTTTTTTACTCGATGTTACATAATTCTTCGTAACATAAACATCAATCGTTCAGCCATGCTACTGTATACGGTTAATTTCCTGGCAGATATGGGTTTTTATTGATACAAATATATAAAAAAGTTCAACGGTAAAACATTATTGTTAATATAAAAAAGTTTTTTAATCAATCCGAATTAGTTTTTGTTATTCTTCCGAGATTACTCAATCGAACTTCCCATTATTGGTTGGTTTGTGAAAAATAAGAATATAAAAATTTATATTGAAACCGACCGGTTGTTTTTGGTACAATGGCGACAGATAGGATTTTGGGTATAGGGGTACATCCTTGTATCCCTGTGCCTGCATCGGTCATCCGCCTGTCCTGTCGCAGGCCCCTCGATTTGTGGAGTGTCTCTGTTTGGAGTGTGAAGAATCATTTACATAGGCCGGCATGATTTTAGTGACCACCGTATAAAGTCATTGTTTGTTGGTGGCCACTGGTTTTTTGGACTGCAGTGCGCTTACCATCAGGTGTAGTGCAGTCACTTTACCGTGCCCGGAAAAAAAATCCCTTAAGAAAGAAGCGTGTTACAGGTTTGACCCCTTTGTCTGCGTGTGTGTGCGTCTGGGCATTGTATCGGCTGATTAGATGATATAGACCTTAAATAAATAAATACACCCAACAGTCACATACATAGTCCTGACCCCACGGTAAGATACGAGTCTTGTGTTGGGGGGATCAGGAACTGCGAGAGACTTTCGGTCTCACCCAGTCCCCGAAACAAATATTTGTGGATCTCACAATCATTTGTCTCGGTGCGGGGATCGAACCCGCGGCCTCTCGCTTCACAGGATTCGCAGGCAGGCGACTCGCCTGCTGTGCCACGAAGGCTGTCAAATATATCGGAAGCTGTCAAATATATTTTGTACCTTAATATTTTTTATAGATGTAATAGTCCTTTCTGAATTAGCTATAATATTATATGGTTTGATTAATTAAAAAAAACTACTACCAAAGTCCCTGATAATAAAGAAAACTTATCGATGTAATAATTTTTTCACGCCCGTATAAAAAAGATTGTAAAATGGTAATACCAGTGTACTGATAGATAATTCAATCAACGCCGTACCCGGGTAGATCCGGGATTACGCCCGGATATTGGTAGAAAGTGTCTGGCTATTCAACTCGCCGGATTTATTACCAGTTGCGCGGATTGCTGTGTTCTTTACGTATATTAGGATTGAGGACACTCGAAGCTAAGATATGTAGTGATGGTCGTTGTTGACGAATTTTTCTCATAAGCCTCACTCCTGTATTATCGAAGGAGTAGACAGAGTTGTAACTAATGCAAATTCAAATTCCGCAAATTCCCGGCAACGCGTGTGTGATTTTTCAAATCGAAAAACTCAAACTGACAATGACTGTTTAATTTTACACATTATTCTATATGTGCTGGACAATAATGTAAATGTATTTTCTTTCATTTAATCTCCCAAAATATACAGTATTACTAGTTTTGGGAATAAAGTTACAACTCTGATGTAAATTAGTGTAGTTACTACAGTTTAGCTGCGTGACGGTACATTCGTTGTCCCGCATCGACGTTGTGATGCAAAACTTATCATCTGTGGCACAGGTTCATCCCTAGTACAGGGTAGTGCAGGCCCGTGTTGCACCGTACGATGAAAGGGTGACGACTGACCCGTCTTCACCAGCTGCGCAGTTACCTATTTAATTTCTGCTTCCCTATTTAATAACTGCTGTTGCACTAATTGGTTGTTTATGTTTTGTTGTATTTGTATTTTGATAATAATATGTAATTAAATCCTTATCTTCAAATTGTCTCATGAATGAAAATATTCTCGTGTCTGTCGTTTCAGAAACTCGAATTGGTTTGACAGCTTTATCAAAATATAAAATTCTGTTAGTTGAATGATATTTTGATCACCCTTTGAGAAATCGGGCGATAGAGTGAGTTCAAGAGTATTATAGAATGTAACTTCCAGTGGACGTGTAGTCTTATATCTCGAAGATTTCATGCCGTAATTTTATTTGAAGTTATTGGATACTCCTCGGTTTAATCAGACTGTAACCTTTTGTTAGGTGACGCATGTTTGGAGGAGTGTACCTTCATTTATCATGGCTCTCGGTGGAGTAGTGAGGTCATTTCAATAATATTATGTAAGTGTGTTTCTAAATTTTATTATTTGTCAGAAAATTTCACTATGAATATTTTATAAACTTAAATAAAAAATAGGGTATAATTTTGAAAAGTCCTGCTAGAAACCATATAATAATTTTGAAATCCTTTATCAGTGTAGTAAGAACAATAATATTAAATAAAAAATACATAGCTCTAGTGGTACAGCTACGCTGTACACAGTTATGTCTGCAGCATGAATGGGCCGCCTCGACCGGGTTACCACTGTCTCACAGAAAACCGACGTAAAGTAGTGGCTTGCTGCTGCGTTTCATATGGTGAGTGAGATATTCCGAGGCCCAAATCCCCCTCCCCTTCCCAATCCCTTTCCTTTATGTTGGCAACACACCCATGATTCTTCTGGTATTGTTGGCATTGATGGGCCGGTGACCAAATTGCTGGTATGGCGGCTCATGCTATTAAAGAAAATATAGACTCTAAGACCTATTTGGATTAAATCAGCATTCAACAAAAAAAAAAACCCTATTGTCATATACAGACGCCCACACCCAAAGAGGTCAAATTTATATAAACCCCTCTTTAACTGGGGTTAGAAACTTTTACCGGCCCAAAATATTTCTGCGTATTCGTTCTCTACAGAATTGTTTAAAAATTCACTCCTAACCACTATGGCAAAGATTACATTCATGAATTTATGAACTGGCGAATGTACTTCCCAATTGAGTTTACATTTTTGAGATGAAACTCCGCTCAAGTTTCAAACTAAAACATTACGGAGCTCGGAATATTGCTGAAGTATGGTAGTTAACTTTTGGTTCTATATTAGCTAACTGAGTTTCGATCGACATCCTTAAATCCAAATCTTTATTAATCATGTAGGCTAAGAAAGCGCTTATGACAGGTCAAGTACAGAACTTTTGTCATTAAAAAGACTAACTTAGAATTAAGGGAGCTTTGGACTAACCGCCGCGCTAAAGGCTGGATGGAAATCGGAATAGGGCAAGACGGAGTAGGATAAGTTTACAAAAAATCTGTAAGGGTTTATATTCCCATAGTGGGTAATGATACGTATACCATACACTAGCAGACCCGGCGACGCGTTGCTGTGGCTAAGGTATACGTTAAATTATATTGTAGTAAACTATTCAATACAGTATGCGCCATCTATTGGTTACTTACTCAATCCAGCCGACAAATTACCTTACACAGCCATCTGTTAGAATCTTATGGAACTCACAGATAATTATAACTAATAATTTGCAATAAAAAATATTGCGAATATAAATTGAGATATTCATATATATCGGAGGAAGTCGTTGGATGCAGGCCGCTTCCAGCAGGTCGCTCTGGAGATCTTTGGAGGAGGCCTATATTCAGCAGTCAGTCCTGTGGCTGATGATGATGATGATGATGAAATTGAGATATAAATTATTCTTGTAAATATGGATCAAAATGCACACAGTTTGTAAAATTTGATTAAAATCGGTTCAGCAGTTTAGGGGTTCAATTACGGACAAACAACGTGACATGAAATTTTTATATATAAAGATATACATAACGAGAGGGAAGTTGCGCTTTCAATAATAATTATATTCAATAATTTTAGTGTAATTACTGGGCATTATGAGACTTAACATCATATGTCTCGGGGTGACGGGCGCAGTTCAGTGCCTATATATTACCTATATATTCGGGATCCTATATATTCCATTTTTCAGCACAAAGCTGCTTGCATACGCCATACTGGTTTTTTGTGACGTCACCCATCATTGTCAAAAATCTTTCAACCCTTACAGCAATGGCCAAAGAAATAACATCGTATATATGTATACCTACACTCGAAAACCATTACTCTCCTTTCTTTATGCATTGGGTAAACATAGTATAACGGATATGTTCTCCTGGAATTCCCGTCTGGGATGTTAGCCCGATGGAATAAACTTACCATCAACCATCCGTAGTCAACCGTTGAGGGAACTTTGACAGGAGATTTACTCGCATCGAATAATTGTAGATGTGGTATTTTATTCAATAGGTACTGTTGTATAAACGTCACAATTAGATTTTATTTCATTGAATGACAAGACGAGCAAGTCGCTCGCCTGATGGTAAGCGCCACGCCTGCCCAAAAACAGAACACCCCACAGAACTTTGAATTACAAACGGTGGTACCAACCCAAACGGCCTCTCGCATATGAGGGATCTACCACCTTGTGATAGATTGTATATCGAGTAGGAATGTAAGTGGACCATCATTAGGCCCAAGTGGCACCATTAGATGGTGGGTCATCCCAGATATTAACGAATACATCATCAAATCATGATGGCAAAGCGTATCCTGGCATTGGGCCAGGATAATGCCAGGCAGAAAGAAGAAAGGAGATTGTAATCGAGTATATCCGCTGCATGGTGTCCGTGACGGAAATTCCAGGAACGGGGCTGGTTTCTGCCACAATTATAAGCGTATGCCGCGCAGGAGTACGCCGTACGTAAATGCGGGGTGCTACTAAAACCACTGCTCTTCTATTTTTTATTCAAGAAATTATTTATGTTCTTTAACACCGGGTGCTGTTTGTTTTGAATGCGGTTTTTTCTATTTGAAAGCTGATTTAATTGTGAAGGTTTTTAGCTATGTTTGAATAAAATCTGTTTGGCGTTGTAATAATTACACATGATTGTCCTAATCGTCGTCAGACTTTTTAGCGATTAGATTAATGAGCTCGGTTGTTTAAGTTTTATATACATACATAGATCAACTATGATCATCCCTGTGCAGAGTACAGGCATCCTAGACTCTATCTACTCATCAAGTCTTTGTTAAACTTTGTATAATGTAGTGCGAAAGACTACCGCATCCAACGTTCTATAGTCCATCGTTTTATCGTCGATGTGTGAGAATATTTCCACTCAGTTTGCTTTGACGGGCTGCCAGCACTCTTTAATAGAAGTAGTTTCCGTCTAGAAGTGGTATTGGCGCTGTATGCTTGTAAAAATATGTAATACGAGTAGAATACGCTTGGCTTGACATAGCACAAGATAATAAATTGAATTAATAAGTTGAATTAAATGACGTAGCTCAGGTTTTATCAACTATTTAGTATAAAACTAGCAAGAAATACACAAAGTAATACACGGTCGCTTGTCAAGGAATAGAGGGAGAGCTATATGTAAGAGCGCGCAACTGCATAAATGGCGCGAAATTCAAAGTTAGAATATTATATTCAACAAAACGTATTGCTTATTTAGTGTCTGTAATATTTGTTTTTTTTTATCTTGGCATGGCAGAGACGTCTATAATGTCGATCGTCAAGTGATGTTGCGTCCCTCGATGATCGATAGAATTATGCCTGAAGTTACTTACGACTCGCCTTCGCTTCACTCTAAGTTATCCGGAGGCCCAAATACCCTACTTTTCCCAATCTTTTTTTTTATAGCATAGGTCGGCAAATGAGCAAGTGGGTCACCTGATGATAAGTGATCTCCACCGCCCATGTACCACCTGAAGAATCATGGGCGCGTTGCCGACCTTAAAGGAAAGGGATAATTAGGGATTGGGAAGGGGAGGGGATTTGGGCTTCCGGATATCTGACTCACCGTACGAAACGCAGCAGCAAGCCGCTACTTTACGTCAGTTTTCTCTTAATTATCCCTTCCCTCAACGAATGATTCTTCTAGTATTGTAGGCGGACATGGGCGATGGAGATCAGGTGACCCACTTAGTCGTGGTGCTATAAAACATGCCGCTTCCACAGCCCACTATATCTCAACACAATGTAAGCTATCGTAAGTAACCGAGTTAACTTGTACTTAACTTCGGTTCAGCTGAAGGGCCGCATTGTTACAGGTTTATTGGCTTTCTGTTAACTACTCTGCGTAGTGTTGATATTGGAGACGACCAGGTTGCTCGCTTGATGGTAAGCGTCACGCTTGCCCATAAACAGAAATAACTCTAATCAGAACTTCGAGTTATGAAGTTCTCCATTGTACTGCACTGCGCTCATAGACTCATAATACCCAGTAATTTCATAGACTTCAATGGTCCAACCGAAAAAAAGAGTGCTGGGACACTACTGCTAGGTGGTAGAAATAAACAAAGCAAACACAACAAAAACAAATACTTGTATTTCTCGATTCAACATATCAGTTTTCAGTTATTTTTAAAGGTAACCGTAATTTATTTATTAATATTAAATTCCCCAAATCTAAAGGGTTTAATACTGGTTACCGAAATAATCATTACCTCTATCCTACACGTGCTGTCGGCATAAGATAAAGGAAGGGCAATAGGTACCTCCGGCGTATTAAGGTCATTTTTAGGTTACCTTTATTAAAATGGTAACCTGAAACAGCACGTAACTTGTTTATTTATCCTGGTTACCTAGACAGCGGTAACCTTAATCTAAAAGAACGCAAATTCTTCGATACCGGTGCGGTAATTTATAGTTTTCGGTTCCTGGTCATAAGTTAACTGTTCGTCGGTGTAAACCAGTGTTTCCCAACCTTTTTTAGGCCATGCCCCACCTTAACATTTTTTTGTTAAATTTGTCACCGATATCTAGCATTGCATTTAAATAACTCAAAGCGAAAGGATTAAAGTCGTTTCGAGTCCATTTTTAAATTGCCCCCTTAATAATTATCAAATTGCCCCACTGTGGGGTGTGGGCCCCACGTTCGGAAACACTGGTGTAACACTGGTTTTTTGACTGGTAGAGCCACGCTGTAGACAGTGTTGTCTACAGCATGAATGGGCTGGCTCGACCGGGTCGTTACCACTGTCTCACAGAAAACCGACGTAAATTAGCGGCTTGGCTGCTGCGTTTCGTACGGTGAGTGAGATATCCGGAAGCCCAAATCCCCTCCCCTTCCCAATCCCTAATTATCCCTTTCCTTTAAGGTCGGTAACGCGCCCATGATTCTTCTGGTGGTGGGCGTACATGGGCGGTGGAGATCAGTTACCATCAGGTGACCCACTTGCTCGTTTGCCGGCCTACGCTATAAAAAAAAACCATACCATTATGATTTTAAACATCACCTCGCTGTTTAAAGCGTACTGTGTCCGTATTCCGTAGATACGGAGTGCGCCATAAAATATTTTACGACAACAATAAACCGAAGGTTGTCGCGCTACGGCAACTTTGCCAACATACTTATAAGATGTTGCGTTAAATGGCCGAGAAATTAGATAAATACGTTCCTCCGGACTAATGAAGTTTCGCAATAAACTAGACCGAAAAAAATGTGAGCAAACGTTGGCGTATTGGCCCTTTTGGGCGTAATTGGGTTGGACAAAAAATACATTCATGTCTGTGTCGTTAAATAAGTCGGTAAGTAAAGAAAATTGATAGTTTTGTTTTTAACCACCAACGCAAAAAGGTAGAGTAGAGTGGAGTAAGACGTAAGAATGGTAGAGCCACGCTGTAGACGGTTTGACTACAGCACGAATGGGCCGGCTTGACCCCACAACCCATAACGGGGACCAAGTTTCGGCACTACCTCGTCCGCTAATCAGAACAGAGGATATTCATATCCACCCGGATAACGACCACCGTACACATGGTGTTAAAACCTGCCATAGTGACCCACACACCTTGTGTGGATTGCGTTCCAGAATTAGCCACATATCCGGTTCTCCCGAGGGGCTTGTGATAAGACTTGATGGTTGGTTGGGGTGGATATAGGGGTACATCTTTGTATTCCTGTGCTTGCATCGGTCATCCGCTTGTCCTGTCGCAGGCCCCAGGCAGTGTGAAGAACCATTTACAAAGTAGGCCGGCATGATTCTTGTGACCACGGATTAACTCATAGTTTGTTGGTGGTCACTGGTTTTCTTTGGACTGCACTGCGCTTACCATCAGGTTCACCTCGTGCAGGTGAGGCTTGGGCTTAAGGTATATTGGTAGCCCACTTACACTCCAGAAGGGGCTTCTTTAAACGGGGTTAAAAAGTAGGCAACTAAAAGGCAGTAAAATATAAAAAACGTGAATATTTATGTTGGAAACAGAGACGAGGCGGGCGAAATGCGCACCCGAACAAATTTGACATGATTTTCCGCACGACAAATTCCTCAGATCCCTTTGGAATTCTCCGAATTTATTGTGCCGGCGTTTTCGCGTCTGTTTTATGTATTTTGCATACTTTTCCAACGGTACTTATAACGTAAAAGATCCTCAATTAAGACTTCAGTTATTGGTTTAATAAAAACTTTACAACAAAAATAAAATATACATAGATTTAGGAAAAAAGGAAATTTTTTCTGAGTGGTAGAGCCAAGCTGTAGACAGTTTTGTCTGCAGCATGAATGGGCTGATTCAACCCGGTCGTTACCACTGTCTCACGGAATACCGACGTAAAGTAGCGGCTTGCTGCTGCGTTTCGTACGGTGAGTGTGATATCCGGAAGCCCAAATCCCCTCCCCTTCCCAATCCGTAATTCACGCCCATGATTCTTGTGGTATTGTTGGTGTACATGGGCGGTGGAGATCACTTACCATCCAGATGGGTGACCCAGATGGGTTCCTCAGGCTGAGGATCTCCTCAGGCTCGTTTGCCGGCCTATACTATAAAAAATCTTAAGTCGGAGCTATTCCAATGTAATTATTAAGTATTTTAGGTAAAAAATCTCTTTTCTCTCCTTCCACCTACCTTTATCCCACTCGCCATGCACTCGGCGCAACATGCTTTTTAACCCGTTACAGAAAGACTTGGCTTGTAGTTTTACGACCGGTCACCTGCATGACGTCAAAGTCCACGAGTTTGAAATTCAATTCCAAAATCAAATTAAAAATAAAAGATCTCCAATACCGTTAGCAAATAACCGTTATAACGTTTAAGCTATTGACGCAATTAAGCCGTTATTTATAGCTTAAACAGAGATATAAACATGTAAATGGACGCTCAGTGGGGCTACCGTCGGATTGTCGCGTCCAGCCCGGACAGATTTATAGGTGTGCCGTCCGGGTGGCTGTGACCAACGGAAAGACGGCTCTTCATGTGCGATTAAAAGTCGCACATATTTACAATAGCAGCTAATACTAATATTTACACTAGCAGCGATAGCTCAGCGGGGAGTACGGACTGTCGAGACGAAAGTCGCAGGTTCGAAACCAGCCCCAAGAGCATACACCTCTGACTCTTCTAAGTTACGTGTATATTCATTGTTAATTATCGCTTGCTTTAACGGTGAAGGAAACATTGTGAGGAAACCTACATACCCCGAGAACTCGATAAGATTTTTCGAAGGTATGTGAAGTCGGCCAACCCGCATTAGGCCAGCGTGGTGGACTAAGGCCTAAACCCTCTCATTCAGTAGAGGAGGCCCGTGCCCAGCAGTGGGACATGTATAATACAGGGCTAGTAAAAAAAAAATATAAAGAGGAAAGATTTGTGCATTTGTATGTAACGAATAAACTTAAAAACTACTGGACCGGTTTGAAAAATTCTTTCACCATTAGAATCGTACATTATCCCTGATGAACATAGGCTACTTTTTATCCCGGAAAAAGCAGTTCACGTGGGCGGAGCCGCGAGGAAAAGCTAGTTATTTATAAAATGAATTTGACAGCATATGTCGTATAAGGCGAGTATACATACTCACACCAGTAATTCCCGAAGGGGTAGGCAGAGGTGTAACCAGTACACCCACATTTCGCCTAGCTCATTTCCGTCCCATGATGTGATAAGGGGCGAGCCTATCGCCATGTCTGGCACTATCCCAGACTTCAGATATTTTATAAGATCAGTACACGTTTTTTTTATAATCCTTAATTCTTGCAAAGCTGGTACTGATTATAAAATATTATAAATTAAAATTAAATCGCATGTGTACGGGCGCCCTTATTTGCCATGTAGTGCTTGTTTGGCAAAATCAGCCATTTTACACTGCATCCTCACCGCAATATATGTCAGATATATATTTGTGCATTCAATATTATAATAGATGCAAAAAAAGAAGGAAGTTTTTTTAAACGGTTACAAAGACCACCCCATGGCATGGGAATAATAATAGCAACTTAGACTAAGGTATGTAGGCGAGAGGGCGAGTATCACCGCTTTGTCTATTTCTGCCACCAAGCAACAGTGTGTAAATACTGTTGTGTTTCAGTTTGAAGGACATGGAAACCAGTGAAATAATTGGCATTATGAGACTTAACATCTTATGTCTCGGGACGCAGTTCAGTGTTTTGTAATACAAAGTTCTGTGTCGTGTCGCTTACTATCAGGCGACACCTTGACTCGTCTCGTCGTTCAATAAAAAAAAAATACTTTTCAGATCTATGCAAATAAATCTCAATACATCAAAATGTATTTCATCGTGAAATTAAATGAAAGCACATATATCAGAGAAGAAAGGCTGTCACCGAATAATAGTGGAAGCTGGGTAAAGGCTGCTTCAGACGTAGGAAGCTGTTGACGGCGGCGTCGACATGACAGCCTCAAGGAGCCTTTTGTATCGGTACATATTGAAACAGGGACGCACTCAACGGTATGTGTGGGGTATTTTAACATTGTTTTTATAGCATAGAGACTACCGCGCCCACACACCCGCCACTGTAACTCTTCAAGGATCAACAGTGGCACGCATTTTTGCCGACACCGAGCAGGGAAGCGATTTTTATAGCATAGTCCGGCAAACGTGGGTAACCTGATGGTAAGTTATCTCCACCTCCCATGTACACAGTACTAGAAGAATCATAGGCGCGTTGCCGACTTTAGAGGGAAGGGATTGGGGAAGGAGAGCGGGTTGGAGGCGATTTGGAGGCCCAAATATGACACTAACCGTACGAAACGCAGCAGCAAGTCGCTATTTACGTCGGTTTTCTGTGAGACAGTGGTAACGACCCGGTTGAATCGGCTCATTCATGCTGCAGACAAAACTGTCTACAGCGTGGCTCTACTAATTACAAATTGTTTCACTAACGCAATATCTATATATTTTCAGGAAGGTTCTATAGAATGAATTGAAGGTGATCATCGGTGATAGTATTTCTATCAATATCATCATTATGATGAGCGGTGGCCATTGTACATTCCCATATAATCCTACTTTTTACTAATCTTCTCCCAATAAAGAGTGAAATTTTTTTGTGAGTTTGTGACTTTGAATATCTGTTAATCTTTCACACCCGCTGGACGGTTTTGGATGAAATTTGTCACACAGGCAGATTATTACTTAGATTAGGATATAGGTTACTTTTTATTTTGGAATAGATATTCATATGACTAGAACGGCAAGTAAAGCTAGCTTAGAACTCAAAGTTAATACTGAAACTATTTTCCTAGTACAAGATATTTAATTTAAACTCGTTTGAATACAAAATCTTGTAATTCTTGCCGGCTCGTATTAATTATTCAGTGATTTACTACCTTCACTAGTGTACGAGTACAGTTTCAAAAGGAATAGTTAAACAATCAGACAGAGTAAAGATGGCTTAGAATTAAAATAGTTTAATATCTGATGAAGTAATTAGTAGTCAAAGTTAAGTGGGTGCAATTTCATTATATTTATTTCTTATATTTTTTTGTGACTAATCGCCGGATCGAGTAGAAGTGATATTGGGTTTTTCTATCATGAAATCTTCAGTATCAGCCCGGGGTATGGAATTTGTACCCGCTATAGCGATAGCCTTGCCCCCTATCATATTATAGGGCGGAAATAAGCCGGCGAGATGTGGCAGTACGGGTTACATCCTTCGGGGATTGTGCGTATGTATTTATATTTTTTGTTCGTGAGCTTCTCTCGCTTTAAAGGAGGTCTGGCCTCCCAAATATTTCCCAAATACGTGCCATCATAGAATTGGCCCGCTCCTTGCACAGGCCAATGCGCGAATACATTGGAGCTGGGAGGCCGATTGATGAAAACTTTTTACTCGTTGATTTATAACATTTATTGCGCGTAAATACAGGAGGCAATATACCAATGAACCTAAAGACGCCACATGTACGCGCGACTTGTTTTAAAAGTTAAAGCGTTCATAACATCGAATGATTTACGATATTTCTATTCTTTTACGTATTTAAGTACTGAAACAGACGAAATAATATGACACGTCTGAGTCAGGACGCAGGGCTAATTTAAAAATCGAAAATAACTCAACTGGTGGGTCTAACTAGAGTCACTTTTGTCTACAGCATGACTTGGCTAGATCGGGTAGTTACCACTATCTCTCAGAAAGTCGATGTGTAGTGGCAGGTCGCTGTTGTTGCGTTGAAGGCGGACCCTGGCATTAAGCCAGGATAGCTACAGGTAGAAATAAATGTTTTTGAGTTGGTTATTTTTGTTAAAAAGTTTTTATTGTGTTATCCAAAGTTTATGTGTTTTTTGCTGCACTTCCGTGGCGCAGTGGACGAGTAACCGGATGTAAAGCGATCGTGGATCACACAAACATTAGCCTCGGTGTGGTAGTCGAAGCCACGGCCTCTCGTTTCGGAGCTGGCTACCATGCCACAGCGGAAAACAAAGTGGTGGTACCAACCCAGAAGGCCTCTCGCATACGAGGGGCCTACCAACTTGTATACTTAGGATGTATCAAAAGTGAAACAGCCTTCAATTCTGTCTCTGCTAGGTAATCAGAGGTAACCTGTAATGCGCGTCTTGTACATTTATATGTCTGTGCAGAATGCAAACAAAAATGTATGCTAAGAGTATTGAAGAAGTGGGTTGGATGTGTACACTGTCGTGATTTCTTGTGATTTGAATTGAGAATAATAAATAAGGTTTTTATAGTCTATGGAGAAAAATACGCTATTGGGCCACTTGATGGTAAGTGTAATAGGTACTCTTAAGACTTGATTTATGGTGTTGCGTTGTCAGGCTTTTGAGGCGTACAAATCCGATACGAAAAGTTTCAGCTTTCTATTGAAATGCATTACCAGTTTAAGCGGCGGTTAGTTAGGGTTGGAACGTACTGCCGAGAAGGTCTTTTTTTTATAGCATAGGCCGGCAAACGAGCAAGTGGGTCACCTGATGGTAACTGATCTCCACCGCCCATGTACGCCCTCCACCAGAATAATGGGCGCGTTGCCGATATTAAAGGAAAGGGAAAATTAGGGATTGGGAAGGGGAGGGGATTTGGGCTTCCGGGTATCTCACTCACCGTACGAAACGCAGCAGCAAGCCGCTACTTTACGTCGGTTTTCTGTGAGACAGTGGTAACGACTCGGTCGAGCCAGCCCATTCATGCTGTAGACAAAACTGTCTACAGCGTGGCTCTACCACTCAAGGTCTGGGTTCGAAACCATCCCTCAGGGCACACGGATTGACTTTTCAAAGTTAATGTTGTTTCGAAATTGTATATTTGTTGTTAATTATGTCCTGCTTGTTTCAATCTGCATAATTCAGAGTTACTTCAGAATTTTAAATGTGAAGTTTACCAACCCGCTTTCGTCCTCAAGACTAAGACTTAAGCCCTTCATTACTAAAGAAATGAAATATAATATAAATATAAATACAATTTACTTTGCGACTAATATAGAATTGATAAAAATAAATACATTATAAAAATTATGTGTCTTTACATAGTAAAAAATCCAACTAAAAAATAAAAAATAAATTTTAATGAATTCGAATTAGGAATAGTGTACAAAATTTAAAGATATATATAATTTAAGAATAGTGTAAATAAGAAAAAATATGTATTTTATTGTAAAAAAAATTGGGGTGATTTTTAAGACATTATCAAAATGATGATCCATCTACCCATATCTGTCAATAAAATATTTTTATAACTATTGACACCATGCACCCCACGCTTTTTTTTACAATAAAATACATATTTTTTCTTATTTACACTATTCTTAAATTATATATATCTTTAAATTTTGTACACTATTCCTAATTCGAATTCATTAAAATTTATTTTTTATTTTTTAGTTGGATTTTATGTAAAAGCGTGTTTTTTAGTTTTTTTAAACTATTATTTATTTTTAATTTTTTAGTTTGATTTTCTATAAAAAGGTGTATTTTCATTTTTTTTATCATTTATTTTTTTTTTCTTTGTGTTTTTATTTCTTTTACAATTTTTTGAAGTGAAACTTCTTTCGAATCTTTGTGCTTGGAAAATTCGCTGAAACGTAAAAATGTCACGAAGGAGATAGGAAAGAAACAAGTTTTACGAATGGCTTGTTTAACAAGCCATTCGTAAAACTGTATCCGATCAATCGTTCAACACCCGTAGTTCATACAAAGCGTCGGAGGTAATGATTCGCTGGAGAATCTTGACATCGCGATGTAGATGTCCTATACAATAGGATTATTCTACAGCAGTGGCGCCATCTCTTGATTTTTTCTTGTTTTATTTTAATGTGTCATGTAGACTATAATCCAATGTTCTATTATATTGCTGCCACTAATTGTAAATAATATAAAAAAGTGTTTTGCGAACATCCCTTACTACTGAAGTAATTTTAATAACAGTTGTAGGTAATAAATTTGTAATTTATAACAATTATTCAATGAAATATTTAAGGAAGTTTTAATTTTTACAATATTTATTTATTTTGTTCTAAACTGGTATCAAAATAACACAACAAAACAACCAGCGCCACCTTTATTGCATTTAAATTACAAGTTGACAAGAAAAATCATGAGATGGCGCCACTGGCACATCTACATCGCGATGTCAAGATTTTATCCGACGTTTTGAAGTAGGTCAAAATCACGTTCAAGGACAAGTTATATACAAACCTACCAACATACAAACATACATACGTCTGAAGCTAATAAAAGCGTGTTAAAAATGAAGTCACTTCCGCTGTCTGATCGCTTAGATAATGGCTTAGATCTTTTAAACCATTCAACGGATTTTAATGCAGTTTTCGGTGATAGATAGAGTGATTCATGAGGAAGGTTTATATGTTTAATACATACATATTATAGTGCAGAAATTTTTATAGTGCAAAGATTTTTTTATAAACTACACTAAATGGAGTAGTTACATGTGCGGGTGAAACCGCGAGCGACAGCTAGTATTTTATAAGTAAAAAAATCTTTTACTCTCATGTTTTCTTCCTTTACTCATCTCACGTCCACTGCAAAACTCGGGGACGGTCCGAAATAAAAATCGCGCCAACACACAAATATTTGTCCAAAGCATCAAAGAACGTTTAGATGTATCTGAACAAACACGCTCATCGCAGACTCCGCAAATATTGGAATTTCATGTTGGGCCAAAGAGTTTGACTTACCTTGTATGTAGAACCGTCAAGCGATATTCCACACCGCAGCGTCCGCGCCATTCTGGTTTTTTATTATTTTATTCATGAGAGTGGCGGGCAACAGAGGTTTCAAAGGTATCTCATATGCGAGAGGCCGTCTAGGTTGGTACATGGACATTGAAGCTAGTGAAATTACCGGGAATTATGAAACTTAACATCTTATGTCTCGGGATGACTAGCGCAGTTCAGTGCTTTATAATTCAAAATTCTGTGTGGTGTTGCTTCTGTTTATGGGGAGGCGTGTCGTTTACCATCAGGCGAGCGACTTGCTTATATCGTCATTCAACGAAATAAAAAAAGAGCATCGGATCACGTGATGGTATGTGATCACCGCCGATCATGGACACCATCAGAGGAATTGTCGGTGCGTTGCCAGCCATTAAGGATAGAGTAGGCTCATTACATATATTTTTATTCAACGACGCAGCCATATGAACAATAAGTATCATATTGTAAGTGATAGTCGATAAACTCTGTTCATAATATGACACGTCGTAGGCACAAACAAACCGGAAAATGCATGTCTCATCTGCACTACATACTCTTGTAAAGTTTATCCTTAGAGCTGTAGAGGTGTTTGATTTCCACTCGGTAAGTACTCGGTGATTTTTGATGTTTATATACATCTTGTGTAATGTATCTTCCTTTATCGATTCAAGATTGAGTTATTCCTTTAAAGCTGGTGATCGGCTTGGGAGCAATTATACAGAGTTAAAAAGTTTTAAATAAACCTTTATTCCTCAGAGATAACCGACATGAAGACATACTGTAGACAGTAATGTCTACAGCATGAATGGGCTGGCTCGACCGGGTCGTTACCACTGTCTCTCAGAAAACCGACATAAAGTAGCGGCTTGCTGCTGCGTTTCGTACGGTGAGTGAGATATCCGGAAACCCAAATCCTTCTCCCCTTCCCAATCCCTAATTATCCCTTTCCTTTAAGGTCGGCAACGCGCCCATGATTTTTCTGGTATTGTGGGCGTACATGAGCGGTGGAGATCACTTACCATCAGGTGACCGACTTGCTCGTTTGCCGGTCTATGCTATAAAAAAAATGAAGTTAAAGGTTTGTCGTGCCCTTTCCTTCTGCTATTAACGTCATCGGAGGCCCTATCTGGATATTGTGGATCATGGCATGAGGACTATGTTTGTGTATTAAGGGTGTACCTATTTGAATAGAATAGAAATATTTCCAGACCGACCTGTTGGAAGCCTGCATCCAGCGACTTCCTGCGACCTTTATCAGGTCGTCTGTCCACCTTGTAGGCGGACGTCCAACGCTGCGCTTGCCGGTACGTGGCCTCCATTCCAGAATCTTTGCTCGAGCTAAGTGACCTGTTCACTGCCACTTCAGCTTTCTTCAGCGCTATGTCGGTGAGCCTATCTCCATACCGGGAGACAAAATTTCAGACTCCGGGCCAATGCTGAGCATTTAATGTTAGCAAAACCCAATATCACTTTTACCCGACCCGGGGATCGAACCCGAGAGCTCAGCACAGCAGTCAGCGTCGTACGCAATTCAACTGCGCTACCGTGGCCGTCTTTGAATTTGATCATATTAAACATATTTTGTTCTTTGTTCTATGACCAAATTTTGGTGAGAGTAGATCCTGCATTACGCATGTAGCCAGGGGTGAACGAACTAGCCTCGTGGTGATTACAACTGCGCAGTTTTCAACAACCCCTGTCAGTAGGTTACTGCGTACGTCGAATAGGGTGGGGTGAAGGGAACTGTTTTGGACACTGCAAAAAATCTTTATGCATAATTGTGTAAAGAAATAAGAAGTTTTTATTTAATTTATAAGCAAACGAGCTGTCCCTCGCGGTTTCACCTGCATGTTACTGCCCTGCTCCCATAGGTTAGAGCGTGATATACATATAAGCCTTCCTCATGAATCGCTCTATCTATTGCTGAAAACTGCATTAAAATCTGTTGAATAGTTTAAAAGATCTAAGCGAACAAACAGTGGAAGCGACTATTTTATATTATGTAAAGAAGCAAATTTATATAGGAAATATAATAAGAAACAGTCTTTCGTTATGCATACTTAGTCTCTGCTAGAATACCAAATGTCGTTTTAGAAATTGCCAACTGTGAGGTCTCTGAAGATTAGAATAATTCTAAAATCCTAAATTAGCTGACAAATGACCCTCATTCAAATGCATTCAGCAACTTTAATCTTGGAACTGAATGTCAAAGAAGTTCAATTGGAGAGAAGCTCGCGCTTCCCGGTACGTGGATAATCAACTGTCTTCCATTTTTTATGTCGGGTTCAGACATTTATGTTTAGATTGCATATGCGATGTAGTAGCATGAAATCATTAACCATGTGAGTTGTAGAGCCACGCTATAGACAGTTTTGGCTATAGCACGAATGGGCTGACTCGACCGGGTCGTTACCACTGTCTCGCAGAAAACCGACGTAAAGCAGCGGCTTGCTGCTGCGTTTTGTACGGTGAGTGGGATCTTACCACATCACAGCACAATTTTATACCATTTTTTTTTATTTCTGGTATGATTATTATCATATAACCTTTACATACATAGATAGATCTGTTTCCGATAGGGGTAGACAGAGACAACGGACTTCCACCTGCTATGATCCTTACACACCTCTTTGGCTTCCTTCACTCTCATTATTTTCTTCATGCATGCACGTCGGTTTAGAGTACTTCTGACCTGCCCTATCTCGAGAATATCTCCGAGTTGATCTAAGTAAGTTCGCCGAGGCCTTCCCCTCCCACCTGTGCCAAAACCTTTATTTAAATGAAATACTTTTCATGAAATACATTTAATCATCTACATCTACACTAATATTATAAAGAGGAAAGATTTGTATTTTTGTATGTAATGAATAAACTTATAAACTACTGGACCAATTTCAAAAATTCTTTCACTATTAGAATCCTACATTATCCCTGATGAACATAGGCTACTTTTTATCCCGAAACAGATCACGCCGACGGAGCCGCGAGGAAAAGCTAGTATACAAATATTTTGTATATCTGTCAACGATAGGTGCATTCTCCTCACGTAGGGACGTTGTATTTGGGTGACCCATATTATCCCCGCGGGGAGCGACGGTGCACGGAACTGCAATCAAATGGACGTTTTGCTTTGATATATTCTTGTGGAACCCTAAACGAAGCTGTTTAGTGACACGTGTTGTATTAATTGAACAATATCAGTAAACCAGTAAAAGTAGAACTACTTATAAGGATTAAAGGAATAGCAAGTAATATTGATATGATTATAACGATATAACATGAATATATAATATTTATGAGTGGTAGAACCACGCTGTTAACAGTTTTGTCTACAGCATGAATGGACCAGCTCGACCGGGTCGTTACCACTGTCTCACAGAAAACCGACGTAAAGTAGCGGCTTACTGCTGCGTTTCGTACGGTGAGTGACATATCCGGAGGCCCAAATTCCCCTCCCCTTCCCAATTCCTTAATTATCCCATCCGTTTAAGGTCGGCAAGGCGCCCATGATTCTTCTTGTATTGTAGGCGTACATGGGCGGTGGAGATCACTCACCATCAAGTGACCCTCTAGCTTTGCCGGCTAATGCTATAAAAAAATAATGTAACACAAGCTCACGACTAAATCTCCGAAAAGGTAGGCACAGGTGCAACTAGTGCACTCACGTTTCGCCGAGCTTATCTATGTCCCATGATGTCATAGGAGGCGAGCCTATCGCCATGCCGGCACAATTCCAGACTCCGGGCTGATACTGAGCATTTCGTGATAGAAAAACCCAATATCACTTTTACCAAATCAGGAATCGAACCCGAGACCTCAGCTCAATTGTACGGCGTACGCAATACAATTCCGTCACTGAGGTACTTTTTTTTTAGTCTGACGAAACGAGTACCCTTGCATGATCGATGATAGAGCGTGAGGCGTACTGGTTACACTTCTGCCTACCCTTATGAGGATTATAGACATTTCGTGAGTGGTAGAGCCACGCTGTAGACAGTTTTGTCTACATCATGAATGGGCTGGCTCGACCGGGTCGTTACCACTGTCTCACAGAAAACCGACGTAAAGTAGCGGCTTGCCGCTGCGTTTCGTACGGTGAGTGAGATATCCGGAAGCCCAAATCCCTTTCCCTTCCCAATCCCTAATTATCCCTTTCCTTTAAAGTCGGCAACGCGCCCATGATTCTTCCGGTGGTGGGCGTACATGGGCGGTGGAGATCACTTACCATCAGGTGACCCACTTGCTCGTTTGCCGGCCTATGCTATAAAAAAAAAGTGTAAGGAGCGTATTAATGAAATAAAATGTTAAACAGACAGAGGATGCAAAAGAACATTTGAAACTATTTAAAAAAATAAACTTGTTCGCTAGTGATCAGCTAAAAGCTAATATTTTAAAAGAATGGGCGAATTAGCCCGAACTGGCACTAGTGCCAAGTCGCTTTGTGGTACTTAACCTTAGTTAAGAGGAAGTGCTTTCCAATTGATGTACAATTTTACATCTTTTTTTTAGATGTGCAAGGTGCTCGCCTGATGGTAAGCGCCATGCCTGCCCATAAACAGAAGCAACACCACACAGAACATTGAATTACAAAGCGCTGCATGCTAGTGAACTTCGCTAGTCACCTCAAGATATAAGATGTTAAGTCTCATAATGCCCAGTCATTCCACTGGCTTCAATGTCATTCAAACCGAAACACAATAGTACTTACATACTGTTGCTTGGCGGCAGAAGTAGACAAAGCGATGGTACCAACCCAGACGGCCTCTCGCATAACCCCTACCCCTCTCATACAGTAGAGGAGGCCCGTGCCCAGGAGTAGGACATGTATAATACAGGATTAGAAAAAAAAATCACAGCAGTCGTAAAGCCAAGTTGGAGGCCTTTGAGAGGCTTAAAAACTTTCGACATTAGGTTGTTCACTAACCATTCCACATAGAATAGTGTTAAGTTAAACTAATATGGCTTGGCCTTAAACAGTTATAAGCAATAACAGTAACAGTTTCGGTACAACAGAGTATTAACTGCCGCCAAAAGTTTTCAGTTAGAAGCAATGCGCAATGATACGATGCGACGTGATCCTGTTATTTGCTTAAAGGTTTCTACACGATAAAATTGCAACTGCACGTGGATAGAGTAGGTCTTAAATCATGCCGCGAGGACACGGCTCAACACACTCTAGAGGAGAGTCCAGCCTGGAACGACGAGCGCAGCGCTCTCAGGACAGTCGTCGGAGCAGACCTCTCGCTGCCGACCGTGGTCGCTGCCATGGTCGGCAGCCGGAGGTCATGGCGTGCGATGGACTCCTTCTGCGAGTGCGTCATCTCGCAGAAGGAGACGTAGGAGGCGCCGGGGGGACGACTGACCGGCGTCTCCCGCCCTGTGGAATGGGGGCGTTTGGAGAATTCCACCACGGTATCCCCTGCCTGTCGTAAGAGGCGGCTCAACGCTGGGTCGTAAGGCCGGCTGAGCCCAACATAACCGTCCCGCCTCCCCCGGGGCTTGGCGGTAGTGATAAAACGCTTTTCCCCGCGATAAAAAAGGTGTTAAATCGTGTTTTTATATTGCTGAGGTCAGCAATTAAGCAAGTGGATGATTTCCACCGCCTTTGTGATGAGGCAGAAAGGTTCTGGAATGGAGGCCACGTACAGGCAAGCGCAGCGTTGGACGCCCGCCTACAAGGTGGACAGACGACCTGATAAAGGTCGCAGGAAGTCGCTGGGTGCAGGCCGCTTACAACAGCTCGGTCTGGAAATCTTTGGGGGAGGCCTATGTTCAGCAGTGGACGTCCAGTGGCTTATGATGATTATGATAAGCACCCAAGAAACCGCAAGAATCGTGGGGATTGGGAAGGGAAAATGGATTTGGGCCTCCGGAATCTCACTCACTTTATGAAACACGACAGTTAGATGTACTACTGAAGACGTGACTACCTTGATTTTCTGTCTGACTTGGTCCGGCCAGCCTCACTATTATTATAAGTATTCTACTGTAGACAAAAGTACAACGTGGCGTCTACCACTATGGGTATTTTCATAATAATTTTTTTTATTGCCTTGATAGGCAGACGAGCAAGTGGTCCCGCCAGATGGTAAGCCGCCGCTCATGGACATAGGCAATGTCAGGGGCACAGCCAAGCCGCTGCCTACCGTTGAGCCTTGTTAAAAGAAACACATGCCATAGCGCTCGGGAAACACTGAGGCAGGGAGTTCATTCCAGAGCTTACACTTGCGTGGTATAAACGAGCGCTGAAAACGTACGGTGCTAGATCACATAGAACTAAAAAGATTTAAAATAAAATTCTTTTTTTTTATCCAAGCACGCCAAAGTGACTGCATTACACCTGATGGTAAGCGTAGTGCAATCCAAAAAACCAGCAGCCAAAAAACCAAAGAATGAGTTTATCGGTGGTCACCAGAGTCATGCCGGCCTTTATAAATGCTTCTTCCCTCTTCGTAGAGGAAAGAAGCAAATCGAGGGGCCAGCGACAGGACAGGCGGATGACCGATGCAGGCACAGTGATACAAGGATGTACCCCTATACCCGCCCCAATCAACCATCAAGTCATGTGATTCGCTTATTTTGTATCGATATATCGGAAGAGTTTTTATTACAGTACAATAATCCGATAACTGCGTGGTTTCCATTAGAGGGAAGGTCTGGATGTGAATAAATAAACAATCTATAATCGGATTACGTCCGTGTGGAAACAGACGGAAAACAGTATGTTCGGACGCGGCTTTGTAGTTACTGGGAAATGCTTTTCACATAATTTCAACAGAAACCGGGTGCACCTTAATATAGGATTAATTCGTAAAGTGGTATAGCCAAGCTGTAGACAGTTTTGTTTACAGCATGAATGGGACGGCTCGACCGGATCGTTACAACTGTCTCACAGAAAACCGACGTAAAGTAGCGGCTTGCTGCGTTTCGTACGGTGAGTGAGATATCCGGAGGCCCAAACGCGATTCACAAAAGGTGAGTCACTATTGCACGTTTTAACGCCACGTGTACGGTGGTCGCTATCCGGGCGGATATGAATATCCTACCACCAGCAAATTTTTATCTATGTCTATCTCTATGTTTGCGTGATCCTCAAATATTTGTTTTGTGAGATGGGAAAGCTCTCATAGTTCCTGAGACACGGACAAGACTCGTATTTTACAGTGTGGTCTGGGCTATGTGTGTCTGGGAAGATGTGAATATCCTACCACCAATAAATGTAATTAGATAGATATCGTTTTTAATGTACAATGGATGTAAATGTCTACATAAATATGAGTGTCAGTTAAACCATTGTCTAATATTCGCGACGTGTCACGGCGTTGCATTCGGTCCCGTCTCCTGGGACTGCAGCCGACGTGCCTGTCTAAACTTTACAACCTTCATATTTACCTCCACTGCGAAACAGCTACTTCTGTATTCACCAATCATCGCTGCATTCGCACTAGAAACATACCTATGGTTACGCCGAACCAAGTAATGTATAGCGCAGTGGATTAAATACCGCTTTAGCAGAAAGCGTAGTGCAGCGAAGTTGGCAGGCTTTGTAATAAATTTCCTAAGTTCACATACTGTTAATATACCATGCCACTCATGTTAACACACCGCTGTAACCAAATAATGGTGTTGCACCTACACGTCCATAGTTGGCGTTGAAAATGTTAAATTATAATTTAGAAGCGAGCTGTGTTGGTCCAATGTTGGGCCAAGTTGCTAATTATTGATGCTGTGACGCATTTGTGTAATGTTTGTTAACATTTTATACCATCAAAATATTTTCTATAATAATAAGTTAGTTTCGTACGTTAAATACGTTATACCTTATACGTAACAGTAAATATTACGACAAAGAAACCCTTTAAAACACAGTAAAAATCGGTTCCAAAATGAGCCTGCAATTATGATTTTAAATATTAGTATGTATAGTATAGCAAAGGTGCGCGCGTAGTGGGGACATCTCACTATCTCGCTCGCACGCATGTACCATAATGGCCATTTTACAGAGTGACGTCAAAGTTTGCGTCGTCTGTTTTTTGTCAAGTGCCCCCTCCATCAAATTTGAATGGCTTCTTTCATTATTTTATGAACGGATTAATGCAATTCTTACTGCAATAGGTTTTGGGTAACGTAACTTATTGAATCAAGTAATTAAAAAACTCAAGTCAACTATATTATAAGCTATGGTGATATTAGACACGGCATGCTTTATGAGGAGGTTCCTCTCTTTGGGGTCTTAACCACCGGTGGCTTGGGTCCATAGGTCTCGCCATTGAAGGGTGATATTTTTCTTTATTTTTAAATGATCTTGTGTGTTAGTGGTTAGAGGAGGCCTCTACCAAGAGACAGACTGGGATAACGGACATTATTTAAACTCAGGTAGTTGTCAAATAAGGTCTTCTTTTTATTGTATAAAAAATGTATAAAAAGCGTATTTTTAAGTAAATATTATTGTAAAGTTCTGTTTTAAAGATTATTTTATTTGATTTTTTTTCTGGATTGCCAAAGTAAACTAAAATGACAATAGATAAGCAAACGATTAATTTCGTTAGGTATATATACGCCATTCCATTTCAGCAAAAACCTACGTAATCTAGACCTATAGGTAGAAGTGGCAATAAATTATCTAGAACAAGTTGTTACAGAGTTTACGATCTAATTTTTATTGCTAGTCGTTTGTGGACAACGTTGATTGATATATGGATGTTTTTGGAGAAAATTCTTTATATCTTGTACAGAGTAGATTTATTCGAAAAGGCAAGATGACTTCTAGAATATAGATTGGATATTAGTGAAAGGTTTTTGGGGATAAACTCTCGAGCCTTTTCTCTTTTTAATTTATTTCACCTAAATAACGAGACGGGTAGTCTGTTTGCCCGATGTTAATGGTTTGATCAAACAGCGAACGAGGCGGGACGGCAACGCGACGCTGACGGGACGGCGTATGACTAGTCGAGCGTCGAGCGCGACGGTTCTGTGTGACATTTTCTATGTTGACTAATGCATTACAACTGCTCACGTCCCGTCAGCGTCGCGTTGCCGTCCTGCCCCGTCCGCTGTATGCCAAATCCTAAGCGTTTGCCCAATAACCGTTACAAACACCCAGAATTTTGAATTACAAAAGCATTAAACTCATCTCCTTCCTATAACATTCACACTCGCCATGAATATTTTCATGCAAGCGTAGCTGTGGGTAGAGGCTTAATAATAATACTAGTCCTGTATTATATACGTCCCACTGCTGGGCACGTGCCTCCTCTGATTGAGAGGGATTAGGCCTTAGTCCACCACGCTGGCCTAATGCGGGTTGGCAGACTTCACACACCTTCGATTAATCTTATCGAGTTCTCAGGTACGCAGGTTTCCTTACGATGTTTACTTCACTGTTAAAGCAAGCGATAATTAACAATGAATATACACGTAACTTAGAAAAGTCAGAGGTGTATGCTCTCGAGGCTGGTTTCGAACCTGCGACTTTCGTCTCGACAGTCCGTACCACTCGCCGCTGAGCTATTGCTGCTTAGAGGCTTGCGTTATATATTATGATATCATTTTTTTACACATAAGTAAATTATTGCACGCTCCTAATTAACATTTAAAATGCAACTCCACTCAAATCCATGTATTTTGATGAAAAAGTTGCAGACATCGAAAAAAATATAAGTTCCAGTGAGCTTTGTGAAACACAAGAAAAATCTCGCTTTGTTACTACTGCACTCAGACGGGCGACTGTTTACTAATTAATGTTGCCCGCATGTTAACGTGTAGGGTGGCCAGCGTAACATAACCAACGGACAATTTTGGAAATTTACAACAATCAGAAAACATGGTGAAAAACCTGCCATAGTAGCTCGTTCAAGCGAGTCACGTTCCGGAATCAGTCAGTTTTTATCCAATAACTTCAGGCCGGCATAATTGTAGTTGCAGTGTAGTTACTTTGCCATGCCATGATAAAAAAATTCTCACAGTAGTTAGTGCTACAAGAACTCGTGACTCTAATGGTATTGTGGATGTCTATGCCTAAAGATAACCTAACATAAGGTTAACTACTTGCATGATTGCTGAACTTAGCTATAAAAAAGAACTTTTTTTTTATAGCATAGATCGGCAAACGAACAAGTGGGTCACCTGATGGTAAGTGATCTCCACCGCCCATGTATGCCCACAATATCAGACGAATTATGGGGCGTTGCCGACCTTAAAGGAAAGGGATAATTAGGGATTGGGAAGGGGAGGGGTATTTGGGCCTCCGGATATCTCACTCACCGTGCGAAACGCAGCAGCAAGCCGCTATTTTACGTCGGTTTTCTGTGAGACAGTGGTAACGACCCGGTTGAGCCGGCCCAATCATGCTGTAGACAAAACTGTCTATAGCGTGGCTCTACCACTCAGAACTTTGCCAAATTGTGATGGCTAGTTAGGTTAGGTTCGGCATGTCCTGTAACTTTAGGAATGATGGTGTCCCCAAGGATTTCCCGCTCCGCCGTGGCTTGTCGGATTTTATTTTTATTTATAATTACTTGATGCGTTTCGGATCGGAATGAAATCTGTCGCCGCTCCGGCCGCACGCCCCCATTAGCCGTCCGCGTCAGCCACTCATTGGCTTAACATGCTATATACGTTTTTCTTGTCATCAGATTTGAATTTCCATTTAATATGCCAGTATTTTTAAATGTAATCTACAAATTCAGGATTTATGGTATTATTTAGTTGGGCCTTAATTGCCTTAGGATACCTGATGAACTGGGTTTCTTGCTCCACCGCTTATTAATGCCAGACGAATCATGATTGCCTTGCCTTGGGTTAGTTGTTTTTTGGGCCTCCGACAATCTTAATACACGTTACATACCAAGCTGCCACTTCAAGTCAGTTTTCTGTGACCCAATGGTACGAGTTAGGGAAGGATCTATAATATTAATATGGCGATCGATGCGCGGATACCTGGAGATTTTTAGGGTCTGCCGTTCAAACGGTACAGACTGCCGATAAAAAAGTCGAGGGGTGAAAATAGTCCTGGATACAATTATAGGAGTGTATATTCATTGTTGATCATAGATTGCTTTATCAGTGAAAGAAAACATCAAGAGGACATCTTCTTTCCTTCCCCTCCCCTTTGGCCCTTTGGCAGGCCGGCATGATCTTGCCGACCTACGATGGACACATTGTTTATAGTTGGTCGATCCTATTCTTGGATTGCGCTACACTTACCATCAGGTGTAGCCTAGTCCTTTTGCCGAGCCAGGATAAAAAAAAAATACCACCTCCTCCGCTATAAGATCAGGCAGCGAATTAACACTGCACAAACGTTTAATAGGTTATCGGTGCATGAAATTTTTTGGTGAAACATATAACGTGTCGGCTTAAAAAGCGGTAAAAGCAGAGAATAATTAAACGATAATCCCGTAACGGAAAATGATGAGGGATGCGAGTTATTCGATGCGATGTACCTGGAAACCGAAATTTTACAGTTTCAGATGACGTTTTTAGAGACCATACACACTGGAGTCTTAATGACATCATATTTTTTGGGAGTGTAGCCTCTGGCAACAAGAGCGCAACATTAGGTTAGACAGTATGCAAAAAATATCTGGAGTTGTAGACTATATGGATCTTGTGGAGACTAGAAAGAATTTCCATGCGTTTTTGCCATACCTATTATTGGAAAGTGTGACGGTGTGCTCGTGTGATAGGACCTGCTTAATGACATCCGTGGTTAATAAATGCATGAGTTGTGAGTGGTAGATCCACGCTGTAGACAGTTTTGTCTACAGCACGAATAGGCCGGCTCAACCGGGTCGTTACCACTGTCTCACAGAAAACCGACGTAAAGTAGCGGCTTACTGCTGCGTTTCGTACGGTGAGTGAGATATCCGGAGGTCCAAATACCCCTTCCCAATCCCTTAACTATCCCTTCCCTTTAAGGTCGGCAACGCGCCAATGATTCTTCTAGTGTTATGGGCGTATATAGGCGGTGGAGATCACTTACCATCAGGTTACGCAGACCCACTTGCACACTTGCCGGTCGATACTATAAAAAAAAGAGGGTTTATGTATAAATTATCATATTGTTCAATTTAGCTCGCCCCTCTGCACTCGTGTATCATTTCCTGAGTTAAAAAAATCTTATATCCATCCTTTGGATACAGTTTAATTCTATACAAACTTTTATCAAAATCAGTAGATATTATCAGTTAGTTAGTTGTACTTGTATGTCTGTTAGGTGTATTTATTTATGAATGCTGCTATATTAAATGATCGATGGCTTATCCAAGTGTGCAGGAACCCTTAGGGGAATATTGATGGCCGCCAGCTCTCATTATAATTTCAGCTTTTCCGTTTAACTGCCATTTTGCACCCACGTAAATTGCTTCCTTTATTGACAATGTATTATACATGTATTATTGTATATACATTGTAAATTGTAATGTATTGTATTGTATGTTGCATATCCGAATCTTATTATAAATACGCATCTTTGGATGTTCATTAATCAATCACGCCGTATATAATGTTTATTTAATTATTAGGAAACCACCGATAAGCAGCGATAGCTCAGTAGGGAGTGGTACGGACTGTCGAGATGAAAGCAGGTTCGAAACCAGCCCCAAGAGCATACAACCTCTGACTTTTCTAAGTTACGTGTATATCAATTGTTAATTACCCCTTGATTTAACAGTGAAGGAAATATCGTGATGAAACCTGAATACTTGAGAAGTTCCATAAGAATTTTGAAGGTATGTGAAGTCTGCCAACCCGCATTAGCGTGTTGGACTAAGTCCTAATCCCTCTCATTCAGTAGAGGAGGCCCGTGCCTAGCAGTGGGACGTGTATAATACAGGGCTAGAACAATTTTACAAATAAGGAAACTAACATCGTTACAGATAAAAGAACGGTGTTGATCGCATTCATTAGGACATAATTAAATAAAAAAATAAAATTTATAGGAACAATAGCAACAATATGTAAGATACGATGATTAAGATTAAGTAAGATGATTTTATAAATGTATCCCTGACCGTTGCCTTTCTACTACAATTTAATCATGTTTAAAGAACGACCAGTAAAATGTACCCACTCAATTAATTGTATGCGTTGAACAGTGATAAAATGGGGAGAACTGAAAACCAGCGTTGACAGGTGAGGCGGTTATACTGCCCACTGTCAACATGAGCTGAGTTCACTCCTTTTGCCACTATTATAAAATATTATTAAGTTATTGTATGTGTTTGTGGCAATAAATGGTTTTTATTATTATTATAAAGGTGTTAAACAAAACATAGTGGGCACGGAGGGCTATTAGGTATTCTGTGTCATGGGGCAGTTTCCGGGTTGAGAACCACTGACCACCGATCGATATCGTCACAAATCATAAGCCAACGGAAATGCAGCAGACAGCCTTGTGTATATTTAATACGGCCCGCCTTTACCAGCACTGGGGTAACGGACTGTCATATACCTGCATTTTGTTCCTTGATGCATTATTGTAAGTTGGGGTTGGGTGGGGTGGGGTGTAGTGGAGCGGAGAGGAGTTTAGTTGAGTTGAGAGTGAGTACTAAATAAATATACATAAGTTTTTTTTATAGCATAGGCCGGCAAACGAGCAAGTGGGTCACCTGATGGTAAGTGATCTCCACCGCCCATGTACGCCCACCACCATTAAGTTATAAGTTTTCATTTTATCGAAGCACGGCAAAGTGACTGCACTACACTTGATGGTAAGCGACCACCGAAAAACAATGAGTTTATCGGTGGTCACTAGAATCATGCCGGCCTGTATAAATGCTTCTTCACACTTCGAAGAGTGAAAACGATGGGCCTGCGACAGGAAAGGCGGATGACCAATGCAAGCACAGGGACACAACGATGTACCCGTACAGCATGAATGGGCGGGCTCGACTGGGTTGTTACCGCTATGTCACAGAAAATCGGCTTGAAGTAGCAGCTTTCTGTGGCGTTTTGTATGGTGAGGGTCATATCCGGACACCCAAATACCCCTCCCTTCCCAATCCCTTAATAATTAATAACAATAATTACAAATCCTATTCCATATCGATGGATTGTTTTTTTTTATAGCATAGGCCGGCAAACCAGCAAGTGGGTCACCTGATGATAAGTTATCTCCACCGCCGATGTACACCCACCACCAGAAGAATCATGGGCGCGTTGCCGACCTTAAAGGAAAGGCATAATTAGGGATTGGGAAGGCGAGGGGATTTGGGCTGCCGCGGCCGGATATCTCACTCACCGTACGAAACGCAGCAGCAAGCCGCTACTTTACGTTGGTTTTCTGTGAGACAGTGGTAACGACCCGGTCGAGCCAGCCCATTCATGCAGTAGACAAAACTGTCTACAGCGTGGATCTACCACTCAAAAACTCACTCCTGATTTTCGTTTATATTTTGTTATAATTTTAAAAGAGAAATTTCAAATGCATACATACGCACAGTACAAATTATGGGCGCTTGTAAACAAGGATTTTTCGGCTTGTTTGAAACTTGGCCAAACATACTAGGAAACCAATTTGGCTTATTCCCTCTACTAAGATTAGAATCCAATGCGTATGCCAAATATATTTTCGATTCATTGAGATATATGTTCCTACTTGGTCCGTGTTTTTTTTTATTTTAAGCCAATTGTAAGAGAACTAATGTGTATGGGTTGTTCTAAAGATTTACGTGGAATATACTGTAAAGTAGTATCTTAAGTTAATCAATGTATGCTAAATACAATATATCGTCGCTTGAAAGGTAAAATTGTCAGCGACAGTGAGTAAATTTTACAGGAGAGTAATTTAAAGTTCAAATATTTAGAAATTAAATCATAAAATCTTATGTAATTGTTTATTGTATACATATCATGTATGTTAAAAGCCTCAAAAGTCTCTGCTTACCCCTATGGGAAACAGGCGTGAGTCTATTTATGATGAATGTAAAAATATTGGACAAGGTGGTAGGTCCCTCGTATGCGAGAGGCCTTCTCGATTGGTACTACCGCTTTGTCTATTTCTGCCGTCAAGCAACATTGTGTAAGCACTGTTGTGTTTCGGTTTGAAGGACATTGAAGCCAGTGAAATTACTGGGCATTATGAGACTTAACATCTTATGTCTCAGGGTGACGAGCGCAGTTCAGTGCCATGCAGTGCTTTGTAATGCAAAGTTCTGTATGGTGTTGCTTCTGTTTATGGGCAGGCGCTTACCATCAGGCGAGCATTCGTCGTTCGTTATTCAATTTAATCAAATAAAAAAAATCACTCGTATATTACAGTGGGGTTAGACTGACAAAAAAGCAAGTGGGTGATCTCCACCGCCCATGAACGCATACAAGACTAGAAGAATCATCGTTGCCGACTTTAAAGGGCAGGGATAATTAAGAGATTGGGGAGGGGGATTTAGGCCCCTGGAAACCTCACTCTCAGTCATCGTATGAATCGCAGCAGTAGCAGAATAGCCACGATTTTACATCGGTTTTTTGTGAGACAGTGGTAATGAACCGGTTGAGCGGACTCTACCCACTTGCTCGTTTACCGGCCTATGCTATAAAAAAAAACACGCAATCCCTTGCGTCTAACATTATTGGCGATTTAAAATAACCCGAGCTAAATAGTTAAGACTTTTTCAATTCCCTCCCTACGGTAAAGCACAATGTGTGTGCCCCCAGATCTCTAATCGAAACGTACGAATATCGTTTATCTGACAAAATACCTGCCAACTGCGAGTCGGATATACATTTCCATAATTTCCCTGGAGTATGGAATGAAGGCGTATGTTTGCATTCATGTAAATAGCCTTTATTGACAAGGCCTGTATGTTGAATCTGCTTTGTTCAACTGCATTGGTAAGCGTGTATTATCTTCCGAGTTATAAGATCGCATCTGTATATTACTTGTAATGTGATAACCGCGAAATATTGACGATTTTCGTGTATTGAGTAGCTTTATCGAATATTGTTTAGTCTATCGATGCTTCTTCAGAGATATGTCGGGATCGGACTTCCTCGGTGGCACTGTGGTATTGCACGGTACGACAGCTGTGCTGAGGTCTCAGGTTCTAGCTCCGACATCGACAAATAATGAGTTTATCGGTGGTCACCAGAGTCATGCCGGCCTGTATAAATGCTTCTTCCTTCTTCGGAGAGGGAAGAAGCAAATCGAGGGCCCTGCGACGGGACAGGCGGATGACCGATGCAGGCATGGTAATACAAGGATGCCCTCCTATACCCGCCCCAACCAACCATCAAATCCGAGAACCGGATATACACTGGCTGATCCTGGAATGGGATCCACACAAGGCGTGTGAATCACTATGGCACGTTTTAACACCATATGCATGGTGGTCGCTATCCGGGTGGATATGAATATCCCACCACCAGCCAAACAACTATTACAAGTGCCCCGTCCATCAGATTTGAATGACATCTAATTTATTTTTCTATGGACGGATTAATAGAATTCTTACTGCAATAGATTTTAGGTACCGTAACTTAATGATTTAAGTTTAAAAAAAAATTAAGTCCACTATCCTATTGTTTTTAAATTTACGTTACGTTTTAGATATTTAAATAAAACTAATTTCTCCTTTTTCTGCGTAGATAGAAATTACAAACCACAAAAACGAATTACTTCAAATTGAAGTAGATAATGTAACATTAACATTCTGGGACAACCTACCTCAATCCACCTCGTAACCACGAAGATTGAAACGTCGGGATCAAAATTAAAATAAAAAACCGCGATAAAATCCGTTTAAATTAGTTTTATTTCAATGCGTAACATTCGCGTAAACGCGAGAAATCGTTATGTTTTAGATAAAATTTAATGTCTTTTTTATGAAGTTTGTACATTTCTGCTAAGGAATGAAACAGTCTGCGTCGGTGTACATTCGACAGTCGCGTCGCCCGTCGGTACATAGGACCGACGACCGAGTCGACGCGGCGAGGTGCTTATGAATGGAGGTGACTTATTGCTTCCCTCCGCCCGGTACTATTTATCAACCAGAAACACTTTTATACGATATAGCTTCCACAGACTTCGGAAATAAAACAAACAATTTTGAAAGGTACATTTGTGAGAAAAATCTGTTATTTAAGTACCTAGTACCTGGGCGACCGAGCTTTGCTCGGGTGAAAAAAAAAAGTGTGCGTTCGGGACGCTCGACAGAAGTGATAACTTAAACTAATGTGGGTTAAAGTGAGAGCGGAAGGAGCCTGCCTACTGCTACCGTATGCGTGAGAGAAAGGGAAGCCAGACAGAGTGGCCCCTTAACGCGTTACGTTACGAAGTCCGGTCAAAGTCGTGTCAAAGTCATGTCAAAGTCGTGTCTAAGTCGTGTCAAAGTCATGTCAAAGTCGTGTCAAAGTCGTGTCAAAGTCCGGTCAAAGACGTGACAAAGTCGTGTCAAAGTTGTGTCAAAGTCGTGTCGAAGTCGTGTCGAAGTCGTGTCAAAGTTGTGTCAAAGTCGTGTCAAAGTCGTGTCAGAGTCGTTTCAAAGTCGTGTCAGAGTCGTGTCAAAGTCGTGTCGAAGTCGTGTCAAAGTCGTGTTGAAGGCGTGCCGAAGTCGTCCGGTCGAAGTCGTGTCGAAGTCGTGTCGAAGTCGTGTTGAAGTCGTGTCGAAGTCGTGTCGAAGTCGTGTTGAAGTTGTGCCGAAGTCGTCCGGTCGAAGTTCGGTCGAAGCCCGGTCGAAGTCCGGTCAATGTCCGGTCAAAGTCATGTCAAAGTCGTGTCAAAGTCGTGTCATAGTCGTCGAAGTCCGGTCGAAGTCCGGTCAATGTCCGGTCAATGTTATGACAAAGTCGTGTCAAAGTCGTGTCAACTTCGTGTAACAGTCGTGTCAAAGTCGTGTCAAAGTCGTGTCAAAGTCGTGTCAAAGTCGCGTCAAAGTCGTGTCAAAGTCCAGTCAAAGTCCGGTCAAAGTCGTGACAAAGTCGTGTCAAAGTCGTGTCAAAGTCGTGTCGAAGTCGTGTCGAAGTCGTGTCGAAGTCGTGTCGAAGTCGTGCCGAAGTCGTCCGGTCGAAGTCCGGTCGAAGCCCGGTCGAAGTCCGGTCGAAGCCCGGTCGAAGTCCGGTCGAAGTCCGGTCAATGTCCGGTCAATGTTATGACAAAGTCGTGTCAAAGTCGTGTCAACGTCGTGTCAACGTCGTGTCAACGTCGTGTCAAAGTCGTGTAACAGTCGTGTCAAAGTCACGTCAAAGTCGTGTCAAAGTCGTGTCAAAGTCGCGTCAAAGTCGTGTCAAAGTCGTGCCGAAGTCGTGTCAAAGTCATGCCGAAGTCGTGTCAAAGTCCGGTCAAAGTCCGGTCAAAGTCGTGACAAAGTCGTGTCAAAGTCGTGTCAAAGTCGTGTCGAAGTCGTGTCGAAGTCGTGTCGAAGTCGTGCCGAAGTCGTGTCAAAGTCGTGTCTTAGAAATTACCAATGTTCCAGGGAGATCGGCTAACGCTGGCTGGTCAATGGACCGCTCGCATTACGGAACGTTTCGGTGCACCCTCCCATAAGAAGTTATCACTTAAAAAAAAATATAAAATGACATTTTCTAAAAATGATTCCTAGCTAGATCGATTTATCGCCCCCGAAACCCCCTATATACTAAATTTCATGAAAATCGTTGGAGCCGATTCCGAGATTCCAATTATATATATACAAGAATTGCTCATTTAAAGATATAAGAATAATAAGAGTACCTGGGCGACCGAGCTCTGCTCGGGTGAAAAAAAAAAGTGTGCGTTCGGGACGCTCGACAGAAGTGATAACATAAACTAATGTGGGTTAAAGTGAGAGCGGAAGGAGCCTGCCTAATGCTATGTATGCGTGAGGGAAAGGGAACCCAGACAGAGTGGCGCCTTAACGCGTTACGTTACGAAGTCCGGTCAAAGTCGTGTCAGAGTCGTGTCAGAGTCGTGTCGGGGTCGTGTCAGAGTCGTCTCAAAGTCGTGTCAAAGTCGTGTCAAAGTCGTGTCAAAGTCGTGTCAAAGTCGTGTCAAAGTCGTGTCAAAGTCCGGGCAAAGTCCGGTCAAAGTCATGACAAAGTCATGTCATAGTAGTGTCATAGGCATGTCAAAGACGTGTCAAAGTCGAGTCAAAGTCGTGTCAAAGTCGTGTCAAAGTCGTGTCAAAGTCGTGTCAAAGTCCGGCCAAAGTCATAACAATGTCGTGTCATAGTCGTGTCAAAGTCGTGTCAAAGTCCGGTCAAAGTCATGACAAAGTCATGTCATAGTAGTGTCATAGTCATGTCAAAGTCGTGTCAAAGTCATGTCAAAGTCAAGTCAAAGTCGTGTCAAAGTCGTGTCAAAGCCGAGTCAAAGTCGTGTCAAAGTCGTGTCAAAGTCCGGTCAAAGTCGTGTCAAAGTCGTGTCAAAGTCGTGTCAAAGTCCGGTCAAAGTCCTGACAAAGTCGTGTCATAGTCGTGTCAAAGTCGTGTGAAAGTCGTGTTGAAGTCGTGTCGAAGTCGTGTCGAAGTCGTGCCGAAGTCGTGTCGAAGTCGTGTCGAAGTCGTGTCAAAGTCGTGTCAGTCTTGTCAAAGTCGTGTCAAAGTCCGGTCAAAGTCGTGGCAAAGTCGTGTCGAAGTCGTGTCGAAGTCGTGTCAAAGTCGTGTCAAAGTCCGGTCAAAGTCGTGGCAAAGTCGTGTCGAAGTCGTGCCGAAGTCGTGTCGAAGTCGTGTCGAAGTCGTGTCGAAGTCGTGTCAAAGTCGTCGAAGTCGTGGCGAAGTCGTGTCGAAGTCGTGTCAAAGTCGTGTCAAAGTCGTGTCGAAGTCGTGTAAAAGTCGTGTCAAAGTCGTGTCAAAGTCGAGTCAAAGTCGTGTCAAAGTCGTGTCAAAGTCGTGTCAAAGTCGAGTCAAAGTCGTGTCAAAGTCGTGTCAAAGTCGTGTCAAAGTCCGGTCAAAGTCGTGGCAAAGTCGTGTCGAAGTCGTGCCGAAGTCGTGTCGAAGTCGTGTCGAAGTCGTGTCGAAGTCGTGTCAAAGTCGTCGAAGTCGTGTCGAAGTCGTGTCGAAGTCGTGTCAAAGTCGTGTCAAAGTCGAGTCAAAGTCGTGTCGAAGTCGTGTCAAAGTCGTGTCAAAGTCGTGTCAAAGTCGTGTCAAAGTCCGGTCAAAGTCCGGTCAAAGTCCGGTCAAAGTCGTGACAAAGTCGTGTCATAGTCGTGTCAAAGTCTTGTCAAAGTCGTGTGAAAGTCGTGTCGAAGTCGTGTCGAATCGTGTCGAAGTCGTGTCGAAGTCGTGTCAAAGTCGTGTCATAGTCGTGTCAAAGTCGTGTCAAAGTCGTGTCAAAGTCGTATCAAAGTCGTGTCGAAGTCGTGTCAAAGTCGTGTCAAAGTCGTGTCGAAGTCGTGTAAAAGTCGTGTCAAAGTCGTGTCAAAGTCGAGTCAAAGTCGTGTCAAAGTCGTGTCAAAGTCGTGTCAAAGTCGTGTCAAAGTCCGGTCAAAGTCGTGGCAAAGTCGTGTCGAAGTCGTGCCGAAGTCGTGTCGAAGTCGTGTCGAAGTCGTGTCGAAGTCGTGTCAAAGTCGTCGAAGTCGTGTCGAAGTCGTGTCGAAGTCGTGTCAAAGTCGTGTCAAAGTCGAGTCAAAGTCGTGTCGAAGTCGTGTCAAAGTCTTGTCAAAGTCGTGTGAAAGTCGTGTCGAAGTCGTGTCGAATCGTGTCGAAGTCGTGTCGAAGTCGTGTCAAAGTCGTGTCATAGTCGTGTCAAAGTCGTGTCAAAGTCGTGTCAAAGTCGTATCAAAGTCGTGTCGAAGTCGTGTCGAAGTCGTGCCGAAGTCGTGTCTAAGTCGTGTCATAGTCGTGTCAAAGTCGTCGAAGTCCGGTCCAAGTCCGGTCGAAGTCCGGTCGAAGTCCGGTCAATGTCCGGTCAAAGTCATGACAAAGTCGTGTCATAGTCGTGTCAAAGTCGTGGCAAAGTCGTGTCAAAGTCGTGTCACAGTCGTGTTAAAGTCCGGTCAAAGCCGACTGGTCACTGTGTGACTCCACCTGGTATTTAGAAATTATCAATGTTCCAGGGAGGTCGGCTAACGCCGCGCTGGCTGGTCAATGGACCGCTCGCGTTAAGGAACGTTTCGGTTCACCCTCCCATAAGAAGTTATCACTTCAAAAAAAAACAAAATGACATTTTCTAAAAATGATTCCTAGCTAGAACGATTTATCGCCCCCGAAACCCCCTATATACTAAATTTCATGAAAATCGTTGGAGCCGATTCCGAGATTCCAATTATATATATACAAGAATTGCTCATTTAAAGATTTAAAGATAAGATAAGATAAGATAATACTTTATTTCTTTACATAGTATAGAATGAAGTCGTTTCCGCTGTCTGTTCGCTTAGATCTTTTAAACTATTCAACGGATTTTAATGCAGCTTTCAGCAATAGATAGAGTGATTCATGAGGAAGGTTTATATGTATAATACATACATATTATGATATTACAGAAAAACCGAAAAATTCAAAGATTTGTAATGTGATGATTTGTAACAAACATATTTTTACCCGTGTGAAGCCGGCGCAGGTCGCTAGTTTATGTTATAAAAGACTTTATTTGGTAAGTATTTGGTGGTAAGCACTTGTAATTCGGTTCGAAGAGTATTACATAAATACATCCCAGTTACACATAGTCCAGGCCTCACAATAGATTGACCCTGTACCGTTGCTGTCAGGAACTATGAGGGACTTGCGGTCCCACAATTACACAAACATTTGTTTCGGTGCGGGAATCAAATCCACGGCTTTACGCTTCGCAGCCGGCTACTCACCACGGGGGCGCATTTAAGTATTAATTTATATACTAGTAGATGTATGTATTAAAATATGATATTGTATTAATTTCTTTTATAACTTTTACACATTATCTCGTCTCTGCATCACCCGTAGGTTGACTGTTAGAGAATGCCTCTGGCATTAAGTCCGCCTTTATACATGTTTTGTATATAAAGTTTAAATAAATAATTATGTAAAATCAATGAAATCGAAAATATTACTTTTTAAAAAATAAACCACAATAATTTTGTCGTACCACACGGCTTTTTATCGTGTTGTGTTACAGGCCGAGCGCAATTAAAGCCGATTCACAAGGGTTGAAAGATAAAATGACAAGCTACAGACGTGCATGGCGCCAATTTGCACAGATTAAAAACTCCATTCATACGCGTTTGAAAGGAGTTTAGTTTATCGGCAAATAGGTTCTATCGAAGGTTTAGAAATTGGATGAATTGGTATTCAGTGTTTTTAATGATTTTACGGTGTTATATTTTTTTGTATTCCATACTTTTATGTAACATCCTTAAGCTCAAGCATGTATGTCTAAACGGGTAGGTAGAGCAAGTAATGTACATTAGCCAAGCTTATTTCTTGCTCGTATCGTAATTCAATTAAATAAAAGAAATCGAACCCGAGACCTCATCACAACAGTCGTACTACATACGCCATAAAACACCACCGAAGCAGTCGTGCTATCCTTGATCTGTGTACGGAACCTCCTCCTCTATCGAAAACTCTCCAGTCTCGGCCGTCCATTGTTTCTTTACAACCATTTACAAAGATCATTATACGCCTCGCAAATGCAGACTCGCAGCAAGCGTGCTTATTTGGGACTATAATGTTTAAGTTACAGTAGATTTTTCAATATGCTATATTACAAAATCCTCATTTTCAATTCTTAGGTCGACAACGCACCTACGATCCCTCAGCTATTTCATGAGCAACGGTGTCCACTTACAATCAGGTGACTCACATACTCGTAAGCCGGTTGCTGCTATAAAAACGTATAGACAAACTGACTAAAATACAACTCACAATACTAAAACAAACTCTCAAAACAACAAAGTATTTAAATGGAAACTTATTTGCTTCATGAATCAACGGACAAACGAAATTTAATGTCATTTATTACCTCTTAAGGTGGGTGGAGGATTACCGCTTATTTTGCTTTTTGTAGTTGCGCCGAGTGGGGTTGCTTCCCCACTTTCTATTTAGGGCTGCCACTGGTAGCAGACATTTCCTTGAATATTTTTTTATCTTTATTTTAATAAGTGCAACCACGCCAAATACATACATACATTGCTATTATTACAGTTTGATTTTTTTGTATAGTGTTGATCGGCAAACGAGCAAGTGGGTCACCTGATAGTAAGTGATCTTCACCGCCCATGTACGCCCACAATACTAAAAGAATCATTGGCGCGTTGCCGACCTTATAGGAAAGGGATATTAAGGGATTGGGAAGGGAAGGGGGATTTGGTCCGCCAGATATCTCACTCACCGTACGAAACGCAGCAACAAGCTCCTACTTAACGTCTGTTTCCTGTGAGACAGTGGTAACGACCCGGTCGAGCCGGCCCATTTATGCTGTAGACAAAACTGTATTATATAGTATGAATAGAATAACATGCATACTTATTGAATTTTCAATGCATATGCATGTTATTTTCAGTAATTGGTACTTTAACATTTATGCCTTTTTCGCATGCAGTCATATTTTTGTTTATTTATTAATATTCCTATCCCTGGCAACCCTGTCCCAGCTAATGCATTCTTTATAACCAGCCAAGCTACAACTAGCTGGAATCTTTCGACGCAAGTAGCAACACACTCGCTCCTTTGCACGCTGATTCTAGCTGTTAATATTTATTAGTGCTTTGCGAACTAACACGGATTACATTTGAGAGACATCTGAGAGAATTAGTAATTAGGTACGAATTGAATATCGATCCTAAATCGGTATTTAACCACTAAACTCTTTTTTTTTGAATGAATAACGAGACGAGCAAGTCGCTCGCCTGATGGTATCGCGACACGCCTGCCCATAAACAGAAGCAACACCACACAGAACTTTAAATTGCAAAGCACTGCATGACACTGAACTGCGCTAGTCAACCTGAGACATAAGATGTTAAGTCTCAATTAAGCTTCAATGTTTTTCAAGCCGAAACACAATAGTGCTTACACACTGTTATTTGACGGCAGAAATAGACAAAGCGGTGATATCAACCCAGACGGCCTCTCGCATACGAGGGACCTACCACCTCGTAGAGCTTACACGGTGGTTGATGACTTACCATAAGCTGATTTACTCACTCGCCGGCATCTTAAAAAACACGCGTCGAATTGAGAACAGTAGACTTTAGTACTAGACTTTACTAAACTAGACTAGACGAGTAATAGACTTTAGTACACAGTTAGAGACAATTTTAGTCAATTTTATCTACAAAAGTCTCACAATGCCCAGTTATTTCATTGGCTTCAATGTCCTTCAAACCAAAACACAACATTATTTACACACTGTTGTTTGGCCAGGTATAGTTAGTGCCCAGTTGTGGGGTGTTCACACGCAGATAACACTATAAAAATACACACAAAAACATAGCCTTCCCTTTAACAGCCAGGCAAAGAACACGACCAATTTGTAACCTCAAAAAACTCAATAAAAATATTCTTATCTTGAACCATTCCCCGCGGAACCTTAAAGTAATATAAAACAGTAGCACACGGCGCCAACACAACCTTAATTAATTACCCACGGAACCCGGCGTGTTTACATACAGACAAAAAGACTTTGTTTTATATACGCAAGGAACTTCTCGGTACAATGCATTCAAATTAACCAGCAATTGTTAAGGAGCTTTTAAATAATCTTGCATTACGAAAGTTTTTTTTATTTATTAAGGCTTATTCAGAAAGATTGTCTTGCACGACACATGTGAGATAGTAAGAGAAAAAAAACATAACACAACAAACAACAAAACAAAAATCATTTACGATGACGTGTCCTGAGATTCTTTTTTCAAATTCAAATTTGATTACACGGTTTGTGAATGATAAAATGTATCTGTTAAAGCTATAATTAAGGCTTTTTTATGGCTAACCAGTAAGTAGGTCACCTGATGGTGGTCTACACCGTCCATGAACATCTATAACACCCGAGGATCATGAATGCATTGTCGGCCTTAAAGGAAAAGGGTAGTTACAAGATTGAGAAAGGGAGGGGGTTTTGGGCCTGTGGGTACTCACCGTACGAAATACATGCTAGCTGCCGTCTTTACGTCGAGCAAGCCGCCAAACAACAGTATGTAAGCACTGTTGTGTTTCGGTTTGAAGGACATTGAAGCCAGTGAAATTACTGGGCATTATGAGACTTAACATCTTGTGTCTCGGGCTGACGAGCGCAGTACAGTAACATGCAGTGCTTTATAATTCAACGTTCTGTGTAGTGTTGCTTCTGTTTATGGGCAGGCGTGGCGCTTCCCATCAGACGAGGGCCTCACTCGTCTCGTTATTCAATCAAATAAAAAAAATATGAACACATGTTTCTGTAACAGATTGTGTAAAGTAGTTAACGAAGAATGACTATTTTTGTTAAACAGAACAAAATAATAAAAAGCATTTAACGATACAAAGAAGTACTTAAAACCGGTAAAAATCGTTTAAAAATATTTCTGTTATGAACGATGATGAGTTTGCTCGTAATAATATTAACAATAGCCTTTTAATATACGACAGACAAACAACAAGATTGTCCAACAACTGATCGAACAAATATGTTATTTAAGAACGTAAAGTTAATCAAATGCAATTTTAGATTATGAAAGGATTATTAATTATCTCAAGGATGTCGAATGAGAGAGTGAAATCAAGTACCAAAAAAAGCTTTATTTGAATTAATTGAATTTCAGGTGAAATAAAGTTAATGAAGACATCAAGGGCGATTAGGTGTACTAATATGTTACATAGAAAACTTTATAACAAAAACACTACATACTTCAAAACTCTTTAAATAAAACTAAATTTCGATTCGTTAGTAATGTAATTTACCAGTCAATGATTGATACCACTGACTCAAAAGAGATATATTTTTAGCGTTTTAGTTTTTTTAGTCGGTCAATTATAAATATTGAAAAATTGATAGGTTGAGTTGTCCTATGCATTTTTAAAACACTGGTAAAGTTAGTTATACAAAAGAGGCCTTTAACTATATATTTTTTAGAGTGGTAGAGGCATGCTGCTGACTGTTTTGTCTACGGCATGAATGGGCCGGTTCGACCGGGTCGTTACCACTGTCTCACAGAAAACCGACGTAATGTAGGGACTTGCTGCTGCGTTTCGTACGGTAAGTGAGATATCTGGGGGCCCAAATCTCCTTTCTAATTTTTCTTCAATATGATTCTTCTAGTGTTGTAGGCGTGCATGGGCGGTGGAGTTTACCATCAGGTGACCCCCTTCCATGATTGCCGGTCTATGCTAAAACAAAGCTATTAACCCAATAAATAATTTAAAATTCGCCATCTGCACCAGCAGTGTGTCTCGAATAGTGACATACTAGACAAAAAGCGATTAATGGAAATATTATCTAGCGTGAAGAATCTATGCGGCGCACGCGAGGACACAATCAGCTGAACAGAATGCTCGGTTAACGATGCTCGGCGAACTCTGCGGCTGTGTGTGTTAATGACTTTACTGCATTTTATAATTATTTTGTATACTTTTTCATGCATTACCGATTTAATACAGTGTAAAATTGCCTTTTTTAGTCGTTTAAAATGCTTTGGGAAAAGGTATTCATATTTTGATATCAGGTCTCTATTCTCGAAAGGGTAGACAGAGATCCAGCTAGTGTAATTGTACATGCCGCGACCAAATCGTAGAATAAATAATTCCGTGAAATATTCAACTATTTCATGAAACGGTTCACTTACGATAAGGTGATCCACTTGCTCGTTTGCCGGTCTATGCCATAAAACATAAGAAATAAATAAGAGATGATTGGAAATTTTAGACCTCCGAATCTCGCCAATTTTACGCCACACTACCACCCTGACAAAGCCGACCACCATTAATTTGTGGGCCCCATTACATACGCTCTTCAGCATTAAACAAACCAATCGACTAAATAAGTTTATATGTATACAATGGTGGGTTTTTCGCGCAATAGCCGGTGAAAGCGATAAATCTGAGAGCGGCCGCTGACCGTGCGGCTATAAATTCGAAGCTCGCTTGTCAATTATCATTTCCTGCGAGAGACCGAGTTTCAGCGAGATACGACTGTTTGTGTGAGGATACGCCGGAATAATACAGGATTTTTTGTTTATGATATTGTTTTTTTTTAATTATACCCTCGCCCAAAAAGGTTTGGCAATTGGAGTGTAAGTTTGCCACCAACATTTTGAGTGGTAGAGCCACGCTGTAGACGGCTTTGTCTACAGCATGAATGGGCTGGCTCGACCGGTTCGTTACCACTGTCTCACAGAAAACCGACGTAAAGTAGCGGCTTGCTGCTGCGTTTCGTATGGTGAGTGAGATATCCGGAAGTCCAAATCCCCTCCCCTTCCCAATACCTAATTATCCCTTTCCTTTAAGGTCGGCAACGCGCCCATGATTCTTTTGGTGGTGGGCGTACATGGGCAGTGGAGATCACTTACCATCAGGTGACCCACTTGCTCGTTTGCCGGCCTATGCTATAAAAAAAAAAACATCTTAGGTCCAACCCCAAACGGTCCATACCCGAAGTGGGGATACTGTTGCATGTATATGTATAGAATATCTTTACATAGTATAAAATGAAGTCGTTTCCGCTGTCTGTTCGCTTAGATCTTTTAAAATATTCAACGGATTTTAATGCAGTTTTCAGCAATAGATAGAGTGATTTATGAGGAAGGTTTATATAAACTCCTTTGCAAAAAAAACGGGCACCTTACACACACACTTTACCTTAGCTTTTCTATGGGTAAATATTATTATATTTTTAGTATGTCATTAGCTTGGATGACTAGAAATTTCTTATTATCAATGAGAATCTAGTTTTTTAACACTTTTATCCTGGTATCGGTGTTTTAGTCAATGTAAACAGAGAGCCGTGTTAAAATGGACATTTTTATGGGTATAATGAAATTAAGACTACGAGTATTTTTATGGTATTTTAATAAAAGAGACATTAAAAAATAAAAATTAATAACGAGTATGACCTCCTCTTGCAGCGATTACGGCATGTAATCGTCTTGGCATGCTTCCCACCAGGCTTTTGATGGTGTCCTGTGGAATGTGTTCCCACTCAGTCGAGATTACACGTTTAAGCTCTCTGATGTTTTGTGGAGGTGGTTGGACAGATCGTACTCGCCTTTTTAGGAGGTCCCAAACGCGCTCAATGGGGTTAAGGTCGGGGCTCCGCGCTGGCCAATCCAAACGACGAATACCGACCTCTTGCATATAAGCATCTACGTCGCCAGAACGGTGGGCCCGAGCATTATCGTCCATGTAAATGGCATCTTCACCAATTACAGTCAGTGCGGGTTGTGCATTTTGAGAAAGGATTTCTGTTATGTACCTATGCGCATTTAGTGAGCCATTTTCTATGAATACTATCTCGGTACGATAGTTGGAAGTTACGCCCGCCCAAAACATAACGGACCCTCCACCATAAGGGGTGATTTCTTCAAAACACACATCGGCATAGCGTTCCCCTGGTCTTCGTAACACTCGCCGACGTCGGTCCTCACCATGCAGACAAATTCGAGCCTCATCGGAGAAGAGTACGCTACTCCAGTTACCTGGTGTCCAAGATAGGCAATTTCTAGCGAACCTCAACCGCGCAATTCGGTGCTCACGGAGTAACTTGGGGGCCCGCGCTGGTCGTCGACTACGTATATCAGCAGCTAAAAGTCTTCTCCTCACAGTCCATAGGCTAACTTGTGCTCCTCGTACCTCTTCAAGGTTTCTTTTGAGGTCTATGTAACTGCATTTGCGGTTCCTCAGCGCCTGAGTCACTAAAAAGCGATCGTCTCGCGGCTGTGTGCAACGTTTTCTCCCAGAACCTTGCCTTCTCTGAACGGAACCTGTCTCTTGGTATCGAGTCCAGGTTCTTTGTACGGTTGAACGACTCACGTTTAACCGCTGTGAGACGTAACATTGGCTACACCCCTCTTCCAGCAGCGCTATAATTTTACTAGCTCTCATTGCTTTTTCTGCCATTACGATAGACACAAAGATATCTGTTTTAAGTCACAATAAGGCAGAATTATGCGATAAACATAAATTGTTGTACTAAAAATAACGAAAAGTTACTTTTAGTTGCTTGATAACCTTTTAACCGCAAACCCGCGAAAAGTGTCACAAAATGAAAAAGGGATTAATAATTTAAAAAACAAAAGTTTTGAATTTGGAATGAACTTTTTTTCATACCCAGACTCTTTATTAAGTGCCAGTAACATAGTTTGGCTATTAAAACCTCTGAAGAACTAAATTATTACCAATAATGTTAAAAAATCAAACCCGCCCGTTTTTTTTGCAAAGGAGTGTATATAATACATACATATTATAGTACAGAAAAGCCGAACAATTTTGAGATTTGTAATGTGATGTCGTAACAAACATATTTTTACCCGTGCGAAGCCGGCGCGGGTCACTAGTTTAATATTATGTTGAGCATATCCACACTAAAGAATTGGGGAGTAAGGTCTGATAAATCTAGATGTAGGGAGGTGCAGTGCCTCGACGCTGTATTGATGACATTTCCATCGATCTTTAGCTTTCAATTCTACCTTCATATTACGTCTATATCGTTAGAGGATTTGGTTTCCGAATAAATATATACGGAACCGTGATGCGAGGTTGTGTGCATTATTATCTATTGTGTTCCGGTTTAAAGGATATCAGAGAAATAACAGCATTATGAGACTTAAGATCTGAAGTCTCTGCATGTTACATGGCTGAAGTTACTCGGTAGAAACGTCGGGAAAGAAATAAATAATAGGTATATGGGTATAGTATAGGTAGGTATATGTAAATAATATTTATACCTTCAAATACTACGCGTTTAAATAAATATTATAAAAGATACATATGTACCTAGGCTAGGCAATTTGTATATACAAATCGCGATAGCCTAAAATCATTTATAAATTTATTAGTTTTATTTTGTTTTTGCAATATTGTAAATGTAACAGTTTCCATTATGGTCAGGGGGCCCTCGGGTAGCTGATCCACTTGATTACTATCAAGCTCATTTTCCGTGAGTAGCTTCGTTTCGATGAGACGACCAACAATTCCCTATGCGAAAATTCTCTATTGTGGTAGCTAACAGAGGTAGCGAGGATAGAATATTTCGATTTGATGATACTCAAAAAATTATTATTTTATTTGTAGGACAATATGACAGTTAAATTATATAAATATTAACTAAGTAAAAACAAAAAAATCAGCTGGTTAGTAATCATTCTTATGACCTAGTTATCGATACCTATTGGAAGCCTTAGCCTCCTTCCAATAGGTATGATTACTAACCAGCTGATTTTTTTGTTTTTACTTAGTTAATATTTATATAATTTAACTGTCATATTGTCCTACAAATAAAATAATAATTTTTTGAGTATCATCAAATCGAAATATTCTATCCTTGCTACCTCTGTTAGCTACCACAATAGAGAATTTTCGCATAGGGAATTGTTGGTCGTCTCATCGAAACGAAGCTACTCACGGAAAATGAGCTTGATAGTAATCAAGTGGATCAGCTACCCGAGGGCCCCCTGACCATTAGTACAATTTTGCGAAGAAAATTTTAGATTATTCATTAAAATGGATGAATTAAATCAATTCGAAATTATTAAGAGATGACAGTTGACACGTTTTTACATAATATTTACGTTTTTTTCATAAAATGGTGGTAAGTGATCTCCACCGTCCATGAACACCCACAATACTAGAAGAATTATGGGTGCGTTGCCGACCTTAGAGGAAGGGGATAATTAGGGATTGGGAAATGAGGGGGATTTGGCCACCGGATTTCTCACTCACCGTACAAAGCGCAGCAGCAAGCCGCTACTTTACGTTGGTTTTCTGTGAGACAGTGGTAACAACCCAGCCGTGCCAACCCATTTATGCCGTCGGGCGTCGACAACACTATCTACAGCTTGGCTCTACCACTCACAAATACATCACGCACTTAAAGCAAGATGACTTAAATAAATAAAAATTAATAAATAAATACAATAACAGTCACAGACATTGTCCTGACCCACACAAGGTGACCTACGAGGGACTTGCGTTCCCATAACACCTACACCTGATACCAATATTCGTGGATCACACAAACATTTGTCTCAGTGAGGAAATCGAACCCACGGCCTCACTTCACTATGACAAGTTATCATTTCCTTCCGAGTTGTGGTACTACCATAAACAGTACTACCGAGTGGTAGTATCGTATTCTACGGTAGTTCTATATCGGTAGAGACAAATGCCTACAACGCAACTTCTATAACATTCAACATTTAATGTTTTAACTAAAAACACAAATAAGTAAATTAACATGGAACGTGGAAAACTAGTTTTAATTTTATAAAAGCAAAGGAAATATTAAAAATAAACGTTACGAATGTTGAGTCAAAAAGCGGCTGCGTTCGCATATCGAGTTTTTGTACTGAAAAAATAAAAAATATAACTTAAATTTATCATTCCCTCTTTGAATTTATTTCCTTTGAGCTTCGACATATTTTTTTTTTATTTTTTAACTCGCACGATGTAAATTTTATATCGTTTCAGCTGACAGTAGGTTTTTAGTATAGTGCGTGGATTTTTTATGCTTTTAGTAATATCAGGTTACTTACAAGGTGGTGGGTCCCTCGTACGCGAGAGGTCGTCTGGGTTGGTACCACCGCTTTGTCTATTTTTACTTAAGCAACAATATGTAAGCACTGTTGTGTTTCGGTTTGAAGTACAATGAAATTACTGGACATTATGAGACTTAACATCTTATGTCTCAGGGTGACGAGCGCAGTTCAGTATCATGCAGTGCTTTGTAATTCAAAGTTCTGTGTGGTGTTGCTTCTGTTTATGGACAGGCGTGACGCTTACCATCAGGCGAGCGCCTTGCTCGTCTCATCATTCAGTTAAACAATAAAAATAAAGATAGAGCCACGCTGTAGACAGTTTTATATACAGCATGAATTGGCTGGTTTGACCGGATTGTTACTACTGTCTCACAGAAACCCGACGTAAAGTAGTAAGTTATTGCGGTACGGCAAGTGAGATATCCACTATATATAAGCCCAAATCTCCCCTTTCCAATCCCTTAATCATCCCTTTCCTTTAAGGTCGGCAACGCGTCCATGATTATTCTGGTATTGTGAGCGTACATGGACGGTGGAGATCACTTACCGTCAGGTGATCCACTTGCTCGTTTGCTATTAAAAACTCTTTTAACATAAGATACGGCAATGTGAACCACTTTACCCGAAATCTCAAGTTTAAATAGAACGTTGGCAAAGCTAAGATGTTGAGGCATCGCTTTAATTACGGGGCGGTAATTGACCCATAAATAGAGGGGCAAAGACCTCCCCAGCACCCGACCTCGGGAGAGAGTTAGCAAATAATTACCGAGGATTAAATGTTGGGTTTTCGTCGTCAGGGATATTTACATACCCATTGGCTTACCGAAAAGCGTTGATAGATTAGAGGGGATTAGTACAGGCAACCAAGGCAAGGTCGCGGATTCGATCCTAGCCCTAAGGAGTTACGACATGAGCCGTATACAGACTGAGACATGAGTCAGCCACAGTCTTGTAGTTTTATTTACAGTATGAATGGGCCGGCTCGACCGGGTCGTTACCACTGTCTCACAGAAAACCGACGCACAGTAGCGGCTTGATGCTGTGTTTCGTATGGTGGATGAGAAATCCGGAGGCCCAAATCCCCCCCTTCCCAATTCCTAATTATCCCTTTCCTGTAAGGTCGGCAACGCACCCACGATTCTTCTGGTATTGTGGGCGTACATGGGCGGTGGAGATCTCTTACCATCAGGTGACTCAGTTGCTCGTTTGCCGGCCTATGCTATAAAAACAGTACAAATGAGAGATGTTGTAGATATTTATTCAATCAATACATTGAAATGCATATTTGCGTATAATATTTTGACACGAGAGCATGCATATAATGAATATTAAATTAAACAATGTATCATTAATTGTGGGGACTGAATGCAAACAATGAAGCCGTGGCCACCCCGTTGCGTATGTTGTTTTTTTTTATCCGTGCACGGCAAAGTGACTTCACTATACCTGATGGTAAGCGTAGTGCAGTCCAAAAAACCAGCGACCACTGACAAACAATGAGTTTATCGGTGGTCACCAGAGTCGTGCCGGCCTTTATAAATGCTTCTTGCCTCTAAGAGGAAGAAGCAAATCAACGTAGTTTTATTGCGTACTGCTTCGCTGAGGTTTTGGGTTCGATCCCCGGGTCGGGTCATATGATATTGAATTTTTATATCATGAAAAGCTCAGTATCGGCCCTGAGTCTGGAATTGTGCCCAGTGTGGCGATGGACTTGCCCTCTATCAGATCATGGGACGGAAGTGCGCTCGGCGATGTGTGGGTGTACTGTTTAGTGGATGGGATACATTGCAGCTAAACACTGTCGAATTAATTTTTTCTCTACAAAATCGGTCCAAAATTGGCGGAGAAATCGATGATAAAGAGAGCAAGAAAAAACTCGCCGAATTGAAGTCGCTTAAAAATATATACCCATAAACTTTGCAATGTCTCCTAATCTATGTGAACAATATCTCCGTAAAATATACGGGATATGTAGATATAATGTGGTTTGGAAAAAAAATGGGCATGGTGTTAACATCCACTGAATCATGGCGGTGATTTACCGCGGTCAGCGCTCGGCCCATCCTTTTTCACATATATCCTGCGATAAAAAAAATCGTACTGCCTTTAGTTACCATTTAGATACGTTTTTATTTATTGATTCGGTGCTGAGGGCTATGGACTGTCGCAGGTTCGATGGGAGTTTTTAATGGATGGAAAAAAATTAGGTTTTTAATTCGACGCGTAAATTCAAATTATTCATTGAATCTATACAATGTTACGATAATACATACATAATTATTTCTTATGTTTAAGCGAAAATTACTTAATATAAAACTAATTTATCGTGGATTTTTATTTTTATTTAGGTCCCGACGTTTCGAAAGCTTTTCAGCCGGCAGCTTTTCATTTACACAGGCCGGCATGACTCTGGTAACCACCGTTGAACTCATTGTTTGTCGATGGTCGCTGGTTTTTTGGACTACACAACGCTTACTACCAGGTGTAGTACAGTCACTTTGTCGTGCTAGGATAAAAAAAGAAAAAAAAGGCTTCGTAGTTACGGCGTGGTTATGTAACAGTGGCGCCCAACGTCAGTCCACGCCGGATTTCAACCTCGTCATTTATGTACCAGTTTTGACGATTCTTTTAGCTAAACTAGTATGTTTTTACAAAAATAAACCGACTCAAAAAACAAACAATAGAGAGTAATGTTAATATAATTTACCTTTAAATTGCGATAGTAGGGGGTTTTAACCCACCCGGGGTTATCCGATGTTTATCCAGTAATGTCAGGGCGGCATAATTTTACCGAGTGTAGAGGCACGCAATGTCTCTTGACAGTCGACTGCACTGTACTTAAACAAGTCCAATACAGTCAGCCGTGCCAGGATAAAATAAAAAAAAACTTACTAATTCCCATCAAATAAGTTAACCAACAATCATTTTCCCATCGATAAGTTGCTGGTGGTAGGATCATTATCCGTCCGGATAGCAACCATCGCACACATGGTGTTAAAACCTGCCACAGTGATCCACACACCTTGTGTTGTACGGATTTCAGGATTATCCAGTGTATATGCGGTTCTCCCGAAAGGCTTGGGACAGGACTTGATGGTTGGTTGGGGTGGATATAGGGATACACCCTTGTATCCCTGTGCCTGCATCGGTCATCCGCCTGCCCTGCAGGCCCCCGATTTGCTTCTTCTCTCTTCGGAGTTTGAAGACGCATTTATACAAGCATTTATGATTCTGTTGACCACCGATAAAACCATTGTTTGTCGGTGGTCGCTGGTTTTTTGGACTACACTGCGTTTACCATCAGGTTTAGTTTTTTTGCTGTTCCGGGATAAAAAAATATATAAAGTGATTTTAAACATAATTTCTAGTATAAACTACAAAGCAATTTGTCATGTTTTTATCTTGAATGTGAGCTATGGTGTGTCTAGCGAACCGGTGTACCATCTATCATCTGTGACTTTTTAAAATATTGAACAGTGTAGTTACTGGCAATATTATGTTCACATTTAAAGGGGTGGCTAAGGATAATAATGTACGCTCACGCCTATATCTACTAACTAGTAGGTAGGGATCTAACTACTGCACCCTCTTGTCGCTGAGATTTCAAATAAATATCTGCATACAGGACACAAATCCGATCCCAAGCAACACAATATCTGTGAAAACTCAATACGAATTGTAAATTTGCTGGTGGTAGGGTATTCATATCCGCCCGGATAGCGGCCACAGTACACATGGTGTTAAAGCCTGCCATAGTGACCCACACGGCTTGTGTGGATGGCGTTCCAGGATCAGCTAGTGTATATCCGGTTTTCCCGAGGGGCTTGCGACATGACTTGATGGTTGGTTGGGGTGTCTATAGGTGTACATCCTTGCATCCCTGTGCCTGTATCGGTTATCCGCCTGTCCTGTCGCAGACCCCTCGATTTGCTCCTTACCTCATCGTTCTCAGTTAAAATATTGAAAATATTAATAATTCCTATTTAATTTACGCAAGTTGCCGGAATGTTCTGTTTTGAAACAACCGTTACTGTGTATGTAATGCAAATTTAGTAGAATCCACACGTCTAAATAACGTAGGTAGGTAATTGTACAGTAATATGCAGAGCATATAATCCTGCCCTGTCTAGAGCGTACACGTGAAATAGTGGTCTTAAGGAGGGATTCTGGCAGTGCCACCTGTTTAACATACAAAGCCTTTCAGTTGCCTCTGTCATATCACTGGAACGGCGAAAATACTAACCCCGCAATACATAACTTTATGAGCATATTAAAGTTGTTATTTATAATATTTCATAATAAATACATTAGGAAAAAAATAATAGTTTAAAAAAACTAAAAACACGCTTTTATAGAAAGTCTAACTAAAATGATTATTATTTTTTTTTATCAAATTAGTGTATTGTCATCGGTCCTCGATAAATCTACAAAGTTTGAACGAAATCTGGCCATTTAAAGTGGGTCAAAATCGCGCCCAAAGGAGTCGGTTACAAATATACAAACAAATATACAAACATACAGGTGAAGTTAATAAAAAGCGTGTAAAAATATGATTTTTTATTTAGGTAATTCAATGATGAGTCGAGCCAAGCGCTCGCCTGATGGTAAGCGCCACGCCTGTCCATAAACGGAAGCAATACCACACAACACTTTGAATTACAAAGCACTGCATGGTACTGAACTGCGCTCGTCACCCGAGACATAAGATAATGCTCAGTAATTTCACTGGATTCAATGTACTTCAAACCGAAACACAACAGTGCTTACACACTGTTGCTCGGCGGCAGAAATAGACAAAGCGGTGGTACCAACCCAGACGGCCTCTCGCATTCTTCTACCACCTTTCTGTAGCACGCTATACAGTCTGAGCGCACGTCAGTGTCATGCAGTGCTTTGTAATTCAAAGTTCTGTGTGGTGTTGCTTCTGTTCATTGGCAGGCGTAGCGCTTACCATCAGGCGAGCGCCTGGCTCGTCTCGTTATTCAATAAAAAAAAAATTGACAAACTAGCAAATAAAAGAGCATGCATCGTGCATCGTACTAGCAACTCTCATGAGTCACGATAGTACACGATGACAAACGAGTGGTACAGAGTTAACTGGACTGCGGCGCACGACGCACCATCCATCATTGTTGAACAGCAACGACCCACCAGACACAGTATGCCCGATTAATCAACGTAGATGCATCTGGGATGGGTATTCATCTTGCGATTTTTTTGTCGCTATTTTAATTCGCATGAGGAGGAGATGAGCAGGTGTTTTGTATACAGGGTTATTTTTAAAACACCAGCAACCTCGCAGGGGTAGATACCTAAGGTTATAAGCTACTACTTTTGTTCTACGACTTTTGATAATTTGTTAGATTTTATTTTCATACAAAAATAAGTATTCATTTAATTTCCGTCTTGAATGTTACCTACACGCATCGCAGATTACGTAAGCAAACACGCGAAGCGTGGGGAACCGGGCTAGCGTTGAAGGTCATCGCCCGACCCAGCTGAGCGGCGCCTTTGAGTCGCGCTCGCACGCCGAACGCTACGAAGAAAAATACGACACAACAAAAACTTGTAAAATCATTTTTTTTTAAATATATTGAGTTATATACAAACTCGTAGAACAAAAGTTGTTCCGTATGGGGTCAGCTATCTGGTCGTGCGAGGTTGCTGGTGTTTTAAAATTAACCCCGTATAATTAAATGACGAGGCGAACAAGGCGCTCGCCTTATAAGGAGCCTGGTAAGGAGAAGCAACACCATACATAACTTAGTTTTACTCACGGCATCTTTCTTTTTTTATGGGAGAGAGAATAATAAGCAGTTACTAGACTGACAGTGAGGGACTGTCGAGACGAATTTCGCAGGTTCAAAACCAGCCCCATGAGCATACACCACTGACTTTTCTAAGTTACGTGTATATTCATTGTTAATTATCGCTTGCTTTAACGGTGAAGGAAACATCGTGAGGAAACCTGCATACCTGAGAACTTGATAAGATTTTTCGAACGTATGTGAGTCTAAGTTTAAGTCTGCCAACCTGCATTAGGCTAGCGTGGTGGAAGGCCTAATCCCTCTCATTCAGTAGAGGAGGCCCGTGCCCAGCAGTGGGACATATATAATACAGGGCCAGTAAAACAAAAAAAATCCCCTCAGGCATAGGCAGAGGCCCAATTAGTGCACCAACCGTTCAGGAAATCAAGTATATATTTGTATTTACTGACTGACATCAGATGAAACAACTTGAACATTTGTAAATTATTTTCAACGTACGTTTTGATGATTACAAAATATGTAAATTGCAATCCTCGCTACAATTCATTCATGGTGACAATTATGTGAAAGAATTGGCGAACATAAAGTAGTACTATGTAAAAGTCGTTGCGATTTGTCGCAGCGTCAGTAGCCCGCTTTAATACCCCCGTACAAACTAAATTCGATTAAGGCGCTGTTTCCACGTGTTTTTGCTAAATTTTCAACGCGAAACATTCGTTCCGCTCCGTACACTTGTGTCGATAACTTTAACAATACATTAACTATACATTAACAAGCCTAATTATGAACTAGCTTATCTTAGGCTTGCCTCTTCGCCCGTGTGAACTTTTCTGGCATAAGCTCTTTCTCGTCTTAGGGAAGGATTTTTGATTATGTTGATGTGTGAATTGTACTTTTTTTCCTTAAAAGTACTTAACAACATTGGTCAGACTATAATATCTAAAATGTTCAATTTCAATTTTTAAGTCGCTTCTATTGTTTTTTTCTAGCTACATACCAGCCAGTAGTCATATCAAAGTAATGCATGTTGACGAGCAGCAAGCGTGCCGACATTATTTTTGAATGGCAGATAAGTTGGAAAAAAATGTTACACGAATTTCCATTGAAATATATAAGGGGGGTTGCCGACAGCTCATTACCAGAAAAGCGGCAACGGCTCGAGATCAAAAGGGTGTTTTACACTGTTTATTTGTGTGGTGCGGCGCGCCCCTGAGACAGACTTTATTCGCCACGTCTCGCGCTTGCTAACGAGGCTTGTACTTTATCCAACATGGGTAAAGTTGCCTGTACATTGACGCATTTATATTTGGTTTGTTCTTTTTTCCTTGATATATTACTCTTCCTTAAAATAAAAGAGAAGTTATAAATAAAAGCGCTTATTCTCTCTCTCTCTTTGTTAATTACTGTGTTTATAAATTCCTTTTAATTTATCAATTTCTGGATAAGAATTTTGAGAATATAGTTTTCTAACTGACATTAGGACACTATGATGAACTAAGGCCTAACCATCTCATTCAGTAGAAAAAGCCAGTGCCCAGTAGTGGGACAGTTATCGCGGACTTATTATTATAACAATAATAATACTAGCCCTGGCACGGGCTTTCTCTACTGAATGAGAGGAGTTAAGCCTTAGTTCAAGTCACATGCTTTCAAAATTCTATCGGAGAAATTCTCAGGTATACGCGTTTCCTCATGATAATCGTTAAAGCAAGCGATAATTAACAATTATTCACACGTAACTTAGAAAAGTCAGAGGTGCATACTCTTGAGGCTGGTTTCGAACCTACGACTTTCATCTCGACAGTCTACCACTCCCCGTTGAGCTATCGCTGCTTCAGCACTTATTATAATTCGTAATAAAATTTGAAGGAACTCCGTCCGTTAATGGCTAAGTGATGTAAAAGGTTCTTTATATTTGACAAAAAAGAAATCATAACCCGCATTGCAAGGGTTAAATGAGGAATTTATTCACAAGGTGCGAGACGGGTTATCTCGGAAAATCTCTTTAGACTTGGCAAGGAGGCCATCTTGCTTCATTTTGTATTTTTTTTTTATTTCAGTCATAAAAGGTTAAAATGGTGGTCTTGGTCTAAAATGATTAATAATTCTTGTCTGAGAAACGTAAGACATAAAATGGACTGGCTTGTACTGGTGGCTAATGAATGTCGTTAAAGTAAAGCCATTCACTCCCTAAAGAGTTAATTTTGTAGTAAAATTAATAAACAAACTGCGATAAAATCCGTTTAAATTAGTTTTATTTCAATTTGTAATATTCTCGTAAACATAAATAAATACACTCAACAGTCACATACATAGTCCAGACCCCATAGTAAGATACGAGCCTTGTGTCGTGGGTATCAGGAGACCAGAGACGAGAGACTTTCGGTCTCACAACACCCAGACCCCGAAACAAATATTTGTGGATCACACAAACATTTGTCTCGGTGCGGGGATCGAATCCGCGGCCTCACGGTTCACAGCCGGCTACTCGCCCGCTGCGCCACGGAGGCTGTCAGGCTTAAAAAGTTAATGTTTTAAACATTTAATTTTGTAAACAGAAGGTAAGCACTGTAACATTAACTTGGACAACCTACACCTCAGTCCACCCCGTGACCACGAAGGCTAAAAAGCTTTCGAAAACTCGGGATCGAAATCATTACAAAACCGCGATAAAATCCGTTTAAATCAAGTTTATTTCAATGTGTAATATTCGCGTAAACATAAGAAATCATTAATAACACCCCTCTTTTTTGTCGGAGGTTAAAAATTATTCCAATCAACTGAAAGCTAATCCGAAGTACAAATCCTGTATCCAATACGGCTAAATGCAAGGTAAAGGTATAGCATTGACATATTAAACGCAAGTTAATCTCGACCTACCCTCGTCGGCGTCGAAAAGATTTCCCATGGGATACTCGCACGTAGCCCTTGCGATTGGTACCAGTCAAAAGAATGGAAAATCTTATGGACACAACGAAAAATATGTATGAGCGGTAGAGACAAGTTGTAGACAGTTTTGTCTACAGCATGAAATGACTCGACCCGGTCGTTACCACTGTAATAATAATAATAATATAATATAAACTCCTTTGCAAAAAAAACGGGCACCTTACACACACACTTTACCTTAGCTTTTCTATGGGTAAATATTATTATATTTTTAGTATGTCATTAGCTTGGATGACTAGAAATTTCTTATTATCAATGAGAATCTAGTTTTTTAACACTTTTATCCTGGTATCGGTGTTTTAGTCAATGTAAACAGAGAGCCGTGTTAAAATGGACATTTTTATGGGTATAATGAAATTAAGACTACGAGTATTTTTATGGTATTTTAATAAAAGAGACATTAAAAAATAAAAATTAATAACGAGTATGACCTCCTCTTGCAGCGATTACGGCATGTAATCGTCTTGGCATGCTTCCCACCAGGCTTTTGATGGTGTCCTGTGGAATGTGTTCCCACTCAGTCGAGATTACACGTTTAAGCTCTCTGATGTTTTGTGGAGGTGGTTGGACAGATCGTACTCGCCTTTTTAGGAGGTCCCAAACGTGCTCAATGGGGTTAAGGTCGGGGCTCCGCGCTGGCCAATCCAAACGACGAATACCGACCTCTTGCATATAAGCATCTACGTCGCCAGAACGGTGGGCCCGAGCATTATCGTCCATGTAAATGGCATCTTCACCAATTACAGTCAGTGCGGGTTGTGCATTTTGAGAAAGGATTTCTGTTATGTACCTATGCGCATTTAGTGAGCCATTTTCTATGAATACTATCTCGGTACGATAGTTGGAAGTTACGCCCGCCCAAAACATAACGGACCCTCCACCATAAGGGGTGATTTCTTCAAAACACACATCGGCATAGCGTTCCCCTGGTCTTCGTAACACTCGCCGACGTCGGTCCTCACCATGCAGACAAATTCGAGCCTCATCGGAGAAGAGTACGCTACTCCAGTTACCTGGTGTCCAAGATAGGCAATTTCTAGCGAACCTCAACCGCGCAATCCGGTGCTCACGGAGTAACTTGGGGGCCCGCGCTGGTCGTCGACTACGTATATCAGCAGCTAAAAGTCTTCTCCTCACAGTCCATAGGCTAACTTGTGCTCCTCGTACCTCTTCAAGGTTTCTTTTGAGGTCTATGTAACTGCATTTGCGGTTCCTCAGCGCCTGAGTCACTAAAAAGCGATCGTCTCGCGGCTGTGTGCAACGTTTTCTCCCAGAACCTTGCCTTCTCTGAACGGAACCTGTCTCTTGGTATCGAGTCCAGGTTCTTTGTACGGTTGAACGACTCACGTTTAACCGCTGTGAGACGTAACATTGGCTACACCCCTCTTCCAGCAGCGCTATAATTTTACTAGCTCTCATTGCTTTTTCTGCCATTACGATAGACACAAAGATATCTGTTTTAAGTCACAATAAGGCAGAATTATGCGATAAACATAAATTGTTGTACTAAAAATAACGAAAAGTTACTTTTAGTTGCTTGATAACCTTTTAACCGCAAACCCGCGAAAAGTGTCACAAAATGAAAAAGGGATTAATAATTTAAAAAACAAAAGTTTTGAATTTGGAATGAACTTTTTTTCATACCCAGACTCTTTATTAAGTGCCAGTAACATAGTTTGGCTATTAAAACCTCTGAAGAACTAAATTATTACCAATAATGTTAAAAAATCAAACCCGCCCGTTTTTTTTGCAAAGGAGTGTATAATATAATAATATAATATATTTATTGATACAATGTTTACAGTTGTTTCACACTTTACAATATTATTTTATGAATAACTTAAATAAACATTGTCAGAGGTTTAATGTTACGTTATTTACCGTGATCCCCACACTAAGCTAGACTTGTATCGTGGGCAATCACTCACTAAGATTACAATTACAGTTTTGTTGTGGTGCGATTAACCGTATGATAAAAGTACATTAAATTAAATCAAATATTTGAATAATAACAATGGGTGTGTGCGTGTGTATGTGTGTGTGTGTGTGTGTGTATGTGTGCATGTGTTTGAGTGCGTACGTGAGTTGCGTGCATGTGTATGAGTGTGAATGCATTTTAACTGATCCCTCTCAAGATATTTTCAATATCAAAATAATTAAGTTTACCTAACCATTTTTCTACCTTTGATTTGACCTCCTTCATCGTGAAATTGAATACACAAAAACCTGACGTAAAGTAGCGGCTTGGGTTTTTTTTAATAGCATAGGCCGGCAAACGAGCAAGTGGGTCACCTGATGGTAAGTGATCTCCACCGCCCATGTACGCCCACCACCAGAACAATCATGGGCGTGTTGCCGACCTTAAAGGAAAGGGATAATTAGGGCTTGGGAAGGGGAGGGGATTTGGGCTTCCGGATATCTCACTCACCGTATGAAACGCAGCAGCAAACCGCTACTTTACGTCGGTTTTCTGTGAGACAGTGGTATCGACCCGGTCGAGCCAGGCCATTCATGCTGTAGACAAAACTGTCTACAGCGTGGCTCTACCACTCAAAACTGGATAAGATTTTTCGAAGGAATGTGAAGTCTGCTAACCCGTATTAGGTCAGCGTGGTGGACCAAGGCCTAACCACTCTCATTCAGTAGAGGAGGCCGTGCCTAGCAGTGGGACATTTATAATACAGGGCTAGTATTATTATCTCTTATGCCTTACACCACTCACTCCGTATAGGCCAGAGTAATATTTTAACCGTGCCTGAATCATCGCGCTTTTTTACGACACACGTCAGTACCTTTTATTTCGTCTCCAGACTGACGCAGGACATAAGTGTTCAGTCTAGACTGATGGTTGTAGTGTTTATTTATAGATAGAACGGTTCATTTGTGCATGTGTTGTGTGCGTGGGCTTGTAACTGGTTCCGACACGTGAGTGGCGCGTCAGCTGTGGTTTTATAAGTGTTGACAGGTGCATTTTTTATTTGATGGAATGACGAGACGAGCAAGGTGCTCGCCTTCAGTTCAGCGTGCAGCGCTCGAGCGTTCGAGCGCAGTTCAGTGCCATGCAGTGCTTTGTAATTCAAAGTTCTGTGTGGTGTTGTTTCTGTTTATGGGCATGGGTGGCGCTTACCATCAGGCGAGCGACTTGCTCGTCTCGTTATTCAATAAAAAAAAATATTGTTACAGGATAATAAATTGATGTAAATTGTAGATTCATGTTCAATTTAACAAAAAAAATACTGGTTGGTGTTGTCTGCCACACATCTTATGTGACCCACACACCTTGTGTGGATCACTTTCCAGGATCAGCCAGTATATCCGGTTCTCCCGAGGGGCTTGCGACGTGACTTGATGGTTGATTGGGGCGGGTATAGGGGTACATCCTTGTATCACTGCCTGCATCGGTCATCCGCCTGTCCTGTCACAGACCCCTCTTCGGAGAGGGAAGAAACATTTATACAGGCCTGGTGACCACCGATAAACTCATTGATTGTCGGTGGTCGCTAGTTTTACTGCACTAAGCTTACCACCAAGTACAGTCACTTTGTCGTAAAAAAAAATAGTGGACAGTACCAATTGTTCTCACAAAGCACTCGTATCCAGTCCGCACGATTCACATTCGAGTATGTCGGCTCGCGGCAGATTAACGTTCATTATAATATATTGATCAGCCCCAGTCAGCGACAGAGCGGCATTAGATTAATCCTATGGGCTTATTCATTGTGCCGTGTAATGAGATTCTCTTGTTTCAATTAAATATTGTTTGCGAACGTACGGTATTATACATTGTCCGAATTAGAAATTATTTTGTTGTTTGTGTTGACTTTTAGACTCAAAATAGTTATATTCTTTTTTCTTTCTGTCTGGTGTTGTCTCGGTTTAATGCCAGGGTCGTCTTTACCATCATGGTTTGACGGTGGGTTTGGTGCTATAAGGAGTGACCCGCGAACTGGCCCCTACAACCCATTACGGCACAAGGTTTCACCATGGCCTCGTCGATCAGAAGAGTGTACCATGCGCAATTAAGTTTTTTTTCTATTTGATTGAATGAAATTAAGAAGAATTTAGAGACGCGCAAGTCGCTTGCCTGATGGTAAGCGCCACGCCTGCCCATAAACAGAAGCTACACCACACAGAGTTTTATTACAAAGCACTGAATGAAACTTTGAACACAATGGCACTGAATTGCGCTCGTCACCCTGAGACATAAGATGTAAAGTCTTATAATGCCCAGTAAATTTCACTGGCTTTTTACACAAATCTTTGGTCTCTTTCACTCTCATTATAATATTATTATCATTATTTATCTTTATTATGGATCTCTTACCATCAAATGACTATAAGCATTTCAACATGATAAAAGCGTCGCCTGTATCTCAGAAGGGGTGGGCAGAGGTGTAATTAATGTATTATGTAGTGTTTTAATAGCAGCGATAGCTCAACGGGGAGTGGTACTGTCAAGATGAAAGTCGCAGGTTTGAAACCAGCCCCAAGAGTATGCACCTTTGACTTTTCTAAGTTACGTGTATATTAATTGTTGATTATCGCTTGATTTAATGGTGAAGGAAACATTTTGAGGAAAGCTGCGTACCTGAGAACTCAATAAGATCTATCGAAGGTATTTGAAGTCTGCCAACCCGCATGAGGCCAGCGTGGTGGACTAAGGCCTAACCCCTCTCATTCAGTAGAGGAGGCCCGTGAACAGCAGTGGGACGCGTGTAATAAAGAGCTAGTAAAAAAAATAGTGTTTTAATAAATTAGATTGCCTTCTCTTCTACACAAAAAATGATTATTGTTCGACTCCCGGTAGCCTATACAATTCGATTCTACAAAAATCCATTAACGTAAACAAACAAAAGTATTTTCTAAAAGGTGGAAAATCGCTAACATTCTCTCCGAAATAGAAAATCACGAGTTGAAGTGTTCTCGGCTCGAACGATAACAGGCTCGGTCGAGTGTCCCCAATTAGTGAACACTTGGTAGCCACCCTGGGTATCGCGCCATTTCATTTTGTTTATTCTTATTTTGAAATTTATTATTTGTTTGGATTACAACGGACGATTCATGAACGTAGAAAAAATGAGGTTCTATTTTTAAAAAGTTTTATTTTTAATTATTAAAAAAACACACTTGGATTCGAATTTCGAACTTGGTCATTGTAGATTTTTTAGTTTGAATTTGTGATGTTTTTTTTATTCGGGCACGGCAATGTGACTGCATTACACCTGATGGTAAGCGTAGTGCAGTCCAAAAAACCACTGACAAACAATGAGTTTATCGGTGGTCATCAGAATCATGCCAGCCTGTATAAATGCTTCATCACACTTTGACGAGGGAAGAAGAAAATTAAGGGGCCTGGGAAAAGACAGGCGGATGACCGATGCAGGCACAGGGATACAAGGACGTACACCTATATCCGCCTCAATCAACCATCAAGTCACGTCGCAAGCCTCTCGGGAGAGCCGGATATACACTGGCTGATTGGTTACACCTCTGCCTATTCCTTACAGGCGTGAATATCTGTATATCATATTTTTCCATAAATATGACAGAAAAACCTTAACCAATCAGTTTCCTAAACGAATCTTTATAAAATCTTCCATTTATAATGAAAACGTACTACTCATAAATCACCAAAAGCTAGCAATGATCGGCACCCCCCTCCTCCCCCCTAGCATTTGAGTGTGTTATCAATTTAGAACTAATGGCCCAATTTGGATTCAGCAGGGAGTTTAGTGATAATAAAATTCATCGTGGAACGGTTCCCGGGGCAAAAATTAATATTCCGATGATGTAACTGAAAGCGTCGATGATGCCGCCGCGAGTCATGGGCTGATGACTGTATTGGATGCAGCCAATAATTTTAAAAAAATTGGCATCCATAAGGACTCCCGATAGAAGTGAAAACTTATAACTTAAGTATATTTATTTAGTATACACTCTCAACTCGACTCGACTCGAACTGACGGACTGTATAGATCAGTATTTCCCAACGTGGGACCCACGCCCCACAGGGGGGCAATTTGATAGTTAAGGGGGGCAATTTAAAAATAGACTCGATACAACTTTAACGCTTTCGCTTTGGGTTATTTAAATGCAACACTAGATATCGGTGACAAATTTTACAAAAAAATGTTAAGGTTAATTTTAATGGCCTAAAAAAGGCTGGGAAACACTGGTATAGATAATCTTGTGAGCTCTGAGTATTTATATTTCACCCATCCAAAAAGCGTCTAATGCGCACAGCACACGGTCAGCTTTATACGATGTGTTATACGTGTATAGTCTGAATTAACATTAGCATGTCGCTGACGTGAAACCAAAAGTTTACGCCCTACCAAAAAGTGCTCAACACGGCTAAAGAAGTTATTACTTCAAAAAATTAATAAAAAATACATACACCCAACAGTCACACACATCACCCTGACCTCATAATAAAATACGAGGGAAGATACATCGTGGGTATCAGGAACTACGAGAGACTTTCAGTTTCACAACACCCATACCCAAACAATCAATTTGAGGATCACACAAAAATTTGCCTCAGTGCGGGAATCGAACCCGCAGCCTCTCGTTTCGCAGCGGACTTACTCATTACGCCACGGAGGCTGTCAAAAAAAATACCTGCAAAGTCAATTCTTTCGATAAGCAATCGCTGCAGCTTGTAAATTAAAACTTACGCAGCAAACGCAACGATGAATTACTGCAAATTAAAAATATTTAATGAATAAAATTTATTGCCACGAAAGATTTGTTTTGGGTTCAATTGAGATGAGTTTTCCTTTTTGAGTTATAGCTGTTACATTTCGTGAAAAATAGACATTTTCTAATTTTATTTGAAAGAAATACTTTTGTAAACTTTTGTAACTAAGACTTGATTTCTTAGATTTTTTCGATGTTTACCTCTACAATTGGAAATTTGTAGCTCAATAATTCCTATAAGTGGGACAATTAATCAGGTGTAGGACAAGTTATGATGCGTTTGTTTTGAGAAGGAACTAGACTGTTTACTAACACTACTTTCATGGTGGGAGCTTCTATAAATAAGACAACTGTCATGTTAACCAGTCTATTTGGAAAACTGTACCGCTATACCCGCCCCAATCAACCATCAAGTCATGTCGCAAGCCCCTCGGGAAAACCGGATATATACTAGCTGATCCTGGAACGCGATCCACACATATCGTGTGGATCACTATGACAGGTTTTAACACCATGTGTACGGTGGTCGCTATCCGAGCGGATATGAATATCCTACCACCAGCAAAACCTTCTAACCTCGAAGCCGAAAATACACACACTGTGTGACTATTAGGTGTGTTTACCCCAAGATTACTCGAAATTACATTAATATATAGACAGCGAACACAATTAGAATGTACATAATGTACCAAAGCATGTAATCTGAAGCCATTTAGAGCATTTACGTTACATAATAGTTCATAATTTAGTTGAACCAACCAGGGTTGCCAGTCTGTATATGTTTGGATACAATAACCGTATAATTAGATTGATTATAATATCTTTATGGAGCATGTAACACTATCTATAATTACAAGGACTTCAACTTTATTTATTTTGCAAATAAAGGTGAAGAGTTATCTAACGTCTCAGGGTGACGAGCGCAGTTCATTGTTGTGCAGTGCTTTGTAATTCAAAGTTCTGTATGGTGTCTCTCCTGTTTATGAGCAGGAGTAGCGCTTACCCCCAGGCGAGTGACAAATCTTTAGACAGTATAAAAAAAAGTAGCTTCCGCTGTCTGTTCGCTTAGATCTTTTAAACTATCCAACGGATTTTAATGCAGTTTTCAGCAATAGATGGAGTGATTCATGTAGAAATCACGCTATAAGTCATGGGAGTAGGGCGGTAACATGCAGGTGAAACCGCGAGGTACAGCTAGTAATGTATATAATTATTAGTTTATTGTTGTAAATATTCATTAATATGTTATATATTAAACAATCATTTAGCCTATGTTTAAAAACGACATGGTAAAATAATTTGAGATAGTCTACTGGCAACCCTGGAACTTGTACTGGTAATTGATATGTCTACGGTTAATTCTGATGTATCTTGATTATATTGATTGTGAAGCTGACTATTAGCTTAGTGGCTTTGTGATGTTTTACATACATCGTTATACATATATACATACGCAGTCACGCCTGTAATCCCCGTAGGGGTGGGCAGAGGTGTGACCAGTACATCCATATTTCGCCGAGCGTATTACCATCCCATGATGTGATAAGAGGTGAGCCTAGAGCTGTACCGGCACAATTTAATAATCCAAGCCGATACTGAGCATTTCGTGATAGAAAAACCCAATATAATTTGACCCGGGGATCGAACTCGATACCTCAGCATAGCAGTCGAACCGCGTACGCAATACAACTGTTTATTATGTGACATAGAAAGTCAATGATATAATATGTTATGACTTGAAATCTGTGATAAAAAAAAATTGTGTTAGATCCATGCTGTAGACACTTGTCTACAGCATGAATGGGCCGGCTCGGGTGGTTACCACGTTTGTTTAATTTTAAAAGCTTAACAACCCAGGATCCAAATCCTTTTACCTCTTCTTTAGGGTCGACAGGCCCCATGATTTTCAGGTATTGTTTGTGGTCTGTGATAACATCTTAAGAGTAATAGGGTATAAAGATCATAGACCGTCAAGTGTCAAATAATCCGGGTCGTGGTTCATACCGATATTCGAACGAACTGGTCATTGAGAATGAATGATTGACACAGGACTACGATACAGTTTCTCGGGTCCTCAGAGCCCAACTATTGTAATTAAGTTATACTGTGTAGCGGGTCTTCAATACACGATGTAATGACGTGGTCATACACCTAGCGTTTTATTTACAAGCCTAGGTTTCGAAGTTGCGACTTTCGTCTCGACAATCCGTACCACTCCCCGTAAAGAGAAAAACCCGGTAAGATACAGATTTCTTTGTTCGTGACAACTTTGGCCCGCATGAATATCTCTTGTATTATATTCCACGGCAACTTACGTAACATAGAAGGCTGGATTGTACCATAATAGCAGTTATAATTAAGGGTTATGTAAAATTTCACGATAACAGTAACGCTGACTTTAACATTGACTGCGGAATGTGTTGCACCATCGTATTCCGATACTACTAGATTCGTCGATTAATTCTGGAAGCAGGGACATAATATTATTTTGGAGCACATATGCTTTAGGAGATATATCAGGATTGAGGTTATAATTGAACTATCGGACAGATATTTAACTTGAATAATAGCTTTAACCAACGATTCTTGGGCGGTTACGGTTAATAGCTAAAGTTATGACGTCATAAAACATTTGTCAAATGGTGCAACTCATTTTTTGCTTAACCGGTACTTCAACATGTTTGTCGTTGCTAAAGTAAGATGGTGCAATCCGCCCTTATTTTCTGCCCTTATCCCATTCCAATATGAAATGACAATGTATTTTACATAATATGTCATATAAAGGATTTGGTATTTCAAGAACCGCTTGCATAACATCAATTTTAAAGATCCTATCACACAAGTCAAATATTTAAGTACTACAAAACTCTTCCAGCACTTCTTTCACTTTCTATTAAACGCTCTGCGCTTTCCGCTGTCATCGGCACCGTGTCCCTAGGCATTTCCAATGCATGTTAATGTTAATAGAGAATTTGAATTCGACCAGTGAACGCTTTCCGGCTTACTGGCTATCCATTTGGCAGGCATTAATGTGTTCAATGTTTATGTAATTATATTATATTGATGTGTGTAATTCGTTAGTAATTAATCCTTGATGGAAATATGAAATTACTGATTGTCCATTAGATGAATTCAATTAGTATTGGTCTGAGTTTGAAGTGGATTTTAGACAGACTTTAAAAGGACTTTCTGATTGAAATAAAACTAATTTAAGCGGATTTTATCGAGGTTTTTTATTTTAATTTTAGTCCCGACGTTTCGAAAGCTTTTCAGCGTTCGTGGTTACGGGGTGGGCGTAAATTTAATTTATTTCAATGTGTAATATTCGCGTAAACGTAAGAAATTTAAATTAGAAATATTTATGGACGTTTACTCCGACAAATGTGTGTCGATTTTGATGATGCTTTTGCGTTTAGTGGTAAAGCCACGCTGTAAACAGTTTTTCTATAGTCAGAATGGATCGGCTCGACCGGATGGTTACCACTGTCTCACAAAAAATCGACGGTTTGCCGCTGCCTTTCATACGGTGAGTGAGATATCCAGAGGCCTAAATTCCCCTCCCCTTCCCAATCCTTAATTATACCTTTCCTTTAAGGTCGGCAACGCGTCGATGATTCTTCTGGTATTTTGTGAGCGTACATGGACGGTGGATATCACTTACCCACTTGATGACCCACTTGCTCGTTTGTCGCTCTATGCTATAGAGGCCGCGGGTTCAATTCCCGCACCGATACAAACATTTGTGTGATCCATAAATATTTGTTTCGGGGTCTGAGTGTTGTGAGAGCGAAAGTCTCTCGTAGTTCCTGATACCCACGACACAAGACTCGTATCTTACTGTGGGCTCAGGACTGTGTAGTTATGCACTGCACCTGTTCATAGCTTTTTACGAACGTAACGACTTTATGCAACTCTATCCGTTGAAAACATGATCTTTAGCTGATCAATGAATTTAGCAGGTGTTCTTGTTTTGATTAAAGTACTTGGAACTAAATCAAAACATATTGACAACAAATGTGCTGACCACTGTGTCTGGCAGGTGGCCTTGTTATGATAAAAATGCCTGGAACTAAATACGCATTGTAAATAAGTTAAGGGTATAAATAAGGATTATTGTTAGATTTAATTCAGTCTGAAATAAATACTTATTGAGAAGAGTTCGACTCTACGTTTTTTTATTTTATAACCTGACGCTCCCGCGTAACTTTTGTCTATGTATGTATGTGACTGTTAGGTGTATTTATTTATTTTACATTTATGAAACGTATAACTAGCAAAAAGCGTACCCATGAGAATTGCTCGACATTGCCTATTTCTCCATGTAGCGAAGTTTGTATCCAACTAACGAGGCAACTTCTTCAAGACTGACTCTGTGGGGTTTAACAAAGAAAAGTTTCGGCGAAACGAAACTGTCAGCGGCAGGTATCGAAAGAGTTTTCCTTTACCCGGCACCGAGATGGCGAGAGTTATCAATTACAATTTTTAACACGCTTTTATTATGTTCTTTCGTATGTTAGTATGTAACGGAAACTTTGAACATGATTTTGACTTCCTTCAAAACGTCGGATTTAATCGCAATTTGGCATAATGAAAACTGAATAACACGCATTTATAGAAAATCCGACAAAAAAATTGAAAATAAATTTTAATCAATTTGAAGAAAAAAATGTTAGCACTGTCTTACAGAGAGCCATCGTAAAGTAGCGGCTTGCTGTTTTCATACGGTGAATGAGATATCTGGAGGCCCAAATCCCCTTTCCAATCCCTAATTATCCCTTTCCTTCAAGGTCGGCAACGGGCCCATGATTGTTCTGGTATTGTGGGCGTGCATAGGCGGTGGAAATCACTTAACTTAAGGTGACCCATTCCTCGTTTGCCGGCCTATATTATAAAAAAAGGAACTAAATTTCAGAAATCCCTTATTCCCGTACCGTGGTGTACAAGAGGACGGTTACCCGATAGTTGGGAAACTCTCCCGATTTGTTTAGAGTTTTTCCAAGGTGCAAGCTCCGAGGTAAATTGTTTTGCAACTAATATAAATTTTGCTTCTGCTCGGCCGCTGTAAATGTTTCCATACTTTATGAACATCTTTGCGTGTTTATTTATGAGAAAAAAACAATGCTGGGAAATTTTAAGAATAAACTTTAACATAGACTGGGAAACGAGAAGGTAATGATGGTAAGTGATCTCCACCGCCCATGTACGCCTACAATACTAGAAGAATCATAGGCGCGTTGCCGACCTTAAAGGGAAGGGATAATTAAGGGATTGGGAAGGGGAGGGGGATTTGGGCCTTTGGATATCTCACGCAGCGTACGAAACGCAGCAGCAAGCCGCTACTTTACGTCGGTTTCCTGTGAGATAGTGGTAACTTTGGATTACAAAGCACTGCATGTCACTGAACTGCGCTCGTCACCCCGAGACATATGATGTTAAGCCTCATAATACCCAGTGATTTCTTTGGATTCAATGTCGTTCAAACCTTGCTTACACGCTGTTGCTTGGCGGCAGAAACAGACAAAGTGGTGGTACCAACCTAGACGGCCTCTCGCATACCACCTTGTAAACCACTACTGCCGAGATACTATGGGATGGGTAATATTATTATTTTGTTTCTCGATATCATTAATATTAATTTGACGAGTTTTACAAAGGTTTTGCCGATGCCAATTTTGCATCATTAGTAAATTTTTACCCATTCTAGAACCAAATTAGCGAAAAAAGTAGATGAAAAACCAGTTAATTTTTTAGTTCTTTTCTTATCAGTATTGTTCTTTTTCTTTTCTTTTTCGACAATTTATATACACTCACATTATCTTGTTTCTACATCACACAAGGGTAGACTGATAGAGAATGCCTTTGGTATCAAGTCTATCTTTATACATGTTATGTATATAAAGTTTAAATAAATAAATTTTACACAAATCAATATCACATCTTCAAGTAAAATCATGAGAGCATGCAACTGAGCCACTAAGTCGTTAGTTCCAGACAGACGATGCGCCAACACTCGCCTAATTATAATTTAATCCCCCGCCAAATTGACAATTAATTTTGTATTGAATACATAGGACGTAACTTAGCACACAAATCAATGTATAACAGCTTAATCTAGATCTAATCTGGATAATTGACTGGCGTAATGTCCTAGGTATTGTGCGGTAAGATTATTACGGACTAGGTTATGTACTTGTGGTAAAGATTTATGCTGGTGGTAGGATATTCATATTTACGGATAGTAACTATCGTATACATGGTGTTAAAATTTGCCATAGTGACCCACATATGAGTAGATTGCGTTCTAGGGTCAGCCAGTGTGTATCTAGTTCTCCCGAGGGGTATGCGAAATGACTTGATGGTTGGTTGGGGCGGGTATAAGAGTGCATCCTTGTTTGCCTGCATGGCTCATCCGCCTGTCCTGCCGCAGGCCCCTCGATCTGCTTCTTCCTTATTAGGAGTGTGAAGTAGCAATTATACAGGCCGGCATGATTCTGGTGACCACCGATATACTTATTGTTCAGTGGTCGCTCGTTTTTTTAACTGCACTGCGCTTACCATCAGGTGTAGTGCAGTCAATTTGCCGTGCTTGGATAAAAAGAAGACAAAAATGAAAAGGATCTATGGCTGTGATCATTCGATCAAAGGGAACTATCATTTCGTAGTAGTATAATGACGCATTTTTATAATACTACGAAATTTTATGAATTAGTCTGTCATGAAGCTCATCTATCTCACAAAAGGACTTAATTAGCGAATACTTTTAAATTAAGAACGTGCAATCTAATTATCTAAACATTAATATGGTATATACAGGATGTAGGTAAGTTCAGTGCTGAGTCCGCGGTCGCTGAGTGGTCCGGCACTCAGCGAGCGCTACACGATCCGCCGCTAAGCTCATTTCGCTCGCTTTGGTTTTATAAAACTGGGTAAATTCCAACACAAAATACAGCGATGTGTATGTGAGTGGATGCGGTGGGCGAAATATGATTTTTGGTAAATACCATTGAAATGAAATGAAATTATGTAGGCAATTAAAATAACGCTTATGACAAGTCAGTACAAAAATAAAAGAATATGCATAGAAGTCAGTATCAACTAATTAGACAAGGAATACATAGATAATAATAACATAAAAATGTAAAAAAAGCTCTTTAAAATAAAGAGTTCTCTACATTATAGTAATAAATTGTCCCGATCTGAGAGACGACTCTCTGCCCATGGGTTGATACCGAAGAGCCTCTACAAACATCTTCAGAGGCTCTCAACTGGTCGTTGGGTCAAGAGCCAGATGCAGAAAGCGGTGTTATTAGACACGTGAGTGAGATATCCGGAATCCCAAATCCCCTCCCCTTCCCAATCCCTAATTATCCCTTTTCTTTAAGGTCGGCAACGCGTCCATGATTCTAATGGTATTGTGGGCGTACATGGACGGTGGAGATCACTTACTATCAGCTGACCCACTTGCTCGTTTGCCGGCCTATGCTATGAAAAAAAAAACGTGCTGAAACATGACAGATACAAGCTTCTTCATCTCATATGGGGAAAATCCGACAGTGGTCAGGGATTGCGAGCGCTGCTGAACTATTACGTCTCACGAGGGATATAAGACAGTATGCTGACCTGACTGCCAATCTTCACTAGTTTCTTTTTTATTTATAGCATAGGCCGGCAAACTATCAAATGTGTCACCTGATGGTAAGTGATCTCCACCGCCCATGTACGCCCACCACCAGAAGAATGATGGGCGCTTTGCCGAACTTAAAGGAAAGGGATAATTAGGGATTGGGAAGGGGAGGGGATTTGGGCTTCCGGATATCTCACTTACCGTACGAAACGCAGCAGCAAACCGCTACTCTACGTCGGTTTTCTGTGAGACAGTGGTATCGACCCGGTCGAGCCAGCCTATTCCTACTGTAGATTAACTCTCTGCTGTAGACAAACCTGTCTACAGCGTGGCTCTACCACTCAATACTAGAACTAGTTGGAGAGGCACTACAAGAAGAAGTAACAACAAAATACTAACTAATATAGTACCACATCCATTTAGATAGCATTCGCCTCCTCCATCCGGCCGCAACCCACAAGCTGAATGAAATTTCAGTAATTTGGTAAAGCGAATGCAAGGTACGGGCCCCAGTGAGATTTTCTTACAATCCCCGCTTTGTTTTGAATTCTATTCGCAGCTAAACCTCTCATATTATTTCGGTGGCCTTTCAAATCACCAGTTTGTTGTTTGCTATGTTATGATTGAAAATTGGAGTTTGCTTTTATTATTTACTAGATGAGCAAGGCGCTCGCCTGATGGTGAGCGCTACGCCTACCCATAAACAGAAGCAACACCACACAGAACTTTGAGTTAAAAAGCACTGCATGGCTCTGGACTGCGCTCGTAACCCCGAGATATAAGATGTTAAGTCTCGCAATGCCCAGTAATTGCAGTGACTTCAATGACCTTCAAACAGGAACGCAATAGTGTTTACGGTAGAAATAAGCAAAGCGGTGTTACCAACCCCGACAGCCTCTTGCGACCTACCACCTAGTAAGTAGGTAATTTCCTTGACCAAATTGTAACACACATTTTTACAACATACCTCTTTTTTTCATGCGTAATAATTAGTCAAAACCTTCACAAAGATAAATAATTCACCAAATTATTGCGTAACTGCCTAAGTGAGGTGAAAGGTCAAATGGGAATCAGACAGAATTTCCTTGGAAAATATCATTTGACAATTTCCCGCGGGACCCACCGGGATGGATTACCGGGTTCTCTATCTGCTCTTGGGTAGGGTTGTTTGTGTGATTAACGCTTTATTTTTATTGATGGGCGACGCTTTGGGTCATGGCTTTGATTCTTACGTTGTCATAATTTTCATTCAATCCTCTTGTCCAACATATTTTTAAACGACCCGATGCAAATTTCAATTCTTTGCGTATATTTATTTTGTCCGATTGCTTTTAGCGACAAGACCGTCACAAACAAAATGGCAGCCACTTTTTATAGTCCAATGTTGCAAAAGGGATGACTAAAGAATTAGGAAGGGGATATTTGAGATTTTGAGATTTGGGCCTCCGGATATCTCACGCAGCGTACAAAATGCAGCTTGCTGCTGCATACTATTTTGCTACTGTCTGCTACTATTTTACATCGGTTTTCTCTGAGACAGTGGTAACGAGCCGGTCGTGCCGGCCCATTCATGCTGTAGACAAATCTGTCTACAGCGTGGCTCTACCACACAGTAAATGCATGCACGCACGCACATATGCATCTACACATAGGTAAAGACAGAAGGGCAAGAGAGAAGACCCTTATATCTCTATCTAAAAACATTTAATTCAAAAGTCAAACCATTCACATGACTATTTAATTAATTCTCCGAACACGACACGCCAAATATAAACCCTTATTAAACAGATCGTTGAAATAACATCGCAGCACAACCCCCCCGTGCATTTCGTTCAAAGTTAAATTAGAGACAAGGATGCGAGGACCTTGCATACTGCACGAGGTCGCCGCGACCCGCTGGCTACTGCGCCGCCCACAGACTTGTGGCATGAATGGGGTAGATGCAGATGAGACACACATTTTGTATTATTTGGTTAAGGAAGAGCGGGGTCTCCTAACACAGGTATATTATATCTTATATCTTTAAATATACTTAAAAGGAGACTTCAATGTCAGTTTCTTGTATGTGTAATTAGTTACGGAAATGACGGAATGATGGAAACGAAAACATTTTCATATTTTTTTAAGACACTTGATTACTGATTTTAGATATTTTATAATGAGTTCTTATGTTTACGCGAATATTACACATTGAAATGGACTTGTCCACCCCGTGACCACGAAGGCTGAAAAGCTTTCGAAACGTAGGTACCAAAAATTGATAAAAACCCATATCCGCGATAAAATCCGTTTAAATTAGATTTATTGTTTTGCTTTTTCGCTGTAGACAGTGTCTGACTGCCTCGGCGATGCAGTTGAATTGCGCACGCGGTACGGCTGCTATGCTGAGGTTCGGGTTTGATCCCCGGGTCGGGCAAAAGTGATATTGGGGTTTTCTTCCACGAAATGCTCAATATGAGCCCGGAGTCTGGAATTATAACCGGCATGGCGATAGGCTCGGAGTGACGAGCGCAGTTCAGTGCAATACGGTGCTTTGTAATTCAAAATTCCATGTGGTGTTGTTTCTGTTTATGGGCAGGCGTGGTGCTTACCATTAGGCGAACGCTTTACTCTTCTCGTCATTCAATAAAATATAAATAAAAAAAGACCTAGATATTTCGATTCCCTTCTGCTTCATTTATTCTGTGTCTCTAGCATGAAACGAGTGAGCATTGCAACGGGCTACATTACTTAGCGCTGTAAAACCAGACCTTGGTCGTGGAGCAAGGCTACAGTTCTATTGTTAATGCACTGAATTCTAGAATTATATCAGGGTTTTATTTATATTGATGGCTGATTTCCAATTTCAAAGTAAATGTTATTTATCAGATCTTTACATAGTATAAAATGAAGTCGCCTCCGCTGTCTGTTCGCTTAGATCTTTAAATCTATTCAACGGATTTTAATGCAGTATAGCGATAGCTAGTGTGATTCATGAGGAAGGTATATAGATATATCACGCTATAATCTATGGGAGTAGGGCAGTAACACGCTGGTGAAACAGCGAGGGACAACTATCCGGAGGTCCAAATCCTCCTCCCCTTCCCGAACCTTAACTATCCCTTCCCTTTAAGGTCGGCAACGCGCCTATGATTCTTATAGTATTGTGGGCGTACATGGGCGGTGGAGATCACTTGCTCGTTTGTCGGTCTATGCTACAACAAAAAAGAGCATGTTAAATTAATGCTTTCTAAGTTGGCAGTTGCGTTATCTGGAGTTTCTTCTTAAAGTCTCGGATTATAAATCAGTATATTAAAATTATTTTTGACACTGAAATATATCCATTGATGCATAATACATTCATCCCCGACGGTCGTCGGCTCCGCCATTCGCCAGCCTTTGCCACCTCAACTTATGAGGACTAAAGAATTTATTGAAATTTTATTCACAAGTCAAAATGTGCAAAACCTCGCATCCAGCAAGAATTGAACGACAATTTTTCGGTATAAAAATATAAAACGTTTTTCATCCCTAATAGAGGGTGGTACCCTAGCTCTGTTTAACAAAAATCCTCCTTTTTTGTCTATTTTACAAGACCTTAGCCTCGTGTGCCCTAAGGTTTTAACTTCAAGTACAAATTAAAAACGTTTCGGGTGTCTATTTTGGTGGCGATATTTGAGGAATTGGCAATTTGAACCAAATCTCACCTTTTTAGATGAACCTCCATAACTAAAAAGATCGCTAAATCGTACTTCTGCCGCACCATTAAGCTGTGGAATAGTTTGCCGGCGCACGTGTTCCCTCCTTCCTATAATATTAGGTCCTTTAAACGGAGTATGAAGAAGCAGTTCGGCAGGCCGTCATGATCTTGCCGACCAACGATAGACATACTGTTTGTCGTTGGTCGACACTATTCATGGATTGTGCTACAGTTACCATCAGGTGTAGCGCAGTCACTTTGCCGAGCTAGAATAAAAAATTAAAAAACTACTACTGGTTGTAACAAAGGCTTTATAAAAATGATTTTGAATTGCAATAATTTCGTGGGCAGCCTTTTCAAGTGATTTAAATGGTAGGTCCTTCGTATGCGATTTGCTGCCTAGGTTTCACCGCATTGTCTATTTTTTATGGAATAGGGGGCAATTGAGCAAGTGAGTCACCTTATGGTAAGTAACTAAGTCATCACCACCACCCATAGACACCTACAACACCAGAGGAATCATCGGTGTGTTGCCTGCCTTTGAAGAAAGAGACACAGATAGGCATAAAGATTTACAGATGGCGTAGGTTCTGGGATAGGATTTCGTTGGTGTCCTTTTGGTACGTAATCTCGAAATCTCTATCAATAGACAAACCGTCGAAACACATATCGAACGACTAAGAATAAGTCCCGTCATTTCGATTCTCGCCCCCCGTGTTACGTACATCCACTAATGAGAGATATTTTTTTCGATTTTCATCCAAAACAAAAGGGGTATATTTTCGGCAGATCAGGTGCAACCCTCGTGAGGGGTGTTGCATTGAAGCGATTATGTGACGGCGCGTTCCATTGTAAGTGTTAAATACAATGAAGTTTAACAAGATATGATAATACTTTGGGGTATAATGTTGGATATATATATTTGATTTAATTGGATGACGAGAAAAGCAAGTCGAGCGATTAAGCGAGCGCTTAATGCTAAACGCCACGAGTGCACATAAACAGAAGCAACACCACACAGAACTTCGATTTTTTAAGCACAGCATGGCACTGAACTGCGCTCGTCACCCTGAGACATAAGATGTCTCATAATGTTCAGTAATTACCCTGGATTCGATGTCTTTCAAACCGAAACAGTGTTAACACACTGTTGCTTGGCGGCAGAAATAGACAAAGCGGTGGTACCAATCTACATGGTCTCTCGTATAAGAAGGAACTACTACCTTGGCGCTTACCACCAGGCGAGCGCCGTGTCGTCTCGTCATTTAAAATCAATACAAATTCGTTTATCAAAGCAAATTGACATAGAAAACAGAGGTACCAATTAATCGTTATGGTGTTTTGGCACGCCATGAAATAATTGTGGACTGAAAGGTTGATCACTGATGGTAAACGTTTATCTTTATAATTTATCAAAACTGTTCATTTCCGAACTTTCACATATTTTTCCATGAAGGCCTGTCATTTTGTAGTTTGAATATTGACATCCTGGGCAAATGAAAACGTAAACCCTGTATTACATCCCACTGCTGGGCACGGACCTCCTCTACACTTCACGGGGTCCCTCGTATGCGAGAATTTATCGGGTTTGGTACCACCGCTTTATCTATTTCTTCCGCCAACCAACAGTGTGTAAGCTTAACTAGGCGTAACTTCAAATTCAAATCATTTATTCTGCAAATTGGATCATAAATATCACTTTTACATATCAACATTATTTGTACTAGATTACTTTTATAAATGTTTTTTATCGGCACTTCACTGTGTTTTGGTTTGAAGGACATTGAAGCTAGTGAAATTATTGGGCATTATGAAACTTAACATCTTATGTCTCGGGGTGACGAGCGCAGTTTAGTGCCATGCAGTGTTTTGTAATTCAAAGTTCTGTGTGATGTTGCTTCTGTTTATGGGCAGGCGTGGCGCTTACCATCGACGAGCGCCTTGCTCGTCTCGTCATTCAATTAATAACAAAAGAAATGCCCAGTTATGGAGAACTGCTCAGGTATGCAGGGTTGCTGACACACCCTCACAGGTTCAGTTAGGGTTAGGTGCGACTGTAGTCGGCAATTAAGCAGATTGCATTTATATGGGTTCCGCATAAATCAGTGATCCGATGCGTTCCGTGTCGGGATGCGAATTCCCACAGGATCGGGCCACTGTTGTGGCGTTTTAAAACTATATTTTGTAATCTGAAAGATGAGATCCGCAAACCCTCGCCACGCTTGCCCGTAAACATCTTTACATAGTATAAAATGAAGTCGCTTCCGCTGCCCGTACGCTTAAATCTTATTCAACGGATTTTAATGCAGTTTTCAGCAACAGATAGACTGAACAGAACGCAAGTACATTTTCGGTAGGTACATGTTCTTTACATAGTATCAAATGAAGTCGCTTCCGCTGTCTGTTCGCTTAGATCTTTTAAACTGTTCAACGGATTTTTATGCAGTCTTAACAATAAATAGAGTGATTCATGAGGAAGGTTTATATGTATATCACTATATACCCATGGGAGCGGGGCTGTAACATACAGGTGAAATCGCAAAGGACAGCTAGTTAGTAATAAATCAAAAACATAGAATTATAAAGTACTGTTTTTGGTGTGACGCTTATGCTGATGCTTATGCTGACCGCCTCGGTAGCGTAGTTGTATTGCGTACGCGGTACGACTGCTGAGCTGAGATCTCGGGTTTGATCCTGGGTCGAGTAAAGTGTTATTGGGTTTTACTATCACGAAATGCTCAATATCAGCCCGGAGTCTGGATTTGTGGAATGATAGCCTCCGTGGCACAGTGGGCGAGAAGCCGGCTGCGAAGCGATAGGCTGTCTATTCGAATCCAGCACCGAGACAAATGTTTGTGAAATCCACAATAACGTGTTTTGGGTCTCTTAAATCGTAATCTTGTAATCCAAAGTCCGTCATTTTTACCATTCAGCCTTAGTTATACCTTAGGGTATGGCTTAGGGTACTGGCCCTTTATTGCAAGACTGATGTTGTTTTATGAGTCGTAGAGCCACGCTGTAGACAGTTTTGTCTACAGCATGAATGGGCTGGCTCGACCGGGTCGTTACCACTGTCTCACAGAAAACCGACGTAAAGTAGCGGCTTGCTGCTGCGTTTCGTACGGTGAGTGAGATATCCGGAAGCCCAAATCTCCTCCCCTTCCCAATCCCTATTATCTCTTTCCTTTAAGGTCGGCAACGCGCCCAGGATTCTTCTTGTGGTGGGCGTACATGGACGGTGGAGATCATCAGGTGACCCACTTGCTCGTTTGCCGGCCTATGCTATAAAAAAAATACGTTGGATGAATTTATTTATTCCCGCCGGCTTACTGGCCCTCACACTATAGACAGCTATACGTCTTCGCGTGATTTACTTTAACGTAATTAACGCATTTCGTTGTAGACATTTCGGGGGTTCCCGGGAGACACCGCCTGTCACACTCCCGTCTGATAATCCGATTTGCGATTTCTTATTTTATTACCAACGTTTTACGAAGGAGTTAAATCCTCCTGTGGGTTTATAGAAGCACGTTTTGAGATGCCTATGTGGCGCAGTTTTTTTAAGTGAAAACTTCTTTAGCGGCGTTGAGCATTTTTCTTGGGATGGGTATAAAATGTTAAACTCGCGTTAGGACACGTGACCTGATCGAAAATTGGTAATACGGAGTGTTAAATTTTTTATGTAATATAAATTGTCGTTTTTGTGTACGATAGCGCAATAAATGAATATTGTATTTAACCACATAAATAATAGTACTTTTATACTGATAAATATTATTTATCTTTTTTTAATAAAGCAATTCGTGGGAAATTATTCCCTAACCATTCCAAAATATTCAAAAATGCACAACGTTGATGTTCAAGATTTTTACACAATACAACGCAATACAACTGCGCCACTGAGTCAGTCATTCAAACCTGTCGATATGTCACATTGCTAAGAGATATTCGACAGGCGCTTTATTTTTAAGGCGTTTCTTGGAACTGTATGGTTATTCACACATATGTTCATGCCTATATTACCGTAGTTGTAGGCAGAGGTGTAACTGGTATAACTACGGTTCTCCGAGGTTATTTTCATCCCATGATTTGATAGGTGGTAAGCCAATAGCAAAAATTGCTTCCCAATTCCAAATTATCGGCAACACGCCTATGATTCTTTTGGTATCGCGGGCGTTCATGGCGGTGGAAATCATTTGATATAAGGTGATCCACTTGTACCATAACTTATTTTTTTTAAATTTAGCCTTAATGACAGCCTTAAAGCCAAAGAACATTACAGTACCACAGATAAAGCAGAGTTTACAAAGCTATTCCATTCCCATTGATGCTATGTGATTCATTGTGAACAAAGCACGCTTGTAAATCAAATAGGTGCACTCCGGTGAGTTGTGGGAAGCGAATGTTATTCAGATTCGAAGCTAGATTAGGCCGGGTCGTGTCCCTTATCATCACCATTGTGCTTTGGCGGCTTGGACACGAGGTGGAGGAATGCCGAAATATGGCAAGTATATTAAACTAGCTTTTGCTCGCGGCTCCGCCCGTGTGAACGTTTAAAATTGACAAAGTTTCATACAAACTTTCATCCCCTATTTTATCCCCTTGGGGGTAGAATTTATCAAAATCATTTCTTAGCGGATGCGTACGTCATAACATCTACCTGCATGCCAAATTTCAGCCCGATCCCTCCAGTGGTTTGGGCTGTGCGTTGATAGATCACTATGTCAGTCAGTCACCTTTCGACTGCCGCTACGTACAGTATCGAATCTGCAAAATATCGAATCTGTTTTTATTGTACCAATTGTAAGAGTATATGATTTACTACCAGGAAAACATTGAGTTTTTTGGAAAAAGTTACTCTATAGTCCAGTTTTGAATTGAATATAATCGATTCTACACACTTTGAGCAACTAACATAATCGAAGTTGGTAGATTCGATACTATTCTCACACGACGATACGCACACATAGCCCGTAACTGACCGAGTTGCTATTGTTCGCCGCGATGTGCGAGTAGGAGGATACGTCGTTTTTTTATAGTTTTAGGGCTATTATTAAGTTATTTTGTGTATTTTGTTTTTTCCGTGCCCGAATGGAAGGTTAACAACTAAAACTATCGAAAGTGGTAGACTCGATAGTATTCCAAGTTCATGTAATATAGACAAATATTGGAAATGGTAGTTTCAATAGTATATGTGGTCATTTGAGATTATATACAATCTAAAAACTATCGAAAGTGGCACTTTCGATAGTTTACTATTAAAAATATTTCTTGAATCTACCAGTTACAATGTTGTTCTACGCTGTTTACTAGTTTCGACTGGCAGATTTGATCGCTGATGGTGTTTTTTTTGCAATTTCTTTGGCTTTTATTAATAAAGTAAGATATTTTAAATACGGTTTTATTTATTTTGGAATCCCCTGTATACTATAAAGTGTACACTGAAGAAGAATGGAAGATTTTCAATTACCCTTATGACGATATTTTTCCCACATCACAAACAAAGGATGATGAGACTAACAATTGTCTGGCAAATGACTCTAACGACGTTATACTTGGCAGCGAAGAAGGCACACCAATGCCATCGCCATCTTCCGGACAAGACCTCCTCCTCATTAAAACATCATCTGGTACTGATGACCCTGTAAATGCCCTAACTAAAAACTGTACGCCGATGCCATCGTCTTGTTCCGAGCAAGATCTCACTGAAATAACCTCAGCTGTTATTAAATACTCTGTAAACGCCCTACCTACAGAATGTATGGCAATGCCATCGTTTTCCTTCGAGCAAGACCATTTCATTGAAACAACACCAGCTGTTACTGAAGACCTAGACATCCCAAATTTAAATTCATTGATTTCGGCATCCAACAATGATAACCCTATTACTCCCTTATGTCTACTGCAACCAATGTTGCTGTAGACATACGGTTTTGGTCCGACAATTGTACTGGCCAAAACCGCAATAGAGTGGTATACAGTCTTTACATGTATGTCAGTAACAAATTCAATAACAACATTACACACAGATTTCTGGAGTCTGGTCATACGCAACAAGAAGCAGATAGTGTACATACTCTTATTGAGAGATTTGCAAAAGGCAAAATAATATATACACGTGATCAATGGGACGCCTTTGTTCGTCGGGCAAAAACAAACAATGAGCCATATCAAGTTATAGAAGTGTGTAAAAACATGCTGTATGATTTAAAAGAGTTGTTGCAAAACAGAAGTTTCAATAAAAACACCTACAGTCAAGATATTAAGTGGAACGACATCAAAGAAATCTGTGTAAAGGGATCGGAACCTGATGTTATTTTATATTTAAGTATGAACTTGGATTCCGATTATTTCAGATTGAATACCTTGGTTCAGACACGTCCTAATAAGAAAACTGTTTTTGCAAAATCCAATGATATATTGAAACCATTGTAGTCAGACAGTTTCCCGATTCCTGAAGTCAAATATAAGGATTTAATGCATCTTTGTGAAACAAGACATATTCCTAAACAACACCATAAATTGTTTAAAACTCTTAAGATGGGCCAAAATAAGAATAATGTTTTGAGGAGTGATGAAGATGATTTGTTTATATTCGAGCACGGCAAAGTGACTGCAGTAAACCTGATGGTAAGCGTAGTGCAATCCAGAAAACGAGCGACCACCAACAAACAATGAGTTTATCGGTGGTCACCAGAGTCATGCCGGCCTGTATAAATGCTTTTTCCCTCTTCGTAGAGGAAAGAAGCCAATCGAGGGGCCTGCAACAAGACAGGCGGATGACCGATGCAGGCACAGTTGTATACCCGCCCCAATCAACCATCAAGTCATGTCGCAAGCCCCTCGAGAGAACCGGATATACACTAGCTGATCCTGGAACGCGATCCACACAAGGTGCGTGGATCACTATGACAGGTTTTAACACCATGTGTACGGTGGTCGCTTTCTGCGCGATACGAATATCCTACCACCAGCTAATTAAGTATTAGTATTATGAAGATGATTGGGATTTCTTTAATATTTTATGAAATAGTCTGGTTCTGATCTCAAAATAGTTTTATATTGCTAAGATACAAAGCAAAAAAAGTCAAGTGCTAAAAAGAATTATTTTTTCTAAAACCCACAAAATAAGGGATTTTTGTTATAAGTGATGAATTTCTTCGATCGGATCTCATGCTTCGATTATTTATTTTTAATTGTTTGGCGTCATAATTAATAAAATATACGTGATTTACTTACAAAACTGAAGTTTAGCTTCGATACACACTCCTATCTTTCTCAGAAGGTAACTATTATGTACAAGCAAATAACTTAGGAATGAAGTATCGAAACTACTTTCTTTTTTTGTTTCTACATAACTGTCAAAGAATATTGTCGAAACTATTACATTCGATATTTGTTCAAATTTTATAAACCTTGAACAAAATCGAATGTAACACTTTCGATGAAATTTCAGCTTTCACTAACCAGGTAAATCATTGAATGTGAAATATCTAGAGAAATATATTAAATATTATAAACATGTTTATAGAGAAAAAAAGACGCATAATATTAGCTATCATATAGGGATGTATTTTCAAGACACTTTATTTTTCAAAACTCATTATTTTAAACCAAAATATAACTTTAAACTGCTCTACTGAAAAGTATGTGATTTGTAGTTTCGATACTGTACGTAGCGGCAGTCGCTTTGAGTTTTATATATTTAGATAAATAATGAAATGATATATTGACATAATGATATATTTACAAGGTAGGTATGCTCGTATGCGAGAGGCCGTCTGGATTGGTATCACCGTTTTGTCTATTTCTGTCGCCGAGTAACAGTTGTAAGCACTATCGTGTTTCGGTTTGAAGGACATTGAAGCCAGTGTAATTACTGGGCATTATGAGACTTAACATCTTATGTCTTGGGGTGACGAGTTACAGTTCTTTGTAATTCTGATTTATTTCTACAAAATGGTAACATTACATACGTTACAGATCGCCTCATATGGTCTAGTGGAAGCGTACTAAGGACAACCGTGATGTTCTGGGTTCAATTCTCAGTTAAGGCAATAACAATTTGTCTTTGAATTTCTGATTCGAATAATCACACATGAATTGTCCGGTATGGCGATAGGCTCGCTCTCATCATAGGACGGAAATAAGTTCGGTAAAACGTTTCAAATAGTTGTTCCTCTGTCAACCCCTCAGGTGATAAAGGAGTGAGATACACACGTTGTATGACACTAATAAAACGTAACACAAGGACGGACAGAGAATTAAGCTAATCTTCTAAAGATCTTACCCTGGGCTACTCTATTTGACTATTCTGTAACATAAATGAACATTATTTCTCAATCGTGAGTTTACATTAACTGAATATATCACATAGAGCAGTGTTTCCCAACCTTTTTTAGGGCATGCTCTACCTTAACGGTTTTTGTTAAATTTGTCACCGATATCTAGCATTGCATTTAAATAACCCAAAGCGAAAGGGTTAAAGTTAAGGCCGCTTCCAACTAGTCGGTCTGGAAATCTTTGGGGGAGGCCTATGTTCAGCAGTGGACGTCATGTGGCTGAAGATGATGATGAAAGGGTTAAAGTCGTGTCGAGTCCATTTTTAAATTGCCCCCTTCACTATCAAATTGCCCCCCTGTGGGGCGTCGGCCCCACGTTGGGAAACACTGATATAGAGTGTACTTGTGTATGACTTTAGAATAAATGATTTATTTCCGATGATTTTTTTTATCTCGGCTCGGCAAAGTGACTACGCTACAGTACCTCGGAAGCTCCAACACCATTCTCGAAAAGTCCATAATTGTAAACGATGAATTGTTTTTCTTTTTTATTTGATTGAATGACGAGACGAGCAAGGCGCACGCCACGCCTGCCCATAAACAGAAGCGACACCACACAGAACTTTGAATCACAAAGCACTGCATGACACTGAACTGCGCTCGTCACCCCGAGACATAAGATGTTGAGTTTCATAATGTCCGGTAATTTCACTGGCTTCATTGTCTTTCAAACCGAAACACAACAGTGCTTACACACTGTTGCTTGGCGGCAGAAATAGACGGCGCGGTGGCATCAACCCAGACGGCCTCCCACATACGAGGAACCTACGACCATGTACATATACGGCTACACGCCCACTGCGCCACGAAGATACGACGAAGATGCGAAGATACGCATACTAGGGACCTACCACCTTGTGGTACCACATTGTTCTACAGAAGCTGTATAGAGAAAAGTGGTAACGCTACGCCGTAGACAATTTGTATGCGTCTACAGCACGAATGGGTCGACTCGACTGGTGTAGTTAAAGTAACTCACAGAAAACAGAAGCAACTTGAGCTACGGCGAGTGAGATTTCCGGAGACCAAAATCCCCAAATCTCTATTTCATTTCTTTGTGTCGGCAATTCATATATTTTTTTTGGCAAATTGAGTGCTAATGGGTAATGGTGATCACGTACCATGAAGGTGACCGCCTTGCTCGTTCGACCCATACTTTAAAAGAAAACTACCAAAATATACCCTTCGCTACAGACAGGAGCTTTGGGCCTCCGGATATCTCACTCATCGTACGAAAAGCAGCAGCAAGCCGCTACTTTGTGCCGGTTTTCTGTGAGACAGTGGTAACGATCGAATTCATGCTGTAGACAAACTGTCTACAGTGTGACTGTACCACTTATACTAATAATAAAATCTGATTTTCGACTAGAAATACCCAGTTATAGCCTTCGAAAATTCCTGTCATATTGAAAAAAATATAAGTCTTGGTTGTAACAACTCAATACAATTCCAGTATTACCTCTCACACCATTTCAAATTAACTCCATACGTGACTTAGAAATTGGTGTAAAATTATTCATATAAATAAACCTTTAACACAAGTAATGTCGGTACGTGCTGACTGCACTGGTGTTACCTGGTTAATTATGATTTTAATTATACACTGCACTCCTAGCGTTCGTAATGGACTTGCGTTTATAGAGAATTGTTAGTTTTGGGAATATTCTCTTGGTTCAGGGCTGCCAGATGAAAAATCGATCGCATGGTAGCTCGAAAAAGGCTTTAGTAAATGTCATATTATTCATATATTTAAAAATAGTACATTTTAGTTTATTCTTTTATTAATACATACAAAGATCTTTTCACATACAATTATGAGGTTTTGTTTTTATAGCATAGGCCGGCAACGAATCAATTAGGTTACCTGATGGTAAGTGATTTCCATCGCCCATGTACGCCCATAATATCAGAAAATCAATCAATCAATCATTAGCGTTACCAGCTTAATGGAAAGGGATAATTAGGGATTTTGGATTTGGGCCTCCGGATATCTTATTCATTGTACGAAACACAACAGCAAGCCGCTACTTTACGACGGTTTTCTGTGATACAATAGTAACGTAAATTCATACTGTAGACAAAATAGTCTACAACGTGGCTCTACCACTTATAAGAAGAAGAAGATTTTGATGATTTATGAACATCGATTTCTCCACCAAATGTAAATTTTGTTGGTATTATGATGATGTATTTACCACTAAAAACTGTTAATTTCTATGGATGTCTTTGAATTAAGTGCAGTTTCAGTTGACCGGCAGCGACACAGGCACCGACTCCAAAGAGACCTATAGAAATTGTGGGCAGACAGACCGCAGCTACCAATGAACACGTGCGATGTTTGGATGTCGGAACCTGCCGTCGCGGGTGGCGTGCGAGCAAGACCATGCATGCACGACAGCCTCCGTGCCGCAGCGAGAGAGTAGTCGGCTACGACGCGAGAGCCGTGGCTTCGATTCCCGCACCTAGACAAATGTTTGTGTTATCCACAAATGTTTGTTTCAGGTTTGGGACAGCAAGGCTCTCGTAGTTCTTGATACCCGCGACATAGGTTTAACATAGTGTGGGGTCAGGACTATGTGTGTGACTGTTGGGTGTATTTGGGTGGGTGTATTTATGCATTTACGAACATAGCATTAGCCATTGTCGTCGGCCGCGGTCAGCGTGTGGGCAGTCAGAATGCAGCCTAAGATAATCATTATAAACTTCGTGTTTATACTAATCCTTGTTAAGAGGAGGCTCCCTAAATTGTACGTTAGTTTCGATGACCATACTGCGTCAATTATATATCCAAGGAATATAAAACTTTAATATATGATTTTTCAGTCCTATTTCTTTCCGTTAATAAGACAGTTACACAATTGTGTTATTTTCCCTCGATACATTTTTATTCCGAAAACGATGTATTTTTGGTAGAATTTTTGCTGTTTCTAATAAATGGCTTGAGTTATATGTCTAAAATAAATATTCACAGTTAGTAAATATTGTTTATTATCCACTGCTAAGATATAAATTACCTAGATCAATTAAAACTCATAATATAAATTATAATAGATTTGCGACTTACGTCATTTACTTCTGTGCATTGATAAACGTCCGACGATGTGCGCAATATTCAACCTTATGTCATTTCTCATAGTGTGTTGAGTAGTGCACGGTAACTAATAATTAAAGCTATTTATCGTTAGTACAGCGCCGTGCTTCAAGGAAAGACTACGTGTTTTATGCCGCGCGAACGCTCTGCCCGAGTGTTGAATCAGTTTATTATATTTGACAAACTATGCGAAACAGACAATAAATAATTTGTGCAAAAAAGAAAGAAAGTGAATCGTTTCAAAAACTTTGCAATTATTATGAGAGAAGCAAAAGCGTAAGTATTTTGTTAGAATGTTATTTGTACATTTTGAAATTAAAAGTATTATTATATATAATATAACATATTTTAATAATATTATTTCTAAAATAGAATTTAACTATTTACATACATAATAATGCCTCGGTCGCGTAGTTATATTTCGTACGCGGTATTGCTATGCTGAGGTCTCGGGTTCGATCCCCGGGTCGGGTCAAATGATATTGGGTTTTTCTATCATGAAATGCTCAGTATCGGTCCGGAGTTTGATCCCGAATTGTGCCCGGTATGGCGATAGGATCGCCCGCTGTCACATCATGGGATGGAAATACACTTTGCGAAATGTGGGTGCACTAGTTACATCTCTGCCTATCCCTTCGGGGATTACAGTCGTGAGTATGTATAAACAATCATTATAATGACTTATATACCCTATCTTTTTTAGAAAAAGAAATAAAGAAAATCGAATGATGGTTATCCGGAACAAAGAGTCAGTGGAGTCGCCTCGGCAATTATTTGATTCAGTTTCTACTTTTGTGATGCATGAAGAGTGAGTTACTCTAACATAATATTATACTATACTAATAATAAGATTATAAGCAAGTATGCATCTAATCGTCATGTATAATTACTAACTTGATATTGTAAGTAATATTTACTTTATCTTCTTCTTCACTAGGTGGTCGGTCCCTCGTATGCGAGAGACCAACTAGGTTGGTACCACCGCTTCGTTTATTTGTCCTACCATGTAGCAGTGTGTAAGTACTGTTGTGTTTCGGTTTGAAGCTAGTGACATTACTGGGCATTATGAGACTGCAAAATTTGTGTCTCGGAGTAAATATCGCAATCCAATATCACGCAGTGCGTTGTAATCTAAAGTTCTGTGTAATATTGTCTGTTTATGGTCAGATGTGGCGCTTACCATCAGGCTAGCAAAACGTTATTCATGCTAATAAAACAAACTATTACATATTTTATTGGCATTATTATATGATAATGGGTAATAACTACTAACTATGTATGTAATTATTTACATTAAATCTAATCTATGTTCTTTTTATTATCATGGAGAAACAAAATGACGATTATTTTGCTATGTAAAGAACCATGCTGTAGACACTTTTGTGATTTATCTACAATCTGAATAAGCCGGCTCGACTGTTATTCATACTTAAGTGATCTCCACTCATTGATGATTTATTTACATAATTACCTAAATCATTGTTACATTATTATTTAATCTATTTACATAAATCACCAATGAGTGGAGATCACTTACCATCAGCTTACCTACTTTTTGTCCTAGCACGGCAAAATGACTGCGCTATACCTGATGGTAAGCGCAGTGTAGACCAAAAACTCCAGCGACCATCGATGAACAACGAGATTATCGGTGGTCACCAGAATCATGCCGGCCTAAAATAATGCTTCTTCACACTCTGGAAGAGGAAAGAGGCAAATCGAAGAGCCTGCGACAGGATAGGCGGATGGCTGATGAAGGCACAGGGATACAAGGATGTATCCCTATACCCGTCTCAACCAACCATCGAGTCATGTCGCAAACTCCTCGGGAGAACCAATTATACACTGGCTGATCCTGGAATGCGATCCACACAAGGTGTGTGGGATCATTATGACGGGTTCTTACACCGTGTGTATGGTTGTCGCTATCCGAGCGGTAAGGAATATCCTACCAATAGCCAATTCCTCAATTGATTACATAAATGGGTAAGGATGAAAATGATGATGATCCTGAGCTCTAACTTCTAGTGATGTTAAAAAATATGATTTGATTATATGATGATGATTGTTGATGATGTTTTTGCAGACTAAACTTGATAAACCTTGAATCTAGCGAGAACACTGAAAACATAACAGCTATTCATCGTGCATATATTTCGCCACCATCAACTCTCGGGGACAAACCTCCCATACGATGTCAAAGAGAACATTTCTCATAATATTTGTTCCATGAAAGCAAATATGACAATATATAGCCCTTACTTGATGCAACTGACATTGTATGGAACGTACTGTTATGTTGTTTAATTTACGATATTTTTTTTTATATAACAAAATGTATATTATTATGATGTCTTTCAGATTGATGTTGATCATGAAAAAATCCTTACGAGGTACAAAATATAAGGTGAAGATGTAAGATTTTGTTGTTTTATTTCGACCTTAAACCATTCTATAGACACATGAGTATCATCCTAATAAATAAATACACAGTATTTATTCCTTCTTTTTTGCACTTTTCGTTATTTCCTTTTGAATACACGTTCTAATGGGTAGACGTATCATCGACGTACAGTCATTTTTTGAAAAACAAAAGAAAATTATACTATAGTCTATTTTAAAGAAAATTCATTTATTTTTTGTTTTATATACACATGGTCTGGGTTCCCTGGGCCATTTTTCCACTTGATTACTATCAAGCTAATTTTCCGTGAGTAGCTTCGTTTCGATGAGACGCCCAATAATTCCCTATGCGAAAATTCTCTATTGTGATAGCTAACAGACGTAGCAAGGATAGAATATTTCGATTTGATGATACCTAAAAATTTATAATTTTATTTGTAGGACAATATGACTGTTAAATTATATAAATATTAACTAAGTAAAAACAAAAAAATCAGCTGGTTAGTAATCATACCTATTGGAAGGAGGGGCTTCCAATAGGTATCGCAAACGAGGTCATAAAAAATTATTACTAACCAGCTGATTTTTTTGTTTTTACTTAGTTCATATTTATATAATTTAACAGTCATATTGTCCTACAAATAAAATAAAAAAAATTTGAGTGTCATCAAATCGAAATATTCTATCCTTGCTACCTCTGTTAGCTACCACAATAGAGAATTTTCGCATAGGGAATTGTTGGGCGTCTCATCGAAACGAAGCTACTCACGGAAAATTAGCTTGATAGTAATCAAGTGGATCAGCTGGCCCAGGGAACCCGGACCATGTGTATATAAAACAAAAAATAAATGAATTTTCTTTAAAATAGCACCAACACATTTGTTCAAACGAAAATATATTTCATTTAAATTTTGAAGAAGAAAAAACACTCAAAAGGCGCAAATAACATTAATTTCTTTCATGAAACTACTAGAGTATGTTTTTGTAACCAGTCTACATTTAGCGGCATTATGCGTGAACATATAATAAACAAATATATTGTACTTTTTTTTTATAGCATAGGCCGGCAAACGATCAAGTGTGTCACCTAATGGTAAGTGATCTCCACCGCCCAAGTACGCCCACCACCAGAAGAATGAATCATGGGCGCGTTGCCGACCTGAAAGGTAAGGGATAATTAGGGATAGGGAAGGGGAGGGGATTTGGGCTTCCGGATATCTCACTCACCGTACGAAACGCAGCAGCAAGCCCCTACTTTACGTCGGTTTTCTGTGAGACAGTGGTAACGACCCGGTCGAGCCAGCCCATTCATGCTGTAGACAAAACTGTCTTCAGCGTGGCTCTACCACTCAAAATGTAATGTAAATGTATGTCCGCAATTCGTCTGTATATATATATACCTCCTCTGTTTTTCCATTGGTTAAAAAATGTGAAAAAAGCATCAAAGATTCTAAGTTTGGAAATATGCATACAAACTGCGATAATCCTGTTCATATTTCCATTCAGTGGGTTTTCGTGTACAATACACGCACAAACATACAGACAAGATAATTAAAAATATATATTTCTGTAATCGAATATGTTTATCATTACTTTTTAAACATATCAAATGTACAGACACAGCTCTGATACAATTTTGTTATATTATATCAACAAAACATTTGTCTTTCAAAACAAAATATATTATTAAAAAAATATTTATGTACAGAAGTCTCCGTGTATTTATGCCCACTACTATAACGTCAAGCGACGCGCGAAACGACGCGTTGCGTACAAGTGCAGAGGGTAGCGGGGTGGATGGGCGGAGCTAACGCACGAAATATTTTAGGCAGCATGCTCTTAACCCTTTATTACTAACATCGAATAATTTTACAAGGTGGTAGGTCCCTCATATGCGGGAAGCCGTCTGGGATGGTATCACCGCTTTGTCTATTTCTGCCGCCACGTATGTATGTAAGTCGCCAGTTTGTAAGCACTGTTGTGTTTCGGTTTGAAGGACATTGAAGCCAGTGAAATTACTGGGCATTACGAGACTTAACACCTTACGTCTAGGAATGACGAGCGCAGTTCAGTGCTTAATAATTCAAAGTTCTGTGTGGTGTTGATTCCGTTTATAGGTAGGCGTGACGCGTGACGCGTGACTGTGATTATCAGGTGAGCGCCTTGCTTGTCTCGTCATTCAATCAAATAAAAAAAAAGTGTGAAAGAGACAAACCAATAAAGGACAACTACTATTTTCAATGTCCTAAATATTTATTCGGAGATCCGTAAGTAATTTCTGCAACTTGTATTGCCTCGATTGCCAACACCGGGCACTGTAGTCGACTGTTTGGAAAACAAACACGGACCCGTTTTAAAGTATCACACCAGATGCGATTAAATTGGAAAACATTCACTCAATTTCCTGGGCGGGAGGGGATGCCGCCGTAAGTATCGTGGACGGTTCGCAGAAAAATTGAGAATATAATAAATATTATTGAAGTGAAACTTCTTTAGAATCGTTGTGATTTGAAACTCAAAAAAATATGCGTCACGACAAAGACAAACATTCATCCTATTAATTTTATCTTATTTGATTTAGCCTGCGAGAGAATGAGATAGATTACAAGTATGCTATCACGTGTCTTTGCACCTGCGTACAACGAAGCCTTCGGAAAATGTGTCATGAACAACATGGTGTATTATTCAAGTGTTTTATTTTTTTTTGCATTTGCGTATTAAAATTCTGTAAATGTTAATGAAAGTCGTGTCATATTCCATCAAGCAGTTTACAGACACAAAGAGAATGTTCAGCTTCGTAAATCGTTATACCATAATACACTATCTTTCCGTAAATAAAATAATACGTGTGTTAAGTCTCATAATGCCCAGTAATTTCACTGGCTTCAATGTTCTTCACACCGAACCACAACAGTGCTTAGACACTGGTTCTTGGCGGCAGAAATAGACAAAGCGGTGATCCAACCCAGACGGCCTCCTGCATACGAGGGACCTTCCACCATGTACATGTACGGCACACCCACTGCGCCACGAAGGAATAACTTAAATAAAAATATGTTTTTTTTGTGAATGGTACATTAGGAGCACGTCGCTAGCTCCCTGCCGGCTGCAGTCTGACAAACCCACAGCGGTGAGTGGCCGATAGTGAGACTTACGTATTTGCTGACGCTACCCTATCCGCAATCTAAGGACTACGTTTTTACCTTTTTAAATTACTCAGCGAGAGTTTCCGCTGACTCGACGTGATTTATTGCATTTATATCAAGTTTTGCGGTTTTGCGAGTTGCGCTGTTCTGTTGCGTGTTCTTGTTTCTGGATCGAAGTGGTTGGTTTATTTGTAAAGAATTTATAATGGAATGATTTGGATTTCTGTATTTTGCTGGATGTTTTTAGAATCCCCAGTGTTAAAATACCTTTGATGACATTAATGATGATACAATTCAAATGAAATTACATACAACAATTCGTTAATGATACGGCGTACCCAATCATAATTGTATGAGCAAATTATTTTGCAGTAAAGTTGCTCATTTCTTTTTAGTAGGCACTTAGTGAATGAAATCAAATGTATATTTGTTTGTTATTTTACGGCCAAGTGACTACACTGTACGTGATTTGAAACACTGTGTTTCAGTCCAAATATAATACCGACCGTCAAAATCAGATCAAAATCAAATATTTATTGAATATTTCAATATAAAACATCATTTTTGAATGGCTCTGCTCGCTGTAAACAGTTTTGTTGACAGCATGAATGGGCCGGCTCGATCTGGTCGTTACCATTGTCACACAGAAAACCGACGTAAAGTAGCGGCTTGCTGCTGCGTTTCGTACGTTGAGTGAGATACCCAGAGGCCCAAATCCCTGGCCCTTCCCTATCCCTAATTATCCCTTTCCTTTAAGGTCGGCAACGCGTCTATGATTCTCCTAGTGTTATGGGCGTGCATGGGTGGTGGACATCAGTTAGCATCATATGCTCGTTTGAAACTTGTCATTTGGTCTATGCTATAAAAATAAAATAGATTCAGTCAAAATTTATCTCTACCGCTAGTTCGGAGTGCTGTTTCGTTAAAGAAGAACGGGCAAGAAACTCTAACGTTGCTCTTTTCTAAATTGATTTACAATATTTGTACTACAACCCCCGTGGCGAAGTGGGCGAGTAGTCGACTGGGAAGCGAGACTCCGTGGGTTCGACTCCTGCATCGAGACAACAGTTGTGTGTTATCCACGAATATTTATTTCGGTTCTGGATGTTGTGTGACCGCAAGTCCCTCGTAGTTCCTGGTACCCACGATACAGGTTTAACCTAGTGTATATGGACTATGTGTAATATTGTTGGGTATATTTATTTACCAGCTTTTGCTCGCGGCTCCGCCCACGTGATCTGCTTTTTCCGGGATAAAAAGTATCCTATCATCCAAGTTAGCTCATACCCTGTCTGTATACCAAATTACATCAAAATCCGTTCAGTAGTTTCAGCGTGATTGACGGACAAACATACAAACATCCAAACAAAAAAAAAAAAAATGGGTGCGTGTACTTATGTACGCGCGTGAGAAGTTATACTTCTTTGGCATCATTAAAAAATAGTTTTTAATTGCATGCAAATAATTGATTACAATAATAATAAGTATTTAACATTAATAATTTAATAATATTTAGTGTTAATTATATTAAATAAAAGTATTTTAATTTATATCAATAAATAATACATACGGATAGTTAACCTCAATTATATTGGAGCACTTGAAAAAGTATATAAGCACAATTTTTTTCACTAATATTCACAAATAGTAAGTAATATCAATCAAAATATTCAATTTAAATCACTACTGAATATAATTTATTAGCACATATATAAATTATAAAGGACATTGTCAAAAATGGCCTATGAATCAACACGCATGAAACATTTACTATAATAATAATTATTATTTATAATGTACATTATAATTATTATTATAGTAAATGTTTCATGCGTGTTGATTCATAGTTTCAATAGAACGGACACTTATTAATTTCGAAAACAATTTAAAAAGTATTCACTTCCGTCATAGTCCTCGGTATTATAATTTTTGGTTCAAATTCGGGTTTTTAATAGGCAAAGGTATTGTAGCTCATACAGCCAAGTCTTTGTAACAACACTCTTAAGCTTCGCATTGTTATGCATTTCGCCAAAGACAAGTGTAATTTATTCTCAAGTCTTCACAACAACGATGAAATATCGTAACATTAATAATTTAATAATATTTAGTGTTAATTATATTAAATAAAAGTATTTTAATTTATATCAACATATCCACTCGACATGATAGAAGTACATTCTACTCTCTTCGCGTTTATGCGAGCCTGGTACTTTTTACGGCAACATGTTCCGAATAAGAAAAAACCTAAAGAGTTTTTCTTTGTCCAAATCGTCATTTGTTTATTAATTACGGCTACTTTCACTCTCATCATTTTTTCTTAACGCGCCTAACTTCATACTGTTAATTTTTTGTGTCACAGGTGCGCGCGCATCTTAAAATTTCACTCTCATCATTTTTTCATAACGCGCCTAAAGAAGTATAACTTCAAAAACACATCTATACTAATAATAAAGCTGAAGAGTTTGATTGTTTGATTGTTTGTTTGTTTGTTTGTTTGTTTGTTTGAACGGGCTAATCTCAGGAACTACTGGTTTGAATTGAAAAATTCTTTTTGTGTTGGATAGTCCATTTATCGAGGAAGGCTTTAGGCTATATAACATTACGCTGCGACCATTAGAAGCGAAGCATCAGTGAAAAATGTTGCAAAAACGGGGAAAATTATTCATATTTGAAGGCTTCCGTTGCTAAGCTACCGAAATAATATTATTTGAAGGCTTCCGTTGCTAAGCTATCCTAATCTATACTAATATTATAAAGCTGTAGAGTTTGATTGTTTGTTTGTTTGTTTGATCACGTGGGCGGAGCCGCGAGCAAAAGCTAGTTTATAATATTAGTGTGATATACATAGTTGGATATCAATTTAGTGCCTGAGGCGTATAAGGAGCGCTATTTAATATTTTCTCCAATAAGCGTAGTTGAGTAACACTACGACGGGAGCTCTCGCACAATGTTCACTGAACCCTTTCCACTTTGTTGCATAGAGTAAAAATATATCTGCAGATGCGGTATGGGCTGTTAGTTTCTGCGAGTTTATGAAAAGTAATTTAACAAGCGCAGTTCAGTGCTATGCAGTGCTTTGCAATTCAAAGTTCTGTGTGGTGTTGCTTCTGTTTATGGGCAGGCATGGCGCTTACAATCAGGCGAGCGACTTGATTGTCTCGTCATACAATAAAATAAAAAAAGTATTTTCCTTCATGTCATAGACGTGAAAGTCCATCAGATCGCAGCCAATTACGGTCCTAAGCCATATTTAAGCTTGCCGGAGCATATATACACTTGCGAGCATTAGCAAGCGGATTGGCGAAGTATGCATGCAGGTGATGCCTGACAGATGGGGCTTTTGGCTTGGCTTGTATAGTCTTGCAAGCGCTTACCAACATCCCGAATTTCTGTAACACAGCACTCGTACTTCCATCATAAATTAAAGAAAGCTTTTGGCAAGGGCTTACAAGCTAGCCACACTCTTGCGAGGAATTGCTAAGCGAATAGGCCGGTGTGTGGGCGGGATAGTCTCTGTTGGATGGTTGCGTAATACCTATTTTTTTCTTCCATATGCCAATAAGCCGAATATGCTGAACAAAATATCTGATCTGTGTATTATTGGTTTAGTCTGTGACCCTCACAGCGTACTCGTAAGCGGATTAACATCCTAGTCTGCCGCGAAGTAAGCTTTGGAGCTAATGCAAAATTATTTAATATAAATATTGAATAAATAGCTGTTTAATAATCACGCCGGATTTTGCGTATCGGTATATTGGGACGGAGTTTATGGCGGTTATCTTATTAAGGCTGTTGGGTTATAAGGTTCGCGCCAGGTAACGTTTAATGCTGTAGTGCACTGAAGTACTGAAAAAGTATGTTTTTTTTATCCTGGCTCGGCAAAGTGACTACGCTACACCTGATGGTAAGCGTAGCGCAATCCAAGAATAGTGTCGATCAACGATAAACAATGTGTCCATCTCAGGTCGGCAAGATCATGCCGGCCTGCCAAGAGGGAGGGGAAGGAAAAAGGGATGGGAAAAGGGTTAGGATCAGAGGGCAAGCCCCCTGGGGAGAACCGGATATACACTGGCTGACCCTGGAACGCGACCCACATAAGGTGGACCACTATGGCAGGTTTTAGCACCAGTGTACGGTGGTCGCTATCCGATCGGATACAAGTATCCTCCCACCAGCAAAATGTATGTAAATAGATTGGGGCGAGGCGTAGTTTGCTCACTATAAAAAGAAAGAAATAAAACTAATTTAAGCGGATTTTATTGCGGTTTTTCATTTTACTTTGGTCCCGACATTTCGATAGCTTTTCAGCCTTCGTAGTCACGGCGTGGACTAACCGATAACCTGATAAAACCCCGCGATAAAATCCGTTTAAATTAGTTTTATTTCAATGAGTAACATTCGCGTGAACATAAGAATCATTAAGAAACAAAGAAATTTAATTTATTAGTTACAATAAAAGACCAATAATGGTTTTGGCATTTGTGCGTCGTGACTGTGACAGGCAGGTGACTATTCAGAGTGCTGCTGTACTGTATCGCATACCACAACCTTCTCCCTAACCTTCTATCTGATTAATTTCGTTGCGGGACGAAGACATTTAGACATTCCCAGAGACTCACCGAGCTTCACTGCTCGGTGTCGACAAAAATGCGTGCCACTGTTGATCCTGGTGCACAGGAGTTACAGTGGTGGGTGTGTGGGCGGAATAATCTCTACTAAAAATTTATTAATTCTATTTTCATTTCCTTCAGTCTGTCACAACATATATTAAACAATCCCCAAGCTCAGACATGTTATATTGATCCTTCCCAGAATTTCGTTACAGCATAATAAAAACAAGGTGATTGTGTAGAAATGATTTAGCGGTGTCGTTTTCGGGGGTTACTGTATATTCACGACTTCACTGACGGGCCATGGAATGATTAATATGGCCATTACGTGTAACACATACATTCTTTAGCGCTCCTGTCACATTTGTGTTATTCTTTTTGTGTGCACATTGTTTTTGGCACGTGTTTGTGATGTTTTCAGAGATCTGTTTGAATGGAGGTAAGTGAACGGTGTTTTGGAATGCTTTTTAACGGTATGGTGATAGGCTTATCGTATCGTGCGAACCGTGGACTAGTGACATCTCTGCCAACCTCTTCGGAGATACACGCGTGAGCTTATGTAATTTTACTGTGTTTTTATAGGTTGGTAGGTGTTTTTATGTGTAGGCGAGCGCCTTGATCGTCACGTCATTTAATCAAATAAAATATTTATTTATTTAGGTTTTCCAGCAGACTTAACACTAATATTACAATAGTAATTAAATGATATATCTTAAGTTGTAATGCAAGTCCAATTAAGGAAAACTCATCATGTACTAAGTATAATTATACAAAATTTCGATATATATATACAGAGACTGACAAACGAGCAAGTGGGTCACCTAATAAGTGATCACGTAAGCATGGATGCATTGCCGACCTTAAACTTTGACCGATGCAGACATAGTGATACAAAGATGTACCTTTATACCCGTTCCAGTCAATCATCAAGTTATTTTGCAAGCCCCTCGAGAGAACCGGATATATGTATACTGGCTGACCCTGGAAGGCGATCTATCTAAGGTGTCTGGGTCACTATGGCAGATTTTAAAACCATGTGTACGGCGGTTGCTATCCGGGTGGATATGAATATCCTACAACCAACATATATCTTCCTAACCAAAATAAAGTGCAGTAAGTGTATTAATGGTAGAGCCACGCTGTAGACAATTTTGTCTACAGCACGAATGGGCCGACTCGACCGGGGTTTTACCAGTCTCTCATAGAAAATCGACGTGATTTTACAGCTTGCTGACGCATTTTGTACGGTGAGATATGCGAAGACCCAAGTCCCCACCCCTTCCCAATCGCATAATTATCCCTTTCCTTTAAGGTCGGCAATGCGCTAATGATTTTCTAGCATTGTTGGCGTACATGGGCGGTGGAGATCACTTACCATCAGGTGACCCACTTGCTCGTTTGCCGGCCTATACTATAAAAAAAAACTTTTAAACCATCGGTATTTATTACCATCTATACGTACTGAACCAAGCAACTTTGAAAAACAATTAACTCTGAAGTTTTTCGCGTGTACTAAAATACTTGAACGGTGAAAATGTAAAGTGAAGCGACTGGTGACTGGCGAGGTTATGAATGGTCCCGTGTCACGGCAGTATATCAAACTGGGAGTTAAAAGAAATGAAACAAGCCGCTTTGATCTCATGACGCCGCGCCGCCGTCTCTATTTATTTTTATGCACTTGCATGTTAATTTTTACAATTGCACCTACTTACGCCAGTAACCAACTGACAGTAAGTTCAAATGGAGATACTGATTTTGTTTTTCTTGCAAACAGAAACACATCAATGCTTACACACTGTTGCTTGGTGGCAGAAAAAGAAAAAACGGTGGTAACAACCCAGACGTCCTCTCGCATACGAGGCACCTACCACCTTGTGAAATATTTCTGAATTTCTAAAAGTTGGAGGTGTATGCCCTAGAATCTAGGGCATAGGGCCTAGATTATAAACCCACGACTTCCGTCTCGGTACTCCTTTACATTCCCATCTAGGCCAAGCAATAGAAAATCCGCATCTAAATCGGTCCATTCCTTTAAGCGCTACAACGTCACAAAGGGGTCAAACTAATAGACTTTTTTTTGGGGTCAACAAAAACAGGGTAATGTCTTATAATATGAATTATCTCATCGTCAATGACATGTTAATCATAATTCTGACTAAACCCGCAAACCAATTACATTCAGGTTCAAATAAAAAATGCAAACAGGAAAATTGAGGAGCACACGATAGTTTCTGCGAAGTTAACTTCAATTTCACGGTTAGTTAAATGGTTTAAGTGCAGGAAGCGTTTGGATTTTTGTGTGTTTTCTGTTATGAATATATTTTAAATGATATTAACAAGTTTTTATACATCAACATCTAATGTAACCGCCTAATTCCCCACTTCTCAGAAGTTATTTAGCATAATGTATGGTCTCTTTTAGCTCCAAGAGCATACACCTCAGATATTTCTAATGGTGCTGCCACACCGGTGTTAGAAAATGTTATATAACATTTTATAACAGCGGTGTGGCAGCAACATTTAGTAAACATTTCTTAACAATTTGTAACATTTTGTAACATTTTTTAACAGCGGGCGGCGGTACTTTTGAGAGCGGCGTCGTCAAAGAAGCCGTCAAAGAAGAAGGGCCGATGTCATGTTTTCAAATGTTATAAAATGTTAGACAAAGTTAGAAAATGTTAAGAAATGTTATAAAATGTTAGATTTAATGTTAGAAAATGTTTGTAAACATTTTATAACATCGGTGTGGCAGCACCATAAGTTACGTGTATATTAATTGTTAATTAAAGCTTACTTTAACGGTGAAGGAAACATCGTGAGGAAACCTGCATACCTGAGAACTCGATAAGATTTTTCGAAAGTATGTGAATCTACCAACCTGCATTAGGCCAACGTGGTGGACTAAGGCCTAACCCCTCTCATTAAGAAGGAATCCCGTGCCCAGAAGTGGGACGTGTATATTACGTATCTAGTATTATTATGTACAGTACTCGTTATTTTTATTTTTTTTTTACATTTTTAAAATTAGTTACAAAGAAAAACAAAACATTTAATAATGTAAAAGAAATTAAGTACCCTCTAATGGTGAACCCTAGGACCCAAGCCACCGGCGGTCAGGACCCAAGGGACAGAAACCTCCTCACTATGCGTGCCGGGTCCAACAACACCTCTTCTTCTCTTCTCTCTCTTCTTCTCTCTTCGTCTTCTGTATCTGGCGTCGTCACGCTTTTCCATATCAAAAACATAGTCCCAGGGTTATCGCTCTTTCAGTGTCGATGAGTAATTATACACATAGCGTGTAATGAACCTTTGTTAAGTCGTAATGAGCCATGAGTCACATGATGCACCTGATATATCTGGCTATCGATCATGCTGTGTTTGCGCTGTAGCGTTCACATAATAAAATCAGCTGCAATTAAATAATGATTTCTTACGTTTACACGAATGTTACTCATTGAAATAAAACTAATTTAAATGGATTTTATCGCGGTTTTTTATTTTATTTTTGGTCCCGAAGTTTCGAAAACTTTTCAGCCTAAAATCTGTTTAAACTAGTTTTATTTCAATACAGTTAAATATTGTAAGTAGAGCCATGCTGTTGGTGAAAACCGTTCGGACTTGGGTTTTCTTCTGGTCGGGCTATCGCAATTTGTATTTGGGTTTTCGATGCAAAAAATCACACATGAATTGCCAGGGATTGGTATTTCTGCTCTGGCTTCAGGCTTCCGATGTCGCATCATGGGACTGTAATAAGCTCGACAAAATGCGAGTGTATTAGTTGCATCTCTGCCTACCCCTTTGGGGATAACGGCGTGAACTTTTAAGTTGAGAACGTCGTATGTTTTTACGCGTCTTTTTTCAGACTATCCCGCCCACCCACCGGCCACTGTAACTCCTGTGCACCAGGATCAACAGTGGCACGCATTTTTGTTGACACCGAGCAGTGAAGCTCGGCAAGTCTCTGGGAATGCCTAAATGTCTTTGTCCAAGTATTTTACGCGTGTATTAATGATTACTGAATAAACCTACTGTACATAAAAAAGTGATTCAAAAGCCTTATAATCAGTAGCAATACGGTGCAGTGTCCTTCCCGGAACCTACTGAGTCAATATTTGAACAATTGTTAATGGGTGCAATGTTTAAACTGTTATACTGAAACAAAGAAGCATACAGCAAAAGTGAACAGAAAATATGGTGATAATTATAGTGGATTTGCGTTGTCAGGTAATTCTTGGAGGTTTTTGAATTTGTAATTATAGCTTTTATTTTGTTTATGCATAGAAAATAATAAAAAATACTTAATTTTGGGATGATTCTTATATAATTATCGAACTGATTTTATGTGAGAAATTGTATCGCCAAATGTGTTTTTTTTATAGCATAGATATAGGTAAGTGATCTCTACCTTCCATTCACGCCTACAATACTAGAAGAGTCATTGGCGCGTTGCCGACCTTAAAGGGAAGGGATAATTAAGAGATTGGGAAGGGGAGGGGATTTGGGCCTCTGGATACCTCACTCACCGTACGAAACGCAACAGCAAGCCGATATTTTGCTACAGGACTTGATGGTTGGTGGGGCGGATATAGAGGTACATCCTTGTATCCCTGTGCTTGCATCGGTCATCCGCATCTCCTGTCATAGGGTCCTCGATTGGCTTCTTCCCTCTCCAGAGTGTGAAGAAGCATTATTATCTGTAGTCGTTGGTTTTTTGGATTGCACTGCGCTTAACATCAGGTGTAGTGCAGTCACTTTGCCCTGCCGTATCGACCATTTATTACTATTGGCATTTGTAATACGTCGTGTGGGAGTTACAACGTAGTATCCGCTATAGGTAGGATATGTATCATCACATAAACAACCATTATAATCACCTCCAGTCAAGTTTTCGTGTATACAAAGAGAGGAGTGAAGGACACATGCGCTTTGCTCAGTTAACTTTAAAATAGATCAGTATAATTTTGTTGCGTTAGTCACATCGGATGACTCAGTGTTTGTAAACTCAGCTTTTGTATGGCTATTAAATATAATTAGCTGGCTTTTCGCGTCTCCGCCCGCGTGAACAGCCATTTTCAGGATAAAAAGGAGCATTGTTAATTTTATAATTGTTTGTGTGATCCACAAATACTTATTTCGGGTCTGGGTGTTGTGATACTAAAAAACCCGTAGTTCCTGATACCCACGACACAAGACTCGTATCTTACTGTGGGGTCAGGACTAGGTGTGTGATTGTTGGGTGTATTTATTTATTTATATAACCGTCTCCAGGGTCCCATCTATCTCTGTACCAAAATTTATCAAAATTGTTTTTTTATTATTTGATTGAATGACGAGACGAGCAAGGCGCTCGCCTGATGACAAGCGCCACGCCTACCCATAAACAGAAGCACCACCACACAGAACTACAAAACATTACATGGTACTTCACAAGGTGGTAGATCCCTCGTATGCGAGAGGCTGTCTGAGTTGGTACCACCGCTTTGTCTATTTCTGCTGCCAAGCAACAATTTGTAAGCACTGTTGTGTTACGGTTTGAAGGACATTGAAGCCAGTGAAAATACTTGAAATTATGAGGCTTAACATCTTATGTCTCGGGGTGCCCCCTGCCATGGCGCTTACCATTAGGCGAGCGCCTTACTCATCACGTCATTCAATAAAAAAAAATCGCTGTTTACCGTTCTCTCTAACTCCATGGCGTTTTATGATGCAGTTGTCAGTTCATAAAACAATAGAGCACATAAATCACTAGCACGCGCATCCAGAATATCCAATTACCAAATATAATATACCATGAGTAATCCTTAATAGACGCGCCCGAAAACCTTGGATCATCCACAGCACAAGTTTGACACGTGTCCGATGACTCAGAGTTGTAAAAATTCTTCTACCATGATTGACACGTGTTCGAAATTGTTACTGTCTTGATCATTACCGAATGTTGCTTCAGCGTGATGATGTAATTTCATTTTATTACAAGGTGTTAGGTATCTCGTATGCGAAAGGCCGTTTGGGTTGGTGACACCGCTTTGTCTGTTTCTGCCGCCAAGCAACAGTGTGTTTCGGTTTGAAGGACATTGAAGCCAATGAAATTACTGGGAATTATGAGACTTAACATCTTATGTCTCGGTGTGACGAGCGCAGTTCAGTGCCATGCAGTGCTTTGTGATTCAAAGTTCTGTGTGATGTTGCTTCTGTTTATTAGCAGGCGTGGCAATCGCCTTGCTCGTTTTTTCATTTAACCTAAAATAAAACATAAAAAGAAAAAAAATTGGTGTGTGTCGTGGGACACCAGGTAGGAACGAAGTTCCTTCGGCTAATGTAGAATCGACACAAATTGCAAAAAAAGTCGTGCTCAATTTTATGTAGGTTTTCTTGATTTTTCTCTTAAATTTTGCTGATTAGTTTTTATTTAAGTACAAGAAAGTATTTAGGAAATTCAGTATTTTAGGAAATAATAAATTACTTAAAATAAAAAACATCGTAATTCAAATTATCAACTAAAAAAATAGAAATAAAAAAAAGACGTGTGGCACTCGGAGACTGCCGCGGTAAAGCTATTGTATAGCATTTTTTATCAACTTATGTAATTATAAATAATAACGAGCTAGCGTAATCTTTTAAAAATCGAAAGAGATATAAAAATACTTCAATAACTGGCTGAATTAATTTCATTTTAAAAAAGGAACTAACGCTGGCTGGTTATGCGACTGTCGCGCATGCGCACGTCTCATTTAACGCTTTTTTTCTTACGGCTTTTTCTTACGGTTTTACTATCACATTTTTTTCAGTTCGGTCACGCAGCGAAATCCCTATCCCCTCCAAGCCTGCCGTAAGGAACTTCGTTCCAATAAAAAAATATATACTAGCTGTTTGTCACGGTTACACCCGCGGGTGTATGTTACTGTTAAGCTCACATGTGTCATAGCGTGATATCCATTAAAAAGCTTTTGAAAGAAATAGTTTGATAGTGAAAACTTCATCAAAATCTGTAATATGAAGAAAGTATGTTTGGGGCGAGTGTAGGGATACATCCTTGTATCTGCATCGGTCATCCGCCTGTCCTTCGCCTTTGATTTGCTTCTTCTCTCTTCAGAATGTCTTTTGTATTTTTATACAGCCCGGCATGATTCTAGTGACCACAGATAAACTCATTGTTTATCAAAAGGTGGACAGGTCTCACTGTGCTTAAAACAACGATCATTTGCTTTCTTAGAGTTCCATCACGTTGCCGACTAACCACTTACGTTTCACATCCAACCCTCGAGCAGAGTCTCTGCTCGAAGGTTCTGCTGCAGAAAGCTTTCGCGACTCCACTCTGACCAGGCGGTGAAGGCAAGCTAGACGTGGGAATCTGTTCATCAGTGTTCACTCTGGCCGGCTGGTGAAGGCAAGCCAGAGATGAAGAACAGGACCTTCCCCCGGGAGCGATGAGCATGACGAGACGAGTAAGGCGCTCGCCTGATGGTAAGCGCCACCCATGTACAGAAGCAACACCACACAGAGCTTTGAATAACAATGCACTGCATGGCTCTTAACTGCAATCTTCACCCCGAGACGTAAGATGTTAAGTCTCAAAATTTCACTGGCTTCAATGTCCTTCAAACCGAAACACAACAATGCTTACACATTGTTGCTTGGCGGCAGAAATAGACAAAGACACACCTTGTAAAGGTGGGGTGGGTTCGCTATATTATTATGTTATAATGGGTGATATGAAACAAAAAATCGCGGGTCCAACTCGCACTTGACCGATATTTAAAAAAACCTCGCTCAATAAACACCCTAATAATTTTATTTGCAAGCGAAACATTGAATACAGTTTCGAAGTAAATTTCTTGGCAGTGTTGAAACACGCGAAATATGTTTAGTCAACTTTGGCCATCGTGGCCGAGGGAAACTTTTCGAATGTCGGGAGTTGAAAAAATACACAGCAGTACTTTCAATATACTGTAGAAAGGCGAGAATTGGCACTTCGGCGGTGGGCTGGTGTGCTTTTTATTTCTCTCGACCATAACGATTATTCGATTTACATTGCTTGGTTTGTGGTGTTACAATTTGAATCGATAAAAATATGAGCTAATAAAACCATATAATATATTTGAAGGAATAGCAATTACGATTGTCTGGGTGGTGCATTTGTATTGCCTACGCGGCGTGATCTTGCCGAAGTACGATAGTCACGTCATCTGGCGTTGGTCGGCAGTATTCTTAGATTGCGCTATACATACTATCAGGTGTGGCGTAGTCAATTTGCTGAGCCAGGATAAAAAAAATGTTCTTAGAAATCCAACTAGAGTTTTTCGAAGACAATAAGACTAATTTTAAGGTTTTATTCTTAGTGGAATGTGAGGTGTACCTTATCTTAAGGTAAAGAAAAAAACGGAAAATCATTGTTTCCATAATATGACTTTGACTTATACGAAGATGTAAGACCCAGTAAAAGGTGATTTGTGATTCGTGTGTGACTGTTGCGGACATTTATTATTATTATAATCTTCAAGCGTTTATCCACGCAGCAATGTATGACTCACATATTTAAAAGTCCCAATATAATAGGGGTGAACACTGCAACTTTTAATGTACACCGGCCAACTAAACAGTTCTCGAGTGACCGCCGCCCGCTTGGCAACCCTGCCAAGCTGGCCACTTTTTGGCCGCTACTTTAATTTTACGGTCAAAGAAACCTTTGCTATTTATTTTGAACTTTACCAAAGTTGTAATAAGGTCTAAAATATGGTTTTTAAATGTAGACAGCAATTCGGTTTGAGAATCATACACAGAATTAGACAATGTTCATAGTTAAGGCGCTCTGGAGGATCGCTCTTTTAGTTTTTTATTATTTCAATTATTTTTTTTTGGAACGAAGTTCCTTACGGCAGGCTTGGAGGGGATAGGGATTTCGCTGCGTGACCGAACTGAAAAAAATGTGATAGTAAAACCGTAAGAAAAAAGGCGTTAAATGAGACGTGCGCATGCGCGACAGTCGCATAACCAGCCAGCGTTAGTTCCTTTTTTAAAATGAAATTCATTCAGCCAGTTATTGAAGTATTTTTATATCTTCTTCGATTTTTAAAAGATTACACTAGCTCGTTATTATTTATAATTACATAAGTTGATAAAAAATGCTATACAATAGCTTTACCGCGGCAGTCTCCGAGTGCCACACGTCTTTTTTTTATTTCTATTTTTTTTGTTGATAATTTGAATTACGATGTTTTTTTATTTTAAGTAATTTATTATTTCCTAAAATACTGAATTTCCTAAATACTTTCTTGTACTTAAATAAAAACTAATCAGCAAAATTTAAGAGAAAAATCAAGAAAACCTACATAAAATTGAGCACGACTTTTTTTGCAATTTGTGTCGATTCTACATTAGCCGAAGGAACTTCGTTCCTACCTGGTATCCCACGATACACACCAATTTTTTTAAATAACTATATTTTGCCGAGACCTTTGTTTTTGCGTGAGTTAAGGTGATGATAATCATTAGACTTGTTACAAAACATAGTCTAACTTTAAACTGGGTTTATATCGGGTTGCTATGGTAACCTAAAGTATCTTGGTGATATAAACCTTAGTTTTGAGCACTTTCAAAAGGTGGTATGTCCCTCGTATGCGAGAGGCCGTCTGGGTAGGCACCACGGCTTTGTCTATTTCTGTCAGCAGCAGTGTATAAGCACTGTTATATTACGGAAAAGACATTGACAGTCTCCGTAGCGCAGCGGGCGTGTAGCCGGCTGTGAAGGCAGTGATCCCTTCACCAAGACAAATGTTTGTGTGGTCCACAAAGAAAGTCTCTAGTAGTTCCTGACACCCACGACACAAGACTCGTATCTTACTGTGGGGTCAGGACTATGTATGACTTTGAATGAATAGCAGTTTGTTATTGCGTTTCGTACAGTGAGTGAGATATCCGGAGGCCCTAATCCCACTCCCCTTCCCAATCCCTTAATTATCCCTTACCTTTAAGGTCAGCAACGCACCCCGGGGTGACCATCATCATCATCATCAGGTGACCCATTTGCTTGTTGGCCGGCCTCTGCTATATAAAAAAAAACTGAAATAAAACTGATTCAAACGGATTTTATCGCGGTTTTATATTTTATTTTTGTTCCCGACGTTTCGAAAGCTTTCTGCATTCGTGGTCACGGGGTGGACCGTGGAAAAACTGCGATAAAATCCGTTTAAATTAGTTTTTTTCAATGTGTAACATTCGCGTAAACGTAAGGAATTGATTTTTACTTCAAAATTCCCTCATCTTGGGTAAAGTACTGCTTTTTAAAAGAACTGTAACACGATTTAGTTAATACCTTTGTACATACATACATAGACTTAAGCCTGTTTCCGATAGGGGTAGGCAGACTTCCACATGCATTGGATGTATATAATTACTATAAATAAAACTAGTTTTTAGACTTAAACTTTTTACTGTACCTTTTGTAACGCCCACAATTCCATGCGTCTAGAATAGTCTAGATAAAGTTATGAACCCGTGGCCATTCTCCTCTAGACTACCTAAATTTCTTCTGAGCACCTTCTATAAATCAACTTTACTTCCACCTCGTAATCTGTACTAACCTCAAAATGAGTTTTAAATATTACGACCCGATGTAAGACCGGGTAATTTCTTTTTTTCTTATTGTTTCAGGAATTATATTCAGGGCTCGTTTGACATGGCAGTTCATTGTACAGACAAACGCCACGATTAACAGAAACAATAATTTGTTTCTAGCTTTAGAGTCAGGTTTGTTAACTTGCTGTAACGGCTAATACCATTTAATATTTGGGACCAATAATGCGAGAACCTAGTCTAAAGCACGGAGTCTAGGATCACATATTTGCAACGTTATGTTATATTGCAGTCACTACAAATTGGTAGGATAGGTAAACTTGGTAGGATATTCATATCCGCCCGGATAGCGATCACCGTACACATGGTGTTAAAACCTGCCATAGTGATCTACACCACTTGTGTGATCAGCCAGTATATATACGGGTCTTTCCTGGAATTGCGACATGACTTAATGGTTGGTTGGGGTGGGTATAGGGGTAGAAGACGGTCATCTGTCTGTCCTGTCGCAGGCCCATCGATTTGCTTCTTCCCTATTCGGAGTGTGAAGAAGCATTTATAAAGGCCGGCATGATTCTAAAGACTGTCGATAAACTCATTGTTTGTCGGTGGTCGCTGGTTTTTGAACTGCATTGCTCTTACCATCAAGTGTAGTGCAGTCACTTTGCCGTGCTCGGATACTAAAATCACTACTATATTCTATAAAAAATCGTATACTATAAAAGTCGTTCACATGAAACTAGCTGGCTTCTACCGAGGACATCAATCTGTGCTACCCGCAATGAATGGACAGACTCAGCGCTTCGCAAACTACTTTCCATACATATCCATACGATAACAGACCTTATTCCATTCACAATACAGTCTAATGAATACGCAAATTTAACGCAGTCTGGGCGGATCGCGGTTTGAGATTGATTGTGGGACTCTTTATAGTGGATAATGAAAGAATTGAAACATATAGAAAGACTCGGTCGCTGTTCAATGAAGGGGTTTGCGTTGGTTTACTCTTGCATTGTGCTTCGGTTTTATTTTATTAGTTTCTTGCTTTTGGGATTGTATACCGTATATATTTTGCTATTGTGTCCAATCTGTTATAGGTTCTGTTTTATTAGGGTCATGTCTTTAATTTACCTCCTTATATATTACGACGTTTGTTAGTGGTAGAGCTATGTTGTAGACAGTTTTATCTACAACAAGAATCGGCCGGAGTTTTGATTCATTTATCTCCTAAAGTAATGTAGATCCCGTTTTCAAACTTTTAGTGTAAAATTATTATAATATTATAGTCTTAGCTTTATTTTGAAAATGAAAAGATTGAAAAAGAAATGGTCGAAGTTTTATTGAAATATTTACTTCCAGTTAAATTTTATTTTTAATTTTTAAATGACTTTGAAGTACAAAGCACTGCATGGCACTAAGCTGCGCTCGTCACCACAAGAAATAAGATGTTAAGTCTCATAGTGCCCTGTAATTTCATTGGCTTCGATGTCCTTCATACCGAAACAACAGTGCTTACACACTGTTGCTTGGCGGCAGAAATAGACAAAACGGTGGTACCAACCCACACGGCCTCTAGCATACGAGGGACTTACCACCTTGTGTGTTCTGTGTGGTATATTTAGATCATAAATATAAATTCCATTCTCATCAGTAAACGTACCAATACCGTGTTTATGAATGTAAACAAGCTCATAAAGCAGGATGTCGTTTATTGAATTGTGCAACCTGTTACGCGATGAGAGGAATCGGCACAAATCACCAAATCACCCGGCCTGACACTCGTCAGCGGAATCAATGGCCAACATCACAGTTTGTGTCAAAGAGCCGAGTTCACGGTAGGTCAATTTGGATTCAATATGACGATATTTGTAGTATGGAACTTCGGGGAATCCTGATTGCCGCGAGTGGAATACTTTTTCTGGACTTC